>CAXKWD010000007.1:109117852-111617852 GCA_964059195.1 Ectobius pallidus | reverse complement strand
ATTGTGGAGTGCAACTTGTTTCATGTGTGATTTTCAGAATAAAATAGATGCTTTCTTTGTGAATTTCGTCTTGATTTATCATTAAATATGGCTCCCATACATTCCATCAATTTTTGAAAGTTTTTTTTCCAGATAAAATTGTTAGGCCTATGTATTCGTTTACATAATATAAATCTCTCGTAACAAATGGCTTGGCATTGAAGCACCTGTGTATCACTGTGGGTATTTCAGAGCCATTAGGATGCACTTTTGGGTGGTTCTGAGCAACTTAGAAAACATAGGCCTATCTACATATTCCCTACGATTTTTTTTTATTTTCAGTAAGCTTAGTACGTTTTCCCGTTTAAGACGTCTATTTTTTTCAGTCCCTAGAAAAACGTCTTAACGAGGTTCCACTGTATATTGTTTGTATCGTAACATGTAGCTCATCTTTTTCATCTTAACTTTAATGTGCACACTTAGATAACGAAGTTTTCTGGCATCCAAAAATGGCTTAAATCAGAGAAAATGTCGTGTACAGCAAACTCTCGATTTTCTGTGTTAATTAGGAGTATCACTTGCACACAAAAAAAAAAAACGCATAATAAAAACTGGCTCTGAGATTTTGTATTTCAAATTTCCTGCATTTTTCAGCCATATTGTGCATACCTATATGACTAAATTATGTGTGGGAAATTCAAAATCTGACAAAATAAAGTGCGATAAGCTCGAAATGATGTGCGTGAAATTCAAAATTAAATGTGGGAAATTAAAATTTTTGTGCATATATAATCTGCCCACGGAAATTGGGAGTTGTCTGTATTAGCATTAATGAAGCTCAGTGAAACTGGTCATAAAAGTTACAAATAATTGCAACGGGGATGCATGTATTTATACAAACTACAAAAATGTTTGAATACTTCTAATGCTAAGCTAATAACCAAATACAGAATCTGAGTGATCTATTCTGTGAAGTTAAAAAATTGCAATCTTACAATGAAGTCTTATGGTTATTAATGGTAACATAATTAACTCCGTGGCACGACATCCCCAAAGGGACAAGGCCTACCACTTGACTGCTGCGTCATGTACCTATAGGCAGATGGCAGGATTGCATGTAGAATACTTCACAGGCAGAACTATTTGGTTACTTCAAAAAGAGTCAAGAGCTGTAACCTTAAAATGCTTTATTATTGAAAGTGGTAAATTTATAAACACTTATACAGGGTGCGGCAGAAACAATGACCCATTTTAAATTGCATGCCATTTTTGAACTTGACTTCCTAGAGAGTTGATGTTGGTACCAGTGTGCAGTGCAGTTCAAAGCATTGCCAGTCAGTATGGAGCATTGGTCAAATGAACATCGTGCATTTGTAATTGAAACGTTTTTCAAAAGTGGTGATAGTGTCATACGTTTGTTTAGGCAACATTTTAACTTGGGTCCAAGTGATGCTTGGAGTTCGTAGGGATGGAACTTCATATCCAGATGCAACATCCGTCGTGCACTTCTTTCCGAGATGTTAAGAACTTGAGAATGCCGACGAACTGATCGAATTGAAGTCTGCTCTAAAGCAGCTGTTACTCTTCCAATGCTGTCCGGGGTGCGAACCGTAGGTGGCCTACCAAGGGGCTTCTTGTTTGCTGCAGATGCTGTTGCTCTACATCTCGTAATTGACTTCCGGGATGGAACTTGATCATTCTGACCAATGTCAAAATGTTGCTTAAACAAACATATGACACTATCACCACTTTTGAAAAACGTTTCAATTACAAATGTACGATGTTCATTTGACCAACGCTCCATACTGACTGGCAATGCTTTGAACTGCACTGCACACTGGTACCAACATCAACTCTCTAGGAAGTCGTGTTCAACAATGGCGCGAAATTTAAAATGAGTCATTGTTCTGCCGCACCCTGTAGTTATAGCTCAATAGAGCTTTATTGTTTATTTCACTTCCTTTTTTAATTGTTATAATGGCATTGAGTTATGCATTAAACAGAACAGCTTCGGGTTCAATCAAGAATTTTACAAACAAACTGCAGGTTTAGCCATGGGGAGTCCACTTTCGCCAGTGTTAGCAGACCTGTATATGAGCAATTTGGAACTACACGTTACCAGAGTTTTTCCTCATATATTCAAAGTCTGGTGGAGATATGTCGATGACATTTTTGCTATTGTACCAAAAAGATTCATAGAAGACTCGGTTAAATTACTGAACCTACAAGACAGTTCAATAAAATTCACCATCGAAACTGAACAAAACGGATACTTGCCATTTCTTGACCTAAAAATTATTAGAAATCAGCAGAACCTAGAGTTTGGGGTATACAGGAAACCCACACATGTTGACAACTATATTAAACACAAGTTCAATCCAAAACCTCACCAGTTTGCCATCTTTCATAGTTTAATCCATAGGCTAACTCACATTCCACTGACTGAAATAGAATACAACAAGGAATATCAGCACATACAGGAAGTAGCACTTACCAACGGTTTCAAAACCAATTTCATAGACAAGATGATTTCAAAACACAAGAAACAAAAAATGATAAAAGGGATTAGTACATTAGACAATTCAGAGAAAAAACCACAAAAATACAAAAAATTCACCTACCATCCAAAAACATTCTACAAATTCGAGAAAGTATTCAAAAACTACAACATCAAGCTAGCACCCCAGAACAAATATACCATTAGAAATCTGCTCAATCACCCACTAAAAGACATCACACCAAAAACAGAACTATCAGGAATCTATCAGATGGAATGTGAAAACTGCCAGCTGACCTACATTGGACAAACCAAAAGAAATATAACAACTAGAATGAAAGAACACCTTAGGAATGTGAAATTCATGCAAACGGACAAATCAGCTGTAGCACATCACTCCTGGACACAAAACCACCACATCAAAAAGGATGTTAAACTATTAAAACACGTCAAGACACGGGCAGAACTGAACACCTGGGAGAAGATTTTCATCACTAAGAACAGCAGCAATGTTATGAATTTTGAAATACCGCCGGTGGATGACGTCATCAAGCTTACAGCCAAGAGAAGAGAGGGCAGCACTGGACAAACCATAAAGACCACTAACCATGATCGCCAATTGCCAGTTGACCAGCAGCCGAAGATGGGATAAGAATCCCGAAACATGTCCTGCTCATAAACAGCGACGTAAGTGAAGCATTAAGTGTTAATATAATATTTAACTAGTTCAGTTATAAGAGGAAGTGTTTGTTTGTCTGTGCACGATGCCCAGAAAAATCTACTGCATGCAGAGATCTGAAATTTTAAACATAAATGCACTTCGAAGCCGGCTTTTTAATTTTTGCTTTTGTTTGCAAGTTATAAGTAGGGACCGGATTCTTAGGTTTTTACCTATTTTTTTCCTTACTTCCAAAACAAAAAGCGCTCATACACTTTTTCGAATCTTGTCCATAGGATTCACCCACATTAATTCTATGGCACCTAAAAATACCTAAATGGTGTATAAAAACCTAAATACACCTAAACGGGATAAAAAGCCTAAAATATATTATTTAGGCTATTTTTTTTTTCTTTTTTGTTTATCAGTTGAGAAATCTATATTTTGCGGAGAGACAATAATTTTTGTCGGGTTGAAATTACCACCAGCGTTTCGTTTAACCCATTGTCGTCTAGGATGGATATCTAAAGAGGAAGTGTAAGAGTACCGGCGTATTCCTTTTAAAATAATCGTACGAACAACCATTGTTGCCGTGTATGAACAAGAATATAGATTTCTGTGTTTTAAAGCCCTTGTTCACCTTTATTACTGCCCTGTTATTCATACTTAGTGGTCACACTGTGAATTTTAATAAGACGTGTTAATTATGCCGAAACAAATGAAATCGAGTTTATTACGGCAGTGGGTAGCACATTCAAATTCATTAAACCAATTATTCTACCCGAAAACGATATTTTGGGGGAAAAACCTAGAAAAAACTATTTCACCTAATGAAAAACCTAAAACAGTGTTTTTAAAAACCTAAAAATCCGGTCCCTAGTTATAAGTAAAAAAGAGACAGAAAACATGAATTTTTTGTGCTATCGAAGCATCAGTTTTCAGTAATACATTTCATTTGTCATTTGTAGGTGGCTTTGCCTTTTTTTTTTGTCATAACTTGGAAATAAAAGCATCACAGTCTTTTCAATACATCACATGGAATTATAGATTGCTTTGATTCTGCCGGTCTCCTTATCCGTGGTAGCTAATTCTTGCTGCATTAGATCCAAGGTGAAGGAGGCTGTGGGTTCGAGTCCCACCTCGGGCATGAGTGTTTATGTGTAACTAGCTTAAAAGACCCGGCGTCGCCCGGGTTTTGTATTTTGTAATTGGAAATTAGCTTATGAAGGATTTTCAATTTTAAATTCTAGGTCCTTATATAGGCATTTATAATTTGAAATAGGAAGAACGACTTATTACACTCAAACTATTCCCTCAGAAAACGCTTGATATAGTTTTTTATGGCTCATAGAGGATCTAGAATTTTGCATCCCATCGCTTGTACAGTGCACAGCAAGCCTGGTAGAGGTTTAAATAAGAAGAAACAGAAATTCCTGTAACATAAAATTGTAATATCGAGGCGGGAAATTTCCCACTCTTATGTTACCATAAAGTCGTATTGGGGATGAAATTAAACAGAAAGCATTATCACTTTCATACTTTTCTCTCCAAAAACCTGCGATATAATATAATAATATACACATTACCATACCTCGTTTTGTTTTCTCTATGTCCAGGGTAGAGAAAGTTATGTGATTCCATTATTTTAGTGGATTTCATTCTGTAATATTTATTTATAACATGAATTATTTTGATAACTTCTCTTATTTGTCAAAAGTGCATTTCATTTGTTTTTTCCAAGCCCACCTGATACCATTTGGCAACAATATATTCTGTGATTTGGAATGGATAATTCTATGTAAAAAGGGATTAAGTATTTTCAAAAACATTTAATTTTTGGAATTTAGAATCAGAATTTTTCAAAATCCTTTCTTAGTGAGCACCTACATTATGAAACGAAGGTACTGTCAAAATTCCAAGTCTCTACCTGTTATAGTTTAGGCTGTACGTTGATTCCTGTCATTCAGTCAATCAGTCAGTCAGTCATTCATTCAGTCAGTCAGGACAAAGCCTTTTATATATATAGAGAAGAGATAAGGAAAAATGGAAAACAAGGAAAACAAAACTGTAACCTAGATAAATAATACAGGAAAATTTGCCTATGGCCGGATAAATTTTACTAAAAATAATTTGTGATCTCACCCTGGTAGATTCATTTGTTTATAATGTCAAGACATGCAGATATCTGAAATTTTCAACATAGATGGAAGAGAGATAATGAATGTAGGCCTAAATCATGGATCAAATTGATCCATTTGGACGGAATTCACTATGAATTGGTTTTCTGGGCCAGGGAACTCGAATCTGAGGTCATTTTTTTTAAGCAGCGCTTTCTAATCATGGAATGCACTCCAAAGTCAAATTTTTAGCTGTTCGTTATAATTATTAATCATTTTAAATATAATGTTTTTATTATACCGGTATTACTCTTAATTTTTAATTTTTTAATTAATTATCGTGGGCAAAGGTGCTGGCACATGCTAGCCACATATATACATAAACATATATTGATATACAATTTAATTTTAATTGAATTAATTGATGTTTAAAAGGAATAATATGTTACAGCCATATGATGAGTGCACATGCAAATGATGAACTGACATGGGACACCATGGCACGACGTGAGCTTGAAGGATTCTCACTTAAGCGGGCCTTAGAGGAAGAGAACTGTACTGGATTACCTTTAGGCAATATTGTTCCACCTGACGATGACATGGATAATCCAAAGCAATGTGCGCGAGAGAGAATCAGGTAAGTTTACTTATTATGGTACAATTTTAGGCCACTAAAATAGCTGTGCTTTTGCTATACCTTCCTTGAAGTATCTGATGGTATAGATTCTCATTGTGATTATTTGTATTCCAGTTATATTTTTTAATCAACTATATTCTTTAATTGTATTTGAAAAATGATACATACATTTGTGATAAATGGAACCATAGAAAGTTACTGTATATTGTGAAATGAAGGTCCAATGCTAAGTGTATGCCATATTTCACCGCATAATTGTCACATTTTTTAGGCCTTTTTTTTTCTTGTGTGAAAACACAGTGCAACCATTCATGCGAGGAAAGGTTGGAACTTAACATGTATAGGCCTACAGTAGATATACCTTACAATGAAAGAAAAAAGTATTATTAAACCACCAGAGCACTTCATTATTTACAGTTACAGAATTATTAAACAGCATGTGGAATGAAATTACGTAAATCATCATATCAATTCGCGGAAAGATGATCAATCTGAAAAAAGAATCACTTTGTGTTAATGTATTTACTTGTAAATATTATGATTGTGAAAATTTATTGGACATGATGTCTTGAAATACTAACTACGTACTTCCACAACAGTTTTTTGGATTCTTATTTGACCAATGTTTCACGGCAGAGCCTGTATCGCACGTTTTTAATGCACTGTCTTCCCCTCCAGTTGCATCACTATCTTCAGATCAGAACCCTGCCATCTGCACCTTGTGCAATCTGTTGGAAATCCATGTCTCCTTGAAGCTCTTTACCATTACTTTTTCATGAGATATGTGATTCCAACTTTGAATTACACATTAATTAATGAGTGACAGTGATGTGCGCTGCTGATTGTGAATGCTCTTTTATTTTGCGCCAGTCTTGTACAAGTTTTTCATTCACTGAAAGCTCCTTCTCCACAGGTCTATTTCCATTTTCTTCTGCGAAGGCAAAATCTCCCAGTATAATTCTTATATCTTCCCATTTTCTATAGTATACTACTGAAGCAAGCAACTGTAGTGTACTGAAAATGACCCGAATGGTGTTACCGCCACCCCTACCCCCTTTCTATTGTGTCAAGCCAGGGGTCAGCACATTCCTAACCTTGAAAGCATTGGGTGGAGTATAACGGTGCTCTTGATTGCAGTGGCGGCGTGTCGGTTGTAAATTTCCGAATCGTGAAAGAGAGAAATATGTCAAAATATTCCTGCAACAATTATGCATTGAAATTTTTATACACCATTTTCGGAGTGAAAAATTAAGGTGAAACGATTACGCAGTGGTGACTATTACACCATGAAATAAGGTAGATAATATCAAATAGAATTGTTTTTATGATTATTTTTATGGAATAATGTTTGGGAGCATAATACAGTTAAAGGATTGTATGGAAGAGCCATATAAGAAACTGGGATGTAGCCAGGATTTTGGTTCGAGGGGGGTTCTTGGGGGACCTACCCAATTTTTTGTAAAATTCAGCCTTTAAATTTCATTACCGGTAAATCTTTTATTTATTTATTTTAAAAAAATTTTTTTTTAGTTACAAACAAAATAGCTTTTTTAACCATATACTACACTTTTTGCTGTTCAAAAATAGAACTTTTTTGGAAAAAAATGCATTTAAATGAAATTTGAAGGCTTAATTTTATAATGTTTATAGGAAATAAAATAGAACTATAACCCAGATCGCAATTTATGTCATCACACAATTAGGTCTCTAATTGCTAATGCCTTACAGAACAAGGGTCTTACTATCATACTATTTAGGACGTTTATACAGTAAAGTAATTATTATATAAAAATGAGATGGAATGTGACACACTAACTTCACTAACCTGGACTGCAGTTCCGAAGGGTATCCCCATTTATCCTCAGCTAGACTCCTTCTGTTGATCAACATTAGCATCCTCTCGTGGGCAACCATTGAACTTTCTAATGAGAAAAACATCCATGGGAATTTCAAAATTAATAAGGGTGTTTCTGTTCTTGTGTTTGTGTATTTTTTCCCAAACTGTCAGTTGTTTGTGTCCCTGTACACATTTCTTCAATACTGGTTCCATATTAATTTCATGTCCTATTTCCCAAACATGGGCTGCTATTGCTGATTTATCAATTTGCCCATATTTTATGTTTCTACTGTGTTCCTTTGTTCTAATATACAGGTTCCTTTTAGTCTTACCTATGTATTGTAAGTCACAGTTGTTGCATGTTTTTGAAGAAGTGCATGGTCTTTCTAGTGAGGATAGTACCCTTCAGTCCTCAGTCTTCTGAAGGACATATAACACTGGACAACAGCCAAAAAATTTTTTGCATGAAATTGGGCGTTTATTATGTGGATTTTAGTGCTGAATTCAATTATGCAAACAGTTTTTCTCTGGCACCCTCAGTTTAAAAAAGAAAGCCTGTTTTCTGAATTAGCACTGGCTGTAAATGCTTAAATTTCTGTTAAAGTGATTGACATAGTAAACAAGACCTAATAGCGATTATAACATTTATTTATTATTATTTTACTGCTTTAGTTAGTAAGGACCGTGGTGTTATGATAATTGGTCATGCAGTTCAAATGAAAGAAAGTTACAAAAATATGCAGCTAATATTACAAAAAGTGCAGTATGACAAGTACAACTGGTCCATCTGTGGCGATTTCAAAATGATTGGAATACTGTTAGGATTGCAAAGCGGATACACAAAATATTGCTGCTTTTTGTGCGAATGGGATAGCCGTGATAAATCCAAACATTACGACACTAAAATATGGCCTCCCCGGAAGAATTTTGTCCCTGGAGAAAAGAATCTCTCAGCTGAACCATTGGTTGATAGATCAAAAATTTTATTGCCTCCACTTCATATAAAATTAGGTCTAATGAAGAATTTTGTGAAGGCATTAGACAAATCTGGAGCAGGTTTCAAATACCTAGAAGAAAAATTTCCAAGAATCAGTGCTTCTAAGTTGAAGGAAGGCATTTTTGTTGGGCCTCAGATTCGAGAACTAATGAAAGATCAGCTGTTTGAAAGTAAACTGAATCATGTGGAACTTGGAGCATGGATATCATTCAAGACCATTTGCGAACAGTTCTTAGGTAATACTAGAGCACAAAATTACGAACAATTAATTGAGAAATTACTAGGAGCCTATAGAAATCTAGGTTGCAACATGTCTCTCAAAATTCACTTCCTGCATTCCCATTTGGACTTTTTCCCTGCAAATCAAGTTAGTGATGAACATGGAGAAAGATTCCACCAAGATATTTCCGAAATGGAGAAAAGGTATCAAGGAAGATGGAAACCCAATATGCTTGCAGATTACTGCTGGAGCCTCAAAAGAGAAATCACAGGAAAGTACAGAAGAAGCAGCAAACGGCAGAAATTCAACTGACAGCAGTAGAGGATGGACTTGAAAACGAGCTGGCAATGTTTTCAGGTATGTTAATTGGTTACTTTTACAAAATTAAATATAATTTTATTATGAAGGATTCTTCTACATTCGAATATTACCAGTTAGTCTTTGATATTACGGTGACTTTACGTTTTATTTATAAACGATTAGACGTGTAAGTACACGATTTACTAAAAAACTGAGGGTGCTAGACAAAAACAAAGGCCATATTTGAACTCAGCACATCAAAATACATAAGAAATGATATGTTTTGTGTAAAAGAATATTACCAGTTAGTCTTTGATATTACGGTGACTTTACGATTTATTTATAAACGACTAGATGTGTAAGTATACGATTTACTAAAAAACTGTGGGTGCTAGACAAAAACAAAGGCCATATTTGAACTCAGCACATCAAAATACATAAGAAATGATATGTTTTGTGTAAAAAAATATTACCAGTTAGTCTTTGATAGTACGGTGACTTTACAATTTATTTATAAACGACTAGATGTGTAAGTATACGATTTACTAAAAACCTGAGGGTGCTAGACAAAAACTAAGGCCATATTTGAACTCACCACATCAAAATACATAAGAAATGATATGTTTTGTGTAAAAAAAATATTACCAGTTAGTCTTTGATATTACGGTGACTATACGATTTATTTATAAACGACTAGATGTGTAAGTATACGATTTACTAAAAAACTGAGGGTGCTAGACAAAAACAAAGGCCATATTTGAACTCAGCACATCAAAATACTAAGAAATGATATGTTTTGTGTAAAAAAATGTTTTGAAGGTCAGTTTTGTTGTCCAGTGTAATCGATCCAACAATAAGATTCGAATCCCGTGAAGATCAACCAGAAGAAGTAAACAACAATAAACCACCATTAGATATTACAAAGATAAATACCATCTAACATCCATAACAGTAACAGGATTAATGATTGGAGTATGTGGTACCATCCCAAAACTACCGTACTGTTTGAGTTCTCCAAAAATGTCGGCCTGCATAATACCATCCTTGCAGACAATATCACTAGCGGCACTGAAAGGTTCTATTGCCATTTTTTGCAATCATACTTGTGGATCATGACTTCTACTTATGTTTGCTGTGATTTATTTACATATTCATTCTTAATACTTCAATATTTATTTAATCTGTTTTTTTTTTATTGCATACATATACTCATTGTTGTTGGTTCTCTTTGTCATCAGCAACCTGCAGGTGTTGCAGAAAAAATAAAATAAATGAATTTTCAGTGTAATTTTTTTTTTTTTGCACATAAAGCAAAATGGTTTCTAGTCAGTGCAATGCTAATGCACCTAATGAACGTACATGCTTGCCATACACTGCTTATTTTACATGGGCCCTCCCCATCCTATACCACAGACACATTAGCACTGCACTGATCAGAGACTCGAACCTGCCACATTCTGAGCTGTCATTCACTCCGACCAGAAGTGAGTGATGCTTTAGACCTCGCTGCCAAACCTCAAGGAATTGTTCTGTCTCTTTTTTGCAGCCACTTGCAGCGTTACAGCGTTTAGAGCCGCCAAATTCAAATACACCATGTAAAATGCTGGATACTGATGTAAAGCACCATTTCATGGCATTGGATTATTGTTATCTATAATATAATAATTTTTATGTATCTTTCAAAAATAATTCTTAAAATTACTAACTTAATTGACTTCTGATTGAAAATATTACCTTATGGTTTCACAATTCTGTTTTACAGGAAGTGTGTTAGTGTTTATGATGCCGTTGTATCCCAGCTTGCAACAGAGAAAATGTGGTCCTTGTACATCGAATTATTATTAGAGTTGAATCAGGATCAATCACACTTAGTCAAATACAAGAGGAAGCTTCTGTCAAGGACTTTTGGACAAGCTCATCGTCGAAGCTATCTCCAGGAGAAATATTATCCACTTTGGGTAAGGTGTTAATGCTTTCTAAACTACACACTTACTAATTATGTAGGGAGTTGAAATTAACACTAAACTTCACTTTTAGTTTAGTTTATCTGTACTAGTTTCAAAAACTTGTCACTTCCATTTTCAACAGCTGTGCTTCAACTGCAGTGGCATGCTCTTGTGGACACTGAATGAATTTCAAGATTAGGTCATCTTTGGTCAAGATGTTGGGTTCTTGAGTTGGTCTTATAAATAAATATCTTCTCGTGGACAGAAATTTCTTTGTGACCATGGACACTTTTTATCGGTTCTGGATCCCTATGAACTTCAAGACCTACATTCCAAAGAATGGGTCACTATTACTGATTCGTTAGTGTCTTGGTATTTGATGTGTCTTATGTGCTTGTTACTGATAATACCCAATGCCTTCTTGGTTTTTCCTACGTTCACTTTTATCATAGTCATTACATCTAAATTGGGAGATGCCAGATTTTTACTGTGGTGGGAGTCCTCAAATTCTTAGATTTCTGAACTGCATAATATTTTCATTCTATCTTTTTAAGCCTGATTTTCTGGTTAAATAAAATAGTGGATATTAGAATTAACTTCTACTTCGATAAACTTTTGTGAAATAAGGTGTTTTATATTAAATCTAACATAATAAATTTTACAATTTATTTATTTATTTTAAAATTTTTGTTTGTTACACTGCAAGTGGGTCAACAACCCGGTGGCACATTACATACACATTACATAACACAACGCACTATTTACACATTAATACCCATATCAATATACTGTGCTTTTGGAAAGTCGCTGGGCACTTAGGCACTGTGTATAATAATACAAAAACAATCTCTGCTTATTCAAAACTTTAACATATCAAATTATTTACAAACATAACTATATACATCTTTATATGTCTGCACTGTTAATATACACACCTGAACATACCTTCACTTTCACTCTTATCAGACTTTAACACATACCCAACTCAATGTTTATAAAAATTTTGCCATTAGCAGGAAACGTTTCGAAGGTTTCTCCGGGTAACTCATTCCACTTTTGAATCCCTCCATTTAAAACAGAAAACTTGGCAGTATTTATTCTCTGAGGCCTACACTTAATTTTATATTAACTCTTTTACATTTTTACATTAACATTCAAATATTAAGCTAAGTTATACAACCAAAATCATAACAAAATAACTTCGAATAACAATTTGCAAACAGATATGCACTGTCCATAAAATACACAGGTTGAGTAGCATACATTCTTCAGTTTTTGTGCTGTAATCCAAGTAAGTTTATCGATTGTTTCTCAGCAGTCGTAAATATTGCAGAAAAGGAGAGCAGGCGACCGAGAGAATTACCGTATATTTCCACAGATAAGATAACCTTCAAATAAGACGTATAAGTTTTCATCAAAGTTTTATACTTTTAGCATATAAATGTCCTATAAGATGACCCTCAAACTATCAGTGGCCTGTGAATTTATGTTTACGAAAGAACTTCAAAAAGTTCCATTTTATTTCAGTTTTCTGATCGATCGCGAGTTACGAGGCAAAATTGTTGCCAACCATCACACTATTATTTAACCCATAGGGTAGAAGTTAAGGCAAAATTACTACAGTTAGTTGAAAAGACCTTTGGCTACCCTTACCAGAACAAAGCTTCCTTGATTTTTTTTTTCAAAATGGCATTACTGAGCATAGTCGCACTACAATGGAACAGAACGATACGTGCATGGTGTGTGAGTCATGTGATACACATACTGGTAAGTGAAAATTGAAAATAATACAAAAAATAGGTTTTATTTTGCGGATTATGGCATTTGTGGTTTTATTTACAAAATTTGCGTTATTTCAGGGCTTACGTTTGTCTGAAAATTGTACCTAGCGTCTTAATATATCAAGATAAAATCTTGACATCAGAATATTGAATGATTTAATAGTTTAAATTTATATAAATTTCGGTCTAACCCATCTTGTATCTGTCCTACATGACAGCACTGGATTTTGGGGCCTTTTTTTTATGATTTAACTATCGTCTTATTTGCTGAAATATATGGTAACTATCAGCTATGATTTTCAGTCACATTTCTCAGTTTACATAATGTAGAGGACTATTTTGCACAATCTAACCAATTTTACAATATTTCTTGGATTCAGTTTGCTTTATTCTGTAATGGTATTTAAACTTTATAAAGCTAAATACAGTCAAGAACAGCTGCTTTGTAAGATTTTTTGCATATTGCTGGTACCATAAAATACATACAGCCAATTTCCGATTATCCTTGGGTGAGTTATCCAGTTTACAAATTATTCGTGTGCAAAAATTTGAATTTTGCATACTTAATTTCAAATTTTGTGCACATAATTTGGAATTTCCTGCACTTTATTTTGAATTACCCACAATTTATTTTGTCAGATTTTGAATTTCCTGCACTTAATTTCATCATATATACGCAATATAGCAAAAATGCAGGAGATACGAAATTAAGTACGAGAAGTTCAAAATCTTGCACCCAGTTTGATTTATACATATTTTTCGATTATTCATGCATGTCATGGTACATGGATAATCAGGAGTTCGCTGTATATTGTATTATTGGTTTACAGATGGATATATTAATGGCACAGAAGAGGTTAAAGAAAATGTCTGTTGTCCTCAAGAAAGCCACTGAGCGATATCCAGCAAATGCTGAACTTTGGCAGATGAGGCTGCGATTGCACATCTCTGCTGACAAGGAGAAGGTTGCTACAACAGTATTCAGAGAAGCTGTGGCACAGCTGGGAAATGATAAAGCAGCACTGCCTCTGTGGAAGATAATGATCCTTTACTTCCAGACAAAAGACATGCACAAAGTAGAACAGTATTTCCAGGATGCTGTGGTACAAGGACCTGCAATCTCACTTCCACTCAAATCCATGTATATTGAGTGGCTTGTCTTAGCCAAGGGTGAGTTTACTTTCATACTGATATGTTATTGGATTAGTGGTGTATTCACTCCTTACCTTTGCTGCCCAGCATTATGGCTTCAGAATAGGATTACAAATAATAAGTATAATCTAAATTTTACCTTATTCTTAAATTTTGCCACAGGATACAAACCGTAGTTAGTGAGATGAATTTTTTGGCCATTCTTTCATTGTCTTGATTCTCCTTAAAATCCATTTAAGTGGATATGTATTGCATAAATGGAAGAAATTTAAACATTTAAAACCCTAGACCAAATTACAACTTCCCATTTGTTCGTCTGTTACATTAATAGCTTTTTTTTTAATGAAATTTGCACTTTAGTGAAAACTTGATCCATTGTTTTTCAAGAGGAAGGTGGAAAATAACAATGAATGCTAAAAAGCAGTAAATGTGGGAAACACAAAATTGAAAGAGAGACCTTCAGAATTTGATTTTTGTTTATCTTGTTTAAACATCACATTCACTTTTTGCTTGTTTGGTGATGTTGAAACGAGGTCATTGTCCTTAAGGATGTAAAAATTTGGAAGGCTTTGTTTTTCTGGGTGCATATTTTTTCCCAAATAGTTAGAGGTCAGGTGGTTTCTGGACACATTTCAGCCACTGCAGATTTTTCTACAGGATCCCCACAAACGGAACTTTTGGGATTCAAACACTTGTCAGTTACATTTAATGAAACTCAGAAACATGAAACTAGTATCAATAGAATGAGAAACTGAACAAGTTTTGTTCAATCACCATACAGATGTTCATTGTGAGCCCCATTGGTAAACACAGCACATATAGTCCATTTCTGTCCAGGTACATTTTAGCATTTGACGGTTAACTAATGCTATGGCCGCTGTGATGTGCTCTTTCAGATCAAGGATAGTCTTTGGAAGGGGTGGCTTGTATGCAATAATATTTTAAACTTACCCCCACAAAAAAGTCTCGGGGGCATCAGGTCAGGTGAGCATGGAGGCCAACGCAGAAGTTGTCTATTGTCAAAAGCACGGCCAATCCATTTGTTCGGTAGTCTGGTGTTGAGCTCCAATCTGACTTTATTGTGGAAGTGTGGGGATGCATTATCTTGTTGAAAGAAGAAATTGGACATCTCTTCCTCCAGCTGAGGCAGAAAGAATGACGCAACACTTTATCTTCCTCTGTTAAGGATTGCAGCATCGGTACAGATGAAATTTCAAATGTTTGTGCAGAATCTTCCACACAGTGGGTTTAAAGACCTGTAGCTCTCTACTAGAGCCGCCGGCGTGGTCTTGTGGTTAGCGTCGCTGACTACAGATCTGTCGGTCCGGGTTCGATCCCCGGTACCTCCTCGGATTTTTATGAGGTAGGGAGGTCTGGTAGGGGTGCACTCAGCCTCGTGATTCAAATTGAGGAGCTACTTGATAGAGGAGTTTAGCTCTCTACTAGCTACAATTGTTGATTTTTAGGGCTACGTGCAAAATATTCTCAAACTCGCTCTACAGTTTTCTCGCTTACAGTCGACTTCCTCTTACAATTGCATCCTCCTTGTGTTAAAATCTGGGAACTGTTGAAGAATTAAAGGCCATTGGTTGGATCTACACATCGTTTTTGGAAATGTTGTTAAGCCATAACATCTTGAGTAACATCAAGATCACAGAATGCTATGGTACCCTCTATGCCAGCCATTTCACAATCTCAACAATATGCTTCAATACTGCTATAGTGCTTTCACATTCGCCAGAGGTTTCAAGGCCACAACTTCTCACGTCTAATATGCCCCCACTGATCAGAAGTCAGTATTCCCCTTTGCGCAGAGGAGCTGCGCTGTCGCACACACTCATACGACACCAAGGGGGAACTCCCTACTGGCTTGTCATGTGACTGGCATTGGAGGGGTATGATGTCATATGAGCGCGGTAAGAGGGGGTATCATAGGCGTGCTACGTTTGGCCTTGAAACCTCTGGTGAATGTGAAAGGACTATAACTGTGTGCTTCAGTGTTACCCACTGAGATAAATGAACAAAACTTGCTCAGTTTCTCTTTCTATTGATACTAGTTTTATGTTTCTGAGTTTCATTAAACATAAGTGATGAGTGTTTGAAACCTGAAAGTGCATTTGTGGGAACCCTGTATTTGTTGATATTTAATATTTCTCACGTATTCCTTATACCTTAGATTTAAATTTCTCTTCATTTTGCCAGTGCATACTTTTTCACAGACATTAACAGTCAATCTCGTAAATGCCTGACTTATTACTTACTGGGATTTTGTCTTTCATGTCTGTTCTTATGAGATTTTTTTGCACTTATTGATAGGTGCCAAAGTGATTTCAGTTCTTGTTGATGCATTAAAGGATGTAAAGTGAATTTCCTGAAAGCTGTTTCAAAATTCATGAAACCTGGAGGACATCTGGTGGACAGAGAAACAAACTCATCAGTAGATCTTAGCTGATGATGTTTTCCCAATTAATTTAATCAAAATTATTCAAATATGTTCGAAATTCTAATTTACTACAAAAATTTAGAAATGAGATATATCACTGTTTTGTGTTAAGAAATTAACAGTTCATTTATAAGAGTTTGTTTATACTGTATATTGACAATATGTTTACATTGACTGCAGGAATTGTGGCAGCTCGCAAGGCATATGACAAATTGTCTGTTCAGCCCCCACTATGTCTTGAGCTGCACCAGAAGATGGCAGCTATGGAATGTGTACAACCAGAAATTAATATGAAACATATTCGTCGATGCCATGAGATGGCATGTGAACAGTTTGGCAAAAATAATACTGGTAAGCAGTGTTTCTTTATGTTTTCTTTCTTCATGATTGAGAATTTAGGCTTAAAAGCTATCACAAGAGATACAAGGTCTAAAAAGTTTGGTGAATGTTATCTGAAAACAATCAATATAGATGATACAAACCAAAGTCCTTTATTGCCTTTCAAAGTAATCACATCCGTCCATTTTCTGGAAACTGTCAGCAAAGGTCTCCTTAGAAATAGATTGCATAATGGGTTTTACACAATCTTGGATGACTGCCATGTTCGCAAAATGTGCACCCTTGAGGACCCCCTTCAAGAATGGAAATTGGAAGAAGTCTGCAGGAGCCAGATCATGGGAATATGATGGAAGGTAGCCTGGTCTGAGGCAAGAATTGATGCATAAGAATTGGAGTGTGTAGGGGCATTATTGTGCAGCAGCAACCATTTTCCAGTCCTTTGCAACTTGGCCTAATATGCCGGTTGCGCTGTTGCATTCCGTTCAAAACTTGCTTCTAAAACGCGGTGTTAACAGTTGACCTGCAGGAATGAATTTCTTACGGATGATGCTGTTGCTGCCAATCAAGCGATCGACAGTGATTTGACCTTGGACTTTGCTGATTACTTCCCCCCCCTTTTTTTTTTTTGGTCACGGGAATTCTGTGAACACCGTTCCATTGATTGCCATTGGGATTCTGGATGGAACTGGTATGACCAGGTCTCATCCCCCGAGATGGTTGTGTGCAGAAGGGATGGATCCTGTCAAACATGGTAATTAAATCTCCCTTTTTCTGGCTCCTGTGAACTTCTTCCTGCTACTGTGCTTGAAGGGGGTCCACAAAGATGCACGTGGCAGCCGTCCAGGATCATGTGACGGCCGTTCTGCAGTCGATTCCTGAGGAGGCCTTTGCTGACAGATTCCAGAATGGATATAAATATATGCATATTCTCAAGTTTCCAGAAGCTGTAAGAACATTTTCAAAAGTGTGTTATAGTGGATGGCGACTATTTGAAGGCAATAAAGAAAATCTGTTTGTGTCAATTTGTTTTCTGATAACATTACATGAACTTTCTTGACGTACCTCATATACTACTCATGGTTGTTCAAAATTTAAATACTAGCTTAAATATAATGAACACCTGAGGGTGAGGATATTGTTCCTCATAACTTATTCATATCAGTTTTTGCAACTTAATTTGCTATTCATTGTCTACTTCATAGTCTATATTGCTAATTTAACTTGTTAACCTCCTTAGCATTTCTGTATTATAGGACACTGCTTTCTGTGATCTGTCCGTATTTACTTGGATTGGACTGTATACGTCTTGAATACACACATTAAGGCTGAGTTTCATTGCATGCTATGAAATTAGTTTTTGGGGTAAACTAAGTTTGCACATTCTAGATAACCGTTATATATTTTAATTAGATCACAAGAAAATACAATATAGGATAAGAATTAAGATGTAAAGTATTAAACTGTTTGTTCCATATTTAATTTAGTAATTCAATTTGTGTCTTTTTTTGTAGATGTATGGATGGAATATGTGAAATTTGAACAGAAGCTTGGTGATGCAAAACGAGTAAGCGACATATATAATCGAGCACAGAAAAATCTGGATCCTTCCCATGTTGACAGCTTTATAAGCGAGTTCAGCATATTGAAGACTGGCATGTCTATGATTCAGGAGACACCCATGGAATTCTAGTACAGTGACTCTGAGAAAGTATATCCAATTGAATTTTCATTATAGATGAAATGAAGTACAGGGGAGCAGCCCCATCGATACAATTAGAACAATGGGACTCTGACATCCCTTTGTTTTAATCCACCAAATAAATCTTGTATATACATATGTTGGTATGACTCTATTTCAGCCCCAAAATTTCCTAATGCATTATCCTTGGTATGACTCTATTTCAGCCCCAATATTTCCTAATGCATTATCCTTACCCTTTGTGCATACCGTATATTTCTGCAGATATGACAATAGTTGAATCATAAAAAAGGTCCCGAAAATCCGGGGTCGTCTTGTAGGACAGATAAAAAAAAAAATTAGATGAAATTTATATAAATATAAATGAATATTATAAATGTAAACGATCATAAAAAATGATACATTCTGAGTCAAGATTATGTTGATATATTAAAATGTTAGCTACCATTTGTGGGCAAATGGAAATAATGCAAATTTCATAAGTAAAACCACGAACACCATAATCCATGAAATAAAACCTATTTTTGGTACTTTTTCATGTTTCCCTACAGGGCCGTCGCGTGGGCGGGGCGAGCGAGGCAATCGCCCCGGGCGCCGCGACCAGGGGGGCGCCGTGGCAACGGCAAAAATAAAACAACAAACTTTGAAAAATAAGTAGGATGTACATAACACATTTTTTAAAGTTAGGTATAACTGAATTTTCTCTCCCTGGGAGTTGCAAGACCTTGTCGTTGGTGGGAGAGCTTGCGTGGTCCGTTGATCCTATGGGCTATGCCGGCGGTAGCGTAGCTACTGGTAGGGCCACCCTTGCTGGACAGGCCATAGGGGAGGACCCAGACGAAGAAGCAACTCAGAAGAGGAGGTCCAATGGTGCTGAAGGCAGATGAGGAGTGAGAGTCCCAATGGCGGAGGCAGCAGAAGAGACACCTCTTGTTAGGGAGGGGCAGATCAGGCTCTGTAGCTGTAGAGAAAGCAACTGATCTAGGGGAAGAAAACCCCGAAATCAAATCTAGGGGACTGTGGGCTAATCACCCCCATCTCTGAAATTCTATTGATTCAGAAACCTACAGACAATAGCCGGATGGATACTCTAAGACGACCTTGGCAAAAGAAAAAGGACATCATTACTAATTTTGCAACTTGGAATGTATGCAGTCTATATAAACCTGGAGCTATGAAACAATTAATGACAGAATTAAATAAATATAAAATTAAAATTGCCGCTATACAAGAAATTAGATGGAAAGACAGTGGAATAAGAGATCTAGGAGATTATACTCTATGTTATAGTGGGAGTAATCGAAGGAATGAATTTGGAACAGGGTTCCTTGTACATAAGAGTCTTAAATCATCTCTCTTAGGTTTCGACCCAATTAATGAAAGGATTTGCGGGATAAGAATAAAAGGGAAATTTTGTAATACATACATGGTATGTATACATGCCCCAACAGAGGAGAAAGACGACGACATTAAAGATGAATTTTATGAGCAATTATCAAGAATCATACAGAGATCAAAGAAATATGAAAGGAAAATTATTGTTGGAGATTTTAATGCTAAATTGGGAAAAGATGAATCAATGAAACCAAACATAGGGGAAAATAGTCTGCACGAAGAGGAAAATGGAAATGGAAATAGATTGAGTGATTTTGCAATTACAAATGACTTTGCAGTTAGTAGCACCTTATTTCCACATAAGAATATTCATAAGGAAACATGGCAATCCCCAGATAAGAAAACTAAGAACCAGATAGATCACGTGTTGATAGACTCCAGGCATGTGAAGGATATAATAGATGTTAAGAGTTGTAGAGGCGCAGACTGCGATAGCGACCATTTCATGGTACGCATAAAATTTAGACCTAGAATCTCGACATTAAGGACAAACTTGGGACAAGGAATACCGAGATACGATGTATCCAAACTTAATGATCCAGGTGTATCCCTCCGCTATCGAGAAGAGATAGTGAATTTGATAGAAGAAAGATTTGATAATCTGGAATCGATAGAAGAAGAATGGCAAGAAATTAGGAATAAAATTCAAACAGCTGCAAAGGAGGTGATTGGTTATAAGAATAAAACCATTAAGAAGGAGTGGTTTGATCGAGATTGCGAACTAGCAATAATTGAGCGTAATAATGCAAGAATGAATATGTTAAGCAGAAATACAAGAATAACGATGGAGGCATATCGAAAAGCTCGTAGAATGACAAACAAAATCTTAAGGAAGAAAAAGAAAGACTTCGAGGAAGGAAAAATACAGGAAATGCAAATTTTTAAAATGAGGAGTGAAAGTAGAAAATTTTACCAGGAAGTAAGACGGCTTAAAGAAGGATACCAATCAAGAACTACAATGGTAAAAGATAAAGAAGGAAATCTAATAGGTGGAGAAGGAAAGGTGATGGACAGATGGGTGGAGTATTTTAAAGAAGTTTTAAATAAACCACATCAACTCCCAGAAGAGGAAGATAATTTAGTATTTTATGGTCCGGATAAATATGTTGATAAACCATCAAGAAGTATGGTATATGAGATAATTAAAAGATTGAAGAAGAACAGAGCCCCAGGATCGGATATGATCACAGCAGAACTTGTGAAGAGTGGAGGAAGGAAGCTCTGGGATAAAATATATAAATTAATTCTAATGATTTGGGAGAAAGAAGAATTGCCGAAGGATTGGGAGAGAGCTATTATTTGCCCAGTGTATAAACAAAAAGGAGACAAGTTACAATGTGGGAGCTACAGAGGGATTTCTTTATTAAATGTGATCTATAAAATTTTTACAAGTATTCTAGCGAAATACTTGGAACAGTACACAGAAGAAATATTGGGGGACTATCAAAGTGGATTTAGGAAAGGTCGTTCTACCACAGATCAAATATTCCAATTAAGACAAATAATTGAGAAAACCTATGAATACAATATCGACACATACCAGTTGTTCATAGACTTTAAACAAGCCTATGACAGTATAGATCGGCAACAGTTGTACCTAATTATGAAAGAACTTGGAATACCCCAAAAGTTAATAGATTTAACCAAAGCCACCCTAAAGAAGACAGTAAATCAGATTCGAATTGGTGGGAAGCTGTCAGACGACTTTGTGACAGAAAATGGCCTTAAGCAGGGAGATGCACTCTCAACATTGTTATTTAATTTAGCTCTAGAAAAAATAATACGTAACATTGTAATAAACCCTGGAGGAAGCATAATAAATAGAACCAGACAGTATATGGCATACGCAGATGACGTAGCCATAATAACAAGATCAGTAACAGCATTAAATGAAGTATATGCACAAATAAATGATACAACAAAAGAAATAGGATTAGAAATTAACAAAGATAAAACAGTATTGATGAATACCTCCAAACACAAAGTAAGAACAGATGAAAACACAACAGTCCTCATAAACTCAGAGCATTTTAAAGAAAAGGATGAGGTTAAATATTTGGGCTCAGTGATTACTTGGGACAATGACTGTGGTAAAGATATAAAAGCCAGGATCGCAGCAGGGAATAGATGTTACTATGCTCTGGATAAGGTATTAAAGAAAAGATATATCTCTAAACAAATTAAATTATTAATATATAACACGATAATTAAACCCATAGTGATGTACGGCTGTGAGGCATGGACCATGACAGAACTCCAACAACAATTGCTGAGAAGATGGGAAAGGAAAATCCTGAGAAAGATTTATGGCCCTGTAAAAGAACAAAATGATTGGAGAATCCGTAGCAACTTAGAACTGGAACAGTTATACAAGAAACCCAATATAGTAACTTTGATCAAAATTAGAAGACTCGAATGGGCAGGTCACCTAGTTAGAATGGAGGATGAAAGAATGGTGAAGAAGATTTTCACTGGTAGAATTGAAGGAAGGAGGGATCGAGGGCGCCCCAGATTGAGATGGATAGACTGCATTGAGGGAGATTTAAGGAAAGCGGGAATAAAGAGATGGAGAAGGAGAGCAGAAGATAGAGGAGAATGGGCTATTGTTTTAAAGGAGGCTTTAGCAAAACTATAAGTGCTGTATGCCAGGAGAAGAAGAAGATAACTGAATTTTGAATATTACGTTGTATGTTTTTATTGAACAAATAAATATTTGACACCAATAACTTTAGGCCTATATTTGTACTAAGTTATCCCAAAATAAATATTTCCTTATAAAGACATATTTACGATCAACTACGTCACAGGAGAGACTGAATTCTCTGGCCTTCTTGTCCATTGAAAATGACGAAGCACAAACAATAGACTTGATGGAAATTCTAACGACATTTGCTCGTGCAAAAACCAGGCTAAAGCCATTTAATGTTTAGTACCTTATCTTAATTTAATAAACGCGGTTCCCTTTTCTATATTCTATTCAATGTATGTATCGAGGTTTCCCACACTATTAATTTGTAGTCCATTAATAACGCCTATAGCATTTTTTATGATTGTTAAGATTTCCTAACATTACTAAACTTGTATTAATTTGATTTTCAATACAATCTTATAACAAAATTTAAATAATTTTATTTCTGGTATTTTTGTAAGATAATCCGGTTAGGTGTCTCTTTTGGGCACAAAAACACAGACAGCGACGCAACCCGACGCGCAACTTGGCTAACGAGCGACTGTACGCGATGCGGCTTGGAACTTGTCCAGTCCACGTCGCCCCAAGTCGTGTCGCTCATTGCGTGTTTAATCCCAAATGTTTATATGTAGGCCTATTTGATAGTGTCGCGTCACGTCGCTCGCTGTGTGTTTGTGTTTGAATCCTTACAGATAGGTGGAATGTCGGGTGGGTGCACGTGGGATTGAGTTTGGGGGGGGGGCGCCTGACGAAATCTTGCCCCGGGCGCCAACAAACCACGCGACGGCCCTGTTTCCCTATATACCGGTACGTGTATCACATGACTTACGATGCGCTTATTCGTTGTGTTCCATTGTGGTGCAACTGTGCTCAGTGACGCCATTTTGAAAAAGGTCAAGGAAGCTTTGTTCCGGTAAGGGAAGCCGACAGTCTTTTAAATTAAAGTAAAGTAACCCCTATACAGGCCATGGAGGCCCAGAGGGTTTCAGGAGGTTGAGGCTCCCAGATTTTGGACATTCGGCACATGAAGGTGGTAAGGTTGTCAGCCTTACGCACCAGCCGCCTTTACCCCCAGGATTACACCTGGTACTCATTTCTGTTAGAGGCTGAGTCGACCCCAGGACCATAGTGCCACCAGAAGGATTAGGCCAATTGAAAAATCTCAACCTCATTGGGAATCAAACCCACGACCTTCCGGTTTGTAGTGCAGCACCTCAACCATTACGCTACGGTGTACCCCCAGTCCTGTGAAGTAACTAGTTATTCAGCCCTAACCTCTACTACATACCCTATGGATTATAACAGTACATGCATTATGTATATTAGGACTTTCCTTTTTGGAGAATCAATAATAATAATAATAATAATAATAATAATAGTGCGATGGTTGGCAACGTTTTTGCAATCAACCAACAGAAAAACGAAACTTTTTGAAGTTGTTTCATGAACATAAATTCATAGGCTGTTGATAGTTTGGGGGTTGTCTTATGATGATGATGATAGGACAGATATATGATAATACTATGTTGAAAATTTATACGTCTTTTCTGCAGGCCATCTTACCTGTGGAAATATACAGTATTTACTGGTACATTAAAGCTGCTGTTTTTTACTTTTTCCCATATAATAGTATAGAGAAAGTATTGTGATCATGACGAAAAATCAATATCAAGATAACACCAAGAAAACCAGTTTCGTGATTCCTAGAAACTGAAAATGTGCTTTTGGAATGATGTTTGTTAATGCGTCCGTCCGTCTGTCTGTCTGTGGACAACTGTAGTGGGTAACAATTCCTTGTTTTTACTTTTAAATTATGGACTTCTTTGGAATTTTATTGGACCACCTAGAATTTGGTTTCTGTAACTTAAATATTAAGGAGACTTAACATGAAATTTTTTCAAAATTTTAATTAAAAAAGAATGACCCTAACAATTTGAATAAAAATGTAAATTTTTAATAATGGGAGTAATCTAATAAAAATCTCAGAATTATTTGATTCTTGATAGTTCTCGAGATGTCATGAATTGTATAAAAAATATTTGAATGAGTTAACGCTGCGAGACATGGGGACAAGTTCACACAGTCCATATCGCTTCGGTTAACTTTATTAGTGGGGTATAAGTTTTGCAGGCAAGAAAGGCATATATATGAACACAGCTCCATGCGCACAGGGCAGTTCAGAGCTGCCAGACTGATGATTCTTAACGGAAGATCTCGGGGCAGACAAGACAGTGCTCTTATCTCAATGGACCTATACTCGGTGAATGCTAGTAGTACTCTGCCATTAACGCAATATCTGACAGCACTGTGTGAAACTAACTACTATTGGTTTGAGGTTCTCAGAGTGAGTATGCCATGCCCATTGCGGTAACCAACAGTGGTATACCTGTATCTTGTAACACGATGAAATTGCTGAGTTGTACATTCGAATAACAATTTGAGTTATCGCTAAAGTCAGTTTTAGTAGTTCTTGGCTCTGACCTAATCTAATATCTTGCATCACGAGTTCTCGGATACTGCATTCATCCGAGAATTTTTGTCGTTGAAATGATCATTTAAGTCTTTATATTACTTTATTCTTAAAATCATTTGATTCATTCATCACTAACTTCTATCTATGACTAATAAAATGGCTGTATTCGTTTTTCTGTAAAAATTGCTTATTAATTGCCAGTATGGTACTTTATGAGATTGTGTGCGGGACGGGAAAATGTCTGTCTGTCCGTCTGTCTGTACGATAACTGAAATATGCTTTATCGGATTTTCTTAAAACTTGGTATACACATTCATAACGTTCATGGGAAGAAGCCTATTGATATTGGACCAAATTGGTTGACCGGTACCGGAGTAAAGCCCAATTTAGTGCCTATTTTATGGTAATATATTAGAAAACATTTTTCAAATGGAAATCAGTTATGATAATATATTGTTTTGCACTGTTCATATACGGCTTTGGGAATTTCAATACAGTTAGGTATAACAAATAACACTATTCCTTCACATACGCTTATCAAACTAGAGTGTTCAACTGAGCAAGTTGGCCGAGACGGTAATGATGTAGCTGGCCAATTTTACATGGTTTCTTTTGTATTTTCATGTGAGTATGCGATTGTCAAGATAACACAAATCTGTATAGTTCTGCTGACGCTGGATGATTTTAATTTGATTTTTTTTTTTTAAAGCTAGACCTTTTTTTTTTCTGTTAGCCTTTCTTAATGAATCAATCTGGAGCTTAACTTTGAAATCAATTTAAAAAAAAAAAAAAGAAAAAACCTTATTTTCGGCATATAATTGCATTTATAACTGATTAAACAAAAGCATTCTAGCAGTTTGTTACATCAGTTTACCTGATTTTATTACTTAATGAATTACTAGAACACTGACTCTGAGAAAGTAATGCAATTGAATGTTCATTATAGATGAATTAATTACTTAATACTCTTGTCCATTTTCGATACATCAAAACGTAGCACAGTGAAATAAAGAAAATTAAAATGAACATTTTTTTGCAATCACATTTTTTTACATAATTAGTAGGTATGAAGATAGAAAAGAAATAAGTGTTATTTAATGTAGGATGTAAGAACATTAATTTAATATATGAATGATATTCTTTTGTTTTACATAGTAAGAAAACTACAAGTAACTGACTGTTGTGAAATTCAGCATATCTGCGTTGTAATGCACACACTAAAATTAATTCAAGCAAGGTGACAGAGGTTTGAACGAGGTCCTAGGTTCAAATCTCATGGCCTGCCAATTTCATTAGAGCTTTCATGGTTTTCTCATTTGCAAAGTCAAATGTGGAACTTGTGTGCTTTTCATAACTCATTGCTGGCATGTCAGTGTCATAAAAGTTTAAAGTGAATAATAGCCAAGAAGGCATTACCAAACAATAGGAACAAATGCACACGAATTATTACAAGAGACTATTGGTGCACCCAAACATTCTAAATGCGTGATATGATGTATATGTAGTTATAGTATGAAAAATAAGCTAAATAGGAACGAAAAAATAATTATAATCACAGTAATGATATTAATAATGAAGAAAATAGAAGGCCTAAATTTAGATTCCTATTATTTTCGTTAACAAACTTGATTAAAAAAAAAAATTAAAAAAAGGCTCTTCAGATATTGCACTAGATACAGTAGATCCATCAAAATATCCTGCCTTAAAAAGTAGCAATAAATGCAGCGTTCGTAAGTCATATATTTTGTTGACTTTGTTTAATTTGCCATCTCTTTTGTGATTTACTTTTTTGACTTAGGAAATTGAAATATATTGAATAGTCAGAGTACAGTGCTTTGCAGATGACAAGCCCTATGTCCTTCAACTGCATATATACGCGGTCCAATCAGAGACGGCGAGACGGAGGGAAGACTCTCACTGACAGCGGCAGCCTTTTAGCCTGTGCACGTGATTGGCGGTGAAGGAAAAGGCTTCCCATATGAAAAATACTGTAGTTATCTATTCAGTTGATTGTGTGATGCTGTAAAGAGATTATTATGCCTTCTATTCGTAAACCAATTCTCAAGACTTCTGTAATCCTATACAAGGTGCAGCAGAGGAAACGGACGTTTTTCAAATAACCATAACTCGGAAGATTTTCAAGTTAAACAAAATTTATTTACACAGAAATGAAGCTTGTATAATACATAATATATTACGTGGGATTTTTTTACAGTGAAGTGGTACTATAAATAATGTAGTATATGGTCGGTTGTTTAAACTCAAACTTCACTTACTTGTTTCTTTTTAAGAATCATGATTTCAATCAGCCTCCTGATCATCCTCAGCTTGTGTCCGACTGTTTTGAATTTCAGTTGTTTGTCCTTGTGATGCTAGAGCGGGTTGTGTGTTCGGTGACTTCTGTGGCGGGTAGAAATTTTGAATGAGGCTACTCTCTATATATATGTGTCGAAATTCATCAAATTGTTTTTGTGTTTTTGAAAAATTTCTACCCGCCACAGAAGTCACCGAACACACAACCCGCTCTAGCATCACAAGGACAAACAACTGAAATTCAAAACAGTCGGACACAAGCTGAGGATGATCAGGAGGCTGATTGAAATCATGATTCTTGAAAAGAAACAAGTAAGTGAAGTTTGAGTTTAAACAACCGACCATATACTACATTATTTATTGTATAATGCAGTTTCTGTTGACTATTTCAGAATTACCTCCGAAAAATAACGTCCGTGAAGTGACTATCTTTCTGTATACACTCTCGTAACCTCACTTCGAAATTCTGCATTGCTCTTCCCAACATTTCTTCCTCCACATTAGTGATTTCTACATGAATGAACTCTTTTAATTCTTGGATGTCGTGGGGTTTGTTTAAGGTAACCCCACCAAAAATAGTCACATATGGACAAGTTGGGGAGTGAGGCGGCCAATGAATGTCACCAAAACGGGAGATCACATGTTGAGGAAACATGTCGCAAACCACTTGCATTTATGTTCTTGCAGTATGCACTGTGGCACCATCTTGTTGGAACCAAATTTTCTGCGTGTTTAATCTTCGTCTGTGTAGTTCCGGAAGCAGGAACCTGTTGAGCATTTCAATGTAGCGTGCTGAAGTCACTGTCACTGTGGTATTGTCTTCTTCAAAAAAATAAGGACCGATGATTCCAAATTTAGCAACATCACACCACACACTGTTACTTTTGTGCTGTGGGGAGGTCTTTGGTACAAAATTTGTGGATTCTCCGATGCCCAGTACCTGCAGTTTTGTTTATTCACAGTCCCATATAACTGGAAATGTGCTTCATCACTCATTATTATTACCACTTCTTCATTAAGAATTTCAAGCATTGCCTCACAAAATTGCCTTCTCTGTGCAAAATCCTCTTGAAGCAGCTTTTGCACTATCATTATCTTGTAAGGATGGAAATTTAACTCTTTGTGTAGGATGCGACGTACGGACCAATCTGACATCTGCAAAGCTAATCCTTGACGTCGTGCAGAACGCCTTGGACTTCTGAGAACTGCTTCCCTCACTCTCAGTGTTTTCAGGGCTACATACTGTTCGAGGGAGGCCAGGTGGCTTCTTCTTCATGATAGACCCTGTTGCTCTAAAGGCTTCAACCCATCTCAATATCGTGTTACGGCGAGGGATGATTCCATGGCGCTCCACAATAAAATGTATACAAAAACGACACTGAACTGCAAATATAGATTTTGTTTCGATATAAGTTTCAAAGGCAAAAACTCAATGCTCCAAAGTCCATGGCTTTTGAAACTGCATGAATCAAGCTGTTTGAAAAACATGCATTTCCTCTGCCAATAATGAGATTGCATGTTAGATAATTCCATTGTTGCATCACTTGACGGCATTTATTTTTCGGAGGTAATTCTGAAATAATCAACAGAAACTGCATTATACAAGCTTCATTTCTGTGTAATTAAATTTTGTTTAAGTTGAAAATCTTCTGAGTTATGGTTAATTGAAAAACATCCGTTTCCTCTGTCACATCTTGTATAATTATTATCTTTAATATGAACCCATTTTCTTAAATTATTTTTTGGTCTTGAATTTATAGGCTTCTCAATAGCCTGAGGCAGGTTTACTGGAAAATGTCTGGAAGTTTCTTCATATCCATATCATAGAAGACAAATTTTAGTGGACAATAAGGTAAGGATTGTAGAATGTTGACTCATATATTATTTGAAATATTTATTACATTAATAACACTTATATAACTAATGAAATTACCTCTTTATACATAAATGAAAGGTTGTTATACAAAATACAAAAGACATTAAAAATTAATAACAACAGGAAAATACTGGAACATATGGAAATTGTGTACATGCAACAGTGATAGTAATTTGTAACTAGTGAAAAATGAATTAAAAAATAACAGGTTGTATTAAACACAATGTGAAAGCACTTCTTGCAAGAACGTTTTATTGTTAGCATCAATTAGAAAGAGGAATTTGATTTTGATTTCATTTTGTGGCCTCCCTGTTCCCAAGATCTCATGCTGCTAGACTTCTGCTTCTGGGGTTACATGAAGGGTCTCTTGATGAAATTCCAGAGCAGTCAGAAGAAGATATAGCAAGACTAGTTGGCAGCAGCTGCACAAATCAGAGGCCATCCTGGAGTCTGAGTTGGGCAGAACATTGTCAGGAGGTTCACATTATGTAACAAAGTCAGTTGTCACCGCTTCAAATAAATTTTGTGAAAGCTTAGATATCACACCAACCAGCCCTTTGAGCAAAGTGGGAATAGCAAAGAAATTTTTTGTCTCAACACAAAATCCATTGGAATAAAAAACCAAACAGAAGGTGGGGAATAAAAAGAAAAAGACCTTTCAGAAGAAAGAAATTTGATAATTTGACCTCACAATCACATAAAATTGTTTGAAGAGACAGCATTTTTGTGCAGAACTTGTGGAGCCATTTGGTCATGATGTAAGAGGCTGGAAACTATAAATCAGTTCCCAATAGACTCAGAAGCAGCAGACCACCACAATTTTTTCCAAAAAATAAACGGTTTTATTTTAAGAAAGCCCAAATCCTTGGTTCAAGGTGAATTGGCAGTGCTTTCATTTACATAACTAATGAAACAATGAAAAATACAACTAGTAGTTCTGTGAACAGTAGACCTTGCATCCAAAAGAATCTTAAGATCTGCTCTTCACTACTCAAAATAGCCACTATCTTGAAATGGACTCAAAAAATAAAAATCCTTACATCCATTGTTTTTAATGACTTTGAGGAACAATTATGCCAAATTGGTAGAGAATTAAATATTGCACTTAGTCGTGACTGTGTAACACACATTAATTTATTTATGTAACCCGGCAGAGTTAAGGCCTTCTATACCACTCAGCCAGGGGGAAATTTACAGAAAAATGTACGAAATCCTGATAAACTATTAGAGCTACATGAGAAATGTATTAGAATCAAGTTATAGAAAATTTTACACTCTCATGTGGAAGAAATCTTCAAACTTTTACAGCATGAACAGTTTGACTAGAATTGTTGAAAGAAGCCATGTGTGTTCTCTCGTGCTGAATGGTTTTTCACTGGTGTCAACCTGAGATTCTACTCTCCAAAAGTCTACATTTAGAAAAATCATACCTTTCTATGCCATATTTGGGTTTTCTTTAAAATATTTGAGCAATGCAAACTGAAGAGCATTAACCTTATCTAAAACTGTTGTCATCATGAGCTATAACATAAAATTGACCACTACAACTTGCATTTTCTTTGACTGTGAAATATTTCCTATCCCCTACTTGAGTTATTACTAATGTGGCGTTCTCATTTACTTAATGCAAAGCGAAATTCTCCAGGTTTTAGAGGAGCCTGTTAGTGATAACCAGGGCCTGGATTTTGATGACATGTCATCTTTTAACTGGAACATCATGGACGTTGCCCACTAGTGCAGGTATTCTGATCATGACTCCTAGATTATAAAATGGCGATTTCTAGAGTCATTTTTTCACATGTTTCATTTTTTAGGTCATTTTTAGATCCGAATGTCATTATTTGGTCATTTTTTGGCCATTTTATGTACGGTCTTTTATTCCTACATTTCACATATTTAGGTGATTTTTAATTTTAAAATCATTATTTTTTCATTTTGTGTTGTTTCTCGCATTATATAGAGTTTTTGTGCATTTACTTATGTTTAATATTGTGTGAACTCTAAATAAGCATAATTAAATAGATCTTGTTATAATTTTAATTTGGATACTGATAAACTATGTTTGCTGATTGCATTTAACTGTATGTGCTAATTAACTAATTATAAGCCTATATAATTGGGTCAAAACCATTAATGTAGAATAGACACAAATCTGACGATTAACCAGAATCTTCGTACAAATTTTTGGGGCATTCTTATGTATTTTTTCAGTCATTTTATAGTTCATTTTTTAAATACTGTTATGTCATCAAAATCCGGGCCCTGGTGATAACATTAGAATCTATGATAGTGGTACTGAGGTGGCAGTAGTGATGACAATCCGAATGATTTTGCAATGAGAATGAAGAAATACGAAGTAATGAACAAGATAATTGTGAAGATGGTGACTTGAGAGTGAAATGCGTAAGGTTGCAAAGTTATTGGAACTGGGATTAAGTGGACAGGAATTTTTATGTTTCAGGAAAAACTGAATTTTTAGGAAGGCTGGGACCACTGAACCAAGTAAAAACACCTTGACAGTTATTCAAACTTTGCGAGGCTATAAAGACAGTAGATGAAACTTCTAGGGTAAGTTATATAAATTTTATTTATTTATTAGAAATAATTAGGAATATTTTGTGCGTTTTAAAAATTTGAACAGCTTTATGTTCTATACCTAATAAAAAAAAATAGATTTAGTCCAAGTCAGCATACATCCAGAAGGAAGGCTATTTAAATAAAACAGGTTACAGGTAGTGGGGTTGGCCTGGATGGTGCAGTTAGTATCGTGCTTTCTGTGCCCAAGGTTCTGTGTTCGGTCGCAGCCCAGATTGATGGCATTTATGTCTGCATAATGTGACAGTCCATGTCTGTAGACTTACAGGCATATAAAAGAACTCCTGCAGGACAAAATTCCTGCACACTGGCAACAGTCACAGGCCTAAGTTGCAGTACATCCCCATCGTTAAATAACCATAAAAGGTAGTTTACGTTCCACCTTGAAGGGTTAAATACTGCAGAGGAAAATTTGTTTTGGGCAGGAACCGAACCCAGGTTTTTTTGTTTTTTTCCCCCAGCTTGATGTGATGATATTAAAACCACTCTTGTAAGGATTGCTCTTGGAAAGTGATAAAATGAACTACAACTTATTAAAGTATCTTGTTAACTTATTTTAATGAAAAAGTGTTTTAAGATAGGCTAAGAACCTCGGAAGAAAATGATGCCTTACAGGAAGCATTAAAATATGTCTCTTATTTCCATTTTAAATAATTCATATTTTTTTAGGTTGAAAAAATATAACTGGTTTTATTTTGACAATATACAGTGTTAAAAAAGATGTTTAACAAATAAATAGGCCTACTGCTAATTAAATTTTGAACAAGTAGTATTTAGGAAGATGCTGTTTCTTATTGTTCAAAGTCAAGAAGTGCTCTCAAAATATGTCAACTGTAAATATACTCCAGCTGATAGTAAGCTGACAATGCTGACAAATATATCTAAAGGACTGATCATTATAACAAAGATTTATAAATAGGGGATACAACAATAAACTGTCTTTATCAAAATTCTTAACTAACTAATCACAATATCCAATTACTTATAGCCTACTTTCCATCTGTAAAATTTTATTACCATGCTATTGTTACAATAAGTAAAAGTTGAAGGGGTTGGTGGAAGATAAAGCTAACCCTCTTTTTGTAAAAGTTGAGATTGTTTCATTATTTATGTCTTTTTTTAGGCAATGTTTATTCCAGTGTTTCTGAGCAAAGATTAATCCTGTTAATAAATCTTGTTAGTAATATAATATGTACCAAAAAAAAGATAAAAATAAGATTTGATAATTTGTGCTAACTTTAAAAATGTAATAGTTAAAATCAGGTTTGATTGGGTTAGCACTATCTTCCGCTGACCACTTCAATTGACTTTCATTATTTTCACAAACAATAGCTTGAATTATAAAAAAAAAAAAACCTTATTTTGTCACTCGAACTTCACTTTTAAGTTACTTACACGTAACATGTTTCAAAAGCATCTTGGTTGCATCCTCAGCTTGAATGATGATAATTCTTTCACACTGGCCGTGTGTAGGCTAAGCTGGAAAGATAGAGTTAGATTAAAAAATTTAATGCCATTGCTGGGATTTGAACCACAGATCTTCAGCTCTCACGTTGTACCAACATGTTGCTCTGGTAGCTCAAGTGGCAGAAAAACAACAAGGAGAGCCAAAGATCTGTGGTTCAAATCCTAGCTATGGCATTGGATTTTTCATTCTGACTGCCTTTTCAAACAAATAGCTTCTTTTCCGTTCTTGTTCAAAAGGTGTGATCCAAAGTCGTTCAAACTTACCTAGCAGTTAATTCTCTTTATTTTTAATTTAGATGTGCACAATTATGACAATTTCAGTTAGCACAAGTGGAAAGTAGGCAGAGAGTTTTCTTCAGAACTCTTTAATATGAAACCCTTGAAAGATCAGCTGTTATTGCCAAAGGATTAGTTGTACGAATGGGACACAGTGAACACTTACAGCATGCATTCCGTGAATGACAGTATACATTAGAATAGGTTAATTGCTCTTAATTAACAATAAATATTTGGGATGTTTTAAATTCATCAGCCTTCTTATTTAGTTCAATGAGATGCATACAGTTCCATGTAGAGAAAATTGGTTATTTTGTTTATTGCTTTATATGCAAATAAAAACGGTATATTAGGCAATGAGCCTATAATGTCATTTATTAAGATATGAGTATGTTTACAGAACGAGTAAAATGTGTTTCATAATATGCGTATCTTAATTACTATTATAGGCAAGTAGCATACAATTGTTTTCGTTTGACCATAGTTAGATGTTTAAGTTTTGGGTGTTTTGAATACCTCGTAATCGATGAAACAAATGACTCTTGGACCACAGCTCTTAATAGTTCTTATCTTTCTCAATAGATGTCGAACTACAAGGCATGCAGGCCAGAGGGGTCTCTTGACGCTTTTTAACATCAAACAGCGCACATTAAATGAATTCAATTGGGTGTATTATTAAAATTAACATAAACAAAATTGATTTTATTTTAAATACATGTGGTTTATTATGCAGTTTCATTTGCTGCTCTCAAGGTTTCAAGAATGTTCCATGTTCAATAACATACAATTGATAGCACAGCTGTGTTATAATGAAAATCTGTATCATAATAGATATCATTATGATACTGTTAAGTCATGTGTAATAAGCGTATTTTGGTTTGGTCAAACAAATCTGTTTTAATGCAGCAGAATAGAACCTAAAAGCAAATACGAGAGAAGGTCTGACGAAAAACCTCTCTGATTGTCAGAACATAAAAGTAAAATAATTCCTATATACCTCGAGAAGGGTTCCAGGAGGTGACGCTCCCAGATTTTCAGGCATTTTGAGACATAAAGGTTGTAAGGTGTTCTGCCTTATGCACCGGTCGCCTTTACTCCCAGGATTGCTCCTAGTACTCATTTCTGTTAGTCTGTGTCAATCCCAGGACTATAGTGCCACCGGAAAGATTAAGCCAATTGAAAAATCTCAACGACCTCATCGAGAATTGACCCCATGACCTCCCTGTTTGTAGTGCAGTACATCAACCAATCATGCCTCAGCATACCCCATTCAGTGAACATATATATAAAGTAAATTAATGTTTGGGGGAGGGGCATAAGCTTTAATACCCTGACTGTTGACACTTTTTGTAAAATGATTGATTCACCTCTCCAATAACTTTTAAAAAATATTTTGTCATGACCTTTAATTATAATTGATAGTGACTTCACCACAGAGTGCACTGCACATCCGGCACGCGGGAACAGACATCTAGCGGCAAACGCAAGGAACACACCGCCAAAGAGAACAAACGGAACAGTTAACCCACTCAAACATGACGACACGCAAGAAAAATGGGAAACCGGGGGACCTAAGGATTGACAAAGAGGAGGTGAACGATCTCCTAACTAGGATACTAGCGGAAATCAAGGGAATCAAAAAACAAAACGAAGACTTCAGAGAAGACACCAAGAAAGAAATGGAAACACTTAGAAATGAACTGAAAACAAGAGACGAAAATTGGCAACAAGACAAGGACAAATTAGAGGAAAAAATAGACAGCATGGAAAACAACATAAATCAGAAACTGGGAGACATGGAAAAACGCATGAAAGAAGTGGAGGACAAAGAAATTCGTCGATTCAGAAACGAACGAAGAAATAATATCATAATTAAAAGTAAAGACATAGAAGAAAACCCAGAAACAATAAAAGAGACAATACAACACATATTCAAAAAACTCGAGGTAACAGTACCATACATGGGGCAAAGATATATAGGAAAAGACTGGAGAGGAAGAGGTCTTGTGCGACTCACTATAAGAAACCCTGAGGACAAAATAACGATAATGAGGAATAAACGTAAGCTAGCCGAAGAAGAACACTACATAGAAGACGATATGACCAAAAGAGAAAGGGAGATACAAGCCTCAATAAGGAAAAGGGCAAAAGAAGAGAGAGAAAAAGGCAACGAGGTAAAGATAGGGTTCCAAAAAATTTGCATCAACGGAAAATGGAAAAACTGTGAAGAAAGCTCCCCAAAAAACGGGTAAGCACGCAACAGATAGAAGGAACAAGAATAAACAACACAAGACCACAAGACAACAATAATTACATACATATTGCCACATTTAATGTTCAAACACTGCTAGGAAATGAAAGACTGCTAGAACTAGAAGAAGCACTGAAGAATACAAGATTCGATATCATAGGCCTTAGCGAAGTCTGACGAGAAGGAGACGCACTAATAGAACTAAAAAACGGTAAATTACTAAGCTACACAGGACAAGCAGGCGGCCAGAAAGGGGTAGGCTTCATATTCTCTGAGCAAATCAAGCTTCAAGTCATAGAAGTAATAGGAATATCAGAGAGAATTGCAGTGGCGAGATTAAATCTCAAAGGAATACTAACAACAATTATCCAAGCATACGCACCAACAACGAACCATCCTGATGAAGAAATAGATCTATTTTACGATCAACTAGATGACACAATGAACACATACAGATCCACAATAAACTTTGTCATAGGAGATTTTAACAGTAAAATAGGCCGCAGCCAGAATGTCAGAGAACACCAAACAGGGCCATATGGAATAGGAGAAAGAAATGCTAGAGGAACACGCCTTATACAATTTGCAGTAGGACAAAATCTGAAAATAGCCAACAGCTTCTTTAAGAAAAAAGCAAAAGACAGATGGACATGGAGAGCACCCAACGGAGAAGTGAAGAACGAAATAGATTTCATATTATGCGACAGCATGCACGTAATAAGAGACGTAGAAACAATAAAATGTCTAAATTTTGATTCAGACCACAGGATGATCAGAGCCACGATCAACATTAAAAGAGGCACGATAAGAAGAAAGAGACTACAGCAATCACTCCCGAAGGTCGAGGTACTCAACATCACCCAATTCCAAGATGAAATCGCTCAAAAACTCAAGAGGATAACACCCAATATAGCAGAGGACACACAATTAAGTTACTCATTGATTGAGAAAAGCATTAAAGAAGCAGCAATCAAGGCGGAAGTGAAGGACAATGCCAGAAGAAAAGCCTCCAAACTTAGCGACAACACCCTACTATTAATCAAAAGAAGAGAAGAAGCATATAAAACAAGAGATGAGAACGAAGTACACAAGAGGGAATTCAACGAATTAAACAAGAGCACGAAAACAGCAATAAAGAAGGACCTACAAGAATACAAAATAAGAATAATAGAGAGGGAGATGAATGAGAGGAAATCAACTAAAAAACTAAAGAAGGAACTAAGCCAAGGAAAAGTATTGGTAAAGCAGTTACAGGACAATACAGGAAAGAAAATAACAGCCAGAGAAGAAATAGTCGAAACGGCAACAAAGTTCTATGAGAACCTATATCGTAGCACTCTCCCCAACGGCAACAAGGAATTAACACTATTCACTTCCAAACCCATAGAAGAAGTAGCAGAAATACCGACAATACTAAAGGATGAACTCAGAGCAGCAATAAAAGAGGCAAAAACGGGCAAAGCTCCTGGCGAGGACAGCATAAGCAACGAACATCTGAAAGCAGGCGGAGACATATTGGTGAATACCCTAACTAAACTGTTCAATGAAGTGATAGAGACAGAAGTGATACCAAAACAATGGACCACGAATAACATCATACTACTACACAAAAAAGGCAGCAAATCAGACATAAACAACTACCGCCCAATTGCATTAATGTCGAACATATACAAAATATTCTCGAAAGTACTCACCAGAAGGATGAACGGAACAATCGAAGAAAACCAACCAGTAGAACAAGCAGGGTTCAGGCCAGGATATTCAACCACCGACCACTTACAGACAATAGCCCAACTTATTGAAAAAACAGAGGAATACAGCCAGACAATATACTTAGCCTTCATAGACTTCCAAAAGGCATTCGATACAGTAGAACATGCACCATTACTAACAGCTCTGAGGAAGCAGGGAATAGAAGAAAAATACATAAGAATACTTGCCAAACTGTACCTACAAACCACCGCTAGAATACAGATGGACAAGTTGGGAAGGGAGTTCCAGCTACAAAGAGGAGTAAGACAAGGGGATACAATTTTTCCCAAACTTTTCATCTGTATACTCGAAGAGATTTTTAGGAACATCCAAGGGGACTACGGAATCAACATTGATGGTGCGAAGATATCTAATGTACGCTTCGCAGACGATATAGTTCTCATGGCAAACACAGCAGAAGAATTGCAGGCCTTCATGACAGAAGTGAACGAGCTAAGTAACAAAGTAGGACTACAAATGAATGCAAAAAAGACCAAATTAATGACAAACGGCGAAGAGAAAGCCATCTCAATTACGCAACCCGAAACATTGGAATACGTACAAGAGATAGTTTATCTGGGACAAACAATCTCCTTCCAGAAAAGCATGCCCAAGGAAATTACAAGAAGAATATCTACAGCATGGTCAAAGTTCTGGGCGTTAAGATTCATACTGTTAGAAAAATCTTTCAATATAAACATTAAAAGACACATTATGAACACCTGCATACTACCCACGCTGATATATGGCTCACAAACTTGGAGCACAACTAAAAAAGATAGAAAATCAATCCAAACGTGCCAAAATAGAATGGAAAGGAAAATGCTGGGCATCACATGGAGAGATAGAATAAGGAACGACGTAATACGACAAAGAACACAAATAACAGATGCAGGAAACGACAGCAGGTACCTAAAATGGAGATGGGCCGGACACATAATGAGACAAGACCCTGCTCGCTGGACTCACAGAATAACTTCATGGGAACCAAGGACGGGAAAACGGAAAGTAGGAAGACAGAGGACACGATGGTCGGATGAACTAAGGACAACTTTTGGCAACAGATGGACCACCACAGCTAAAGACAGAGGAAAATGGCAACTTCTAGTTAAGACAGCAATCCAAAACAACAAAACAGGATGAAGACAGTAAATAGCAAGGAGCAGGAAAGCAGTGCACGACTGAAAAGCGAAGACCTAAACCCACAGTGTATAGTGCTAGAATTATATATAGGACAACAAACATGATAGACTACATATCGGACCATAAATGATAGACTATAGGCATAAGTAATAATAGGAAGATTCTTCCCGGAATGGCTAACCGGAATTGCGAACACAAGCCACCTCTCCCAGGAGAGAGGCCCGTGCCCCTCGGGGACATTATGGGCTAATACTAATACTAACTATTAATTTAGATTTGTGGTAAACAAAATATTCTCATTTATTAAATATATTGATGAATTCCGACCACTATGATTGGTGTGTGTTCAGAATCAAATAATGTACTGGAATCTCAGTCTCATAGGATTGCTCATAACTTATCTCTTAACTGTACATTTTAATCGGGGGGGAAATACTCAGAAAATTTCTTTTAATGACATGCAGCTTTGAGAAATATACAGATTATTCTTTCCTCCTTTCTTGACGTTTTAATTTGTCTATAATGTATTTTCTCATATATCATATATATATATATATATATTAGATAATAATACTAAAACTAAACACCATGGCACTGCATCTTTGAAGGGACTGCTAGATCTACAATCTGACTGCTATGTCATCAACCATAGGCAGATGACACGATTGGTGGTGAGCATGTCAGCACCCATGGCCATTATTGATGGTTTCCGTGACCAGAGCCACTACTTCTTCATCAAGTAGCTCCTCGATTTGTATCACGAGGCTGAGTGAACCCCGTTCTAGACCTCCCTACCTCAGAAAAATCCAAGGAGGTACCGGGGATTGAACATGGGGCTGTGGATCCATAGTCAGCGATGCTAATCACGAGACCACATAGGTGGTCTATTAGATAATGTACTAGGCAAAAAGTTGGGCAATACAATAAAACTTACACAGCAGTTGTTAATTGTTTCAGAAGTTTAAACAGAAATTTTCAGTTCCCTGAATAATTATTATATTACAGTAGAGTCTTCATTAACAGAGTTAATGTGGACAACAGCAACTTCAGATAAACAAACTCTCGGGTAACAAGAATATACAGTACAAGGGGATCAGGAAAATAGAAAAGAAAATACAATCAAATTAAGAAAGCAGCAGTATCACTGGTATTGACATATACTGACATGAAGTAAAAATAATACAGTACACATATCTTTGAAAAACTAAAAAATTTAACACTTAAACATTTTTGAAAAAGTATTTAACACTCTTCTGCTTAATTGCATTGCCTCACTTCTTGGCCAACATACTGCGCAGTTGCCGCAACATGAGTATGTCAGCTGCCCCCCCCCCCCAAAAAAAAAACACACCTTAGTAGTGTACAGCAAGATTCCAATTAAAGTAGGACTGACAAAAAAAGTGATTTGCGATCTTTAGCGAATCCTTAATTTTAGGTTTAGGCTCGGACAGTATGGAACCTCAGTTAATCGCGACTCGACTGTACATAGCAGCATTTGTTTGAATCATTTTAAAATACTTTTTCATAATTTTTCTGTATGCATCCTATTGCATCTTCTCTTCTAAATTATATAATTACTTACATCTAAGTAGCACAATTTTTGTAAATGAATATAATATATAGGCTACTACTTGAAAGGTGCATTACAGTAATTTACAATATCTTTAAAGCAAATTAATTTTATATATTTTTCATTCTCTATCATCTAATCTGTCAACTCAATTACAGCTCAGACTTATTTTGAGAGAGGTAGGCCTATAGATGAAATTAAGATGGGTATTAGTGAAATGAATCACAAATAAGGCGTTTAATATGCTTAGAGGTTCACACTTGGTTTTACCCTACATGAATGTAGGGTAAAGGATGAGTTCCTACATAATGTATACCTATGAGTATCATCCATAAAGTAAGTTTCCCTGGGGCCGTTTACAGAAACAAAACACAATTTCATGACAATGTTTATTGCAACAGATAGAGCAAGTGTTCACCTATTCTTCAACATATTCACCACCGGAATTGAGACATTTTTCATACCATGGGACCGACGTTTGAATACCTGTGTTGGAGAAGTCTGCCGCCTGGGATTTGAACCATTGTGTGGCAACCATGTTTTCTTCTTTAACATTCTCTGTCATTTCTTGAGGTGTAGGAAAAGATAGAAATCAATGGGAGCGAGATCCAGGCTGTTGGGTGGATTTTTAAACACATTCCAGCAAGTCTCTTGCAGAAGTTCGACTAGGAGGTGTTTAAACATTCACCCTACAGCCCGGACCTCACTCCCAGTTATTTTAATCTTTTTCTACACCTCAAGAAATGACAGAGAATGACAAAGAGGCAAACATGGTTGCCACACAATGGTTCAAATCCCACAGGTATTCAAATGTTGGTCACACAGTACGAAAAATCTCTCAATTCTGGTAGCGAATATGCTAAAAATAGCTGAACACTTGCTTTATCTGTTGCAATAAACATTTCCACGAAATTGTTTTGTTTCTGTAAATGGCCCTCGTATTTATGTATTGAAATTTAATAATTCAGTGTTGTTAGAATAAAATTAAAAAAAAAAAAGATCGAGGACGTGCATGATTCAAACCCCTTCTCTTACCTGAAGTTCTTAAGTATGAAAATTGATGTAGCAAATAGAGATTTCTCTGACAACGTCCATCGCTTTCTTGCAAGAAAGACACAAATAGCTTATTTTAAGTAAGCAATGTTGTAAGATATTCTTACACTTTCAATAGCATTCGCATATAATACCTTCAGTTGTTGCTAATTTTCTAATTCTAGATTTTGCATCTTTTGCCCTTGTCCTATTACAATGTACAGTATAATGTCTGAAATTCAAATATTTCTTTGAAATATAATACAATAATAAAAGATTATTATGTTGTTAATGAAAAAGTGAATCATATTACAGGGACCACTACACAAGACCGTTCCAGGTCCCCCTCAAGGGTTAATCCAAACCTGTACTTGAATCATCATCTTATAAATGAACTGGGGCCAATGAAAAGAGCATCCAATGTACTCATATTTACTACCTACAAGAATTTTGGAAATTACTGAATGCAACTTAAATGTAAGTAATGCAAACATCTTTATGCTTTGTAGGTATTGTAATTTATAGTAAGCACCTTTCATTATTGAGTAACTCTATTATTGTGCACACACTTTTAACATTGATTTGGATGTTTTCGTACAAAGTATTAATTCCTTAAACACTATCACAACCCCTCTTATTCAGATGTATGATAACAGCCACTGTTCCTCTATATTATTTTGTAAATACAAATCTTTATGTTATATTCGTGTTTCAAATAATATTTTTCTATGAATTTCACAAAAATTTGTTGTTTAACTCCTGGCATTCTTATAATCCATTAAAGTAAATAATATCTTTTGATCACAACCTAACACCTGAATCATTCCATGGACAAACTGGACAAAATAATATGTGTATTTTTATTTTCTCATAACCTTATTTTTTATATTCTTATTCAAAATAAAAATTTACTTAACAAGTGTGATATATACAATATAATATCTGAGCTCCTAATTAATGGAATTAATTCAAATTTGCCTCATTTTAAAGCTTAACCTTGTACTGAGACATTATAGTGTCTAAGTTTGTGTCAAAGGTATCGTGCTATTTTTCTTTGAAAATGTAAATTTCAAGTTTCACAACCTTTTTCTCAATATTTAAAAAATATAACTACTGGTACATTCTGCTTTAGGGGTAATGTTTCATAAACAGTGTGATGTGCTTACGGCTGACTGACTGTTTCCTGTAACCCCTATGGTGAAGCATAGGGTCTCCAAGTGGAGGTTTCAGTACATATACTAATTTTGTTACACTTATTTTCTGAGAGGACAGAGCGATAGGTGGTAAGCCTTTCGCTTCACAAACCCCCCCCCCCCCTCAGGAAACTATGGCATTACACGGATATGAAAGGGCTGAGGAATTTTGTCCAGAGGCTCTAATTTAGGCTTGGAGTTCTCTTGTGTACAGTAATTCTATGACATGGGCCCCCCAGCTTAAAAATCCCTCCTGGAGGATTCTCTACTACCTCTACATCCCCGCGGCCTTCAAAACAGAGAGAAATTTCAGATTATAAATAAGACAAAGGGCAATGTAGAAAAATTGGTTTAGGCATTTCAAGAAGCCACAATGCTGGCATTTATGTATAATCACTTCCGCATTTTATATCATCTCATTTGGATAACATAGCCCTGCTACGCAATCTGTCTTGTCAAGCCAGGGTAGGGGAGTATCAGCAACAGTACTGATAACAGGTACTAAAAGTTTCAATACATTTTAAAAAACATGAGGTTCAAATTTTGTCCTTTTTGATATGGAACGATTCACCTGCTTTTTGGTAGTCTTTTGATAACTGATTTACTGACACTTGCTACAGATAAGTAATAAGAAATGATGTATCTTCTATCAAATTTTTTTTATTAGGATCTCCTTAAAATAAATAAGCTCTTTAGGGGATTTTAAGATACATTCAGTTAAAACTTGACTCTGTCAGTCTCAAGAACACAAAGCACATTCGGATGTTACTCACTGTTAAGATCAACATCTAAACATGAGGTACCATGCTTAAACATAATTATAATACAACTGTGGGAAGCCACATGACTAAAAAATCTGGCTCCAAGATACTGCCATTCTTAGGAATCATTTGCACGGCCGTTAATCAATGCTCATGTATACTGAATAGAGTTTAGTGAGGTTTCCCAACATATAAATTGATATGACAGCTCTTGGAGATGTATTATTATGGTCGCTGTGAATATTAAGTTTTGTATAATAATCCAATTTTTAATTTAATATATTATATGACTTGACTTGACACACTTTGTTACTTCACTTACATTATTTTGGTACGACATGTTTCAGAGATACTCATCCCCATTTATAATAATTACATTGACAATTGCCAAATCGTTCTCAGGAAGGTCTTGAAGATTTTATGAACTTCTTGATCAGATTCTCGTCTTCCCTATATCAAGTATATACTGTAATAACTCGAATATAATGCACCATCGAATCTCATGTGCACCCCAAACCTGAAACTTTGACCATAAAGAAAGAGTTTGTTGTCGAATGTAATGCACATCAATGGTAGGATATTTTATTGAGTATGTCATCTTAGCTTTTATTTAAAACATCAATAGATTTCTGAGTGCCGATTAATAAACGTTGGTATAATGGTTTAGGGGAATAGTGGAGGGGGATGCGGGACAATAAATACCTCCATATTAAACCCTGCCGCCTTTAAATGTGCTTGGTTTAATCTTGACTGTTAAAATAATACGTTAACTTTAACCTGTGTTTGTGCCTACTAGTAATGTGCCAACGATAAAAGTCGAGAATCCCGGCTTTCCATTGTTATGTAAGTGATCAAAGTTACTGTCGAACTATGGGACAAATTTGCACTCAAATCTAATGTATTAATGTGCACCCAAATTTTGAATGCTGCAAATGGATGAAAAAGGTGTGCCTTAGATTTAAGTAAATACAGTACATTTTTTCCCATATTTCCAGATCTTTATGCTTGTTGATTGATTTTAATAATTTTGCTTATTTACAAACTTTGTGATTATTTTCCCAAACATCCGATGTTACAGCTGATTTTTCACTTTTGCTTTTACTCTTATATCAGTGTTTTATTTTGTTCTTCCTATGTAAAACTTATCACAATTTTCACAATTAATTTGGCATATACTTGAATTTTTGCCTGGAAGTAGGTTGTCAACATGATTAATTTTTGTTAGATTTTAGAATACTGTAGTTGTTTTTTGTGGCTCAAGTGATATGGAATTGTTTGAATATCTTTTGAAATTTTGAAGAAGTCCACGGATGATAAGTAAAACTTTCAAATTTTGTCTTTTTCTTATTAGGTGAAAGTGTCATTGTTTCTTTTATCTCTTTCTGTTTCTTTAATTTTGCAATTCCTATTTTATTTATAGTCCAGAACTTCTGTTTGTTATACTTTGTCCTTGTGACAGTTTTCTTATGGGGAAAGTACAAATACAAAAAATAAAGTATAGTCTTACAGTAAAGTTAACAATTTACTAAATGACAGACCTCATTTAAATACAAATATGTCATAAACATACATTTAAAATAAGAATACATTATTATGCATTTCATTTAAAATAACAATAGAAAACGATGAGCTCTCTAGTGAGTTTTATTTCACTGTAAAACTGCACAACCTAATTTTTATAGCCTTATCAGTTAAAATAAAATAAAAAAAAACAGTAACTTACTTTGGATCACATATGTTCTAAAAACTTAACATTATGTCCAAGGTCTTTTTGCAATATTAGCCTAATTAAATAAATTACTTGTTAGTTAAGCCTACTCAAAATAAGGCGTGGATCACATTTAAACATAGGTGGGATTCAGTAAAATTCAATAAAATATTGTGATAGAAAATCTACATAAATTCAACTGTGAAACTGATTATTTTGGTGCATTTATTCTTCTAACTCTGTAGCAGCTTTTTATCTCTTTAATAAATTTGCTGTTCCAATGAAAATAAAAAAATAAAATATTCTCATGAATATGTTGGAATCTATTGGCAGATTTTGTCTTATCTCACTGAAGAAATTTATATTCAATATTTTCCATATGGATTCTTTAGAGTATTGTACTGCATCACGTTATTATTAAGATTAATTGTGTACCGATATTTAAAATACAGTTGACTCCCTTTAGTCCGGCCTCGGATGGTTTGGCCGCCGGATGGTCCGGTCGACTTCCTGGAATAAGCCATCTGCGCTCGAAAGGGTTTCTCACGGCAGTAATCGACTAGAATATACATGTCTTAAGTGCAAACAAATCACATCAGTTCATTGGACGATTGCATTCATTTCAGACGTGAATTTTACTCTTGTGCTGTTAGCATCTTTTACTGTGAGTTAAAAAAAGAAAATGACAGATTTCTTTTAATTTTGAAATTGTAATTGTAATACTGTATTTTAATTTTTGGGTAAGTGCGCTTTAAAAATCGACAAAACCATCTCAAAAGTTGATTTTTGCTTTAATAGGTTATACTTTACATGTTTAAAAGACCGCCGGATGGTCTGGCCATTTTTTAATCCGGTCGAGGGTCCGGTCCCAGGGTGGCCGGATTAGAGGGAGCCTACTGTATACCAATATCACAAACAGTATTCATATTACAGACTAAATCAAGTTACATTAATTTTTTGTATTAATTCCTACTTATTTGTTGTTATTATTACAATATGACAATTATAAAATAGACTAAATCTTTGTGATATATTCACATTTCTGGGACTAAGATGTTTCCTCTGACTCATAGGCCTATTTCATAAAAGTGTCAGGCACTAGAAGTCTGTTTTGAAATGCAATTGTTTACTGTTTCTCAATCCTGACATTTACATAATTATGTGTCACAAAATATAATTGAGATATGAAAAATTATTTTTATCCTTATTTACTGCGAACTAAGAATAATGAAACATTATTATTGAATATGTTAGAGATAATAGTAGAAAACTGTTCATTAATTATTTATAAGATTTTGTAGTCTATTCACTATTTTAGAGACTGAATCATTTAAATAGAGAAATTAGTTCTCTGTTTTAAATTTGTCACAATGGCTTTATTCACTATTGCTGGGCTCTTGTTGCTATAATATCATAAATAAATATAATCTAATAATAAAAATATAACTTTTAATACAGTTTACCTTTAGATTTTACAAAAGTCAGAATACTATGACGTTAGAGGAGTCTTCAGGAAATGTCACAATTATGTAAAATTATTAGTTGCTAATTATACCATGGTTACAAATAATTATTGGACGGTTTCGTAAAGCTACATTTTCAGTAATACTCATCTTATCACTATTTGAAAGAGGAATTTGACATTCTGAAGTTATGTGATTTCCATTTGTCTGGTGATGAACCATGTAACTTACACTGTTATTGGAGAAAATGGTTGTACTACCAACTGTTTGTAGCTGGTGTGTGATTGAATGTAAAGAAAGAGGCAGTGTTGTTGCTGTTTGATGGATATTTAGACATTTCAATGTTTGCGCTCCACATCTGGGAGTACCTAAATCAATATCTGCCAGGTAGGAGACTGCAAACTTCACTACTTGCATATGGCCACCATGATCACTGGATCTACAAAACTAAACTCTGTGCCACTACATCCCTGAAGGGACTAGGCCTAACATCAGACCCCTGTATCATCTACCATTGGCAGATGTCTCTCATATTTTATGTGGGGATCACAATGAGTGAGCCATAAAACTTCAAACTTCCCTCTTTCAAATGGTGGTAAGATAAAGTACTTTTGTTCAATATTGGTGAAAAAATTGCTTTATGAAATTGTTCAATCATAATTGGAAATCTAGAAAATAATGCAGAGAGAAATAAACTAGAAACTAATAAGAGATATTAAATCGTCCTACAGAGTTCTTTAGAGGACTTTTAAGGATTGATGGAACAGTGTCTGAGGAATTTGAAATGAAAGGAAGGAAACAAGGAGAAAGTATAAAGTCCATGGCTGTTCATTATTTTAATGGATGAAATATTTAAAACTTGCTAAAGAAGAATGACAAAATTAACAATTGGATTGTGGAATATGAGGACAGTGTATCTGCAGGATTGGTATATGCTGATGATAGGCTATATTGCTAGTAGCAGAAACAGAACAGAAACTACAGGGTATGGTAAAAGAACGGACAGACATTTTAAGGAGTAAGGTATGATGATAAATAGAAGAGTAAAATTATGCAAATGGGAAGAACAGAAAAAGCAATAAAAATAATGCACATAAATTGTAATAGAAAAGAGAATACTTCAAATCATATGAGTACTTGGGATTAATTCTCCAAATTTAAAATTACAGATATGTAAATGGTAATAGAACCGATTTTGCTATATGGGAGGGAAAGTTGGCTGATAACAACTAGGGATATAAGAAATATAACAACAATTGACTGTGTTACTGAAGAATAATAGGGAAATCTAAAAGAGACAGAATATGAAATGAAAAGGTAAGAGACACTAAAACAAAGACCAACTGAAGAGAAGGTACAACAACAACAACAACAACAAAAAGGTTACATGGTTTGTACATACGGTACAAATGGGAGAAGAAAGAAAAGTTAATCATATAATAGAGGCAAGGACAGAGAGAAGCAGAGCTAGAGGAAGACCAAGGACATCTTATATGGATAATATTGGAGAGTTAGGAAGAAGGGGGAAACTGATGGGGGGGATGAAGAATATGGCTAGAAGCAGAGGGGATGTAGGAAGTGGATTAATGCTTCAGAACTCGTGCCTATTAAGCACTACACGAGGACTCAACGTAGGGTAATTTTTTACCGTTTACTTAATTTTCATAGTAAACAATGCTTTTTTCACTGGCACTTAATAATTTTACAAATCTAGACCTATACTGAGAATTTTTATCAGAAAAATTACCCTGACACTGGGATTAGATGTGACCAGGTCTCACTGGCACGATGTTTCGTGAGGCGTTCTACCTCCAACATCTGGTGGTTCTTTGTACAAGATTGTGTCGTCTTTTCCTTTATAGGAAGACATTTTTACAGGCTCATATAAAGCAAACAACACAAGATACATAAATCTTTACTACAAATCATTAGAGGTACATGGGGTGAAAAATTTACACACATGCAACAATGTAACTCACTTAAATATCGGAGATATTTAAAATATAGAAAAACATGTGCTAGACAAGTTCAATCGAAACCCATTTTTCTTGTTCCTGGTAAAAAATGACCCTGTGTGGATTCTCAAGGGTTAAGGCATTCCTGACGCAGTGAGGCATAAGCGAAAGAGAAAGAAGAGGAAGAAATCTTCTAATAATTTGTAACCATGGTGTATTAAGAAACAAATATGTTGAATTGTAGCTATTTTACTGTTGCCTATCATAAACATAATGTTTATGAAATAGACCCTTGTCTGCAATAGAATACACAAGAGTAATCTACATGAAGTAAACTAGCAGGGGTTTCACTACTGCACAGACTTACAATACACAAAATCTTCCGTGGATGCTTCAAACACTGAATAATGGGGTTGTATTTTCTGCTACAAATGCGTTAGTAGTACTGGCAGTGAATAATGATTTCTTACGAACCAATGCCATGGTGGAACCCACTGTAGCAGACCAAGATATCACAGCCTGTTCACACTAGAGTCCACAGAAGACGTAGGAGACAAGGATTGTTGCGCATTGGTGGAGGAGGTGGTTGTGGCTGTTGTTCTTGAAGATGTGGTAGTTTTTCCAACCATTTTTGTCAGGACTCGTCTTCTTTCAGTGGAATTTTCCTCACCTGGCATGAAGAGAAACATCAGATAAATAGAGAATCCACATATTAATCTTAATACTTCTAAGTCTAAAATTATGGTTGTAATTTGTATTAGGCCTATCTAAGGTGACCTAATTCCGGGGTGCGCGGGCAAAGAGAGTTAAGTCCACTTTCTCGTTACTGAGAATTAGAGTGACTTAACACACTATACCAGCCCAATATAGCTTTAGAGATGGATAATATGACTTACTGGACTTAACACAAATGTAGAGAACATTTTTATCTATAACTCTATGGACATATCTCAATTTTTTAGGATGGTGGACTTAACTCTCTTTGCCCGCGCACCCGCGAATTGTTTAGCTAAAAATGGGACATCGCAAGCAAGTCAGTTTAACCCCTTCCAAAAATAGATATGTATTTATATTATTAATAATCATTAAGGAACAAATATAATTAACAAATATTCAAATATCAGATGAGTGATATGATAACTTATACAGTGCATAAATTCGTTTCAGGTTTGCAGCCAGGTGAGAAGTTTGGGGTTATTCAGGTGCTGACGCTGCTTCCATCCTCAGGGATCCTAAAGTGTCAAGTGTGGCATGTTGGGGGATATATATTCCAACCAATGTTGAGCAGAGTCGACCAATCAGGGGACAGCTGTTGAGAGCCCCATGTCTGCAGATTACAGGTATGTAAAAAAGCTCCTGCAGGACATAAGGATATTGAGCTGTGTGGCGCAGTGTGGGCAGGGCAGCACGAAAAAACTATATGGGACAATTGTTTACGTATATTGGTTAGCAGTTTTGTGAGGCAGTTTGACGAAGGTGAGATCCCTGTTGAGTTAAATTTTGCAGTATCAAACCATCTTATTTGATTTCATGGTCTGAATGTTGGCTGAATACCTTGATCTAAGCTCTGAATCAGATTCAGATGCCGGGTTAGAACTATTATTATTATTCCATCAGAAGTCAAGAAAGGTAAAACTGTGGCGAGTATATGAAAAAAGGAAGAACTCACAGAGAATTCGGGCAGACGGGAGAATTCTCCAATGACCAATTTGTGAACTATTTCTGTCTCAGACGAGAGGTGTTTGAAGAAGTACATAGTATGATTCAATCTATTATTTACTCTGAAGGATGCAGTGCTCAAACCCCAATTGGAACAGAAGAAAAACTATCAGTATTTGTATAATTTTTCTTATGATTCCATTTCCTGAAATAACGTGCAATTAAAAACACAAACCCAGGGACACGAGCTAAAGCATGTCACACGTTTTCTGTGTCAAATCCACAAGTGTGGAGCAGGCCTCATGTAGCGCAGTACTGCCCTGCTCTGCTCTGTGTCTCAATTCGCAGTGTTCCTTCTCAAATGTGGGTCGCAAAGACTGAACTGCCCTGCCTACACCATCTGTGTGCCAATTTGTGCCCAACCTAATACTGACACACCAGAAACTATGCCTATGTAGCAGTGCACAATTATATAACCATAATAAACAAACTAATGCTATTAAACCTGCTTTGTTTGAGTGATGAAGTTCTGAAGCATAGTGCAATGCAACACTACATAAAAATTAATAAAAAAAAAAATAAAAAAAAAACAAAATCAAGTTTTCCCTCTATGAAGGTAGTGGAGAAGTTTAGGGTTCCTGCAGGTTGAAGCTCCTGATTTTTAGACAGTCTACATTTAAAGGTGGTAACCGAGGTTATCAACCTTCATCAATTGTAAAAGTCCAATGGCCTCATCAGGAATTGAAATTGTAACCTTCCCAAACAAACTACAGTGAACCCCTTTAAAAATAAATATGGATTATTAAATAGCATTGAACTACGATTTTTCCAGTAGAATATGTAATTTTAATTCAGCTTGAGTTGTATCATGAAAACACTAATTATTTTCTAAGATAATGGGATCAATCTCTTTATCATCATAAATTACAATTTTGAGAGCTATTAATTTTTAATTATACATAGAAACCAGGCTATAAGAAGATTTTTTTTTAATAGAAAAGATCAATTAATAAATAATTTATACCTTTGTTCCAAAACAGTTATAAATTGCAATCAGTCAAATCAGTATTATATATTCATATAGTAGGCCTATATATAGTTATATATCAGTATAGGTTATGATAGGTTAATAGGTTATGATAATTTAAGTGTATCTTGTAATCTCTTCGTCCTAATGCCTCATAAGTTACTTACTGTGACATTTTCCTTTTGTCTTAAAATGGAAGTTACCGCGTACACAAGTCATATTAAATTGAAATAAATGGCATACTATGGTTATGAGGATACCATATAGTTATATTTTCCTCAGTTTTGAAAATAAAGTAACTGACTTCCATTGGAGGTTTGAGAAAATTTGAGGGCACTTACCAGATGAACAGGAAATTCAAATTCAAAACTCATTCTTCTCCTTGTCTACGAGCAAATTTAATTTAATCATTTTAGAAAATATCCATTTTGAAGGTATTTTCTAGGATTTTCAGCTTTCTTGTCTGGCTGTAGTCATATTTTCCTCCATTGTGTCATTTTGGAGAAAGCTTAAATAGTGTTCTCTTTATGAATAAAAGCATGACCCAATTCCAGAACCAGCATGAAGAACAGAAATGTTAAACTATCTAAATTCTGATCAATCGAAACCCAGGTTAATAGAAATAATTTTTTTTTTGTCCACTCACTTGTAAAAATGTGTAACCTTGAGGAATGTTTTAGGTGGAGCTATACTGAAAGCCTTCAAAATTGATACAATAAGACAGGACAAGGTAATAACAATACTGTCATTTCTTGCAGTAAAAACATTGCCAATAGGTCATAAATATGTATCATCTTTTACAAGAGATCATCTTTTAGTGAACAATGGTTGGTACCATATAACTCAAGAGCAGTTAATCAGACTTTCAGCAGTTCAAGTAGTGTAAAAAGCTTTAAATTATTCATCACCAGCTAGGCCCCAGTATAACTAATAACCTCAGAGTGAATTATTCTTTCGTGCAGTTTGTAGTGACGAGTTTTTTTATTGTGTGAATAAACAGTGTCCTACTGTATACACTTCGCACGCTTAGAAATGCAACAGTGCATCAGATAGGAACACCCAGACAAAGTAAGCAAAACATGATAATTATATAAGACTGCTGCTGTCGTCATGGTTGTTATTGCCATCAACACTGTCACAGTCATCAAGTTATATGCCTCTGTTTAAATCTTCCAGGCAAGATATTACAAAAAAGATATATTAATAATATGATTAGCTTTGTCGACAGAACTGAATACACAAATTGATTAATGTGCTTAAAATTAATTATTCTCATGTAATTTCATTGTGCAAATTGAAAAATTCATTACAGTTGAGTTGTCGCACAGAGGCCACTCAAACTAGAAGAAACATAAACTGGCGCTCACGTTTCTACTATCCCAGTTACAAAATTTTACTGCATTCCTCTCTATAGCAGTTGGGTGGTGGTAGTACCAGACTAATTCCAGTTAAGCTATCTGGAATGTACGTATCGGGAAGATTTACCAGGAGGTGGTAGTATAGGCTCTTAATTTCTATAATAATATGTGAGTAGCTATTTATGTACCAAGTACGCAAAATAAGGCTTTAGCGGACGTATCTAGTATTGCAGCCGAGGCTGAAATACTGGATGAGTCCGCTAAAGTTTGCGTACGTGGTGCATCCAATATTTTTTCATAGAAGTTCTGCAATTTTACTACTAATGAGCTCAGTTTTTCAGTCATTTTCAATGATTCTGCGTAAAGAAAGCAAAGATAATGGCGATTGTATCAGTAGTGCATGTTTATAAACTTCGCTTGCTGTGAATTGTTTCTTTTCCTTAAAAAAACGTTTAAAGACATCATTAAGATAGTAATTTGATTAATTAGACTAAATATATTTACATCAAATGAAATTACATGTCATTTTTATCATATTTTCTGCAACGGAACTTATTATGCCCTGTTAAAGGAAGCAATCGTAAAAGAGGCTCTTCTGAACTCGCTTCCTTCAACTGGCATTCGTAGTCTAATGGACTAAGCGATAACTTCGTAATGCAAGGTTTGAGCGTTCGTGTCCACCCTTAGTCATGAAAAATATAAAAAGTTATTATTATGGAATTTATTTATTAAATTCAAGATATCTAAATGACAAGGTTTACTATGCTTGTTAGTAAACAATGAACAATAAAGCCCTTAACATATAAAATTGAACTTAGCCTACATTGGGAGACACTGTAGAGACATCTAGGAGCCACCGCTGGAACTACGCTCACTTGGGGTTACCATGGCAACTTTACCGAACTAGTATGGTAAAGTGCTACTTTCTGGCATGTTAGCAGTTCGAGAAATAATGAGTAGGATTTTTTATCATCTCTCCTTAATATTTAAAAGTATTGGTAATCCTAATTTTAAAGTGAAATTAGTTAAGTAATGCTCTTATATTACAATAGCTTTTAAACAGTGACTTGCTGCTGTGTCCATCTTCATGAGACCTACCTTGCTGTTCATGTTGGTTGCTAGGTTTCTGCTTTTCAGGAACGAGGTAAAGCGAAAAAGCAACGTAGAGGAGGATCGACCAGCTTATTGATCATAAGCGTATTCATTGTCCTCATATGTAGAAAAACTCTTCTTGGAGTTCGTATTAAGTTTATTTTGGAAAAGCCTCATGCATATTCACCAGTAGAAATAGTTGTCTTTCGTAAAAAATTAAGTTCATTTCTAAAAATGTACCCAAAAGTTTACCAGTACATGTACCAGACCATACCAGCAGAAAAAAACTGAGATTATCAATATTCATTCAACATCTATTATGTTTAGTTTGCAAATGCAAGATCTGATTTTTACATTTTACATAATCTTTTACATGATCTTAAAAAAATCATAGTGATATAGTTTAAATGCTAGAGTCGTCTCTCTACAGATGGTCATATGAAAGAGCAACCGAATGAGAATAATAGGATTCTGTAATAGCATATCTATGGAACCGTAACACCTTCACTCTCTTCCTCCTAGTGGTGTACCAGCTGGCTCAGCCCAGCCATTTTTACATTGTAAGTAAAGTTTCATGGTTATATCTAATTTTCTCCTTAACTAATAAAGATAGAACTATGATTTTTTTTATATACCTTCAGGAAAGAGCATATAAAAGTGGAAAAAAAAGATGATTGCGGATAAGCACAAAGTTCATCATTGTAACATTTATGCCAACTGGTATTATAGATTTAGCATGATAATTTTCACTTTCACCATCATTTTCACCATCTGATGAAATCAATTTATCTCCCAAATCTGGTTGAATAATATTTCAAACAGTTCATCACTCAATGCCTTTTTAGAACAAAAACCTACTTTTATTTTTACTACAAGAACTGGCACTATCTGTACCATTTACACCTGCACTCGCTTAGGTCGCATGGATTTCATGCATTTTTGAAAATACAAAGAAGGAAAGCTAAAAAAAGCACGTTTCTACTGGAAAGAAGAGAATATATGCATGCAAGCACCATCTATCGTCTATCGTTCTGGTCACAAGATATACAGGGAAAATGTTAACACCCTTCCTAAGGAAGTTATTTTGCTCTTGGTACATTAGACCTGAGAACTCTTGGACAAGTTATATCACTCATAGACTGGGTTACCAGATGTCCTGGTTTTGAACATACTGTCCCACTATCCAGAGAAAGTTTCTTGGGACACTACATATCCCAGTTTTTTAGAAATGTCACATGATTTGTTGTGTTTTTCCTCCCACCAGATAATGACCCTACTTGTAATGAGTGTTCAGCAAGATGTCCCGGTTTTTTTGGTTTTACAATCTGGTACCCTGCCCATGGGAGTAAAAAGTAAATTGTTCCCTATGGAGGCCCAGAGGTTTCCAGGAGGTTGAGGCTCCCAGATTTTTAGACAATTGGAATATGAAGGTGGTAAGGTTGTCAGCCTTATGCACTGGCCGTCTTTACCCCCAGGATTGCTCTTGATACTCATTTCTGTCAGAGGCTGAGTTGATCCCAGGGCCATAGTGCTACCAGAAGGATTAGGCCAATGCCCATAGCAGTAAAGGTGTTAATAAACAGCAGTGTGAACTAATAAACAGGATAAAGAAAACATAAATTGTAATTTTGTATAATCCAATGAGAAGCCTGTGTGATAATTACCAGCTAATAGTATCTGGACATTTTTAGACAAATTTTGTTTACCAGAGTTTTTTTTTTTAGTATCAGTACCATTTCCTTATGTATTTTCTACTGAAATTTCACTGTATATGCTGCCAATAGACTATTTGAAATACAAAAAAAAAAAAAAAAAAAAAAAAAAAAAAAAACCTTTTTTTTCCAAAATGATTGTAATAAAATAAACAAACATTATGAAAAAATAATAACTTTGCAGTGTAAACTTCCTAACGTCAATAATAAAATAAGCATTAATTTCATTAATAAATAGGTTATATTTTTATGAAAACATTGAAGAACAGTTACATAACAATTACAATGTATAAAATTATTAAACCTATTTAACTAGACATTGACAGAAACACATTCACGAAATACATAAGACAAACAAATTATTAATTGATAAGAACATGTAATATGAGATATTCCAAAAACTTCAAACTTTATTTCTGCATAAAAGCTGATATTTACATTTAAGTCTTGCTAACATTATTATGGGGTTTGACTGTAGCAGTCATGCACTTGGGTTTAAAATCAAGTCAACTCAAGTTATTGACTGTTAATATTGTTTTCGGCTTGCTTTTGGTACACAAAGACTTCTTTACCAAATTTTTAATGAATGTTGAGTAGATTGTAATATTATTATCATGGGTTACTTTGAGATCAGTAATAAGTATTTCATTTTTATTAATACTTATGAAAAGACAGTAAATAAATATTTCTTTCTTGTATCACATGGTACCAACCGCTAGAGAATGTCTTATGTATTCCTATAGATAAATGTATGGTATGTTATAACAAGACATTTACATAACATTTGACATTCATTACAACATAAAGGATAATTTTTAATCGCAGAAGGTACAACATGGGGTGTAGAAACATTACATTCATGTTTAAGGGAAACAACAAATATCACTTAATTTACGTTTATTAAATGGAATGACTTTGAATATTTTGAAGTTTTAGCTCTTTATTTGAATAAAAATTGAAGCAATCAAATAAGAATGTTATAAGATATTTTTTTAACTGCAGGACTAAAGGAATAAAAGTAATATCAGAAAAGGATGGAATTAAATTTTCCAAGTAGATGGCACAGTTATTAGTTTAGCGTACAACACACTTTATACTATGGCTATTGGTCTTATTATTGCATTAGATACTCTACTGTCCTCATTTACACTTGCTGATGTTGTTTTGCACAAGCTGCACAACAGCAGTTGTACTAACATATTAATTTCTTAAGTTAATCTATTCAATTAATTATATTTTTTTAGTTAGCCTTAAGAATACCTATTACAATTCACTTATTTTTTTGCACAATAGAGAACTAATATGCAGTTTACTTTCATCTGCCGTATATGCTCAAATATATTATGGCTTACCTGAAAAACTTACTTTGCAATTGACTTTTTACTTCAATATATCATATTCACTCAGTGTATGATGGATTTACTAGTAGAGAAATTCTTCTTGCAAGGTCTGGAGAGGATTTAAGGCAAGGTTTCTTGATTAGACTCACAAGGCACATCAAAGCTTAATAAGAAAGAAGATAAAGTTAATATTAATTGATTAAACTAAAAATGTCAAGATTGAAAGTGAATATTAATATTCTGTGAAACTGTGAACATTCAATAGAGCATGCACAGTATCAATTCCATTCCAAAACTGTTAATGAAGTTAGGTAATTCTTACATATTATGGCAGTTTCTGATTTACTGGAGTTATCAAGTCACTTTTTTTCTCTACTTGGCCTAATGCAATGCTGACTTTTTCACTCACTACAATTAGACTTTGGTTCCAAGCACTTCTGTATCCTAAGGCCAGTCATTCTGAATGACTGTAGGTAGTGGTTTGAGTGGGCAAACAATCTAAATAATCAATTCAAAAGGCTTATAATTATAAAAGGGACTTTGGCTCATATAATCCAGTCATAGATGAGATCACTTTTCTTCCAACTCGAGTAGCCTGAACGGCTACACCGACAAATTTTGTTATTAACCCTATCAGCGTCAGGCTGTTCGCCAGACTAAGGCTTCTGAAATGCCAGCTGCCATTTCGCTCGGCTGTGCTACTCACAGATTTGCTGCAAGCACCAATCAGATCAGAGATTAGTTTTACAAAATAATATGCATATTTTGAAACTATCTGTAAATACAGATATATAGGTCAATAGAAACTGGCTTCTTTTCTGTTCCCAATGCTGTTATATATGAGGGTTTCGGCCTTCAGAAGGGACAGTTTTTGTGCAAGTGAAAGGCATTAACAGACCATCTTATTTCAGTGCAGGTTCTATATTTCTAAGTAACTATGGCTAAATAACATGTTTGTTGCCGGGAAAGATTATGAATAATTATTAGAATGGTGTGACTTCAACACAGATGATTTACCTTATGCTAGCATCAATTTTGAACCCTTTAGAGTCTAGCCATTTTGCTACCTGTGTGAGCCAGAAAACCCAGTTGATTCTGAACTTTTCAGAATGACATTGTTAGGAATTGACTTGGTGTATTATAAAAAGGATTGCAGATTGTGAAAGAGGATACTTCAATGATACAGGCTAAGTGGTGTACCTGTTTATATATATTGCATGGCAAGGCTGCTCCCCTCCACGACCAATCCCGGCTCATGAATGCCATCTGAATGTATCTTCTGATTAGAGTGTCTTCTGCTGGTATTTTGAAATTCAGTAATTTGTGTTGGTTTTAAATAAACAATTGTATTTCGAAATTCAGTAATTTGTGTTTTTTAAATAAACAAACATAAATTAAATTGTTTTAAATAAACAAACACAAATTACTGAATTTCAAAAAAAATAAAGACATAAATAAACAAACACAAATTACTGAATTTTGAAATACAAGCAGAAGACACTCTAATCAGAAGATACATTCACCCACCACTAGATGGCATTCAGGAGCCAGGATTGGTCATGGAGAGAAACAGCCTTGCCAACAGAATTTCAGATGTAGCTGAGGATGATCACAATGGTGATTGAAACTATGTAGTCCTAAGGTAAAAACTATAAAAGTGAAGTTTAAGTGTGTTACTAACCATAATATATATGATATAACTTCACTGTGTTCTTCCCAATATCAGTATCTGTTAAGGGTATGTTACTGTAAACATTCAGCATGATAAAGAGCCCACAACAAAGTATACGTTATTAAATACGACAACCTGACCTATTCTTTGGCACGGTCCAATTGCAGCTTTCTACTGCACTGAGTACAGGTTGGGCTTGGTCCCTAGTGTTAAACACTGAGAGGAATGAAATGGCAAGTAAGCACATACTACGAGTTCAATTTGTTCATTGTTACGTAGCTCTGCACTGAATTAAAAGGCTACACCTACATAGAGAAGATTCTTACTTGAAGTGGTACACAGCTAAGCCACGACCTTGAAGTTGGCATGTCTCCTGTCAGCTGCCAAGTGTCGGTCTCAGCAGAATAACATTCTATGGTGTCGTGGTAACGGTCCCATCCTTCTTCCCCTCCCAAGACAAATATGCGGCTATCTATCACTGCCACACCTGCAAATATAATTTCTATTAACATTGCGTTCTATTTTACTACTTAAAAATCACTGACATCACTTTGCTGAAGCTTCTATAGGCTCTTTTTTATTTATCCTGTAGAGTGTCATAAATACTTTCAAACTTTGGCACAACCAATATTTTAAGTCCCAGTATTTCTTTTTAACCTTTCTCTTGACATGAGAACAGTCGCGCATGGCAGTGAGTACTGCATTGTTTCAATGCTATATTGGTATATACAAATAGGGATAAAATAATTAAATACAATATTATGTAGTATTAAATTATACTATATAGTATTTTTCATATTGTAAGCTTTGAAGATGTAGATTCGTTAGACACTAGCTCATTTAGAATACAAAGTTTTAATTACCTGGCCGGTACCTCCTTTCACACATTGAGGCTTTGAATTCCCAAGTATCAGTCTGAACATCATAACGCTCTACCTTGTTGGTGTTTTCAGTCGAGGCATGCCATCCACCTGAAAATTAAATTCAAAGCAGTGATGCTTTACCCATATAGTAATTATTCTTGAACAATTTTAAAAATTATGTAAGTTCTACATTGTGTTCAAATTTTTCACCAATAATCCCCAAACATCAGCTTTCACTAATATGTCATGGATACGTAATATTCCGTAAGAAATGTCTCGCCTGCAGCATAGAAGAAAGACACGTGACTTGCACTCCATCATGACTATGGGCATATGTTGTGAAAAATTCTAGTTTCGGAATTGCATTAAAGAAAAGAAGATAGGCAAACAAAATAGAATAATTAAAAGTGCTAACATTGTTTCCTAATAAAAATACCTTAACCCATCATTAGTCGCTATATGAGCATTTTGCTCACATGCCTACTAACTTTGTGAAAAACCAGCAATGTTTGCTGTAACATATGTATTTAGATTCAACAGTGATTTAAATTTTTTTTAACCAGTTTCATTCCAGCTGTCACAAGTGTGAACATCTTCCTCATTAAGTGACAAGCCACACTATGAAACTATTGCACAGTTGTAATTAAAATCTGATATTCAGTAGCGTTTTGTGATTTGCAGTGGATTTATCTACATTTACAGTATTTTTCATCGACATTCAGAGAGTTCATACACAATGAGATGAGGGGAGAAAAAGGCTAAAGAGGAATCCCAAGGTGTGTTTATTCTTATTTTTGTTTATAATAAATGCATGTATTTAAATACCGTATTATAAATATCAAATTTCCATAGGATGAAGGTGAATACTCGGCAGGGCAAAGAGATTTTATGAATGAGGAAAATTTGAAAGCAGGTCTTCCTCTGGATGGGAAGTAACTTAATCTATAGGTCCTGCGACATGTAACAATTCATGCACCTGCAGAATTCACTCTCATTCTCATACTAAATTTCCAGGTGTAGGAGCTCACCCCCTGGCCTTAGTTGGTATTATTAGTGCAGGAAATCATTGTGACAAGAGGTGGGTTTAAATGGAAGTATAACCTCAAAATTACATTGCAAACACCTACCAGAAGATTTACAGATATCTGCTTTCTTTACAATTTGTAACATAAAAGTTTATAAACAAGGCTGTTAAACCCTGTAAAGTGAATAGAAGCTGTCAGTATGGAGCTGCACACATTTTTGCTTATGCAGGGATTATTAGTGACACTTCATTCCTGGTATAAACTATTTAAACTCATTCTTCATAAAACAAGTCTGTCCAAGCTTTCATTTGGCCTGCAGTAGTTGTAGCATGCAGCAGACATATCAGATATTTTAATAGTTTAGATACAACAAAATTGTAAAAAACACATACATAAAAACAACCTTACCAACAACATAAATATGGCCATCCAGAACACAAGCTGCTGATCCACTTCGAGGAATCAGCATCGGTGCAAGTTCTTTCCAGGTGTTTGTGCGGGGATCATACCTCTGAACTAGTTCTATTCCATCGCCATCTTCCAGGACAGCACCTCCTGCAATTCATGAAATATTTAATATAATGCAGATAATTTATTTAGGTAAAAGTATTTAAAAAGATCATGTTGTTAAAGATAAACAAGTCAGTAAAATATGATTCCACACAGATGTTATGAAAAAATGGGAAATGATTCATCCGAATGAGTAATCTTATCTCTCATAGCTATCAAACTGATAGAAGCTGAGCAATTAAAAAAATAATATATAATTTTAAACAATATCTTTGTGAAACTGTTAAAAATGTCCATTGCTGGAAGGAAGAGATTGACAAGCGAATAGGAAGTATATTACAAGACCCATGCTAAGAGCATCTCTCCTTCTGCCTCCAAAAATTGATTTAAGACATGCATGGATTGTGGAGAATTTCACGAGGAATATTTTTGTAATACAGTCAACCCTCATTATAATGCCATCCTCACACTGTGCCAATAAATGCAAGTGAACGGATCTCCTCCCATATAAAATACATAAGAAACCTTGTTACTGTGCCAATTCATTTAGTGCCAGTGAATGCAAGACAAGATTTTTACAAAATATAGGTTGCAGTGGTTTCTTTTCAGTTGCATAATTCTTTTAAAACTGGTGTAATTATTAGGAAGAATATATAAGAAACATACTGTAGACCTACTGTATTAGTGAGTGTAGATTTAGTGCGGTGGAATGAGGAAGCTATGTTAAGAAGTCAGACAGACAGCCTGCGTGAGGGTGGAGCAGGTAGAAACAGCCCTTCTTACAATGAGACATTCCAAACTTTCACTTCTTTTAGTCCAGTGTCCATTCAGCTACACTACAGTACACTACACTACAGTTACTCATAAGATTGTTAAAATGAAGAGTGCTGTTGTTACACTTCAGGAGAAATGAAAAGTTTGTGAATACAATGAAAGATTTCCATAGTCTAGCCAGCATGCTATTGCATCACATTTCCCAGTATTGTGGGGGGGAAACTGTTAGTCGGAAATTATAGGCAATTTTGTATTATGCAATTTTTATTTTAAAAATTAAATTTCGTTTTAGTGCCACCCTCGCTTTGTGCCACTAAATGTTGGAGAACGGATGGTGGCATTATATCGAGGGTTGACTGTAGTTCGAAAAATGAAAGGTTTCGAGTAGAAAAAAAAAAAAAAAGGTCAACATTGACTTTTGGGCGGGCGGAAGGGGGAAACTTTTGTTTCTTAATACTACACCCTATACGAGTATCTTCACAGAGTTTCATAACATAAATTAATTTCTCCATTTTTTATTATATATATATTTTTTATTATTAATTTCGCTGGGAGTAGGCCTATATTTGTGAGCGGCTTCATAAGTAAAGTAAAGTGTTCTCTGTGCAGGCCCTAAGGTTTCCAGGAGGATGAGGCTCCCAGATTTTAGAGGGTTCCAGGAGGATGAGGCTCCCAGATTTTAGTCATTCGGTGCGTGAAGGTGGAAGGTGGTCCGCACCGGCGAGCGATTATCATACATCACAATAAAAAGTCGATGATGCAATACAATGGTAGCCTAATTTTACGGCACCTACGCTACGCGAAGCCATAACCACTCGTGAATTTTGACTGAATGATATCGAATTACGAACTATGACGCGTTAATTATACCACGTAAAGTGTTTTATCTGTTATTCAAGGCTTACAGTTAAATCTGTTTCTCGCCTCTTTATTTGGAATTATCCTGTCATCCTTCATTGTCTGTAGTGGCCCATTGCCCATTAAAGTGCGAGAGGAAAGAATAATCTGGGCGGGAATCGAATGGACAGGTAATTTTGTCCAGGGCTGTCAGGATATAAGGTTCATTTAACAAGCTGCTAATCTTCTAATCTATCTTCTATCTTCTAATATATAAAGTCGAATGTGTGTTTGTGGGTATGTATGTTTGTTCCTTATACAAATCTACATTTCTTTACCAATTTACACGGAATTTTGCACACATACCCAGTTAAGCCCGGGAAGTATAGCGGTCAACATTAAAATTCAAACAAAATACTCCTTCCCTTGAAAATTATATAATTTCTGAGAATTTTATACTGAAAAAAAAGAAATGCTGTTTAGTTCACATGACAACAGTGAATTGTTTACTGTGATTACATAGGGCCTTGGCAACTATATAGCCTAATGCTGGACTTTAACGAATTATGATTCCATGTAATATATTGGCGAAAATAATCACTGAAATTGAAATCCACGAAAATAAAGCACAGTGTGATGTAGTCACATAACTTTCTCTACCCTCGACATAAGAAATATTTTCTCACTTCACATTTTGATGTAGAATAAGAAGTCGTATTGCAGGGATAACTTAAGTGTGTGAGTATGCTATAACAGAAGTCTGTAAATAATCCTTTCCGCTGATACGTTATCCATAGGCTTTGTATTAGTTGAGATTTATCATAGGCCCTAAGCATGGGATGGAACATTTTGATTCCTATACTCTCAGTATATTATGTCCCGGGCTTTAGGGGAGGAAAGTATGAAAGTGGTACTGCATTTCTCTTTTATTTCAGCCCCGAAACGGTTGTAACGTGAGAATGAGAAATAAAATTTTCCGTCAAGTCAATACAATCTTATTTAATTTATGTTTCTTCTTATTTCAACCCCTCCCAAGCATGATGTGTAGAAGCAACGGAATGTAGCATTCGACATCCTCTATGAGCCATAAAAAGCTATATCCGGCATTTTCTGATGGAATAGTTTGAGTGTGATAAATATTTTTCTTCATTTCAAGTTCTACATACATATTATATAAGGACCTAGAGTTTCAAAATCGAAAGTCCTCCATAAGCTAATTTCAAATTAAAAAATACAAAGCCCGGGCGACGCCGGGCCTTTTCAGCTAGTATACAATAAAAATCCTAAGCTTTAATTTTTCGAAAGGAAGGTAGTCAAGTGAATTTTACATACGAAAAATCATATACTGATATCGCAGCAACTTGTGAAAATATCTTAAACGTATGATCTAATGACAATCATTTAACCAACCAAAGTGTGCCACTTATGCATGAATAATATAATTTTAATTCTGAAACAAATTGTATAACTTATTGTGCATTATCTAGGCCTATAAGCTTTATGCGTCGTCCAGAACTGTATTACTGTAGTTTTGCAACTCCAATTCAATTATTTTATCTTTTAGATTTAGAATATGCCGAATCTTAGTGATTTACGAACGCTGTACCTTCAGGGTAATAGTGTAGATGGATTACTAAATTCACCCACTCTCTGCCCCTTCCCCTATCGCGCAATCAGTCGTGATAAAATCGCGATGGTGTACGGGTGCTAGTGACCAGGTAAGGATGATTTATACCCACGTGTGGTCTTTTATCGTATACTACTATTGATATATAAATTTCAGATCATGTTATGTACTGTATGGATTACTTTAAAGGCGCCATGAAGTGGTAATATGCAGTTTAAAGTCCTGTGATTTTTTTAACTAAACTCTTCCGGAGACAAACTCCTACACGACTGCCAGTTTTAACCTGTATCAGAAACAAGTTTATGATTTCACAATACTGCCATAAGATAGGTATAATCGAAACTATATTAGTTTACGAATACAGCGGGGATTACTAATATTGTATCTGAATTCCATATTCAACAACATGAATGCACATTGCAGGCTAGTTATAATGAAACTGAAGGCGAATTTTCGCGTGTTTTTTCTGTTTTAACCTCTAACAAAAAACTTTACTTTTTGTTACAGTGAGATAATACGTTATAAATAATAGTGTTGTAGAAACATACTGTCGCTAGAGAGTAATGTACTATTCTTTTTACACTGTGTGGAAGCTAAGTTGCTACCGAGAACAGTGGAAACTTCAGATGCAAGTTTGGCGCCTAGAGCTGCGCGTATTACCCTTCACGACCGCCGTGGTCATGTTACAACTGCTCGCTCAGTCCTAGTCTGTGCATGATCCTAGGACAGATTATTACAGTTTTTGGCTACGACTTATATAATCACATTAGTCACCGATCAACTACCCGAAACATTCTACATAAAAATTAGGAATTTTGAAAATTTTCCGAATACACGTTGATTAGATTTTGGACTTTACCATAGTGCTCGTAAGTAGCCTAAAACTAAACTCCGTGGCGCTACATCCTTGGAGGGACTAGGCCTACCATCCGACCGCTGCATCAAATACCATAGGCAGATGGCAGGAATGGGGGCATGTGGTCAGCATGCCGACACCCTCGGCAGTTAATGATAATTTCCATGACCGGAGTCAATCAAGTAGCTCCTCATTTGGACCCCGTTCCAGACCTCCCTACCTCAAAAAAATCCCAGGAGTTACTGGGGATTGAACCTGGGCCTGCAGATCCATAGCCAGTGACACTAACGAGACTTGCAGGCGGTCTTGTAGGCACATTTAAAATTTCTCGGATAGAAGGTATTCTATTTTTTTTTTGGGGGGGGGGGATATTTACTATTCTGTGCATCTAACCTTACAGATAAATGTCGACTGAATCTAGCTAATTCCTAAGTGGGGCAGTATAGCATTCTACTAGATGTGATATTTTGGTTTTAAAATCATAAATACCAAATTTGACGTTATATTATTCTTCAGAATGTAATAGATTCCATTTATGAGCACCTTATATGAAGATTCTAATTCTAAGTAAAGTCGTAAAGGAGTGGACACAATGGGGAATTATACTAAAATGGCACTCAGTCACATGAAGAAAATTCAATTCTCTAAACCTAACTGTAAAAAATTGTGGTTTTGGGGGCTCATTTGCTATTGAGATGGTGGGCTCATTGCTATTGAAGCAATAACCGCTCTGAATACCTCGCACGGAAATTCAGTAGGGTGCTATACTAAATCCTCCTAAGGTATCTATGCAAAAATAAATCTTTGGAGTGACCCGTCATATGCTGCGAAAGATAAAAAAAGGAACAATTATCACAGTAATGAAATTTTTCAATGTAGGAAGAGATGCAATATGGCACATAACGAAACTCACATGGTTCAACAAGCTGCTGCTATAAAACATTGCTATTCCTAATTTAACCTATCACTGACATTACATGTCACTGGCCTAGAATTTAGCTGCCACTACTTACCTTAATGCAGCAACTTTGTTTCCCTTCAAGAAAACCTTTTGCATAACTCTGTTACACTAAGGGCCGATTGTATAAACATCACTGACTGGAGATCAATTATGATCTAAGTTCAGAAAATGATCTGAGTTCAGGCTCGAGTCGTATTGTATAACACTGATCTAAGATCAAGAAATTTAAGTTCAATTTTGATCCTAGTTCATACATGAGCACTTGGCAACATCGCAGAAACAGATGAGTATCGCGAGACGAGAGCATTGTTATTCTGTTTTCCCCCGTATTCAGACTGTGTTATGCAAAAGGAAGGGGAAATATGATCGAAATTAGCAGAAAAAGGATCGTTCCTAATTGAAATTGTCTTGGGAAAATATAAAGATATTATAGAATACAAAAAGACGGATGCGATAATATCCGTGCAAGAGCAAAATGCGATGAAAAATGTTCTTGTAATTCCATTCATGGCGTTATAAATCGGCTTAACATGTTCACGGCTAAGGACGTATAAATGCTTCGTCTCATGAATTGTATAAGAGCGGAGATGTAAAACTTAAGGAATTTTTGTTAATCTGTTATGCTTGTCATTCATAGAAACCAGGTAGCCTATTCCACTGAACTTTTCTCTATAGATTTTAAACTTAATAGCCCACTGAAGTTTTTACCTCATGACTGCCTTATTACAATGTAAAATATCAGTTCTGAAAGAGTTAATAGGTCACATAAAGAAAGATAACGAAGAAAGCATTTGGGGAAAATCCAAAAACAGGATCCTCCCACTCGAGATTTCCTAGTAGTTCCACCATAGTCTCCCATGTCTCTCGTTAGCAGCGTTGAAAATTTGGAAAAATTTTATTTTTTCCCCTTTCTACTGTCCAATCTCTTTTCTCCTTTATCCTACCTACCTATTCCTACAATAAAAATTTTGAACCTAAGGTGATCGAACACGCGACCGCTAGCATGATAGCCAGTCGTTTTACCACTACGCCATCAAGTGAACGTTGGGGTGATAGGCAAGAATTCCTATATTTAAGGTTAAGGGAGCTGCATGAAATGGCGAAGAATGATAATTTCGTATTAGTTGCAATTGTGGTGCAAGGGTTATTTTCGTATTATAGTAATTAGTGCAACATAATAATAACGTACAGGTTATGCTGTAGTTATGTTACACTGCATTATAAGGAGCCTAAAACATAGCCTATATACGCACAACTACTTTATAGCTAGAAATGTACGCACAACTGCTTTATAGCTAGAAATGTATGAAGTTGCCTATTGTGTATTTTCTTTATATTTATCGTAACCACACAGGTAGGCCTAATATTATGTTTATAATGAGCTAATCTTATGTCTCAAATACGAAAACAGCCCCTTGAACTGAGATCAGCTAGTTTGATCGGAGAAATTTCTCCAGTCAAAATTGATCCTAGTTCAGTGCGAATTGATCTCAGATTAGCGTTTATACAACAAAAATTTCCGAGTTCAGCGTGAACTGAGATCAATTTAGTCTCTGATCCAAGATCAAACTGTTTATACAATCTGCCCTAAGAAGTCTGATGCCTTCGTTTTGAATTTATTAAGCACTCCGAACATTTTCACCCTGCACTACATACCATCTTCCGATTCTACATAAGTGGCAGTTAGATTAAGAATAGTGATATTAGTATCAGTGACATGTAGATTTAGTACAAGTAAGAATCAGCTTGAAAAATTTTATGTCATAACCGGGATTTGAACACGGATCTTCGGCTTAACGCGCCGATGCTCTACCATTGAGCTACCATGACAACATGCCAGTACGACATCAAATTCCTCAACTGATTCAGAAGACAAGGCAGACCACGGGAGGTTTCTCCGTTGAGAACACACATCCAATGGCATCCTACATTTGTAGGTACTTTGAAGCCAAGTTATATTTATGTACTATTAATTAAGTTATTAATTAATTTATGTACTTAATTAATAGTACATAAATATAACTTGGCTTCAAAGTACCTACAAATGTAGGATGCCATTGGATGTGTGTTCTCAACGGAGAAACCTCCCGTGGTCTGCCTTGTCTTCTGAATCAGTTGAGGAATTTGATGTCGTACTGGCATGTTGTCATGGTAGCTCAATGGTAGAGCATCGGCGCGTTAAGCCGAAGATCCGTGTTCAAATCCCGGTTATGACATAAAATTTTTCAAGCTGATTCTTACTTGTATTAATATCCCAGACATGGATTTAATGTCTATTTCCTTTCCCTCCACTTAATGTAGATTTAGGTTTGTTGCAGTTAGGCTAAGAATATTGATATTAGTATTAGTGACATATAGAGCTAGGTTGGTGGCAGGCTAGGTTAGGAACAGAGTGTTGATCACCATCAAGTTTACTTTCCCAGACTTGTTTCTGGATCACGTGACCCATGCATAACTCACTGCCAGTTGTAATTCTCACCTTCCAACAGCTATTTTCTGTTCAGAGACTACCATTTATAGCTTACAAAATGAATACCTTCATTCTCATTTTCCCAGTGTTTCAGAAACTTTCCAGAAAAACTAAATTACTAAATGATGGTTTTTATGGTTTATGAAGAACACAAAAAGCTAAAACTCACCAATTTTGAACTTCTTTCCTATGAATAAACATAGAGTGTAATTATGGAAACCATCCCTTTCATTTCTAATAAATTCATGTGCAAACTCCTGCTAACACGGATTTCATTCGTCATCCCTGTATTGAATCCTGAATTCCATTGTAGGGCCTACTTATAATATTATCCCATTCTAAATAACACATTGGTATTTAGTTTACAATCTATAGATTACAGAACTACTCCAATTACCCGAACTCCAACTATCCGGATTGCTTTGAGGCTGTATTCAAGTGATTTTTGCAGTAGCGAGCATTGAGAAACCCTATGTCAGGGGATTATTTGCAAAAAAAGCAAATCTTTTAGCTAACAAAATCGACAGCAAAATAACTGACTCTGACCGATATATTCAAGATGTGACACTACTCTTTCTGTAAGTACAGTACTGTACAATTTGTTTGCTTGTTTTTTTAAACGGCCTTTTTACATGATTTATCCAATTATTTGGACATTTGATTATCGTGATCAGGTTTGGTCCCAGTTAACCTGGATAGTTGGATCTCAACTGTACTCTGTCATCTAATGAGTTAAGTCTTCATGTAGCCATGTTTCTGATGTTGGCGATCTTGTATCAATCGACACGGCCCAGCTGATACACCAATCAAGGAATTTTCGAGTGTCGTGTAGTGGCATCTTTAGTTTTTCCACTTAGTAAATAAATAAAAATATACATCGAAAAACAATGAATCTATTTCTGTAAAGAAGATTGTAATTTTTAAGAAACCCAACTCCCAATGACGTCATGGCAGAAGAAGAAATATCAAGAAAGCTAATAAACAAAATAACTTCAAAATCCATGAATTAAATAAAGTTCAATTTTCTGTTGAAATCCTCTGTATTTTCAAAAGGTATCATATTTTTCATGTTCCGAAACAACACTAAAAACAGCAAACAATAAAGTAAATTATACTGCACTAATCTAATCTAATATACACTACCAAAATTAAAATAATCTACTGTTACCGGTACGTTAATTGTTCTGGATGATAAAGATCACTAGTTGCTTCTACAAAGTGATGCACCTTACATGATGAATATAAAATAAATTGACTACGACTACTATTTACTGTATTTAGCACGTAAATGAAAACTGAGAACATGTTCAATTCCTTTGAAAGAAAGATACTTAGAAGAATTCTAGGGCCAGTGAATGAAAACGGATTCTGAAGAATTAGGTACAACAGTGAAATATATGGTACATAGCCTATAATGAACCAGATATAATAAAGGTAGTGAAGCTAAGAAGGCTGCAATGGACAGGTCATGTTCTAAGGATGGATGATCAGAGTATACCCTTAAAATCATTAAAAGGAAAAATGTATGGAAACAGGCCAGTTGGCAGAGCAAGGAAGAGGTGGTTGGATGAAGTCAGAAAAGACGGAAGAAGCTTGCTGAATAGTAGGAGCCTGGAAACGGATGCAGCAAACAGAGAATAGTGGAGGCAATGATTGAGAGAAGCCAAGGCCCGATTTGGGCTTTAGTGCTATGGAAGAAGAAGAAGAAGCACGTAAATAATTCTGCTGCCAGATTAACAGAAGTAGACTACAATTTTGCTTAAATCCTGAACAATAAGCAGGAACCAGTATTACTAAACCTTCATTTCACCCTGTAATATTATTAACATTACGTACTTACTTTACATTATTATCATTATTACATATTTAACAAGTAAAAACAAATAAAACCAAACATGCCCCTATATGAGCAACGCTCGGGTTTAGGGGATATTGATAATGAATATAAAAACAATTCTGATTGTATTACTGGTGGTAAGTTTTATTAATTTTGAGGTTGACTACATGGATCCAGAATACTAAATGCTATAACAGAGATGGCTTTGTGCAATTCTCCCTGCTTCAGCTGTCTGTAACTTAATTTGTTTGGAGGGCAGTGATTAATATTGCCAATATTATAACAATCTCGTCAAATCTTGACATACCAAAATGGTCAAAGTCTGAAAAGTAAAGTCAATGAATAGGACTTAATACAAAGTTAAACTCTGCTAAAAAAACTACTTTAGGAAGTGGTTTTCCAAAGTCTTGTTCATGAATATGACCCTAGGTAGTTACGGCTTATTTAAGTTATAGGTCCATCGATTAACAGAGTGCATTTCTTCTTGTGAGCAGATTCTCTCTCCTTAATACATGTCAAAACTTTTTTTTTGGATCACACCTGACTGGCTTTCAATTCTACTGTACTACTAGCTACAACACAAATTACGAGTAATGTAGTGTACGTAACATGAATGTAGAAAAGCGATATCCTGTACTCCTAGTAGAAGTTTTAGAACCGTCAGCTTAATTCAGTTAAATTACTTACAGATAACAACCTATGGTCTGTTTTCTGAGCAACTTTTAGATTAAAATAAAAATGGCAGAAATGTTATCAAAGATAAAAATTTGTACACTATAAATTATGTGTGTGGTTAAATCTGATAGCTATTTATATCTAATTGTTGTAACTTGTTGCATTCGTTCAATTTTACATTGATTGTAAACTGGTGTTTTTACAGATGTCAAGTGCATTATCGAAGACATCAGCTCATGGGTTACCGTGCGAGTGAAGTCAACATTGAATTAGCTCTATGAAACAAGTTGCTGTCTTAAGAATCTACTTCGAGGAAGATAGAACAGGTCCCCTTTTGAGGAGTAAAGAAGATCTTGGTTTTGGGCCACCGATCAGCACCTCTGAGAACACCGGGAAGTTCAGTGAAGGAAAATAAGGTAAGGATTATATTTAATTATATAAAGATTTAGACAAAGGATAAGTAGAAGTAAAAGTTGAAAAAGTGTCAAAAAATGTACCAATTTTTTTGAATGAAATTAAATTTCTTGATGCAGCGTTCAATGTTCACATAGAGAATTCAATTTAAAATAACTTCATTTTTAGATCTGCTCTGATATCGGTTTCTAATAACAGCTGCTGTTATGTTGCACTTGAGAATAACTGGGCCGTATTGAGTGGGACCAAGTCTACAATGTCGCCAATATTACGAACATGATTACATGCCGATTGAATTTGGCAGATAAACGACTGTTGTAGCAATGTTTTATGAAAGATGTGGAAGGGTAAAAAAGCTTCTGCATTAAGAATTCTAGGTCCGTGACAGGTTATGTTAGGTTAGGAACAGTCATGTTAGTTTAGCAGCAGTATCCTGCATAGCACAGGGTTCGTGTCGTGTAACAATGTTTTTACAAAAGGCGTGGAAGGGTAATAAGGCTTCTAGAAGTAGTGACAGCCAAATTCTAGGTCAGTGACAGGTTATGTTAGGTTAGGAACATTTGTATTAGTTTAGGAGCAATATAGTGAATAGCGCGAGGTTTATTATGTTTCACATTGAATCTTTTCTGCGACGGGAAATTTTACCCTTGCACCGATTGTTTCTCTTTTGTTCCCCGTTGCTCGGAGGAGCATGGTCGCTAATTGCAGAGCATGGCTGGCTATGCTATTCTGGAGGAGTTCCCAAAATTTTAAGCAAGTAATCTATTTCATAAAGAGTTAACAGAAGTCAAATCTTGATACACTCCAATTGTTAATTTATAGGGTTTATTACTGGGTTTGATTTATGGTATTGAGGAAGCGTTCATAGGCTTCTGAGCTGGAGTCATGGATTTCTTGTCTGCCTGGGTATTGCTGTACTTTAAAAGGGTGCCGATTTTTACAGACATGCTTCTGTCTTCTTCAGGGCTAGAATACAGCTGTTGCATTGAGTTATACTTTTGGGGGAGTAGACGTTCTGGATTCAGCTTTGACCGTCTACCAATCCTTGCTGAGTTGTGATTGCTTGGCTTAGTGGGGGAACTTAGCTGTCTCAGATCATCTAGCTCCTGCAATACTGTAGAAAGACATTCCAAGTGCTTGGTAAATTGAGACTTATGTTCCCCGATGATGTTATGGGGTTGTCGTGCTATTTCCAAGACCACCTTGATCCTTCTTGGCTGCCACTGGTCTTCTCTTAGAGGAAGTTGATGGCATGTCTTGTGTAGACTGTATGGAGAGTTGTAGCAGAATTATTGGTGTTGTTCCACTTTTAGTAGCATACACATTCTCCCATGGTGCAGCCTGTCTTCTAATGTATGTCCGACCACAACTGCATGGTATTTTGTACACACATACTTTCTGGAGAGATGATAGTTTCTCCTTGTCATGGAGTGTTTGAGTGTATTTGGTGTACTACAGATGACCCTGAATTTGTGTCACCTTAGGGCAATAATTATTCAACCCCAGAATCTGGTATTAAAAAACTCGTGAATATTCAATCACCTACAGTTTGTAACGGTATAGGTTTTCATCTACATGCCTACTTGTATAATTCCTCATAGCTAGCTTTGTAAAATGGTTTCTTGGGCTTCCAACCGGGTGAGTAGGAGGATTCATTCTGAGCTTTCGGTACAGCTCTGAATCAATCCTACTCAATCTGTGGGAAATGTTAGAATTTTTATAAAGGAATCTAACTGAAATTCAAAAACGCCAATTGCATGTTGAAATAATTTTCAAGAACATTAGATATTTGTGTTCTATCGTAGGTAGCCTAATTTAACAAGAGGACTGGAATTTATCTTGAGAAAATCCAGATCTCAAGTTACGTTTATTTGACTATTTAGCAAATACTGTCAGAACTAAGCATATAATGAATAATTCAAAACACAAAAATGAATAAAATACATTGCTATTTGTGTCACTGTAAGTGAGAATGCGATATCCGATGGCGATAATTGATATTAGTGATGGTGGTGCTGTGTGCGGTTATTACCAACACTTTTTGTCATGAAAATGGTAAAAATAAAACTACAAAAATATGGACACTTTTGACTGATTGAAATTCCACATGTTCTTATGCTTCATGAGCTAAACAGCTAGCAAAACAGAATATTTTACAAAAGAATGGATATAGCTGTAGAAGTGACAATAAGATTTAATTACCGGATGATCAATCACAACTTATCCATTTTCTCAACTTAGAAATGAATTGGTTTCAAACCAATAAGGATTAAGTTAAATTATTGTGAAGTCACACTTTGAATTCTGTACCGTTTAAATGAAAATGTCAACAACAATCCTTTATTTTTGCAAAAACATCAGAAGGAATACAAGTTTTATTTTTTTGGAGGATAAAATATGAAACATTTGAACTTTTCGTAAATTTCCCATCCGTTATAGGCTAAAAGCTATAGGTTTGTGAAATTTCAAGTTTCTAGCTCATGTGGAAGTGGGTATACATAAACATTGAGTGGAAGATCTAGGCTATCATAGATGTGAATGATATCACGATTGTCCAGTCATTTTTTCCATGGGCAGCTAGAAACAACAATCTTTGCACACTTATGGATGTGTCAATATTCCTGCTAATTCTAGCTGTTCACATAATGTGAGGAAAATATACAAAATTTATTTAAAATAAAAAAGATTTAACTCTACTTACGGTATAACTGATGGAGATATGACAAAAATAACTCTACTTAAGGTATAATTGATGGAGATACAACAAAAAGTCATAGGATCAAACTTGTAGATTTCCCAAAATCAGTTACTGCTGGTGCAATCGGTTTTTTGATACAACTTACTGTTTAGCTACTATAAGCCTCCAAAGGTCTGTATAAAGATCTTATAAAGTTGCACCTGCCATTTTGAATGTTTTTCGGGGGTAAAAATAAAAAATTGAACCATTGTGGAATATTTCCACAATAAGCTATAAGAGCACCAAATTTCAAGTTTCTGGCTATTCTGGAAGTGGGCAAACCATTGTTGGTGAGTGAGCTAGCCACTGGTTTTGCACAACAGTGATGGTAAGCTATTTGAAAAGCATGTGACACTTAATTGGTTGTTACTCTGGTACCAGTCAATCGATTTGGTCCACAATCAATAGCATTCTTTCTTTGACGGTGTAAGTTTCAGGAAAATCTGACAAAGCATATTTGAGTTATCATGCTTACAGATAGACCGGACAGACATATTTCCCATGTTATCATGTGATCTTAGAAAGTACCATTCTGGCACGTAATAAATTAAAGGCTAAAAATCTGTTTCTGAGGTGCATTTCACGATTAGATGTGTCACCCAAGAAAAAACCCCAGATTCAAATTCCCTGGCCACACCACACACACACACACACACACACAAAAATATATATAGTGATTTAATAATATTGAGTTGGGTTTAGCACTATGCTTCACTTATTTTATAAATACCTGTACTAGTTTCGAAGAACCTCGTCATTCATAATCATCAGGTTAACACCAACTGTTAACCTGATGATTATGAATGACGAGGGTCTTCGAAACTAGTACAGGTATTTATAAAATAAGTGAAGCATAGTGCTAAACCCAACTCAATATTATTAAATTATAATATAGCTTCACTGTGTAAACTTCCATACAATGGTTAATATATAGTGAGTTTTGTTTAAATCGATCATTGTTTTTCCACTTTCCCCATAACATAATATATAATAAACAAATGAATCAAGCAGAGCGAACTAAGAATATTGAAGCTATCTACAAAATGCGTTATATATAAACAAAGCTATTTCAGCAATGCTGTCCTATCCCGGTTGGTATGGCAGCAGAGCAAGGCCATCTCCAGTTAATTTTACAACTAAGGTACATTACTGAAAACTGATGCTTCGATAATGCTAAAAATAACTTTTTCTGTCAGTTTTTTGCTCTTAACTCATGAATGAAATCGAAAATAAAAAATCTGGCTTCGCACCATCTTTGTTTCATCTATGTAAAAAATTTCAGATCTCTGCATGCCATGGATTTGACTGGGCATCACAGACAGACAGACAGACAAGCGCTTCCTCTTATTATATATATTTATCTTCTTTAGCACCTTTAATGTTTTTTGGGTGAGAGGCCATAATGGAGTTGCCGGTAACGAGAGAGCCGATGCTGCTGCCAAATCCACTGCAGTTTCAAATCTAAATTATAGCTACTCTCTTTGTCCTTATTCTTGTGCACAAACAAAGATGTGGGATCACATTAAGATTAGGTGGAACAATCAGTGGGTATCTAGTGTTAAAGGAACACTTACAAAAGAATTATTCTTTCCAAATATTGAAACCAGACTTCAAAGCAAAATTGAACCTGAATTTGTATTAACTCAATTTTTGTCAGGTCATGAATTTTTGGCTCTTACTTTGAAAGGTTTAAAACTTTAAGGGAGAATGGTTATTTATGTATTTGTAAAGAAAACAGACCGTAGAACATCTACTTTTTGACTGCCCACTCTTTGAAAGGAAAATATTTTTGTTAACAGGACACTTAAACTATTATGGTGTTAAATATGATAAACCACTCTTAAATTTTTTTAGCAAGGATTGTTGTTGTAGAGAATTCCACTATTTCATATGTTCTACATTTTAGAGTTTACAATAATTTTATTCAAACTTTGGCAAAAAACAGGCTACTCTAGTATACAAGATAACAGGTACATTATACATTGTGGAGATTTCTCTTTACGTTAATCATTAAATTATCACTTTTATTCAAACTACGGATTATCTTTAACAAATAAAACATAGTATTAATGTAAGTTTCCCTAATATTAATTTTCCTATTACATTTAATAGAATTAAATATTCTACTTACTTGATATGTTCAGTGCTGCAGCAGAAAAAACAACACCAACAAATTTCAAGATGCATTTTGGTATATCTTCACTTTCACTGGTTACTACCAGCATCACAATAGTGTGAGTGGACTAACCTAATACATGATTCTAGTGACCCTTCAGAAGGGAATTAACTGGATCCTCACTTTTGTTATTCAGAAGCTCATCATATGGGTCCCATTCTGTATCTAGCGAGTCAATTTCCGGTTTGTCATCAGTATCCCATAATAAATTGTCCTCACTCCCATCCATAGCGTTAGAAATCCCACACTTCTTGGAGGGTTTGATCACTGTTTCAACTTTCACTTTTTCCTATGATTTGGTCACGAAATCACACAATACATCAAGTGACGCAGCCCGCATAGCTCCACATTTTGTATACAACTTCTTGCCACTCATCATCCAATTATTCCGTGTCTAAAGGTTGTAGCATCGAAGTTAAACCACCCGGTATAACAGCAATCTTAATGTTGTTCCATGCTAAGCGATTTTTAGTGTTCTCAGTTTGTGAATGAAAAACATATCCTACACCAACAAACTGTGTTGATTTCGTAGAGCACATTTTCTATCCATAATTTTACACCATTCTCGTCCATCTCTTCCCCCCCCCTTTTCATGAAAATGTATGAAAATGCCTGGCAGGAATTTTATTTTAGGAGTAGTTTTCCTCTAGAAAATGACCATGGGTTTTAATTTTGTTCCATCTACGATGCATGTTAATAAACTGTAAACTTGGTCTTTTCATGGCCTGTACTTGTGACGTGAACAGTTGTGTTTTTGCTTCATATCCATAACAAACTTGTGAAAACTTTTTGACTTTGTGGTCAAAATCTTGTGGTAATATCTGAGTAATTTTTGTTTTCTGTCATATCGCCAGTTGTTTTCTGTTCATGAAAACAACCTACTATTGCTTTAAATTTTTAGCCTTGTTCTGGATTGGCCTTTGCCCACTGGAATGTATAATGCCTGTTGCTCACGGTCAAATTTTTCTTTAAATTTATTGCACAACTATCACTTTTCAACAAATTGGTATTGCTAACGATCAAATTCGCCTTTTGGCAAAAGTTTGGTTATTCGCGTCGGCATATAGGTCATGTTCTAATTCCAACAAATGAGCTGTCAAAAGGCTGTCAAAAGCCAATCAGCGCAACGAACGTGAACAGCCCGCGCCCCGGGCGGTATTGTGGAGAACTTGCTGTCTGCAAGCCAAATGATTGCAAGTGCAGCCATTTTCCTTCCTCACATATTCTTCTTTTCCTAGCGTAGCAACTACATCAAAATAGCATGGGTATATACCTGTGTAGATATCGTTATTCTGAAAGGATTAGTATAAAAGTCATGACGAGAACACGACTCGTTGCCATACAAAAACGAAATGAAAATTCGAAGCGGGATGGCATAGGAGCCGTATTTGTATACGCACGATTCACACTTGCTTCCATCATTCCTTCATAGCCTTGTGGTAGGATGCTAGACTGTGGTGCTAGAGGTCTCGGGTTCGATTCTTGGTATAGTAATTTTTTTTTCTTTCAAAATTATTTTAAATTATCGTAAACAATGTATGATTTTAATATTTCAAAGCTTCACGCATTGTTTGCTTTCTTTTATATGAAAAATTCAAATACACAGGGCAAAGGAAACAACAGGATGTGAAATTTATAAAATTACAATAATAATTATAAATAGCTAAAGTATTAATGTTCGGCAGATTTAAAGGACAACTTTAATAAAATCATGGCAAAAACCAAATATAAGGTGCATCGTCGCATGAGAAATAGCCCTCCCCCAGCGAAGCACTTCCTTTTATACCACGATCTAGCGAATTCTTCGAGGATACACAGGCTGACAAACTGTTGGGTACAAGGCAAACCTGCGGGAACTCTCGAATTTTTTATATTTGGTACAAGGAGCACACACTCACAGTTTTAATATTTTTTACAAGGGGCACTTCCGCATTTTTAATATTTGGTATGGTCGGGAGTGTCGGCGACAATATACAAGGATAGTTTGTCGCCATGCTGCGCGGAGAAACAAAATGTGAATATCGAGTGGGCGGAGCTTAAACCGCACGTTATATTTGTCTTTCGTAAATATCATAACACTGAAATAAATTATTTATAAGTTTTGTAAATTTTCTTAATAATGTGATCTTGTCCCATCCCAATTAATCTGGATAATTGTTGTCTTTTAATGTAACAACAAACTACCATTTGCAGCAGAATATGAGTAGCTGAAAATTTAGAGTACAGGAGTCTACCACTAGGTGGCAGGGTAATACTACGATGTTGCGAAATTTAGTACACAGAGGGAGAATCATTTGCTAGTATGCATTTGATGACTCATTTTACCGTTAGCAAAGGTGGATTTGTTTAAACGTTTGCTTAAATTTGTTGTACAATAAATTTAATGAAACAATTTGACCGTGAGCAACAGGCATTAGCCATAATCATATTTCTTGTAACAACATAATTCTGCCTCTGTTCTTGTACCCATCTGCAACATTATTTTCTAAATCTGGCCAATAAACTATTTCTCTCCTCATAGAACATTTTTTAAATAGCATCTTCATTTTTCTCCAATCTCTTAATACCTTCTCGATTATCTTTTCATTGGTTCCATGATTAGGTCTGCAGTTAACAAATTTTACGCTGATTACACTTACAGTACAAGTTGTTTGAGCACATGACACAACCTACAATGAAACTTGTTGGAGGTACATGTGAGTTTGTGTTGTGGCATGCGCTTCTATAGGCAAAAATGTAACAATTCTGAAGGATAGGATTGCCAGGTCTTTCGTTTTTCCAGTAAGTTTACGTTTTTTCATATATTTATGACTTATGTTTTTCTTTTGCCTGTAAGACTATTTCTTCCTTTTTTTCCCTCTGACCCACAAGCATCAACAAATTTTATTTTAAAACACTTGGAATACTGCAATTATGTTGATGAAATTGTGGCATTTTAATAGCTTTGTTACTTTTTTGCGTTTTAATGTTGGCATATTGCTTCTCAGCTTATTTTTTATTGAAGGAATATTCTTGAGCTGATCATAGCAGAACTACGGGTTATACAAAAATATTTCTTTCGCATATAGAGAGTTTTACCAATTTGAAAAACAGGATAAACAATTGTTAAGAGCTGCAACTTCTCAAAAGAATTACCAGAAGGAGTAAATTAAATGTATATTATGTAAAAACGGTGTTCTAATTTGTAAAATAAATATTCTAGGCTGTCCATGGAACATCTTCCTTTTTTCTGATAGAAACCTGGCAACCCTACTGTAGGAGGCTTTTCCTTTATGTGTGCAACCCCTGACTGTGAATGATCTTGAAAATTAATACAACAGAGTAGGGGGTATGTCCTCAAAATAGAATAGCCCATACAATGCTTTTGTGAATACTCAAGGTCATTTCAAATACCGGAATCAGTGCGAATGGTTGCAACAATCACAATCAGATACTGCCAGATGTAAGAAAATAAAATTTGTTCTTTCGAAAAATTACGAATAGGACATAATTCCATATATGCTATTCAGTATTATTATTCAGATGATGATCGCTGATCTAAACTAAATTCATAGGCTGTTGATAGTGTGGGTATTGTCTTATAGAACAGATGTATGCTAAAACTATAAAACTTCAATGACGAAAATTTATACCTGCGGAAATATGCGGTACTGTGCATCAACAATTTGGTAAGATCCCTAAATCTATTTAACGATGGAGATTGTAAATTAATTTTGGATGGTGTGCACAGGTAGCTTTCTTCAACTTAAAAACCTCAATATTACAAATCTTAACACATGCAGTGAGAAAGTATGTGAGAAAGCAGGTGCATATATTTTGCAATTTAATATAAGATTAAGCAATTACATACCAGTGACATAAAGCATGCCATCATGAGCTACCACTGCTGGACTAGTGACAGCCATTTTCATTGGTGAAATGAGGTGCCACGAGTTAGTGTCAGGGTCATAACGCTCCACAGAATCTAGTCGATATGAACCTTCCCAACCACCAACTGCATAAACGCTTCCATCAAGCATGGCCAAACCTACATAACATACAAGAAAATAATAAATTCAGTCATGAACATTTTAACAGATCTTATTGACATTTGTTGAATCCACTAGAATAATGACTGATTAGGATTTGTTATTTAATCAGTCTGTGAAAAGAATAGTAAAGAAGCCTCTTTTCATCGTGATACATTCATATTCTTTATTCCTGTAAGTTATATCTACACTAGTGTCAGTGGCGTGCGGTGAAAATTTAGGTGAGGGAAGCAATATAGTCTAGATTTTTATAAGCCTATAATTAAAAAAAAAGAGTGCGTGGAACGCCACGCGACAGAAGTAAAACTTTATTTAATTTGTTTATTTTTTTTCAATTTTTTATTATTGGATTTTTTCAATTTTGCATTATTGGACTTTTTAACATTGGGTTTTTGGACGTTTTTAATTTTGGATTTTGGACTTTTTAATTTTGGATCTTTGAATTTTGGATTTTTTAAATTTTCGATCTTTGAATTGTTTATTTTTTAATTTTTTAAATTGTTGTTTTTAGGATTTTTAAATTTTTGATTTTATTGTTTATTAAGTTTTAAATTTTTGGATGTTATAATTTTTAATTTTGTTTTTTTAAATTTTGGAAATTTGTATTTTTTAATTTTGGATTTTTAATTTTTTTTAATTTTGAATTTTTGGATCTTTAAATTTTGGATTTTTTAAATTTTGATTCTTTGAATTTTTTATTTTTTGGACTTTTAAATTTTGTATTGTAGTTTTTTAAATTTTTTATTTTTAGATTTTTTCAATTTTGGTATTTTTGATTTTTTAATTTTTTAATTTTGAAATTTTGAATTTATTATTTATTAAATTTTGGATTTATGTTTTAATTTTTAATTGTTTTTCTAAATTTTGGAAATTTGTATTTTTTAATTTTGGATTTTTAATTTTAGATTTGCGCGGTAATGAATTTCCGGGTTCCATAAAATAGATAATATACCTTTAGATTGGTTAGGAATTGATTTCGTGACGGTTTTAGTGTGACTGATTTTCCCGATTCACCCTCTACCGCCACTAAAGAAGTTTTACTTCAAAAATGACAACTCACCCGATTTATTTGAAGAGCAAATCAACTCGGCTATCTTTGGCAGCAAAATCTTCTATAATCTTTTTTTTTCTATGGCCAAAAATACCAACTTGGACATTCTGCTTTACTCAGCGCGAAGGACCGCGAAGCCTTACTGAAATACTGAACTGAACTAAATCATGCATGGGGTGCATGGTCAAGGCCGAAGCGAGGGTGGTAAAAGAGAAATATTTGCCAGTCTCCCACCCAGTCACAAGGGGAAGGGAAGGAGATAGCATGATGCTCTTGACAGTTCGTTCGGTGACGTCGAGCTAGGGAACCACTTCCCCTATTCTTCCAATTATGCTTCCCAATAAAACCTTGCTTGTACATAGGTACATAACACACATAAAAAAGACGATTTTGAGGGCAAACAAGTATCTTGACACTTGCTAAAGTAACCTTATGGTTTACAACACAACATAGGGCACATAAGAATACATAAAACACTATGGTTTCAACATTATTTTTATAAAAACAGCCTTTTAAATGCGTTCATATTTTGACCCGTGGCTCGGCGGGAAACTGCAAATTCAAACCGCCCTGTCCCTCGTTCGGCGATTTTACGAAAATACACGAAGCACTTCATCCCTTCATAACCTCAGGAGGAGTGGAGCAAGCTGGGCTACGGCCCACATTTCAGACTTCCACGCTGTGACGAAATTGTAGCGAGTAAAATTTGCTTCCCGGGAATGAAAGGAAATATTATATTCCTGATAATTTAAATTTACTTTATAAAATAAATTCTTATTTTTGCATTAACTAGAGGAAGCATTGCTTCCATTGCTTCCATGGACGGCACGCCACTGACTAGTGTAATGAATAAGGTGAATGAAACAATTAATTAGGGACCTTAAGTGAATGCTAACCACATGCTTTATCCAGCATCTGTCAATAAAATTGAAGGATGGAGATAGAAGATGAACAGCAGCTGAACCCTATTTCCCAAGGGATTTAGAGCCATGAAAAGAGTGTCAGAGAGTGAATTAATTTTTCAACAATTATAAAAGTTTTAATAGACCAAACTGAATATTTCACTAAACTATTATTTATTTGCAATAATGGACCTGAACACACAGAAATTTAATTTCTGTTGATCGGGCTTTTATTGGTGTTGGATTATTGAAATAAAAAATTGAAGTAATGAATTCTTGGAAGTGCTCTAGTATTTGAATGATCTAATGCTGTGAGAAGTGAGAACAAAACGTTCATGAGAATACCAAAGTCTATGCATGAATATCGGAACTCTCATATTTCTTGGCACAGTTTATTTTGTAAGGGTGATTTTTGTAATCATTTACTGTTTTGGTATATGGTGCACCCTTAGACCAAAAGTAAGAAAGAAAGAAAGCAAGAAAGGAAAAAAAAGACCAGACTCTTGAAGCCTGAAATGAGGACAATACTAATAACAACGTTCAAAATAAAATAGAAGAGTGTTGAAGACAAAAACAATAAATTCCAGATGCGTACTTTTAAATAGTTCCACTATGTATCTGGTTGTGTAATAGCTCCGTGGTAAAAGCCTTCCTTCTTGTGTATGTGATTCAAGTTTAAGTGTTATACTTGAAGGACTTTAAATGTTTATATTTTATATTGATGTGCAGTGCAGTGCAATTGATTCTAGGAGGATTACTTTCCGCATATTGAATTTCTCATATATATATTTTTTGTCTCTGGGAAGTATTTCTTAAACTTGTTTAAATACAAGGAGAAAAGAACACTTGAGAAATACAGTGAGTCTCAGACAGATTGGTGCCGCTTGTCGCGGCGCCGTGTTTCTCTTGTGATGACTCAACACTACCCGCATGTGGCCCCGCAGATAAGTAAACAATTCCTGCATAGTCTGCAGTTGAGCATTGTTCTCATGTTTTACAGACGTGAAAGTGTTATTCGGTAGTTGTCACAACTAAAAGAAAACATTAGGATAGAGATAAACTCAATAATAACGGAAGAACAATTAATGCGTATTAATCGGAATTTCCCATCACGATGCCAAAAATGTGTGGATGTAGGAGGAGGACACTTCCAGCATCTCCTGTAATAAGATAGATGCCTATTTTCGTTATTTTCAAACTTATTTCATTTATTTTCATTGTCACGCACGCACAAGTCAGTCAACTGCCGGGGAGTTCCTTTACCGCATACCGGGTATAGGAGCGTCATCTGCGGGGAACCCAACGCGCGGCGCGGCGGCACCCATTTGCCTGAGACTCACTGTATTATAAACAAACAGAAAAGTCAGCTTTAGCAACCCATTTCTGGGAAGAAGGCCAAGAAATTGATGATGAAATAGTGCTACTAAAACAAGAGCTTATGGTATGGGAGGAAATATTTATTCAAAAGAACTGCCAAAAGATGATGGGGATACTCATTGAAACAATCATTCTGGGTAAATATACCTAATAGTGAAGCTAGTGTGCATATTTCCGTACTCAATTTTGCTAAAGGAGTAAAATAACTTTAGTGTTAATTCAAGAGACTTAGATACATACCTAATTCTGAGCGTGGAATCAACATAGGAGCCATTTCCTGCCACACATCTAATACTGGATCGTAACGCCACATAGAACGGGATGCACTTCCATCAGGAAACTCTCCTCCAGCCAGATATAATGTATTTTTGCCAGACGCCACTAACCCATGTTTGCTATCGAATGAAGAAAAAACAATTTCTACAGGTCTGAAGGCATAACAAAAGAAGACTGCATACAATATTTTTTAAAAGAGGAAATGGATATGCCTAATCAAATATTTTACTTCTACATGGGCCAAAGAAGACCACAGTAAAACCTAGATTATCTGAGATAATATGGTCCAGAGCTCCTTCACATAATTCAAAACTCAGGTAAATTTGATAACTGCTGTTTGTTAATACAAGTGATGCCAATACTTGCAGTGTTGCTTCTTACGTGTAAGGTTAATCCTAGGTTGTAAGTTAAATTATTAAAGTATTAAAGAAGCCTACAAAAACATTACACTTTTAACACCTACCAGTACTTTAAACTTCCTGTTTGACCTTTAATCCACTGGTGCACAGATTAGATCTATGAGAATGAGACCCATGCGGTTTTATTTTGTTTCCTTATAGATGGTAGTAACTCTTGGTTTATGTTAGAAATCCTTTATAATGGAAGAGAAGAGTTTTGACAACAGGGGAATGACATGTGATCTAAAGCTTGAATTTCTGTTAATGCAACTTAATAAAATATATTATAAATTTGATAGACACTAAGTACAGAGACATTTTTTTGCGATGTGCTGAGAATGCATGGTCTGCATGGTGGCCTGGGCGCAAGCTGTCGGCCTGTAAAGGCTCATGTACATAACCTTTCAATTCAAACGTATGGATTTCTGATTTAGACCTACAGTTTGAATAATCACCTATCTTTGTCATAGAAGACGTTGAAAATGACCTCTGTCTACCATCGCACATTTCTGACATTTTTTAAGAAAGTTTGCATTCACTTGCATTAATTCTTCTTGTGAAGGTGCTACAAATTCTCTTCTCACATTCTCTTTCAGTTTTTCAATTGTATGAGGGTTATTCTTGTACACCTGTGTTGGCCATAACCCCTTACTAATTACCCTATCTTCAACCTTCTTCCATTAAATCTAACAAGAGATCTGCAGTATGCGCTGTAGAGGAGTCTTGTTGGAAAAATCCAAATTTAATTTCACATAGGCTACTGAAAAATTAATGCATGTGAATGCAAACTTTCTTAAAACATGTCAGAAATGTGTGGCGGCAAACAGAGATCATTTTCAACATCTTCTATGACAAAGGGAGGTGATTATTCTAACTGTAGGTCTAATTCAGAAATCCGTACGCTTGAATTGAGGGGTTATGTACATAAGTCTTTACCGGCCGAAGACTTTCTTCCAGACTGTGCTTCCGAACCGTGTATTCTCAGCAAGAATATCTCTGTACATTAAACTCGGAAAATATTAATTTAAATGCATAATGAAGATGTTTAGTTAGACAAATTTTAATAACATGTTTTTGAAGCAAGATGATGTTAAAAGCAACAGCAACAGAAACACGGATGGGTGATTAAGGAGAGGAGTGGTCTTTTGATAGGGGTTCCATTTTTCATTGATGTTATATTCTTTAATGGTGGTTCAAGAAAAAATCAAGCTCTTTCATTAGGCACTATAACATGTTGGAAATATGACAAAGAACTAAACATACCTGACGGCAAATGGCAAGCAAGCTAGTGTATGCCACTGATGCGTGACAGGATCATAACATTCAACAGACCGAAGAACGACCTTGTCATCTTCTCCTCCAACTGCAACTATCACCTGTAAATATTAGTAAGAATGTATGAGAATAATTAGAATTAAACGAATGAGACATATCTGATATACACGTCATGCAAGGAATTTGAACATTTAAGGCTACTTTTATGGTCAAATAACTTCCCTAACCTTCCATTAAATTGTGCAGCAGAAAATGGAAAAATTATAGTTAGCATATGTTGGAATTTTATCCTTATATTATTACAAAAATTATCCAGACTTTTTTAGTTTTTTTTTTACCAATTTTCTTCTTCTCCTTCTTTCCTTAGGCCAGTAGTCATAGCTTTTCTTTCTTAATCACACCATCTTGTTCATGGACGACCCTGGCTCTTTCTTAGTCTCTGGTTTATTGTTCCTTGCTGATTTAATCAATCTTTTTAGATTCATTCTTTCTAAGCTTACATGTTTGTTCCACCGACTTCTTTTTTAACTAACCACCAATGTCTTTCTCTTATATCTCAATTCCTGGCTTTGTTCGTTAATGTCCTTCCAGTGATTTTCCTTAATAGCCTACTTTCTACTAATATTTTCTCTATCTTCATTGTCTGTGCTCTGGTTCTTGTGTATATATATATTAATGGTTTGAAAGAAGTTTTGTAGATTCTGACTTTTGTTTCTTTTCTCGTCAATCTCTTGTTCCATATTGACAATATTATGTCATTCATACAGCCTGCTACTCTTATTACTCTGTTTATTATTGTTGTTGAATATTTCTAACTAAAATCTCTGCTCCCAGGTACTCATATGCCATGACTTCTTTGATTATCCGTCTTCCAGTTTATATCTGTACAGACAATTTCTTCTGTTGGCTATTCATTTCCACGCATTGGTTTATCTGTACATACACAGTCGTTACAGTATTTGTGCATGTAAATGACCCTTTAGATGCTTTTTACAGATTGTTAGTGCTTTGTTTTTTGACTGATATTTTCATGTTGCACTTCTTACAGCACAAATTAAAGTTATGCAAATTTTGGATACTACTTATTTTCTTAAATACATATATATAGAAACATGTTTCTTGCACAATCTTCACTTTCATTTACTGAATTCAAGTTACTTATATGCTAGTCATTGAATTGTGTTTAAGGAGGACTCCAGTAGAATAAATAATCATGCTACCATGGGCATTTGAAACTGAATGTGCTCTGGGAGATGGCATGTATTGAAATGGTATTAACCCTTACTTGGTCACAGTCAATTTGTTAACACCGTTGGTCGCGGGTGAGCCCTGCACTCACTCCTTACTTTTCTAAACTTAAAATCAGTTTAATGCAGTTTTGACTGTTTTATATGGATTGTTGTTTATTTTTATCAAGTTACTTTCTTTTTAATACAATATGGCAGTTGTTTACAAACAATATTTGGCAGATTTTTTACAAAAGAATACTAGCCAATGACATTTTTTCTTTTGTTAATATTAGATCTTAGAAATATCACATTTTACATTACTGTATTATATTGTTATATTTTACTCATTCAAAATCGAAAAGTAAATGATTGACCAAACGAAATCAGTTTTTAGTCACATTTTATTCACCGCCACTGGAAACATACCTAGTATTCGTATGACATGCGCAACAAAACGTGACAGTGTGTTCACCGCAGATAGGTTGTGCACATTCCTTACACCTTACAGTTGTCTTTCTGTTCTTCTTCTTGGGGCAGAACCCACATTTGGGTCTTCCATTTGCCTTGGCTGCTTTAGAAGGAACTGGACCTCTCTCTCCCTCATGACCTATTCTCCTCTTCAGCTTCAATCTAAGGTCCTTATGAATCCCTGAAGCAAAGGCTCTAGCTGCGAGATGAGGCTTTGTTAGCTCAAGAGCTAAGGTCTTCAAGTAACAGTTCCGTGTCATTCTAGTATCTACATTTACTTCAAAAATGATTTGAGAATTTATCCCAGCAATGTCCAACATAGTATAAAGAATACGAAGAGGCCATCTAAAGCAAATTCTGGCAGAAGTGCATCTTGACTTCAGTTCGCTGATGATATCCACACCGCCTTTTGTTAGGTTATAAAACGTTACAACCTCTGGTTTCATCTCTTCACCAGTATTGCTGTCAATCTCATCACCATCGTGCATGCTAGATATCAGAAGTACATTTCGGTACCGTTGTGGAACATAAGATACCAGCATTGATTCTTCGCTGAAGGCAAACAAGCTGCTGTTCACTGGCCTCATTCTTGTGTTTACCATGATTGGTGGAATCTCCCTCTTGTTTTTACAAAGTGTTCCTACAACAGTGAGATTTTTTTTTTGACGTACTAGATCATTCACTAGATCACTTAATGTAAACCAATTGTCCATGGTCACATTTCTTCCAGAATATGCAATAGGTTCAACAAGTATTTTTACAACACTGCTGGGCTGATTATTTACAGCATAGGGTCCCTCCGTATTGATTAATTTTGAAAATGTTTACACAGAATTTTCGAAGACTGGCCAAAGAACAATCACAAAAACACTACAATTTCACTGGTATATATAAATACCTGGATGGTGCCTGCGCTATTGCGATGCTTTGTACGAGGTGACTGAAGTTCAGCTCTTCTGTCAGGAAGTAAGTGGAAACGTTTAGCTTCCTCTACAAGGTGGCGGCATTCTTGAGATTGACGAACCACAGCTTGACTTTCCACACAATCATGTAGAAAGTATGGGCTAAGGAGTGGTAAACGTACATGCTCTAGGACCTGTTGAAACATATGTAATATTTGAGATCCTTCAATAACAGAATGATTTCCTCTATTACGTTTAAACAATTTTTTCTGCCACCTGTTATGATAACACCACGAACAGAGAAAGAAAGTAAATTGAACCTTATTATAATTCTGGGTTGTTATGCTTTTTTCATTAATAGCATAAGGATTATCATAGCCTACACCCTCATATCTCTTGAAGGAATTTTTAACTGAACCAACTAAAAGTATGAAATTTTGATGTTTTATTTTTAATTACATTACTCAGTATAGAACAACTGTTTTATGATAAATAGTTCAAACATTTTCTTTAAATTGGTGAACGTTTCACATCTCTTCTTTGCTTAACATAACGATATATTCAACCACCATGAAAGAAAGAGCTTACAATACACAAAGGTTTGACTTAATTACTGTATCATGCCAATAATAAAATAAAATCAGGTAAACTGATATAACAAAGTGCCAGATGCCGTTAATAGGCTATTTTTCAGAAACTAATGAGTTTTAGGCCGGTATTCATAGTCGGCGACTTAAGAACCGACTTTATAAAGCTGAACTTATTTGACAAGTCGACTTATATGTTTTTCGTATTCATAGTCTTCTTTAAAGTCGTACTTTATTAAGTCTGACTTCATAAAGCTCTACTTATTCTACATATTAAGGTCGAACATGATAATATGAAAAATCGCACGTTCACTACCGTAACAATTGAATTAGCCAATCGCATTCAAGTTTTTTTTTTCAGATTTCGTGTAATGCAAAGCCATCTGGTTACGCATTTCGCTATTGTAGTATAAACATACAGACGGCGCTGTGCATTGTAAACAAAGAATTCAATTCATCCAGTCGTATTATGCAGCGTGTAAGTAAACTGACCAATAGTTTCTTGAAAATATACTGTGTATATATTAGCTTGGATATTTTTCAGAATTAATACTGGTAGGCTTATGTATTTATTTCGATATTAATTATTATTTTAGAGAGATTCAAAACAGATTAGGAAGCTTCGGGCCGATATAAAATGCCAGCAGAGAGAAATGCTGATGAAAGATAGGCGATTGATATTTCCAAATTTGTGTCTGCTTGAAACGAATTCTCTTTTTAAATTCGTTGTCACAGTAGAATTTGAATGGATTCATCGTGTTTCGCAAATAACGCTTTGGGGCGTGAGTTTCTTCTAATATTCGCCAAGATCCTCAAAATTACTATCCATGGTACTGGCTTAAACTGAAATAAGTCAGGGGGACCCATGACTTGATAAAGTACGACTTATTTCGACAAATAAGTCGTACTTTAGTGACTATGAATAGCAATAAGCTCGACTTTGTCAAGTCTGACTTTATAAAGTAACTACGTCATAAGTCCGACTTGTTTGTGTCAGAAACTCAACTTAAGACGAGATTAAAGTTCGACTTGGATATAAGTACGACTTAATGCGACTATGAATACCGGCCTTAGACTATGGTTTCTTGAGTAAGTTTGAAAGGAATATGTTTCCTGTAATATGAATACTGATTGCAAGACCAAAAATTTGTAGGCCTATTTGATTTTTTATTTTGTTTTGTATTTACTATCTGAGCAGCCAATCTATCTTGACCAATGAAAACTAAATTTTGCTTATGCAAGCAACTGTCCCTTACATGTGGGATGTACATTTCTGTTACATGATCACTTGCCTGGGTGGAACAGACAGTTGGGCACTGACTCCCCCCCCCCCCCCTCCAAGTTCAAGAGGTTGATACCAGCATAGATCAATGGCATTTATGCGTGCTTAATTGCAGCAGTTCATGTGTAGATTAATAGACATGTAACATAACTTCTGTGAGATGAAATTCTGCGGCTTACAGGTCTATATAGTAGTACACAACCATCATTAAATAACCATGGCAAGAAAAAAGAAAGAAAAAACAAACAAATAAACAAACAAAAATGAATACATGCTCCATGTCGGAACCTAAGTTGAAATTATAGCTTGATCCATGCTGAAAAGAAAGGATTCAAGTCAAGTAACATGTTCAAGTAACATTTTTATTTTAAAGGGATAGGCACAGAGAAATCTTTTACCTTGTGGAAATCTGCTCTCCTTTGCTCAGGACTGTGGTTGAACCATCGGATGACAGCCTGGAATACTGCCTCCTCTCTTTCCACTTGTAACTCATCACTGCTTATGAACTCTACCAATTTAGCAGGGGTTAATCCTAAGAATTCTTCCCCATGACCAACGTTCCAGAAGTTTCTGCAGAAAGGAAGTCATATATAAAACAATGATATAATAAAGAAAATTTACACCTCATAAAATAATGAATAATATAAGTATGTCTTGTTCCTGAGTAGTTTTACAATTACGAAAATTTTTAAAGTAAAGGTTTCGATAATCTCAAACTAAACATAAATATAAGAAAGTTATATCTAATATATTTGAGCTGATGTTTCCGTGTATACTGTATTTAATTGTGAAATTAATTGAAGGTGGTCTTGCTCGGTTGCCATAGCAAACTGGGTAAGAAGAGCATCACTGAAATACATCAATCGTGATCAAAAAGTTCAGAAGGATGTTGAAAGTGAGAGACAAGAAGAAGTGGTGTTGAGAATAAAGTTAATAAAATTAAGAACAAAAATATGGGTGAAACATGAACCAAAATATGGGTGAATTTAGTAAAAATGGAAATATGGAGAATCCTAATAAATAAGCAACAAACACTCCTGGTGAAAATTAATCAAAACGGAGAGAAGAACCATGTTGTAGTAAAGATATTGTAACAATTCCCTAGGGCTAATGAATGTGAATTGGCAGATGCCTCTGTCCCCCCCCCCCTCATAAATTGGGTCCATCAAGCTAGAGGTTAGGGCTGCTGACTGCAAATTATGAGGACATGGCTCCACCATGATATTATAAACAAGTAATTCAAAAAGTTCCCAGAATTGGCCAATGACATAGAAACAATTGCACAACTTTTCCTTCGAAATAATTTGATTCTAAAGTGACACACTTCTGCCACCGCATGTACAGTGTAGCCTACATTCTGAATGGAACAATACACAGTAATAATTGTTCTACAGTACAAAACTTTTCCAAGAACTGAATGAAATAGCCTACACTAAATGATAATATACATAGACATAATCTATTATTTCTAAACTGTCTCCCATTGGAGGCCCAAGTTCTCAAAAAAGCGAGGGATGACAGCTCATGCTCCAATAAGGAGAACCACCACTTCTATATATAACTTATTCTCTGAAAATGTTTTGAGAGTTTAGAATGTTTTATTGTGAGCCTCTGACTGACCGACTGACTTGTTCCTGTAACCTCTATGGTGGGCCTCCAAGTGGAGGTTTCATTACCTATACTAATTTTGTTACACTTATTTTTCCGAGAGAGAGCAGAGGGACAGGTGGTAAGCCCATCACCTCTCAACCCCCTTCCGGAAACTAAGGTATTAAATTACTTGGATGTGAAAGGGCCGAGAAATTTTGTCCAGAGGCTCTAATTTAAGCTTGGAGTTCTTTTACATGCTGTAAATCTACGACACAGGACAGCTTAAAGTCCCTCCCGGAGGTCTCCGTGCCCAGGATTTTTACGTCCTGAAAAAATCCATTGACCACAGTGGCATGCGATCTCAAGACCACTGTGGCCAATATTATGTTAGGATGGTATGTTGGTTCACTGAGTTGTCTTACACACCACAGAATTTCCTACTTACTTGAGAGTGAAATGGCGTGCTTTGATCTGCAGATCTGTACATGCATGGGTCTCTGCAAAACAGTGTATTCCTACACAGTTGCTGGTATCCATGTGTCGCTCCAGGAAGAGACACGCTGCATCTCTCACAGGTAATATCTGCAGTAGATTTGCAGCTGACAACAATGACTGAACATTGGCTCTTGTGATGACAACAGCACTTGTATATGCATACTCTAGTAACAGAGCCATCATGGCTGGCTCAACCCCATTGACTGCCACCACCGTCTGCCGTGACTCTGCTAGCTTGTTCGTAAACATGGCCTGGAAGACAAAACTTAAATCATAATAAAAGTATTTTTAAAATGGTACTGGTGTAAGGTGACCAGATGTCCCTTTTTTAACGGGATTATCCCCCTGATTCTGTTGTCCCAAAAAAACCTAAATGTGCACTTACTGCCCCTTTTTTATAGTCTCTCATCCTGTTTTGTCCCTTTTTCTTAAATTCCTCTTTCTTTGCAATAGGTCAAAAATGCTGCAACAAGTCATAGCGCCGTTACTTGAAATGTGTATGCTGATGCTAGTCTGTGTGTTGTGTACCAGTAATAATTTAGTGAAGTATGTGAGCAGTGATATTTCATCTTGGTTTTTTTTTATCATACCTCAAAGGAAGTATAGTTTCACTGTGAATTTAAAAGAATATCTGTTCTTAAGAGAAGACGCAACAGCAAAGAAGTTGCTGTGTACAGTATGTCATTCTATTTTTTCAATTGAACACTGAATCCATTCAGAAATAAAACAGCACTTGAGCAAGCAAAATATTTCTTGTATAGACTTTTATGAGAATACTGAAAGAAGAAAACTTTTTAAAGGACATAATGTCTTTGCATGAATAATAAATAATAATTCTGTTACTGTGTAACTAAAATCATATACACTTTAGTCCTGCATTTAACTTGTGCTGAAATATTCAGAGTCCCCTTTTTGATTTTGGAAATCTGGTCACCACATTCTGGCACCGGTACCTTAGAAAAGTCTTCTTTTGTTTGAAAGAAGCAAAGATGAACACTTTATGGTTAATGGAGTTTCCATTTTATTAGGTTCTGTGATTGCAGTTTGGTTGACTCTGGTTTGCTGTTGTTAGAGATTTGTTAATTTTCATTTTGGTAGGCTACTCATATTGAAATTACTCAAGAGATGCATGATTTAATATAAAAAATAAAATAAAATTACTTTAGAATTGCTATCAAATTTACATCTCCATTTACTTTTATACCACCAGGTGTTGCAAAAATTTCCTTGTCAGTTTGGTGCATCCTTATGCTCAGTTCATGGAAATCAATATACAAGTTGCTCACTATTCGTACCTTAAAGTAAGGACTGAAAGATGCCAGAACATTTCTGTGTGCTGGAAATTTTACTCCATCAACTGAAAGCGTCACATCACAGAAATGACCTTCTTTTCTCAATTCATTTAATCCTAATAAGACCTGGGAAGAAAAGCAAAGAAAACGCTCATTAGTGGCATTATTTTTAAAATACTATTTTCTGGCAAATATAATTCCAGGGCTTGAGGACAAACAATGCTATAAACAATGATAAGCCAACTGAGGTACTGCCAATTGATATGTATTTCTTTAAGCTTTTAATATATAAGGTGAAATTCCCATGTTGCAGCAGAATTTTGTCAGGGAATTTTTATACCAAATTTAAAATTTGAGGTTTTTATAAACTCATTTCAAGAATGTTGTTGCGAAAATAAGTTAATGGTTACTGTACAGCTTTTCCTCCATAAGACTCAAAATTCTGTACACTGAACTGTACAAGACTTTATACGTTAAAGATAAAAAGTCTGTTTAACAATTACATAGGATAACAAAGAATCGGTTTAAGAAAATAAACATTGGAATGGTCTTCACAGTAAAATGAAAGGTGATACCCAGGTTTGTAGCAGTAGAATATAAAATACAAATTCCAAAATTCACCTCTTGTGAATGAGAAGTCTCAACAAACTTATACTCGTCTGATGCAGGCCCATCTGGGCTATCAGCTGCTGAACTTGAATCGCTGTCAATACTTGGTTTACGTTGTCTGTTGTTATAAGGTAATCGATTAGTTGGAACGCTGCTGTCACCTCCCAGAATTGACTGACCTATAGGTGCTAATAACATTCTATTTTTATTTTTAGGGAAAGCTAAATCCTCTCACATGAATACCAATTAGATATTACAAAACTCCTTTCAATTCTACATTATTTTGATCCACCCATTTTCATGAATGTGAGGTTAAACACGACAATATCCATGTATGGGCAGCAATATCAGACAAAGGAATGTTGAAAATACTCGTATGCACTTCTACACCACTTAATAAAAACGGACATGTCAAAAACAAATAGTTTTTGGAATTCCAAGGGGCCTATTATTTCCTTTCACTTTAAGTAGTTATGGAAACCGCTACTAAATTGATTATATCTGCAGTAGATAGCAGCACAGCACGCCCTACGGGCTCGAAGCGTAAGTGTGGAAGGTGGGGCACTCCGGCCCACACTCGTTGACAGTAGCCTTCACCTTGATTGATCGCCAAGATGACGTCACAAACCCAGTGCTGCCGAATTCCTAGACTGCATGGACTTCCTGTGATATTATTTAGAAATAGGTGTATTCTTCAGTTTTAGAAATATCATTCATACAAATTAATTCAATAGTAAATAATTATGTAAGGTATTGGTAGTGTTTATTATAAGATTAATTGAACACTCTGTGTCCATGTGTCATACAACATTTTTGTCATCTGCGTAATTTGTTATCGAATTTGTCCTTGATTTGCAGTCCAGTATGTTCATATCGTTGTCCACATAGGGTGCCGGAGTTTGAAATGACGCCTGTGAAATCCTATTTGGTTTCACATTTTGAAGTGCAAGTCGTGCGCTGCCTTTCTCGTACGTGTTGCAGCGGGAAATTTGGTTCCATTCTTCTGTATTCATGGCTAGGGTATGATGAAAGCCTTGATACCTTTCCCTTTTATCCTCTATCTCTTGTGTAGGCTTGGTATTTTTGTATTTGCATCAGATTGTTCTTTATTGCTACCTCCTTGATGAAAGAGTTTGTGGAGGCCAATAGACAGTCTAGCCCTTGTCGTTCGGGATAATTGAAGGGCTCTGTGTAGGTAGGTTGCTTTCACATCCTTTAGGCTGCTTAGATTTGCGGAAGTAAGGTGGATTCAGATTTGGGTGACTGCATAGCAAGCTATGGGAGCAATCTTGATATGAAATAGGCTCAAAGCGTGTCGAGTGATAGTGTTTCGATGCTCTTAATTTCAAAGATGACTTGAATCTTCATGTTCTGCATCTTTCTTCCATATGCTTCGTGAACGTTTTCTCCGTGACTTGAAGGTATTTGTAAGAATTTACCAACTCTACCTTGTCATTTCGGCAGTGCCCCCTCTCCTGAATTTCATGATTTTTGTTTGTTGGTGTTTATAATCAGTTCATTTCTCTGTGACCAAAGCTTTACAAAGCTTGTTCAGTCCTACTTGCAGGGCTGGTATGCTTTTCAAGGAAGTCATGTCGTTTGCATAGAGAATCGGTGTGTGGTGTTTAGTAATAGCATAATATTCCGTTTGGCTTTATCTGCCTAACTGCCAGGGCCGTAGCAAGGTCCTTCTGCGCCCTCCAATACTGGGGGGGGGGGGGGTCTGAACTTTTTTTAAAATTTCTGTAAAATTGTTTATTATTTTAATATAAAAACACTGTTATTATCAAAGAAATCCTAAACCTCAATTTGAAAATGAACTAAGTGTTGGACTTTCAAGGTACTAAAACCTTATTTTCAAATGATTGAACTACTTATAAAAGAAATAAATAATAAAATCTAGTATCAAAAGTAAATTACATAATAGGCCTGAGGCCTAGTAAAATGTTTAACACATTAATGTAGGTAAAAATATTTTTTTTTCGAATAGTTGAACCACTTTCATCTCAATAATAACGTACATTTTAATTTTTATTGTTATATCATTCCATACCGTTCATGATTTATGTTATACTCTGTCAATAAAAAACGTGTTAATTAAAGAACGTTGCATGACTAATTTTTGTTTGTAGACAATCTGCATAATACTACAGATAGTTCACGTGCAGAAATTTTTAATAACCTGAAAGATTTCTTCCATTGACGTGGAATTTTTATTGCTTGATAAATTGCCCCAGTCTAAAAAAAAGCGGGATTTTTCATGGTTAATTTTGCGCCCTCTCTGTACCTGCGCTCTTGGCGGGGGCCCATCTCGCCACCGCGTAGCTACGGCCCTGCTAACTGCACCGGGTAACTTATAAAATGGCTTACCCTTCGAAAAAAATCATATAACTTATAAAAAGGCTTATCCTTCGAAGCATATCATTATCAAGCACCGATTCGTTTAATTACAATAGATAAAAAAGTATTTTTAAAAATTGAGGAATGGAAATTAGACGGTAGGAGGGCAACATTTGGCGTTTTCTTTTTCAGAACAAAATTGAAGAATAACATTTAACCGCTCTTAGTGACTCTGTAGTTAAGTTCACGGGGTAAAGAGATCACGTTTAACTAAGTCAAACTCTATTTGGTGACAATTTGATAATTCATATTTGTATATAGAATATTATAATAAGGGCAGAGAATAGCAAAGGATCTTCTTTGTATATATATATATATATATATATATATATTAATATTAATATTATACAGGGTGTTAATGAATAACACCGAAATATTTTATGTGTGTATAGAGGGGACATAGACAAGCAACTTTACTAGATTTTTGCTTTAAGGATTCAATTTTTCCTGTTACAGCATAACATCTCCACTGACTTCTATCATTTGAAAAAAAAATGCAAAACAAGGGAACTTCGTTGTTAACATTAGAGTTATGAATTAAAAAAAAAAAAAAACTAATGCAGTGGCGGCTAGTCACGAGATTACTCTAAATTTTGCAGATTATGGAAACACTAAATTATGATATAGCTGTTGATGAATGATTAAGAATCAGGTATTTATCTATCACTAAGAAGGCATAAAGATAATTTAATGGAAATTGTAGACCTAATCCTATTTCGCTTCATTGTTGACTTATGAGCACCAAATTGTAATTACTTTAATGCTCTGCAGCATACACATTTTATGTCATAGAGTAAACATCTCCGGATAAAAGTTGCTTGTCCATGTACCCTCTATACAAAGATAAAATATTTTGATGTTATTCATTAACACCTTATATTTACAGAATATTGCATTCATATTAATATTTTTGTATTAATATTAATTTTCATAAGAATTGGTGAAACTCAGTAAAAAAATGTAGATCTGTACAGAAGGGGTATAGAAATGCTAAGGGGTGGGATGCTTGAATATTCTGCTATGTATGGAATTTTCTCCTGATACTATAGAATCTGTTTTTAAAATCTGGAAATTTTGGTAAAAGTATGAAGATTTGTACAGATATATAGGTTTAACAGGGGTTGAAACATGTAAGGGGTTGTTTGTTCGGATATTAATATTGAGTAATATTTTCCATGGTTTTACATCATGTATGTGTAAGGTCACCTATTAATTAGTGAAAAAATTCACATTTGTATAGCGATCAAATAATAAGGGTTGAGACATTTAACGGATGGTTTCTTCCAATATTAATGTTCCCTAAAAATTTATCCCGATTCTGTAGGGTCTGTGTGTAAAATCTGATAAAAACTGGTCGAAGAATGTAGATTAGTATAGATATCACATAATCGGGGTTGTAAATATTTAAGGGGTGGTTTGTTCAAATATTAGTGTTGCCTAGAATTTACTCCTGGTTCTACAGGATCTATGTATAAAATTTGTAAGCTATGTTCAATGCACGTAGATCTGTGTAGGAGATATAAATTGAAATTCAAATTTATTCGATGTAAATTCTATACAGAATATATACTACTCACAGGGGCTGATAATAGAGGAAAGGGTGGTTTATATGAATTTTAATGCTGCCTACATTTTTCATAGTTGATTAGTTGATTAGGGGCTGTGTGCTAAATTTCGTAGAAATCGATAAAACCAAGTGGATATGTACAGAGAAATAAACAAACTTGCATACATCTCCACCCACACACATATTTATTGTAATAAAAGGAAGATTTAAATGGTTTGGGATGGATTAATTCATTAAAAAAGGTTGTCTTGCTCTGCAGTATGTCATGAATCCACAATGTATAAATCCTAGCAACATTTTTTTTTTTGGTGGTATCATTAACACAAGTTAGCTTTCATCTAGTTCACTCTGAAATAGTTTGCAATGCAATATGAGAAAACCTGATTATTAATAGACCTATATGAGTAATATACAAATAATATGAGTAAGTTTCCCTGGCTGTGTACACAAACAAAACAAAATGTTATGGAAATATTTATTGCAACAGATATAGCAAGTGTTCAGCTATTTTTCAACATATTCGCCACAGGAATTGAAAAAAATTGTTATACCTTGGGACCAACTTTTGAACACTTGTGTCGTAGAATTCAGCCGCCTGGGATTTGAACCACTATGTGACAACCATCTCTGCTTCTCTGCCATTCTCGGTCATTTATTGAGGTATAGGAAAAGATGGATATCACTGGGAGTGAGGTCCAGGCTGTAGGGTGGATTTTGAAACATCTCCTAGCCGAACTTTTGCAGGAGACTTGCAGGGAGGTGTTTAAGTCTCCACCCTACAGCTCGGACCATATTAGGTCTATTGGCTTAATACTAAGTAGCGTCATTATGAGGAATTGAAGGCTTGTTGTGATATAGTGGTTACTTTGTTGGCACGTTACTATGTTATCGTGTGGAAATAGGCATGTAGACCTATCAGTATATATTGCAAAATTGTTGATATTAGCAAACGTTAGGCCTAGGCCTATGAGAATAGCAAGTCTTTTTAAAAAGAAGAAACATGTGCGATATGAGGGAAGAAAGTAAGGTTCATATAAGGGAAGGGGCCAGAATCTGTGTAGGTGAATTAATATTGTCATTGTATTGTTATTTTGCAAATAATGAGTGTTAGCCAAAAGTGTATTCCTTATCAACAAATTGCTCATAAATTGTGTAACATCTATGGTACTTTTAATTGATTTACGACTCAGTAATATTATATTTTTATTATTTTTGCAATTTTCTATATTACTTACATAAAATCGCCAAACAAATCCAGCTAACATTTTCAGCCTGCAGCTACATTATTCCTTTTATGAATTTGTGTGTGTAGGCCTACAGTAGGGGGATTTATAATTTTAGGCACTCCTGGCGTATAACCTATGGAGTTTTTTCATTACTAAGTTAATTTTTTGTCATTATGCTTTTTCCAATTCGTCCTGCTACATGTCATATCTATATACAACCTTGTGAACTGTAAATTTTGAGAACTCTAAATGAAAAATATTTAATCTTCAGCTTGCATCTGTTGCAGTACGGTGAAGTAAGCATATACATTATTAGCAATCTGAAACAGAAAGAAATCACAGTAAATACCTATTAGATATTAGAACTAAAATAGGTTATTCAACATTGTTATTCAACATTTCCTCATTTTTCACAAAAACTCACAATCCTCTTCCCCTAAGTTTACTGTGAACATGCCATTAGAATCAGAATTAAAATATTGCTCTTATTACACATCTCTTAGGAATATTAAGTGTGAATATTTAGTGAATTTGTTTGTGTACTACTAACATCAGCAAATCCCTTTAAGTTCATAGTGAACATGCCATTTGATATAATTTAAATTAGTGCCTTATTACACATTAAGTGTAAGTGTGAACATTTATGGAATTTATTACTACTAACTACTAACATCAGCGAATCCTTTTAAGTTCACAGTGAACATGCCACCTCCTGTGAGGATGACAGGTTTCTGGGATCTCATGATGATGAACCGCAAGAGTGTTTTGAATCTCGTTGTAGTATTGAACCATTTACAACCATAGGCCGCTTGCTCCACTCCCAAGCTCTGAAAACATAGATCTTGTATGAAATTTTGTGACCAATGAAGTATTCGTTACTAATTTAAAAAAAAAAAAAAAATCCTGATTTTGTTGCAGTGACTTAAAGAAAAATAATTTTTGAAAGACAGACAGTAATACTTACATATTTACATACATACTTACTTACTTACTTACTTACTTACTTACTTACTTACTTACTTATTTAATTACTTACTTATTTAATTACTTACTTACTTACTTACTTACTTACTTTCTTACTTACTTACTTACTTACTTACTTACTCAATGGCAATGGACAATTCCTTAGCAGGCTAAAGAAATATTATCTATTTTATGGAACCCGAAGGTTCATTGCCGCGCTTACCTGAGCCTGCCATTCAACCCTATTCTGTGCTATCTCCATCCAACCATCCCTCACAAATCCTCCTTCCCTTAAATCTATCCTAATATTGTCCTCCCACCTTGTCCCTTTGGATCTCCCAGTCGATACTTTTGAGATATGCCTTTCCTTCCTCATCCGCACAACATGTCCAGCCCATTTCATTTCCTCGGTGATTTAATTACCCTTACTTTATTTGGTGAAGAGTACAGATTATGAAGCTTGTCGTTATGCAGTTTTCTCCAGTCTCCATTTTCATCTCTCTTAGGCCCAAATATTTTCCTAAGCACCCTGTTTTCGAACACTCTCATATTATGTTCTTTCCATAGAGCAAGCAACCATGTCTCACATCCATATGATACAACCGGCAGGATAACAGTCTTATAATTTTTATTTTTATTTTGTACAGAAGATGAGAAGATAAGAATTATAAAATGTATAGGGAATATATATAGTAAAGTTAATAAATATGAATTAAGTGAAGTTATTGTATGTTAAATTATCTATCTCAAGTATTATTATATGAGAAGATAAGAGTTTCTGAACTGCATAAAAACAAGCATTTCCTGATTTTAGTTCACACTTAACTTCTACCTTAACATTATTTGTATCTGTAATTATTACTCCCAGATATTTGAATTTCTCCACTTGTTCGAATGATTTACTGGCTATTCTAATATTTTGTGACGTATTACTTTGATGTTTCATGACCATATGCTTAGTTTTTTTCTGCATTAATTTCCAATTCAACATTCCTGCAGGCATCGAAAAAACTTTCTGCACTTCTCTCGATTGTATTTATGTCATGTTTATGCTATGTCAAATGTCATCTGCATAAACTAAAATCAGTTGTTTGCCATTTAATTCTAGGCCTATCTTGTTGTCTTGAATTTTCCTAATGGCATATTCCAAAGCGAAATTAAAAAAGTAATCTGCTTGCTTCAAGCAGCTTCTAATGGCCAACCTATCTGACATAAATTTTCCTATCCTGACTCTGCTTTAGGTTTTATTTAGATGCATTTTGATAAGCCTAACTAAATTCTTTGGTATCCCAAACTCAATGAGGATATTGTACAATTTGTCTCGCCTAACTGAATCGTATGCTTTTTTAAAATCTATGTATAGCTGGATATTACCACTTGGTGAATACAAAATATTTGATCAGTGGTTGATCTATTTCGCCTAAATTCTCATTGGTGATCTTCAATGATATGGGGTTAATCTTGGCAGAAGTATGTTAGACAGAATTTTGTGTGATGTTGATAATAGAGAAATTCCTCGATAGTTATTACATTCGGCCCTATCTTCCTTTTTATGGATCGGTATAATAATGGATTCTTTCCATTTCTTTGGCAATTATTCCTTTCTCCATATCATGAGAAAGAGTTTATGGATCTCTGAATTTAATGTATCCCCACCTGCCTTAATTAATTCTGCTGGAATTTGCTCGTCTGCAGATTTATGTGTTTTTAGTTTACCTGTAAGCTGTTTCTGTTTATGTTAGAGTTGGTTCAGCAATGAATGGTTCTGCTGTGATTGTTTTACTTTCTACGCTTTGGGCATATCCGTGTACATTTAATAATTGAGTAAAGAAATTTTTTCACCTATTCAAAATATTATTGGAAACCACGAGTATAGTGCCATCATTGTCCTTAATTATTTTTATTCTAGGTTGAAAACCTTTCTTGAACTCATTTATTCTCTTGTAGAGATCCCTAACAGTTTTCTCTTTACTATTTTCCTCTAATTCATTTACTTTGTCTTTGAGATAGTTTCTTTTCTTTGTTCTAATGGTTCTAGAGGTTTCTCGTTTAGAATTGTTGTGATTTTTGACTGTAGTTTTGCCTGCTTTCTTGTATACTAATTTCATGCACTTATCATTGAACCACAGTTTATTTTGTTTCAGTTCAAACGGACCTAATTTTTCTTTTGCAGCTACTTTAATGCTGTCTTTAATGCTTTCCCAAGTTTTAAGATATTGATATCATCCCTAGCATCTTGTTCTGTAGTGTTTTCTAGAACTGAAAATCTATTTGAAATTTCAACTTGGTAAGTGTTCCTACTTTGGTCTTCACCTGGTTTTTTCAGATTGAATCCCTCTATATCGAAATTTTGCCTAGTTCCTTTGTTTAATGATAGTTTCTCCCAAACGGATAATGATCCAAATTGCAGTCAGCACCCCTAAAAGTTTGAACATCGATTCTACTAGACTGCCTCCTTGCATCTATTAGCACATGGTCGATTTGATTATGAGCCATTCCAGCTGGCAAGGTCCATGGGAATTTTGTAGTCTTTAAAATTAAATTTTTAGCAGTGACAAAATTCACTAGTCTAACTCCATTGTCGTTGCTCTGAAAGTGGATACTTTCGTTCACAATTGTGGGCTTGAAAATATCCTACTTTCACATTGAAATATCCTAGTACAATTTTCAAGTGATACACTGGAAACTATTTCGTCAAAAATACTGTCCTTGTCATCATTGTGTTTATTCTCTGTTGGTGCATGGACATTCATAACTATATCACACCTTCATTCTCTTAGAATAGCATAAGAAAGCCTATCATTAATAAACTCTACTTTCTTATTGGCTGAATTAATTCTCCTATGTATTCTCTATGTAATTGACGGTTATCATTCCCTTTCCCATAGAAAAAGGTATATGTGTCTGTATTGAACTTTCACCCTCCCATCTAACTTTCTGTACTGCTACTACATCTAACCCGTATTTCCCTAATTCTCTAGTTACTGATTTAAGCGCCCCAGGCCTGTACAACTTCCTAACATTCGACGTTCCAAATCTATAGTTCCTACGATTTTTAGATTCCCTCAATTTAGTCCCTACCCAGAGATCCAAACGAGGGATTATTTTACCTTCTGAAAATTTTACATAAATCAAAATCAATCAAGCAATTAACAACATTTTTTACTGTGAGAGGTTGATGACCTCACGCCAAACCCCTAAGTTAGAGGACTACCTCATATCGTCTCTATCTGTAACTGTTGTGCCATGCTGTGATGACAGAGACCTGCCCCTTATATATTATATGAGTAGGCTACAGGTATTTTTACATTTTAAATCATGCTTAATTCAAACTTTTAGCATGGTTTCTTGACATCCTATAAGCCTACACAAATTAAAACTTTTCTAATTTGAAATTGTGATTAATACATTTATCTTTGCAGGTTCCTTCAGCTTTGAATTATTCATGTTCGACTATATTTTATAGCTGGAGCAGATACTATTTTCTATAGAATGTCAATATATTTTTATTGCGACAGTGAATAGTATTGATATGGGCTGACAACTTCATGTCTTTTGTCTGTAGCTTAAAATTATTCCGCGCTCAAACATAGAATAGAAGGGAAATTAGGTTCATATTTTTATTTGGACGTAAGATTGGATACAAATGTTAATAAGCTTGCTGAATGTTTCAGATTATCCTTTATTATTAAATAGTAAAACAGGCTATTCAAATGAATAAAAATACAGTAATAGATAATACAAGGAATTGTCATGAGTCAAAACTAATAAAGTGAACAATAAGCAAGATTTTGGATAAATTCGCACATTTAAAACCATATTTGTCTTCATAAAACACCTAATATCATACATATTTTGTTACAAATAGTTCTCGGGAGAGGAGACATTGCCTTAACAAATGGTTTGGTCCAACCCACCCACCCCAAATGATAAACCTTCTTTTATACCATGATATAGGTAAAAGTAGCAAAATTTCTCTCTTATTTACTTTGCCGAATGGTGAAGAAACTCGTGATTGGCTGTTAGAGGTGTGACAGAGCAGGTAGAATTCTGGGTAAACAGGTTCATAAACACAACAAACCTCACAGGAGATATATGGCACATCTGCTAAGTGGGAGAATTCATGTTTTAACAGGCGATTATGTTCATAAAACAGTTAAAGCACACGGATTTCAACACATATTCTTGGGAGAGATGATGTTGTGCAGTTCAATGTGCTACTACTAAAATAATAAATGTGATTGCGCTCTGCTATGACTGCCACCTCTGCTTCGCTTGCTTAACTATGTGGATAGTATTATGCATTATTTAAACTATCTTACTAAAGTAATAAATGTGTTTGCTCTCCGCTACCAACTGCCACCTCCGCTCCACTTGCTTGACTATGTGGATGGTATTATGCATTATTTAGCCTATTTGTACAAAGACTATCTGTACAAAATTTATTATAGTTGCATAGCTAGTCAACCTGCTTTGCTGAAAAACAAAAACAATCACTGTTGCACAAAACCTGTATATCGTGAGGTGGGCCCCCTATATTGCGACTTTGCCAGATTTTGTACATTTAAATATTGTTGTTCAATGGGGCAGCTCAATTTGGCTTTGCCTGTGTACACCTAATTCAAATACAAATCGTACTGTACCTGCTGACTTACTTGCTCCCCAAACCAGCAAGCAAGAAAAATGGGCGCCCAGCAAGAAACTGACACCATGAAGAATTTCACGTAGCTCTGTTCTTCGGATCTCTGGCAACACAATGAAATTTTGTTTTGGAAATTTACTTATGTTTTTTTGAATCGTAAACATTGTTTAACAAAACTCTCTCCGCCTATGTAAAATTTCATTTTATGGGCTGACCTCGTTATGGTAAAAATGTAGGTGCTGGCATGTTATAGGGATTATAGAGGATATTACCAGATGTCACCATCATTATCTTCCCTTTTTTACAAATTAATAATTATCAATTTAGTTCATTTTAACCACTACAAATACACATTTGTCCCCCATTCATTCTGCAATTTCTTATCATAGCAATGGATTTTTCCAGATTAGTTCTTCATTTGGCTATTCTATAACTTGAAGAGATATAATATAAATAAATCTTTAGACAATTAGACTATGATTAAGTATTTTCAGCATATGTAGAAGGTACGTTCATTTATTTTCATAATATGTCATTTGTTTCCAAACATTGTTGCCAACCAAAAGAGCCTGAATTCCATTACGTACGAAATTACAAAAACATTTTTTGATTACTATTCTAAGGAGAAGCGAACTGAAATTATTCTCCCTTTAAAATTTATGATTCAAAATAACATGTGTACAATGTTCGACTGTTATAAGAACTTAACCTTGTGTTTGCCTTTTAAGTTCTTTATAATGGTCTTATATCGTAAATAACTATCATCTATCATATATTACATCATTAGTGGTAAGCAGTAATTAATTATTATTATTACAATATACAGTCGACCTGTGCAGTTTTTTAAATAATTCAACTGTCAACTAGGTGTGTCTGCCACCTATCAGCTGACTCATTAATTAGTCACTCTTCTAATATCTAAATTTGCAAGAGAATTCTAAGCATTTTACCATAGAGTACAGTATTTTTATTTTTACCTGGCACTGCTCAACTAGATGCGCAGAAGTCTGGACAGTCCTTTTATAAAAATAATTCCATTTGAAGGGGTGATGTTTCATTAATATGCTAGTCTTCAAGGGAGCTACATCACGCTGACTAAGTTATACGTCTATGAGTCATGATTGGCGGGAGGGGAATGATCGTATCTCTCTGAATTCAACTCCCACCTCTGAACGACCTTCCCCTCACTTGCGTTTGACCAGTGTCAGGAAGAATAAATTTACAGTAGTCCTTTGAAACAATAAAAGCAGGTCCCTATAGAAAAAGCACTGTATTTTACGAATTTAAGAGCGTTCTTAGACTTAACTAAAATACAAATAATCCCTTTAGGCAGGCCTACAAGCTGAGGTAGATTTCGAAAGCAATATCAAAGTGTATAATACATGCACCAAATGAAATATAAATAAATCTGAAATCTTTTTTGTAAAAAGAGAGTTGATTATTATGTTTTAAATTGATATTATATTTTATTATCTTTTTATTTTCCATGCATTATTGTTCGAAAGGTGTGTAACTATTATTTTTAATATTTCAAACTCTATTACGTTGATAATTTTATCCTTAGTCGGTCCTCACACATTTCTTTCGGCAGGCCTTCAGGCTGAGATATATTTTTAAGTGTAATTGTTTTTCAAACATTCAAATCTCGCCTTATATGAGAGCTATCGAGAAACTAGTTATTGATTTGTACAGTACTCATCAATAACTTTTTAACGATATCCCACAAGACGTGGTTTCAAAAATTTCGAATTTCTATCCCCCACCCCCACTCGTACCCCCAAAACCCCCGAACCGTTGGTGTCACTGTGAACTCCATAGTGAGTACTCTAATTTATTGAAACAAAGTTTCCCTCTATACTTCATAGGGGCCGAGATATAAATTTTTCAAAATTTCAACTCCCTCCCCGACCCTCCCCTTGGCCAATTTTGCTCATTAATGAACTTGTCCGAACTATTGGGCCTAGAAATAACAGATTAAAATTTGGTTCAAATATCTTCAAAATTACGGCCGCTAGCATGTATATACACATATATAAACTTTTGAACGGGCGGTGGTTTCGTAGTTAGGGAGGCATGAAACGTAAAGATATGAAAGAATTTTTCGAAAATCATGACATGGTTCCGATCCCAATAGGTAGATTTTTGTTCGAAATCTACCTAAAAAATCTAAGTTACTAATTCCAAACCGTTGTGCTCCCATGACTGTTAATCGCCCCCAGATTGGGAAGCACTGGCTTAGATCAAAGAAGCTAAACAGATAATTAAGTACGCTCTCACGAATTCAAATAATGCCCCCAGATTGGGAAGCACTGGCTTAGATCAAAGAAGCTAAACAGATAATTAAGTACGCTCTCATGAATTCAAATAAAAAAATCAACGTACAAGCGATAGGCCACGGTGATTCATTTAAATATAACATAATATCCTTCCACAGGATTGGTCACTGAATCATGAGCTAATAGCCATCAACTAGAAAACATGCAATACAAGCCCGTGGCAAAAATATTGTCGAAAGGACAAGAAGCCCCTGCAGTTATTGACTAGTCAACACGCAGTACACGTCTGTTGGAGAAGTTGTCTTACACTCTAGGCGAGCAGTAAATTTAAGTATTTCCTTACTCTTTTTCATGACGTCTTCCATCAGAAAAGCATGTAGGATGGTTTCTAATGGAAGACATCATGAACGTGAGAAAGGAAAATAAGCTAGGCCTACATGAAAATTCGGAAATTCGAATAAAATTTGGTTCAAATATCTTCAAAATTACGGCTGCTACGTGTAAAGATAAAGATATATATATATATATATATATATATATATATACATAGGCTATATAAATATCACAATTTTTTTTTGAACGGGTGGTGGTTTCATACTTTGTGAGGAATGAAACGTAAAGATATTAAAGAATTTTTCGAAAATCATGTCATGGTTCCGATCCCAATAGGTAGATTTTTCTTCGAAATCTACCTAAAAATTACTATTTAAAGTATCAGTATTTTATGACTAGAACATAATATGTTATATTATGTGGGCATGGTATGAAAGTCTGGGCCGGCGACTATGGTTTACATGCGGTTAATGGGAACTAGGGATAGCTCTTCACCATTATCTTATCTGAGGGTGTACAAAAACAATCGAATAGGCTGACGTCCATAAGGATCGTCCCAAATATTCCCGGGATCGAATCTCGGTGGATCCATGTGGAATTTGTGTGGACAAAATGGGGTAGTTTTTCTTTGGGTGCTCGTGTTTCCCCTGCCATATATCATTCAACTAGACCTCCATTTATCATACTATGACCATTGGTTGCAATAAAGGGATTAAAAAATTAATACCACCTGAAAATCAACTTAGCGTATAGCCTAAAAACCAGTTAGGATAATATAACAATTAGTTGTTGAAATTTAAATATGACTCTCTTGGTATGTCGAATTTCTACGTCAGAATATAAATATGAAGGGTTGGAGAAATAAATGGGATAAGCCAGTTTTCAGGATTTTTAAGTGCCATTATGAAACACTGAAACATACGCTTTGCAACACACTTATCAGATGGGAAGTAGAGAGGTTGAGTCCATGTGAAAATTAAAGGAAAAGAAACTAGCCAAGCTGAATAAATACTGGGTTTCATATGCTTTAAAATGCTGTCCTGAAAAATTTATTAAACGGTCTTATGCCCTTTATTTCTCCGATCCTTCATATGAGAGGTGTCAGAAAATATGATCTAAGAAAAATTTTCCTACATAGGTACTTACTTCCTGTTATGCTCTAATAACAACAATCTACTTAGAATGGAGTGTCATCTGGATAAATGCCAACCGTTAAAGTAGCTTTGGATTACATAATCTCAAATTCTACAGTTTACAGGTCTAGGACTTAAAGGCTATAACGATATTTGTGAAGTTTTTTTTTTTAAGTTTTGTCCTTACCAGAGTAGCCTGAAAAGCGGTGGTGCACATCATGGCCCCATTCGTGAAGAACAAAATCAGAAAGAGTGGGCTGAAAAGATTTTCGATGTCATCGCAGAATCTGAAAATAGCATGAAGCACCCCTTATTAAAACCATTTTCTACGTTGCGTCCTATAATATCTGCAGTTTTTTTACAGCTGTTCTTCTTTGTGTTACCTTGTGTTTTAGTTTTGTTAATAAAAATGAACAAAAAATAATAAACTCAATAGCAAAAATAAAAGCTCCTCTTAATTATGTGTAGGCTTACATGTGATTCAAATAGTCAGTTCAATGCAGGATTGTTCAACTAGGTCTATTAAGTTCACTAAAGGCGTAGAATTATCTAACCAGTAAGAGTTCCCTTATTCCCATTTTGAATTTGATTGAGCTGGTTCTGAGCTAAGCATGGCGCCAGTAATAATAATAATAATAATAATAATAATAATAATAATAATGATGATGATGATAATAACAATAACAATAATTAAACCAACAGCGTACTGAATAATATAATTAAGAATTAACAAATAATGAAGGCAATGATAATATTAATACATTATCTCTCTGTACTAGATACGAATGTACAGCGAAACATTTTTTCAAGATCGTTAAAAAATTACTTGAAATCCAGAGTTAAAACTGAAAGTGTTTTTTTTTTTACTCCGCGTTTTCGTATAAGAAAGTGCTGTACTTACTCAAGAATGGCTTGGTGATACTCAATACATTTCTTCATATATTCTACTTCATCGCCCTTTTGGATATCTTTTGAATTCAGATTTAATTTTTCTGTATTCTCTATGTCGCTTTTCACTTGAAGTGCTGATTCCATACAGACTGCTGATACATTATTTTCTTCACAATTTGTCATCGATTCTAGCATGCTATCAATGTCTAAGTCAGATTCTGCATTATTTTCAAGCAGCGTATTAACATTTTGTATGAAATCACTCAGGATCCTGAAATGTGCAGCTGTGAATGTTACTAACGAATAAAAGAACATGTTGTAGCCCGTGAAATTCCAGTAGATAGACCATATGGGGATCAATTGGTATCCCCATACCAATTGATACATCGGAGATTGGTAAGAATTTGCTGGATGCCACGTCTTGTAGCAGAAGAATTCCCAATGAACTCTCTGATTTTCCAAAGTATCATAAATATCTACTCCGTCGTATGTGAACCACAGCATAAACGGAACCACTGTCCACAGTATTGTAGAGACTGAATTCGTTATAATGATCATCCATGAAAACTTATTATTTTGCTTAGCTGCATGGGCCAAAATTCGCAGATGCTTCTCGCAAAAAGGTAGCGAATCAATATTAGTTTTGAATCCGTCTTCAACTTTGGAAATCACATGTTTTATTTTGTGTCTATTCATTAACAGATAACTAGTTATGAGGACATTATTGACTCCTGCCACAGTTTCAAAAATGATTGCGGTTATGTCGACTACACTGCCCCAGTTTTGGTAAAACGCAACAATTTGTGATGTTACCGAAGGACCATGCCAAATCAAAATAATTGCAGCATAAATATTATAAAGAACTATCTTCCATCTACTGCCATACACACTTTTTGGTGGAAAGATTCCGCCGATATTAATAAACTTCAGTTGAACTTGCAAGAATTCACTTTTACAGTCACCATTTTCTTCTTTGCAATTGGGTGGTTTTCTCTCATGTAACATTATCTTAATGTAATTTTTCAATATGAACAGTTAAGTGGTTTACAGGATAAATGTATGCGTTATTAATTTGAGATCTGAATTCAATTATGTTGCGTTTTGTCAAATTATACCGAGATCTTATATTCTGAGGACAATAGAAACATCGCGCAAGTCAATTGGAAGGCGCAATTACTTAATTTTACTGTAGAAATGGAACATTCTAAGACATGTATTTTTGAACATGTGTTCAGTTTAATGTAGGTTAAAAATAGCCTGTTGTAGGTATTTCACATTAAAGATTTCATGCTTGCGAGAAAACAGGTCTCTGCATATGTAATTTCGTTGATTACAGTTTAGAGGTATTAGACTTTCTACATTATAGCCTCTCATGACTCAAGTCTCTTATTAGACTTTCTTTTCATGTTTATTTATTTATTTATTTACATATTTATTTAGTTATATAATTAAAAGGGTATGCAAGAATGGCCTAAAGTAACATATTACTATTAATTTTAGTATTAATAGTATTAATAATTTTATTAATACAAACCATAATAATAACAATAATCAAGATTGTCTTTCATATTATGAAATATATTATATAACTTACCGGTATTTCCTTTTCCTTTTCTATGAAATTAGTTCATATGAAAAACAGAAAGTAGGGTGAATTTTGTATTTTTGTTACCTGTAATAAGATAAGGTGTTTGCCTGTCGGTCTGTGCGCGATGCCCAGCAAAATCTACTGCGCGCAGAGATCTAAAAATTTTAACATAGATGGACTGAAGGGTGGCCGAATGTATCTCGAAGTCGCATTTTTAATTTTAGCTTTCGTTCGCAAGTTATGAGTGAAAAACTGGCAGAAAACTATTTTTAGCGCTCTCGAAGCATCAGTTTTTGGTATTACATTTCAATTGTCAGATCAATTGCAGGTGGCTTTGATTTTTTGTTGTTATAACTTGAAAATAAGAGCTTCGCAATTTTTAAAACATATCGCATGGAATTATGGATCGCTTCGATTTTGTAAGCCCACCCTGGTCTATTCATTTGTTGATAAGGTCAAGGTCCGCAGACTTGAAATTTTCAATATAGACGTAAGATGGATAATGAATATAGGCCTCAATGGCCAAACATTCGTCGGTTTGAACGGAACTCACTATGCAGGGGTTTTCTAGGCCAGAAAACTCGAATCTGAGGTGGTTTTCCCAGGCGGTGCTTTCTAATTGTGGAATGCATTCCAAAGTCGGATTTTAGCTGTTTCGTTATAATTAGTAATCGTTCAGTTTATGAATGATTCGCGTGTAAGTGTTAATAAGTATAATGCTTTAATTCAATATTATCCTCTTAATTTTTAATTTTTGAATGAATTATGGTGGGCGAAACGGCGGATATCTGCTAGTTGTATATAAACACGTTTCTAAAACTTTTTGAAAAGACATATATGTGTTTCCATAATATATTCAATCATTTCATATGTGATCGCATACGATTATATAACAGAATATTTGATTACTTGGCTACATATCAAGCTTTTCTGGACACCTGTCAAAAGAGGCAAAATGCGAAAACTTCGCATAAGTTTACTAGTATCTTTTTAATATTATTCTTTATAAAGGTTATTCTAATAATAATACAAAAAATTTACACCATTAAAAGTAAAATATATCAGAAGGTATACTTTGCAGGTCAGACCCTTGGGGTTCTTGGAAATTTTTAGACTTCTAGTATTCACGCGTGGTAAGGCCACTAATCTATGAAAGTTGAAATTAATTATTATGTAGTTAAATGAAAAATAGCCTAAACTTTGCTAACACGAAAATTAGTCTCATAGGGTTCGGCACGTAATACCTACAAATGGTTATTTTATGTTTTAGCTTTAACAGAAATAGGTGAATAATTTTGAGATTTTAGGAGTAAGTTATTTTACGAGTATATTGCGTGCGTTATTCTATAGATCGCAGATCGCTGTGAAGACTTTCTTTCCATAGACTTCTTTTATGGAGCGAAGCTGAGGTATAAGGTGTAATGTTCATATTTTTACAATAATTATTGTCTTCTTGCTGAATATATCGTGTTTTATAGCATTGCTTGCACCCAGGTCAAAGATATAGGCCTATCACCTAGCTTTCTTTTCTATAATTGCCAACGACTTCGTGGAGAACTACTCTGATGATGGAACGGGAACGTGATGCCGAAAGCTTAGGTGAAATACGTCTGACCCAGTGCAGGCCTGGTAGATTATTCTTAATAATATTAACCAAGAAAGTTTTCGATCTTTTACAGCCAGTAATAAATATTTTTTATCTCTTACATGCAGTCCAGGATCTCATAACTATTACACGCATTGCATTATTTCGGGAAGTGAAATAGTAAAACACCAGAGCACTTCCTTCTTTCTCTCCAAAATATTAAATACCGTAACACCTTGCCTACAGCAAAAAAATAATGAGCGCGTTAAGTGGAGTATAGTTGCAATGGAAAAGTCAATATCATACTATTCAACTCTACATTATAAACCAGCAGAGAAATTAAATCCTTGGACGGCTTTTTTTTATTGTGCTACTTCTTCTGAGCCACTTATAAAATTGTTAGGCCTATTCTGACAAATATATATTTCTCAATACACAACCGATTTGAGAATTGTATAATACATTAATAATAAACAGTCAATTTATGAACTATATACGAGTATACGCCCTTGTAGATTAATATAATACTGACAACCTTGATATTTTAAATAATCGGTAGAATTTGTGAATTAAGACATCGTACAATTATTAATACATTTTCTTTGTAATTCAGTTGTAAAGTTCTCAAATAATTTTAACAAACATGGTAGGCCCCTACTCATTTAATTTTAAGGAACTAGTTCTGTATTCTATATAAACTTGGCATTTTCCATTCACTTTTATGTAGCCTAATTATGAAGAAATATAACCATTGGGATAGAGCAATGATCGTCTTAGGGATCACACTGTAAGGCAATTACTGTAGTAAGCAACTGTACGTAGTAGATAGACTGAAAACCCTTCTGACATAACGAACATGTACCAGAATAAAGATTTAAGTTCTGCAATATCAATAGGACATTCAATAGCACATTGGCTAGTGTGCTAGATATCTTTATTTTTAAATATAATCATTTTAGCTATGCCTCTAGTGATCAAGTGATGAGTGATTTCTTTCTAAGTATTCTTGACAGAAACTATTTTGATGGTAGGGAAAATTGGTAAAGCTCTATAAATAATTCTTTTCTACCCGACTACTATCCAAGTACTGATAAGATTAGCTTGCTATTATATCTAACCAGATAGACATCGAAGTCTACGTGAGCGAACTACACAATATTAATGTAAACTTAAGTTGATTTCATTTTCATTAATGAGTGACACACAACTGTTTAGTATGTTTTACCAAAAGTTAGAGGAATAAGGACAAAATTACAAATAATGTATACAAGCATAATTTTTTAAAATCATATTGTTGAAAACTTAGCTGAAGCTCGTTTAATAGAAGGCACTTATATACAACTTATAATTATGATTTTAGGTAGATTTTCGAAGAAAAATCTACCTATTGCAATGGATACCACTTTATGATTTTCGAAAAATTCTTTCATATCTTTACGTTTCATGCTCCCCTAAGTACGAAACCACCGCCCGTTCAAAAAAAAATTTTGTGATATTTATATATATATTTATATATATATATATTTATATATATATATATATTTATATATATATATATATATATCTTTACACGATAGCGGCCGTAATTTTGAAGATATTTGAACCAAATTTTATTATGTTATTTCTAGGCCCAATAGTTCGGACAAGTTCGTTAATGGGCAAAATTGGCCCAAGGGGGTGGTCGGGGGAGGGGGTTGAAATTTTAAAACATTTATATCTCGGCCCCTATGAAGTATAGAGGGAAACTTTGTTTGAATAAATTAGAGTACTCCCTATGGAGTTCACAGTGACACCAACAATTCGGGGGTTCGAGTGAGGGTGGGGGTGGGGGTGGGGCGGGGGATGAAAATTCGAAACTTTTGAAACCACGTCTTGTGGGGTATCGTTGAAAAGCTCTTGATGAGTACTCTACAAATCAATAAATAGTTTCTTGATAGCTCTCATATGACGCGAGATTTTAATGTTTGAAAATAATAACACTTAAAAGAATTGTTATAATATCATAATTTTGTCTTGTTTAGCGGCTTTGCTAATTTTATTCATTGCTGATCTTGCGCACGGCCTCCCAGAATATTATATCCTATTCTTGTTGTCAAAACAAATGATTGTAGGCTCTTCCTCTTTACCGAATTCAGTTCTTATTACTGCAGGTTTACCATGCCAAGGCTAAAGAAAAAGAGTGCTATGCAGCGACAATAAATTAAACCAAAAGCACTTCGAAATCTACCTCCGCCTGTAGGCCTGCCTAAAGGGATTTTTTAAATAACAAATGACTACGTGACGTACAGTCTTTGACGAAAAGTCCGGATTAAGTATATGTTTAACAACAATTCCGGCAGTCAGTAACTGATAGAATAACTGTTATTCTTCTGTAACACTCCACAATTCCAAATGACGCAATAGTTGGAGTACTACTGGACAGTCCTGCTTCGGTCAAGACTACAAGAGTGTAGGCCTATAGCAGAGAGTTATGTGTGTCTTTTGCTCACAGGAAGGGCCTCAGTCCTATTAGGATATTGGCATTTACCAGTGTTCATATACATATTCCAGGACACTGTTCGTGGACTTTCATATTGAAACAAACAGTTTGTTTTATATGTCGTCAAAATTTCAGCATAGCTTGAACATGAAGCTTTTTAACTTCCTTGTGAATGCGTAATAGCTTGCCATCTAAGTACTAAGTTACTAAACTCGAATTTATTGCATGATTGCTGAGGACAAACTGCAGAGGGGCAGTATGAATCATTTTTCTTGCATCTGTTTGAGGATGGTGAAGTATGCGTAGACATTGTTTGCAATCTGAAACAAGAGGTAGCTGAAATTAGAATCATGAGCGATGAGTGATAAATACTACTTTTTACGTTGCTTTCTTAAGTTCTTGGACATTAAGTTATTCTTTTCACAAGACACTTTGTTTGATCACATAGGTCCCTTAGTAAAAAGTATTCTGATTGATATTAACTGCTAGACACGGTAGTTAATAGGTAGGTCCAGTGAACGTAATTTGTAAAAGCTGTAAACATTTTCTTTAAAAGAGTGAAGGTATCATCGACCTAAAAATATAACTTACGTTTATGAGGGGCTTGCATACATAATGGCAGGCCAAATCCTTGGGACTTTATAGTATAATTTGAATAGTACAACCTTACTGACTTCACAACAATTTAATGTGAAACTCAGTCTTCCAGTAATATTTATCAGTCTCGAGACGGCGGTTGTTTATACTTTCGCCCATGCGCTTGATCATCCAGTGGATTCATTATTTCGGGTAAATTAGCTCCGGAACATTATTATTAGCTCTTATTTAGGCCTATATAAGCAAGTAAACCAATGACGAAAATGTTTATTTGCTTCGACAGTCGCCTTCACTACACAACTACGGTTTAATGAAACGATAGCATTATATGGTCATGGTGCTATATAACGTATGCAGATTTTTAAAAATCTAGCTTTATTTTATATTACTTTTAAGTTTGAACATCGAAGTCTTGTTCGGGTTCTGCATGTGTATCAGTAGGTGAGTAGGTCATGTAATTATTGATATGCAATTGTTTTCCATTGTTGATGTGTTTGTGGCGTCTTTCAATTTCAACCAATATGTAATTTTAAAATGAATATGATACAGTGAAATAGCGGCGATGAGTTTTGGGAAGTAAATGTGCACTTCGGCATTTGCTTTAACTACTGCGGAAACCATGAAAAACCCTAAGTCAAATTGGCTGGCCACGGGATTTTAACCCAGGAGGCCAGGACCTCTCGAATGCGAGTCCAAGACTCTACCATCTCGGCTACCTCGCTTGGTGATGTTAAATGTTAGATACAATAATTATTCCTGATTAACCTCAGTGCTATATCTGATAGGCTATAGATTTTTTTTGTTAACCTCTTCTTCGATATTCATAATTATGTAAAGTTTGGCAAAAGCCTTGCTCCAATAAATAATGATAACTTTACCCCTGAAAATCCTTCTAGATTGACAGGAATCATCTTGCCAGCAGTGAAGAGCACAGGTTTCTGACTCCTCATGATGATGAACATAAGCAGCTTCTTAACTTGTGTCGTGGAACGGTACCAGTTGCACTTAAATGCAGCTTCTGTCACAGCTGAACTCTGAAACATACACGCAAAAATTTTAATTGAATCCAAAACAATAAAATATAATTTCTCTTAGGAATCAGCATAATCTGATTATACATGCTGCATAGTTATTGCACTATGCGACAGGTGAATTTTATAGGGAACTTACTCAGACCGCTTATAGGGCCTACTGCATTTTTATACTGACTAATCCACTCATACGCCGCGTGTTTGATAATGACCAATAACGTTTAATAATTCGTGGGTTATACACAAAGCACGATCGTTTATCTTATAAAGTACTTGCTATTAATATGAGGATGCTATTTTGTCAGGTAAAATCGTCTGCTCTTTACTGGACATGTAAGCATCAGTGTGCAGTGGTTAATACGTCACATGCTGCAATTAAGCAACACGAAAACAGATTATTTTATACAACATAACTTGTTTGGAAATTGAAATAATAGAATGTTCATTGATTAAAAACACAATTTCGATTAGGTGCAAGCCAGTTGGTGTGCTTTTATTCTTTTCTGCTGTTAGTTTACCTGAATGAAGTTAACTATGTCTTATATGCACCATTGGTGGCACTGGTCACAACATGGTAACTCGAATCAATTCATGGATGATTGATTCATAGTATGCCGTGATCTCGCAGCTGTTAGTTTTGTTTTTATACAACAAAGCACGAAAGTAATTATTTGTATAATCCGTTACATTTTTATTCATGGAATAGTCTTAATAAATCCAACTCGAGTTGAGTTTCATCTGATAAATTCGCTCCTGCCGCGCAGTCGCGAATCCATCGATAAACTCGTCAACTCTCGTGGGATTACCTATGATAAATTATTAACTTCTTATGTGCGAATCTAGACATTATGATTTTACTCATATTACTAGCCTAAATGTTATCTCGTTAGTTAAAGCAATATTACCTCTACCATTTGAGAGTAGGCCCGAGTAAGCTGAGAAATATATGCTTGGTATCAAATCGTAAAATTATTACATTGTAGATACCTGTTCCGTGACCATTTCTCCACACCAACACACCAAGAATACCGGGCCCCAAACAGAAAGCATTGCCGAGAAAAATTTCAGAACATTTTCGTCCTCTTGAACCTGTGGAATATCAACAACTTTATTAATTTTGTTCTTACATACTTCCTGAAGGGGCATATTTTCAGCTTAAGAAAATCTTTTATAACTCTGAATTTTTTTATTGAATCTTTAAAATTAGTGAATATTCTAAAGCTTCTATTTGTATTGATTTGGTGTCAAAAATTCTGGCACTCTAACATTGTCGACTTATTCGTACTAAAGAAACTTGTTTTGTTAAAGTTATGGTGCTCTATAACAGATTAACTCTTGAAACCAGAAATTTTAGTATAATGCTTTTTGATTGGTTCTTTTTTATTCTGTTGACGAGTATCTGAGTTTTAATGGAGTTAACATACTTCGATTCTATGTGGATTGTTAATATAAGGGATTTATTATAATGTACTCTGACAGTGTCTATAGCAGGAACACACTGCTGGTGACAAACTATTATTATTATTTACCTATGAACATAGGTAGGTTTCAGGTTCAGCAATGGAGGGGAATAAGATAAACATTAAGCGGAGGGTTAGTGGGCCTGATGGAGTTGGTTATGTAATCTCTTACCAACATAAACCACTGCGCATTATATTGGAAAGTTTTTGCACCAGACTTTATTATATACGGTATAATGATCGAACTGTTAAACTGTAATCGCTTAAACCAGGAATCAAGAGACCAGTAGGTAAGTGTTAATACCTCGCACATGCGCAGTAGGCCTATAACAAATCCTCAAACAATTGCAGTTTGTTTTTTGGAACATACAGTTTATGCTTATGTTAGGATTCCCGGATTGTCGAGCAAATCTAAGGATTATTTCACAGTTAAAATGGGAGCAGGTCTCGCCACCGACCACCGCGCATGGATATAAGGAACGGTGCAAAGTTAGCGAATGGACGATCATAACAGAGTCACAGAATAATACTGAATGACGGAAGACGCGATTGTTGATATATATTGGGGTTTTATTATGGCTCATATCTGGGTTTCTACTCGAGATGTTCCAAGCGGTTATGCGGGCCCTAGCCTGGATACCAACACTCCCATTGGCCTCCGACGAACATTTGCGTCATTGGTTGTTCTTTACTTACAAGCTCAGCAACTGCTTTATTCATATTGTTCCAATGCTACCGGACTGTTGCTGGCCTTGTGGTATATGACCCATTTCCACCGTGCAAACGATACTCACAGATTCTAGGTAAGTGGTAGTTAGGTTAGAACAGTGACATTATTGATAGTGTTATGTAGAGCTACGTTTGTGGCAGTTATGTTAGGAACAGTAATATTAGTGGTAGTTACATGTAGAGCTAGGGTGGTTAGGTTAGGTTAGGAACAGTTGGTTCGTATACGGTTATTTAACGAAGGGATGTACTGCAACTTAGGCCTGTGACCGTCGCCGGTGTGCCGAAATTTTGTCCCGCAGGAGTTATTTTACTTGCCGGTAAATCTACTGACATGGGCATTCGCAATTATGTACACATAAACGCCACCAACCTGGGCCGGATCGAACCCGCAACCTTGGGCACAGATACTAACTGCGCCAACCAGGCCGACAGGTTAGGAACAGTGACATTAGTGTTGATCGCTGTCAAGTTTACAGCCCTGTTTCTGGATCATGTGACCCTGTGACCCCCTTCCTTCCCACAGCTGAGCAGACGATTCTCGTTAATACGCATCACTTTATAGCGCCATTTTAGTTTAATTTTGTATGAACTTCTTAGCGATTTTCTTTGAATAATCCTACAAGAAAAAAATGCTTGGCTTACATAATGGATTCTTCAGGTTTGTAAGAACAAGATAACGTGAAACTTGGCTGTTTTTCTTAAAGAAAAGAAGAAGAAGACCCAGATATGAGCTGTATACATCTCGTTTATTGTTTCACTGCCTGTTCGTGAGAGATGGTATCTCTTTATTCAAAATTGCATCCACTACAATTAACACGTTTCTTACCATTGTTGCACGAAATATGGAGGTGCACATCATTGAGGTATTCATAAAGAATAGTAGAAACATTAGTGGATTGAAAAGGCTCTCTACCTCTTCGCAGAAACTAGAAGAAAGAAACACATTTTTATTTCAAGAAGCTGCATTATAATATTCAAACACTTCAAAATTCTGCTACTTACTTAAGGAGAGCTTGATGATATTTAATGCAGTTGACTAAATAATCATAGATATCCGATTTTTCTTTTAGGATTATAACTTTTTCATTCGTTTCTTCAACCTCATTTTTCACTTCTTCCCTTACCTCAAACATGCCATACTCATTGCAGTACGATTTATTGTTGCGATTCAATTCGGAAAATGGCTCTTTCGCTATCAGATCATCCACATCTTGCAAGAATACCGTGAGAACTTTGAAGTGAGCTGAAATATATATCGTTATAGCATAGTAAAATACATTATACCCAGTAAAATTCATAACAATGAAGAAAGTGGGAAAGATCTGGAATATCCAAATTAAAATGTACGTGAATGTTTCCATTGGATTCGGTGGGAGCCACATGCGGTAACAGAAGAGTTCCCACTGAAATTCTTCAGTACTATTCCCAATCACTACTCCAGTTTCGATTTCTGCATAACCTAATTCAATTGAAAGTCGAAGAACTATTGGCCGAATTGTCCACAGTGCTAATGATGTCAGTAAAGAAACCATGCTGCATCTTGAATACATAACATTCTTTTTAGCCGATGCCAGTATTGTTTCTTTGTGTTTAGCTGAATAAGGGAGGTTACTAAGGCAGTCACTGAATCCACTTGCCACTCCTTCAACAATTGATGATATTAACCTTCTCTTTGAGATTAAGTATGCTGTTGCCAGCATATTATTGAGAGCTGCAGCTGTTTCAAAGAGCATTTCCGTGAGAACTCCAAGATCATCAATTACTTCCACCATAGCAATGCATTGTGCTGTAATGGAAGGTATGTACCATGAAATAATGAGAAGGCAGTATGCGTTGTAAACATAATTCCTCCAACCACGTCCTCTTGGAGGTAAAATACCACCAAGTGTCATAAATTTCAACTGAAGGTCCAGAAAGGAATCCTCTCTAGTCTGACCGAAAGCCATACCTGAAAAAGACTGTTCATGTTTATTAATAGGCACGTTGCTCCTGATGGGAGTACTGGGAAAAGAACATTTTGTGAAAGTTTTTTTTATTTTTATTTATTCTAAAATAAAGATTTTGAAGTGGAGGTGTGCATTGCATTAACATGCTGTAGAGTGAAATATGAAGGATTTCAGGCTGAAACACATTATAAATTCTTACGAGGAATTTTGATAACACAATATGAAACTGAAGCAAAGGGATTTTATACTGAGGTATGAGACGATGAACATAATGCTACAGTCCATTGGATTAACGAGAGAAATTGCATTTTAATTTTTTTAAGTCACAATTTTGCCAATTCCGTATTAAGTTGAAATTTTATTTTCAGTTTATTGCCCAACAGCCAAAGGCCATTAAATGCATTAAGAGATTTGGCCTTAAAATTTGAAATATCTCATGAAAACTTTTAACGTATGATACGTAAATCAACTAACTGAAAATCCAAGTGCAGTAGGAATTTACTACTTAAGCTGGCGATTCTGAAGTTAAGTATAATACAAAAGCTGCCATAAGGCACCCTTGCTTTTGGAGAACTTTGTCTTGAGAGCCATACCTTCTAATTCAGCAGGGCTCCGAAAATAGACCGAGTCTCTTAAAAAACCCTTAAAGATTCATCATTACTGGGGTTAACGATGCCAGGCATACCGGTACTCTACCGACTTAACAGGTCTGTACCCGAACTAGAGAATTCCCAAAGTGATTGCTCCATCCCCACTTCTGCGCCCGTCGGCTAAAGCGGAACTTCCTATGTGGATGCACATTTTTTCGCTATTTTTTGGACATTAAATGCCTTGCTCTAGCAATCATGTTATTTTTTCTCCGTGTTTTATTTTCATATTGACAATTTCTCAAAGCTATCAGTTTTTCTTCTGAATTTTCTTCCTGCAAAACTCTCATAAAGTTGTTGCAAGACATTGTATTGTAGGCATATGTGAATTGCCGGTACTTAGGACCAGATTCTGGATCGGAGACGAGAGAGCAAAAGAAATATATACCTGATATAAAGAAGAGATACATTAAAGAGTACGGTGCTTACGGTACTTACGGTACTTACGGTGCTTTTCCACGGTAGGTTTAAATATCAGTATTATTTTAATATTGCAGTTCTGGCAAGGTCTTGTACTTGAGAATATTCTTAAGAAGCGCTTCTGATACGTGATCGCATATCCTGACAATCTCTTGCTTCAAGTCAAGAGTAACAGTTTCCTTATTAATAGAGCCTGAATGTAGTGCAATGTACTCCCAAGTTAAACATGCTTTTTATAGTATACGGCGTTTGATTCAATTTGGATGGAATGTTCTTGTTAGATTCACTGATTCTCTCCTCCCGACTCTCCAACCCTTAAGAGTAGGATATATGAATACTGTCTGTATTTGGACATAACTAGACTGAGTAAAAGAATAGCCTACATGACTTATTTTAAGTCATAGGCCTGTTATATATATATAACTTATATATTAATAAACTTCATTTTCTTATATATAACTGCAAATGGAATATCAGGGCAACGGGGAGCGTACTGACGATACGATATATATATATATTTGTAACACGTCTCAAATTTGTACGTTTGGATTATTTGTAACTCATAAATATGCCTGTAATTTTTTTACTGTAGAGAATAGTTCTTTAATTTTAATTACAACTATTTTTACCTTTAGTGGAACTGAGAATATTATAGGAGAAAAATTCCTCCGGCACTGGGACTTGGACTTGGCTATTCGCGCCAATGCTCTACCAACTGAGCTAAGCCGGAGTTCAATTCAACCTCTCTCTCCTATGACTAATTGCCCTAATGGTCTACCTCACAGACAGACAAGTTATGTCATATGCAGTACTGTGAGGCACACTAAGTAGTGATTTTTGTGACCGGGCTCCCACTGTTATTGTTCAGTTACGTTCAAGGTAGATATATAAGCATTCATGAACCACAGATTATTGTCTCTGTTGGACATTACATGAGAATATTATAGGAGAAAAAATCCTCCATTTAGGTCCTGGGTTCAAGTCCCAGTTTCGGAGGAATTTTTCTCCTATAATATTCTCGTGTAATGTCCAACAGAGACAATAATCTGTGGTTCATGAATGCTTAGTGCAACTTTTAAATGACACACATATGGTTTTGCAAGATTTATGTGAAAATTCGTTGTTTCAAATCATAACTTTTTCTTCTTCTAGTGATTTTTTAAAAATGAAAACACATGCCTTTGCAAGTTGTAAGCGAAATATGTGTATCGGTTACGGCATGCCGATCAATTCTTCTGGCAGAAATAATGGTCCAGCATGGCTCACATATTATTGTCTACTAGTTTTACATGTTTGTTCACTTTTTAGCCTATATTCATTTGGTGCAATTTTTCTTTTTTACTCTGAGTCTTCCTATACCTCAGAATAGAATCATTGTTTTACTTCCAGAAGGTCATATGTCAAGTTTCCACATAAAAGAACTTTCTGAGCTCATTCACTTAAAAGGTATATGAATGAACTATATTCTGCCAAAAGGTTTTATGTTGAAAAGCACTCTCACTTAGATGTGTATTCCAAATGTTTTTGTTCTTTTTTCAATAGTTCCAGAACCATAAGGTCGTATTTTGGGCATAAAACTCTGGCAGAAATGCACCTACGACCTTATGGAAGTATAGCGACGAAACCCCTTTTTAAAAACGGATCAATAACATAAAGCATCGCCAAATATGAGGAATTAGTATATTGCGATACAAGTGCCGTAAGCGATGCATACGGATCGAGGAAATAGTTTTTTCAATTTTCCGAGATCCGTTTTGCGCTTACGGCACGAATATTGCATGCTATTTTTCGCACGATGATTATTTATATCAATTTAATTATATTAATTGTGATATTACCTGAAAATATTATGTACATACATTCTTGAAGATAGATGTTTATTTCAGAAAGTGATTCGCATGTGTTTGTTGTTATGGGAACCGAATATTTGTCCTGGGGGGCTTGTCCATAAAGGCTTGTATTATGATGTGCCGTAAGTAAATTCTTACCGCACGGAAACTCTTACCGCACATAGCAACAAGATTGCGTGTGGGAATGCCAACTTACGATCCACGGCAACAACATTCGTAAGTACCACTAATTAGTTAAGTCGTGCAAAAAACTAATAAAAGCATCAAATTATGTTCTGTGTAATGGGCTAGCCAGTTTGAAGTATTTGCATGTATGATAAATAATTTTTGTTTGAAATTGTTTATATTTTTCTGTTTTTAACATAAATGACTTTATTCTGAAGAACTTTTGATAGGCCTATGCTTTCAGAATCCTGGCTGGCATAAAATTGATGCGCCATTATTCAAAGAAAAGCTTTCCATAAAGAAAGTTAATTAAAACACTTCAGTTCTTTTTAACAAATAGGTGTACAATTCCCAAAATATTATGTTCAATGAGCTAATGATCCAGTATGCATACTTACGTTACTTTTTCCTCAAGCTCTCTGACATTCTTTCTCTACTACTCCTTTGTTATTAAAGTTATTTACTTTGAGTTTTACGTAACGTACATTCTTCACATGAACATGTATTAATTAATTATTGGAAATGAGTAGGTAACTAAAAGTTAGAATGCACTCTTTTATTACAAGTCCTTGCAAAATACGTATTTACATATTTACTTACATGCTTGTGGGAGTTGGGTTAGGCTGCTGCATTAAATTAATAACGATGCAATAAGATGTTTTTCAAATGCCAATACTTCTGTCCTTCCTCTATTATTATGATCTCTATATATATAAAAGGCTTTGTCCTGACTGAATGAATGAATGAATGAATGAATGAATGACTGATTGACAGGAATCAACGTAGAGCCTAAATTATAATAGGTAGAGACTTGGAATTTTGACAGTACCTTCGTTTCGTAATGTAGGTGCTCACTAAGAAAGGATTTTGAAAAAAATTGATTTTAAATGCCAAAAATCAAATGTTTTTGAGAATACTTAATCCCTTTTTACACAGAATTATCAAATCCAAATCACAACAGTGTATTGTTGCCACTGGTCTCAGATGGGTTTGGAAATAAATGAAACGTGACTTTGACAATTTAGAAAAGCTATCAATATAATAATGTTATAAATAAATATTAAAGAATTAAATCCACGAAAATAATGCAGTCACATAACTTTCTCTAGCCTGGAAATAGAGAAAACAATACAAGGTAAGGTAATATGTTTTGGGAAGAGAAGTATGAAAGTGATATTGCATTTCTGTTTAATTTCATCCCCTAAAGGTTTTATGGTAACATGAGAGTAAGAAATAAAAATTCTCTGCCACGATAATACAATTTTATGTTACCGGAATTTCTGTTTCTTCTTATTTGAACCTCTACCAGGCGTGCTGTGTACTGTACAAGCGATGGGATGCAAAATTCTACATCCTCTATGAGCCATAGAAAGCTATATCAAGCGTTTTCTGAGGGAATAGTTTGAGTGTAATAAGTCGTTCTTCCTATTTCAAATTATAAATACCTATATTATGACCTAGAATTTAAAAATCTAAAGCCCTTAATAAGTTAATTTCCAATTACAAAATAAAACACCCGGGCGACGCCGGGCCTTTTAAGCTAGTAAATTATAAGCTCCATATAAATCCTCCATAACAATATTTTAATACCAATACCTACGACGGTAATTGTGTGATGTGATGGTGTGGTTGATATTGATATAATGACAATAACTTACATTTTGTAAATTCCGTACGTATCATCTGGCAATTTTCGGTACGAACTATTGATTATATTTATTGCAACAATTTGTAGCAGAAATGTATGATAGGCAGCTGGAATATGGGATGGGTACAGGGATGTAGCCAGTTTTTGGTTCGGTAGGGGCCCGGAATATTTTGTTGTTGTAAAATTAAGCCTTCATTTTTTTGGTAACATCTTTTTAAATTACAACAAAATAGCTTTTTTTAAAACACATACCACACTTTTTACTGTTCCAAAATAATATTTAAAAAAGAAGCATTGAAATTAAATTTGAAGGCTTACTTTTGCAATTGCTAATAAATAATGTCAGTCTAATATAAAATGCCATAAGAGTATTAAAATACTTTATTTAAGAATGCTGTATGATAAATACATTTTAATTTATTGAAATGAAATGAGGTTACACAATTTTGCATTAAACATTTAGCTTTATTTAATTATTTTGTAATCTTCCTGCTGCAAAGGCAGGTTGCCATAAGGACAAAGAATACCTTTAACATACGGCAATATATATAAACTCCCTTCTCTCTTTGGGGGCTCTGCCCCCAACCCCCCCCCCCCGCTGAGGTTCTCGGGAAAGGTTTTTAAAAGGTCTGTGGGAGATAGAGCGTGTGGATTTAGTCTGTCCGAGCCTTACGTGAACACTGTTTGATAATACCATTGCCATGGAAACCGAGCCCTTTTTCGGGGGTTTTTAGGACTAAAAATAAAAAAAAATAAACTTTTTGGAATTTTCCTGTGGTTTACAGACTAAAAGCTATATGTGTACCAAATTTCAAGTTTCTAGCTCATCTAGAAGTGGGCAAACATTAATGTTAGTGAGTGAGCCCTTTTTCGGGGGTTTTTAGGGCTCAAAAAAATACTTTTTGGAATTTTCCTGTGGTTTACAGCCTGAAAGCTATATGTGTACAAAATTTCAAGTTTCTCATCTGGATGTGGGCAATCATTAATGTCAGTGAGTGAGTGAGTGAGTGAGTGAGTCAGCCGTGTGGCTTTATATTATAGGGATGATATACGTAGAGGTGTGTATAGTGCATAGTAAGGTAAAGTGTAGGCCTATTCATTGTAACCAATAGCTTTTAACTTTTTCAAGCCATCTACTTATCTAAAATAGTCTTATACAAAATGGTAAAAAATATTTGAGCTATATTATACAATTTAAAACAATTTAGTTTGGCAAAATAAATATATTTTAAAAATAATGCATTCACAGTAACCAGAAGAAGATAGATTGCTCTCTGCGCTGATAGAGGCCATCCCAGAGCTATTTGGTCAACACACACTAGGACTGTCTGTCTTTTCCAAGACACATGTGTTCCGATAAGAGTGTTCGTCACAAGAAAAAATAGTTGCCATGACTTACGCCCCAATCCTTGTAGTTCGTACTCTAGTAGTTGTAAAGGGTGATTAACACATTAAATTGACTAATGTAAACTGGAATTAACATATGATTGCTTAAAACAAACTGCAGACGGGCCAAATACTTTATTCTTCTTGCATTTGTTTCAGGATGGTGAAGTATGCATAGACGTTATTAGCAATCTGTAAAAAGAGGTAGTTCAAATTAGTATAATGAGCGTTCAGCCGAGAAATGTTTAACTTTCATTTATATTTTCCCTCTTTTATGTATGCCTAACTTTTAAATTTTACAAAGATTATTATCCCTCTCTCAATGCTATTTTGTTCTATCAACCAGTAGCTTATGGCAGCTGTTATTTCTACTCTAGATTGTGGGTGCCATAAGGTTTCTTGATGGGTAATTAGTTAACAGTAAGCATAGCGAGCCTACTCTGTTAAAATCACTGCCATGCAGGGACACTATGTGAATCGCTTATTTTAGAAAGGTCACAGATCACGTTGTTTTAAAAATATTTACTCTTCTGGGGCAGCCGGATGTAGTTTAGAAAGAGTACAATCCTAACCCCAGACTACATTCATAGCTATGGCGGTGAGGCACATATCCGGGATTAAGAAACTGGCATGTCACTTTCCCAATGAACGAGCTTTTGAAAACGAAAACCCTATTAATGAAAACAACATTTCATATTTCAATTACGTAAGCACTAGTCTTTCTACCAGATAATTGTGAAGTGACCAACTACATCTCATTAAAGTAAAGTTTTGCAATTAACTTATCACTGATTAAATAAAAGCATTCTGGTACTTTGTTATATCAGTTTTCCTGATTTTATTAAATAGTTCCCTTGTATAATATTTCTACCTCATTTGTTCAGCCCTGCATTAAACGATTGTTTATAACTTTTTATTCCGATCATTTTAATATCTATAATAATAACTTTACCCCTGAAAATCCTTCCAGATTGACAGGAATCATCTTGCCAGCAGTGAAGAGCACTGGTTTCTGACTCCTCATTATGACGAAAACGAGCAGCTTTTTAACTTGACTCGTAGAACGAAACCAGTTGCAGTGATATACAGCCTCTGCGACAGCTGAACTCTGAAATGTACACACCTCACAGTTTTCATTATTATACACTAATTCAACTGTATGTCTAATCAGTAAGCTAGTCAAGAAACTTCCGATTTACATTTTAAATATAAGAAATATTAACTCTTTTAAAAGGATGTTAGGGTTTAAATGATTAAAGAGAGAGAGAAGAAAAAGGCCCTAATGTGAATCTTGAACAAGCTCTCACACCGCTAGGTTTTAAAGTTATTTGGTAGTACATAGGCCTACAATGAAAAGTGAGGTCAATAATATCTGTTCTCTAATATCTTTTTTTAATATAGGCTCTTTAAACAGCTAATTCTCGACTTGTAACACGCCGAAAAATTGACCTAAGCCGCTAAAATTGCATAAAACTATATTTAAAATTAATTTAAAATGCAGTTTTATCGGCCTAGGACGCTAAAGTCGTCATGGAAATCTATAAACAAAATCCAGATGGAATTGACCAGTCACGCTAATTTTAACGTGGATTTAAGCATATATTTGGCCATAGGCCTAATACAACAAATTTAAGTCAACATGTTTCTTTATGATAATTAGAAACTTTACCAGGGGTTTTCGCAAAACACGATCGTCTACTTCATCGCATAACAACAAATATAAGCAACAACTTTTCACATCTTCGTTCACAAGAGAAACATTGCTTACTATGGATGCATCAGCATTTAAATATAATAATATATTCATTACCATAATCTACTGCTGCCGAGATTTTGCTGGCAGCAGCTCCATTTCAATGTTTCTGGCTTGGATTGAAATTTCCTCGGGTTTATCACTCATATTTTCACAAGCTTTTTTATAAATTCTAGTTAGTATCCAATCTTTTTTACAAACAAACGACTCATATATACTCCATACCTAATTTAGAATTGGGACGGTTCATTGTTGTTCTGTGATTCAGGCGGCTGTGAGAAGATGACGTCAACAAATGACTGACTTTACCTTTTATTATAATTATTAATTAATTATACGGTACTTTTATTTCATTTCAAATAACTTAGAGAGCTTTACTAAAAATCATTGTACACAAAAACTTAGCAGACTCATCCCAAGGTTTGTAAACTACAGAGGTAGCGTATTCCGGCGAGTTAATAGGACAGGGGGTTGCGGCGAGCAGGCGAGTGTGTGACGTCAGCAGATTCCAAATCTCGCAATTCCCAGTTTTTACTCAGTCTAGAAAATCTTACACCGCGTGATTAAACTCGTAACCTTTAATTAACCCTTTGCCAGATTCCTGTGAAATTTATACAGAAATAATCTACACACATCCACCCTACTGATGGTTAAAACAGAGCCTTAAAAAAGCGGACACATATGTTTTTATTTCATTTTATAAACATCACCCGTTACACAAAATTCATGGAGGGGGAAGCAAATTTCACTATGCGAAAATTTTTTGTATTTTTGTGTCCCGAAAAAACTTCAAGCGAGAAAGTTTTAGTGGAATAATTGAATTTTAATAGGTTTGTTCGCAAAGCAGTCAGAAACCAGGAACAAATCTTTCGCGCATGCGCGCTTTCTCCACACGCGTTCGCAAAGCGAGAATCCGTGATTCTGATTTCAATCTTCTGTTCGTAAAGCTCTCACGGACAGTTTCTGCACTATAAGAAAAATTTGCAGGCTCTACCATGAATTGTTATCAGAGACACGCGCCTGACTCCTCCCTCCAAATCCTTGCTCCAGATTTATAAGCATAGGCTACTTATGTATGAATAATGGAAGATAATTAAAAGTTTCCCAAAATATAGTTTATATTGCCGATGTATATTGCATGTATAACATGTTAAAGGGAAATATATATTTTATTTGCATATCATATCGATTAAACGCAGAAACTATCGATTCCAAATTCTTGTAACCGTTCGCAAAGTGCAAATCACGGGTAAGTTACAGACTGGACATGCGCAGTACAACCAATTCTCAAGCAGTCACGGATTTGCTTTGCGAACAAACCTAATACAAATGAAGTTCCGGCCCCATATCTCGAATGGTTTACGAGTAATTGAGTGGTAATTATTCCGGGCGTTTCAGCTGTCTGAATGATTTGGCGCTTCGAGCAGGACAGTAGAGAGCATGGTGCCGCTGGCAAGGCTTTTGTACCTACTGATCTCGACCGCTTGACCGTAGTCTTTTAGGATAGAGATTACCAATACATATTGTTTTTAATAGTACAATTAGAAAGTGCTTTAGAATGTGCAAATAACTGAACCATTATGCCGGGCCAGAGATGTGCTGTGGCAGTGTGTAACAGTAATTTCCAGTGTGTAACAGTAATTTCTCAGATTGCAAGAAGCTTGACTGTAACATTTCGTTCCACGTCTTTCCAAAAATCAAACATGTTCGCAAGCAATGGATTGTTGCTTGCCGAAGAAATTATTCTTGGAATCCTGATACAAGTAGAGTTTGTTCCTTGCACTTCACGGAGCAGGATTACGAAAGGGATTTCAAAGCTGAACTGCTGAATTTACCAAGGGGAAAAAACTAAGAGAAAAAGGTAAATAACATATTATACTATTATTATTATTAGTATTATTATTATTGTAATTGTTATTACTTATTAATCATATTTACATGGGCTTTTAGGACTACAGAACTTTGTTTGGCTTTATATGCGCAGCTATGTCGGGATGACTAAATAAAAAGGTACCTCCAAAGAATATCATTATTGAACATTAATTCTTTAATTGCACTGGAAAGCGTATTTTTATTGAGGAATGGAAATTAGTCTGCAGCAAGGCAATATTTGGAGTTTCTTCTGAACGAAATTATTGAAGATTAATATTCACAGCTCTCGGTAGATCACGGAGTAAAGGGCCCATGGATTTAACCAGGCTAAATTATATTTTATTAAATTTTTTGTGACTATTATTCACTTATATTGTTATAGGTATTCATGTCGGCACTCTTTTTTATAATTTAACGATTTATTAAAAATAATTAATTATAAGTATTTAGGCTTTCACGGCCTGCGTCTGTTGAAGTCTTCCAAATGAATTTAGTTTCAAAGGGTCAATCTTCCAGTATGGGTACAAGTAACCAGTTAATATCCATTATTATTGAGTCCACGACTAATATATTTAAGCAGTTTTACGTAATTGCTAATAGGTCTATTTTAGAGAACGAACAGACTTCTGTACCGTTCTCACAGCTTTAGCGCCTGGAGTAGTTACCACTCTATTATTCGTAAACCATTCAAGATATAAACGTGGTACTTGATGTATAATAAAATTCAAATATTCCCTTAAAGCTTACATGCTTGAATCATTTTCTGGTCACAGAAATAAACAAAATTGTCGCATAGTCAAATATGCTTCTTCCTGAACATTTCACGGTCGTCACATCATTCCGACAACTGAAGCGCCCGGAATAATTACCACTCAATTACTCGTAAACCATTCGAGATATGGGGCTGGAACTTCATTTGTATTAAAATTCAATTATTTCACTAAAACTTTCTCGCTTGAAGTTTTTTCGGGACACAAAAATACAAAAAATTGTCGCATAGAGAAATTTGCTTCTCCCTCCATGAATTTTGTGTAACGGGTGATGTTTATAAAATGAAATAAAAATATTTGTGTCCGCTTTTTTAAGGCTCTGTTTTAACCATCAGTAGGTCTGATGTGTGTAGATTATTTCTGTACAAATTTCACAGGAATCCAACCACGGGTTAGTTAAAGGTTACGAGTTTAATCACGCGGTGTAAGATTTTCTTGACTGAGTAAAAACTGGGAATTGCGAGATCTGGAATCTGGTGACGTCACGCACTCAAGTGCTGCGATTGGTCTATCCCGGAATATGCAACCTGTATAGTTTACTGATCTTGGACTCATCCAGCGATACTAGATTCGTCTGCTGAAGCGTTATTTTGCGTAAGTAACTTGATGCATAAATAAGTTAGTTATGAGTTTATTTGTATTCTTTAAACATTTCATTATAACAGGGTATATATTGTTTTCATTTTCATATAATATTATTATTATTATTATTATTATTATTATTATTATTATTATTATTATTATTATTATTATTATTATTATTATCATTATTATCATTATTAAAGCGAAAATTGTTTATTTAAAATTTTGTGCGTGGTCTTGCAATTAGTGGAGCATACAAAAATATTTTAACAAACTATTCATTTGTATAATTTGTTATGATTATATTGATTGATCTATGGAAATGTGCGGGGGTAGCAGTGACTAGTGACTAGAAATGAGGATAGACCTCAGTAAGCAGAATACAAATGCATTGTATATAAGTAGGTAGAGCATGGCATGAAGCGCGACAACCAAAGAGGTTCGCTTATGGTAGGCCTATTGATTTTTTACAGGTTCTAAAATCTAAAGTAATTAATATTTACATTGTGAAAACAGAATTTTAAAAATTACAATTCGTACAACCGAGAGCCAAAGCTTTTTGAATAATGTGCAGTAGATAGTTGGTTCTGATAAATCGCCAGTTCGTTACTAATAACATTTTCATGAAAATTTAGTTCAAAACTGTTTCGGTTTGGCAGCAGTAAAATTCATTTACCGAGGGAGGTGGTAACATCTACTCGCATTCGGGAGGTACCATGTTCAAATCCCGTGCCCGTCCATATGTTAATGATTTTAAAATGTGGTTAATTATTATTTTCACTCCCTCTACTCATACCATAGGTACTATGGCTAGAGGAAGTATTTAGTTCGACCATGAAATTCGAAGTAGAGTTCTCAGAAACACGAGTGGGCTCGTGTGTACGTGCATGGGTGAACGCGTGGGAGTGCCTATGAAAAACACAGCCTGAGAACGAAAAATAGTAAAAAATAGTTTCGTTTGGGCTGAATATTATTTTCCCGGGATGCGACATGAAAATTGGCAGTATAAAAATATAGAAGAAGAGGACTCAGTTTTGTCGTTGAATTCTGAATTTAAATATTTTCAACAACAAAATGCGAACTCATTGGTAATAATAATGCTTTTTATACGTTTACTGAGATTCAGCCAGTTTCTTCATTAATCGTTTTCCAGAATTTCTGGAGATTTTGCTTTGTTTCTAAAACTCGTAAATATAATATGTTATTTTCATGTTCATGAAATTCTTGTAAATTCTACATTTTGGCTAGGAGTTCTATTTTATTAGGTTGGTCGTCACATTTCTAGATAGATCAATCTGTTTCTTGTTCAAATTGAACTGTCATTATTCTAGTCATAATCTATGGTTTGGTTTTTGAATTTACTACGAACTTTCACAATCGAAGTTATTTACATGCTCCCTTTTGCAGGTACATAAGTTATAGCTTCAATTTATTACACCACAATTCTTTCAAATTTGACACCATGCACCCAGTTTAAAAGTTTATGCATAAAATACGATAGCATTTGGGCATGGGAGATGTACTTAACTTCATAACTGCATAACTGGTATTGACATATAGGCCTATCAGTAAGTCCTAAGAATTTAGTCCATTAAATATATAAATCTACATGCAATCATAGCCCTGATTCTTAGAAAGTGTGATTATTTTGCTAAAAAACCACGCTGAGCGAAATCCACTCATTTCTTATCATATAATTGGGTTAGTGTAGAAATCTGAAGTGATCACTTACTGACGGTTAATAATAAGTAAGGATATTATTTATTTTACTAATTTTATTATTAAATGCAATCGTACCACTTGAAATAATATGAAATAATATTAATAGAGGTCTAGACCATTTAGAATATTATCTCATCAACGAAATACTTGCCGCAGGAATTCCATAATCGGATATATCTCTGCTGTGGTAACTTATTGAAATATTGTCATACCTGTTCCGTAACCATCTCTCCACACCAGCAAACCAGGAATATTGGGACCCAAACGGAAAACATTGCCGAGATAAATTTGACAAAATTTTCATCCTCTTGAACCTATGGAATGATAACACATAACGTTACTGAACTAACACAGGTCAATGGTTCTTGAACAAAGAGTTTATTTTATTCTAAGCGTTAGACAGTTCGTCAAACTTCACAAAGAGATGGATGCAATTTTTGTAGCACTGGCTTTAGACTGTCATCACAATCTGTGACACGAATGTACTGTCATGATACTCTTAAAAATTTGATCAAAACAAAAGTTTAATAGAAATAAGTATTTAGAATTGTACTGGATGGTCATGGTCTAGTGGTCAGAGATTCTGACAGCTAGTTTTGAGGTTATGGGTTTGATTTCCGGCCAATGGGATTTTTATGCCATAGAAAGGTTCCCCCGGCCACCGTGATATTGTTATTTAGTGCCCCTTCTAGTAGATTAAGATAAACGGGCTTAGGAAATGGGATAAGTTAAGACTGAAGTAACTTACTCATGACTGGGCCTTTCTTTTAAATGTTGTATGCACATAGACGAGACATAAAAATGCAGCGTTATTACTTACTACAAATCACGAAGTCTAAAAGCATACTTACTTTACAAAGTTCCTTCATAGTCTAAATAACAAGCATATGCGTACATACGTAATGAGAATTTTCAGCACAAGATATTCGTGAAACTTATACGAAACGGGTGATCAGTGAAGTAATCGCAATAGTTAAAGGTACGTGCGAGGTGGAGTTAAGGAAAAAGCAAAGTACTAAGTGGTACAACAGTGCCAGCTTCTTTGATTTTGATTTGATTTGATTTCTGCCTTTGATGAAACAATCCAACTTTGCAAGGTGGAGTTATGGAAAACGTCAGCCAATGGGTCGTACCCAAGGTCGTACCATCTTAAACAGCAAAGTACTAACTGATGAGACAGTGCCAGCTTCTTTGATTTTCTATTACCCAACTAGTCTAGTTAACTTTAGCGAACAGTCTAGTTGCATATGGGGTATAATGGAACAATCCAACTTTATTTAGGAATGCACTGTAGTTGCTGAAAGACGTTAAGTTGCAGTGAGGTCAATCCTTAGTCATCCTAGTTCCGAAGCCTGAATCATTAATCACTCTCTCATTTAATCTCATCGGAAAAACGTGAATCTGCCTAGTAAGTGTTCCAGCTGAAGACAAGGCGGGTGGAGGAGAACACCACAAACTCTAACAAGGTTTCAAAAATTATAATACCATAATTTGCACGTGTGGTGATATCGCCTTTCCTTGCATTTTAAAAGTTAAACTTCTAAATTACAATCATAAAAAATAACACATTGCTTACCATTGAAAATAACACATTGCTTACCATTGAAAATAACACATTGCTTACCATTGTTGCGCGAAATATGGAAGTGCACATCATAGCCGTGTTCAGAAAGAAGAGTATAAACATTAACGGATTGAAAAGTTCCTCTACATCATCACAGAATCTGAAAAAAATATATATATATATAATGCATTTTAATGTGAGCAAGTTCTAATGCAAATATCCCAACACTAGAACAATTTCCTACTTACGTAAGGAGAGCTTGATGGTATTTAGCACAGTTAACCAAATAACCAAACGCATCCAATTTTTCTTTTGGGTTTCTGTCTTCTTCATTCATATCATATTCATCTCCTGCCTTATTTTTAGCTTTTTCTATTAGCTCTAATTTTCCATACTCATCGGAATATGATTTATTATTCTCGTTTAGTACCGGAAGTGAATCTTTGGCTATCAGACCATCCACATCTTGCAGGAATACAGTAAGAACTTTGAAATGAGCTGACAGAAATATGGTGAGAGCACAGTATAATACATTATATCCAGTGAAACTCATAATAATCCAGAATGTAGGAGGTATCTGAAATAACCAAAGTATTATGTACGTGGATGTTTCCATTGGATTCGGTGGGAGCCACATTCGGTAACAAAATAGTTCCCACTGAATTTCCTCAGTACTGTTCCCATTTACTAGTCCAATTTCGGTTTCTTCGTAACCTAGTTCAAACGCGAGTCGAATAACTATTGGCCGAATTGTCCACATTGCTAATGATGTCAATAAACAGATCATGCAAGTTCTTGAATAGATAACATTCTTTTTTGCTGATGCCAGTATTATTTCCCTGTGCTTAGCTGAATAAGGGAGGACACTAAGGCAATCACTGAAGCCTTGCGCCACTCCATCAACAACTGATAACATCAACTTTCTCTTCGAAATTAAGTATGCTGTTGCTAGGATATTGTTGAGTGCTGCAGCTATTTCAAAGAGAATACCCGTGAGAGCTCCAACATCATCCATCACTTCTAGCATGGCAATGCACTGCCCTGCGAAAGAAGGTGCATACCATAAGAATATCAGTAAGCAGTAAGCATTGTAGATGTACTTCCTCCAACCGTGTCCTTTGGGAGGTAACACACCACCAAGTGTCAGATATTTCAGCTGAAGGTCCAAAAAGGAATCATCTCGTGGTTGACCGAAAGCCATGTCTGAAAGAGATTGTTAATTTTTGAACAGATTGTCGCACTTCTGAAAGATGTAGTAAGAACAACAGATTCAAGAATATTTGTTCTCTTTTGCTGTTCCACGATTTTGCTAACAATAGATTATATACGATAACACAATATAGAAGTTACTCAAGAAATAAATGGTTATGAGGAAGCTGTTCAAAGACGAGGGAAATCCGGTAGTCAACTTCCAATTTTAGGATCGAACACAATACTCCATCAGAGACAATAATCTGTGGTTCATGAATGCTTTTATATATCTATACAATACTTCATCGCCTACAACGGAAGAGGTTAAATGAAGAGAAAAAATCAGAAATTTTCAATGAAATTGCTAATTTTCTCATTGCAGCCTACATATATTGCAGAAAAGTTAAAATAAAATATTACGGTTGGAGATATCATATGCAAGAACATGCATGTATGGTTAAACATGTTATCCAATGTTTGAAAGACTGCGTTCATATAAATGTAACCATTACGAATCGATATAACATTCGCTAGTCTTGTAGAAATTATGGGTGGGTCGACGACTATTCGTAATACGAATATTATTCGGATACCCGTAGCAGCTGTATTGAGGGATAAAAATCCGTCCATCGGATAGTTCTCTCCATTAACAGCATATCCAGGAACGGGTAACTGATAACGGATAGAGTCGTCACTCTCCGGATTCTCTATGCAAGTCTACACACTTTCACCGATGCTTACAAAATTTTATGAACAAAGCCTCAACACCACAACAAAAATTTAGGCAACATTAAAATTCGAACCAACTAATCGCTTCCGTTTTAATTTCCTATTACGTGTCTCCATGCAAGTTGACATGCTTCAACCGATGTTCACCTAAATGTGCACACAGACCCTTTACAAACACGCAAAAATCTAGTTTTTTTTCGAATCTACGTCATGGTTTAACAATACATTTACCAAATTAAATAGACTGTCTCTTCTAAACTAAAGGAAATAACCATGTTATTTTAAATTAAAATAAGTCACCCCATTAGTTATAATATAATAAGGTTTCTATAAAATATTTATTCTCTGACCAATATTTACCAAATTTTGCATACCCTTCGAAACCAAGAAAAGAAGTAGGTCTATCCTGATATTAAGAGAAGCCTCCCCAACTGGTTTTCAGTCCCAGTTATTTCGAAATAAAGTCATTTAGAAATACAATGCATATTAATTACAGCTGTGTAAAATTGTAATTTTCAATGAAGTTTTGAGTTCTTAATAACTATATCAAATAGGCTTAATAGTAAGTTAACGCAGGATTAAAACAAATAGTAACTAAGCCTACATAAAAATTAATTTAAAAATTTGGATTAAAGTCAAATGCATAGTAATTACACAACATTGAATTAACCAACACACTTCTTATGTTCATAATGTTACAATGAAATTCAAATTATTAGGTACGCTTAAATTCTAATATATAAAGCTAAATGCATGGATATGTGTCTATGTTTGTTCTCTATGTTTGTTCTCTATGTTTGTTCTCTTCACACTTTAACCGGTTTCTACGAAATTTTGCACACACACATACACCCTCTTCAATATTAAAATTCAAACAAACCGCCCCTTCCCTTATTTTCAACCCCTTTTAGTAATATATTCTCTAAAGAAATCTAAATGCTTCGACACACATTGGCCTACCTTGTAAAACCGGGAGGAAAGTATAGGATACAATAATATTAGAACAAACCGCCCCTTATATATTTTCAATCCCTGTTACCTGTTCTCTATTCAATTCTACATTCTTTGATCAATTGATTCCAAATTTTACACATAGAGCCTTTAGAAACAGGTGCAAATTGTAGGCAGTAACAGTATTCAAACAAACTACCCCTTATTTCATTTCAACCTCTTATTATATGATCTCTATTCAGTTCTACATTCTTTGATCAAGTTTTGTTATTACATTTAGCAAAGTTTTTCGTAAGCCCTAGGCGTGTAAAAAAATATAGAAAGGGGTTGGAACATTTTTCGTTCTTTGTGCGCAGTCTTGGATTTTTGGGGAACAATTTGTTAACGATATTCTTTTTCCTAAAGTTTCAGCCCCTAAATGGTTGTATGGGAACAATGACGTAGGGAAGGGGAGTGGTCCAGGGGGTCCGGGCCACCCACGAAATAAAAAACTAAAATTCTATGTATATATATTTTGGTTATTTAAGCTCTAATTTGTCAAACATTTAATTATTTGACTTAAGAATAAAATACTGAACTTATAAATGTAGGCCTATCATTTCCATCGTTCCATGTGTTAATTAACTTTTCTTAAGTAGTAACACATGTTCTAAGTTAGGTAACGATTTCTTGTTTAAGTTGGCATGTCTTGGAGTATGGTAAACAAATTTGCTAACTAATTTTTCAGGGCTAAAATAGCGTAAAATGTTCAATATTTAAACATTATCCGGGGGTGAGCCCCCAAACCCCCGGCACTTGCGACCTCCCCCGAAATTATTTTCTGGCTAAGCCATTGAGAATTTATATTTCTTCTTATCTCAACTCCTACTGGGAATATTCTGTAAAAGTAATGGGTTCAAAATCCCAAGTCCCTGTGGAGGGAGGGGAAAAAATACCTGCAGGTGCCATTTTCCGAGGGAATAATGTGGCTGTGATACGTTGTTTCTTCCTCATTTCAACCCTTAGATGCATGCATTAAAAGAAACCAGAGTTAGAAAATCTAAATTCCTCCACAAGTTTACTTCAAAGTAAAAGGAAAATACAAAACTCTGACAACGCCGGGTCTTTTTAAGCTAGTGGACTATTTATGAGACAGTGTAATCTAGTTTGTGAAATAAGTTTTCCATGAAAACAGTAATTTTATAGAAAAATAAAAATTCCTTTTACAATTTCAGGTGTGAGAGTTGATTAAAATGTTTAGCAAAATCTGTAACATAATAAAATAATAATTGAAAATAGTTTTTTGTAAGATGGAAATAATTATGTGCCGTCAACTCGAACAAAGTCTTAAGTTAAAATAAGACAGTGGTGTAAATAAGGGTATTTTAATACAATACAACTCCCTCGTTATAAGAAATAATATGAAATATCTCATTACAGATTAACTTAAAATGAACATACAGTTTAGTCATTTAAAAAGGAACAGAGTTCCGGTTCAATATCACGCCAATTTTAAACGAGGCCGAATTCGGGGAGAGTTGTTCTAGTCCAGTACTAAACTGCTGCTACATCTCGAAATCTAGCACTAAAGAACAGAAAAATTGTATTTCTAAACAAGTTAATTTTTTTTTGAAGCATATGTGGCTTATGACAATACTGAATTTAAAAAAAGATCTGAAAAGGCATTCATTGGTATAGTAGAGTCCCACTAATCTGGACCATGCTCGTCCGGACATCCGATTAATCCGGACGGGGATTTAAAACTTATGTACTGTGTGGTTAAAGGAAAAACACACACAACACAAAATAATTTTGAATTTTAATCACAACGATTTTGTTAATCGTTCGTTAAGTGTTCGTACGTTTAAAACTTAGGTCTAGGTATACAGTAGTATTAAAACTAAAATTGAGATGTAGGAAAAAAGTTATATTAATAAAAACACTTCTATTTTTATAGTTTTATCATTTAAAACTTTTATTACAGTACAGTATGTGCATTTTAAGGCAAATTCCATTTAATCTGGACTTTCGGTGATCCGGACAGGGTCCGGGTACATCTAGTTTGGATTAGCGGGACTCTATTGTGTGTATAAAAAAATGCATACTTTACCTTTTTTCGAAGCTATCTGAGAAATTACTTTGTTCCCTTCTTATTGAAACATTTTCTTTTAATCTTTCTAACTGGACTTATATTAATAATTTATTTGAAATGAGTAGGTAGCTAAAAGTGAACACTCTATTAGATAACTTTCTTTTATTACAACTCTTGCAAAAGTCTTGCTTACGTGCATCTTGTGGGAGTTGAGTCGGGCTACTATTGGAACATTAAATACCTAAGAACAATGTAATATTTCTCTGGTTTAAATGTCCGTTCTGCTATTCTCCTTCGATGATAATATAGGCCCAAGCACCCTAGAAACCATTCGTTACAAAATTTTAATGTTAACTATGATGTTGGGTGATGGTGCTGGTAGTGATAAAAAATGCTTTTTGACGACTTAAGTCTATATGGCTACAATTCAAATCAATGATTCAGAATATGCTCCACATGCTTTCTCACAAGATAGCCTACTGTATAATATGCTATTGAGTTACTAGGTAGTCGAAATATTCCACCTTATTCATAGAGGATATTCATAGCCTTCTTTTTGTACTTAAGAGTTCATAAATAAAATACTAGCTATATTAAAATTTTCATGACGTCTTCTGATATTGTGTATTGAAAGTGTTAATTTGATAAAGAAATGCTCTGGAATTTAGATAAGAATTAATTTCAATTGTCTCTATAATTTTCCTATGCAGACTTGTCATATTTTCTAGCGTATTTGAAATAGTCAAGAAAATCGAAAATGAGTCATTGTTATTAAAAAAAACTAATAAAGCTCACGTATTACTCAAGCTAGAAGTTTCGAATTTTTTAATCAGAATTCTTAAAAGCACTTTTAAAATAAAAATTGAGGAAACTAGTTTTCATTATATTTACTTACTTACTCAATGGCAACAGACTATTCCTAAGCAAGCTAAAGGGATATTACTTATTTGATGGAACCCGGAGGTTCATTGCCGCGCTTACCTGTGCCCACCGTTCAACCTTATTCTGTGCTATCTCCATCCAACCATAACTCTCAAATCCTACTTCTCTTAAATCTATCCTAATATTGTCCTCCCTCCTATGTCTAGGTCCTCCAAGTGGTATTTTCCCTTCAGGTCTCCCAGTCAATATTTTTGGGATATGTCTATCCCCTCCATGAGGGCAACGTGTCCATTACTACTATTCTTTACTACTAGTTCGTGATTTCATCCTTCGTGATTTAATTACCCTTACGATATCCGGTGACAAGTACAGGCTATGAAGCTCGTCGTTATGGAGCTTTCTCCAGTCTCCATTTTCATCTCTCTTAGGCCCAAATATTTTTCGAAGCACCCTGTTTTCGAACACTCGTACATTATGTTCTTCCGGAATAGTCTCACATCCATAGCCTATAATGCAACCAGCAGAATGATTGTCTTATAAATGTTTATTTTTAGCTAGAGATAAAAATATATATTTAACATTAAAAAAAACATCCCTGAAGGGTAGTTACAAGCCACCCACTGTTTGTTTGTAGAAACTCAGTGTTGCCTGGTGAATAATAAAGTTTTGTATCAGGTTTGAAACAACTAAATACGCGCTCTTTCACGGCCTCATGAGAATATGAAGTGAGAAATATGTATTGTTGGTCATGCTTAGGGTAAAGAAAGTTACAAGTGTGCATTAATCAGATTTTTTGGGGGTTATGTACCCTTCGGGGATGCGATGTGTCTTCATTTTTACAACCAATTTATATGAGGAGAATGTCATACAAAATGTATTATACTAAGAGGCCAATTTTTATTTGGGCAGAGGAAATTATATGAATTTCACTTAAGATTTTTTTTTGTTGTGCAACCAGAACTTTTTGTACATACTCTTGAACTGTTATCTCTGGTAACGGCAGAATTACGAAATAAGTATATAAATTATGTAATCAGATAAATATATAAATAGGTAATGAAATAAATAAATAGATAAACAGATAAATATATAAATAGGTAATCAAATAAATAGAAAATAAATAAATAGATAAACAGACAATAACCTACATGAATAAAACATCATGAAAACAGAGGGATTCGTATAGAAGCAGAAGGCATATGCTAATAAGTAAGCTTAAGGAGAGGATATACATCGTATACCTGCGTATACCTTCGGCTACACCACCCACTACAAGACCACATGTGAACTCAGCTTTAACTTGTTTATTTTCTGTGTAGTTACAGACCTATAACATTACGAATCGACTACTGCATAGTGATTTTTCAGAACATTCTAAAACCTTCGATAGATAGATCTTTTGCGCTTTCGATGTGCAGAACAGGGATCAATAAATTTTCATCTCCCATAAGGCTACTGGGAAGAAGAGTAAAATAGTTGAAGAAAATATTCCATGCTATAGCGCAAGTAGCCTACATACATATTTGTGGCTTTCGCACACAAGTGCTAAGTGCCTTTCTATAGTTTAGTAAATCAATTTAATACCTAATTATATCGAATGTGCACCCAGGAAAAGTAATTTACCACATTTTTCCCTTGCAGAAACTAAAGTAAGTTTTTCGTTTTCACTTGTCTCAATTGTATAGAGTAAAGATTTGCCTCAGGCGCTTCCAATCTATAAACTTGTTCAAAATTGTACTTAAGGCATCAATAATTTAATACCTTGGCTATTTTAATAATAATTAGTAATAGTAGGAAGTTCTTTCGATCGCCGGCGTGGTCTTGTGGTTAGCGTCGCTGACTACAGATCCGTCGGCCCGGATTCGATCCCCGGTACCTCCTCGGATTTTTCTGAGGTAGGGAGGTCTGGCAGGGGTGCACTCAGCCTCGTGATTCAAACTGAGGAGCTACTTGATAGCGAAGTAGCGGCTCCGGTCATGAAAAACACCGTTGACGGCCGTGGGTGTCGGCATGCTGACCACATGCCCCCAATCCTGCCATCTGCCTATGGTAGATGACGCAGCGGTCGGGTGGTAGGCCTAGTCCCTTCAGGGATGTTGCGCCACGGGGTTAGTTTTAGGAAGTTCTTTCAATTTAAAATTAAGATTATTTATTTACAAACGAAGTACTGTATTTAACAGAAGTAGGGATAAACAGTATTAAGGGGAGACTTGGATGAAAGCGAAAGTACCAAATTTTGTTTCTGAATTTGCTTCACAGAAAATGTAATTATATTAAAGTGTGAGCGCAATTTCCCACAAATATATAGAGATGAACATATTTCTGTTCATCTGCTTGGTGCCAAGAAATTCTGCTTTCATCACTCAGTCGACACCAATGATGTCTGCTTCTAACTTAGGCTATACTTCATTGAAAACGCGAGACCCCAATCAAGGATTCCCACAGCATGCTGTCGAAACATTCAGGATTTCAGTTCCTTTTTTAGTGCCTTGCAGATGGCTTTCACCTGTGCCCTTCAAGTGGCGTAACGAGGGTTTTTTTTTGGGGGGGTCAACCCCCTCCCATTGCCACTCCACTGTGGCATGGGAGGGTGAAAGAGCTGAAATTAAATACAAAAAAGGGATGGACTATTATCTTGCATGTAATAAAGATATATTTCCCACAATAAGAATGTTATTGAAAATATTTGTAACTCTGCCAGTATCAGCAAGCAGCTGTGAACGCTCCTTCTCAACTCTTCACAGAGTTAAAACTTATTTGAGAAATGCGACAGGACAAGATATACTGAATGGACTAGCTATGTTAAATATACACAGAGAAATTAGCATTTGTCCTGATGAAGTTCTGGAACGAACTTGCAAAACGCCTCGACATCTGGAATTTAGACTAAATTAAAGTATTGTATTAGCCTACAGAGTAATAATGTAATTTTGAATATGTATTAATTCATTTCATTATTGTGATATATCACTTTTTTAAAAATCTGTTTGTAAATTACTTAATGTGAGTATAAAGCGTGGGAAGCTTAAAACTCGTTATTGTGCATCTTAATTTTTAAAATTTTCCGGGGGAGGACCCCCCTCTTCCCCCTCTCCCTGGGGGGTATTCCCCCCAGACGTTATAACCCCCCCATATGGTCGGTCTGGTTACGCCTATGTCTCCCATGGTACGTAGATTCCATTATAACAATTCAAAGTGATTTTCGGTATGAAGGATCTGTACCAACCATTTTACGTAAAAACACTGAAAACCTTTATCTATAGGCTAACTTAATTTAGTGAATGTTTATGAAGTGAGAAAGTAGATTTAAACGATTTATTTAAAACACAACGTATTTAGGCTTTTTGTATTTAAACAAAAAAACAGACATATAGGGTATTACTGTGACTGGTTTAAAGGGTAAGGGAACACACAAATAAAAGGGAATGGTAAATGTGTGTGAATGTTTGCACGCCATTACAGTAGCAACAGGGTTTTAAAAACAGTTATTAGTTTGTTTGACGGTAGAACACGCGAGTGGCTGTTACATAATAGTTCTGAGCTGTTACTGATTACACCAATAACAGTTGTAATTTCGTCACAGTGACGTAGTTTTCCAGTTTACATACAGTAAATAAAGGGTACATGAAGTCACACATACTTCATCAAATAATTTGTCTCAAACCATTGCCTGCAAAACCTCAAGAACTACTAAAAGGATAATAATAATAATAATAATAATAATAATAGGCCTAATGATAATATAGTTGACAACAATTACAAGACTTAGTACAATACAACACTTGGTATGTGTTACACAACAGCCTTCTTTGTAAAGGGTCGAAGGCTATATAGCGTCTTCGCATCCCAAGGCCGATTGGTATGAATAGTCACAGGTTCAACTCATGAAACATTTTTCATAATAGGACCCGGAAGTTAGGCAAAATGTATTTTCTATTTGGATGGATATATTAAAGAGTTAAATAGTCATAAACATGTTTCCGTACATTTAGGGACATTTGGGCCTGTTATTTTGCCCTTTTTGCCTATTTTAAGGTTGAAAGCCTATTTGCCTGTTTTGGATCGTTATTGTTTTTTCCTGGTCATTTACACGTTTCATAAAGCACATAAATAATCTCCATGTATGAAAGTAAAAACAAAAGTTACACAAATAATGAAGTGATACATTCATTTCACAAAAATATGTATTGAAGATCTTGTTCCCTATAAATGCATTTATTTGTTTGCAATCAGTTAAAAACGATTCAATTAAGCTCTTTAAATAGCAGAACCTATGAAAGAACTTAATCAATACCATGAAAAGTAAGCACTGCATGTGTTAGGCCCTAATCACTGTGATATCCAGCGATAAATAAGAGTACATAGTATCTCTGATGCTATTTTAATTAGTAAAGATTACTCTCTGTTTTGACTTTTAATACCTGCCTTTTAAAATTATATTACTGAATATTTTCGGTATTTTCAGTACCTTTATGCCTGCCTGTTTTAACCAAAATAATACCTGAACTTCCGAACTCTCCTCATGACTAACGAAAAATTTAAAATCGTCATGATGTTAGGTAGAACAATAACTATCACAGTTTGCACTTATAACTAAAAAGGTCCGGTTTTGTATTTTGTGATTCGAAATTAACTTTTTTTTTTTCAATTTATTATTTTATTTATTATTTATTTATTATTACATTATTACATAGAATTGCAGATACAAATACAAATACAAATACATATTTATACAAGTAAAATAAAACAATTTTCAAAATTCAATATTAACTACAACTACTATTTAAAAAGAGGAAAAGAAATATAGGCTATATCTTCACAAGAAGTATTAAATTTAGTAATACACCCGAATGAGCAAGACTGCTCGTGCTCGGGTGCCGTTTCAAAAATATCAAAGTGAAGAAAGAGGAGAGACAAAGAAATAGAGTGTATAATGTGCTTAACTAAAAAAGAAAGTAAAAAAAAAATATTAAACATAAATACATAAAAGGAGTGAAACAAACATTACTTAAAAGCTAAAAAAATTACAAAAAATTCTTTACATATCTATTAAATTTAACAGTGGAGTATGCTGAGAGATCAGGATATTTTCTGATAATTGAGTTATAGAAGCGCGGTCCAAAATTAATGCTATGCTTTAATCCTGCCGATGTGAGACATTTGGGTTCTAATAGGAGTAAATTAGTATTTCGTCTAGTTTTGTAGATATGATCACTGGAAGAGTATTTTGTACGATGTTTGTGAAAATATTTTAATATAGAAAAATTTGTAAATTTGGTCCAAACTTAAAACATTGAATTCCGAAAATATTAGGCTAGTTGGGTAATCAATGTGTTTTCTTAGACAGATTTTTATTATTCTTTTTTGTAAAAGGCAGAGGGGCTTAAGGGTAGTTTTCGCTAATCCTCCCCAGGCGAGAATGCCATATTGAATAATGGACTGGAAAAGTGCTAGATAAACGGAACGTAAAACAGTAATGGGCATACAGTGGCGTAAAATGACAAACTTATGAATTGTTATGCGTAGTCTATTACAGATGTAGTTAACATGGTGAGACCATTTAAGGTGTTGATCAATAAAAATTCCCAAATATTTCACAACGGCTGTTTCTTTCAGTGGTAAGCATTTACAATTCACATCAAAATTACAATGATGTATTATTAAATTTAAATTTGTACATTTTTTCCGCGCTATCTGACCAGTAGATGTTAATGAGAAAGGAACTAATGTTGATTTATCCACGTTTAGTGACAGAAGGTTAGAATCGAACCATTTTTTTTACAATTTTCATGCCTGTATTAGCGTATTTATATGCTACTTCCCATGAATGACCACTGAAAATCACAACAGTGTCATCTGCGTATGAAAATATGGAGCCATTTATTTGATCTAGGTTTAAATTTAGCAAATCATTTACATATATTAAGTATAAGATTGGTCCTAATATCGTTCCTTGTGGCACACCAATATCAATATTTGATATTTCACTTATATGGCTGTCTACTTTTGTCATTATACATCTATTGCTCAGATATGATTCAAATAATTTGTAAACTATTCCTCTAATTCCTATGTTATTCAGTTTATCTAATAGTATCGAGTGAATAACAGTATCAAAAGCTTTGCGTAAGTCCAAGAAAATTCCTAAACAATTATTACCTTTGTCTAATTCTTTAATAATGTTACCTGTAACGTTAATAAAAGCATCGTCAGTAGATATGTTGGTCTGGAAACCAAATTGATTTTTTGATATAATTTCATGTTTTTGTAAATAGTTTAGTAGCCTAACTTTTATGCATTTCTCTAGTATCTTGGAAAAGGCCGGAAGTAGTGATATTGGTATATAATTGTTTAAATCATTCATTTTCCCGGATTTATGTATAGGTGTTATCACAGCATTTTTTAGAGTATTGGGGAAAACACCTTCTGTGAAACAAAGATTGAAAATATAGACAAGAGGTTTTACAATATATTTAATGATAGATTTCAATGTAATGTTTTTTATTCCATCAATGCCTGGAGCTACATTATTATTTAAGGTCTTCACAATGTTAATAATTTCGCATTCATTAACAGGACTGAGAAACATAGATGTGATTGGATTCATGGCTGTTTTATTGTACTCCGAAGAGTCTGACGATGTCTTATTAACGTTCGAGGTTACACTGTGCCCTATTTTTGAGAAGTATTTATTAAATTCATTTGCGATATCCTCTTTGTTTGTTATGTGAGTACCATTTTCATTTATTAATTCTGAAACCGATTTATTTTTTTCAGTACCTATATCTGTGGCTTCATTAACAGTTTGCTAAAATTTCCTAGGGTTGTTCTTATACTCTTCAAATTTTAATTTATTGATGAAGGACTTTCGATTTTCAAATTCCAGGTACTTATATAGGTATTTAGAATTTGAAATGAGGAAGAACGACTTCTCACACTCAAACTATTCCCTCAGAAAACGCTTGATATAGCTTTGTATGGCTCATGGAGGATGTCGAATGTTGCATTCCGTTGCTTCTACACACCATGGCTGGTAGGAGTTGAAATAAGAACAAGAAATGCCGGTAACATAAAATTGTATTGTCTTTGCGGAATATTTTATTTTTCACTCTCATGTTACCATACAAACGTTTCGGGGATGAAATAAAGAAATGCAATATCACTTTCATACTTTCCTCCCCAAAAACCTAGGATATAATAATATACATATTACCATACCTCGTATGGTATTCTCTATGTCCAGGGTAGAAAAAGTTATATGACTGCATTACATTGTGCATTTTTGTGGATTTCATTCTTCAGTATATTTTATTTACACCAATGATTTATATCGATAGCTTCTCTAATTTGTCAAAGTCCCGTATCAAGCATTTCCAAAGCTACCTGTGACCATTGCCAACAATACACTGTTGTCATGAGAACTGTACATGAAATGTGATTTGGATTTGATTTATTCTGTGTAAAAAGGTATTATGTATCCTCGAAAACATTTGATTTTTGGCATTTAAATAAAAATAATTCAAAATTTTTTCTTACTGTGCACTTACATTATGAAACGAAGATACTGTCAACATTCCAAGTCTCTACCTGTTATAGTTTAGGCTGTACGTTGATTTTCTGTCAGTCATTAAGTCTGTCAGTCAGTCAGTCAGTCTGCCAGTCATTAAGTAAATAAGTAAGTCAGTCAGTCAGTCAGGACATAGCCTCTTATATAATATATAAGAGATTAAAATAATTCCCTGTTATATATGTAATTATCTGTATTGTAACTACCGGTACTACTGTGCATACAAATGTTTGAAACAAAAAGCTGTAAAAAAATCAGAATTGCCTGGCGAATGACGGGACTAGATATACAATAATGTGCTTCAATAAAGATTCAATGCCTATATTTACAAAATCAATCATATTGAGAAGGCCGGTTGTTACACCGGGATATGCGAGTCAGTTGGAAAATTTAATGTTGTGCCGACATGTTGCCATGGTAGCTCAATTGGTAAGAGCAGCGGACGGAGAGCCGAAGATCCTGGTTCAAATCCAGTTCAAACTTTTCAGTCTGACTCTACCTTTCCACTCAATTTATTTTGTTTGCAATTTGTTTGTGCTCATTCATCCATTGTTGTCTATGACTACTTAGGCCCGTAATGGATCTTGCAGTCTTGGCCTTGTAGAAAATGCAAGATCAAGACCAAGACTGAATGCACGTTAGCAAGACCAAGAACAAGATCAACACTGCAAGACTTGGGAAAGAACAAACCGACTACAAGAGTCTTGCTATCTTGCTCCATTGTGTATGCAGCGAGCCAGCGACCGCTACTCAAAGGCGCCGTAATCGCTAGCCGGAAGGCCGCACTCTTTGTATAAAGGCGGGTCTCTTTGTCTAAAGGAGGGTCGGCGGCGGCTTGACGTTTGATACGTTTTGTCGGGCACCGAAGTCTTACATGCGTTTCAATAAATTTCTGTGTTCATTATATTCAGTGTTTCACTTTTTCCTTTCTGACTGAAGGCCCATTTACACGTGTTTAATAAGATGAAATATATATTTGTAAAACTGTATTGTGTACTCAAGAAAGATGTTAATAATAGGTCTGGTTTGGAAGAGAGCAATAGGGCAGGACTCAGCGGGCTATGAACGGTACTTATATCCGTCATATAATATGTGCTTACTACATACGTATACTATTAATAGGCCTATAGTACACCTATACTAAAAAACAAAAACTGCTGCAGGCCACAAACAAGAAAAAATCACTAATGACTAAATTTTAGTACTTGTAGATGAAATAGCTTTCAATGGTTTTGTTATTGATTACACGGTCCAAGCAACTAAAAACATTTATGGCCGAGTGCACCAAGCTCGGTATTCAGAATACCGCGGTAAAGTTGCTTATAAAGTCAACACTAAGGTGATCTTGCATTTGCTCATCGCTACTTTTACGTGCATGCAATTTTACAGACATGGGACTGTCACATTAACGCATTCATAAATGCCTATGCATTGAACTACGGTCTCAGTATAGATGTTAATGGGAAAACTTCTGCAGGTTTCACAATTCCGAGTATTATCTTACAATACTTTATGTGATGCATTGCCTCTAATGAACAGTGCGCCCTTGCAGTGAACACGTGATACCTGTCGCATTACTAGATAATGATTTAGGTTGTCAGTTTTTGGCATTGGTAGGTCTAGAACGTATTTCGTCAAATATAAGCTTTCTCAGAAGCTGATTAAATGTTATTACTATTATCACTATTATCTTAATAATATTATCACCATCATTATCATACTATAGCGTTAATTCGAGCCAATAAATGCCTTACAAGAAAAGGATTGTTTTTAATTTGTAGCAGGATTGGGAAGTGATGCGTAAAAACAGGTTTTCTTCATGACGTGTAAAATTCGCGTAAACAGCGCGTAATTAACGTAATAAACGTAAAATACTTAAAAGAACATCATTTTGTAAATTTTAAAATTCCATTCAAGAACTAGAATTGTAACCCGTTGATGCCTAACAAAAAAAAAAAAAAAAAAAAAAATTAGAAGCCTGCAAAATTGAAAAATTGATATTTAACACACGTAATATAAATACGTGGACTAGGTGGAACAATCAGTGGCTATCTAGTGTTAAAGGAACAGTTACAAAAGAATTATTTTTTCCAAATTGAACCTGAATTTGTAATAACACAATTCTTGTCAGGTCATGAAATTTTTGGCTCTTACTTTGAAAGGTTTAATATTATAAGGGAGAATGGTTATTTATGTATTTGTAAAGAAAACCAGACCGTAGAACATCTACTTTTTGATTGCCCACTCTTTGAAAGGAAAAGATTTTCTTTAACAGGACACTTAAACTATTGTGGTGTTAAATATGATAAACCACTCTTAAAATTTTTTAGCAAGGATTGTGTTGCTGTAGAGAATTCCTCTATTTAATATGTTTTATATTTAAGAGTTTACGATAATTTTATTTAAACTTTAGCAAAACAGGCTACTCTAGTATACAACATAACAGGTATATTATAAATTGTAATTGATATAAAACTATAGCTCTAATGTACCTTATGGTGAAATAGGGCTAAAAGTAATTGTATATTAAATAATAATAATAATATAAATACGAGCTAGCCGAACTTCATGGGTTCAGTATTTAACAGAAGCAACAAGTAAAACACTAAGCAGTAAAGTTATATTTACTATTCATGAATCAAGCGGCTTTGCACTTACATGTGAAAATATTAATGATAAAAAATAACAATTTTTGCACACTTAAGTAATTAGTGGTACTTACGAATGTTGTTGCCGTGGATCGTAAGTTGACATTCCCACACGCAATCTTGTTGCTATGTGCGGTAAGAGTTTCCGTGCGGTAAGAATTTACTTACGGCACATTATAATACAAGCCTTTATGGACAAGGCCCCCCAGGACAAATATTCGGTTCCCATAACAACAAACACATGCGAATCACTTTCTGAAATAAACATCTATCTTCAAGAATGTATATACATAATATTTTCAGGTAATATCACAATTAATATAATTAAATTGATATAAATAATCATCGTGCAAAAAATAGCATGCAATACTCGTGCCGTAAGCGCATAACGGATCTCGGAAAACTGAAAAAACGAGGCGCTCGGTCCGTATGCATCGCTTACGACACTTGTATCGCAATATACTATTGTGATGCTTCAACTTAATACAACAGTTAGATAATGTAACTGAATTCAATTTTCAATTGTACTGAATATTTTGTGTGTATAAACATTGATAGAATTTTCAATACAAATAATAAAAATATTGAATATTTTTGTACATATAAGCATTGATTGAATTTACAATAAAATAATAAATTAATGGATGTTTATATTGTTAAAATCAATTAAATGTTATTTATTTATTTATTGTATTGTGTCACGTATATAAAAATTATTTACGTGTATTTTACGTGTAAAATACTTACAGGTAAATTACTCGTCCAACCTTGCTTTTTAGTAAATCCATGCCGTAGTCTTTCTGAAAATTGTTTATTTCACTTTCAGTAGAAATGATAGCCAATCAATTCAAGTGATTTTGCTTTGTGGATGTTCTTAAACTTTTTAAAATATTTTTTATTGTAAGCTTGGAAAAATTGCGGCTTCCGTATGTCCCTAATCACTTTAGCCTGCTTGTCATATTTAACTTTCATGCAAATCACTATGAACACTATTCAATGTTAACTAACAGTATGATTCATCAACTATATAAAGCACCATATCGGACAGTTAAGAAATCACTATTAAGTTACTTACTCAGCGATGTGCAATTAAACTAAATAATTACTTCTCAGTCTTTTCGGTCACCTCCCGAAGGACATGGAAATTTCATCAGGTCCATAGCAGGAGAGGGGGAGGGTGGGAGAGCCCACCTTTAGTTCATATCCCGCCCACCCTCAAACTTTCTTTTTGGTAATTCCTATGATAAATTCATCATTTTCAATTCAGTTAATTTATTCGCCCATTAGCATTCCAAGCATAGAAACATCTTAAATTAGAAAACCTTTAAAGCATCTCTTTAATTCGTAGAGTTTTAATATAATTGACAGGAATAGGAATGCCTTTGAGGATTATAATAATAGATTGTGAGCATTAAGTTCTTTTGCATGGAGCAAAGAAGTTTGTGAATCTAGTTTCTCTTTCCTAGTTAGAATTAACAGGCATCAAAGACTTACCACGACTCACTCAAGAATGGATAGTTTAATGTATTTAGCATTTGCGAAGGGCAGAAAAACAGAGCATGAACAGGGAAAAAGTTCTGAGAAAATTTAATCTTTTGAATGAGAGAACGATTCAGCTGTTATAGAAGAACTTTTCGGATGTGAACCGATTTTTTTAAAAGCAAAGATTAAGGACTCTTTTTTTGCATTTTTAATTGAAGTATTCTGCAGTGCCTACATGACTGCTACAGGACAAACAACTTTCAGTTAACATTAATTCTGTATAATATTTTGCAGTTAATGGGTTTTATTCCACACCAGGTCAAATTCAATATTGATCCATAACATAACCCCACACCATCCTGAAAAACATTTTGTATAACCTGATCGAATTCTGGCTACGGGCCTGTATTACATGCAAAGTTCCTTGATTCCAAATTACAGTTGAAATTAAAAAATGGTTACATATTTTGACAACGGTTGTCTGCCAGAAACCAGTGCTGTAGCATTTCGTGCGATGATCAAACGCTAGAAATTTGTCCTGCAGGAGTTATTTTACATGCCTGTAAATACAGATACAGAACTGTCATACTTACACACTTTTAAATGGGCGACGTAGACGGGATTGAACCCGCGAACTTGAGAACTGAGAGCCAGTGCTGAACCATGACATTATATTCCAAGTAAATTACTGTCTGAATTAATAGTCTGTTGAAAATTAACCCATGTAGAGGTTAATTCATGAAAAGATAAATTGTGATCTTAGATAAGTATTTTAAAACTTAGTAATGCTGACAATACAACTCAGGTAGGCTTTTCGAAAAAATAGCTTATTTTGCAATTAAAATGTTATGTTATAAGTAGAGCCCGGATTTCCATGCAAATGCATGTTTTTATATTCGTTGGTTAGACTTCTCAAACTTTGTAGTTACTCATTACATGACTTATGGATTCCAAATAACCATATTTTTTCCGTGCATGTTTGCATATTTCGGCCTTTTTATGGCAAAATTCATGCATAATGCATGTTTTGGATTTTTTGGGTGTAATGTAGCATATTCAGACGTTTTTAATGCATATAAACCCTCATTTTCTGGTTTTAGTGCATAATAACAAGTTACCATGCATAATTGTGCATATTATGAATGTGCCTCCATAAAATCTCGGCTTTTCAAAGAAACGTAAAAATGTTGTATTGTATTACCATTGTTATTAAGTGCCAGTATGGTACTTTATGAGATTGTGTGGTGGACGAAAAAATGTCTGTCCGTCTGTCCGTGTGTCTGTACGCACCATAACTCAAATACGCTTTTTAGGATTTTCATGAAACTTGGAAAACACATTTATAATGTCCATGGGAAGAACCCTATTGATATTGAACCAAATCGGTTCACCGGTACCGGAGTAATGCCCAATTTAGTGCCTATTTTAATAGATTATGGCGCCTTTATAATAGAAAGGCGCCATCACTCAAATACGCTGTATCGGATTTCCATGAAACTTGGTATACCCATTTATGACGTCCATGAGAAGTGCCCTATTGAATTTGAACCTAATCTGTTGACCGGTACCGGAGTAAAACCCAATTTAGTGTCTACTTTAAAGGCGCAATCACTCAAATACGCTTTATCGGATATTTATGAAACTTCGTATACGCATTTATAATGTCCATGGGAAGACGTTTATTGATATTGGACCAAATCGGTTGGCCAGTACCGGAATAATGCCCAATTTAGTGTTTTTATGTTAATATATAAGAAGTCGCGATAACTCAAATATGCTTTATTTGATTTTCCTGAAATTTTGTATACCCATTTATAATGTACGTGGAAAGACGTCTACTGATATTGGACCAAATCGGTAGACCGGTACCGGAGTAAAACCCAATTTAGTGTATATTTTAAAGACGCGGTAACTCAAATACGCTTTACCGGATTTTTATGAAACTTGGTATACACATTTATAATGTCCGTGGGAAGACGTCTATTCATAATGGATAAAATCGGTTGACCTGTTTCGGAGTAATGCTCAATTTAGTGCCTATTTTATGGTAATATACGTATTCGAATGAATTTATAAAAAAAAATGAAAATCAGTTATCTTGACAACATAGCCTATTGTTTTACTGTGATCTTATAAGGCCTTGGAAATTAAAATACAGGTAGCTATGACAAAAAACATATTGATTTACATGCGCTTATCCTACTAGACCGTTAAAATGACCCAGGTGGCCGAGATGGTAGACCTTTCTTCTTCCGTAAGGCCTGCTTAATGAATAAATCTGGATCTTAACTTGGAAATCAATTAAAAAATATATATATTCTGCATATCATAATTGCAGTCTTAACTGATTAAACAAAAACATACTGGCACTTAGTTACATCAGTTTACCTGATTTTATATTTTGATTGACTTTGCAACAGAGTTTGTCACCTGCATGAATTTGAGAGTGAAAACTACTGTTTGTCCTAAATAAACAGTAATATAATACACAAGATGTATTATATTAATAATAATAAGATGTTTTATATTAATAATAATATTATAATAATATTATATTAATATAATATAATATAATATAATATTATATATATTATAATATATAATATTATATTAATAATAATATATGATGTATACATTAATATACATTAATAATAATAAGATGTTTACAATTATGAGAAAGACAGGTCTTAAATATAAGGATAGAAGAGTCATTCACAACCTATATCAGAATCAGACAGCTGTAATAAAGGTGGAAGGTGAAGAAAGGGTTGCAAGAATTAAGAAAGGAGTGAGACAGGGATGTAGTCTGTCTCCCCTTCTGTTTAATTTATATGTTGAGGAAGCACTGAAGGAATTAAAGGAAATGTTTAAATCAGGAATAAAAATTCATGGAGAAAAAGTAAAAATGCTGAGATTTGCTGATGATATTGTTCTGCTAACTGAAGTTGAGGAAGACCTAAGTGAATTATTGAATGGTATGAATGGACTGTTAGAAAATAATTTTGGACTGAAAATTAATAAAAACAAAACAAAAGTGATGAGATGCAGCAAGAATGCCATAAGCAACATGAAGAACATTAAACTCGGAAATGACAAAATACAGGAGGTGAATGAATTCTGCTACTTGGGGAGCAAAATTACTAAAGATGGACGAAGCAAAGATGATGTGAAAAGCAGGATATTACAAGAAAAAAGGGCTTTCTTTAACAAGAAAAGTCTATTGGTGTCAAATATTGACCTAAAAGTCAGAAAAACATTTCTAAAGTTATATGTTTGGAGCATAGCACTCTATGGCAGTGAGACGTGGACTTTAGGAAAAAGTGAAAGGCATAAAATAGAAGCTTTTGAGATGTGGTGCTATAGACGAATGTTGAAAATCAGGTGGACTGACAGAATATCTAACGAAGAGGTGTTAGAAAGAATAGAGGAGCAAAGAAGTCTATGGACGACACTCATTAGAAGAAGGGCCAGACTAGTGGGGCACATTATGAGGCATCCAGGCTTGGTCAACACTAATTAGAAGGAACAATAGAGGGGAAAAATTGTAAGGGAAGACCACGATTAGAATATGCAAAACAGATTATTGGCGATTTTGGATGTAAAAAATATGTAGACATGAAGAGACTGGCTCAAGATAGGAAGAACTGGAGAACTGCATCAAACCAGTTGTAAAACTGATGACTACAGAGATAATACACAAGGCTACAAAAGAAAATGCCGATTCGCCGACCCCCACCACCTTCCATTGAAAGAAAACTGCTAAACAGAATGTTCACTGCTTGAATCTGTGAGTCACTAGCCATTGTTGAAGACTTTAGAATCGTGTTGTAGAGAAATGGGTGTGACAATTAGGGGAAAACTTAAGAAGGTACTTAGTTCAAATCCCGATCTTAAACTTCTGAAAACAGTGAAATTGAAATATATTGCAGTACAGTGCGGATTTTTGATAGTGCATGTTTCGCCCTTCATTGTGCATATTTGGAGATACGATAGTGCATGAATGCATGCATATTTTTAAGTTTGATAGTGCATGAAAATCCGGGCTTTAGTTATAAGACATTTACATTATTGAAATACAGCACACTGTGCGTAGTTATAAAATGTATGCATTTATAGATTCGTAATACAATCATCATCACATTTAGCAAACCTCGTAACTCCAAAATACAATACATTTCAGGAGATTGAAAAGTCATTCCAAATCAGTAAATATGTTCATTTGAAAACCAGAAAATGGGCAAAACAGCAACGACGAAGCAATTAGGCCTATAGCTGAATTCTCCCCTTGCTGTGCCACAGAATGGCTGAGGAGTTTCAAACTATGTCCTATTCTCAACAGAAATTCCTCACTCAAATGTGACTATGCAATTCTACTGTATACATCATTAATAAGACCTTTAATAACCTATGCTTGCCCAGTATGGGGTACTGCTGCTAAAAGTAAAATTAAGAGATTACAAGCTCTTCAGAATAAAACATTGCGTATTGCTGTTAACGCTCCATGGTTTGTGCGAAATAGTCAAATTCACAGAGAACTTGGTCTGCATAGTATCCATGAATTTATTCGCAAACAAGCTAAAACGTTCTTCGCAGATTTGTATAAAATTCCAGGAGCAGTACACTTCAATCTTGGCCATAGAACATCTCAACAAACTAGAATTAAAAGCAGACTACCTCAAGACAATCTCCTGTCAACACCAGAAACATCGGACGAAGATAGTACCTGAAGCATCACTTTATCTTTAAACCAGAAATATGTATATTGTTACAGAGGGGCCATTGGCTGACCTCAGGCCTTGTTTGTTTGTTTTATGTGTGTATGTGTGTGATTGTTAAGTTAACACTAATCTGTAAAGCACTGATGTTGCTGGGCGATTTTAAACTGATTAAAAAAAAAAAAAAAGATTTGCCACGTCGTAAAAATACTATTCATACGACTTTTTTTAAATCAGGCAGGTATGAGATTTTTGCAGGGTGTTAATAACAACCTTGACTGGAAAATGGAAAAGATTGATCAATAGTGTAATGACAAGGTTTGCTAATATTAGGTTACGTGACTTATTAATAAATAATCGGAGCTTGAGGCACCATATCACTCCAAGTTTTCGATATGTGGAAATACTTGGTAGATCTTTAAAAGGTAAATGGTAATATAATATAAGTTTTGTTTAGTTATGGCTGTATTTTTTGAGCTATTAATTTTGAGTATAATGTACCTAAAAATATGATCATGCATGAAGAAATTGATAAAGAAATTCATCGAAAATGTTAAACTTTTAATATGTAATTCCATTTTTTACAACTCCAACATTTAAATTTATGCATTGTTTCAATTAAAAGTTTATAAAATATGGAAAGTGTTTTAAATCCATAAACATCTTTAATAAATAAGCTATAACCCTGAAAATACTTTTTGTGCAAAAAGCAATACTGAGATCCCTTCATCAATATCTCTGTCATCAATCCATGCTGAAAATTTCAGAGAGATTGTATGAAACTCAATCATGTAGAACATTTGTATAATGAAATATGTCGAAAAGGTTTTAAGAAAAACTAATTTAAAAATTGTAAGTAGGCTATATTTTTCACATTCTTATGGCCATTTAATGCATATTAACATTTTAAATACTGTGACCGTCACTGTAATGGCGGAAGATAATTATTAAATCACGGAAGAAAATTTCAATAAAATACCTGTGTTTTACTAGTGATGTTTGTAACGTATTGTAAGGATAACGATCTGCATTTTTGAACATAAAGCATTACTGTCTGTATTAAGTGCACACATAAGCTAATTTTCCTTGTGCTCACGTCCACAGCAGTTCAAGTTTATGTGCATTAGAATGTCAACTATTTAACAGTATTTAACTATATATTACAAATATCAATTAGATTATGGATTTATATTATTTTTTGCACTCCTTAGCTAGTAAGTGGTACTTACGAACTTTGTTTACATGGATCGTAAGTTGACATTCCCACACAGTCTTGTTGCTAAGGACGGTTGCGATGAGGTTAAATTACTTACGGTTCAAGCGCTACGTCATAATTCATTACGATACACTTCATAATACAAGCCTTTATGGGCACGGCCCCCAGGACAAATATTCGGTTCCCATAACAACAAACACATGCGAATCACTTTCTGAAATAAACATCTATTTTCAAGAATGTATTTACATAATATTGTCAGGTAATATCACAATTAATATAATTAAATTGATATAAATAATCATCGTGCAAAAAATAGCATGCAACACACGGGCCGTAAAGGCATTTACGGGTCTCGAAAACTTAAAAACCCTCGGCTGCGCCTCGGGTTTTCAATCTGTTTCCTCGACCCGTAAACGTGCCTTACGGCACTAGTATCGCAATATACTATAACGATTTAAAAAAAACAAACAAAAAACAGTTTTTCCAATTTCAGTCTTGTATTTCTCTAAAAGAAAACAAAAGAATTAATAGAGTAAGAGTGTGACATATTTAAACTGCAGAGAAGGTAACAATAAATGTTGAATTTTACAATCATGACAAAATAATTAATATTTTATGTGATTATTATTACTTTTTTGATTGATTTATACAATACAATACATAGGGTACTTTCAATGAGGTATGATCTTACTGTATCAACCTTGAAAGTGCAATTTGATGAACATTGATTTTCAGTTCGTTTGTCTTGAATTTCGAAGAATTGTGTAGTAAGCATAGACGTTGTTCGCTATCTGAAAGAGAATTAAGAAGGAAATTAGACATAATATTTTCCTACTTCCCATATATTTGCTTTAGTAGTCTACTGAATAATAGCTAATTATCGAAAAACGGGCTAACCATTATTTTGTTACAACTGAGAAAAAATTACTTTTGTGTTGATGTAGAAACAAATATTAATTAAAAAAATCCCTTTAGGCAGGCCTACAGGCGGAGGTAGATTTCGAAGTGCTTTTGGTTTAATTTTATTGTCGCTGCATAGCACTCTTTTTCTTTAGCCTTGGCATGGTAAACCTGCAGTAATAAGAACTGAATTCGGTAAAGAGGAAGAGCCTACAATCATTTGTTTCGACAACAAGAATAGGATATAATATTCTGGGAGGCCGTGCGCAAGATCAACAATGAATAAAATTAGCAAAGCCGCTAAACAAGACAAAATTATGATATTATAATAATTCTTTTAAGTGTTATTATTTTCAAACATTAAAATCTCGCGTCATATGAGAGCTATCAAGAAACTATTTATTGATTTGTAGAGTACTCATCAAGAGCTTTTCAACGATACCCCACAAGACGTGGTTTCAAAAGTTTCGAATTTTCATCCCCCACCCCCACACCCACCCCCACCCTCACTCGAACCCCCGAATTGTTGGTGTCACTGTGAACTCCATAGGGAGTACTCTAATTTATTCAAACAAAGTTTCCCTCTATACTTCATAGGGGCCGAGATATAAATGTTTTAAAATTTCAACCCCCTCCCCCGACCACCCCCTTGGGCCAATTTTGCCCATTAACGAACTTGTCCGAACTATTGGGCCTAGAAATAACATAATAAAATTTGGTTCAAATATCTTCAAAATTACGGCCGCTATCGTGTAAAGATATATATATATATATATATATATATAAATATATATATATATAAATATATATATATAAATATATATATAAATATCACAAAATTTTTTTTTGAACGGGCGGTGGTTTCGTACTTAGGGGAGCATGAAACGTAAAGATATGAAAGAATTTTTCGAAAATCATAAAGTGGTATCCATTGCAATAGGTAGATTTTTCTTCGAAAATCTACCTAAAAAGTCTCATATCTTCTTTACTTTTTATTTTTTCTGGTATAAAATTTGACACATATTAGGCCTACAGAGATTAAATGGGTCACGATACGATTAATCACAATCAACACAACTTAAGACGGGTTCATCTGAAATTCCTCTTTCTAACACCACGGGCTCATTCTGCTATTCGTTGAGAATATACTGTATATACCAGAAAACAACATTTACTATAAGAAAATATTCTCCTTATTTTATCCTTTAATCATGTACGTGATTATTCTGTTACTTTAACATGGACGTGAGGTCTGAGAGACCGCTCAGTGTTACAAGGCGAAATAACTTTATAAATTTTAATTTTAATTATTATTCAAGCGAATTGATCCCTGAATCTTTAATTAACGAAGTATTTTCTTAACGAAATATTTTTTTTTCTAACGTAATTTTATGGGGGCTTTCTGGGCCAACATCTGAGTCACTGCACTACAAATAATGCAATAAAATGCACATTTTTGAAGATTTGTTAATATTTTTCATATTAATATAGGCCTAACAATTTCAGGTATGAATATATTTTGGAATTTAGAAGCAATATGTATTCACCTTATGAATTGAGAAAGTAATTGGTCAGCCTATCCGCTTAGATTTACCCAGGATAATAAAAGAAATCATGGTAGCTGGAGATTTTTATATCTACGTAATACTAAATCTAAATACTTTTTATTTTTTGCAATCAGATTTGGTGGTGAAACTATATTTACTATTTAGGACTACGTTTTCTGTGGGTTAATTCTTTTTTATTCTAATAGTTTACAAACGTTTTTTTGCACGACTTAACTAATTAGTGGTACTTACGAATGTTGTTGCCGTGGATCGTAAGTTGACATTCCCACACGCAATCTTGTTGCTATGTGCGGTAAGAATTTACTTTCGGCACATCATAATACAAGCCTTTATGGACAAGGCCCCCCAGGACAAATATTCGGTTCCCATAACAACAAACACATGCGAATCACTTTCTGAAATAAACATCTATCTTCAAGAATGTATATACATAATATTTTCAGCTAATATTACAATTAATATAATTAAATTAATATAAATAATCATCGTGCAAAAAATAGCATGCAATACTCGTGCCGTAAGCGCATAACGGATCTCGGAAAATTGAAAAAACTCGGCGCGATCGCCTCGTTTCTTTCAAACTCTTTCCTCGATCCCTATGCATCGCTTACGGCACTTGTATCGCAATATACTATAACATCATATCAATTATTCAGCATCATTGGATATACTAATAGGTTTGTAACTATTGAAGTAAAATTTTACTTTTAATATTCTCAGTTTCATTAGACTATACTTATTTTTTCTGTCCGTCCTGGAAATTCTAATTTCTCCAGAAAGCGAATTTGAAAAAAAAAAGAAAAAAAAAACTGGCCCTAGTTTATGTCGACTTCTTATGGGTGTTTATCTATTCGTTTTGATTAATTTTATTCAGTGACATAATAGGCATATTTTTTGGAAAGTACCAGACGTAGACATAACTTTTCATACAAAAATATGCTGTACGCATAGGTAACTTGTGTAGATTTACCGCAGAAAATCCTTCGAGGTTGACAGGAAATAGCTTCCCAGCAGAGAACACCACAGGCTTTTGACTTCTCATGATCATGAAGGAAAGTAACTGCTTAACTGGTGTTGTAGAATGGTACCAATTACAGGCGTATGCTGTTTTTCCTAGTTTCACGCTCTGGAACAATGAGAATAGGGTTTCATAATTTATGCACTTTCATTATATTTTATCTGACCTCCATATTGGATATCATAAATGATTCATATCAAATTACAGAAAGTATTCCAGTATTGAAGCCTGCTTAGCAGAGAAATCGGTGTATAATACGAGAATGAGTCGATAAATAAGTCTCAAAAGCATTTTCAATGGAATCTTGGCCCACAAATGGACAACTACGCACATTTCTAGTCGGGCACACTCCTGCAGGCTGCAGCACACATGCCATCTTGCAATGGCTACAGTTCACCAACTGTACACTGTGAAAAATGATTTTTGGCAATATTCCAGCCGACATGTGCTGCTACCTTATATATATATAAACGGGCACGAAATTTAAAACGGTATAAGTATGCAGCATTCTGGCGTTTGCGACTTATTTATTGATTCACTCTCGTAGAATTGTGTTCATTCTTGCTAGGGTAATATCTAGAAGAAACTTACTGCACCACAAACCAGTGCCAAAATAACATATTTATCCTAGAATCGCATATTCACAGTCTAGAGTTTGAATGATCAAATTCCCTGGCCAGGTAACAATACGTTCCTGTTACAATATTTGTAATTGAAAGTATATTCATTACCTCAGAGGAAGTCATTTCTCCGCATGCACACAACAAATACATGGGGAGCCAAACAGAAAGTAGAGCAGAAATGAACTTGACGAAGTTCGGGTCTTCATTTACCTGAAAATTCAGAACAACAATGAAACATAGCAGTGCATTTCTTTCGTATCGTAACTTGTGTATCTAATATCTCTGTCTACAGTAATTTCCTTTTGCTTTCCTTTAAACTAGATTGATATCATTAAAATTTTAGTAGTCCGCAATAATTCAGCCTTTGAAGACACGATCTTTAGCGTATAAACCAGCCTTGCACCATGTAACCTGATAGGAAACTTATTTTATCAGATAATTACAATATAGGCCTACATAAGTTGTGATCCGACTTTCTAATCTTGTAGGTGTATGTATTTGGTGTATAGGTGGGGGAAAAAAAGCGGACCGACTAAAATATCTAAGTTACCGATATGAGCCACTGCGCATGCCTAGCGGCATTCACAGGATAGCGGGGAATGTATTGAAATTTTTTCTAGTGTCGACTGTTGACTTAGCCCATTTCGAAATTGCATTGCTTCTGAAAACAAACGATTCCGTTACATCCCTTACATTTATTTACGTATCACAAAGTGTCTGAAATCAGCTACGAGAGGTACCCTTAGCAAATTTAACACCTAACATCCTCTTTAAGTGGAGAACATCTGTCAGATTTGAGTATTTAGTATCACTTCTTAACAACCTCAAACTTTCTCAAATGTACATCAGATACATAGGCTACATACATTTTCATAAAGGAAACCTTCTATAAGTTTACAAAGTCGAATCACAACTTAGGTGTTAAAATAAAATATATTTTTTAATTGTGCTGCACAAAATTATACATTACTAGCATGTGCCCGCGGCTTCGCCCGCGATAATTATTTCAAAAATTAAAAATTAAGAGCATAATAGTTAAATTATTATATTTATTAACACCTAAATCACGTGGACTACATACCACGATTAGATAGCATCGCCTGGTAAAAGCGACCTCAGATTCGAGTTCCTTGGTCCAGAAAACCCCTGTATAGTGAGTTTCGTTCAAATAAAACAATGTTTGACCATATTAGGGCTTACAACATTCAAGCGATCGCGAAAGTTTAATTTCCAAGGTATGACAAAAATAGAAAAAGCCTACTGTAATTGTCAAACTTCCATTTAATTTAATTCCAAACCCATCTGAAACCCACTGGCAACAATATGTTTTAATGTCAAATGTGATTCGGATTCGATAATTCTGTGTAAGAAGGGATTAAGTATTCTCAAAAACATTTGATTTTTGGCATTCAAAATCAGAATTTTTCAAAATCCTTTCTTAGTGAGCACCTACATTATGAAACGAAGGTATTGTCAAAATTCCAAGTCTCTACCTGTTATAGTTTTGACTCTACGTTGATTCCTGTCAGTCAGTCAGTCAGTCAGTCAGTCAGTCAGTCAGTCAGTCAGGACAAAGCCGTTTATATATATAGAGATTTATTCCGACCTTATACATACAATTCAACACATTCACAGACCACGACATGATATTTATTAATGTTGCCCCTGACAACCAACAATTGATAGCTTCTACAGCAACATATCAGTTCTGCCTGTACATTATAAATGAACAAATACCCTGGCATTATGTATAAGACTAGCAGGTGCCCGCGACTTTGCCCACAATAATTAATTAAAAAATTAAAAATTAAGAGTATAATAAGTATTAAAGCATTATATTTATGAACACTTGCATTCATAAACTAAACCATTCATAATTAAAGAAACAGCTAAAATTCCGGCTTTAGAGTGCATTCCACGATTAGAAGCGCCCCCTGGGAAAACGATTATATCAGATTCGATTATACAGTTCCAAAGCTACCTGTGAACACTGATAATACGTATCGTTTCTCAACTGTTTGTTGACAGATGTATGTCATGTGAATTTTATTTGATAAATTCAGTGTAATTTTCGAAAATTATATAATTGTTCAAGGGAAGGAGTGGTTTGTTTGGATTTTTACTGTCCGCGATACTTCCAGGGTTAAACTATCAATAATTTATATTATAGCTGGTACCCGCGGCTTCGCCCGCCATTATTAATTGACTCCAGGATTTTTAAGAAATTTACACTGTCAGTTTATTAAAAATGATTGTGGTTCAGAGCTATGAAAATTGTAAGTAAAAATAAAATTATAATATTTGTTCATTGTGTTCATTTCACTTAGGCCTTATATAATAAAGAATCGGTTTTCCTAATTTTGTACTCTTCGTGAAAGTTTACACTGCGAGAGACGAACATCGCCGAGTATACCCGATGTCTCACGAAGTGAGGGAGTGAGCACGCTATTAGAGCCGTTGAATTGTATAAGAGTAGCCTATATTATGTTACGGTAAAATCTCGAATATCGGTAATGCTTGTAAACGCCTTCTTTTCAGACCTTTACCAAACCTTTCAGTGAATGAATGCAAACCAATTTGTAAAAATGCAAATCAGTTCTTATTTATTATTTGAAAGTTACTTCTCTTATGGAATGATTAAAATGAAATTAACTAAGGTTAGATCGGTTAATTACTCCGTAGTATTTAAAACTTACGCATACAAGAACTAACTTCAAAAACCCAAAATCGGCAATAAAATATATTTTACTTATTATGTTCGTTAATTTTTGCATATACAAAGTAGCGTGATAAAACTGAAATGGAAGCATCTCATTATTGTAAGTTTTACTGTGAGCCACCCCATGTCTGAGTGGTTACGTATCTCGCCTTAAACCGCTGAGACCCGAAGTCTAATCTCGGTGGATCCATGAGGGCTTTGTGGTGGACAGAAAGGGGTTCGAGCAGGTTTTCTCGGGGTACTACATTTTCCTTTGCCAAATATCATTCCACCTTTACCCCATTCGTCATAATGCGACAATTTGGGTGTTTCCGTGCAGACCGTATTCAATTGTGAAATTAATTGAAGGTGCTTTTGCTCGGTTACCGTAGCAACCAACTACCGTATAATATATTACAGAGGCGTAACGGGGGGGGGGGTTGGGGGTTTGAACCCCCCCATTGATTAAAAAAAGGAAAATTGTACAATTTATTTAATTGTTGTGATATATAACTTTTTTAAAAACCCGTATATAAATTACTTAATATGAGTTTAAAGCGTGGGAAGCTTAAAACTCGTTATTGTGCATCTTAAGTTTTTAAATTTTCCGGGGGAGGACCCCGGAACCCCCCTCTCCAGATGTTATAACCCCCCCCCATATGGTCAGCCTGGTTACGCCTATGATATATTAAAGTAATGTAGTATACCTTCAAATATTTTGAGGCTGATTGATTGAATGATCTTACGAAAGCCTGCGGTTACTTTTGAAATATGCTCCTAGGATATAGGGCAAACGAACTTGAATTAGCAGTTACCTCTGTTTTATTTATTTTTTCATAAATTGCCATTTTATCTAAAAGCCCAGAATTCTATGACGGGCTCACTAAGCTAGTTTATAATATTTACTGTAAAACTTAGTATTTAACCATTTTCGGATTTGGCAGCAACACACACACACACATTACTGTCAATGCAGTCCTGTTATAAGACGAAGTAGTTGTATGCACATGCCCACAAAAAGGAATGTTATGTTTTGAAGACTCAAAACTCTTACCTATCCTGTGTAATCTACTGTGCACGGTTCTTTAAAAACATATCTTTGAAGGTACAGCCTGTGCATTTAGACGTGAGCACTTGCATGCTCCGCAGAGATAGGGCGGGACGGAAGAGGAGTGTGTTGCTAGTATGAATCACGTGATGACTGATTCCACTGCGCATTGTGTTTACAGTGCTCTCGTCTAAATGCACGGACAGTAGAGTAGGATTACTTCCACAAAGTCTCTGGGTTTTTACGTATATACCGTAGGAGCGAGTCTCACCGTTCCTGGAGTTCCTGCCTAGGGGTGGTAGCTGCACCCTGATTGGCTCAGCTCTCCTATCCCACTCACGTGTTGTCTCTCTCTCTCTCGCTGCGGCATTATCCCTCCACTCAACTATTATAGTATTTTCTACGACTGGCGACATGCTGCACGATTTTCACTCTGTGCTCAACAGTAGCTCACTGATCTTACGCGCAGCGAATCCGCGCAAGACGTAACGAGAAGCTCGCTGGCTGGGTTAGTCTTCAAGGCCAGAGACTTTGTGGAAATAATCCTACTCTAACTGATGTTTTCTTACCGTAGTTGCACGAAATATAGTGGTGCACATTGTCCCTAGATTACTAACGAAGAACACCAAGAACAATGGACTGTACAGGTCTTCAACATCATCACATAAACTGGAATTAATAAACATTGCATTAAAACATTTTATGAATGGATTACGACATTGGATGTTTCAAAGTTCATAGTAGCAAGTTTTGAATTAAACCATATTTCTCATGTCATTTAGCAAATATGTAACTAGTATAAGTCCGAGATATAATTATATTCATGTTCCACAGAGTTACATACCTGTTGACATTACATGAGAATACTTGGGAGAATAATTCCTCTGACATTTGGACTCTACCATAGGAATTTTAACTAGACGTGCTGAAACTATAAACCAGAGTACCGGACATGGTGATAGAATCAACCTCTAAAAGATTCCAATCCAATTGCAGTATCTTCTTACCGATGTCTTTTTTTATATTAGGCCTACTTTTTGATGTCATTTTTCATTATCATTACTGACAAAAAAAATCCAGCAGTGTAACAGCGTTATGAATTAGAACTGATCTAGTGGATCAGAATATCCCTAAACGTGATAACAGTATTTATGGTCTATTTCAGCGGTTCCCTAACTGGGACCCACCTTCACCTAGAAATTTTTTTTCGCGACCCACTACTATATGGCTTTAACCAATATAGGCTACATAAAATACAGCACATGTTTTCCATATGTCTTTCTATAGTTTTATTGTGTTCAAATGCCCTGCTGAGAAAAAAACAGTTGAAATAAATATAGTGAAGGTTATTTCAATAAAGAACATTGTTCAACTATTCTAGTACATTTTCGCGACCCACCGAAATTGCTCCCGCTACCCACCAGTGGGTCGCGACCCATAGTTTGGGAACCACTGGTCTATTTCATTACTAACTTTATTATTATAACTCATCAAAAATAGATTTACCATTGCGGAAGAAACAAAACATTAACTTGTAATACAGAAAATTATTGAGGGGACACATCACCCTTCTAAGGACGCCCGCGTAAACCATTGGGTGAATTTATGGGACCAGACAAAAAGACTCACCCAATATAATTTACGTGACAAAGATGGTACTACGGTGGTTTTCCATGTCCTTCACTGGGTGGAGATGAAGTTTATACCCAGGAAGGATATTTTCCACTATTGATAAATTCCCGACCTGTCCGGGAATTGAACCTGGGCAGCCAGAATTGAAGGCAGGCGCGCTACCGACTCTCTCACGGTGGCAGCCTGGTATAAATAAAGCAGCAAAAAAAAAAAATAATAATAATAATGGTAGAATATTTAGCTGAAGGATATAAAAAAAAGGAATAAGAACAAATACAAATGAAGAGTGTGAGAGTGAATGTGGTGCTTGTAAATGAGTGACGTAAAGACTGAGTGAATATGTGTGAGCAAGTATTTAAGTTGAGAGATAGAAAGAGAAAAGAGAGAGATAGTGAGTTTGACCGAGATCATTTAACAAATGCTCACCTTAGAAGATCTTGGTGATATTTCACACAGTTTCTCAAGTATTTATATACATCTCTTCTCACTAAGGAGCTTACTTCTGTATCTCTTTTGTTATTTTGTTTTTCTTGCAATTTATTTTCCATTTTCATAAATTCATTCTTTTCGTTGTTCTTCAGAGTTTCGACATTATTGTCTATTATCCCACTCTCTGGTTCTTGGATAATTTCAGTGCCTATGATGTCGTTAACTTTTTGCATGGTAAGACTAAGAACCTTGAAATGAGATGACACAAAGATTGTCGCCGCGTAATATAAAGAATTATATCCAATGAATGTGGCTGCTATAAGAAATACTGGAAAAATCTGGAAAATCCAGATCAGCATATACCTCATTGGTTCCATTGGATTGGAGGGCAGCCACATTCTGATGGTAAAGAGGTCCCAATGAATTTCTTCCGTGCTATTACCAAATAAATCTATTGTTATGTTGTCCTGTGTTCCATCAGGCATAGCTTTCGATTTCGCTACTTCGTAAAGTAATCTACATATTACCGGTCTGAAAATCCATAGTACACAGGACGTAGATACCAAACACATGACAATTCTTGAGTATTTCACATTCCGTTTAGCTCCAGATAGTATTATATCGTGATGTTCAGATGTATAACTAAAGTTAGAAACGCATTCCTTAAATCCATTTTGAATCTTATCAATAACGTTTTGCATCTCTTCTCTTTTCGTTGTTAAATAAACTACAACGAAGTAAGTATTTATAGAACAAACTAGTTCAAAGAGAATTTCCGTTAGCACTTCCACATCATCCAGTACGCTAATCAAGCCAACGCATTGAGCAACGATATATGGCGGACACCACACGATTATTGCGAAGCAATATACGTTGTACATTTTTCTCTTCCACGAGTTCGTTTTTGGGGCAAGAATACCCCCTAGTCTCAAAAATGTTAATTGCAGATCAAGAAATGAATCTTCTTGAGGCTGACCAAAAGCCATCTCCAGAAATGTACAGTAAAATTGTGTTCAACCAAAAAATATTGATAATGAATTTTGGTTTGATTGAATCTTCATACAATCGTCTTAAACAATCTAGTTGCCTATTCGTTTCGTTCCAGATTGTATAGATAAAGTATAAGTGAGATTAGGAATGTTTATGTTACTTTACCTATTATTTCAATTCTTAGCAGAATTATTTTGTCCTTATATGAATTCCGTCAGTAAAGACAAATTAATTAAAGAATATCGCCGAAATTTATGACGTTTAGTTTTAAAGGCTTATAAAGGAATAACTTCTTGGCCTACGATTGGTAATGAACTTATAACTGATACATTTATAATGACAGAACTAGGAAGAGGAGCTTTGTGTGATCTTATACGAAAATGTCACTCTTAATTAAGTAAATATAAGCATCAGGCCGCACTGTTACTTCACGAAGTAATATATTAGTCGAACTAGTAGTAAAGAATAGTAGTAAAGCTTTTAATTAATATTCTGTCCTATTTTGCTGCATTTAATTTTTTATTATTACACAAGCATGTTGAGTTTTGGTATTAAGTACTGGTTCGATTGAGGAATTGGTACCGATAATAACTTTTCAGTTTCTTAATTATGAATAATGAACCGTTTTATATCAGTTACTGAAAACTAAGCCTTAAGTGCATAAAGGATAATATAATGCATTCTAGTTTAGTTATAACATGTCTCAGAGTTCTTTGATTAGATAGTCATTCCAATCCTCTCTCTTCTTCAAAGATTATTCGATTCTGCCCTGTACACTTATTTCCTTTGTCCGTAATAGATTGTCTTTACTGCCTTGGTAGTCGACACTGATAAGAAAGAATTATTCTACCAGAATGCGTCCTTATTTTTTACTTTTGAAGAATATGTTTTTTGTCACCAAGGTCACTGCTTTATGTGCATGTTTCTTGACAAGTACATGTGATTCCAAGTACACGTTGCAGTTTTTTTAATTGGCATTACATTATTGAAGCTTTAAAATCGCAGCACACGCATGCATTTCATTATTATGTAAGTCAGGTGTTATAGGTCATTCACATAGAAAATTAACCGTAAACGTTACGTAAATTTAAAAGTTTGGGGCCATATTTTTCAATGGGACCATTCACAAAGCATCATGTAAACTTTAAACGTAACGTAAAATTAAACGTTAACTTAGAACCTTGCAAACTCCAAGCTTTCACGTTAAGTTTGTGCGAAAAATAACGATACAATCAACCAGAGCTCTCAACTCAATAGAATAGGAGACGGAAGTGGAAGTGGCGTCTATGGATGAGATACTAGCAACGTTGTATCCTATCCCTGTCTATATGATAAAATCAATTCATTATACAAAGATGCGGCATTAAAAGAAACTGTATGGACATTAATTTACCAAGAAATGAACTACAGAAGTAAATACAGCCCATATAAAATACTGTTAATTTGTATATATCTACATACATTTATATGATACCAAATCGATGGCTTGGTTCCAAATATGGCTATCTGCAAAAAAAGATTTACAGTACAAGCAAAATAAAGTTCAGAAATAAATATGAAATCAACATTTTTCACATAACTATTTTGGTACTTTGGTTGGTTAGTGGCTCCATTTTTAAACATATCAGTTTGAAACATTGGGAACTTACAGATAATCTTATTGTGAGTCTGTTCGTGCAAAAATCTCAAAATTGAAAATTTTGCAGATAGCTACATCTGGAACCAAGCCATCGAAATTTTAAAGGTCTACACGGGTTTAATAGACACATGAAAGTATTTTCTTTAGTGACAGCCATTTTATCAGCTGTTGCCTTATAATATTTTCTAGAGGGGGGGGGCATTTTTTTAAATTTATTTATATTTTGTTGTTCTACCTTCTTGGGCCACTTTGTAAAGTTATATTAATAACTAGCATGTGCCCGCGGCTTCGCCCGCGATAATTATTTCAAAAATTAAAAATTAAGAGCATAATAGTTAAATCATTATATTTATTAACACCTAAATCACGTGGACTACATACCACGATTAGATAGCGTCGCCTGGTAAGGCCGACCTCAGATTCAAGTTCCTTGGCCCAGAAAACCCCTGTATAGTGAGTTTCGTCCAAATAAAACAATGTTTGACCGTATTATTGCTTACAACATTCAAGCGATCGCGAAAGTTTTATTTCCAAGGTATGAGAAAAATAGACAAAGCCAACTGTAATTGTCAAACTTCCATTTAATTTAATTCCAAACCCATCTGAACCCCACTGGCAACAATATGTTTTAATGCCAAATGTGATTCGGATTCGATAATTCTGTGTAAAAAAGGATTAAGTATTCTCAAAAACATTTGATTTTTGGCAATTAAAATCAGAATTTTTCAAAATCCTTTCTTAGTGAGCACCTACATTATGAAACGAAGGTACTGTCAAAATTCCAAGTCTCTACCTGTTATAGTTTAGGCTCTACGTTGATTCCTGTCATTCAGTCAGGACAAAGCCTTTTATATATATAGAGAAGAGAAGAGATGTAATAAATGCAACAATGACGTAGCCAGAAAATAATTTCGGGGAGGATCGAAAGTGCCGGGGGGTTTGGGGGTAGGAATACCCCCAAGAAAGGGAGTTCGGGGGTCCACCCACGGAAAATTTTTAAATACTGAACTAATGAAAATAACATTTTATGCTATTTTAGCACTGAAAAACTAGTTAGCAAATTTGTTTACCATACTCTAAGACATTCCAAGTTAAACAAAAAATCATTACCTAGGTTATAATACTTATTACTATTTATAACAAAAGTTAGATAACACATGGAACAGTGAAAATAATAGGCCTACTCATTATGTTATGAAAACAAAATAACTGCTACATGCATGGCCGTCCGGAAAGGGGGCAGGATAGGAAGCTCCCCCCCGAAAATTTTGTTTACACATAAATCTCTAAACGAAATGACTGACTATAAGCATATAATATAAAATGAGGCTTAAGTTTCCGCATACTGTAGTTGGAGTTGTTTGGACAGAAATTAGTTGTAACTATTCGGTAACTTAGATTTGAGCATTTGTAGGAATAATAACTTCCACTAAATTTGAAATCATTTCTAGTTAAACATTTTTTGTAATGAAGGTAAGGCAACGGAACTTCTACATCAGATTTTTTCTTTGTATCCATAGTCAAAAAATACAGCTACAGTAAATCAATTATGTGGATTGTAATAATAATAATAATAATAATAATAATAATAATAATAATAATAATAATAATAATAATAATAATAATAATAATAATAATAATAATACCCATATGTGATGTGGAGAAATGTAATAAATAATAATAATAATAATGAAGCGGTTGTGACAGTAGCGTAGTGATGGCGATGGCGATAATTTGTTCATTTGCCCCCACTTTACAAAATTTCTGCGGACAGCCATGGCTATATCATATTTTACAAACCAACAAAAGTTGTTTAGTTTAAAAAAAATTAAGAAATACAAAAATAGAATCTTAGGTTTTGATTTTTGGGGGTCCGGACCCCCTGACCCCTCTTTCCTATTCCACTGTGGATTCTGTTTCCATGTTGTCGATTTGGTAAAATTTCTGCAAACATTTTATGTCTCTACTGACTTTCAAATAATTGTCTTAAAAGAAAAACACCTGACTATAATTATTAATATAAATTTTTTTCCATTCCCGCCCCAGTTATACCAACGGACAACGCCTACCACGTACGTAACTGCTTCGTTAAAATATAAACATTATCAATATATTTTTTAATGGGAAGTCATTATTTCTCAACTGATATGTTATATACATGAGCGGGTCATTACAACACCGCAAGATTCTGACATGACTTAAAATCACTAAATTTGAAATCATTTCTAGTTAAACATTTTTTGTAATGAAGGTAAGGCAACGGAACTTCTACATCAGATTTTTTCTTTGTATCCATAGTCAAAAAATACAGCTACAGTAAATCAATTATGTGGATTGTAATAATAATAATAATAATAATAATAATAATAATAATAATAATAATAATAATAATAATAATAATAATAATAATAATAATAATACCCATATGTGATGTGGAGAAATGTAATAAATAATAATAATAATAATGAAGCGGTTGTGACAGTAGCGTAGTGATGGCGATGGCGATAATTTGTTCATTTGCCCCCACTTTACAAAATTTCTGCGGACAGCCATGGCTATATCATATTTTACAAACCAACAAAAGTTGTTTAGTTAAAAAAAAATTAAGAAATACAAAAATAGAATCTTAGGTTTTGATTTTTGGGGGTCCGGACCCCCTGACCCCTCTTTCCTATTCCACTGTGGATTCTGTTTCCATGTTGTCGATTTGGTAAAATTTCTGCAAACATTTTATGTCTCTACTGACTTTCAAATAATTGTCTTAAAAGAAAAACACCTGACTATAATTATTAATATAAATTTTTTTCCATTCCCGCCCCAGTTATACCAACGGACAACGCCTACCACGTACGTAACTGCTTCGTTAAAATATAAACATTATCAATATATTTTTTAATGGGAAGTCATTATTTCTCAACTGATATGTTATATACATGAGCGGGTCATTACAACACCGCAAGATTCTGACATGACTTAAAAAGCCGACCTACTATACAAATCATTCGTTCTCTAAAAGCCTATAGTTAGGAGCATAGGCGTAACCAGGCCGACCATATGGGGGGGGTTATAACATCCGCGGGATCTGGGGGGTATGGAATACCTCCCAGGGAGAGGGGGTCCGGGGGTCCTCCCCCGGAAAATTTAAAAAATTAAGGCGCAAAATAACGAGTTTTAAGCTTCCCACGCTTTATACTTGTATTAAGTAATTTATGGGCAGACTTAAAAAATTATACAATTTTCCTTTTTTTAATCAATGGGGGGGGGTTCAAACCCCCAAAACCCCCCCTCGGTACGCCTATGGTTAGGAGTAGAGACCGGATGTTAAGCACTAAAAGAACTTAGGCAGGCTAAACTGCAAAAATCTTAACAATAGGCACTCAAGGGCCTAATATTTTATATTTTGAGTCTTCAAAATAAATGTTAACCTAATACAGTAATAGCCTATAATCTTAGGAAAAATGCAATGTATGCAGAAGATGGGCGCATTATATTTTTTACAATCTTTAAAAACAATCATTTAAATGATTTTTTAAAACAATTAAAATTATTGATAATTAAAAAGCTAGAAATCTTGCTTCGACGTGCATTTCGTGATTAAAATGCGCCGTCCGGGAAAGAAACGACCTCAGATTAGAATTACCTAGCCTCAAACCACCCATCCAAATCACTGAATGTTTTACTATTTATGCCTACATTCATTATCTCCCTTTCGTTGACCTATGTTAAAGATCAGATCTCTGCGTGCTGTTACATTATAAACAAATGAAGAAGGATGAGCAGGCTAATAAAACCAAAGCGATGAACAAATTGATGTATGCTGAAAAAATATAGTTCGACGATGCTCTTCTTTCATTCTTCAAATGATGGTAATTCGATAGGGGAAAACTCACGTTTTAGGCCTTTTTTTCGCTTATAATTCGTGAACGAAAGCTAAAGTTAAAAATCCAGCTTCGAGATGCATTCCCTGGATTTAGCTGGGCATCGTACAGAGACATGACCTAAAGAGCCGACCGACTATACATATCATTCGTTCGATAAACACTTCCCATGAGGTTGGAGTGATACGAATTTGGTAGGGGGGTTACTTATCATGAAACTGGGGTGAGTCGTGAAGCTACGGGAAGCTGGGCACCCCTGGGGAAGCATATAGGCCTAAGCGTATGGGGAAGCATATACAATTATATGCTCTAATAAAGACTCAATACATACACTTATAATATCAATGTATTTTGTTAGTTGCTTGTTTATGATAAACATTCATCGACGGTTATCTACGACTACTTAAGCCCATAAAAGACGCGGATGTGCTAGAGCAGGGGTCTCGAGATTACTGGAACATGAAGTTGAAGTGTTAAATCTCAATGGGAGCCGGATGAACAAATTATATCGTAAATACAAAAAGGAAGTAATTATATTTGTAATGTTCTAATGTATCATTATTGTAATAAAAAGTATACAGTATACAGTTTAAATAAAACACTACTACACTTTAATGAGAGGTAAGAAACTTGCGTTTTGAATCCAGAATTTAGTGAAACTGTGGCTCTGATTTGTTCTATTGAGTAAGTAAAACGTCTCGCAGATTTTGGTCACTCAAATTACTTCTGTATTTTGATTCTGTGTATTTGAATAGAGATAATGTTTGTTCACATTATACAGATAAGAAACTGCGTGCAAAATCTTTGATCTTGGGATAGCTTTCTTCTGGAAGTTGTAAAACTGAAAAAGGCTTTCTTCTTTGAAGTTATTCATGAAAGCATCTGCTTGGAGATCAACGATTTCCATTTTCAATTCTGGTTGAACATCTTCAATTTTGCAAGAAGAAAGGATTTTGAAATATTCTAATTGCATAAGCTGCGGGTGCGGGATGGATTCAACTCCTTAATGAGCCGGATACGGCCTATTTTTGAGACCCCTGTGAATAGGGTTACCAGATTTTTATGGTTGGAATGGAGGGCATATGAGACTAAGAGGACAGGATCAAAGCAGGACATATTATAATTATTGAACGGCTCTGTTTTGGAGGCCTACAGTTATCCAGCAGTATATATTTATATCCTATATTATATGTGGCTGTATGAACATTCCTTCCATACTGCTAGCTTGAGATACACGTTTATCTGATGAGGCTCCATGGTTAGCAACATAAAACTTGGGTCTCAGCTTTGCCAAGTAAACAACCGGCTTCTTCATCAGAACGACCCTTGTTTTAAGCGTTTTGTATCCCATGTCCAATTCGGCAGTAACTTGCGTTTTCTTTTCCCTTTTATGAACTGAACGCATAAAACAAAACTCGCAGCATAGTACGGTACTTAATATTCCGTAACATCTAGTCATTACTACCAACAGCAGGATATCAGTTAGAAGTTTCCTTCTTAGAGATTATAACAAAAAAAGGTTAATATCGCCAATATTAAAGTTGAAATGTGCAGAAGTGTGCAAAAAGATATGGTTTTAGTGGATTTTAGATTGTGATACGATGCTCACAGTCATATACATCATTTGGTAAATTCTGGAAGTAAAAGCATCCTTTTCAGTTGTTAAAAAAATTGCTTATACAAAAATGACATATTGAATGAAGGTTTTGAAAAATAAATGACGCCAGGACATCCTTAAAATATAAGGACATGTCCTGCTAAGCTAGGACATCTGGTAACCCTACCTCTGCAAGAAGAATGATTTTGTTTAACAAAAGTTCTTTTTGTGCATGCAAATCAACGCGACATGGGACTGTCGCATTAACACACTCATAAATGCCAATGTGTTGAACCGCGGTCTTAATATAGATGTTAATATGAACCTTGCTTAAGTTTTCTCAATTCCGAGTATTTTCTGCTTTATGAGGCGCAGTGCTACTAATGAACGTGTTTCATTTTAGGTTTACAAAATACTGAGTTTTGTAAATAAATGATGGTATACGTCATCCGTGCAGGTGGAATCTTGAAAATGCCAGGAAAAAAGTTAAAGCTTCCATAGCATGCTGTCTGTCGGGTATGCCGTAGTGCAGTTGGTTGAGGCACTGCACTATAAACTGGAATGCCACGAGATCAATTCCCGATGGGGTTGGGATTACTAAGATTACTAAGGGATTACTAAGGAAATTTTCTGCACTATTAATTGAAGTATTCTTCAGTATTTACATGAGTGCCAGAAGACAAAACAACTTGAACATTACAAGTCTGATTTAAACAACATTCGACTTGTAACAGTTGGTGGAAATGTATTTTTCTATGGCTCTGCTAAAGATACGTGAAATGTTTGCAATTTGGAGCACAGGTAAACAGCTGACAGACACTCAAATACAAGTAATACAACGTAATACAGCCCAGTTCTCCCAATTTTCAACTTTAAGTGATCTGTCTCAAGTCGCAGGTTGTAGTTGTGCATGGTTAGCATAACATTTTGCAGTTCATGATTTTTATGCCACATCAGGTCCAAATTCAATATTTTTCCATAGTATAACCCTACCCTTTGTCTACTTTGATCTTGAATTCTAGCTACGGGCCTTTATTTCATTCGAAGATCCTTGACTCATATTACAGTTGGAATTCAGAAATGTGTTGCATATTTTGTATCAGTTGTCTGCCAGAAACCAGTGCTGTAGCATTTCGTACAATGACCAGAAGCTAGAAATTTGTCCTGCAGGAGTTGTTTTACATGCCTGTAAACATACAGATTTACAACTATCATACTTACGCACTTGTAAATGGACGACATGATCGGAATGGAACCCGCGAACTTGAGAACAGAGAGCCAATGCCGACTCACGACGTTATATTACAACTTATATTGTAATTAATAATCAATTTGAACTGAGTCCATGTAAAGATTATTTCAAGCTGTGAGAAATTGGAAACTTAGACAATATTTGAAAATTTTTGCAATGCTAACATACAAATCAGGTATACTTTTCGAAAAATATTATTTTGCAATAAAATATTAAGTTATAGAACATTAACATAACTGACGCACAACACTGTGCATAGTTATAAAATTTATGTCTTCAAATTCATAATGCATATTGGTGCAAGTCATCCTCACTCAAATTAGCAAACCTTGTAACACCAAAATATAAACCTTTTCAGGAAAGGGAAAAGTCATTCCGAATCAAATAAAGATGCTCATTTGAAAACCAACAAATGTATAAAACATCAGCAGTGCAGCAATTATACCTAAATGTCATAGAACGGCCGAGGAGTTACTAGATTTCCCATTTCATGGTTATACTAGAGTGACCAGACGTCCTCTCTTTTTTTTTTTTTTTACGGGATTGTTCCTTTTTTTTAGACTCTGATCCTGTTGTTCCGATGTAACCTTATGGGGACGCTTATTGTCCAATCTATAACTCTGATTAAGTTTTGTCCCTTTCTACTTAAATTCATAGCATGACCTCGTTCTTGTCAGTTTGGACTTACTATTTTGTTATATTGAAGTTGAAAACATCCATATCTCGATTATGTGAAAGCACTCGCATAGCACTGTTTTATAGCACGTCGGAAATGCTGCAACGAGAAGTATGCTGCTACATGAAGCGGGTATGCTGTTTTTATCTCTTTTTTGTAGACAAAAGAAAAGAACCATTAAACATAAATCAATCTGAAATCATTTTGATATTTGTTTTCACTTATATAAATTGAATTGAATTGATTTTATTTTAAGGATTGTAAGCGTAGAACTTAAAAGTTCCTTTTATGCATACAATCCGCTCACAATGACAGAAAAAATTACAAATTAATTAGAAATATAATAATAATTATACACACATTGTTAATACAAATATTGAACATAAAACATAAACCTTAACCTATATCATGAAGTGGTAGCCAAAATATATTATATGATAAGAGTAAACTTTTGTAGAAGGTAATGAGAAATTAGGATTCATATACTGAAAGAAGTAAATATTTTGGATTGACTTATTTTTAAAGGTAAAAAGGTAATTATAATTCTGTTACAGTGAGACTGTAATGATATATATATATATACGAGTGTATATATATATACAGTATATATAATAATCGCAGGCACCTGATAGTATACTTATAATTTCGGCTTTATGTGTGCACATACTAGTTATTTAAGCTTGAGAGCACTAGAGCGTCAGTTATTTTAAAAACGCAATTAGTTTATGGAGTTGTACTGTTTATGAATTTTTAAAAATAACATTTCGAAATAACATTTTAAAATTTCAGTTGCGTATTTTCCTAAAAGAGAACAAAGGAATTCATGCCGTAAGAGAATACCAGTAGGAAACAGAAAAGATTGAATTTCACAATCATGATGAATGAATTAATATTCTATGTGATATTATTTCTTTATTGGTTAATTTATAGAATACAGCACATAGACAACATTTATTAACTGCATCACCCTATGAATGAATTGTACTTGAGAGAACAAATTTATGAATATTCACATGATTTTCAGTTCATTTATCTTGCATCTCGAAGAATTGTGTAGTAAGCATAGACTTTGTTCGCTATCTGAAAGAGATTTAAGGACGAAATTAGTCATAATATATTTTTCTATTTCCCATATAATGTTTTCTTTAGTAGTCTACTGAATAGTTGCTAAATTTCGAGGAAAGGGCTAATCATAATTTTGTTACGACTGAGAAAAAATGACTGTGTTGATGTAGAAAAAATATGAATTCGAAAATGCTCACATCATCTTTATTTTAAATTTTTTCTCCTATCAAATTTAAATTATATCACAGAAATTGAGTGTGCCACGATACTATTAATCACAATCAAAACCACTGAAGAGGGTTCGTATGAAATTTCCTCTCTGTTACACCACGAGCCCATTCTGGTATTCGTTAAGAATATATATACCAGAAAACAAAATTTACTATACATTTTCCTTAGCGTATTCCTTAACCATGAATGTGATTATTCTGTTACTTTAAATAAACGTGAGATCTGAGTGTCCGCTCAGAGTTAAGGGGCTTTTAACAACGAAATCACTTGCTACCAAATGTGAATTTTAGTTATTATTCAAGCAAATTCACTAATAAATGTTTAATTAACGAAGTATTTGCTTATCGAAATATTATTTTTATGGGGACTTCTGATCACACGTCTGAGTCACTTGACAAAAGCAATGAAATTCACAATTTCGAGGATAAATTAATATTTTTTAAATGATTAGCTAACATACACATAAGCTTATTTAGCATCGTCATTCACATCTCTACCAACTACAGTAGATATTAATCACAGTTCATCGAAAAATGTGATTGGATTCAATATTGCAATAGCTAACTCACAACATTTTCCCCTTAGAGTATTTCTCTCAAATCATTCACTGCAAAATTCCACTGAAATTAGACCTAAGTCATAACAGTCATCACATAAGTCTTAACTCTCAGCCTAACTGTTTTTGATGGTTCCGGCCGTTCATGCATTGTTATTCACAAAATAGTAAAATGAAAAAAAAAAAAAAATCATGTAACCATGGACGTGAGATCTCACAGACCGCTACAAAAATAAACTGTTTTATAGCACGTCTCCACTAACAGTGATGTAAACAATAATACGAGGGTGAGTCTGAAAATAAGTTTCCCCTGGCGACTGTGTACAGAGGTGTGGATGAAAGACAAAAAATATAATGAGACATTAAAGATAAGACGTACCTTTATTTTTCCACATAATTACCATGCACATTGAGACATTTATCATACCACTTTAGAAACTTCAAAAAGTCCTCCAGGAAAAAAAATTCAAGGCTCTGCATACGGAAGAAGAGTCGAAATTGAAGGAGACGATTCGGAAAAAGGGGTCTCGCCTTTTCCAATCTGGCATTCTGTTGTTGGAAGACAATACGAGACCACACTCGGCGACGGCAACGCAAAACCATATTGCAAGTATTGGTAGGGAGCGCCTAGCCTATCCGCCATACAGTCCTGTTTTCGCACCCAGTGACTTCCATCTGTTTCCGGCTTTGAAGAAGACTCTCGGCGGAAGGCGCTTTGGGAGCACTGCTGACGTCACACAAGCCGTTCGAAGCTTCTTCCGTATGTAGAGCCCTGATTTTTTCCTGGAGGGCTTTTTGAAGTTTCTAAAGCGGTATGACAAATGTCTCAATGTACGTGGTAATTACCTGTATGTGGAAAAATAAAGGTACGTCTTATCTTTAATGTCTCGTTATATTTTTTCCCTTTCATCCACCCCTCTGTACACAGTCGCCAGGGGAAACTTATTTTCGGACTCGTATTTCTTGCAATCAGATTTGGTTAAGACTAGAAAAACTGTAGGACTATTTTTCTTTGGGTTTATTTTTTGTTAGAATTGTTTTTATACTCTTTTAACATCATATAAAGCATTCAGGATCTTTGGATGTACCAGTATGTGTTTGTAACTATTGATATCTAATTTTAGCTGTAATATTCTCAGTGTCAGTATAGTTCAGGGGAAGACAGAAGGTTGCTCTGTGACGTCACTGCTTTCTGCTCTGACTGCTCGCGAATTACCTCTGCGAGGAGTATGTGAAGCGGTGGCATTAGTGAACAGGGGGAAGAGAGGGGCATTAGTATTGCGGGCAGCGGGAATTTAGGGGGTTAGAACTTACGTAATACATCAATCGATTTTCTTGATAGTTTATCGGTTAATTACAGCACAGTAGTTTAACATATTATAAATAATTCTATTTTTCTATTCTGTGAGAACAATTGCCTTTCCACAAAATCTATGTTTCTTGACAAAAATAGACAATACTATCATTTGAATTAACATAATTCACAATAAAAATAAAAAACCAATGAACTGAATTAATTACAATAAAAGCTCGTCTGCACCTTAGATGATACAAGATTACAGTAACAATTTTCTGACTTTCCTGTCTCTTTTTTCTTTAACAAGTTTATCAATGTTGGGACGTAATGTTTGAGCAATATTTAATCGAAGACTACATTTAGGTTGTGATTTGACAATGTACTTCTTGATTTGAGCTTTGCACATTTCATTAGTGAAAAAAAAAAAAATTGTTCGGCCACATATGTCGATCCAAAATTACATAATATTCGTGCGGCAAGTTTCGGGAATCTGGTTTCAGAGAAATTTCTGTAAAAGTTACCCAAGACCACTTTACGTTCGTATTTGTCCTTTAACAGATCGTCACACTGTAAGTTTAGCAGTTCCAACTGATACCGGCAAGGAACGTCTTTGACATTAACTGAATATGGGATAGCAAAAAGTTTAAACATTGGAGAAAGGTTTTCCACATCCTGAAACCTCGATTCGAACTGAAGAAGAATGTTTTGCAGAACTAACACAATCATGTTCTACAGAGAGAACACTATCAGGATCGCATACTTGCATTAACTTTGAAAAATGCTCCGTATTTACAACCAGAAGTTGTTCTACCCACAGAGCTAAAGTGAATAGGTCCTCCAGTCCCTAAGTCTAGCGTACTCTAAACACCCCTACTACCTTGCGCTCTTGCTGACGTCACACACAAGGGATCCGCATGCTCTTGCTCCACAAACGTCATCACAAGACGTAGTTGTCCCTGGTATAGTTAGTTTTCTGTCCGTCCTAGAAATTCTAATCTCTGCAGAAAGCGAATTTGAAAAACTGACCTTCATTTATGTCGACATCTTATCAATGTTTATGTATTCTTTTTGAGTAATTTTATTCATATGTTTTTGGAAATTACCAAACATAGACATAACTTTTAGTGTAAAAATTTACTGTAAATGCATAGGTAACTTGTGTAGATTTACCGCAGAAAATCCTTCGAGGTTGACGGGAAATAGCTTCCCAGCAGAGAACACCACAGGCTTTTGACTTCTCATGATCATGAAGGAAAGTAACTGCTTAACTGGTGTTGTAGAATGGTACCAATTACAGGCGTATGCTGTTTTTCCTAGTTTCACGCTCTGGAACAATGAGAATAGGGTTTCATAATTTATGCACTTTCATTATATTTTATCTGACCTCCATATTGGATATCATAAATGATTCACATCAAATTACAGAAAGTATTCCAGTATTGAAGCCTGCTTAGCAGAGAAATCGGTGTATAATACGAGAATGAGTCGATAAATAAGTCGGAAATGCCAGAATACTGAATACCGTTTTAAATTTGATGCCCTTTTTCTTTTAAATTAGCAGGGCATGTCAGCTGGAATATTGCCAAAAGTCAGTATTCCACAGTGAACGGTTAGTGAACTGCAGCCAGTGTAAGATGGCAGGTGTGCTACAGGAGTATGCTTGAGCAGAAATGTGCGCGTTCGTGTTGTTGTTGTTGTGTGTTTTTTTTTTGGAAGATTTTATTGGGAATGCTTAGAACGTCCACCCTTTAGCCCCAAATTAGCTCCCAGTGGTTTTTATCTGTTTGGACCCCTTAAAAATGTAAGGGCCGAGGGAAGATAGTGCTAACCCCCACAAACCTCATTTTAGGTAGGCCTATTACATGTTTAAAGTTTGCTCAAATCTGCAAATCTTATTTTTATCTCTTCTTGGTACATAACTATTATGTTACTAACAATAGCTATTGACAGAATTAGTCTATGCTCAGAAACATTGGAAATAGTGACTAACAATAGCATATTGCGATACAAGTGCCGTAAGCGGTGCATACGGGTCGAGGAAAGAGTTTTTTCAATTTCCGAGATTCGTTATGCGCTTACGGCACGAGTATTGCATGCTATTTTTTGCACGATGATTATTTATATCAATTTATTTATATTAATTGAGATATTAGCTGAAAATATTATGTTTATACACTATTGAAGATGGATGTTGTATTTCAGAAAGTGATTCGCATATGTTGGTTGTTATGGGGACCGAATATTTGTCCTGTTGAAGTCGCCACAAATTGGGGGGCTTTGGTTCCGGTCTTCTATAAAGGCATGTATTATGATGGTTTTACTTAGGCCTACAGCACTTGTGCTTTTTGTAATTTTTACCGCACGGAGATTTCTTTTGTTTTCATAGCAACCAGATTGCGTGCGGGAATGTCAAGTTACGATCCACGGCAACAATATTCGTAAGTCCACTAATTAGTTACGTCGTGAAAAAAATATATAAACAATGCAACAATCTCAACTTTTACAAGAAGAGGGTTAGCACTACCTTCCCCGACCTCTTCAAATCATCTGGGCAAGTAGCACTTTGCATACAATGGATGCTGCATCCGGGGAGATCACTGGTTGGATGTGTCTGCAGCCACAAGAATTTTTTGCTGCATACAATGGGATAAGTTTTTAAATGTACAGTCAGAATATGGTGGATGTTCTAAGCATTCCCAATGAAATCCTGGCCCTCAAAAATGCACAGTTAAGCACATTTCTAGTCAGGCACACTCTTGAAGCACACCTGCAGTGGCTGCAGTTCACTAACCATTCACTGTGGAATACTGATTTTTTGCAATATTCCATCCTATATGTGCTACTAGCTTCTAGGCCTATGTAAAAAAATCCCTTTAGGCAGGCCTACAGGCGGAGGTAGATTTCGAAGTGCTTTTGGTTTAATTTATTGTCGCTGCATAGCAATCTTCTTCTTTAGCCTTGGCATGGCAAACCTGCAGTAAAGAGGAAGAGCCTACAATCAATTGTTTTGACAACAATAATAGGATACAATATTCTGGGAGGCCGTGCGCAAGATCAGCAATGAATAAAATTAGCAAAGCCGCTAAACAAGACAAAATTATGATATTATAATAATTCTTTCAAGTGTTATTATTTTCAAACATTAAAATCTCGCGTCATATGAGATCTATCAAGAAACTATTTATTGATTTGTAGAGTACTCATCAAGAGCTTTTCAACGATACTCCACAAGACGTGGTTTCAAAAGTTTCGAATTTTCATCCCCCACCCCCACCCCACCCCCACCCTCACTCGAACCCCCGAATCGTTGGTGTCACTGTGAACTCCATAGGGAGTACTCTAATTTATTCAAACAAAGTTTCCCTCTATACTTCATAGGGGCCGAGATATACATTTTTAAAAATTTCAACCCCCTCCCCCGACCACCCCCTTGGGCCAATTTTGCTCATTAACGAACTTGTCCGAACTATTGGGCCTAGAAATAACATATTAAAATTTGGTTCAAATATCTTCAAAATTACGGCCGCTATCGTGTAAAGATATATATATATATATATTACAATTTTTTTTTTGAACAGGCGGTGGTTTCGTACTTAGGGGAGCATGAAACGTAAAGATATGAAAGAATTTTTCGAAAATCATAAAGTGGTATCCATTGCAATAGGTAGATTTTTCTTCGAAAATCTACCTAAAAAAAGAGCACGAAATTTAAAATGGTATACAATATTCTGGCGTTGGTGACTTATTTATTTATTTACTCAGAACTGTGCTCATTCTTGTTAGAGTAATATCTAAAACCAATTTACAGCACCACAAACCAGTGCCAAAATAACATATTTATCCTAGAATCACAGATTAACAATTTAGAGTTTGATTGATTAAATTCCATGGCCAGGTAACAATATGTTCCTGTTACAATATTCGTAATTGAAACTATATACATTACCTCAGAGGAAACCATTTCTCCACATGAACACAACAAGTACATGGGGAGCCAAACTGAAAGTAGAGCGGAAATGAACTTGACGAAGTTCGCATCTTCATGTACCTGAAAATTCAGAACAACTATGAAACATATTAACACATTTCTTTCGTAACGTATCTTTTTTATCTGGTGTCTTTTTCTACAGTAATTTCCTTTTGCTTTCCTTTAACCTATACTGATTTCATTAAAATCTTAATAGCCCTGCATAATTCAGGCTTTAAAGACGCAGTCTTCGCCGTATAATCCAGCCTTGTACCATGTAACCTGATTAGGCCAGTCAGTAGAGGTATTGTATGATGCAAAAGGTGGTGTAGAAGCTTTTATTTTTTTAACTTGTATATTTGAACACAAACATGTAAAAGACAAAAAATGCTAACATAGGCGAGCTCGGGAAAACTTTTGGCAGCAAAAAAAAAAACCTCGAAATTGAAGGACTTTCCCCCCCCCCCCCTATAACTCTACAGAATGCATCCTAGCGAAAAAGTTACGATTTAACTAATTAAAGAGCATTAAATTATGTGTCGAATGAGTACCACAACGTAATCATTTGGTCAGTTAGTATGTCGAAAACCACGGTCAAAGAACGACGATTTTTTCCAACTTTGCCAAGAAATGAGATAGGTACTATATTATATGAGTCTGGAGCTTGGAAATGAGTACTCTGAGAGAAAAATTCATTAAATAAAAGTTGTAGAGCATCAAATTCTGCGTCCACTGAGTACAAAATGTTTTTAGTTTCGGTCAAGTACACCTTTCGAAATTGGCAATCTCCCGGTGCCCGGCAAATGGCATACCATGGTATACCATGGTAAATATTACGAGATTGATTGAATGACTGAATTAGCAGTTACCTCTGTTTTTTTTTTTAATTGGCATTTTTTTCTAGAAGCCTGGAATTCTGTGATGGGCTCACTAAGCTAGTCTATAATATTTACTGTATAGCTTAGGATTTAACCATTTTCAGTTTGGTAGCAACACACACACACACATATATTACTGTCAATGCAGTCCTGTTATAAGATAAAGTAGTTGTATGCACATGCCCACAAAAAGGGATGTTATGTTTTGAAGACTCAAAACTCTTATCTATCCTGTGTAATCTACTGAGCACGGCTCCTTAAAAACATATCTTTGAAGGTAACTGATGTTTTCTTACCGAAGTTGCACGAAATATAGTGGTGCACATTGTCCCTAGATTACTAACGAAGAACACCAAGAACAATGGACTGTACAGGTCTTCAACATCATCACATAAACTGGAATTAATAAACATTGCATTAAAACTTTTTTTGAATGGATTACGACATTGATTGTTTCAACATTTCATGGTAGCAAATTTTGAATTAAGCCATATTTTTCATGTAATTTAGCAAATATGTAACTACTGTAAGTCCGGGATATAATAATTATATTCATGTTCCACAGAATTATTTATTGACATTACATGAGAATATTTAGGAGAATAATTCCTCTGACATTTGGACTCAAACACAGGGACTTTAACTAGACATGCTAAAGCTTTAAGCCTGACATGGTGATACATGAAATATACATGTATTTCTCCTTGGACTGTCCTTAATGATCAACTTTAACGTCAGTATGAGTCACTAATTTATAGTGATTTTGTGTTCGAATTTCAATTCATTGACCGCCTGCGTGGTCTTGTGGTTAGCCTCGCTGACTACAGATCCATAGGCCTGGGTTCGATCCTCGGTACTTCCTCGGATTTTTCTGAGGCAGGAGTTCTGTAATGGGGTGCACTCAGCCTCGTGATACAAACTGAGGAGCTACTTGATAGAGTAGTAGCGGCTCCAGTCACGGAATCCACCATTAACGGCCGTCGGTGTCGGCATGCTGACCACGTGCCTCAATCTTGCCATCTGCCATCATAGATGACGCAGCGGTCGGGTGGTAGGCCTAGTCCCTTCAGGGATGTAGCGTCATGGAATTTAGTTTAGTTTTTGATGATAGTAAGGTGGAACAGCCAGAATGCCGGTTGAATTCTCACTACTATTTCATTTTAAATATGAATCCATTGTATGCTATTTTTATACCCAAAATCAAACAATGTAAGAAAATTACTCTAGTAAGAGGAGAATCAAACTCTAAAAGATTCCAGCCCATCGCAGTAGGTTCTTAATGATGTCATTATTTTTCATATTACTTTGTGATACAATATCTTATAAAGTCATTATCATTAATGACATCAACAAACCCATGCATACAGAAGTGTAATAGCATTAAGAATTAGAACTGATCTAGTAGATCAGAATGTGCCTAAATGTGATAACACTATTTTAAGGTCATTATCTCATTACTAACTTTATTATAACTTGTGACAAATAGATTAACAATTGCAAAAAAAAAATGACTTGTAATACAGAAAATAATAGAGGTGACACATCCCCCCTTGTACCCCACCTAATGACATCTGTGTATGTCCTTGTGAGAATTCATGGGACCAGAAAAAAAGACTCATCCAATATATACAAGTCAAAGATGGTACTACATAGGTATCTAAGAATATTCAGTCTTATACCCTCAAAATATAGAACAGTGAGATGCCGTCTACCAAGGATGTGGGGGCAACCTTTTACAAATATTTGTTAAATGAGTTATTTGACAAGTCAATATTTTATTACAAACAATTTAGATTACATGCATTGCGGAAAAAACACACTTATTTTTGTTTTTAGTATGGTAAACTATTGTTTGAAAAAATTTTATACACTTTTTATACATAAGTAAGTTAGGATTAAAATGTAAATTGTTACTTATTATTACACATAAAGTAATATATCAAGAATAACAATTGTTATATAGTCTTAAATGATGGTAAATTCAAGTCAGCTTTATATTTTCTGACGTGTCTTTATATAATTAAAAATTGAAATCATAAAATTACATGTATCTATAAAATGGATGTGTCATACAATATATTGTTTGTTAAAAATTATTATACACTTGTGTCATTATATATTAATGCCACTAAATAATATAAACCTTTGTGTATTTACAGGTTAAAAAATTAGATGTTTCATCGACTTAATAATGCAATATATCTATTTATAATCTTGTCAATATACATTAAAAATTACCCATTATCATGAAGATATTGGTTGAGTTGTTAATTTGAATGTCTTTTTGTTATCTTGTACTTGAAATCTGGTTTGCAAATGTTTATGTAGTATTTCTATTCTACTATTTTATATATGAAAAAATATTCTTCAAGATTTCACTAATAGCTTCGTAGTTCATAGACTTATAGTTCATATACTCATTAAAATTACACTTTATCATGATAATATTAGTTGAGTCGTCAGATATCTGTATGTCTTTTTGATATCTTATACTTGAAGTCTGATTTTGCAAATATTTAATCGAATTTATATGTAGTATATTTTATTCTGCTATTATATATATATATGATGTAGTGAAGAACTATTATTCAAGATTATACTAATAACTTTACAGTTCTTATTAGTTGATAAGATTGCCCACATTGAAGAATTGGCATATGGCTTCTTTATTCTTTTTTTGTTGAGATGTACATTTCGGTATATTTATATCTATACCATCTTCAGTCTAAAATGAAAGTGAAAATAAAAGAGAATTAATGAAAATATATTAATATCTTAATTGTTAATTTAGGAAAGTGAAATTAATATCGAATAGACTGACTAACCTTAGTGGTGGTAGAACGTATCTTGATGAATACTGGATTAATACTACGTTGTTTGCAATGCTGTTGATTGTTTTTATAGTTCCAAGGTGAGTTCAAAAAGAGGGTTGAATTCAATGGGGTTATCGTTAAGAATTATGTCTTTGTTTTTGTAAATTTCTAGTGCTTCTAGGGTGTTAAGTTTGTTACTTTTCTTTCATTTATGGGCTACTGAGAGTGTGTTTTCTATGTTTTCAAATTTATGTTTTTCAGAACATAGAGCAGACTTCAAACACAGAAAGATGAAATCAGCTTACGCAAAACATCTAATTACTGAAAAACATAAATTTGAAAACATAGAAAACACACTCTCAGTAGCCCATAAAGAAAAGAAAAGTAACAAACTTAACACCCTAGAAGCACTAGAAATTTACAAAAACAAAGACATAATTCTTAACGATAACCCCATTGAATTCAACCCTCTTTTTGAACTCACCTTGGAACTATAAAAACAATCAACAGCATTGCAAACAACGTAGTATTAATCCAGTATTCATCAAGATACGTTCTACCACCACTAAGGTTAGTCCGTCTATTCGATATTAATTTCACTTTCCTAAATTAACAATTAAGATATTAATATATTTTCATTAATTCTCTTTTATTTTCACTTTCATTTTAGACTGAAGATGGTATAGATATAAATATACCGAAATGTACATCTCAACAAAAAAAGAATAAAGAAGCCATATGCCAATTCTTCAATGTGGGCAATCTTATCAACTAATAAGAACTGTAAAGTTATTAGTATAATCTTGAATAATAGTTCTTCACTACATCATATATATATATAATAGCAGAATAAAATATACTACATATAAATTCGATTAAATATTTGCAAAATCAGACTTCAAGTATAAGATATCAAAAAGACATACAGATATCTGACGACTCAACTAATATTATCATGATAAAGTGTAATTTTAATGAGTATATGAACTATAAGTCTATGAACTACGAAGCTATTAGTGAAATCTTGAAGAATATTTTTTCATATATAAAATAGTAGAATAAAAATACTACATAAACATTTGCAAACCAGATTTCAAGTAGAAGATAACAAAAAGACATTCAAATTAACAACTCAACCAATATCTTCATGATAATGGGTAATTTTTAATGTATATTGACAAGATTATAAATAGATATATTGCATTATTAAGTCGATGAAACATCTAATTTTTTAACCTGTAAATACACAAAGGTTTATATTATTTAGAGGCATTAATATATAATGACACAAGTGTATAATAATTTTTAACAAACAATATATTGTATGACACATCCATTTTATAGATACATGTAATTTTATGATTTCAATTTTTAATTATATAAAGACACGTCAGAAAATATAAAGCTGACTTGAATTTACCATCATTTATGACTATATAACAAGTGTTATTCTTGATATATTACTTTATGTGTAATAATAAGTAACAATTTACATTTTAATCCTAACTTACTTATGTATAAAAAGTGTATAAAATTTTTTTTCAAACAATAGTTTACCATACTAAAAACAAAAATAAGTGTGTTTTTTCCGCAATGCATGTAATCTAAATTGTTTGTAATAAAATATTGACTTGTCAAATAACTCATTTAACAAATATTTGTAAAAGGTTGCCCCCACATCCTTGGTAGACGGCATCTCACTGTTCTATATTTTGAGGGTATAAGACTGAATATTCTTAGATACTTATATATTTCCCTCATAGAAAAATATCCAAAATGAAATTTATCAATAATGGTACTACATGGTTTTCCGTTGCCTTTCACTGCGTGGAGATGTAGTTTGAACCCAATAAGGATATTTTCTACTAGTGATAAATTCCCGACCTGTCCGGGAATTGAACCTGGGCAGCCAGAGTTGAAGTCAGGCATGCTACCGACTGTCCCATGGTGCCGGCCTGTTTATGAATAAAGCAGAACAAAAAAACAAATGATTTAGGTAAGTTAGAATAATAGAAGTAAAAAGGAGGAAAGAACAAATACAATTGAAGAGTGTGAGAGTGAATATTGTGCTTGCAAATGAGTGATGTAATGAGTGAGTGAGTGAGTAAGTAAGAGTGAGCAAGTATTTATATTGAGAGAAGACAGAGAGAGATAGATAGATAGAAAGATAAAGAGAAAGAATTTGACAGAGGTTCTGTAACAAATACTCACCTAAGAAGATCTTGGTGATATTTCACACAATTTGTCAAGTATCTATATACATCTCTTCTCACTACGGAACTTATTTCTCTTTCCCTTTCGTTATTTTGTCCTTCTTGCAATTTATTTTCCATTTTCATAAATTCATTTTTTTCGTTGTTCTTCAGAGTTTCGACATTATTGTCTATTACCCCACTCTCTGGTTCTTGGATAATTTCAGTGCCTATGATGTCATTAACTTTTTGCATAGTAAGACTAAGGACCTTGAAATGTGATGACACAAAGATTGTTGCTGCATAATATAAAGAATTATATCCAATGAATGTGGCTGCTATAAGAAATGATGGGAAAATCTGGAAAATCCAGATCAACATATACCTCATTGGTTCCATTGGATTGGAGGGCAGCCACATTCTGTGACAAAAAAGGTCCCAGTGAATTTCTTCTGTGCTATTACCAAATAAGTCTATTGTAATGTTGTCTTGTATTCTTTCTGGCGTAGCTTTCGATTTTGCTATTTCATAAAGTAATCTGCGTATCACTGGTCTAAAAATCCAGAGTACAGAGGACGTACAAACCAAAGACATGACAGTTCTTGAGTATTTTACATTACGTTTTGCTCCTGATAGTATTATATTGTGATGATCAGAAGATGAAAAACTAAAGTTAGAAACGCATTCCTTAAATCCATTTTGAATCTTATCAATAACATTTTGCATCTCATCTCTTTTCGTTGTCAAATAAACTACAACAAAGTAAGTATTTATAGCACAAACTAGTTCAAAGAGAATTTCCGTTAATGCTTCTACATCATCCAGGACGCTGATCAAGCCAATGAATTGGGCAACCATAGATGGTGGACACCACACAATTATTACGAAGCAATATACATTGTACATTTTTCTCTTCCACGAGTTTGTTTTTGGGGCAAGAATACCTCCTAGTCTCAAAAATGTTAATTGCAGATCAAGAAAGGAGTCCTCTTGTGGCTGACCAAAAGCCATCTTCAGAAATGTCGTCAGCCAAAAAAATTGTTGATAAAGAATTTTTGTTTCAAGGAATCTTATACAATCATCTTAAACAGTCTAGATTCTGCAACGCGCAACATATTATAAGAAATTGTTAACTTCAATTTTTACAGATTACTTTTTTTTTGTATAGATAGAAATATAAGTGATCTAGGTTAGGAATGTTTCTATTCCTTGATCTTATTATTTCAATTCTTAAAAATATTGTTTCACCTTCCATATGATTTTTGTCATTAAAGATATTTAAAGAATATTGCTGACTATTTTATGACGTTTAATTTTTAATAGTTATGAAAAAAAAGTGGCATGAGAATGATAATAAACTTATAACTGAAATATGTATAATGACAGTACTAGGAAGAGGAGTTTTATTTGATCTTAAATATGTCACTCTCAATAAAGTAAATATAAGCGTCAAGCTGTATTGTTACCTCATGAAGTAATATGTTAGTCAAACCAGTAGTAAAGCTTTTAATGAATATTCTGTCCTATTTTGCTGCATTTAAATCTTTATTAATATGCAAGCATGTAGAGTTTTGATGTTTGGTATTAAGTACGGCTCGATTGGAGAAATGGTACCGATAATTACTTTTTCAGTTGCTTAATTATGAATACCGAACCATTTCGTATCAGTTAATGAAAACTAAGCCTTAAGTACATAAACGAATAATATAATGCATTCTAGTTTAGTTATAACATGTCTCAGAGTTCTTTGATTACATAGTCACTCCAATCCTTCCTCTCTTCTTCAAAGATTATTCAATTTTGCTTTGTATGCTTATTTCCTTCGTCCGTAATGATTTCTTTTTAATGCCTTGGTAATCAACACTGACAAAAATGAACCAATCTATCAGAATCCATCCTTATTTTTTCCTTTTGAAAATATGTTTGTTGTATGTTGCTGCTTAATGTGCCTGTTTCTTGACAAGTGCATGTGGTACCAAGAACACGTTATCATTTAATTTAATTGGTATTACATTATTGAAACTTTCAAATTACCAAACACACAGGTATATCATTATTATGTAAGTCCATTATTCGTGAGAAAGTACCTTAGGTGTAAGAAAGCAGTCAGTTACATGAATTTGTTAGTAAGAGAGCTACGAGTTTCATAATTATATACATATACATAATTATATATATGTATATATTATACTTATTATGGGAAGTCCTTATTTCTCAACTGACATGCTATAAGCATGAGACAGGGAATATAACTTACACCGCAGGCTTCTGACATGACTGATTATACAAGTCATTCTCTAGTTTAGTTTAGTCTACAAGCCTGTACGGTCACACCACCATATAACAATATTTGTGGGCCCTAGCAGATTGTATTGTTAGCCTGTATGAGGGTTATTGTTATATTGAGGGGCTGTAATTTACCACATAATAGTAAACTGTGTAATGTACAGGAAAATTCATGGAATAACAAAAAACATACTAATTTTGTTGCTCAACTTACTGACTTCTGTTGAATTGTAACCATAGCTGCTTTATACCCGCACACTAAAAAATTACTATTCAGGCTGTTTTAAGGTCACAGATCATGGCATACTTTGAAGTTAGCCATGTGTCAGAAATTTCAAACTTGTAGTTGGTGGGAATGACAAGCAAATTCCACATATAGCTAAGGCAAAACTTAAACAGTTGCTCGTTATGTACATTAGGGACATATTGAAGTAACACCCTAACTCAAAGTATGTTTTTGCACACATAAAGGATGATTTTAAGGGTATATGTACGTGAATTATTTTGAAATTTATGTTTTTTGTTTATAGTACTAAAAAATTGTGCTGAATTTTCTGCATCCTTGATATATAGTTTATATAGGTTTAGAAATTATTTGTGCCATGGACATTTAAATATGTTTACATGCTCTGAGCCATGCCCTTAAAAAGGTCAGATGAGAAATTCACTATTAACTTAAAATTGAATTTCCCGGTAACTCTTATTTTACACACATATTGTTAGGTAGCTCCACAACCATTAGAGATAGAAGGCTGAAAATTTTTACACTAATTTTACATGCAAATATGCATAAAGTAGACTACAATGTTGCCCATAGGTATAAAATTAAAGAAAATGTGTCATGAAATATTGATCAAATTTCAAGATATTTTATATGCGTAGGGGCCGTATTTTTTGGTAACAACGATAAGCGCGAAATTTTATAAAACAACCTCCCTTAGCTATATTTAGCTTTTATGTGCTTAAAATACTGATATGAACCAAATTGAATCCACGAAATATCGCGAAATTTACTCGATTCTACGAAATGTGTCTATAAGCGCGAAATATGCCCCTTCTGTCCGTAAAGTGAGCAATGAGCACAAAATGTGCCTTAAAATTTGGTGTACTGTATTTTTTATTTCTTAGCAGCATGCTTTTTTATCTGCTGTTTCTGTATCTGTCGAAGATTTACCGATATATCGATATTTGTGATCGATTACAAAGATTGCCGAATTTACACAAAGATTGTCCGCGACCCTGTTTGTACTGTTGAGTACTGTCCTTTCCTGCTGTCTCTTTGCCAAGTTAGCGATGCCTATGATCGATTACAGCAGAAGAGTGTAGAATGTTTGTTACTTGTATTCAACAGATTTCGTCTTTTATCCACAGTGGTGTGGTTGGCACTTCTGTTTGCAAATGGCTATCTGATGGTGTTTAGTAGAAATTACGATAATATTTCTCGTAATTTATTGTATTTGAATATTAACTCTAATCATGTCTAAATCAAAAGAAAGTTACTTCAGTTCATACAAGGGCAGAAGAATATAGAAATGATGGGGGGGGGTGTTAGTTCATGTAAATAAAGAAGCAAAGTTTATCATTGCGCAATGTTCCCAATGTAGTATAAGTAATTTATTTCACGAAATACCCACCGAAATAGAAGGAAGTTAACACCGAAATCAGCCATTTTATTTCACCGATAAATCAGGGCCCTATATATGCGATATATAAAAATTAATTGCATTAAAAATAATAACTTTAGCTGTATAAAAGTAATCTACTTTGTAGAAAAATATGTTCATTATATGCATTAAAAAAATAAAAGGTGTCAGAGAAACCAGAAAAATGTTATACCAATAGGAAGTGATAAGTGCATCTGAATTAATTTTTTTCATGCTCCTATAAAACGTGTAATTTTAAATTAACTTGGTCAATTTTTTATACTTTTATCTGCTAGTTATGTTCTAGTAAGCCTTGTTATAGGATTGTGTAATTTTTGTCCACTTCCGAGTTCATTTTCTTGTAAAATTTTAGTATTTTAGAACCTGCATTTTTTAAAATCTTTTTGTGGTTGTTCACAGTGACTCTATTTTCCACCCTTCATGAACTGTTATTTTTTGGAATTTGTAAGAAATGTAACAGATATCAGACACAAGAAAACAATATTGGTGGATGGGAAGAATACTGATTGATACCAATTAGCATCCATAGAGCTAAGCTTTTGGTTTTGCAGCAACAATTAAACCTCCAAATATTATTATAAAAGGGTGTTTTAAAAATAGCTTCATCGTTATAGTGAGTTACATTTAACATTATTAAGATAGGATTTTCACTGGACCAGACAAAAATATTCCTATATGTGGGTTTATTGCTATATCGATCTTCATTATACAGAGGTTTGACTGTAGTTAGGAGTAGAGACCGGATGTTAAGCACTAAAAGAGGTTGAAAGTAGGCAGGCAAAACTGCACTAAAAGAACTTGAAAGTAGGCAGGCAAAACTGCACCAAAAATCTTGACAAAAGACACTCAAAGGCACAGTGTTTTAATTTAATATAAAATCTTTCAAAATGAATGTTAACACATTATGTAGTCTAGGAAGGAAGCATATACGCGGAAGAAATTTTTACAAGCAATTTTTTACTAAATCTTAAAACCAGTGGTCTTAAACCTTTTTAACTTAAGGGCCATTTTCTTATTGGTGAAACGGGCTGCATTGATTTATTGATTATAAAAACATGATTTTAACTTAACACAAATATATAAATTATCTTACAACATCTTTAGGGATAGTTAAGAAACTTCATTTTCTCCAGTTAAGTGTTATAATATTAAATATTTTAATAAAGTTCCGCCTTAACCCTTAACATAAAACTTAGCTTATCTGGATCCACTCAAAATCAGTATTTATAAGACAGACACAAATATAAAATATTGTTGTCAAATAAAAGTCACAATTTTGTAGAAGAAGGCTGGTATCTTCTGCGTGGAATCAAGATGCGTCACTACTTAAAGGAATATGCATGAAATACGTGGATGAGAGGTCACCCTTACCCATAAGGAGGGAATGGAAAACAGCTGATTTAAAAAAAATTAACATTTAATTAGAGGCGGCAAGTATCTCCTATTGTAATATGTCAACTTTATATGTAATAACTGTTCTATTAGGTCATGTGGGGGAAATTGTTCTAGTCAGTAAGGTTTGCTTTAAAAATTGTATTTTTGAAGCTGTTTTTGGATGTTTAAATTGAGTCTGCAAATGATGTCGAGCTAATTTAATGTTTTGCACTTTAATGAGACAAGACTATTCTATTGTCATTTGAAAAAGGGAGGAAATTTAAATATTTTCTTAAACCTTCACTAACTACAGCTTTACGTTTACATCATAATACTGTGAATAATTAACATCAATTGACTTCAGTGTAGTACATGGGCGTACGGTATGGGGGGGGGTTCAGGGGGTCGAAACCCCCCGAAACATCTTTAATATTTTTAAGATTATATCATATAACGAAATAAAAGAATGCTGTGATTCGGATGTTATTTTAAAATTTCATACATATCAAAACATTATTTAAGATTGTTGAGCTTAATAACAGTGATGTATTACTAGTAGGCCTAAATAAAACCCCTTTTGGAATCTCCCGAACGATTCGGCGGCCTGGTTATCCATGTGGTGTGATCGTTAGGGTATCAGGATTTCATTGCATTTCAGCTTAATTCCTGCAAAATTTGAATATGTATAAAAACCTATTCTGGAATGGACTTACGAAATGACTACGTCTGCAATCTATTTGTCGATACAGATATACTGATTCATTAGACTCGGTACTTGTGTACTTTCAAATCTGATTAGAGCTTATAAATCTGCTAGTGTCACCACTACTTATGGTTCACACCTTGGATCTCGATATTACCTGATTTCAGTGCTCGGCATAAAGAGTTCGTGTGGAATCTAGCCCATAGTGTGCATATATCATACAGTATTATGATAATTTTTGTCAAAAGAAAGTTTTTATTTAGACAGAAACCTCAAGAAAAACAGTTTCAAAGACTGAACTGCATATTAATTATAGTGTATTATTGATCACAATACAACTGTTTAGTTAGTAAGTGCCAGTATGGTACTTTATGAGATTGTGTGGGGGACGGGAAAATGTCTGTCCGTCCATCCGTCTGCCCGTGTGTCTGTACGTGCGATAACTCAAATACGCTTTATCGGATTTTAATAAAACTTAGTATGCGCGTTTATAATGTCCATGGAAAGAAGCCTATTGATATTGGACAAAATCGGTTGAACAGTACCGGAATAAAACCCAATTTATTGTCTAAAAGGCGCGATAACTCAAATACGCTTTATCGGATTTTAATGATGCTTGGTATACGCATTTATATTGTCCATGGGAAGAAAACTATTGATATTTGACCAAATGCGTTGACCGGTATCGGAGTAATGCCAATTTAGTGCCTATTTTATGGTAATACTCGTATATTAGAATTTAACAAATGCAAATTCTATTGTTTTACACTGATCATATACGGCTTTGGAATTAGCAATACAGTTAGCCATAACACATTCCTTTGCATTTAATTATCTATCTAGTCAGATGTTTATGTCATTGATAAAGTTGAATACTGTTTATATACAGAAGGTATATATTACTGTGAAATAATTAGGCCTATGTAAATTAAGTAGAGTTCTTCCCCAGTGTATTTTGTAAATGTTGACATATGGTTTTTTAAGAATTTCTTATATCACTGTATACGCTGACGAGTTTGAATTAAGGTTAAGCATTTTCTTCCACAAGCACTGCTTAATGAATCGATCTGGAGCTTAACTCGGAGATAGATTACAGAAATAACTTATTTTGTTCACATCATAATTGCAATTAACTTATCACTGATTAAATGAAAGCATTCTGGCACTTTGTTATATCAGTTTACCTGATTTTATTTAAAAAGTATTGAGTTGCAGTGTGCGTAAGGACGTGGAGCTGAGACGACCTTACATTGAACCCCTCCCGAACAAAATTTCACCGTACGCCCATGGTGTAGTATGTGTACATAATTTCTTGTATTAGTCATTTGATACAAGGTTTAAAAAACTGTGAGTTATTATTTATGAACTACCTGCAGTAAAAATAAAATACAAGTGTATAAAAGTGCTTTTCACCTTTGAAAGCTATTAAAAAAAGAGAAATGGATTTAAAAATAATTTACTAGAATCAAGTTTAACATTGTGTAAGGTATGTCAAATGAGTAATTTGAAGTTTCCAAGAAGTACTTACAGTTCAGATAAAGAGGCAAGTACAGTACAACTTCACTTGGGGTAATGGGAGGCAGGATGACACTGGCAGGGTCATATAGGCCCTCCTATACCTGATTTTCCTTTTTATGGCTAAGACGCGAGAATCACATATTATTAGTGCAAATTAGGATCTAATGCAGTAGCGGCTCGTACTATTGAACGTAGGTGAAGCTCAAATCAGGGTTTGCAAAGTTCATGTCGGTGCATCAACAGTAGGAAATACAAAGTTCTCCCACAAGGGGAAGAAGGAAGCTTTATATTTATCCCTGCTATCAATGCACATAGGCCTACATGCACGTTATTATGTTACATTGCTTACCTATTTGTTGTATATCTTTCAGAGCACGAATAACATTTAAAATTTCACAGACTCCGGTTCCATTCCATGCCTAAGGTGAAGGCGTGGCCAACAGCATAGCTTTTTAATGTAATATTTCCTACATAACCACTGGTGCTGGTTGTACCACGAAGTGTTTAATTTGTCTTTGTATGGTTTGCTAGCCTGAGAATTTAACTTTTCTCTTATTAGCCTATAAGTTACTCTCTCCAACGACTAAAAGGAGTTTGTATCCGTTTTAACAGATTCAGTTTTACATTAAAGCTTGTGATAAATTTATATTGCCAAACACAATGAAAGTAAACAGCATTTTTTTTTTTTTAAACTGAAGCTCACCTGAACTAATGAAGTGAAATCACTCTTAAATATACGTTACGAACAATCACAACTGACACATAGCAACACATGGAACAGACTGACAATTTGGAGGGAATGCATGTTCCCACGAATATTCATCAGAGTAGAATGATTGTGTTCAAAACATAAAACTTACTTTCCATTTGCTTCCCTGCTACAGTACTTTAAAATTATTAGTGGGATTCTCAATTAAGAATCTGCAAGTCCCTCCCCCAAAAAGCGAGGAAATATAATTCCTTCTTATCTTACTTAATAAAACTTAGAAAATAGAATCTTAGCTAAATTTATTTTACTTTGTAGGAAAACTACAATATTTAGGAAAGAAGTGTCATTTAGACGGTCCCGGCCGGGGAGACAAGTAGTCATAAATCTATCGGCTTAGCTCGGTGAGTATAGGCAAATACTCTCAACTTATTGAGAGTATTTGGTATAGGCAAGGAGGCAAGAAGACCAAAAATTGTCTGCTTCAAATATGACGTATATCCCAATGAGAGGGTCGGAGTGGCGGGGGAAATTTTCTACCTACAGCAACCGCTGTAAACAAGAAGAGCAAGAGAAGCTGGAAAGTTTGTTCTTCAGCCAGCCCATTGGTGTTCCGTGATTGCCCTCCTGGTGAATGTTGAGGAACTGCGGAACACTGTCTCTGGCGCGAACATTCAAACAATATATTACTGTATTTCATCTTACGAGAATAACAGTAAAAGTAATAACGATAATAATACTAATATAATAATTATGATCATAAAAATAATTATAAATAAAATTCGAATCAAATAAGTAGGAAATGGTAGGTGAATTTGTTCTTCACCATCTTCCCCTGAATAGCCGCTACTGATCTAATGTACATAAGATTGTACAGAAGTAGGTTTACAATAATAATAATATTAGTGGTATAATGTAATCAGTAATATGTTAATATTCCTTTTAATTGATAGTAGTCATTTAATATAAATATATTGTAATAACATTGTTATTAATCATTGTCCTATATATTGATTCCATAACTGCAGAAAATGAAATACCTCTATCCTACTGACCTCCAGTCACAACTCTGTATAGAGACTCACTTTGCTTGTTCTGGGCTCTGTCCCCAAACTTCCAGGAATGTTCTGGGGAAGAGCTGTTACATGAACTGAGACTGTATCGGAGTACAATTCGTTTATTTAGACTGCCATAGAATTAAGTTTAGCCTCATTAGACCTAAAAAATGTGGAACGACATTATGGCTTTTTTGGGGGGTAAAAAATAAACAAAAATACTTTTTGAAATTTTCCTTCGGTTACGGGCTAAAAGCCAAATTTCAAGTTTTTAGCTCATCTGGAAGTGGGTGAACATAATGGCAGTGAGTGATTGAAAACCTTTCAAAGTTTTTTTGTGGGTTAAAAATTAAAAATTCGAACTTTTTGGGGTTTTCCTGTCAGTCACAGGTTAAACGCTATATGTTTGCCAAATTTCAAGTTTCTGGCCCATCTTGAAGTGGGCAAACAATTACGTCAGTGAGTGAGTTAGCCATTTGACTTTATAGTATGCCTATATTGATTCTATGAAGTACTGGAAGTAGTGTAGGCTGTAGCTAGTTTATTCTGGATAAAATCATCTATTGTCTTGTCACACCAAACAACTAATGTTTTATCTCGTACACTGATACCATACATTACTGCAAGTAATGAGTATGATTAGTAATATAATTATTTAAATGCAATTTAACTTTATTCTGGATAAGTCATGTAAAATCTTGTCATAAAATACTGAAAGGCCTTTAGTTTGTATGCCTATAATTATTTTAAAAATTACAGAATTTTAGGCTGGATAAAGTTATGTAAAATCGTGTCATACTACAGCAACTAATAAATGTCTTATTACAGCCTACATATTGAAAACATCAATTACTGTGATAAATAGTAATGTAATAATTTAAATCATTGCTAGTTTACATAGTAGGCCTGGGTGGTGCAGTCTGTATGGCACTGGCTTTCTGAGCCCATGGTCGTGGGTTCTATCCTGATATGGCATTTATATGTGCATAAATAAAACATACCTATGTCTCTAGATTTACAGACTCCCTCTACTGAGGGAGAAAATTCTGGCTCACCAGCGATGGTTACAAGGCTGTCATTAAATACTGTAAAAACAAACAATTTGGTGTGTGATATAAAAATACATCCATGTCCGGGGGAAGTAGGCTATACATACTAGATACATTACCTTATGGCAATTTAGTAACTAATATAGGCCTAATTAGTACTGAGCAGATTAATTCTTCCATTTTTCTTCAAGTAGTGTATAAATAAATATAACTTACAGTATTTTAATAGTGAAGTATTAATATTAAAATAACATAGTGGAACATAATTATTTCCTGCCTATTTCGAGTAAGAACAATAACAATAGTCCTGTATTATAGTCTCATGAAACTCTAATACTGTACATTAAAATTATCTCGACATCACCTGCAGATTTGATTTTAGTCTCTGAAAACAGCTTCAATAAATTCAATTTTTAAACCAAACCTGATCGATTATTAAAATTTCTACCACATAGCCTAACAGTGGTAACCTAACCTTCCAGTAAAACATCCAGTACCTTGGTCCTTAAATAGATACTCAAAATAAGGATTAAATTGTTCATCATGCATTCCAGTAATATAATCAAATATTAATACCATGAAAATCCAACACAACATGTGCATATTATTAAAGCGGTTCAGTATGTACCACACTAACAGTAGCATCATGTACGGTGTCATACTCTGCTGTCATGTTGGAAGTGCACCATATTAGCATAGTTAGTAAACTTACAGAGGCCAAGAGAGATGAAAATGGGGACTGGAGAATATTGCATGACAACGAGCTTCATGACCTGTACTCTTCACCAGACATAGTAAGAGTAATTAAATCACAGAGGATGAAATGGGCTGGATATGTTGCGTGCATGTGGGAGGAAAGACTTATCCCAAAAATATTGACTGGGAGACCTGAAAGGAAAAGACCATTTGGAAGACCCAGACATAGGTGGGAGGACAATATTAGGATAGATTTAAGAGAAGTAGGATTTGAGAGGGATGGTTGGATGGAGTTAGCACAGAATAGGGTTGAATGGCGGGCTCAGGTAAGCACAGCAATGAACCTCTGGGTTCCATAAAATAGATAATATTCCTTTAGCTTGCTGAGGAATTGTCCATTTCCATTGAGTAAGTATGTAAGTAAACTTACAGAACTCTTTTCATAATTTACAATTACCTAAAACATTGCTATAAAGTCTTCCTCCCAGACTTCCAGATCACACCTTGCAGTTTGTTTCTATAAGCGATAAACAATTTAAGGTGACCTTATCTATAGACAGAGCATGGTAAGCTGCATAGAGTTTTCTAATTCTAACTTTATTTTCAATTATTATTCTATTATCATCATCTGTGAACAGTTCTTTCCAAACATTTTCCTTGAATATCATTTGTTTTCACACAACATCCTTTCAGATAGGTTTTAAAAACCATATGTTCCATTGAAGATTTATAGATATAACTCTGATAGGGCAATTCAGAACTACAGTGCACCCATAATCTTTAACACAATATGCAGTATGAGAGTTTCTGAGTTTGTGAGTGAAATTATTATTCACTTAAGAACATTCTTACATAATAAGGTTTGGATTCTACTATTTTAATTTATTAAAGTCAGTGTAAAAGGTTGTGTTCAATGTACATTTTTATGATTGTTGTACACATTCACTCATCTTGCATCCGTTTTAGGATTGTGAAGTATGCATAGACATTGTTTGCAATCTGAAACAAAAGAAAATATTGTTCCGTTGTTTAAATTTTTTACAAGCATTCATTTCTTCTTAACAATCTATAAACTGGTAAAACTGTACTATAACATGTTCCTGCCCCAGACCTCTATATCAGAAATAAGACTTTATCATAGGGATTAATTGAACTTACATGTTGTACAGTGTGTCAAATGGGTTATGAGTTTTTATAAACATCAAAAGAAAATGAAACTGTTGGTTGTTCAACATAGGGATCCCCCCCTTATAAAATCAAACACTGTAAAGGATTTTACTAACCATCTGCCCTGAAGTATTCTTGCTCATTGCATTACTTGTTAGTGGTGACCTATAGGAGGCTCTGTGTTGAGTTGATACCTAACCAGGCATCACACCTATGTTTTGCCCAGTATTGATCTAGAGTTTCTTATGTTATACGTTTTATCATTAAGTGCATGATAGTCAAATTCAAAGAATAAAGTAAAAATAGATGTTAGATTGTAGGTTCATCTGCATATCGCTTTTTTCTTCACACAGTAGTAGAGCCCAATCTGTGTGTTATTTTTTGTGTACAGTATTTAGAAATACCTAAAAGTAGGCCTACTATGCCAGTAACATAATTATAATTTCTACAACACTAGTAACAATTGTGATTTTTTGAAAAGCAAGGGAGGAAAATTCCTTCGCAATCTTTATATTGCCCTTCTCTACCCCTTCCTGTGTACAAGTGCTGCACAGAGTTTGAACCAGAGGAACTATGCGTAGTAAAGTTTACTGTACAACATGTTAAAGTTACTCTGCATCCCATGGAACCAAATCTTATCAATTTTGCATCTCCAATCCAAAGCCAGAGAAGCCATAATGGGAAGCTTACTTCTCCACCTTGTCCGGACAAAGTTCTTCGAAGGAAGTACCAAATAAAGTTTGATGAATATATGGTAAATCCAAACAGATCCCAATCTCGGGTTTGTAACTTCATCTCAGAGAAATACGAGAAATACAAAATACAAAATTTCATAGAAATATTTATTGTAACAGCAAGTGTTCAGCTATTTTTCAACATATTCATCACAGGAATTGAGACATTTGTAATACCGTGGGACCAACTTTTGAACACTTGTGTCGAAGAAGTCTGCCACCTGGGATTTGAACCACCGTGTAAAAACCATCTCCTCTTCTCTGTCATTTATTGAGGTGTAGGAAAAGATGGAAATCACTGGGAGTGAGGTCCGGGCTGTAGGGTGAATGTTGAAACATCTCCTAGCCGAACTTTTGCAGGAGACTTGCAGGGAGGTGTTTGAATCTCCACCCTAAAGCTCGGATGCACACCCAGAGATTTTAATCTTTTCCTACCCCTCAAGAAATGACAGTGAATGACAGAGAATGGTAGAGATTTACAGAAAAACGGAGAAGGTTATCACACAATGGTTCCAATCCCAGGTGGCAGACTTCTATGACACAGGTATATAAAAGTTGGTCCCACGGTATGACAAATTTCTGAATTCCGGTGGTAAATATGTTGAAAAGTAGCTCAACACATTTTGTATTTGTTACACTAAATGTTTCCATTAAATTGTGTTTTGTTTCTGTTAATGACCTGAGGGAAAGTTACTTTATGGACGTGTCTCGTATGTTGCCTATACTCTTGCATTCTTCTTCTCTCACACCAACAGTGGTGAACAATATTCTGATGCTTTTCTACCAGTAAAATATGCTGCTGAAAAGATCCACCTTAATTTCTCCAGCTTGAGAAAGGAATCCTGTAACACACATTCACTCTGTCACAGCTGGAGGCCTTTTTACAGAATGCCAAAAATACCTCCCCTGGCCTTGATAATATCCAAAACCACATATATCTTCCTCTCTCCCATGAAACATAATCCTTCTGCCTATGGATTTACAAAAGAATATGGTTTGACAATGTTTTTCCATTGTCCTGTCAAGAGGACATTATTGTTTCCATCCTCAGCCCAGCAAAGATAAATTCTTTCCCAGTAGCTACATTCCCAGTAAATTAGTTATTACTGTGGTCTGTAAAGCACTGGAATGACTCATCTGGCACCTGGAGAAACACAATATCCTTTCATATGCTGAATTGGGTTTTCAGTGTCGTCAATTCAGCACTGACCACCTCCACAGAGAGGAAATGTATATACAGCAAGGGTTTTACTGAAACAATATACTGTGAATGTCTTCTTTGACCTTGGAAAGACATACAATAGGACCTGGCGATATGGAATTCTCTACTCTTCATGGTTGGGGCACATGAGGTCGTCTGCCCTTCTAAATTTCTAACATGCTATATTTCGACACTTTGAAGTTTGTATCAGGTGAACCTTGTCTGACTCACATACAGGTGAATGGTGTACCACAAGGCTTGGTGCTCAGCGTCGTCACCCTCTTTGCAGTTGCTTTCAATATAATTGCAAAGATTGTTCACAGTTCCATTCATATCTCTTTATGATTTTGCCATTTACTACTGGTCTCATACTCCAGACACTTTGACTGCCAACAATGGGCAACGCTCTTGCCACTCAGTGCAGACCCAAATGCATCAGATCAATGGGATTGGCATTTGACACACACACACACACACTTGAGTGCCAACTCCTGTTAACTCTAAATAATCTCTCTAAATGGGCTTTAAGAAAATGGGTTTCATTTCTTATCCATGAAATTGCATAAATTTTACTTCTGGCCTTTTGTTCTGCTCTGAAATCCTTGGGCTTCATATTATTTTCCCAACTTTTCTGAAAATCACACATTCACCATCGCCTTGTGTCCTGGGATCATGTTTTGAAGATTCTTAGTTTCCTTTTTGGTGCCTCCTAGAGGTGGGTACTGGTTGGTAATGCTTTGGCTTTATCAATAATTGATATACAGTATTCTAAACTGGACTATGACAGCTTTAAGGTTCAGCTTATTATTATTTACTTATTATTTATTTATTTATTTATTTATTCACATATTATTTACTGTCCACCACATTCGTATCCATCTAGCTAAAGGAGCTTTTTGAACCAGAAATAGTCAGAAATGGCAGACTCGGAGAACTTCTCTTTCTCTCTATTGAAAAGATGCACCCTTCCCACCCATGTTCAAAGTGCTTTTACAACCAGAACTAATTCATAGCTATGTGAGGAATCTTAATGTTTCTCGTCCAACTGACATCCATTAAAAAAAAAAAAAAAAAATCTTATTCCTTCTTAGCAACAATGGACATTAATAACAACACAGGATTTCTTTTCCTACTGGAAGAAAACTTACCGTAGAAAATCCTTCTAGATTGACAGGTATCATTTTGCCAGCAGTGAAACGAACAGGTCTCTGACTCCTCATTATGACAAATTTTAGCAACTTCTTTACTTGGTAGCTGGAGTGATACCAGTTCGTACAGTATGTTGTGTTCTGTACTTCGATACTCTGTAGGAAAACATTAAAATAAATTATATTGGTCTGATGTACATTCATACTTGTAAATATCCCCTTACAGAAAAATAAATATGCCTAACTAAATATTCTAGGTTATTGTCTTAATGCATTAACAAAAATAATACAACACCTTTTATTAAATGCCACATTATATAGAGTTACGTATACACAGTATAACACAGATAATCTATTGCATCAGTATACAGACCTATCAAGTCAAGATTTTTGCAACCAATGTGACTGGACTGCTATGTTGTCACCCCTGAGAATGAGTGAGAGAGCAGCAAGAGGCTCAAGACATTGTATCAGTAGCAGTTTCTCCTATTGTGCTGCAGTGCTGCAGCACACAGCTTGTTTTCTGCTCGTCGTATAATGTTATTTTCAAACTCAACACTATACTTACTTTTACGTAGATTTTGAACTTGGTGCATCCACACGAGAATTTCTTAGCTAGTAGCTTGGGAGTCAAGAGTCGGTAATGTGAATACTACCTTTCCGGCACCATGATGGGATTCTGTGAACAGCACATTTTTCGTAGGGCTGTGACATCATGCTCAACCTTGACTGCATGGCGTATATGGGAGTTTTAACCTGCAGAATGTGCTGCGGCAGCGGGCAGCCCTGAGTGAGATTCTGAGGCTTTACTAATTACTTCAAGTCTGACCGGCGGGCGCGCTGTTAGTTATGTGAGAAGATCTTCCACCGTCTGACGGTAGAGGCCCGTGATGTAGCGTGGAGGACCATCTAGTCGAGTAAGCAATGCTTTTCATCTTCACTGCCAAATTCGAATGTGTTAAATTCAGAAAAACCCGGATTCCACAACCCCGATTAAGTATTCTGTCGCACTGGGAACACTAAGAGACTTCCTCTACCTCAAGCATTAAAAATACTATTTTCTCATCTCTTATTCCATTTCGGGAACTCTCACACGATTTTCCCTGGCCTAATTATTATTATTATTATTATTATTATTATTATTATTGTTGTTATTGTTATTATTATTTATTTTATTTTATTTTTTGCTATTTTCTCTCGTCACACAACTCACACAACATTCGACGAGACGAGAGAAATTAGGAAAAATATAATTAGGGCAGAGAAAATCGTGTGAGAGTTCCCAGAGATGGATTAAGAGACGAGCAGTTTAGATAGGCCTACTAATAATTTTTAAAAATATTTTAAGTTTGCTGTATGAAATGGTATTTGCAGCACACCCTTGTTTTGAGCCACGAGCCGCTACTGCATTGTATACCAAAATTTCATAGTATGCATGCCTAAGGAATCAATTCTAAGAAAATTTTTTAAGCAATAAGTGAATTCAGCAAGTATCAGAATGTGTTGACTCTTCACATCATTGCACATCCCTACCTGAAAGAAAGTTTAGAAAGAAACTACAGATAGTGCAGTCATGTGAGACTGCTGGATGGAAGACTATGCAATAATTAGAACACAATAATTGAACAATTTCACAATAGGCCTACTGTTGTTTACACCAATAAAAAATTGAAAATAATTTAACTCTGCAATTCTGTATTATTTTGAGATAGTTTCATGTGTCTATATTGGTTTTATGTAACAATATACAGTGTTTTTTGTATATTTTGGGAAAATGATCAATGTCACTTCCATCCCAAGAAAAAACGACTGATGTCCAATGAAACAAAAACAAATGATAGACAAAAATCTGAATTTACTTGTGACACATTCCTTAAGGCTAGTTTACACGACGAAAATTAGGTTTCGTAACTGAGTTTCGCAACTGTTTTTTACTTGAATGCGCAAGCGCTAGATGTACTGGCAACAATGAGTTACGACACTAAGCACTTTCGGCTGATTCCAACTTTTCACGAAACTATAATAGTAATATTTAGATTATACGGTTATTTAGCTTGTTTGCATTTCGTAAAATGAAATGGGGAAGTGAGGAAATTGTGAAATGCCTGTATTCATACGTGTTTCAAACGTTTATATGATATTTTAACAACTTGAACTTCAGAAATAACATGAAATGTGCGGTTGCATTGGAAAGAAAATGTGTGTAATTAGTTTCACGAAATCACTTTCATGAAAGTGGTTACGAAACCTAGTGTCATCGTGTAAACTAGCCTTTATAACAAGAAGGCATAATGAGAGTATTACCTGTGAAGTAACCATTTCTCCACAGGAACACAACATGTACATAGAAAACCAGACAGAAAGAAATGCAAAGAAGAATTTCACAAAGTTCTCATCATTTTTAACCTGCAAAAGAAAAATTGGTATTACTACAAATTGATTTTTCTGGAATATTGTTTTACCTTGAAATTAACTTCATAAATCTTTTACCATTGTAGCACGAAATATAGTGGTGCACATGGCTCCTGCATTGCAGAAGAAGAACATAAAGAATAGTGGACTGAACAATCGTTCAACATCTTCACAGAAACTGTAAAAAAAAAACAAAAAACAAATAACTTATAATACTACAATAGTTAATAATGCTATTATGGTTTCAACTCCTTCATCTTTTTTATTTCTTAAACTCATTGTATGTTCCTTTTGGCATAATAGGATAGAAGACATTTATTTTCTATAAATTTGTTGTACATCCTAAAGTTGGTTTCCACATTTTCCTGCAAATGTGCAATGTTGGAAGTGCTTAGACACAGATCCGAAAAATACGAGGGCCGTCCATAAAGTAAGTTTCCCTGAGACTGTTTACAGAAACAAAACACATTTTCATGGAAATGTTTATTGCAACAGATACAGCAAGTGTTCAGCTATTTTTCAACATATTTGCCACCGGACCAACATCTGAATACCTGTGTTGGAGAAGTCTGCCGCCTGGGATTTGAACCATTGTGAACCATGTCTGCCTCGTTGTCATTCTCTGTCATTTATTGAGGTGTAGGAAAAGATGGAAATCACTGGGAGCAAGGTCCAGGCTGTAGGGTGAATGTTTAAACACCTCCCAGTCAAATTTCTGCAGGAGACTTTCTGGAAAGTGTTTAAAAATCCACCCTATAACTTAGCCCTGATCTTGCTCCCATTGATTTCCATATTTTTTCCTACATTTGAAGCAATGACAGAGAATGACAAAGAGGCGCACATGTATTGCCACACAATGGTTCAAATCCCAGGCGGCAGACTTCTACGACACAGGTATTCAAATCTTGGTCCCACAGAATGAAAAATGTCTCAATTCTGGTGGTGAATATGTTAAAAATAGCTGAACACTTGCCGTATCTGTTGAAATAAACATTTCCATAAAATTTCATGGAAATGTTTATGTAAACGGCCTCAGGAAAACTTACTTTATGGACGGCCCTCATATAACTCAAATTATTAATGTTTATGTTTGGATTATATTTCGGCAAAATCAATTTTAAATTAATTCTTACCAATCATTGTATTTAGTGTAGTTTCCTATGGGCTAACATATGCTTATACCAATTACTGAAACATACTTCTAAAATAATTATGAAGATAATGTATTTATTTACAATACACAAACACAGAAGAAAATATAAAAAAAGGAAATTATGTTGGTAATCCCTAGCACATGTAGTTTACAGCCAGAGGAATATATGTTTGGATAGTAAAAGAATATGTTTTTTAAAATTTTCAGTCAGTTGCATGCATAATTTATTGAGAAAATACCAGTGGCATTGACATTGTTTTCTGGGTAAACTAGAATTAAAAAAGTGAATTTATAATTGTTTAAATGATAGGCCTACACAAATTCCCAAATGTTATTGGTATTTTAAATAATACAATAACGGGAACATTACACATGGATTCAATTTTGTATATATTATTATTAATGTTATTATTACATAGGTTTATTAGCCTATTATTATTATTATTATTAATGCAACCCCACAAGTTGATGCATAATAGCAGTAGGGGTTGAGGTATACAGCGGTAAAAAATATTTTAATGATAGTACTAATAGGTTTATAACAAGGTTGATGCTGCCATTATTTGTTTATGAATACAGTTATTTTCTTAGTATGTTATTTAGGTGGACTCAATCTCTAAGTTTTCATCATGCTACGCCACTAGAAAATGTGTTATGAAATTAAAATACGAGAGTTGGAAGTTTAATAGTGGCAACACATCTATAAAATCAAGGTGAATTATTTTTAATAATTTTCTTTCTGTCAGGTCCAAAATTCATTAATTTTTTTAAAGTAAACATCCAGCAAGAGCGATTTGAACTTCCTGTAATTTATCTTGATATTACTAGATGTGTTGCCAGTGCTTTAGTTGGAAAATATTTTATGGGGGTACTCACCGTACTTCAAAATTTTCCATATCGCCTCATACAAAAGAGTTTTAAAAAACCGAGCATCTTATCAGGATAGCCAACATGTAATCTAAGGAGAAAGTAATTATTGTAGAAATGAGCACGAAGGTGAAGATTAGAACGCATATCTATTGCGAATTTAATAGTGTTTGTCATTATTAACAAATACACTCTCGTGAATTGGACATTTAATAAGTATTTTAGGACAATCTCGTTCCTGTACTGCCAGTACGACGTACCGGAGCACATATTTTTCCCGGTATGATAGAAGGAAAATAATTTTATACCGGTACGCAGTACCGGTGCGTACCGGCCCAACTAAAGCACTGTGTGTTGCCACTATTAAATTTCCAACCCTTGTATTTGCAGGATAATGTACCCACACTTAATACCTTTACTTACCTTAGGAGAGCCTGATGGTATTTTATACAGTTACGAAGATAATGAAACTCATCTGCGTTTATAGTGAGTTGGTCTTCCTTCTCAGTGCTAGTATTTCCAGCTTGTCTTAAATGCAGCATTTTGTTAAAAGTTTCCTTCAAGTCAGTTCCATCAATTTTCTCAGGAACTTTATTTAAGTGCTTGGATTTATCACTTTGTGGTTCTGATAAAGCATCATTTTCAGTGATATCATTGATGTTACGCAAAAATTGATTTAATATTTCAAAATGAGCTGACAGAAAAAGTGTTAGTGCGTAATACAGCGTGTTATATCCTATGAAAGACATAGCTATAAGAAATGAAGGAAATATCTGGAAAATCCATATTAACATGTATCTTTTTGGTTCCATTGGATTTTCAGGCAGCCACATTCTATGGCAGAAGAGATCCCAGTGAATTTCCTGTGTGGTATTAGCTCGCAGTTCGATTTCTTCACTGGTAAGTTCAGACATCTTTAATTCATACACCGATCTGTTTATAACTGGACGTATAATCCACATGATTGACGACATTGATACCAAACTCATTACGGTTCTTGAATACTTCACATTTCTTTTTGCGGCTGCTAGTATGATATTATAATGTTTTGTTGTAAAATTAAAATTACTGGTACAGTCTCTGAACTCATCGTAGACCTTTTCAATGATATGATGAACTTGTTCTCTTCTAGTTATTAAGTAAACTATGCATGTAAATGTGTTCAGTGCACTGACAAACTCAAAAAGAATTTCTGTCATAGCTTCTATGTCATCAATAACAGCTACCAATCCTACAATCTGTGCTAACATGGAGGGTGGGCACCATATTATTATCATGAGGCAGTATGCATTGTAAATAGTATGTTTCCACGTCTTTTTCTCTCCTTTAGGTGATAGAATTCCTCCAAATTTCATAAATACCAATTGAAGATCCAGGAATGAATCTTTTCTTCGCTGACCGATAGCCATATCTAAAAAGTCGAAATGCAGCATAATTAGTTAATAGGTGCATGAATAAATTAGCAGTAATAATGGTTTTGTGGGCTAATTGTTGAGTCATTATTGTGTAAAGCCAAGCTTTTGGCTGCTGTCATCTCTACACCATCCCCATTTAAAACTCATGAACCCATTATAACTAATCTGAGCCAAAAAAGCCACAAATCACATATAAAACTTGCTAAAGGCAAGAACATCCTTTTGGAATGAATATTGGTTTTTTGTACAAGATATTAGTGTTAGATCATCTTTACAATACAGTCCTCACATATTGTGTGCTTATTTTGAAGCAAAGTCATGATATTGAAATATGATAATTATCACTCAAAAGGAATTAAATGAACAAACTACAAGATAGTTCAAACCTCCTAGCATTTCCTGAACAGCAATATGGTGCAAGTGCACCATTGCTAAGCCTTGCTCGGCTCTTGCAAATTACTGGTCGAATAATATATGAAACTGAGCTTTATGTATATTAGTATTAGAATTAGCCCGTAACATCCCTTTCGGGCAAGGGCCTCTTTCTATGAAAGGTAGCTGGGTTCTTGCAGACCCGGGTAGCTAGTCTGGGAGAGATCAGTCTTTGGTAGTGTCCAAGTTAAGTTTTATAAGGTGTCTCCAGGTTTGACGATCCTTGGCTTGCGTTGTCCATCGGTTACCAAAGGTGTGCCTGATGTCGTCTGACCAGCGTGTTTTCTGCCTTCCTATGTGCCTTTGACCTATCCTGGGGTCCCATGAAGTTATTCTGTACGTCCATCTGGTGGGTTGTAGTCTCATGGTGTGCCCTGCCCATCTCCATTTTAGGCGGCTTGCTGTGGTTGCTGCGTCCCTCATACCTGTCCTCCTTCGTATTTCGTGATTGTGTATCCTATCTTTTAGTGTGATCCCTAAAATTTTCCTCTCCATTTTCCTCTGACAGATTTCTATGGCTTGTCTGTGCTTCTTCGTTAAGCTCCATGTTTGTGCTCCATATAGTAAAACCGGGAGTATGCACATGTTCGTGACTTTGGCCTTTAGGTGAACCTTGTATGAATGATCTAGGAGGATGAATTTAAGGGACCGGAATTTTGCCCATGCTGCTGTGATGCGACGTGCTATTTCTTTGTCTGAGTTATTCTGGAATGAAAAAATCTGCCCCAAGTAGGTGGTTTCTTGGACATACTCAAGCGGTTCTTTAGTAGCTAGTGGCAACTTCGTGTCTGTTCGTCATTAGCTTGGTTTTTGCTGAATTCATGGTTAGACCTGTTGCTGCACTTAGGTTTTCCAGAGCGTTAATGTGAGATTGTAGTTCGATTGGTGTGGGTGCAAAAAGCACGATGTCGTCTGCAAATCTTAAGTGGGATAGCGTTGCCCCATCTATGTTGACTCCGTAATCACCTTCAATTCTTCTGAATATACTCTCCAGTAAGCTTATAAAGAGTTTAGGCGACATTGGGTCTCCTTGACACACCCCCTGTTGTAGCTTAAATTCTCTGCCTTGTTTATCAAGTTGAATCCTTGCCATGATGTTGGAGTATAGCTTGGCTAGTACTCTTATGTACTTATCGTCTGTTCCTTGGTTCTTTAGGGCTGTTATTAGTGGTACATGTTCAACTGTATCAAATGCTTTCTTAAAATCTATAAAAGCCAGATAAAGATCCTGGGTTTCTCTAAAAGCTGTCTGACTGTGTGTAAGTGGTCTGTAGTGGAGTAACCTGCACGGAATCCTGCCTGTTCCTCTGCCTGGTTTTCGTCCAGATTGCAGTTGATCCGTTTAGTGATGATCTTAGAGAATATTCTATATATGTTAGACATTAAGCTTATCGGGCGATAGTTGTTGATGTCTTCTTTATTCCCTTTTTTATGCAGCAGTATTAGGTTATTGGATTGCCATTGCTTGGGAATAATGTTCCATAAATATTATCATGCACATTCCTTTAATATGCATTATTTAAAAACCGTGTCTATTAAAGACGGCATGCTTCCTGGCTCAGAGGTTAAATTTCAGTAGCATTAAATAATTCAATAGTCGTAGACCATGTTCGAAACTCAGCTACACAATTCATGGGTATCAAATAATTGTGTACACATACAAACAAAAGGAAAAACAATACTTAATTTCTCAGAAAAGTAACAAACGTATTGTCCCAATTTCAATAACTCCATTGATTCTATAAGTTTTTTTTATTTTTTTTAATAATTTATTTATTTTTTTATTTTTTTAAACGATGCTTTGGACTCACACAAATTCCTCAATTTTATTTTGACTGACTAAATATACAGTGTATTTGTTAATAGAAAACACTAGATATATCTGGTAGGTAGCTCACTGTAGGAAGGGATAAGCTCTAACAATGTTCAGCAGAAATCAACAGTACAGCACTCGCATGAGTTACTGTGATTGGTGGACATGTATCATCCATTTTTTATTCCTTCTTTAAACTACAATCTTTGACAGTTTGTTAATAAAGATAGTTCTGTAATTATAATGAACTGTATTTTAGTGATACATAGAATAAAATGTTTGAAATATAAAACATATAATAAAATAATACATAGAATTTAGAACATGTTCACATTAACACTGCTTTGTGTGGAAACATTCCTCAGTAGTCTTACCCCTTTCAGGTATTGTCCTTTCATTAGGTATGTCCTTGTTATTAGAATCCTACTTGAATATTATTTGTTCATAGCTTATTTCTTTTGGCATTCATCTGACAAAATACACAGTCGTTTAAAGAGCAATTTTCACATGCATCTCTCAAATGGCTAGCACAAGTCTATTTATAACGCTTCGTACACCATCTCTGTGTCATTAAGTCTCTGGATCTTCCAAATTCATAACATGTTCTTGAACTCCAAGAAATTCTTGAGCACATCTTCTAATCTTTGTATGAATTTGTGGAATTTTATATCTATTTTCAATCTGTGCTTTGTCAGTTCCCAAAAAATGTTAGAAAGGAAACCCGCTCTCCTTGTATCCTTGACATTCTTCAGATTGGCTTTGCATATTTCAAATTTATCTGTCAAACGAGCAACCCTTTCCCCTCTCAAAATTACTTCAAAATCATATCAATGTAATATATTAATGCAATTTTTGAGAATTTTTATAACATTCCTGTCTTAGAATAAATCTAAAAGTTCAATTTCTGGTCTTTACCTGATGAGCTTGTTCTTTGGTTCTGGAAAGTGCATAATTATGTTATCCAATGGGGTACAAAATGTTCTATTAGACCTATAATCTTCCTTCAGCTGCATTTTTCACTCTCCTTTGCAGATGAAAACCTTAGAATTTTAAACACCCATAAAATATAACACAAGCACTATTGAAATACAGAATATAGATAGTAAAATGTATGTAAGTGCTAACCAAGACTTTGCAGAAACTGTAGCATAAAAGATTGTGCGGTTGACAGTTGTCCCCAAAAACACGTGGAAGGGTAAAACTTGAAAACAACTGCAAAAACAACTACACAACAACTGAAATTTAGAAATGCTGCTGTTTATGCCTTCTGTAGAAGTTATCTATGGCTGCACGGCTATAATCCCATTCTGAGAAGTACAACAATGATAATAATAATAATACTTATTGATCCAGTAACATCATTAATGTACAAGGTACATTTGATATTGGACAAGTCAGAAAACACACTGAAACTAAACTAGACTAAATATAACTAAGACTTTATAAAGTACCGGTAATAGGCCTATAATTAATAAAACAATCAATTTAATATACAGAGTTAGATGAAGTTGTAATATTAATGTAGTAATTGGGTTATATATTTATGGTTAGGTATTCTTCAACGGAGTAAAAGCAGTGGTCAATCAAATATGCCCTCAGCAAAGAGGATTTAAACGTATGTTTTTGTTGTAATAATTTTAACCGATTAGGAAGACTGTTGTATAGTTTTATACCAGAGTGAAATGCTCCTTTTTGGGATAGAGTAGTATTACGTTGTTGTGGATGTAGATCAGAATGGTGCCTAGTGCCGTGGGAGTGTACATCGCTGTTCTTAATGAAGGGAGAATTTCCAACAATTGTGCTCTTTCTAATTAGCATTATATTTTCCAGTATGTAGAGACATGGCAGAGGAAGGATGCCAAGTTTTCTGAAAAGGGGTTTACATGGTGTTCTTAAATTTTGCCCTTCCATAATCCTAATAATTTTTTTCTGGGTTCTAAAGCATTTTATAATAGCAGGTGACCTTCCCCAGAATGCTAAACCATATCTGAGTAAGAGACTGGATGTAAGCAAAGTAAACAGTTCTGAGTGTGTCTTTTGTGGTACAGTTGGCTAACATTCTCATTATGTAAGTTGCAGTGCTGAGTTTCTTGTTTACTTCGTCAATGTGTACATCCCAATGTAAATTGCTTTGCACCCATAGCCCTAGGAATTTTGTGCTGTCAACTTTCTCAATAGTCTGATTGTAGAGAGTTATTTGTGGAGAGAAGAAGTTTTTGTTTTGGGTAGTGTGGAAATCCATGGAGACGGTTTTATTGAGGTTGATAATAAAAACAAATATGTGATTGACACCTTTCAACCATGACCTATCAACCATGCGAGTACTGAAGTGTTCAAATTAGTTGGAGTACCGAATTATTATTATTTAGAGATTTATTTATTTTTGTCCATTTATGCATGCCACAACTATAATGAATTTTTAGGGAACTTACCTCTTCTTATAATCAAAATGGCACGACTATTGCTTGGTAAGGAAACTTATACTAGCTTAACCCATAACCTGACTTGAGTTTTATCAATTTATTTGCTAAGAGAGACATTATGTAAAATAATTTAATGCAAAATATTATGAATTTCTCACTGCTTATTAATTGTAATCTTGTGTTTTTTTACTTTCACTTTGATCGGTCCTGTGCCTTCTGACTTCATAAATTTCAACCTTGCATCTTAGTATGCACTTTTAAGACTATAAGTACTTGTTCACATTCTTTTCCCATGTTAACAGTGACCTTGACTTTAAACTTTGTTAATATTTTAAACACATGGTGGGACATTCTTTCATAATTCCAACTGCAAGCACAGAAATCACTCCATAATTTTTATTTTCTTAGTTCTATGAGATGTATAATTGGTTTCTTTAAGAAATCCTCTCATAAATTAGATAGTATTTCTTCAGACAAATATTTTCCCCCTCATTAAATAGGATGATAATCCACACTTAAGGATTTGTGGGGGTGACTTTGACATGCAATGGTTTTTACCGTGAGTAGGGAACCTCTCAAGGACAAAGGACACACACCTCAATTAAGAAGAAGGCGGGACATATTGGAAGTTTTCCACTGTGTGTATACACGTGAACAGTACTTTAGTTGGAAAAAATATTTGGGGGGATAGTGCAGAGAATGAGTCCGCCGGCGTGGTCTTGTGGTTAGCGTCGCTGACTACAGATCCGTCGGCCCGGGTTCGATTCCCGGTACCTCCTCGGATTTTTCTGAGGTAGGGAGGTCTGGTAGGGGTGCACTCAGCCTCGTGATTCCAAATTGAGGAGCTACTTGATAGAGAAGTAGCGGCTCCGGTCATGAAAACCACCAATAACGGCCGTGGGTGTCGGCATGCTGACCACATGCCCCCCAATCCTGCCATCTGCCTACGGGAGATGACGCAGCGGTCGGGTGGTAGGCCAAGTCCCTCCAGGGATGTAGCGCCACGGAGTTTAGTTTAGTTTAGTTTAGTGCAGAGAATGAAAATTTTGGGGGCATTTTGACATAAATATGTATAAGACTATTCTGGCAAAATAGTTTTTGTAAATTATAAGGAAATGTAATTTAATTTTTAAAAACTTAAAACGTCATATATTTTGGGGAGGCCATCCCCCTGCACCCCTCCCAACTAAAGAACTGTACTTGAGACATGAGTTTTCTTCCAATGTTCTGAAAAAAAACTTGATACCAGGCTCCATCAAAGCCTCATCAATCAAATACCTAATATTCTAAATTTTATAATATTTTGTATTTTGTTGATTACTTAGATCTACACTGTATCACTTAGCATTTATCTCACTTAACCATATTACATACAACATTGACATGTCCCATATCAATGTATATTGATCTCGCAGGACGTAAATAAATAAATAAAAGTCTTATGTCTGGAAAACTCAGGCAAGCTGGAACTTCTACCAGCTTACTGCTTACTTTGACTGGAGAACTGAGTTACAAATATCACTTCTTTAGCATGGTTGTAAATGTATTCATGATGATCTAAGCTTTGTTGTTTGGAGTCTTACCCTAAGTGGGGTTGCACACCAAAGCCGGGCTGGGCTGAGCCGAGCCGGGCAAAAATCGCTTGACCACTAATTATGCAGTATTTCAATGGGAGCTTTCAAATAAGACTCCGGGCCGGGCGAAGTGAAGCCGAGCAATTTTGAGCAGTCCTGCTTCCCACTACTTCAAGCGGTTTCTGCCTGCGTTTTTGTTCAGTCTAGCTCGGCCTGGACAAATGGATTCCAGTATATAATCGAATGTATGGGCACTCATTCTAAAATATCTCCAAAAACGTTCTTCCTCTTCTCGGAGTTTCGAACTATCCGCTTTTCTCGTGATCTTTATTGGGACTGTGAGTTCAGTATCGCCTTCTTTGTCTCACATACTCATCATCAAGTAAGGAACTATCGAATAACATCATCATAATTATCATCATCAAGTTTGATGACGTTATTATTGCACTACTGCTAGGAAGGATAAAGGCACCTCTCACTACAAGGCTCGAAAACCTACTGAGCGAATCAGTATCAGTGTGAACGCATCGCAGATTTTGCTTGGCTTGGCCTGGCATCGCTTCGCCCGGCCCGGCTCAGCTCGGCTTTGATGTGTGAGAGGCCTTAGTTTGCTTAAGCTGAAAGATGTCTACTACAACAATCCTGAGATTCAAAACTAAGGCATCATGTTATCCAAGATCCAGACTCCCAAGTACCTGGGAACTGGATCCTCATGAGAGCTCTAGAGCAGTGGTTCCCAAAATGTGGGTCGCAAACCACTGGTGGGTCACAGAACCAATTTTGGTGGGTCGCAGAAAGGGTGGGAAAAATTAAACTTGTTTTCAGTATAAGGAAAGAGTGTTTAATTTCATTAATTTCTTAAAAATAAAATGTACTAGTTGGACAATGCTCTTTATTGAAATAACCTTTACCATTTTTATTTCACGGTGTTTTCTCAGTAGGGCATTTGAACACAATAAAACTATTGAAAGGCATATGAAGAACATGTGCTGTATTTTATGTAGCCTATATTGGTTATCGTTATGTAGTAGTGGGTCGCAAAAAAATTGTTCTATAGTCTATATCAGTGGCGATTATTACATATAGGATGTGAGGATCATCCTACACTTCATAATTGATCTACATAAATGTTTACTAGCATTCATTGTCAAAATTAAAACAGTAAAACGACAAAACAGCGTTATTGTAGAGCACTCGGGAAGGAAGTTAACAGTTCTGTTTTGAGCAGGTTGGTATTTGAGAAGATGTCCTCAGTGTTGTTACAAACACCATGCCGTTGTTAAAGCTCTTGGGCATGTGAAGGGGGAGGCGGGGAAGAGAAAAGGTGGTGAGAAGACAGTTTCATACAGAGGAAGTTGAGGACGTCTTATGTTCCTTCCTCACATGTGTTCTGTGTTCCTCACGTTTGATAGCTTGTTTTCTAAGGAGGAAGTGATCATATTTTTCTTAATATTTATTTACTTAATTTCTTGATATATGTTATAGGCCTAGCTATTATTAATCTTTACAGTGCTGTTTATATTTCAATATGAGTATTCCTGGAACAATACAGGTTTTACTAGTGAATTATAAGTTTGATATCAACAACGAAAATTATAGCGGAATAGCTGATTTCCGTAAATGACAGTTTTCATACGTGGTTAAATATTTTCATATTTTACTATAAAGCATTATTGTATTAAATTTATATCCCAGCCTTTATGCATTTCTTACGGCGATGCATATGTACGTCAATAGCAGTGAATAGGTTAATTCGCGTTCTCCACACCATCCTACACAACTAAAAAACCAGGAGTTGCCACTGATATTGGTTATCGTTATGTAGTAATGAGTCTCGAAAAGAAATTTCTAGGTGTAGGTGGCAGGACAAAAAAGTTAGGGAACCGCTGCTCTAGAGCAAACTTAGGGTAAGGCCGGTATTCATAGTCGCAATAAGTCGTACTTATATCAAAGTTGAACTTTAATCTCATCTTAAGTTGAGTTTCTGACACAAACAAGTCATACTTATGATGTAGTTACTTTATAAAGTCAGACTTGATAAAGTCGAGCTTATTGCTATTCATAGTCACTAAAGTATGACTTATTTGTCGAAATAAGTCGTACTTTATCAAGTCAAGGGTCTCCCTGACTTATTTCAGTTTAAGCCAGTACCATGGATAGTAATTTTGAGGATCTGGGCGAGGTATTAGAAGAAACTCGCACCCCAAAGCGTTATCTGAGAAAGATGATGAATCCTTTCAAATTCTACAGTGACAATGAATTTAAAAAGATATATAATTTCAAGAAGACACAATTTTGGAAATATCAATCGTCTATCTTTCATCAGCATTTCTCTCTGCTGGCATTTCATATCACTCCAAACTTCCTAAGCTGTTTTGAATCTCTCTAAAACAATAATTGATATCGAAATAAATACATAAGCGTACCGGTATTAATTCTCAACAATTTCCAAGCTAATTTATACACAAAATATTCTCAAGAAACTATGGATCAATTTACTTACACGGTGCATAGTAATATGACTGGATGAATTGAATTCTTTGTTTACAATGCACACCGCCACCTGTATTTTTATATCACGATAGCAAAATACATGCCCAGATGGCTTTGCATTACACGAAATATGAAAAAATCTTAAATACGATTGGTTAATTCAATTGTTACGGCAGTGAACGTGCGATTTTTCATATTATTGAGTTCGACTTTAACATGTAGAATAAGTAGAGCTTTATGAAGTCAGGCTTAATAAAGTATGACTTTAAAGAAGACTATGAATACGAAAAACATATAAGTCGACTTGTCAAATAAGTTCAGCTTTATAAAGTCTGTTCTTAAGTCGCCGGCTATGAATACCAGCCTAAGACTCCAAATAACAAAGCTTAGATCATCATGAATACCAAAGTACAGAATGGCCTATGCCTACCATGTTAAATTATGCTGTATAAAAGGTTCCTTTTCTCAGGATCCACTTAAACTAAATATTTTATTCTTGTACAGACTATTTAGAAGAAACTGCTGCATATACTGATGCTATAAGTTTATAAACAATTTTTTTTTCATGAGATATAAATTAGTAAATCCTGAAAATCTGAACTTTCTTCATAAAGTAGAAGCTGAGAAAAGGGACCTATTGTATGAAAAATAACAACTTGTGGGAAATGGGCTTTAGAGTAATTAATTTAAAGGTCTTGAATAAGAGCTTAGCTCATTTTGTTTCTTTTTACATAAATAATTACCTTACACATTTAGTAAACAAAAACTGATATCATTTTGGTGATTATGCTCAAACAATCATTTTTAAATAGCACTGAATCGTTATGCCCCCATTTAGTCTTTAGCCAATAATTGCTTAAATGAAGACCAGTGAACACTTTAAATAATAGAATAAATAGAATAAATAATGGACCACCAGAGCAAAGGCTTAAATAATTTCCATGAATTGAAAATAAGATGTAATAAAATAATCAAACAACAATTCTTTCCAAATATATATTCATAATAATTAAAAATGTCTTTTTTACTTATCTCCCGCTTATGGTGTGCATTGCAGTGTCCTGACTATATAATTGAGTTCACAGAGAACTTTCCCTAACCTTAGCATTGTGTCTTCCTGGCCAGATGATGCAAAGTTCTCGGAATGTTCAGGGGTTTGGTGGATCCCTGTGGAATTGAGGTGGGAGGGCTCAGGTAAAATAAGCAGTGCTTGGCACACTGGGAAGATATGGGGCATGAAGGAATCTTTCAAATGAAGATATTTTGCTCTTTAATTTATTAAAATGGTGTCCATTAATTTTTCTTGATGCAAGGGGTTAAACATACTCCATCCACCAGTAGTTTAGCACACTTAGCCTCATGGTCTACTGCATCTGAATTCTGTTTGAAGCCAGAAAGTCATGCCCAAGTCACTTGAGCAGATTAAGTGGGTGGGAGTGGCATAGCAAAGGAAGTATAACAACGCTTCACGGCTTATTCTTTCTGTCTGTGAACGGTGAACTTGAATCAGGCAGGTCTAAGCTGTAACCCTACAAGTGGCTTGAAAGAGACAGTGCACACATCCTAGAGTACGGTCTCACTTTTACTCACTTTTGGCCAGGGTTAGTAACAGCCAGAACGTGACTGGTCAGTGCAGTGCTAATGTGTTTGTGGTATAGGATGTGGGAAGGCCCATGTAAAATAAGTGGTGTATGGCAAGCATGCATGTTGAACGGGGTGCATTAGCACTGCACTAACTGATAACCATTTTGTTTTAGGTGAAAAAGAATCACATTGAAATTTATTTTTTTGGTTATAATTCAATTTAATTTCCTATAAACACTTACACATGTCATAAAGTAATGGCAAAACAGTTTAAAATAGCTCAATCATAAATAAAAAGTTTAATTTTTCAATATGTTCCTTTACAACATAACTTAGTACTGTAGCAAGATTGAGATCGGAAATATACACACTAAACTTCACTAAAAAGGTATATTTACCCAGAATGATAATTTCAACGGGTTTTCCCGCCATCATCAGCTGATTCCGACTGGCCCTCTGGCGGTGAATGAATGAACTCGTCGATCAAGGTTCCATGTATGCCAACTGAAGTGTCAAAATTTAAGAGATTTTCTCGGTTTGACACTTCAGTTGGCATACATAATAAGATAAGAATGCGCACTTATGTGCAGTGTCAGTGTTTATTCTTTACTATATTCCATCAAGGATTTTGTTCTCTTCTTGCAGTCTTGTAGGTGATAACGTTCACACGATTCCTCACACAGCGAGCACACGCAAGTGATATTTGGTTCATGATATGATGTGTTTTTACATATCTTGTGATGATATCCATGAATCGCCATTCGAGTTATAGCACTTCTGTAGTCTTGATTAGTTTGTGTCCACTGACGGTACACCATGGCGTCTGTACTATAGAAATCTCTCCATATTTCTTTTTTCTTGTCATATTCTTTCTTTAGAACTCGTGCATATTGCTTAGTGTTTTGCATTTGCTGTTCCATATGTAGATCTTCTAGGAAGAAAGGCTCCCTCGTAAGTTCATAAACAAGGCGGGATTTTGTGTATTTGGATACACCTAGGGTAGCCTTTAGAAATCTTGCTTTAACTTTCTCAATCTCTTCTAGATTTGACATTGTTAGTTGTTCCCAAATCAGTTGCATTCCATATGTTAGTATGGGGACAATTTTGGCTTTGAACAATAACATGGCAGTGTTGATTGACAGTCTGGTTAAGTTTTGTATGTCATATATTGCCCTGATTGCAGCTGTGGTCCTATCCTTTACATGGTTTGTGAAGCATGTCACTTTTGTTTGAAAAGTTAGTCCTAGATACTTGAAAGTATTGACTGTATTCAGTGCTTCTGGTCCTAAGTTGATATGATCATCTTGTTTCAATCGTCCTCCTTGGCGGAATACCATATGTACGGTCTTTTGTTTATTTATATCTAATTTATTTTGGTTTGCCCATTCATACACTTTGTTGAGAGTATCTTGAAGGGTTTCCTTTGAGGTAGATCCTATGGCTATATCGTCTGCATACATGTACATATTTGTTGAGCCATTTACTACATTTTTGATGTCACTGGTGAATAGATTGAAGAGCGTTGGGCTAAGGGGGTCTCCTTGCAAGACGCCTTTATTTTGTTCTATGGGTCTGGACTTCTCTATCTTGTCTGATATTATTAGGTTGTTTTTGTTAAGAATGTTTGTTATCAGTGGTATAAGGTGGTTTTGTTCTCCCAGTGTGGTTTTCATTTTTTGGATTAGTAGATTTCTATTTACAGAATCAAAAGCTTTTCGGAAGTCAATAAATATTACGTGATATTTCCCTCGAGGTTCTTTCATAGCCATTCGGATGTCTTCCAGTAGGGCTCCTATTGCATCCATTGTTGATACTTGCTTTCTGAAGCCACATTGCTGATCTGGAAAGTGGGGTTCTACGATTTTATATAGTCTCCTTTCCAGGATTTTTGTGAGTATTTTGAATCCTGCATCTTCTATCGCAATACCTCTATAATTTTCTGGGGAGTTTGTAGAGCCTTTCCCTTTGTATAATACTTTCAGTTCCGTTGTTCTCCACGTGTCTGGTATACATGGCATACATGGAACCTTGATCGACAAGTTCATTCATTCGCTGCCAGAGGGCCAGTCAGAATCAGCTGATGATGGCGGGAAGACCCGTTGAAATGATCATTCTGGGTAAATATACCTTTTTAGTGAAGTTTAGTGTGTATATTTCCGATCTTAATCTTGCTACAGATTTCAACATTTCACTGTAAATTTCCATCTAATATTTATATTGATAACTTAGTACGTTAAAAATAATTGTATGTCTAGTTATATAGGTTTTGTATGGTTTTGAAATTAAAAATTACTCTCCTGAAAAATTCATTTATATATAGGCCTATTAAAAATTGGGTGATCTATTTAAAATAATAGAGTTGGAGTTACTTTGGTTAAACCAGAAGTTTGCAGAATTCTGTAATAACATTTTTGAGTCCTCCCTATACAGCTATTCCAATACACTGAGTTTTATGTCACTGAACCACATACTTCAGAAGTTATTTAGGTGGTGCGGGACTTTAGCTAACCATATATATATATGCACACACACATGTGCACTCATACACTCCCACACTGTGTTGCTACATGATGTGACTCTTAGATAACCATTGTATATTGCAAGAGTGGTTAACAATTATAGTATCCTACTTTAGACAATTAAAACAGACCACGAGGATGTTAACAAAATATTGGCATCTGTGATTAACCAACTTTTTTGAAACTGAGAGTAGGCCTACCACTTAATTTATTTCTAGAAAATCAGCACTGGTGCTAATTATCATAAATCTACGAATTCTATGGATCTAATATTATTGTATTTAACATTTAGCCTAATATTATACAGAACACAAATTAATGATGCTTATTATTTCATTGAAAACATTGCTAAGTATTGCAGCAACACAAAATTAGTATTAGTGCTCCATTAGCAGATTCACTTGCCTTCTTGCATCTGTTGGAGGATAGTGAAATAAGCATACACGTTATTTGCAATCTGAAAAAAGATAAAATAAATCATATGTTACCGGTATATTAATTTGAACCATTATTTTGTGCACAGTGGGCTACCAGATAACCTATTTCATTTTAATTTATAGTATGCAAATTCCTTGATCTGTGCATTTTTGCCTCAATATTGTTTCAATATGAACTACTCATATAAAATACTCATATAAAAGACTCTGTAAATATCAATGTTTGATGTGCAAAATATTATTACAATAATTGTATAAGGGTAAATTTAATTACAGTCAAGCCTTGATATAGTGCCACCATCCATTCTCTAACATTTAGTGGCACAAAGTGAGGGTGGCACTAAAACGAATATAATTTTTAAAATAAAAATGGCATAATACAGTGCTGTATTCATTTACTGAACTGTATTATGAAAGAAAATTAAATGAAAGGGAAATAGAGAACTTTAGCACAAAATAAAATACTGTACAGAAACTCAGTTTATTACAATATATTATGTCCAGTGCTACAGTACACAAATGGGTAACCAAACGAGGCAACCATTCTTTATTACATCAACAAAAAATTGGTTTTAAAAAAATAGGTATTTTCAGTTGTGGTCAGGATTTCTTGAGGAGTTGCACAATCAAAGGAGTAGCTTGTGGCCCATGAGCCACGCTTTGACTACCCCCGTTATTTAAGATCAGTCTTATGAACAACACAGCTTTATGCAAAACTGAGATAATTGAATGTGGCCACTGACTGTGAATTGAAATATGAAGCGAGACAATTGCAAAATCCATGCTTAGGATAGAGGAAGTCATATCAGATTATTTCTGTAGGCTAAGAGAGAAGAAGCTTGTTTTCAATGTACTTTCCAAAAATAAAAAGTCATCAATTGAACTTACCCCTGAAAACCCTTGCAGATTGACAGGAATAAATTTGCCAGCAGTGAAGATAACAGGTTTCTGACTCCTCATGATGAGGAACGTAAGCAATTTCTTAATAGGGGTGGTAGAGTTGTACCAGCGACAGCTGTAAGCATGATCAACGAGCTCTCCACTCTAAAATAATAAAATCAAACAATTGATTACTTACACTACCAGTATTATAGGTGCTATTATAGTTAGATATATTTGTATTATAAGTATAGTTAGATATATAAGTATTATGAAATATGTGGCCCTGAAATTTTATTTTGAGTTTTTACCATTAATATTTCTTCTGAGTTAATTTGAGTTCAAAAATACTATTTTCAGAAACATATTTGCATGTGTCAGATTGATTGTCTGGATGCTTGTGAACAGCATAGTTCAAAAACAAAAATTATATCAAAACTTCATATTTTCATTAACTATCTTCCAGGGATGATTCACAAAGCATTGAAATTCATTTTTCTTATTTTCACTATCACTTTGCATGAAGAAAGTTTTGCTTTCCTGGCTGGCTCTAACAGTTTTCAGTTTTTGTAAATTAGTAGCTTGTGCTATTAATAAGACGCATTATAGTATTTGAAAAATTTTTCTTTGAAATCCTTTAAATGATTGATACAGGCTAAGTTAGCCATCTCTTCTATGAACTCCAAACAACTGAAAGAGCAATGAAGCATTCTGCAGTTTAGCCACTTACTCTATCAGAATGTGAAGCAAAAAATGTTACATACATGCGTAGGATACGTGTTATGTGAGTGTATTACATAAGATTTTTTTCAGTACAATACGTTATGCACTGTTCTACAAAACTGGAAGGTTGCTGGTTTGGCCCCCAATGAGGTCGTTCAATTTTTTCAAATCTCCTAATCCTTCTAGTGGCACTATGGCCCTGGGGTCAACTCAGCCTCAAGCAGAAATAAGTACCAGGAGCAATCCTGGGGTCAAAGGTGACCGGTGCATAAGGCTAAGCACCTTCATGTGCTGAAAATCTAAAAATGTAGGAGCCTCTACCTCCTGGAACCCTAAGAGTCATTATGGCTTGTATAGGGACGACTTTACTTACTTTATATTATGTCATTATATGTTTTCTGTTTTCTCGGATAAGGAGGTATAGATTAGGAGGAATAGTTTAGGATGCATTCAGGCTTGGTAGGACAACTGAGGAGCTATTTGATACAAAATGCAATAGTGGTCCACCATGGGTGTTGGCATGCTGATCACATGCTTCCAACCCTGTCATTTATCAATGAATTTGAAAGATAAGATAGTTGAACGAGCTGTTGGTGGTAGGCCCTGTCACACCATGGAATGCAATGCCAGCAGTTTGATTTAGATTTAGTTGTTGAGAAATTATTGACAGTATGATACTTGTCACATTATTTTTGGTAACCTTATTGAATGAAATGAGGCTAAGGAAATTTAAAGTTTAAACTAGATCAGATCAATTCAAATTATTTACCTCTGTAGACACATTTTCTCCAAACCAGCATACCAAATAGATAGGAACCCAAACGGAGAAAGAAGCAGACACAAATTTTGCGAAGTTCTCGTCATTTTGAACCTGAAATGTACATTAAATGGATTAAAGAAAGTTAAATTATAACATAATAGTAGGCATGAAAATTGCAGCCCCATTTCAGATTCTTATAGTTTTTCCAAAAGAAAGGTGACTGTGAAAATTGAAGCATAAAGATAAGGCTTCCACCATCTTTACTTGTACTGCCACCTACTCATTCTTACTCATTCAATTCCCTTATGCCAGATTCTCTTAATGAGAGAGACAAAAATCCAATGAGTGGATAATATTTTTACTTCTTTGCCTAGTAAAAAAGAAATGAATGAAAGTTCATGCTTCCACAAAGACACAAATAACTGAAAATGATTACCTATATAGTAAAAATATTTTAGCAATTTTTTAAAATAATAAAATTAGTTCTGAAGCGAACTTGCACTTCACAACTCGAATCCCCTAATGAAGAGTAGTGAAATTTTGAACTCTGAGGCACAATGTCTTATCTCCCCCTGGTACTTACCAGCCTGCATGATTTCAGCTCTTTTATACAGTACAATAAAATGTTATTTTTTATTATTTTTATTTATTTTAACAACTTGTGCCACTGATAAGTACTAACTGGCTAAGGCAAATTGTGGTGATGCCATATTTGATTTGTTTTGTAAAATATAGCCTTATATTGAGAGATTTCATTTTGAGATTAAATTGTTTGAATATTTTATACTACAAACAGAATGAAACGCATTGGAAGAGTTCAGCAAAGGGGGGACATGTTAACAGCTTAGGAATAACAGGGATATGTCATGTCAACACAATGCAGTAGAGTCCCGCTATTCCGAACTAATGGGGACCGAACTCTGTTCGGTTTAGCGGGAATTCGGAATAGGCGGATTTCATGAATAATATCAACGTATTGACGTGTTAAGACGTAAATTAAGTGTGGGGAATTGTATAAATGGATCCGACATGTGCTGTAAGTATCCAGCTTTCGTTCCAATTTGGTTTCAGGTGATTTCATCAAGCTTAGGCTCTATGTATGTCTCTATTTAACTTCTTTGTACAACAATAAATGTACGTTTTTTCACGAACGTCTTTTTAATTTCTCCTATTTTTATATTTAAAAAATTGGTATTTTTTCTGAACTGTGTTCGGAATAGGCAGATTTTCGGAATAGCAGGGTTCGGAATAACGGGATTCTACTGTATAGCACTATCATTGACTTAATTTGAACATTTCTTACGCACTATTGGTCCAAGTCAGGATAGTGATATATGAATGAACTAGTCAAAATAATTAGAATATCTAATTACGTCGGCTGTCACAGCCGGAGTCTTGCAGGTTAACATGGTCTTACAGGCTGTTGAGCTGTGGTGTTAGGTTTTCTGAACCTGACGTTTTGCTCGCATCTGTGGGCAAGCATATTCAGAGGTTGACTACTGGTTTTGAAGTGAGCAGTCTGAGCGTATGGCTGTTATTTACTGTATTGGTGGTGCTGGAGTGGGGGGGAAGTTAACTGATTGACTGTGTTAGGAGTTTCTCTGGTTCTTCTTATTGGCTGGCATGAAGTGCAGTTTTGTTTTAAAACTAACTCAGTATAATGCTCACCACAGATGTGGGCGAAACATCAGGTTCAGAAAACCCAAGACCATGGCCCATAGCCCAAAAGACCATATTAAAATTAGAATATTTTTTTAAATCTGAAAATATACCATTGAAGGCTGCTTTATAAGTTGATATTTTTTTACACAGATTACTTATCTATCAATGGCTAACATAAACTGATTCCATGAACAAGTTTTCACTAACCATTGTAGCACGAAATACACAAGTACACATTATTCCCAAATCCATGGAGAAGAACATAAAAAGTAGAGGATTGTAAAGTTCTTCCACTTCATCACATAACCTGAAAGATAAAAATAACATGGTTGTATCAGTGCCCTTTCAATATTGAGTTGGGACAAGCAGTCTTTGTATCTTATTATCATTAATTAAGTGGAATGTAACTGAAGTAATAAATGAATGGTGCATAGAAGCAGAATCATGGTACTGTACCTAAAAGTTTTTTTCACATATTTTCTTTTAAGGCAAACATGGTTAATTTCTTTGTACTAAGTATATTGTCTTCTGGATTTCTTAAAATTGTGTTTATTGATCAAGAAACACTATAAACTAGAAATTCTGTCATTCTTGAAAAATCAAACATGATGTGCTAAAAAACAAGTTTTACAGAAAGAACAAAAACATCTCTGGAAAACTCCACATAATTTGAGTGGTATAGCATAGGCCTATATAGCAACTAGTGGAATCTTTAGAAAACTTTATTTTTGGCCTCGCTTAGCTGATATAATCTGTATAATAAGAGGAAAGTTTTGCCTATCTATCTGTCTATCTGTGTTTGTTTGTGTGCAAAGCCCACCCAATTCTAGGGCATGCAGAGATCTGAAATCATTAATATAGATGGACTACAGGTGTCAGAATGCACCTGGAAGACAGATTATTTATTTTCATTTTTGTTCACAAGCTTCAAACAAAAAACTGGCAGAATTTTTTTTGTTTTTTGTTTTTTTTTTTAGAACCAGTTTTCACTGTTACAGTAATTTTAGGTGTGAATTTAATTGGAGGTGGCCTTGCTTTACTACCATAACAACTGGGGAAGAAACATTATAACATAACATATTATTTCATTATAACAATAATAATAATAATAATAATAATAATAATAATAAATAATGATGGTCGTGGTGTTAGTGATCATCATAATTCTTTATGAGCTGTCAGGATACAATGTCTACAGTTTCGTCAGTCTTCTTAATTCTATAAGCATATTTTTGTTTATTGCCTTACATAATATACAATACATATAATAACAGATTAATTAAAATACACATTTTTCAACTATTTTATTTTACGGCAAACTTGGTTAATTTCTTTGTACTAAGGCACGCAGAGATCTAATTTTTTTTTTACGTAGGAGGATGGAAGGAGATCATGAGAGTAGGTCTAAATGGGAAAATATTGATCAATTTGGACGAAACTCACTATGTGGGGATTTTCTGGGCCAGGGAACTTGTATTGAGATTTTTTTCCCCGAGTAGTGCTTTCTACTCATGTGTAAGTGTTAATAAATATAATGTTTTAATTATTTTGCTTTTAAATAAATGATTTAAAAAACATCTAGGATTGAATTAATGCGGGCGAAGCTATGGGCACCTCTAGTATATTATAAAGCAACATTGCACAGAAGAATTGTTAGTGGACCACTGAAACAGAGATTTGTAAAGTCTTGATGTTCTTCTGAAATGTATTTCATGGATTTATATGTCCATAATTTAATCGTGATTGATGTGCTGTTTTTCTTCATCATAAGCTCTCTCAGTTGGCATTACATACAAGATGTTCAATGGAACTTGTGCCTTAGTACAAAAGTGTGGTTTATTAAACTCCTTATATATTGTGAAGCAGTAACTATGCCTCTAGTGGCTTTGTTGTACAGTCTGAAATAAAAAAACGTCGGGCGGTATTTGATAAAGTATCACGAACGAGCATATGCGCATGTACAGGAAGACTTAAGGTTAGGTTCACACCTGCCTCTTGTCTATCCATGTATTTTCTTGATTATTTAGTCAGTTTTTTTCCAAAACGTGGCAATGACTGGAATAACACAATAATTACTTCTAATGAATTATCATTGTTGGTGTCGAATTTTTGACACACACAAAAGAAAGCAAGAAAGAGAGTATGATTTTACAACAAATGCGTTCTGTGGCATAAATTAATAAGAAACGTACCCGGTTCCTAATGGTTTGAAGATGGCCAGGGAATTGAGCAGGAGCTTTCATGGATGCAGCAGTATGAAACGGATTACGTTTAACTTCTGCGACCAATCTAGCATCTTGCTCCAGCGTTGAAATACGGGGCCGGCCGGATCCACATTACCTATGAAAACTTCCGGTCGCATTATAGTGAAGTACATACCTCTGAGCTGCTCTTACAGAAATATGGAACCTTCTCACTGCTTCAGATGCCAAAAAATGCAGGTCAATTACAGCCCTAACTACACTTTCTCTCAAGCTAGCATTTGTATGTGGCGCTATGACACAAAGCAGAATGAATTATGACAATATATTAAGTTGAATATCGTGGGTTGCGCTTTCCACGTTCATTTTTTCCCTCCTGTCGCATGGCCTCATATGTTCCGAGAATGACCTGTATTTTATGTCTTTTATAGGAAACTTGTGAACTAAAGCGTTAAAACTTTAATTTTAACTGCGTACAAGTCCTGACATTTTTTATTTGACCGACTGTACTCAAACTACATGAAAATAACAATGAAGAAGTCTTCTTTTGGGATCATGGAGCTGTACTGGATTTTGTTTCTTCTGATAAGTATGTTCACTTGTACAGTTCGTACAATTTTTATTATTATTATCATCGTCATCATCATGAATTGAAGATGAGATTTGTAAAGTAGTAGACTGGATTCATGAGATATTCGAAACAAGGCAAGTAGGTCTAGTGATCTCTCTTGATATAGCTAGCGCCTTTAATCATGCTTGGTGTCCAAAAATACTCCACCAGCTAAGAATTAAAAACTGTCCATGAAATCCATACAAATTTTTACAGAAATATGCACAGAATAGAACTAACAATAGGTGACTGTACTGTTACTAAAAACGTAACCAGAGGCTGCCTGCAAGGATCAGCATGCAGCTCTGGTTTCTGGATTATATATACTGTATGATAAGCTAATGCATCAACATCTCCCGACATTGTTAGCATATGCTGACAATTCCATTCTGCTGGTGAAGTCAGATAATAAAATAGTCTTAAAAACTACTGCCAATGATGCCATTAACGGCCATGGGAGTCGGCATGCTGACCACATGCCCTCAATCCTGCCGTCTGCCTGTGGTAGATGACGGAGCGGTCGGGTGGTAGGCAATGTCCCTCCAAGGATGTAGTGCCATGGAGTTTAGTTAGTTTTATTTATTTCATTTTTATTATAAATATCTAATTAACAAATGTTAAGAACAGAAGAAAACAATTAAAATAACATCATTATAATAATGTTTAACTTGCACTCTATATCTCATGCCTCAGAAATCCTTCCTGTTTGATAGAATCTTGAAAAGTTTCTAATGTCTCTATTGTAAGTGCTCAAATCACTTCTAACATAGCCTACGTAAAAACTAGACAAAGAAGTAGCTTCCTCATCTAATGAACATACTGTGAATTTCAATTTGTACGCAGCTAAATTATTTATTCTATTGAAATCAAATCATACCACTAAATTAGACTGACAATCATGTATGCAGAATTTGCCTTATACCAATCCTTAACTTAAATGAAAAGAAAAGATAAAATAAATGCACAATATATCATATTATGAAACTGTGGATATGTTTTTTTTTGTACTTACTTAAGTATTGCTTGATGGTACTTTATGCAGTTAACCAAATATTCATAAACATCTGTCTTCTGAGCTAGATTTATTTCTTTCAGTTCTGCTTTGTTATCTACTTTCTCTCTCACATCCAGTTTGCTTGGAATATTACTACTTATTTTTTCATTCTGAATTCTTCCGCCCAAGTTATGAAACTCTTCAATAGACTTCTTTAATTCTGGAGGAACATCTTCATCTATCATGTCATTCACATCATCTAGAAAAGTAGTTAATATTTTGAAATGTGCTGTCAGGAAACTAGTAATCCCATAGAACGTAGAATTGTAGCCCAGAAAAGTAGTAGCAATAAGAAATGAAGGGAAAATCTGAAATATCCAAATCAATATATATGTTTTTGGCTCCATGGGATTTGGTGGCAACCAAATTTGGTAACAAAATAAATCCCAGCGAATTTCTTCAGTGCTGTTACTGTTTTCTTCTGAAAGATCTTTATTATTTGTTGTTTCATATATTAATCTAAGTGCTACAGGCCTTATGATCCACATAGCTAGGGATATTGAAATAGAAATCATTATGCTTCTTGAAAATATCACATTCTTCTTTGCTGCAGATAGTATTATGTTACGATGTTTTTCTTTGAAAGGTAAATTGCTAATTGAATCCTTAAAACCATAATTCACATTATCAATCACTGAATATATCTGACTTCTCCTTGTTATCATGTAAGCAATTGCCATGTAGTTAAGCATTGCTGATAAAACTTCAAAGAGAATTCCAGTCAAAGCTCCTACGTCATCCAGGACCCCAACAAAAGCAACCCATTGTGCTGTGATGGATGGTATATACCATATAAGAATTGTCAAACAATATACATTGTATAAGAATTTTTTGCAAGTTTTTCCCTCTCCTCTTGGAGGGAGGATTCCTCCCATTGTCATGAAAAGCAATTGTATATCCAGAAATGAGTCTTCTCTTGGTTGACCGTATGCCATTATTGTATTGGATTTGAAACACGGCTATCAACTTTTGAAAGTTTATGTGTAATTTTAGTCAAAACAAGAATACTTAAAGATAGGTAAATATAAACATTATACAATCAATTTACCATGTTATTACAGAAAGTTTTACATTCCAGTTCATTTCAACAAGGTAGATTGGTTATTTCTACAGTTCCTACAGTTCCTATAGCAGTAAAGAAATTGTTTGTTAATATATTTGAGACTGTAGAGATAAATTTGTACAATTTTATCATGTATCGGCACTTCAAAGAATTTCCATTCAAGCTTTTAAGGAATAAATTATTCTTCAATCTAGTACTTATAAATCTTCACAATATCACTGTGTCAAATTCATAGGTTTGAAATTTATTAAATACTTCACCTAAATCTTAATTACCATTTTTGTCATAATTCTTTCAAGACACTCAGATTTAAGACTGCCCATTACTTCAGTTTAAATTGGTTTAGTGATGATCAACCAAAAAAGTTTGTGGTTTGTCACAAATTCTTGTTACAGTTAGGTAACACATGTGATTATTAAAAAAAAAATAATTGGACAGACAATTTGTTGCCGACGGTCATTATTATTATATTGTGGCAGCAAGTGGTTTACCGTGGGAGTTTTTCACAGCCTGAGATGGAGGTGTAGTGTTATAGCCATGAACTGCTTAAATAAATTATGAACCTAGTCTTTTTTTTTTAAACGTTGCATTCATAGATCCATAATAAGTCTTGTGACTTAGGATGTAGGACATGTCAAGATTTATCATTCAGATATTCACACATACACACACACTTACCAATCTTCTTCTTCTTTCTCGACTCTACAGCCCTTGATTGTTCTTTGGCCTCCTTCACAATCTTCTTCCATGCATCTCTTTCCTGAGAGTGTCTTTTCCAATTCTTTACACCCCTCTTTTTTAAGTCCTGTTCTACATCCTGTATCCACCTTTTTCTTGGTCGACCCTTTCTTCTGGTACCCATTATGTCTCCATACAGTAGATTTTTTTATGTTCTTTCTTTTTCCATTCTTTCTACATGACCTAGCCAGCTAAGTCTTAATGATTTCACATGCCTAACAATGTCCTCTCCATGCAATATCTTATTTATTTCTATACCAGTTAATATACCAGATAATTTCCTAATGATATAAAATATAATACATTGAACAAATTTAATTAGTACTTACATAATTGAGATCTAGTTTGCAGATTTATTGAAGCTGATGAATTCTTCAACAATGTAGAAGGTATGTGTCAGTAAAAAGTGTTTTAGTTTCTTTTTAAAAATATACTTACTATTAATACACATTTTAATGTCTCTAGGATAATGATTAAATATTTGTATTGCTGAATAAAAAGCTCCTTTTTGGTACAGCGTAAGATGTGTTTTTGGTTGTGAAAATTAAGTTTATTCCTTGTGTTGATTCCATGTATATTGGAATTAGTTAAAAATTACTCAAAATTATCTACTGTATAAATAATTAGTGCTAAGACATATTCACAAGCTAAGGGCAGAATCTTATGAATTTTGAGTAATTCCGTGCATGGCTCTGTTTTTTCAACATTTGGCATTATTCTGAGAACTCTTTTTTGCAGTAAGAGTATTTTTTTCCTTTCACAGGAATAACCCCAGAATATTATAGGCCCTACCATAAGACATAATTGAATGGAAATATGCAAAATATAGATTTCAAAATGTCAGTGCTTTTGAGAAGTTTTAAAGATCTTACTGCAAAAAAAAAAAAAAACAGATGAAGCAATGAAAAGTTGATGCCAATAACTACACATCAAGATATTTTCAGTTATTATGAATATGAAGGTAGACACAACATTTGGCGTAAACAGCACAAGTTTCATAAACAATTTGTATTGTTTGTTCCTATTAACCATTGGAAAATGTGACCTTAAGACCAAAAAATCAAAGCAAGAGGTTAAAGTACCTAAAATATTCAAAAAGACCGCCGGAATGGTTTTGTGGTTAGCATCGCTGACTACAGATCCGTCGGCCTGGGTTCAATCCCTGGTACCTCCTCGAATTTTTCTGAGGTAGAGAGGTCTGTTAGGGGTGCACTCAGCCTCGTGATTCAAATTGAGGAGCTACTTGATAGAGAAGTAGCGGCTCCGATCATGGAAACCACTATTAATGGCCGTGGGTGCTGACCACATGCCCCCCAATCCTGCCATCTGCCTATGGTAAATGACACAGCGGTCGGGTGGTAGGCCTTGTCCCTTCAAAGATGTAGCACTGTGGAGTTATTTAGTTAGTTAAAACATTCAGAAATCTTTGGAAGCACACACTGATGCTGTATTCACATACTGTGTTTTAATCAGTGGCAAAACTGAAGGCCCTGCAGCCCCGTGATATGGGGGGGTGAGGTCCTAGGGGGCTCAAAATGAAAACCATAAAATAAGGAATGTAAATAGGTTGTCATAATGGGGGAGGGAAACGTGCATAGCAGTAAAGAAAAAGAGTTGGACTAACTGAAAGATGGTTTCTCCTGTGGATAGTACAAAAAGACAAAAGTCAAGCAACATATTTTGTTGATAAAAAGTTTGATACCTTGTTGTCATACCAGACAAAAAACTGCTAAGAACACACCATTAAAATCACTTAGGCAGAGCTATAGCTAGATTAAAATATTTACATTCCCATGCCAGACTTGGGCACTAACATCAAAGCAGAGGAAGGCACTACAGATATGCCAACGTAAAATGGAACAAAAAATCTTGTTCATCTCAACAAAGGATAGAATAAGAAATGAAGTGATAAGGAAGAAAACAGGCATGTACAAGGTAATGCTCAGGGCTGACAGACTGAAATGGCAATGGAGTGGACATGTAGCAAGGATGGACAGTACAAGATGAGCTTATACAGCAACCATGTGGGACCCGAGAGTCGAAAAGCGAAACGTAGGAAGGCAAAGAACCAGGTGGGCAGACATATTCAAGAAAGTGGCAGGCAATCAAGGGTCGAGGAGAGCAAGAGACCATCAGGAGTGGAAGAAGCTCACAAGTGGAATCAGTGAAGTGAGAAAAGAGCAGTGTGAAAGTGATATATGTAGAAACTGTGAGAGTATCTAGCACCCTCCTTAGGAATAACACCCCTAAGGAGCTTCTTTAGCTATCCCTGCACTCGCAGGAGACCTTGGCCCTTAATGGGATGTTCAGGCTAATTTTATTTATTTATTTATTTATACTAGATCGTTAAGCCTGTTACATGAGCTGGGAAAATAATAATTTTATCATGACACAAAGCTGAGCTCTGCATGTATATAAATTCACCATGTAAATAATGACACAACACTGAGGTTCCAAAATAGGAATAAATCTATACCATCACCACAAGAATACGTTGTATGCAATCTTTACCAAGATTATACAGTAAGCACATTTTAAAATTTGTGGGGTTGTTGATAAACCCCTATTTCCTTGGGAAGTTCTCTGATGAAGGCAACTGAGTGTGCAGCTGAAAGCTGCATTGCCCCAGTGGAGAGAACCCACCCCACACTCTCTCATCACACCAAAAAACAAAAAAACAAAACAAAGATAAACAGTTGACCCCACCCAAAGGTATTCATACATACAGGACGAGTGATACTCCAGGATGGTAGGTGTAATTAGCAAGAAATGAAAAAAAAAAAATATTTTTAAGGAAAAATTCTTTAAATGTGGAAACAGAAATATATTTTAGAATACTTAGTTTTTTTCATTACAAGTTATAACATACACGAGTTAATGGAGCATAGTTGATGGCTCGAGATAAAATACAAATTCAAACATAATATTTTTATAGCTTACAAAAGATTGAACCTGATACATCTTTATTTTCTATGAAAGAAATATTAATTGTCACAAGCTGGAAAATATTTTAATTTACATAAATAAATCTTGCCGAACTATTCATTATTACATCACACTGGTAACTACTCTTAATGAGAGGCAACTTTCCTTTGTTAGTAACCACGCTACAAGAAAATTACAAAATTAAATATCTTTACAGTAACAATAATATTCAATCCATTCAAGATTTCAAACAATCACTTATTAAAATAATTAATTTAATCCAATGCAAAAATATTCAATCACAATTTTAATTTAAACTTTATTAAAATTATGGATATTATCTCTAGGTAAGTTTACATAATATTATGTTAGTTTCTAGTTTATTTTAGTTTTCAGTTTCTCTCTCTATGAAAATTTCAAGTTGGAAAATTTGGAATATAAATTTAGAAAATCTCATGTAGTGATGCAAAATCTTATGCAATAATAAGCCAGCAAACTGACAAATAAATATCCGTACTACATATATAATATTAAAATAAACTCTTATCACATACTACATTAGCCACATAATCCACAAAGCTCTAATAAAATACTCAACTAGCCACTTATGGTTCCTTTGCACGCTAGTTTACAATTTAATTAACATTCACCACTACTAAAAAGAGCAATTCCTACAAATTACTGAACTGTGTCATTATATGAAATGTACACAAATAAAATAAAACCTATAGTGAAGCCAAAAATTGTGCCAAATCTTCTTTCATTCCAAGGATCAAACACCTCTCGGTTGTGTGCATCTTGATGGTTGGCTGAGAATGGGAGGAAACCACCATTCCTGGTATTTATACCCAAATTTACGACCAGTGAGAGCTCTGATAGTCTAATAGTCTCAACTAATCACACTATGCTCTATGCCCTATCACAAATTGCCCTATGCCTTTCAAAAGCAAATGAAATACAAGCTGAGCATGTGAGTGTGACATTTGAGTTGGAAACAGACAATAACAAAACACAAATAAGTAATTAAGAACCTCTTATGGGAAGGGTCCAATTACAAATGAGAAGGGAATAAGACTAACTACTAATATGAATTGCAAAATTAAAGTGCACCTAGCAACACAAGTGCAGGAAATATGAGTTTGTTGGCCTGCTGATATGATATATTGCCTATCCTATCAATAGAATAGAATAGAATTTTATTGTCTTTTCACAATACAATTACAGTGTAATGTTTGTATAGACAAGTATACAAGAATTAATATAAAAATACATTGATATACAATAGGTTACCATACATAAGATGTTGAAAATAAAACCTGTATACAATAAATAGTGTATAAATACCTTAACAGACACTACAACATGTACAAAAGGTCAAAATTATTCTATAAGCCAGTCTAGAAAGTATAATTCAGGAACTCTTCTGTAGTATAGAAGCAATTTCGAGTAAGCAGTTTCTTTAAGATTCTCCTGTATTTCACAGGTTCTAAAGTTCTGATGGAGGGTGGTAGTTTGTTGAATAATTTAGCAGAGGTAGACTTAAAACTGTTTTGAGTAGTGGAAAAATAGCAGAAGTATTTTTTAATATCATTACTATGTCGAGTATAATAAGTATGTGAATCAGAATTTAAATGAAAATATTTGAGGTTGTTTTTAATATATAGTAGACACTGAAAGATATACCATCAGGGTAGCGACATAATATTGATGATGATGAGTGTTCTGCCCGAAGGCAGGTCCAGACCCGGGACGAAGCCATGGGGTGATGACCACGACTTGTCCGAGGTAATTCAGGCAAGGGTGATACCGCGGAGATTTGCCATTGCCTCTCGCGGGATGGGAATGAAAGGACACAACAAACACCCAGTCCTGAACCCAGGAAGGAAATTTTTCACTGCTGAAAAATCCCCGACCCGGCCGGGAATCGAACCCGGGCCGCCAGGGTGGAAGGCAGTCACGCTACCAACTCACCCACGGCGGCGGACTCGACATAATATTAAGTCTAGTAAATATATTTCTGCAATGAGCTCTGTTGGGTAGTTTACAGATTAATCTAATTGCTTGTTTTTGAAGAATAAAAAGACTTTTAGAGTGGCAGCTATTTCCCCATAATATAGTCCCATAGGAAATATAGGAGTGAATATATCCATAATAAACCGCAATCAAGATCTCCCAGCTTACAGTGAATTGTAGCTTTCGTATCAAGTAAAGCCCTTTAGTAATTTTAGATGCTATGTGTTTCACATGGGCTTGCCACTTTAGATTACTTTGTAACATTATTCCTAAAAATTTAATTGGTTCAACCCTTTCTTGATCATTATTATTATAAGACATTTTTAAAGTTTGTTTTTTCTCTAGATTGATAGACAGGTTATTAGCTAGACACCAGTCATGCAGAATATCAATTTTGCGAGAATTATCCAGTTCACTATTAAGTGTCTTAGAAGTACAACTTAGACAAATGTCATCAGCATATAAGTAACAGTTTAAGGTCCTAGAATTTACATTATGAGGCAAATCGTTAATGTATATAATGAACAAAAGTGGACCTAATATGGATCCTTGTGGGACACCATGTTTTACTGGCAGGAGATGTGAGAAAATATTATTGTAATAAACAGTTTGGAATCTATTGGATAAGTATGAATTGATTATTTTAATAGCCGCTGGTGCAAAACCAATAGCTTTTAGTTTGAGCAGTAATGTGTTGTGTTTGATCGTATCAAATGCTTTGGATAAATCAAATAGCCTAACATCAACAGATGATTTCTTTTCTTTGCCATCCATACAATTTTGTATGAAACTCATAACTGCATCACATGTAGACATTTTCTTTCTGAATCCATATTGACACTCTGATAGCAGCTGATTTGAATCAAGATATTTAATCATTTGTATGTACATTAACTTCTCGAATACTTTCGAAATAGTTGGAACTATGGATACCGGTCTGTAGTTGCTAAGTAAATTTTTGTCATTCTTTTTATGAATAGGTACAATTTTAGATATTTTTAACTTTCCAGGGAAGCAACCTTCGTCAATGCAACCATTGATAATATGACATGATACTTCAGAAATATTCTGACTACTAAGTTTCAGTATTGATGAATTGATATTGTAAATATCTAGCGAATTGCTATTGTTAAGAGAGAGAATAGCAGTATGTACATCTTCCACCGAGTCATGTTGAAAAAGGAAGGCATTGGGTGACACATTGGGATCGGTGTATGCAACATTTACATAATGAGTAGGAGTGGTCTTACTACAAGGAATATTTTGGACAATGTTATCTACGCTGTTTATAAAAAAGTTATTGAAGCTGTTGGCACTTAATTTAGTACCAAGTTCTGAATCCTTATTATCACTAGTAAAATTCCCTTTTATAATTTCCCACATCCGTTTAGGTTTATTTAAGGCCTGTGTAACCAACTTATTGTTCTATTCCAGTTTGGCTTGGTTAATAGCCTTTCTATATAGATATTTAGTTTCCTTATATCTGTTTCTTATCAGTATGGAGGAAGAAATTTTAGCCATAGAAGAAAGTTTGCTGCATTGTGATTTGAGTTCTTTTAATTCTGCAGAGTACCACTTATTAGGTAAATTTGGTTTAGGTCTATTTTTCCCAACAATTATGCTCCTTCTACAAATTCTCTTCTTTAAAGGGAAGCAGGTATTAACAGCCCTAATAAATAATTCAAAGAACATGGTAAACTGAGTTTCAACAGATGAGTTTGCATATACACATAACCAATTGATCGAACTTAAACAATATAAGAATGAGGAAGTATTGTACTCGCTGATGTACCGTTGTACCCTGTATTCAGCAGGAGATTTTACTTTATAGCTAGTTTCTACATCTATGTGAATGCAAAATATGGCTGCATAATGATCTGAGAAGAATGTGTCAATGACTTCAGAATGATATTTATGAGGTTGAAAAGTCGTAACTACATTATCGATACATGTACCGGTACCCATATCTAAGCTGCCTGGTCTAGTAATGGTATTTTTAAGCACGATATTCATCCCGAAACTTTCAATTAGGTTGCTGAGTTCAAATGATGTTGAATCATTACAATTGAAGTCAATGTTAAAATCAGTCATTATGACTGTGTTGATTTCCTTAGAGCTCAGTATACTCAGCAATGTGTTCAGCCTCTCGATAAATTTCATTTTATTATTTTGTAGTGGGATTCTATATATACAAATGAATATAGTATTGAAAAACTCAACATAGCATGCTGATACTTCAAAGATTTCTTCTACAGGCAAGTTAGTAATTTCAGGTATTTGTTTGCATGAATAGTGATTCTTAATCAGAATTGCCGAGCCCCCTCTTTTTTTGTATCTGCGACAGAAGTGAGAAGCTATTTTATAATTAGGAATAAATGCAAAGACAAAAATAAGTCAATGTGCCATAATACTGGCACAAAGCTTGAGTGAAATATTTCTGACTTGGGTGCCAGCTTGAGAAGTTATTCTTAACCTGCAATCGCTTGCACCTGTGGTTGTCATGCCATCATTCTTGCATTCAAAAAAGATATTTTTTACAATACTCTGGCATTGTAAACATTTAATATCTTTTAGTATACTATTATTTTTTCTATTATATTATTATTAGTATTATTATTCAAGACATTATATCATTATTTAGTGTTGTTATTATTATTATTATTAATATTATATTGTTATTACTATTAGTAAATAGTGTTATTATAAAAGTTATTTAAAAATAAAAAGGAAGCAGAGAATCAAAATAATAGTATTCAAGAACTGTAGCGTCAACTTAACCTCTTCTTATATACAGGATGAATGCACTGCGTTGTTAACCCTGCTGACAAGTGTGTGATATGTTACAGCTGACTCTTGGAAATTATAAAGCACACATGTCGTGGAAGGCATTACTAGAAAAACAACTTTCTCTTTCAAGAAATGCACGAGTTATTAAAATATACAGAGTGTTAGTGAATAACACCGAAATATTTTACCTGTGTATAGAGGGGACATAGACAAGCAACTTTTATTAGGACATTTTTGCTCTATGACGTAAAATGTGTATGCTACAGGGCATTAAAGTCCTTAAAATTTGGTGCTCATAACTCAATAATTGAGCGAAATAGGGTTAACATTTTCATTAAATTGACTTCATGCCTTCTTAGTGATCGATAAAAACCTGATTCTTAACAATTCATCAACAGCTATAGGCCTACCATAATTTAGAATTTTCATAATCTCCAAAATTTACTGATTAATCACATGATTGCCTGCCACTGCATTATGTTTTTATTCCTAATTCCAAACCTAACAAAAATGTTTCGTTTGTCTTTTTTTCCCTCAGAGTTGTAAGATATCGATCGTCATTTTTTACAATTTTCCCGACCACTACACAATATTCACTGTTCCTTTGTTTCCCATCATTTCAAGTATTAGAAGACAGGGGCGTGCATATCCTTGGGATATTTTATGTTATAACAGGAAGAATTGAATCCATAGAGCAAAAATCTCCTTGTTGCTTGTCTATGTCCCCTCTATACACAGGTAAAATATTTTGTTGTTATTCATTAACACCCTGTATATACACAATTGTTAATTCTGATCTAATAGCACGAGTGATTGTAGGTTAATCAATAATCATATTTGCTGGGAAAGTTTCTGATCATTCTATTAGGTATTTCCTGTTTCTTTACACTATGTTCTAGTAGTAGAATCTGCATCATTTTAATACACAAATGCAGCTCTGCCCTCAGTGAACATGAAACTACAGTAATTAAAATGACCATTTTTTACAATAAAAGATTTTTTTACTTGTAAGTACTTCATAAAAGCTGTGATGAAAGTACTCAGGAATATTCAGAATTTTCCATTATTTTCAAATGTCAGTATTTGAATTAACTCTACAAACTACTGTATTTACTTTAACATAAAATCTGTTTCATGACTTCCTTCTTATGTTGTCATGATACTGAGAGTTGCAGATCTTCTGTTTTCATTCACCATATACTTGTCTCAGTAGCATGAAGGATGCATAAACTTTATGCATGATCTGGAAATCAAAGTCATCAATGTAAAATAAAATAAATGGTGTAAAACATGTTCCACAAATTTTCACTATTATTTATTATTATTATTATTATTATTATTTTTTTATTTATTTAAGAATATGTCCATCATAACATGGTATATGTATACATATTTATGAAGATTGTCAAGTTTTACATTTCTACATCGTCATGATGCACTAAAATGCTGTTGCCTTGTTCAAGAAATCAAATGTTACTTGGCAAAAAACAAACTATGCGTTGAGTTTTGGATAATGAAATATGTAGATCGATACAGCTCTACATTATTACTATAATTTCAAATGTTGGAACCTTGAGTTTTACATATATAGCAAATGTATATGTAATTCCATACCAGATACACAGAACAAAGTTCAGCATAAATCAAATTTGTAGAACAGCGGTTCCCTAACTTTTTTGTCCTGGGACCCACCTTCACCTAGAAATTCTTTTTCGCGACCCACTACTACATGACAATAACCGAAATAGGCTATATAAAGTACAGCACATGTTTTTCATATGCCTGTCAAGAGTTTTATTGTGCTTAAATGCCCTTCTGAGAAAACACAGTTGAAATAAAAATGGTTATGTTTTTATAAGTCGATTTAGTTATTAATTTTGTACTTGGTAGCAATAAAAGTTTCCTTCAGCTATGGATGATTTGTTTGGATTCTTTAAATTAAACACTCTTTCCTTATATTGAAAACAAGTTTAATTTTTCCCGGACCCATAGTTTGTGAACCACTGTTGTAGAAAGTAATACAAATTATAATTCCTTTTATCATTATACATTTCAAATCAATAATGCATCTATATGTATGAGGGAGGAATCAATTGAAAGATTTTTTCATCCTATTGGAATAATTAATAGCATACCATTGCATTTTAATAATTCATATTTTGTCTATAATGTTTAAATGAAATTCACAAGATTTCTTATCATAAAATTGTAAGTGGGCTTTGGATATTTGCTCCATATATTTTGACTTGGACACAAATGAAACTACTATTATAAGCTTCTGCAATTAATGATTAGAATTTTGCAGAGTTACAAAGTCAAGAGTTTCGTGGAATCAGAATTTATTTGATCTTCAGACTGCTCTAATATATTTATGGAAAAAAGCAGCCGTGCAGGTTCCAAATAATTGCTGAAGAGCTTAAGTTTTAAAGAAAACCCAAAACAGTGCTAATGGGTGAGACTAGTATAATAAATTATTTTAGATTTGTAAAGTCAGATGTGTTACAGAAACAATCTTACCTGAGAATAAGTTTGCAGAGAAGCTCTGTAGAATCCTGTCTTGAGGCATTGTGGTTTTTGAGCCATCATCATGGTCATAAGCAGTTTTTTATTGAAAGCTTTTGATTCCCTGTACCAACCACTGTTGAATGCAGCCTGTTTTACAGCAAGACTCTGATGAATATAAATTGAATTTCCATTAATGTAACACACACACACACACAAAATCATAGCCTATCAGTACTGCTGACACTACTTTTGAAAGATTTTATTATTTTTGTAAGTATCTTTGAGACCAATATTCCAAAGAGAAAATGTCACATAAAAATAAGGGCAAAAAGCTAAAAAGTGAGTGGTATGGTCCAGATTTGATCAGTATGACAAGCCTACCTACTTCTAAGGCCTTGCAAGAGGTCTCTTCCCTTCGGATCTCACAGTCAATATTTTTTAGATATCACCCATGCATGCAACATATGCAACATGTCCAGCCCATTTCATTCTCCATGATTTAATTACCCCTATTATATTCAATACACGTTATGAAGCTCATCTCTTATGTACGAATATTTTCCTAAGCACCCTGTTTTCGAACACTCTCAGATTATGTCCACTCCGAAGAGTGAGGGACCATGTCTCACATCCATATAGTACAAGCAGCAGGTTATTTGGTCTTATCAATTTTTATAAATCGAAACTAGTAGCAAAAATTAAAAAAAAAAACTTTCTCCTGAATTCTTCACAAAATAAAAACCATTTAAATAAATTATTGGATGATGGGTTATATTTATACTTATTACTTTACGATTTTACTTCAATGTTTCATATTCTGTTGTATTTTTTTATAATTTTATATCTCTGTATATTTGTTGTAGCCATTGTTGTATGTCCTTTCATGAACATTATGCTTAGAGATTGTATACATGGTGTAAATAAGTAAATAAAATATTTATCATAAAGTAAATTTAAGTCATGCAAGCCACTATGGATTCTATATAAAATACTGACAGTTTAAAGGAATCACTCAAAGAATTATTAGATATGCTCAAATATCACAGTCTTGGATTTTAAACTGATTTTCATTTTTAAAATCTTTCAGTGCCTAAAGAAATTTTACTTCCCCAATATATATTAATTCAATCCAGAACTAGAGTCTCAGTGTACAATTATACGTGTCATTGCAGAAACTAAAAATAATGTCACCTGCAGTGCAGGTGTAGGATTTTCCACACCTTACAATATCAATGCCATAGGTACCTTTCTGTTCAGAATATGTGTCTATGTGCATGGATACAGGCAATGGTCACATCTCAATTTTACAAAGAAGTAACTTGGGTACCTTTCTGCTTGGCACATTCAATTATGGATGCATATGCATAAGCTGAAAGCCTTATGTGACTATACTGACTGGATGGGTGTGTTGAAGAGATGTGTATGAGGAAGTGAATATGTACAAGCCGGTGTGCAATGACAAACAAACTGAAGAAAAAATTGTCCCAGAATGTTGGTTATTTATTGTGTGATGCAGGAAGTGATAAGCTTAGCTTTTAGAAGGTACACATACAATAATTCCATGTTTCCCATTTATTTTTTCACATCTTATGTTTATCAGCTTACGGCTAAGCTAATAATCTACAGAACTCGTTAAACATCTTATATTATTCTAGGGTTGCTATTGACAGCAAAGACCTCACAATTCTGTTAGGATAATTTTCAGTTAATTCTTTCTTTTAATTTTTTCTTCATGGGTTGAAGTTTTGTGAAATTCTGAACTTTCAGATTCCAGTTCTCAGTTCATTCTCTGAAATCTGATTGTCATGACTGACAGACTGATGTTCTAGTGTGCCTGTAAATACAGGTTGGAGCAGAAGATTATGATTGTGGATGGTGCCTGGCCAATGGCGAAGGCAGACATCACAGAGGAAGTGTTTAAGTGTGTCTCTTCTTTAATGTGTTGAGGGCAGGTTTTTACACTTCACTAAGAGAAAGACCTTTATTTCTGTTTATGCTGTTAATATTGAGACTGATTTCAATTTGCTTCTTTAATCAGCTGGTCCTTATAGGCCTTGGTCTTGTCTAAAATCTTGGTTTGGTCATAGGGGATCTTATGCTGTGCTTCCACATACTTGTCCAGGTAAAAGAGTCTGTTGTACCTCTGATGTTCTTTGTGTCTGTCTCCCGTCTCCTATGCAGCCAGTCTTGCCAATGTAAATCAGTTCACATTTGTATGGGATGCTGTAGCCTTCAGACTTACGTCATCCTTCACTGGTCTTACATGCTGTTTAATTTGCAGCTACAGCAGAGATACTGTTGGAATCTTGTGTGAGTGTTTTTTTTTTAAGTATTTTCCCAATCTGGTAGGAGTATCCCACCCAACAAATTCAATCTTATCATCTTCGGTTGTACAAAAGGTCGTTCTAATTAGTAGTTCCAACCAGCCCCATCTCACCCACAGTCCAATCCAATACAATGCAGTAGGCAGTCGAAGATGGAATTGGACAGGTACAAATTTATGAAACTCAGAAATATTGTACTGCAAACAATTGAATAGCTCTTTAAAAATTTACCTCCACTATTTTATGCAAACCAAAATCAGGGGTGGCTTCTCTTATGTGCTACAGTGCTGCATCACACAGCTGGTTTTCTGCCTTCATTGAGCTTTATTTTCAAAAGCAATACTGTATTTTGTTTTACATAGATGTTGAATTTGGCTCATCCGGGCAAGATCTCATTTATTGATGGTTTATGAGTCGGTAGTGTGAACAGCTCCTTTATTGTTGTTCAGTTGCTGCATTCTCTGTAGTGAGATCCACTCGTGTGCAGTAACCCAATTTTATCAACATTATTCATCAAGTCCCCATCTACATGTGTAATTTCCATTCACAAACGAAATGAACTGCAGAAAGTTGCGGACTTCATTGCAACATCTCTGAAGATTCAAGCATAACTAATGTTCTGGAGAGGGAACTAACCACACTCCTGCCTCAGACATTACACAGGTGGCCAGTGAACGAAAAAAATGTGTCGACCCAAAAATAATTGATAATTTATGCAGTAAAAAGGAATGCCACATGTGGCAATAATTACATAGGTAGGCCTACCAATCTACCAAAATGTATGAAATGGTATAACTTATGCAGTACAACCTCCATTTAAGCCACGAGCCACGACTGCTTGTAATATCGGCTGGTACCTGTAGCTGTGATCATATCTTGAGTTTCTCACAACCAATGCCTCCATGTGAGTGGCTTTCATCTCCCTTTGTAACTACATTCTTTGTTTGAAAAAAATTTGGAAATGATAGTGCAAAGGATGGAAATGAAAGACGTGCTGATGATATGAATGTGCACCCTTGAAAATTATCTTATCTTTGTGAGTAGAAAAAACTCCCAATTGGAAAACTCAGCTTGTTGGATTTGAAAGTAACACCAGCACATGGGCTGAGGATTTTTGGAAGCATCAATTATATACTTCACTGAAATGAACTGAAACTCCTTCAGTGCACTATCACAAACATAAAATACACAAGTTGCTTGCTTCTTTACATACCTGTTCCTAAATATATGGCAGCATGTAAAAATGGTAAAGAAACAATTGTTATGAAAGAAAAATGTTAACAAATCATTAATTTTTTTTTTTAAATCATTACTTTTATAGTGTAAAAAAATTCTCTGCAAAAATGGAGGAACTGTAACACACATATTGTTTTATTGTTGTCTTATTATTTATATTTTTCAATGTGACTGTTTATTTCTGTATTAATAATATCTGACGGATATTATTAACTCTTAAATTGAGGATACTGTTATATTTTATGAAATTTATATTTGTTGTAGAATTTCTTGGCGTAGTTAAGTTTTAATTATAACTTTGTATTTTATCTAAATACTTATCACAATTGTATTAGTTTTAATTAGTCAAGTTATTATTAGGTTTAAGATTAGTTCTTCATGAACCAATATTTCTGCATAGAAATTTATGGTGAATAAAATCTTATCTTACCTTAAGGCTAGCATGGAACTATACTTCCACAAACTTACCTGCATTTGATCACCAAACCAACACACCAACAGAGCGGATATGCTACACAAGAGCATACTAGATAAGAATTGGAAAACCCTCTCTCCTCCCTATAATTTATTCAGAAAAAGATTCGTATTAGAAATTAATCTGCAGGTTCACTTCCCACAAAGACCCACTGTAGACCTGAAGGTATTTTCTGAGCTCAGACATGTCCATCCTCAAGGATTATGGAACTTGTGTTAACTCAAATTCATGAAAAAGTGGGCAGCAATCAACTGTTCATTTTTATTCTGTGTCCGATTACCAGGAAGTAATACGGTTCACTTACAGAAGTTCCAGCTGTGAAAACTTTTGGAAGACTCTAGAGAAGCACGTTCAGCTTCCAATTAAAAAACAATTAAAAGGCTGATTGTGCTACCTTTTTAAGGTCACAATGAAATAATGTGATGTTTGATGCTGGAATCAGTTCTATCATGTTTTTGACCAACCAAATTGCTCCACTAGCACCTCCATCCACTTGGGTTGTTTGGTATAGGCCTAGGAGCATATGCTGATGATACAACTGTACTGATAGCATTTAACGACTACAAAGAGATTGATATGAATAATACTTTGGCTAGGCTGACTAATTGGTTTAATGCCAATGGACTGGGGCTGAACCTGAGTAAAACCCAGACTATTGTATTTAGTCTCAGAAACACCGAAGAAATTTCGAAACCTGTAAATTTATTGGGGTTTTGGATGGACAGTAAGTTGGATTGGCATTGCCACATTGAACATATTTGCAGTAAGCTGTCTAAGGTAATTTATCTGTTGAGAAGACTCAAACAGCTTCTTCCACCTAGCACATTATTACATGCTTACTTTGCTTTTTTTCATTCTCATCTAAATTATGGGGTAATTCTGTGGGGAAATAGTACGGGTGCAAAAAATGTATTTCTTCTTCAAAAGAAGGCAGTAAGGATAATCACTGGATCTGGCCCTACGGAGCACTGTAAACCAATTTTTAAAAATCTGAATGTTTTGACTCTTTCTTCAATTTATGTATATTTTTGTATCTTATGGGTTCATAGTGCTGTGGATGTGCAAACTACTAGGAAGGATATTCACTTTCATTATACCAGAGGAAACAATCTTCTAGAGATTCCCAGGTATCGACTGAAGAAAACTACAGAGAGTCATATAGTCCTAAGTACCAAATTTTTTAATAAGTTACCTGACGAATTAAAAAGAATTAGAAGCATTGACACTTTCAGGAAAAGACTCAAAGTATTACTACTGAATAAGAATTGGTACACTGTGCAAGAATATTTGGATGAAAGTTTTATTTGAATTTGTATGTTATTTTATTATATTTTGACTAAGCCTATTGCATGTTATATTGCTGTAAGGTGTGATTATTAAACATTAAACATTAAACATTATGGTTCTTTAATGATGGAGATGTACTACAACTTAGGCCTTTGACCATCACCGGTGTGCCGGAATTGTGTCCCACAGGAGTTATTTTACATGCCAGTAAATCTACTGACATATGCCTGTCACATTTATGGGCACAGAAAACCAGCGTGATACTAACTGCGACACCCAGGCCAATCCATCCACTTGGGAAATTTGTTAGATGATTCTTGAGAACTTGTATTCAACAATCAAGCATACTTGAAATATACAAACCAATGCACACCGAAAGGCAGATAAACACATCGTAAATTCACCAAAGATGAAGAAAATCAACATAGGAGGGCCCAACAGATCATTTACTCTACGAGTGTACCTGAAAAGTAGAATTATAAATTTACAATATTTTCTCCTGAAGCTGAAACATACAATAATTTATGCAATACTGGTATTTACAATTAAAAGTACTACTCACTCAATAATACTGCTATGAAATTCAATGCAGGCTATTAATTTTTTCTCTGTAAGTTCCTTCTCAAGCAACAAGTTATTTCCTGTTGTATAGCAATATTGGCTGCTCTCAACTTCTGCCATGTTCTGTTTTTGGTTCTCTGGAGAGATTGGCTTGCAGTGTTCATAGCTTAGACCATTTTGAAGAAGATTACCGGAACTTGTACTTTCTTCTAAACTAGATAATATTGGAGAAGGAGGTACATCGCTTCCTTTCCTTGACATTGTTTCATTTTGTTCATGTGATTTGTCAGTAACATTCTCTAAGGATACACAGAGTATCTTGAGCAGTGTTGTAATATGATAAGAGAATGCAAACATTATCATATAACAGGACGTCATATTATTCACGGTAATGTAACAAATGATGAATTGATTAAATTGCATCATTTCATAGGTAGGAGATTTGTTAACATTATCTGGCAGCCACGTTGCTACTGCAAAATATCTTTTTTGGTCTGCAACAAAATCAGGTCTTGCAATGTATTCAATATAACCTAAAACGAAGGGAATGAAACACCATTGTAACTGAACTATAACATTTAATGCCATCAGTAAATATGTAATTTTATCAGATCCTCTTTGAGCGTTTACATACGTGTCTCTTATTGTTTTATCTGATCCCGCTTTCTCTATATGGGGAACAAAATCTCTCTCTAATGATTCGATTAATTCCACCATTTGTGATCTCTTCATTACAAAATAGCTAAACATGAACCATGTACCAAAACAGCAGGATAACTGAAATAATACTCTTGTTACAAATTCCGTGTCATCTGGGTAATCTATTATTACCTTTATTTGCTCACAGTTTGTAGGAATGAACAACAAAATGATGAGTATGCTAAACATATTGTAAAGAGACATTTTGATGCGGCTGCCATAACAACTCAAAGGCGGAAGGAGGCCTGACACATTTAAATTAATACGTTGAAGACGGAAAAACTCAATTTTTTTTGAAGTTTCCATGTTTCATTTAGGTAGTCTATTTTACTATGTATTAATATTTTATGCAGCCTACTTAAATGTTTTCCTGTATTAATTTATAAAGTAAATGGCCTTAAAAATTCAATGAAAGATACCATGTGTAGACAAGTCTAGTCTAATTAACGGTTTATGTGAAATGAATGTTATCTAACCAAAAATAAGAAAAGCACTTTTATCACATGTAATATGTTAATTAATTTACGTAATGCACACTTTTCTATATAAATTAAAAGTTCGTAGCTTTAGTTGAGCCTTCCAGATTAAAATCTAAAATCAACATTCTGTATAACAGGCTATACTGGTTACCATTTTATTAATCTACAGATATACACCATTGAACGATTATGCCAGAAAAATCCTGAACTGGCATTATATATCCCAGCAGAGACATTATTTTGTAATGCTGGTGTATAATATGCATTCACGGAATTCTTAACTATAGTTTTATCAAATAAACTTTTTTGGAAACTGAAAACCACAGAAAAGGCAGTATTAATAAATTATAACTTTTTCTTCTTTGACATGACTATTTCTTAAAACAGCCTTTTGTGGAGCAGATCCTTGAACCAAGTTTTGAAGTACATATTGATCTTTTATTAAACTTAGACTTTTGTTCTCAGGAATTGTATTGATTTATCCTGTTTTAAATTCTATACAACTTGCTCATTAAACCCGTGATAAGTTAATTTTTTTATGGCTTATTAGGTATTGTTTATTGATTTCCTAGGTACAAAATGTGTTAAACAGTTCATTCTTCCTTCAAAGGCCTTGTAATTCCTTATTTGACTTGTATTAGGGTTTCTTTTGGAAAGTTTCATTTCTGAAGATTAATTTAGTTATGCTTATTTTCCTTTAAAGGGAAGAATAGGTGGTAGGTGCATGACTTGACAGCCCTGAAGGACTGAAAGGTCAGGATTGGAGTTCTGTAACATAGTCCCTCTTGGAAAACTTTGTGCCCAGGATTTATAATTCACAGTTGGCCTTGATTGAGTTGAAACGTTGAAACTGTTAAGTTCAGATCCAAAGGTAGGCGTGGTACAGTTGATTGCACGGAATCTTTCCTATATAATGCACATTGGGGCATGTTGGTAAGGGAATTCTAAACAGGTTCTGCCATGCCCACTCTCCACCCTTGTACCAAGCTGTTTTTCAAGATGGCAGATGCGGCTAAGAGCCTCTAGATTCGTTGAGAGAACATAATGATTTCAGAATTAATCTTACCTTACTCAATATGGCAAACAACTTTCCGTTTGTTGTGCATGTCCTTTGTTCACTTCAAATGATTGTATGTATAATATAGATGCTATTTTAAGGTAATTTCATCCAACCCTCCACTTAATGTGTGCCTTAGTCCCCTCAATCCTTTGCTCCTGAACCTGAAACTGACTTGTGTTCATAGGTTTGAGTGACAAACCAATATGAGTCAGACTCATCCAGGGGCTGGTCTAGACATTTGTACACATGCCTTACAGCCACTCAAATTAAACTCCACCTCTTTTCCCCATTCACCTAGGGTTGAGCATTGTTCATTGTGTAATGCATGTGTTTTGGACTTGAACTCAAACCAATAAGAGATTGACTCACCTAGGGGTGGTTTGGAACACAATTGATAAGGAGATCTGATGCCAACTTTCAATAAAGAAAAAAACACTAGAAGAAATGAGTAACATTGGAAAGATTCCATGCACTCAACTGCATCTCTGCACCACCGAAGTTGACATTAAAAAAATAATACATTATTCAATAAGGAAAGCTGTTTATTGTTCGATATGATTACAACTACATATATAGAATGTGTTTATATTATTTTAACTACCATACTACAGAGAACTCCAGAGTTCCAAATCTTGCGATTTCACTACTTGTCATAAACTTGCTTCAGCAGTGTGAAGTATGCGTAAACTTTATTCATGATCTGGAAAGGAAGAACCCATAATTAAAATTATAATGGTATGCATGAAATGTTTGTGTAATGACAACCTAAGGTAAATACAGTCATGGCTTGTGTCTTAAAATGAGGGTGTGGTGCATACACCATTTCATAGGCCTAAATAAAAGATAAAAAAAATTAAAGGTACTTACATAATGCAGAGGGTGTATTTGTCTACACATGTGTATTGTATTGTGTGCATATATCATACAGTATTCTGATAATTTTTGTCAAAAGAAAGTTTTTATCTAGACACTAGCTTAAAGGAGAAATGGTCAGAAACCTCAAGAAAAACAGTTTCATAGACTATGCTGCATATTAATTATAGTGTAGGCCTATTATTGAATCACAATACAACTGTTTAGTTCATAGGCGCCGACTTAGGGGGGGCAAGGTACTTTCTGCCCCCCCCCAAGACTTAAGATTTTATCATGTAAGGCCTATGTATAGCTACTGAAAATCCAGTTCTTGCCCCCCCCAGAAATATTTCCAAGTCAGCGCCTCTGGTTTAGTTAGTAACTGCCAGTATGGTAATTTATGAGATTGTGTGGGGGATGGGAAAATGTCTGTCTGTCCATCCGTCTGTCTGTGTGTCTGTACGCACGATAACTCAAATACACTTTATCGGATTTTAATGAAACTTGGTATACGCATTTATAATGTCCATTGGAAGAAATCTATTGATATTTGACCAAATGCGTTGACCAGTATCGGAGTAGTGCCCAATTTAGTGCCTATTTTATGGTAATATATTAGAATTTAACAAATGCAAATCAGTTATCCTGACAACATAGCTACGGTTTTACCCTGATCATATACGACTTTGGAATTAGCAATACATGACATATTCCTTTGCATTTAATTATCAAACTAGTCAGATGTTTATTTCATTGATAAAGTTTAACACTGTTTATATACAGAATGTAGGCCTTTATTACTGTGAAATAATTAAGTGGAGTTCTTCCCCAGTGTATTTTGTGAAATGTTGACATATGGTATTTTAAGAATTTCTTACATCAGAGTATAGACTTACGAGTTTGAGTTAAGGTTAAGTATTTTCTTCCACAAGCACTGCTTAATGAATCGATCTGGAGCTTAACTCAGAGATAGATTACAAAAATAACTTATTTTGTTCACATCATAATTGAATTAACTTATCACTTATTAAATAAAAGCCTTCTGGCACTTTGTTATATTAGTTTACCTGATTTTATTTAAAAAGTATTGAGTTGCAATGTGCGTAAGGACGTGGAGCTGAAACGACCTTACATTGAACCCCTCCCGAACAAAATTTCACCGTACGCCCATGCTTGTGGTTAAGACAAGAGTGTGGAGTACAAGACCATTATTACAAAGTTTGTCATAAAAAACAATGTAATCATTTCATGTAGGCCTACAATTCTATAGGCCTATTTAACCGAAGTCATTTCAATATTATATAAGTTAAGTATATTTCATGAACCAAAGGGCGGGAGTCTCACAATTTTTAAATCTTTGAACCCACCCAATGTTTTTCAAAAGTTGGTGCCACTGAACACCCCGATACAATCTGAATTGCCCTCACTGTCTATACCATATCATACCATAATTGAAGACATGCTGTATTCTGTCTTGGAGGATGATATCAGTAGCATCTTGGGGACTCCTCTTACCGAATATTTTTTTAATTTTTTTAACAATACACTGTGGTCAGTGTATTCACCATAGTTAGGTTGTATGTGTTCATAAAAACAATTTCAGTGGATATTCAACTGATTTATAGGTCATTTTGGATTTAATTTGTGTGGCAAGGTCTTACCTCAGAGAATGTTTTCAGAGAAGCTACATAAAAATTTCCTCCTTTTAAGCATTGAGGTTTCTGAGCCATCCTTATCACCATAAGCAGAAGCTTATTGAAAGAAGTTGATTCTTCATACCAACCACAGTTGAATGCAGATTGATTTACAGCAAGGCTCTGAGGATACAAATTGAATTCATATTAATGCCAATTATAAATGTGGCGCAATAAAATAAACATTGTTAAACAAAACAAGAAAATACTCTATTTTAAAATTGTATAAGGTGTTAGCAGTACAATCTCTACTATATGGATGTGAATAATTTATAAAAAGAAGAAGAAGGTCAGACATATAATCGGGAGAGATTAAATTTCACACTCTTTATGATTCTCAAGGCACGTTAAATAAATAGGCTACTAAATTAATTGGAAGAAATTAAATAGCAGCTCTGGTCAAGAAACCGTAATGAAAGGCAGTGACAGTTTCCATCGTGACATCTAACAGTGATATCAGGACAGAGATAAAACAGTGCAGATGTAGACCCTGTTCCAACATGTGATGTAGCATCATGGAATCGGGTGATATGAAAGAAAGAAACATTTATATTCAAGAACAAGATATTTTGTCAAACTGAAGAAAGCTTCTTCTATTTTATGTTTTGAATTTGGACAGTAAAAAATTACAAAACAATTATTCCAAAAAGGACGTGAGTTAACTGAGTTAGTAACTTTTCTAATATTGGCCATTGTCACTTTTATGTTTTTGGTTCAGTCATGACAACTCTTAGTTACAGTAACTAACTAACTCCATGGCACTAACATCCCAGGAGGGACAAGGCCTACCATAGGCAGACGACAGGATTGGGGGGCATGTGGTCAGCATGCCGACACCCATGGCCGTTAATGGTGGTTTCCATGACCGGAGCCGCTACTTCTCTATCAAGTAGCTACTCAATTTGAATCAGGAGGCTGAATGCACCCCTACCAGACCTCCCTACCTCAGAAAAATCCGATGAGGTACTAGGGATCAAACCCGGGCTGACGGATCTGTAGTCAGCGATGCTAACCACAAGACTACGCCAGCGGTCCTTAGTTGCACAAAAACGTATTTTTATAAAAATCTGAAGATGTTATTTATACATACCTGCTCCTGAAACATGGCCGCATGTAACATGTTAACAATGTTTAATCAACTTGAATCGCTTAAATACAACTACAGTGTTTTGCAGATGACAACTATATATTAAAAACAACCTCAAATATTTTCATTTAAATTCTGATTCACATACTTATTATACTAGACATAGTAATGATATTAAAAAAGACTTCTGCTATTTTTCCACTACTCAAAACAGTTTTAAGTCTACCTCTGCTAAATTATTCAACAAACTACCACCTCCATCAGAACTTTAGAACCTGTGAAATACAGGAGAATCTTAAAGAAACTGCTTACTCGAAATTGCTTCTATACTACAGAAGAGTTCCTGAATTATACTTTCTAGACTGGCTTATAGAATAATTTTGACCTTTTGTACATGTTGTAGTGTCTGTTAAGGTATTTATACACTATTTATTGTATACCGGTTTTATTTTCAACATCTTATGTATGGTAACCTATTGATTTGATTTGATTATATCAATGTATTTTTATATTAATTCTTGTATACTTGTCTATACAAACATTACACTGTAATTGTATTGTGAAAAGACAATAAAATTCTATCTATCTAAAAAATTCTATCTATCTTCCTTCTCCTGCTTAGATATGCGGTGCAATCAGAGACGGTGAGACGGAGGTAGACCCTTACTGATAGCGGCACCTCATTAGCTCGTACACGTGATTGGCGGTGAAGGAATTGGCTTCTCATTTGAAAAATACTGTAACATATGTAATGCAATCTTATTACTTTCTCTTCCCTACCAGGTAGAGGAAGTATTGTTTTCGACTCACAAATTCAAAGTTGAGTTTTCAACAATGTTTTGAGGTCACCTGAACTCAAAAATATTATTTTCAGATACATGTGAGTGTGTGTGAGTGTACGTGTGTATGTTTGTCTTTTTTTTGTGAATAGCCTAGCTCCAGAACGAAAAATCGTATGAAAACAAAACTTTGTATCTGTGTTAGGTACCTCCTGAGAATGTGACAGGAAGATTGCGATGACTTTCTCTTATTTTTAAGGGGACATTTAAAAAAAATTATTTTTGCGATTTTCTCGAAAACAACTTTAACAATTTTGTTTAAATTTTGTACATGGGCTAAAACGTTCCTAAAATCTGTAGTTTTTACATTTTTCATAGATTTATAACTCAAAAACGGAAGGTTGAAAAAAATTAAAACTTTGTATTTTTAGTCATAGTGATGATTAGAACACATTCACTGAATATGATGCATTTTGAAAACCTCAAGGTTTAAAATTATATTTTTATTGTTTGATTTGATATGGAATTACCCTTATTATTATTGTACTTGTATTATCATTGTATCATTGTATTGTATTGTATTGTATTGTATTGTATTGTATTGTACAACAAACTGACGAGACCGATTGCAACTCAAAATTGCTTAAAGGTCAATAAAAGCTGTCTATCTATCTATCTGAAGGGTAGTTATAAGTCAGCATTTGTAGAAACACAACATTGCCTGGTGAACATTAAAGATTTTCATCAGGTTGAAACATCTGAATAAGTGCTCTTTGCAATATGGCCCCTTATTCTATATCAGAATGTGAAGTAAGAAAGATGTATTTGCCCTTGCTTAGGGTAAAGAAAATTATGTGAGTGCTTTAATCAGATTTTATTTGGGTTATGTATCCTTTGGGAATGTGATACATTTTGGTAACAACATTCTTTTCTTTTTATAACCAATTTACATTAAGAGAATGCCATACATAATAGGCCTATATTATACTAAGAGGCAAACTTTTATTTAGACAGAGGAAGTTATGTGAGTTTCACATCAGATTTTTTTATTACCATACTCTTACCATCATTTGATCACCATACCAACATACTAATAAGGGAGATACGCCACACATCGCTAAAGCTGGTAGGAATTGTAATATTCTGTCTCCTCCCTAGAATTTAACATTAAAAAACAACATATTAGGACTGTAATTAAGAAATTTATTCATTTCATCTGTAAAATACATATATATAGTGATATTGGACAATTCAAGCAATCACCTACACAGTAGTAAAGTAAAGTAAAGTGTTCCCTATAACAGGCCATGGAAGCCCAGAGGGTTCCAGTAAGTTAAGGCTCCCAGAGTTTTAGACATTCGGCACATGAAGGTGGTAAGGTTGTCAGTCTTACACACAGGCCACCTTTACTCCCAAGGATTGCTCCTGGTACTCATTTCTGTTAGAGGCTGAGTCGACCCCAGGGCCATAGTGCCACCAGAAGGATTAGGCCAATTGAAAAACTCCAACGACCTCATCGGGAATCGAACCCACGACCTTCCAGTTTGTAGCGCAGTGCCTCAAACACTACGCTACGGTGTACCCCACCTACATACTAGTATTATTGCTATTAATACATAACTTTATACTCTCTTAATAGCCGTCCAAAATATGGGTGTGCTGGGAGAACATTACTGTTTTGTTGACAATACGTAACATCGTCAAGGCTATGTATTGAAGAGGAGAATGCATATTTGCACAATGAAAAAATGCAGCTTGGAAATGCAGATGTTTTTCTTTACAGGACTGCATTTCCAAGGCCCTGCCCACTTGTTCCGTAACTGTTTAGTTGTTCTTCCTACCATACACATTCATGTCGTGGCTGACTAGTACATAAATATTGCCTTAATAAAAAGTAGTCTTCCTTTACATTACATAAACCTTTTTACATTGTATTATACATTAGGTTTCATATATTGTTAGTCCTTCTATTCTTTTCTGTTCGCCAGCAATTTTATATAACTATTAGTGTGTTTTATGTTATTAGCTGATTTCAGTGCTTACAGTAATTTGACATTTTTACTTATAGAATTTTTTTTACTACTACGCAAAAGCTAATGTATTATATTATAATATAAAAATGTTTATGTAATGTACAGGAATTTTTTTTTTATACATGAACCTGCTCAAAAAGATACTCGGTAGTTTGGATGAAATGGTTTAAAAAAAGAAAACCTTGAAAACTGAAAAATATGCGATATATCTAATAAAGAAAGAGGCAGAAGGTAATACTTCAGACATCTCCTTGTGGAAGTTTTCAGAGTGCTTATGAGAAAGTTACTCATTTCCATGTACCGTTATTTAAAAATCAGCTAGAACATCTATACAGTGCTCTTTAATTTAAGAGTTTGAAAACAAATTTGAACTGAGGTTTTCTTTTTATTAACCATTTTTGATTTTCATTTTCTCAAAATGTACTTAATGTAATTTTATAGACAACGCATTTTTTTTAATTGCAGGAAAGTATGCTGATCACCCAGTGGCTGCATGTGGGATTTAATAGAGGTAAGGCTCATGCAAAATAATTATAATGATACATCTTAGAAGAAAAATAGAATTTATACTGAAGTTACATCCTAGCAGTATACTGTAGGCTGACCTAATGCATCCCCATCACTTTGCCCAGTGCTTGCTTAGTAATATTAAAATCTTATCCCCATTAAGAGTTTAGCTCGGCCTTCGCTACCCATCAAACAGTTATTTCATTTTTTGTGTAATAGTTCTATTCTGTTTGGTTCTGGCAAGTTTCTGAATTACCTGCTTGTGGAAGTATAGAAAGAACATAGAATAGAATCACCATGTTATCTTCTTCATTTACTAACTACTATATACGTGAAAGTACATAAAGAAATGATTTAACTAATTAAAGCATACCAAAAACTGAAACTTGATTATCACATCAAACATGCGATTGCTTACAGCTTTAGGTTTCTTGAGAAGCTTGTAAAGGGTTCAGAAAACCGAATTTTTGTACTGTTAAGATGTTATTGCACTGTGATACCCAGAAGAGGATCTGCCAGTGTGGGAATAAGGCATAGCTCTGTTTTCTCTCTCAGAATTCGTAAATTTCTTCTCATCTGCAGAATAAAAGTAATACAAACTACCCCATCTAGTGGGTGTGCATCCAGTCAGACTCTAAAAAAGATAAAGTGATACCTGCACACGCCCTTAGGTTCTGGGAGGTTGAAGACTCCCAGATTTTGATATATTCATCACATGAAGTTGGTAAGGCTGTCAGCCTTATGCACTGACTGCCTTTACCCCAGGATTCCTTCTGGTACTGATTTCTGTTAGAAACTGAGTTGACTCCAGGCCCATATATAATGCCACCAGAATGATTAAGCCAATGAAAAAATCCCAGTGACTTCATTGGGAATCGAACATGTGACCATCCAGTTTGTAGCATTGTGCCTCAACCAACTGCACCACAACATACCTTCTTTAAAACTGTAGACAATGCCAAAATGCATGAAGTTGCCCATTGCTGTGAACCTATATGAATTAAATTAGCCCCGGCCCCTCCTTTTAATCACATTCACCTTTAGGAGAGGGGATGACGATAAAGGGATGAGTAACAGCCAGGCTGTAAAATCCCAGTGGGAATATGCTACGTTACTTAACTTAGCCCATTGGAATGTACAGGAATGAAGCAAAAACACAGAGCTTGAAATAGATGTTATAATGTATTATTTTATTTCTGATGAATGTGGTTGGGGATGGGGATGGGGACACGAGATACTGTGAGCAAAGGTAGAACCATACCTGCTGAACACAAGTTTGGAAAACTTCAATATGTATCTTTTCTTTCTTTCTTTCTTTCTTTCTGGAAATGTACATTTTATAGTTAATAATAAAGTACAGAAATGTTTTCAAACCTATCCATGTTGAGTCAGGTTCTTTTCATTAGATTCTTTTTAGATAACATTTTAAAAATGCTTTCACTTTCGAGCATTGTATAGGTCTCCATTCAGTGGACTTTAATATTTTATTTAACATTTTAAAATGGCTACTAACAAAGCTAAAAGAGAGAACAAAAAAAGCCATTGAAATAGATATCATGGTAGTTATTTAAAGAATTTTGAAATTACTGGCACTGTGTGTCTGTATTTTGACAAAAAGCTGAGTTCTAGCATTTCATGGCATATCGAGAGACCGTTCCTTGATGATCGTTCCTAAGCGGATAATGTTTCCGACCAGGAGTATGTAATGCTCTATTTACTTCCTCCATTTCTATAAATTTCTTCTTAAACTTAGGCTTCCTAAAGATTTAAAATATACCTACCAAAACACAGAGGAAAGCACTCAGGCACATCATGACTTCAGAGAAGAAGAAGAAAATTAGCATAACAGGGCTCAATAGATTATTCACGCTATCAATATATCTGAAAAGAAGATTTATAGCATTATTACAGAGTTACACACCTGAATGTTTTCAATGTAATGCATTGTTTACAGTATAGCAGTACTCACTCAATAAGACTTTGATGAAATTTAATGCAGGCTATTAAACGGGTCTCCATATATTTAACTCCATCCTCGACAGGTGCATGGGAAATCAGATCTTTTTCAATAATATTCGAATGTTGTTTTGCTTCTTCAGGTATACCAAAAGGAATTTTTTTGTTATTCACAGAGACTGACTTATGGAATCCATAATGTAGGCCTATATCACTTTGAAGATCATCAGTTGTACTTTCTTGCAGGCTAGATAATAATGCAGCATGATGACTGTAGTTCTCTTTCTGTGACATTGATTCACTCATTTCAAGTGATTTGTCAGTTACACTTTCTAAGGATGCACAAACCATCTTTAGCAGAGTAGAAATATGAAAAGAGAATGCATATAATATAATATCACAAGCTATAATGCTGTTAACTGTACCATAAACAATTCCAAACTGAATAAGATGCATAAGTTCATATGTAGGTGATGTGCCAGCATCTTCCGGAAGCCACATTGCCACTCCAAAATACTTCCTTTTGTCTGTTGTAGATTCAGTGTTTGTCTTCATAAAATGTTCAATATAACCTAGAGAAAATGGGATGACAGTCCATGCTACTTGATTGGTAAGACTTAATATCAACATTAAACGTGTCATTAAATTTGATTTTCTCTCTGAATCCTTGTAGATACCTGATATCTTATCAGATCCAAGTTGGTCTATGTAGGAAGTAAAATCTCTTTCTAATGATTCTATTAGATGCCTTAACTGTGATCTTTTCATTACAAAATAACTAGCTGTGAGCCATGCACTGTATGAGCAAGCTAACTGATACAGTACAGTTATCACCATTTCCATGTCATCCAGACAATCATACAGTAACCTTGACTGTATGCAGATCGAAGGTATGAAGAATAGGATGAACACTGTAGTAAATATATTGTAAAGAATCATTTTAAAACGACTTTCTTGAAAACTCGAAGGTGGAAGGATGCCAGCTACATTAAGAGCAATGCGCTGAAGGCGGAAAAATTCAATTTTTCTAGAACTATTCATTCTTAATTAATATAATTACATACAGTCTATTGATTTTTAAAAATAATGTATTACTTTACTAATTTATCTATAAAGCAAATGTAAAAAAATATGAGTCTGAAAGATATGATGCTGAAATGAAACCTTCCAACGTGTTTATTTCAAGGTATGATCAAAATGTCCAGGCAGCAAACTTAGATAACTTTTTATAATATCAGGTCAGAAAAAATATGAACGTAATTATATGAAACACAATGTTAAAGAATTATCTATTGCTTATATTTTCTATATGATGTAAAATTTTGATAGAGCATTTAATTATTTATTTCTTCTTGCAAAGTTATACTGGAATAAATTTCTATTGTGTATCTCACTTCAGTAGAATTCACTGGAGATGTGTGAGTATAATAAGCCACATACTTCCTATTAATTCTTTCACAGAGAATAGTTGAATAATATTCTTGTTTGAAGAAAAATGAAACAAAAGTTCGATGCTTTAATGTATAATAACTCATCCTCTTTTGACATACAATATCCAATTCTTTGACAATAGCTTTTAGTGAAGTCATTAGTAACATTTATAGCACAAAGATGATGTTGTAATCCACTGATAATGATTAATTCATCAGAAGAACATTCTTGTCATTATAGCAAAGTTACTTATTTTTAAATTTAAAGTCTAGAACATATATGGGCAACGCCCGGCCTGCCCCTACTTTTGATCCGGCCCGCGGAACATTTTAAAATCACGCTCGAAAAGTAAATATTTTCGGTTCTCGCCAACAAGAGAGTGAGAGGGGGAAACAAAAGCCTAAACTACTGCAATAGGCCTAAATCAAACTGTCGAAAAAAATTTACAGATGAAAATTTGGAAAACACTCTGCACTTGTGTATTAGTGGGTTTGATGCCAACATTGAAATTCAAATCCCTTAGCCTGTCAATATGATATGGTTTTTATTTGTATTTTTATGTGAGTGTGCAATTGTCAGGATATCACAAATCTGTATAGTTCTGCTGATAAAAGTAAAGTGATCCCTATACAGGCCATGGAGGCCCAGAGGGTTCAAGGAGGTTGAGGCTCCCAGATTTTGGACATTCAGCATATGAAGGTGGGAAGGTTGTCAGCCTTACACACTGGCCAACTTTACCCCCAGGATTGCTCCTGGTATTCATTTCTGTTAGAGGCTGAGTCGACCCCAGGACCAGAAGGATTAGGCCAATTGAAAAATCTCAACGACCTCATTAGGAATCAAACCCGCGACCTTCCAGTTTGTAGCGCAGTGCCTCAACCACTATGCTATGGCATACCCCCATAGTTCTGCTGATGCTGGACAGTTTTAATCTAAAAAAAAACTAGACCTTCTCTCTTCTGCAAGCCCTGCTTAATGAATCAATCTAGAGCTTAAATCTGAAATCAATTAAAAAAAAAAAAAACTTATTGTCTACATATCATAATTGGAATTATCACTGATTAAACAAAAGCATTCTGCCACTTTGTTACATCAGTTTACCTGATTTTATTTATTTTATTCACTTAAGCTGGCAAAGTTAAGGCCATACCTTCTCTACCAGGGGAATATACATGACTTCCAAGAATTATACAACTCAGTTATAAATGGGTATACAATTGATCGCAAAATATAAAATTAAAATTAAAACTAAATAATCTGTGAAATTAAAATAAACGAATACAGTATTGACTATGAGTACTGAAACACTGCTTAAATATTTACCTTTTAATGTTACCCTTAACAGCTAAGTGTTCCTATATACTAATATAATGAAATTGTGCTTGAACTGTGATATCGATTGGCAGCTCCTGAGATAGTTAGGCATAGTTGCTAAATGCTGGCGAACCATAGTTCATGTTGCAAAATGATGGCGATTTCCTGGTGCATATTTAATATTTTTCTCGAATGAGGCCTGTTTCTATCTTCATGGAAGTTGTTAACGATATCTTCAAAAGGAAATCCACAGGTGATTTTAAATTCGATGGAAAGAAGGCCCACATAATTCAGGTTATCCTACTTAGGTAGTTCAGTCGTTCATTGAAGACATAAAGAGTTCTTAACATGCTTCAGTGTTGAAAAAAAGCTACTCAGGCATTACTGACAGCTGTGCATAGGAAGAGAGCAATGTCCACATTTAAATGTAAAATCATTGTACCGGAACTCCTAATTTATTTCTTATTTCTAAGGGGGCTTTCCACAGTTTTTCTCTTATCCACTGTTCCATCCTGAATCTCACATCCTGAGTCGCACTTGTGCTAAATGCAATAACACAATGCAGCATAACAGAACTTTGTGCCCCATGCTGCTCCCCTTTCCACTCGCCTGGCCGCTTCCCCACCTGGCTGCTTCCCGCATGCTTCCCCGCAGTGCATGCCACCATGCCTGTAGCCGCTGTTCAACCTCAACGCCGGTAATGAATAATTGCAATTGACATGTCACCTAATATTTCACAATAAAAAAACCCCTTGCACCTCCACATAATATTTCACAATTATAAAAACGACCCTTGCAACAATATAGGCTATTTCACAATACAAAAAATACCCTTGTACCATACATAATATTTCGTAATCATAAAAAAACGCCGTATTATAACATAAAATGTTGCTTAATTGATGCAGGAAAATTCCCTTGCACCAATACTACTCTTTTCATAACTAACAAAATATCTCAAAATTATAAAAGCCGATTCTTGTGTTAAAACTCATGAAACCCCCCTATCATAATTCAAATATACGAAAGCTACATTCACTCGTGGTGTAGTGGTTAAGACTCCTGGCTATAATGCTAGGGGTCCCGAGTTCGAATCCCGGTTGATCCAAAATTTACTATTAGGAATAGGTCTCAAATAGGTAGGTAGGGTGAAGAGGAGGTGAGAGGAAGAGAGGAAGGAGACGGGAAAGGAAGAGAAGAAGAGAATAAAGAAGAAATAAATTATTTTTTCTGTTTCATCAGTTCATTAAGAGATGACGCCACCGTCGCTACTAATAGTTCAAATGCCGCCACTAGGGGAGGGAGTTAGAGAGTTGGAGTGAGGGACTCGCATGGGGTGCAAAGTTCGGTTTTCCCACTGTAATCCTAAATTCAATTTGAAACTGCAATGCCCGTACTGTAATTTATAGGTTAAAATCCAACTGTAAACACACAAACGTAAAGCACAAATGACAGGTCTGTTGGTTTCTGCACAAATATCATGTCAAAAGATCTAGAGGTGACAATCCTGTGTTGTTGCATCATGAAATAATTCAGTATCAGCATTAGGAAGAAGGAAATATCTTCTTGTTTTGTTTCCATAGCTTAGGTTTCAGATAGCATTCAGCAGTCAGGTGTGGTAACATCATTAATGCAACTTAACAATGTTGTCAGGTATATATTCATTCAAATTATTGTATGCCCCCCCCCCCCATGAGTATGGAAATGTAAAACTGCTGCCTTTCAAAATTTGTTGCCCTAGACTGCATCCTACTGTACTGTATTGGAAGAAATGGCTGTGCAGCTACTTCTTAATCAAGTAGCTCCTCGGTTTGAATCACAAGGCTGAGTGTACCCTGCTTCAGACATCCCTACCTCAGAAAATTCCGAGGAGCTACCAGGGATCAAACCCGAGCCTGCAGATCCATATCCAGTGACTCTAACCACGTGACCACTCAAGTTTTCAATAAACAACATAGCTTTGTATAAATTGAGAAAGCTAAATATACACTCCCACAATGGAAGGGCAGGACTTACTCTGGAGATTAAAAAAAAAAAGAAATTACAAGATTCATGCTTCGGGTAGAGAAAGTTGTTTGAGTGTTTAAGATCAGATTTCTTCTTATTAATTTTTTCATATTTATCTGATGTACTGAAGTACTACTAATGAAGGTTTAAATATGTTCCATTTATATTGTTTCTTCAGTGAAAAATAGACTTCATTTAAACTCTAGACAAGCTAAGAAAGAAACTTGTACTCACTCTTAAATTGTACGAATCAAGAAAATCATTCATAAGCTTACTATTGTCTATCCCCTAACATGGTGCATAAATATGTGCATTACAGAAGGATTATTTCCAAACGAACTTAAAATAGCAAGGGTGGTACCGGTATATAAGAAAGGAGTAAAAGACGTACCATCAAGTTATAGGCCTATCTCAATCATACCAGTGTTTGCGAAGATATACGAAATGATAATTTATTCTCAGCTCTATAGATTCTTCGTTGACAATCATATCTTAACTGATGCCCAGTTCGGCTTCAGGAAGAATAGATTTACAATCGATGCTGTGGACTATATGATCAATATAATCTTACAAGCTTTTGAAAACAAACGCTTTGCTCAGGCAACCTTCTGTGATCTGACCAAGGCGTTTGATTGTGTGAATCATGAAGTATTACTGAATAAATTGAACTATTATGGTATTAATAACATTAGCTTAAAGTTTGTGTGGGATTATCTAACAGACCGCCAACAGATAGTCACCATAGGGAAAGCCAAATCTAGTAAAGCTATCATCAACATTGGTGTACCACAGGGATCCATATTGGGACCATTTTTATTTACCATTATGATAAACGATCTCCCCGCAAACATAGGAACTCGTACAGTTTTATATGCTGATGATACCACATTTATAGACGTCAGTGATGAATTAGATAGGCTACTCTTGACAATTTAGTGAGTAACACAGCAGTGCAAGCATCTAATTGGTTTCTGCTCAACGAGAGTAAAACTCAACACTTACAATTCAAACTAAGAGCTTTGAATGTGGTAAATATTCTTGAGTCGGAGAATGTAAAGTTTTTGGGAGTCTTCATTGATCAGAAGCTGACTTGGAGACAACATGTAAATTATATCAGTGCTAGGCTGTTGAGGGTTATTTAGCTAATACACAGCCTTAAGATGTGCATTCCTCGTAATTATTTGCGTACATGTTATTTTACATTCTTTCAAGGTATAATGCAATATGATCTGCTACTATGGGGTAACTCCAAACACATTGAAAGTATACTAATCCTCCAAAAAAAGGTGATTAGAATCCTCACAGGATCATCTAGGCGGGAACATTGTAAACCATTGTTCACACAAATGAAAATGTTAACGGTGGTAAACCTGTATATTTATTCGGTATTGATTTATACAAAAAAAAATCTTCCAGACTTACAATGTAGAAATGAAGTACATCATTACAACACTAGAAAAAATAATCAAATATATATACCGCATCGCATCACAGGTTATCCAAATCATTAAATAGCTATAAAATTGTAGGGCATAAGTTATTTAACAAACTTCCTCTAGAATATTAACTGCTACCTATAAACATTTTAAAAATGACAGTATATGGCTGGCTGATAAATAACCCCTACTATAGTATTGATGAATTTTATACATGTAATATCAATACTGTATGAGCTTCGCCATGGTGTGTATAAATTTTTCTTTTACTTGGATTTTATGTATTATTTATAGAGCTAGTTGGGACGTAATTATATATCTGGACAATTTTTTATGATAGTGCTTAACCCTGATATATTTATATATTTTGACGTTGTTAGCTCTATGACAATAAAATTGTTTATTATTATTATTATACTGTGCTAGTGAGACAGATAAACTGGTTTTTGTTTACTTTGGGTTTCCTTCTTAGAACAGTAAGAATTTATAAGAAGGATTTTATCAACAAATGTGTTGCAAATATATAAATATATTAGATCTATCGCCTTATATTCCCAGTTGAGTCTTTTTACAAACTACAAGTACATAAGCTATAATATGTTACTTTAGTCATCATGAAACGTTTAGTACAATATTTTCTTCGTCATTTACTGGTATTGTGTAGGCCTATCCTACAGTAAAAATTCCTTTATTAGAAAAATTGAACATATTTTTTGGTCAGTGTGTACCTTTCGCTTTATTCAAGCAGATCATTTGCATATACCAACCAATAACTAATGAAATGTAAATAAAGGAAACATGAAAAGTTTTGATTACTTTGATAAAGAGAATTATTCATTAACTTCTTCGATTCAAACGAACTAAGGAAACAAGATATTCTAGTTCTTCTCATCATTAGAAGCTGATGCAGTATAACTTACATAAATATGAATACATATTGTTTGAATTTGACTTTGTTGAGAACGGAGTTGAATGATAAATATTCTCTTCTATACACATAAATGGCATTGCTTTACATTGTGTTATTAGTAAACCAGATTTAAAAAACTGAATTTATAAATTGTTTAAGTGATAACCCTACACAACTCCTGTATAACTTAAGATATTGTTTTAAATAATAAAATAATGTGAATATTTGCACATGAATTCCATTTTTTATAAATAAATAATTATGTTCCACCTAAGAAGTCTAGGGACTGATAATGTAAGAGTAAATAGTTAGCCAGGTGATGAAAATTATTTCTAGTTTATTCATGTCGTGTAAATGAATATGATAAGTCAGAATAAGATTATGCATATTATCAGAAAATGTGACTTATGCAATATAATAAAGAAGCTTAAAACTATTAAAATTGCACAGTTAAACAATATGTACAGTCGGTCAAACAAAAAAACGTCGGGACTCGTATGTAGTTAAAATTGAAGTTTTAACGCATTAGTTCACAAGTTTCCTATAAAAAACATAAAATACAGGTCATTCTCCCAACACATGAGGCCATGCGACAGGAGGGAAAAAATGAACAACGCGGAAAGCGCAACACATGATATTCAACTTAATGTATTGTCATAATTCATTTTGCTTTGTGTCATCGTGCCACATACAAATGCTAGCTTGAGAGAAAGTGTAGTTAGGGCTGTAATTGACCTGCATTTTTCGGCCTCTGAAGCAGCGAGAAGGTTCCATATTTCTTAAAGAGCAGCTCAGAGGTGGGCACTTCACTATAATGCAACACATGGATCTGGACGGCCGTGTATTTCGATGCTAGATTGGTTGCAGAAGATGAACATAAGTTATTGATTTTGCACTACAAGTACCGGTATTATAAAATAAAATCTTTAAAAAATGTTCCTTGAATAAACATATTCCTCGCAAATTTATTCATTATTATTATAAGAACTTCCATGCAAGAATATGGCGGACGTGAGGCATATAGCCACAGCCTTCTATACATGTTTGTTTTGGAACAAAACTGACTAAATAATCAAGAAAATACATGGACAGACAAGAGGCAGGTTTGAACCTAACCTTAAGTCTTCCTGTACATGCGCATATGCTCGTTCGTGGTGCTTAATCAAATAACGCCCGACGTTTTTATTTGACCGACTGTATATCCAAGCCTGGAGTAATCTGTGTCACAACCAAAATCTGTGTTGAAGGTAAAACTGGCACAAGTACTTGTAAATATATATTAAAACTCTAAAATCACAATCAGTAATATGTCTCGGAGCACAAGTCAATAAGTGAAACAGATTAGCACACTTATGCATGATGTTGTGGTGCTGATCTAGTTCTTGCTATCACAATGGGCCTACATCACAACTAAATTGTTATGTTCAACATAAAACTTGAACCAGTAATTCTAAAATTAATATTGTATATTAAATATTTTATTTATACAATCCTTCTGCACAACGCAGATTGCCTTGCAGACAAAGAATATCTTACAACAAAATATTCACTTACACAAAAAAAAAAATACATTACCTTTCAGTTAAATCATTAATTAATCAATAATAACAGGAAAATTAAAACAGTCAAGTAGTAAACCATTAAAATTGAAAAAAGGAAACCTGTTTAGCTTAATTGTTGTTATTGTACAGGTGGTTTCTTAATATTTGGATGGATCCCTTAAGTGATAATAATGTCACTTCAGTGTACAGATTTTGTGACAATGAGAAACGTTTACAGAAGTTAATAAAGAACTTTGTTTAACCATTAGTCCAATGACTTCAACATTTTTCAAATCGTATTTGTTCTTGAAGTACTCAATGGTTGGTTCATATATCTTCTTTTTCTCATTATCAACTGCTGCAGGTTGATCTTCTTCAGTCCCAAAGCAGACTGTATAGGGTCTACTATGAAACCAGATGTTCGGTTTTTGTCTATTGCAGTGATGTCTGCTCTTCGTGTTCCTCCATCCATGGCAATGCAGTGCACCTCCTCATAGACGTCATAATTCTGCAGTTTGAAGGCAGCTGCTATCTTGCTCCTTATTTGATGATGGCGAGTGTTCCTTAGAAGCTCCCCATGATGACAAAAGCCTAGAACGTGTGCCAAAGTTTCTACCTCACTGCAGTGCCTACAGTGGTTGCCGTTCTGACTTCATCCATGGAGGGCACGTACTGGAGCAACATTTGCTTGTAACTTAATAGTATCTCGCCACTCGGAACTAGTTAGCCCTTTCTGATTTACTAACCATTTGTTGGCTGGAGGGCAATCTCCATATAACACCACACCTTTGCCATGTGTATGAAGCGAGCACCATTTCTTAAATTCTTGACCCCTTAAAATACCTCTTAGTTCAGCAGCTTTTTTTGAAGTTAAGTCTTCTGCATTCTGGGTTATTCCAAGTTCATTAATACATTGTAACATATCGGCCTTTAGATCCCTAGTTATGTTAATGTACTCATTTTGGGATTTCTCTAAAGATTTACAACAGTTGAACTGCTGTATAATTGTTTCCCATTCAGTTTTGAAAACGCCTAAACCTTTAACTCCTCTAGAGGAATCATCGAATCTGGTGTATCAATTGGTAGTTGTAAAATCTCCTTTACCTTACTCTTAATCATTTTATCCAAAGTTTCCAGAAATCCCTTGCGGAGTTTCAATTTATTCAGATTCTGGAATCGATACACTAGAGATGGTAAGATAAACTGATTAATAACAGAAAATTTTTGTTCTGTTTTCAGAAGAGGAGTTCCTGAGAGTAGGTTTAAGTTTTCTTTTAGGTCATGAGCCATTGTTTTTTCATCCAAAATTAATCTGTCAGAAAATGTGATGCCCAGGTATCGAATGCTTTCAGATTTATCTGTGGATTGAATAACAAAGTTCTGATTAATGGTTATTGATTTACTTTCGAGCTTTCCCTTAACAATATGTATTGTCTCACATTTTTTAGAATTAAATGATAAACCATTTTCTTGGAATCATTGAAAAGCCATGTTTGTAAGTGTAACAGCATCCTCCTTGCTTTTTGCTAATATAACTGTGTCATCAGCAAAACCAAGTACAGTGAGTTTCGGCAGCCCTTTCATTAGTTCGTACCCATATCTGTCTGCAAATTGTGATTTCAGAAAGTTCATTTAATATGTAATCTGTTTCCATGTTATAGAGGGCAGGGGCAGAGGCGAACCTTGTAACACTCCATGTTTAATGTTTATGGGTGATGTCCTTTGTCCATTTGATTCTATGACAGTTTCATTTCCAGTCTGAAGAGCCATTATTACATGCTGTAATTGGTGAGGTAGTTTAGAATGGACCAATGTCTTTTGGATATGATCATGCCCAATATTGTCAAATGCTTTGCTGATGTCCAAGAATATTGCAGTCACACTTTCTTTGTTACTCTTAACTTTACGGAGGATACTATCAAGAATTGATACGTTTGTCAAGGTGCCAGGACAAGAGGTAAATCCTCTTTGGTTAGGGTTGAATGTTATGTAGTCACGTAACCTAACATCAAGGACCCGTTCTAAAATTCGACGTATGACTGAGCAAATAGTAATTGGTCTAAAATTTGATGGATCAGTCTCATCTCCTGCTTTGTGTATTAAAATTGTTCTTGCTTTCTTTAAACAAGGAGGGACATGTCCTGTTTGCGAGATTTCAGTGAAAATATGTACTAGAATGCTGGAAACTTTATCATTTACACACTACGCATTAGTATTCTATCAGGACTGGGAGCTGTATCTATTTTAATGTTCTTAATAGCATTCAGAACCTCATTCGATGTAATAGTGACATCATAAGTTTCATTTATGGTAGACATCTCGTTATCTGTCAGGTGAGATGAGTACTCATGACGAGTACAGTTATTTTCTGCAGAAAATCTATTTTTAAAATGCTCAAATATAGGTGTAGGCTGAACTTTGCAACGCATACTGCTTCCTTGAAGAATTGATCGAATAGCTTTCAATTCGAATTCAAACTGTGTTTTTTCTTAAGCAAACTTTTCCTGTCTCTTTTGCCTAATTCTTTTTGCAGATCGAGTGGGGTTCGAAGACTGTTTGTAATTCCTCCCTAATGACATTTCCTTCCTACGCTGACGAGCTTCATAAAATTTAACAGCTGGATGTTTTGGTCCAGGAAGGTAATTTATCAACTTAGAAAGAAAAATTGAGAAGTCTTCTACTGATTTGTCAAATTGATCAGTATCCATATGCGTGGAAAGGTGAGAAGTCCATTTTGTTAGACTGACGTCATAATGTTTATTTTTACTATAGGTAATTGCAATGCTTTCTTTGATATTATTTGTGCTGTTTGTTTCAGTGAGAAAATTTTCTGATTCATTTTCAGGGGAGGGTAATGATAGTTTGTTGGCAAGTTTATCTCTGTATTCTGAAGGATGTGCCCTGCTTAAATGAATGTTAATTGATTTATACAATTTTCCACAATGTGGACAGATGTTCGTTGCTTGTGAGCTTTCAGAGATGTTATTAGGAATATCTACATCTCCAATTATCTTCAGATCTGTGTTGGTATTAAGAGAAATGGGATGTACTATATGGGTAGATGACAGTTCATTATCACACTGAGGAAGTAGTGATGCAGGACCAAGATTATGAACGTCATCATTATCAGATTGCAATAATACTATTTCACTAGTAATGTCATTAACACTCACTGTTGTATCCTGAGAAGCTCCATGACTTCTAGCAAGATGAATATTGATGCCACGAATGGTGAAAGTCTTCCCACATAACTGACATAGTACAGATGATTTTACATCACCTGATGATGTTGAAGGATTACTTGTGTTGTTGCATAACGTTGTTCAATTTGATTACTATTTCCCCATAATAAAATCCCATAATTTATTATACTATGAAAGTAAGAAAAGTATGACATGCGAATGTACTCAACAGGTAAAATGGATTTCAAATTATTCAATAAAAAACTAATTCTACTAAGTCGTTTGCTTAGATTATCAATGTGATTTACCCAAGATAGAGAACTGTCAAGAATAATTCCTAAGAGTTTGACACTGCTGGTGCTAGCAAAACTTTTATTTAGACTAAATGTAATTGTTTGAGTTTTGTCTGAATTTAGAAATAGGTTATTCACAAAAAACCAGTCTCTGGATTGTTTTCTTTAAAAATCTTGGATTGTTTTATGGAAAAATCTGTAAGGTTTCAAGTGCAATCATTGAGCTGTTTTTGTTCAACAAACGTGTATAATTTGCATAGACAATTGATTTGTACATTATATTACAAGGTAGATCATTTATGTAATATTAAAATTATGAATAAATAAATAATGTGTGTCAAAGTAAGAGTCAATAATGTAAAACAAATTTTTAAAAAGTGAGTTAGAATCCTGTAGAGTTGTGATGATCCATTCGTGCTATCAGTCTAGTTATTACTCTGGTGATATAATCAGTCTAAAAACTTTGTAGGTGGGGATCTTCTTCTGTCCAGGATTTATAATTCTCAATTGGTCTTGATTGAGTTTGAACCTGTAAAGTTCAGATCCAAAGGTAGGCATGGTACAAATGAGTGCACGGAATCTTTCCTATATAATGCACACTGGTTCATTTTGGTAAGGGAATTCTAAACAGGTTCCGCCTTGCCCACTCCCCACCCCTGTACCAACTTGGCCTACCACCCGACCGCTGCGTCATCCACCATAGGCAGATGACAGGATTTGGGGGCATGTGGTCAGCATACCGACACCCATGGCCGTTAATGGTGGTTTTCATGACCGGAGCCGCTAACTTACTTCTCTATCAAGTAGCTCCTCAATTTGAATCACGAGGCTGAATGCACCCCTACCTCAGAAAAATCCGAGGAGGTATCGGGGATCGAACCCGGGCCGACGGATCTGTAGTCAATATAGACACTATTTTAAGATAATTTCATCTAACCCTCCACTTAATGTGTGTCTTAGTCACCTCAATCCTTTGCTCCTGAACCTGAAACTGACCTGTGTTCATAGGTTTGAGTGCTAGACTTCTGACATCAAACCAATATGAGTCAGATTCATCCAATGGTCTAGACCAGGCCTGTCCAACTTCAGAAGTACTGGGGGCCAAAATATTTCGACAGTTGATGCTGAGGGCCAAACACTAAAAGTTTCATTCACATAAATATAACAGTAAAGTACAGCAGACCAAATTGTTGAAATAGAATTCATTACCAGTAGGCCGAAATTAGAACTTAATGTGAGCACTGATGATTTTCAGATTGCTTCACTAAAGTATGGATGTCCACTTCTATGATAGTAACTGCCAGTTTTAGTAGGTGTAACAAGGAATCATCAGTGAGACAGCTCCTATATTCATTTTTTATGAATTTCGTGTTGGAGAAAGCACTCTCACACATATAAGTGCTTCCAAACATTGAGGAAAGCTGCAAACCAAAATCTCTAAGCTGAAGAAACCTGCCCTCTGGAAGTAGCTTAGCTTTCAGACCTGGTTTGAAGAAAAGGATCAGCCCGAAGATCACAGAGCTCCAATTGATACATGGATGGCTGATTCTCAATATCCACATTCAAAGGGTCATTAAAAAGCAGTAGTTTATCTTTAATATTTTCAAAGTCAGAAAATCTTCCATTGAACTCTTGAATAATAACTTCAATATTTTCACTAAACTCAGAAAAATTACCATCTTCAATTTCTCCTGACAGCTCTTGACAACATGGAAGGTGTGTTAAATAATTTATTGAAAAAGTTGATTACAGGCATTTTAAAACCATTAACATGACCACTAACCCTGAAACACTTTGATTTTTGCCCTGGAGTCTCTGGTTCAATTCATTCAAGTATTGTGTCTGGTCAGTCATGAAAGCAAGCTGCCTTAGAAAGTCTGGATCTTCAACCCGTCGAACAAGATTTTCACTATCTTTGGTAGGCCTGGAATCTCATTCCTCAGTGCATTACCTGCACTCAGCCAGAGTACATTTGCGTGGAGTGCTAGATCTCTATATTGGGCTTGCAGCTCATCCAAAAATTCCCGGAAACTGCAGTGAAGTTGTGCCTTATTACGAACGGAATAAGTTCTGTTTCGTTAATTGAAAGTCAGACAACCCCTCAAGGCACAGTAAATGCATAGGAAAAGTATTATTCTTAGCTCCACTTCTCTGCAATTCCAACTAAGCAAAACACTCTTGCTATGTTACATAAGATTAGTAAGAAGTATTAGAAGTATCCGCGGGCCACAAAACTGTGAGAGCGGGCCGCATGCGGCCCGAGGGCCGCGGGTTGGACAGGCCTGGTCTAGACATTTTTACATATGTCTTACAGCCACTCAAATTAAACTCCACCTCTTTTCACCATTCACCTAGGCTTGAGCATTGTTCACAGTCTAATGAATGTGTTTCAGACTTGAACTTAAACCAATAAGGGATTGGCTCACCTAGGGCTGGTATGGAACACAAATGAAGGAGTTTTGATGCCAACTTTAAATAAAGAAAAACACTAGAAGAAATCGGAAAGTTTCCATGCACTCAACTGACTCTCTACACCACCCAAGTTGACATTAAAAAATAATACATTATTCAATAAGGAAAGCTGTTTATTGTTCGATATGATTACAACTACATATATAGAATGTGTTTATATTATTTTAACTACCATACTACAGAGAACTCCAGAGTTCCAAATCTTGCGATTTCACTACTTGTCATAAACTTGCTTTAGCAGTGTGAAGTATGCGTAAACTTTATTCATGATCTGGAAAGGAAGAAGCCATAATTAAAACTACAATGGTATGCATGAAATGTTTGTGCAACGACAAACCTAAGGTAAATACAGCCATTGCTTGTGTCTTAAAATGAGGGTGTGCTGCATACACCATTTCAGAGGCCTAAATTTAAAATTAAAAAAAAATTAAAGCTACTTCCTAATGAAGAGGGTATAAGTATTATTTATACAGCTATTAAAATTAAAAGGATTTGACAATGTTGACCTTATATAACACAACGTCTTAATGTCAACTGCACAACACATCAGCCTACAACCAATGCTTAACTGTAGCAGCTACCCATCCCATAGGTAGGAAGCAGGAACCCCAGCAGAGCATGTGCAGTAGATGATTCACATTAATGTGAGTGATATTGTCGCGACTGAAGCTAATTCAGCACTCGACGCTGTAGTCTCTACTTATGTGGAGAGAGCACTACAAAATATATTTTCACCCATTTTGTTTGCATAAGTTAATAGCTCACATTGGAAGAGAATAGGAGTAATTTTAGTGCAGTTTTTACAGTGTAGGCCTACTGTAACACATTCACACATGATCATGGGCTGCCCCTGGATAAACATTTAAAGAGCTTTTAGATTCTAAACCATTTTATACCGGTACCTTAAATTCTTTATTGATTAAGTTATACGTAAAATCTCTAGAATGATATGTATACGTAGTTAACCTGTACAGATGTGCATGGTAGGGATTTGACTAAAACATTCTTGCTTTGTTTTGCGGCAATGATTAACCAGCTCTTACAGTAAAAAAAAAAAAAAAAAAATTAGAACTTACAAGGAACAATTAATCAGGTAATTTTTTAATGTGTAATACTTACTGCCATGCCATTTTTTTTACATGTATTGGCACATCGTAATTCATAAATTCACAGATGTTATATGAGTAATTACAAAATTCTTGCACTATATCCGTTAAAGGGTTGATGAATTCCTTATTGATTCATATAAGGGTAAATAATCTCTGTATATATAATCAGCCTTGTCCTAACTGACTGACAGAGAATCAATGAAGAGCCTAAACTGTAATAAAATAGAGACTTGGAATTTTGACAGTGCATTCGTTTCATAATGTAAGTGCACGCTAAGAAACCATTTTGAAATTTTCAATTTTTAATGCCAAAAATCAAATGTTTTCAAGGAGACAAAATACCTTTCATAAGAAACACACGAGCAATTCGATTGTTGTGGAAAACAGTTATTCAACTGTGAAATTAATTCAGGATGGCCTTACTCAGTTGCTATCTTGATTCAGTTGTTTATGAATTGTAGAGATCTTATTTATTTATTTTGTATTTATTTATTTTTGTTTTTACGTACGTGAACAGAAGGGGATCGTGAATGCACATCTAACGGGAAAACATTAAATGATTTGGACGAAACGCACTATGCAGGTTTCAATTGGGCTAGGGAACTCGAATCTGAGTTTCTTTTTTTATGGGGGGGGGGGGGTGGCTGACTTTAACCATGAAATGCACCTCGAAGCCAGGTTCTTAGCTTTTTAATATCAATCGTTATAATTGTTTGTGCATGATTTGGGTGAGGTTCATGAATCCATGGTACGTTTTAATCTTTTCATTTAAAATCTGTATGCACATATGGCACCACAAGATCGCTTTGTTCATTTAATTGTTTATATTTATTACGTAAAACAATATTATTTAGAACAAAATTATATATTTCCTGCAACTTATGCAGAAACGATGTTAGTGTTCTTCTAATTATTTTTGTCAGTGTCAGAGTTGTTATAATTATTCATTTGAAATAAATGATTTAAATAAAACATCTAGCAGTTGAGTAAATAATTGTGGGCGAAGCCATGGGCACCTGTTAGTATTATATAATCGGAGTTCCACCTTATTCCCTCAAAAATATCTTAGTTGAATGACCAGAAGAGGTAACCTTAAGTAAAAAAACAACTGTACTGTTTTCGTGCCACACGCCCAGAGGTGCTAACTTATATGGGCCCATGGGGCTGTAGCCCACCCAATAATTTGCCGTAGGCCTATTTTGTTAAATTATTTATTACCATTACTAAAATACATTTCATTGTTGAATCGCTGAAAAGCGAAAATCAGGCTTTTGTTGACATAGATAGTATTATCTTCTCTTATTGTTTGAAATTGTTTCTTAGTTCATTAAATTTTTGAAATCGTTTCTTAGTTCATTAAATTTTTACGTCTTAATCGTTAACTCAGTTTCCACATCCACTGACATATTTTTATGCGTTCAGAATAAAATTTAATCACATTGCTATTCAAAATATGCCTAAGGAGAGTGCAGAAAAGTTAAATTCAGAATTTAGATTATGCTTGTGGTTAAGACAAGAGTGTGGAGTACAAGACAATTATTACAAAGTTTCTCATCAGAAGCAATGAAATCATTTCATGTAGGCCTACAATTCTATATTTAACCGAAGTCATGTCAATATTATATAAGTCTATTTCATGAACAAAGAGGCGGGAGTATGACAATTTTTAAATCTTTGAACCCACCCAATGTTTTTCAAAAGTTGGTGCCACTGCACACCCCGATAGAATCTGAATTGCCCTCACTGTCTATACCAGTTGTGCACAACCCGCGGCCCCCGGGCCGCATGCGGCCCACCGGAATACATATTGTGGCCCGTTAAAGTTAAATGTAAGATTAATTAATATTGAACATGATTTGGTTACAAAATATCCATTGACGGGCTAGTTCTCTCTGATTTCTGATTTGGCATTTCTGGTTGATATGGTTCAGCACAGTAATGAACTGAATACCAAAATGCAAGGCAAAAACCACATGATCCATAATCTGTTTAATTTAATCAAATCTTTTGAAAGAAAACTTGAAGTTTGGAAGACACAATTAAGATGTGAGGTAGGCCTATTTGTCAATTTTCCGCCAATGAGAAAAATGATGGAATCTACGAACGGATCTAATTTTGGGAAATACGTTGACCTCTTGAAAATCTCACAGAAGAGTTCAACACCCATTTTCAGGATGTTTGGAAGTTTGAAAAATCATTTGAATTATTTTCACTGCCCTTTCATGTTGATATTGAGACAGTGCCTGAAATTTTTCAGATGGAATTAATTGATATCCAGAGTAATACAGAATTGAAAGCAAAATTTGATGATTTATCACTCCTTGATTTCTACAAGCTGTACTTACCTAAAGAAATGCACAATCTGTATGGCCATGCATTGAAAATGGCAAATTTATTTGGTAGCATGTACAGTGGCGCCAACTTATATGGGCCCGTGGGGCTCAAGCCCACCCAATAATTTGCCGTGCGTTATCGCAATTATTTATTACTACTAAAACAAATGTTTCGTTGCTTAATCGGTGCAAAACAAAAATTAGATTATTGCTGACTCACATAACATGATCTCCCTTAGTCTCGTTTATCTTCGTCTCGATTTTCTAATTCGTCCTAGATTTTGTTAAAATTAACATCCCATACAATAATCCACTATTATAATAGGCTATGCATGTTTTATTTTATTTTAATAGTTACCTAAAACCCAGAAACGTTCATGGTTAGCCTATATACGAGAATTTTCTTTAAATTAAAGTCCACCCCGTCGAGGAGTTGGTAGCGCAGCTGTCTTCCACCCTGGTGGCCCGGGTTCAGTTCCCGGCCTGGTCGGGATTTTTCACTAGGCCTACTGGTATAGTTCCTTCCTGGGTTTAGGGAAGTGTTGTCCCTTAATCTCCATCCCGCAAGAGGCAATAGCAAATCTCCGTGGTATCACACTTGTCTGAAAGAGCCTTGGATAGTCGTGACATGGTCATCATCCTATGGCTTCGTTATGGGTCTGAATCTACCTTTGGACAAAACACTTATCATTATAATACAATACTTTCGTGGTGTAAGTGTGACTGAGATATTAGAAACACTGAAATCATTTTTTGTGCAGTTCTATTCGATATACTTGAGCCCACCCAATGTCTTTCAAAAGTTGGCGCCCCTGAGCACGTACGTCTGTGAACAGTCATTTTTGGTTATGAAACAATTGAAATCCAAAACACGATCCAGACTTACAGATGAACATTTGGAAGCGAGTATGCGTATTGCAATATCAAACATTGGACCTAATATTGAAAAGTTGACAAAACTGAAGCAGTGTCTAGTTTCTCATTAAAAGTGAATAACATTTGTGTTATGACTAGTAATTAATTAGTAGGCATGCCAGTAAAAGGCATGTTATTACTATTGTTGGTTTATTGAATATTATAGGCCTACTATTACATTAAATAATGATAAGTCCTCATTCAGAAGTAAGGTATAATCAGGCCTACAATGGTGGATTGGTTAATGGTTCACTGTGGCCCTCTGTGAATTTTTTATAATAGAATGGCCCTTGGTCTAATTAAGGTTGTGCACCCCTGGCCTATACCATATCATACCATAATTGAAGACATGCTGTATTCTATCTTGGAGGATGATATCAGTAGCATCTTGAGGACTCCTCTTACCCCATATTTTTGTAATTTTTCTAGCAATAGGCAACACTAGGGTCAAATGCTTTGGTTATGTCAAATAGAAGTTACTTTTTTTCACTTAGGCCCTAGCGTATGCACCATAGTTAGGTTGTATGTGTTCATAAAAACCATTTCAGTGGATATTCAGCTGATTTATACGTCATTTTGGATTTAATTTGTGTGGTAAGGTCTTACCTCAGAGAATGTTTTCAGAGAAGCTTTATAAAAATTTCCTCCTTTTAAGCATTGAGGTTTCTGAGCCATCCTTATCACCATAAGCAGAAGCTTATTGAAAGAAGTTGATTCCTCATACCAACCACAGCTGAATGCAGATTGCTTTACAGCAAGGCTCTGAGGATACAAATTGAATAATATTAATGCCAATTATATATGTGGCACAATAAAACAAACGTGAACAGTGAACAGTGAAATCAGGACAGATAAAACAGTGCAGTGGTCCCTGTTCCAACATGAGATGTAGCATCATGTAGTTGGGTGATATGAAATTAGGTAGGATAGAAGCAAACATTTATATTCATATGTACTTATGGCGTCATATTGAAGAAACATTCTTCTATTTTATGTTTTGAATTTGGATAGTAAAAAATTACGAAACAATTATTCCAAAAAGGATGTAAGGTAACTTTTCTAATATTGGCCATTGTTACTTCTATGTTTTTGGTTCAGTCTTGACAACTCTTAGTTACACAAAAAAATATTTTAATAAAAATCTGAAGATATTAATTATACATACCTGCTCCTGAAAACATGGCCGCATGTAACATGTTAACAATGTGAAAAAACTTGAATCATTGAACTTATGTAACTCAATCTTATTAATACCTTTTCCCATACCATAGGAACTGTAGGTGGCCCACAAATTAAAAGTTGACTTTTAAACATAAATACACGTTTTGAGGTCACCTGAATTAAAAAATACTATTTTCAGAAACATGTCTCTGTGTGTGATTGTATGTGTGTGTTTGTGTGTCTGTGAACAGCCTATCTCCAGAAGTGAAAATTGTATGTAAACAAAAACTTTGCATCTGGGTTAGGTACCTCCTGAGAATGTGTCACGAAGATTGGTGATAACTTTCTCTTATTTTTAAGGGTAGGGCCTACTTTACATTTAAAAATATTTGTTTTTTGCAATTTTCTAAAAAAAAACTTGAACAATTTTGTTTAATTTTTGTACGTGGGGTGCTTATACTAAGGACTAAAACTTTTGTTCAAAACATTTTTTTGAAAAAATTCTCTGAAGGGTAATTATAACCAGCCACTCAGAAACTCAACATTGCCTGGTGAACATTAGAGATTTACATCAGTTTGAAACAACTGAATACGCACTCTTTGCAATATAGCTTCTTATTCTGTATCAGAATGTGAAGTAACAAAGGTGTATTTGCCCGTGCTTAGGATAAAGAAAGTTACGTGAGTGCTTTAATCAGATTTTGTTTGGGTTATGTATTCTTCGAGGATGTGATACAATGTGGTAACAACATTCTTTTCTTTTTTATAACCAATTTACATTAAGAGAATGTTATACATAATAGGTCAGCTGCGGTGGTCTAGAGGTAGTGTACCCGCCTCTAGATCCGAAGGTCGCGGGATCAAACCCGGCCTCAGTCGATAGGTTTTTCAGGATGTAAAAATCCTGGGCATGGATTCCTCCAGAAGGGACTTTAAGCTGGGGGCCTTTGTCGTAGATTTACTGCACGTAAAAGAACTCGAAGCCTAAATTAGAGCCTCTGGACCAAATTTCTCTGCCCTTTCACATCTAAGTAATACCTTAGTTTCCAGAGGGGAGGTTAAGGGGCGATGGTCTTACCACCTGTCCCTCTGCTCCACTCTAGGAAAATAAGCATAACAAAATTCACATCGGTTAACAGAAACCTCCAATTGGAGGCCATTCGCCCCAACATGGGGGCATAGGCCTATATTATACTAAGAGGCAAACTTTAATTTGGGCAGAGGAAGTTATGTTATGTGAATTTCACATCAGTTTTTTTTATTACCATACACTTACCAGCATTTGATCACCATACCAGCATACTAATAAAGGAGATCCTCCACACATCACTAAAGCTGGTAGGAATTGAAATATTCTGTCTCCTCCCTAGAATTTAACATTTAAAAAACAACATTAGTACTGTAATTAAGAAATTTATTCACTTCATTTGTAAAATATATATATATATAGTGATATTGGACACTTCAAGCTATCACCTACATACTAGCATTATTGCTATTAATACATAACCTTATACCCTCTTACTAGCCGGCCAAGATATGAGTGTGCAGGGAGGAGAACATTACTGTCTTGTTGACAATACGTAACATCGTCAAGGCAATATCGAAGAGGAGAATGCTACTTTACTTGACTTAGCCCATTGGAATGTACAGAAATGAAGAAAAAGTGCAGAGTTTGAAATAGATGTTATACAGTGAAATCCCCGTACAACGATTACCGATATAACGATAATACTCTTTATAACGTTAAAATATTTTGGTCCCGGCATTCTTTCCATTAAAATAATGTAAAATTTCCCTCGGTTTTACGATACTCTTAATAACGATAAACCTCTCCATTACGATTACATTTAGAATCCCCGTAAAATACCTTTTCCTCGGTACAAGGATAAAAAAGACCGTGAAAGTGCAAATCATGAACTCCCCGGAGCTAACGGAAGAAAACATTGAGGAAATCCAAAACAAGCAGGCGGAAGATGAAGAAGAGGAGGTAGAACAAAGTGTGCATCTACCAACCTTAATCGCACTCGAAGCCATTGCCTCTATGTATGTGTTCTGTGCTTGCGAGGCTCTGCAGAATTTTCTGTTGAGTGTTCCATCGGTGCCAGAATGTCATTTAGTGAACTTCCAATCACATAAGGGCATTGTGTGTATCTCTGATCATAAAAAAAATAAATAAATAAACAGACTGTCATTTCTGACTTTAACAAACAGGGGCAAAAATGAGTCATCCTGTTCATGGTGCTGTGCTATAATACAATGTAAAATGTGTTTGCTCATAGTGTAATAATTTAAGGGTGGAGTGAATACAGTGCAGTATAGCAGTTCTTGTGATAAAATTCTTTATTTCTCTAAATACTTAAAGAATTTCAGCTATTGAAGTTGTTTCCTATATACTTCCAAAATTTGAATTTTTTTTTGTAAATTCTCGATATAACAATATATCTCTCTACAACAATATATTTTTCTGGTCCCTGCGAAATCGTTGTATAGAGATTTCACTGTAATGTATTATTTTATTTCTGATGAATGCAATACATTTATATTCAAAGTGGATGGTGATGGGGACACGAGACCCTGTGACCAAAGATAGAACCATACCTGCTGAACACAAGTTTGAAAAACTTCGATATGTCTCTTTCTTTCTGTACTTTATTATTAACTATAAAATGGGATAAGAATTTCGAAATTACTGGTCCGTATTTTGCTAAAGATTGAGTTCTAGCATTTCTTGGCATATCAAGAGAACATTCCTTAATGACCGTTCCTCTATTTACTACCTCCATTTCTGTAAATTTCTTCTTATACTTAGGCTTGCTAAAGACTTAAAATATGCGTACTAGAACACAGAGGAAAGCACACAGGACCATCATGGCTTCAGAGAAGAAGAAGAAAATCAGCATGACAGGGCTCAATATATTATTCACGCTATCAATATATCTGAAAAGAAGATTATAGTATTATCACAGAGTTATGCACCTGAATGTTTTGAATATAATGCATTGTTTACAGTATAGCAATAGGCTACTCACTCAATAATACTTTGATGAAATTTAATGCAGGCTATTAAACGGGCCTCCATATGTTTATCTCCATCCTGCACAGGTACTTGAGAAATCAGATCATTTTCGGTAATATGCAAATGTTGTTTTGCTTCTTCAGATATACCAAAAGGCATTCTTTTGTTATTCACAGGGACTGACTTAGGAAATTCATACTGTATATCACTTTGAAGATCATCAGTTGTACTTTCTTGTTGGCCAGATAATAATGTAGAATGATGACTGTAGTTCTCTTTCTGTGACAATGTTTCACTCATTTCAAGTGATTTGTCAGTTACACTCTCTAAGGATGCACAAACCATCTTTAGCAGAGTAGAAATATGAAAAGAGAATGCATATAATGTAATATCACAAGCTATCATGCCGTTGACTGTACCATAAACAGTTCCTAACTGAAGAAGATGCATAAGTTCATATGTAGGTGATGTGCCAGCATCTTCCGGAAGCCACATTGCCACTCCAAAATACTTCCTTATGTCTGGTGTAGATTCAGTGTTTGTCTTCATAAAATGTTCAATATAACCTAGAGAAAATGGGATGACACCCCATGCTACTTGATTGATAAGACTTATTATCAACATTATACGTGTCATTAAATTTGATTTTCTTACTGAATCGTTGTAGATATCTGATATCTTATCAGATCCAAGTTGGTCTATGTAGGAAGTAAAATCTCTTTCTAATGATTCTATTAGTTGCTGTAACTGTGATCTTTTCATTACAAAATAACTAGCTGTGAAACATGCACTGTATGAGCAAGATAACTGAAAGAGTACTGTTATCACCATTTCCATGTCATCCAGACAATCATACAGTAACCTTGACTGTACCCAGATCGAAGGTATGAAGAATAGGATGAACACTGTAGTAAATATATTGTAAAGAGTCATTTTAAAACGACTTTCTTGAAAACTCGAAGGTGGAAGGATGCCAGCTATGTTAAGAGCAATGCGCTGAAGGCGAAAAAATTCAAGTTTTCCAGAACTTTTCATTTTTAATTAATACAACTATATAGAGCCTTTCAATTTTTAAAAATAATGTATTACTTTACTAATTTATCTATAAAACAAATGTAAAAAAAATATGAGTCTGAAAGATATGATGCTGAAATGAAACCTTCCAACATGTTTATTTCAAGGTATGATTGAAATGTCCAGGCAGCAAACTCAGATCACTTTTTATAATATCAGATCAGGAAAAATATGAACGTAATTATATGAAACACAATGTTAAAGAAATACCTATTGCTTATATTTTCTATATGATGTAAAATTATGATAGAGCATTTAATTATTATTTATTTCTTCTTGCAAAGTTATACTGGAATAAATTTCTACTGTGTATCTCACTGCAGTAGAATTCACTGGAGATGTGTGAGTATAATAAGCCACATACTTCCTATTAATTCTTTCACAGAGAATAGTTGAATAATTTTCTTGTTTGTACAAAAAATAAAATAAAAGTTTGATGCTTTAATGAGTTATGACTCATCCTCTTTTGACATATAGTATCAAATTCTTTGACAATAGCTTTTAGTGAAGTAATTAGTAACATTTATTGCACAAAGATGATGTTGTAACCCACAGATGATGATTAATTCATCAGAAGAACATTCTTGTCACTATAGCAAATTTAAACTCTAGAATTTCATTAACGTATGATGTGATGCATAACACTATTATAGAAAAATGCAGGTATACCTCATAGGGCATTCCATTGAAAACAGATACATGCAATAACATCCCCCATGTGAAATTCAATTGAAAATGTATTTTAATTAACCTTTCATTAGACCAACAATTATTTAGAAATGTCCTAATTAGAGAGGTAAGTTCCTTGTTCATACATTAGAAGCAGGCCAATTATACAGACGGGAATTTACAGAAAATTCACAAATGAATATCATTAATGACATTCAAAAGGATTTCTCTTTGTTCCACGTCATGACAAAGCCCATATGCTTCTAAAAGCATTTGGAAGTTTGAAAGAAGATTTTTCATGCTTTTTAAGTAAGTCTTTTAATACCAATAACATAAAAATAAAAATAAGAACTTCATAAAATGTATTTAATTACAGGATTTACTTTATAATAAGCTAGTAAATTCAGGAAAGCTTTTGCCCTTCATCCCTTCTGACAGGAAAAGTGGACAAATAGTTAAGCAATTAAATACACTTTTATATTTATTAAATGCCAGAATTGTACTTCATAAGATAGTGTGGGGGGCGGAAAAAGTCTGTCCATCTATCCGTCCTTGTGTCTGTACTCGTGATAGCTCAAATACGCTTTACCGGATTTTTATGAAACTTGGTATATGCATTTATAATGTCTGTGAGAAGAAGCCTATTGTTTTTGGACCAAATCGATTGACTGATGCTGGAGTAAAGCCCAATTTAGTGCCTATTTTTTGGTAATATATTAGAAAGAATTTATCAAATGCAAATCAGTTCTCATGACAACATATTGTTTTACAGTGTTCATATACGGCTTTGGAAGTTGCAATACATTTTAGCTTTGACATATGCTTATCAAACTAGACCATTAAACTGAACGAGATGGTCGAGATGGTAATGCCTTGGCCTCACATTCTGGAGGTCCCTGGTTCAAATCCCTTAGCCTGCCAATATGATATGGTTTTTATTTGTATTTTTATGTGAGTGCAATTGTCAGGACATCACAATTCTGTATAGTTTTGCTGATAACAGTAAAGTGATCCCTATACAGGCCATGGAGGCCCAGAGGGTTCCAGGAGGTTGAGGCTCCCAGATTTTGGACATTCGGCATATGAAGGTGGGAAGGTTGTCAGCCTTACACACCGGCGCCTTTACCCCCAGGATTGCTCCTGGTACTCATTTCTGTTAGAGACTGAGTCGACCCCAGGGCCAGAAGGATTAGGCCAATTGAAAAATCTCAACGACCTCATCGGGAATCGAACCCGCGACCTTCCGGTTTTTAGCGCAGCGCCTCAACTACTATGCTATGGCGTACCCCTATAGTTCTGCCAGCTGATGCTGGACAGTTTTAATCTGGGGGGGGGGGAAACCAGACCTTCATTCTTCTGCAAGCCCTGCTTAATGAATCAATCTAGAGCTTAAATCTGAAATCAATTAAAAAAAAAAAAAAACTTATTGTCTACATATCATAATTGGAATTTTCACTGATTAAACATAAGCATTCTGGCACTTTGTTACATCAGTTTATCTGATTTCATTTATTTTATTCACTTAACCTGGCAGAGTTAAAGCCATACCTTCTCTACCAGGGGAATATACATGACTTCCAAGAATTATACAACTCAGTTATAAATGAGTAGGCCTATACAATTGATCACAAAATATAAAATTAAAATCAAAACTAAATAATCTGTGAAATTAAAATAAATTAATACATTATTGACTGTGAGTGCTGAAACCTGCTGAAGTATTTACCTTTTAATATTACCCTTAACCAGCTAAGTGTTCCTATATATTAACATGATGAAATTGTGCTTGAGCTGTGATATTGATTGGCAGCTCCTGAGATAGTTAGGCATAGTTGCTAAATGCTGGCGAACCATAGTTCATGTTGCAAAATGATGGCGATTTCCTGGGGCATATTTAATATTTTTCTCGAATGAGGCCTGTTTCTATCTTCATGGAAGTTGTTAATGACGTCTTCAAAAGGAAATTCGCAGGTAAAGTTGGATTTGATGGCAAGAAGGCCCACATAATTCAGGTTATCCTACCTAGGTAGTTCAGTAGTTTTTTTATATATTTATTTTTTTATTTTTTTTATTTCTTAAAGGTCCCAATGTGCCAAATGGCTCACATAAAGGGACAGTCAAAAATACCGGTACATCATTGGCAGACTTTACATAGTTATTGGTACAATAGAATAGAGACTGCAGGTTTTACCAATAGTTTTACTAAAAAATATTAAAACCAAAATTAACATATTAATTGAGCTGAATATTAGATTGGTGAAAACAATATTTAATTTTTTATAAATTCTTAATATTTTAATGTTGAAATATTTGAAGGACTTTTTGGCTGAGTGTTTTAATTTTCCATTATGAAGCAATCGTTTCGTATGTGTGCAAGATATGAGCAAAAAGCATTGTTTAAAACTTTTTCAGTTTTACAACTTTCTTCTTTTAGTTTGTCTTTTTACTTGTATTACAAAATTGTTCTTTTGTAAACGCATTAATTGCAAAGATGACCAAGCAACCATATTAAGATATAACTCTTTTAACTCTTTATATTCTTCTTGTTAGATATATTTGTAAAGTGTGTTTAATTAATCTTTAAACGTAATTTAAAATCTTCCACCGTAATTTTGTTATATTTTGACGAAGCCATGGATCATATATCCCTACGGTGAATAAAGAATTGAATTGAATTGAATTAAGCCTATAACTGAATTCTTAACACAGATTAGGAAATTCTGGTAAGACAAAATATGTTACTTTTATTATGTTCTGATTGTGCATTAGCCTACATTTCTGTATTTGCTAGTCATACTCTTCATAATCCCAAATTATCTCTGAAAATTTGTTTAACACTACTTACAGATTTAAAATGCATAAATTGTTACATACCAAAACACAAAGGTAAGCACTGAGACACATCATGGCTTCAGAGGAAAAGAAGAAAATCAGCATTGCAGGACTCAAAAGATTATTCACTTTATGTACGTAACTGAAAACAAGAAAAGATTTATACCGTTACAGAAACGTAAACTAGAACATGAAAGATTTGAATTTTTCTCGGCGAATACTATTCACAACTTCTTCACTGGCTATCAGCAGAGTTGAAGTTTTCTTGAAGTATTGTAATATTTACAGCATAGCAAACTCACCATATAAGACTTTGATGAAATTTAATGCAGGATATTAAATGATTCTCTCTGTCTTCCATGATTGCATGAGAAATCAGATCATTTTTCACTATAGATGAATGTTGGTCTTTTTCATCTACATCCACAGACAGTCTCTCATCCTTCACATGGATTTGGCTAAGGGAATCATAACATACATCATTCTGAAGAATACCACTTGTACCTTCTTCGAAACTAGTTGAGGGTAAAGAATTATGACTGTAGTTCTCTCTCTTTGATATTGATTCTGTATCATATATCTTTCCTTGTGATTTATCAGTAACATTCTCTAAGGACACACAAACCATCTTGAAGAGTGTAGTGATATGGTAAGAGAATGCATACAGAATAATATCACAAGCTATGATGCTATTAACTGTCGTATAGACGAAGCAAAATTGAAGAAGATGCATGAGTTCGTATGTGGGAGATGTGTTAGCATTTTCTGGTAGCCACATTGCCACTCCAAAATACTTCTTGTTATCTGTATTTGATTTGGTTCCTTCCTTAAGATATTCGATATAACCCAAAGTGAAAGGGACAGCAGTCCAAGCTGCCTGATTGGCCAAACTTATTATCAACATTAAATATGTCATGAAATTAGATTTTCGTTGCGAGACTGCATAAATGTCTGATATTTTTTTATCAGACCCAAGTTTATTGATATGAGGAATGAAATCAGTTTCTAATGATTCTATTAGTTGCTGTAATTGTGATCTTTTCGTTATGAAGTAAGTAGCCATTAACCATGCACTGAATGCACAAGATAACTGAAATAATATTCTTAGTGCAGTTTCCATGTCATCTAGACAGTCACACAGTAACATCGTCTGCATGCAGGCTGAAGGAAGGAAGAGCAAAATTATGACTGTGCTAAATATATTGTAAATAATCATTTTGAAACGACTTTCTTGAAAACTCATAGGTGGGAGGATGCCAGACAAAATTAGAGCAATACGCTGAAGACGAAAAAAATCAAATTTTGTATAATCTTTCATTTTTATATTAATTTATAAAAAAAATGGTTTTTAAAAAATGAGCCTGAAGGATTTTATTCTGAAATTAACTCGCTTTCCCAAATGTGTTTGATTTGAAGGTATGATCCAAGAATACAGGCAGTATAATTTGGTGCCAGTTCTAATAAATTACAGTTTTCATACCAATTATTGTTCTCGAATAATTATTTTATGTGCATCTCGGCACATTAAAATTCAACTGTGAAGTACAGTATTAGAATAAGAAACGATATAGCCTTTTATCCTATTAATGCTTTGAGAGTTAACAGATGAACAGTTTCATCAAAGAAGACTCAGAACTGTGATAATATATTCTTATGGAGATTTTGATGATATATTGTTTGCATGCAAAGAATTTATAAAGAGAATTTCAATAATCGTCTTGTTCAAACTAAATCTCAGTGTTTTTACTTATCCTTTGACATACCCATTTGTTTAAGCATGTCTATTTAATTTTTTAATGATGACTTTAGTAACATATTTTCATAGTGCAAAGAAGTTGATGCAATTTACTCATGATTACACTCTAAAAATGTACCAGACAAAAATTTTTCTCATATAGGCCTAAAATCTACTAAATTATAAATTAACTACAAAGTTACAAAACTTAAAAAACAAGCACAGTTAAAAACACATTCAGACATTAATAATACATAAATCTAATAAGGGAACTATGCTACCTTCCCATTTCAAAACTTCACAAGACCTTCACAGAATGTAGTAAATGATAGGAAACACACATATGCAGAATATTAGGGTTCACAATAGACAGAAACACACATTAATTCTAAGAGTTTTTGTACATTAATAATGCCTGATACGGATCATATCCATATCCATATCCATTTACTCATCCATCATAAATGCTTGAAATTACCCTTTTGTGCTTTTTACAGTGAAGCCACTGTCTGACTGTGTAACATAGACAGTAAATGCAAGTGCATGGTAAGGTAGTGGGGGAACTCTAGCTCGGCCTTCAGCTCGCCACCAGACAGTAGAACTCAAAGAACTGTTGCCAACATACTATAAAAACTCCTTCAGTTTAACCAGTGATGCAATCAGGGTCTGCTTGAGGTATTTTGGCGCTGTAGGTAGAAATAATTTTGGCACCCCCTAATTTGCCACCTCAGTCATTCCATTTTTTTACCATTTGATTAAACATGGAATTTTACGTTCTCAAGTACGTTTTGCCATCCTTTTTACTCTTACCCTACAAAAATTTTTAATTTTTAATTTTAATTTGTGGTTGGAAATATCAGCTTTGTTTTTAAATCTAAATGTTGCTGCTCCTAAATGTTTCTAAAAATTTCCCGCCCTATGTAGCTGCCTAGTTTGCCTATATGGACGACCCAGCCCTGCTTGCTCTCACAGTGCTACAAAGTGATAACAAAGGTCACTGGTTCTAATTCTACTGAAGTCTTACTTTCAAAAGAAAATACAAAACGTGGTAAAAATAGCTGAATATGTGTGTGGTGTACAGTGGCGGACGCAGAAATTTTTTTCGGGGGGGATTTGACTTTCAACTTACATATAAAATTAGTTTATAAAACTGGCCACTTAGAGTACATATATAGCCTTTTTTCAAATTTCGGGGGGATGTAACCCCCCAATCCCCCCCCTGCGTCCGCCACTGGTGGTGTACTACAAAAGGAACAGACAATGGTTGAGGCTCTCGTCAACCTCTTAAATATGAATTCAGTGATTGCCACAGTTTGAATCTTTAAAGGCTTTATGGAAGGGGGGAATAGGAAAGCCATAAAGTGGACCAGATAAATGGAAAGATCTGATTGTTTGGAAGGAAAAAAAGAAAGTAATATATTTGGGTGGATTGAAAAGTAGCGCACAATATTTTTTTTACAAAAAGTTTAATAGGTACATTTACAAACAAATGCACACATGAAGTGACAATTCCCTTCCCGGTGAAAAAAAAATTCATTTTGGTTGGTCCCTTCAAGAAATTCCTGGCTGGTAAACACTTTGCGTCAGATGCAGAAGTGAAAACAGCAGTCTGCAGATGGCTATACTCCAACCGAATGAACAGGGTATTTTAAAACTGGTATCATGATGGGAGAAATGTGTTGAGAAAATTGGGACTATATAGAAAAATAGACAAAAGATGTCTCTTATTGTGTGCATTTGTTTGTAATTGTACCTATTAAACTTTAAAAAAAAAAATTATTGTGCCTTACATTTCGATCCATACTCGTACATGATTTGTATATGTACGGTACCAATACCCTATTTGGGAAGAATGAGTGTGACTATTACTATTTCTCATTCCTTTTTCCTTCTAAACCAATCGGATTTCTCCATCCTTCTAAACTAAACTAAACTCCGTGGCGCTACATCCCTGGAGGGACTTGGCCTACCACCCGACCGCTGCGTCATCTCCCGTAGGCAGATGGCAGGATTGGGGGGCATATGGTCAGCATGCCGACACCCACGGCCGTTATTGGTGGTTTTCTTGACCGGAGCCGCTACTTCTCTATCAAGTAGCTACTCAATTGGAATCACGAGGCTGAGTGCACCCCTACCAGACCTCCCTACCTCAGAAAAATCCGAGGAGGTACCGGGAATCGAACCCGGGCCGACGGATCTGTATTCAGCGACGCTAACCACAAGACCACGCCGGCGGACTCTCCATCCTTCTAGCTCTTGTATTTCCCCTGTCCCCACTCTATCAGGGCTTTTTTTTTTGCATTTTTCTAGGGTGGACATAAACATTTAACAAACCTACTTACTTCCCCCAGAAGATAGCAGAAAACTAGCTGCCTCAGATACAGTCTAAAAGAAGAAAAAAACTCTATGGTGCTACATCCCTTGAGGGACTAGGCCTGCCATCTGAGCATTGTGTAATCTACCGTAGGCAGATGGCAGGATTTGGGGCATGTGGTTAGCATGCCGATTCCCACGGTCATTATTAATGGCTAGCTGAACCAAATCCCATACTTCTTTATCAAGTAGCTCCTCAGTTTGTGACACAAGGCTGAGTGCACCCCATTCCAGACCTCCCTAACTCAGAAAAATCCGAGGAGGTACCAGGGATTGAACCCAGACCTGCAGATCCATAGCCAGCAACGCTAACCACTAGGCCAAGCAGGCTGTCTGGATACAATCACCCCGTTTAATCAGTTGGAATCCTGAGATTCATTCATTATTCATTCATTAATGGAATGAATTTCATAAATAGAAGAGCCCTATAATACCCTGAACTATCCTGACTTCATTCAGTATGATTATGACTCCAGCCATGATGAGACTTAAATTCAGATCTCATGACATGGATTGGCATGGATGTACTGGAATGACTCCAGTTTGTGAAGAATGCTTAATTATTAAACAAAGAAGATGGAAGATGAGAGCAATGAAACTAATGAAATAGACTGCTATAAGCATTATATGACCTGACTGTGGGACATTCAGGAGTTTGTCTTTTAAATTCCTGTAGCTCATTTGCAAATATCAGTCAATAACCGATTAATTATGTATCTAAGTAGTTAAAACTTTGAACACAGTTTGAAAGGGAATTATTCAATACTGTCTTCATTTGATGTGAAATGTAACAAAGGGTATAAGGAATTTTTTCTGTGACATTATGTGTTATATACACTAAAACTTTATCGTTTGAAATTGCTTTATTCTGTGTGGAGTTGTATGTGTGTGCATATCCTATTAACTCCACATTTACACACCTCACCGATGGTTTTTATGTTATTATTATTATTATTATTATTATTATTATTATTATTATTATTATTATTAATTGTTGTCTTTATAATTTCATGGTTTATGAATTTTAATATTATAATAAACTGAATTCATTTTATGTCATTTAATTTGCATTGCTTTGATGTTATTGTCCAAGCAAAGCCCTACTCATACATGCCTTTATCGCCTGCCATCTACTGCAAAATATTAGAAAAATATGCCTATAACTTAACTTTATTCCAAATTTTAATTAACCCTGTTTTACAGAGTATATTAGGGTTATATGTGTGCTACATAAACCTGTAAATTTACCTACTACAGTTTTTTATCAATGTTGTGAATGAATTTAACAAAATTGTAGAAACAACACTTTTTCTGAAATAATGAATGTAATGGTTTCCCGTATTTGGGATTGCAATATAAAACATGTGCTCTAAAATTATATATATCTTGCTCAAAATCTGGACAGTCAAATATTAATTGTTCAACAGTCTGACAGTCTTGACAGCAGCACAGGCATTCGTTTGGCGCTTTAATTTTAAATCTGTCAAAATAATATCAAAATTTACCATGCCCAGAAACAAACTGTGTAGTTACGAATTCAGGTGAAAAATATTTGCACCGAATACGATCATACACTTCAGGGAAAAATAAATCTTTTGTAACCGCACCATTAGGACTGTTCAATCATTGTGCTTTCCATTTTCCAATAATAGATTCTTGAACTTTGTGTTTGACAAATGAGATATTCTAAGTCGTAAATACCAGCTAACTTAGCCAGTTCATCCGCCCTTCATTTGCTGCAACTCCAGTATGTCCACATATCCACAATACACATATATGTCTATCATATCCTGATATTAAGGTTCTTATTTCTCTAGCAATCCAATGCAAGTTATATGCCTATAATGGTAATTAAAATGCTTGCTAATGCTAGTTTCATCTTAATAAATGCTCTTATAGGCTCGTTTCATAATATACTATGTTGTACTTCTGTTCCTCATAATGATGGTTGTTCTTCATAAATAATAAATTTTGATAACTGTAATATTAATTCTTTTACCACTTCTTTGTGCTGTTACATTCAAAATAAACTGTCCTTGGGAGCCATTCCTAGTGTGCGAATGTATAGTGCCCTATATTCTGACACTATCAGTTAACTGTTCTCTGCCTTGAGTTGCCATTTGTAGCTAAATATTTAAAGTAATATATTACACCCTGCATTATAATGCTGCTGTGTTGTGACGTTATGCAGGTTTACCCATAGTTGAGTAAATCAGCCTCTACATCAAGAAATACCCACGATGCTCTTGCTTTGGAGGAAATTGACAAATTATTTGCATTTTTTTAAAAATATGATTTATTTTTGTCTCTTTGACTAGTGGGAGTCTAATCATGACTGTACATTACATATTATAATAACCAGTTATAAATATTAGAACAATGTTAATGACAGAGTTTTACAAAAGATGTTATAACTTTAAATTTTACTATAAACATGAATATCTTTTAGAAATAACGTTTTTGTACATTTTTACATTATTAAGAACTTGTACTTGCATTTGTTTGTCCATTTACGAATACAAAAAAAGTGCAAAGTGCAAATTAATTCATCACCACCAGTTTGCACAGTGAATAATAAATTAGCAGTGGAGAGGTTAACACACTACACAATAGGCCAACTGTAGACTAATATTAACTTCATATAGCAGAGATATTTACCAGAGTATGGTTATGATATCAGACAATAATTTCATTAAAATGCCACTAATATTCATTTCAATACAATATAGGGCTAATATGGACGTGAGTGTTTCTTTATCCCATTTTCCCCCTTAAGATTTACATCCCTCTAAATTTTCTTCACACATTGCTCATTGCTCATTGCTGGTATACTAGTACTGCTATTCCATTGCTGTCCTATGTGATAAGAATAAGATGTATCTAAGCACCATCTAAAGATGTCCTATTATGCTTTTTTTCACAGTATACTTTCATATGGCCTCCATATCTGGGGTAGTGGTGCAGATATCTATAAAGTATTATTACTACAAAAAAAGGCTTTGAGAATAATTTCTGGTGCATCGTTTGATGCTCATTGTCGTCCATTGTTTCAAAACTCTAAAATTCTCACTGTAATCAATCAAAATATCTTCAACTGTTTGATAAATATTAAGTCTAATCTCCATGAACAAAATTTTCAATATAATTTACACCATCATAACACTAGGAATAATTACCTCATAGTGACACAAAGTTCAAGATTAACTAAAACAAAGAAGTGGTGCAATAATTTGGGTATTAAGTTGTTTAATAGTTTACCCAAAACTGCACATTCAGTTAAATTAAACAGGTTTAGGACTGTTCTGAGAGACTGGCTTGCAAATAATCCATTTTATTCTATTAGTGAGTTTTTTGAAGTTAATATTGATGTTGTTTTCTAAATTTATACACTATACTGCTATTTTGACATAATTCGGTTATCCATTTTCATTCTCACTCTTATTTATGTATGTTGATAACCACATTTTGATGTGGTTCAAAAACAAAATCAAATCAAATCAAATCAAAATCAAATAAGAATAAGCCCGTGTCATCCCTTTATGGGCAAGGGCCTCCTGCTGTGATGCAGGGTGAGCTCACTTTTGAACCTGCCAGGGGAGCTACTCCTGACAGATTGAACTTTCACTTCACTTGTCACGTCTGTTTGTTGAAGTATAGTGTCCGTTATTCATGTCCGGCGTGGAGTAGTCGTTTCTCTAACTCCTTCCATGTGCGTCGGCATTTTGCTACTCTGGACCACTGGCCACCCGCTATCTTCTTGAATAAATCAGCCCATCGTACCCTCGGCCTTCCGACGGATCTCCTGCCAGTCCTTGGGTCCCACATTGTGACTGTCTGTGTCCATTTTGCTTGGTCCATTCGGCAGAGGTGGCCGCCCCATTTCCATTTCAGTCGAAGTGCAGTCTCTATGATGTCTGTCATTCCTGTCTTACGTCTAACCTCTTCGCTTCTAATTCTGTCATGCAGGGAGATGTTTGTTATTGTACGTTCCATTTTTCTCTGGCACCTCCTCAACAACGTTTTGTCGTTTTCAGTCATGGACCAAGTCTGACACCCATATAACAGTACAGGGTTGATGCAGCGTTCTAAGACGAGTCTTTTTGTTGCTAGTGTTTGTTGTTTGTCACCCAGTATAAATTTTAGGGCCCAGAATTTCCTCCATGCTTGCGCTATTCTGCTCTTGATTTCTTTTGTGCTGGTATTGTGGAAGGATACTGTTTGTCCAAGGTAGATGTATTCCTGTACATAGTCCAAGGGGTGGGCATCCACGATAACTGCTGCTTCCTGGTCGTTAGTCATTACTTTCGTCTTGCTGGGGTTCATGTTGAGACCTACTCTCTTGCTTGCCTCGTTTAGTTCCACCAGTTGTTTTCTGAGTTCTTCTGCTGATTTTGAGAATATTACAATATCATCTGCGAATCTTAAGTGCGTGAGGTTACGTCCATTTATGTTTATCCCTAGCTCATCCCATTCCAGTTCCTTAAACACTTCTTCTAATAGGCTGGTGAAGAGCTTGGGTGAAATTGGGTCGCCCTGTTTGACGCCTTTCTGGAGTGGAAATTCCTCTCCTTCTTTATCCATTCTGATTTTTGCTGTGGCATTTGCGTATAGCTTGTCCAGGATTCGGATGTATTTGAGCGGCACTCCTTGTTTATGTAGTCCTAGTAGTACTTGACCTTGGTCCACTGAGTCAAATGCCTTTGTGTAGTCTACAAAGGCTATGTACAGGCTTGTGTTGAACTCTTGTGCTTTTTCGAGTATTTGGTTCAATGTCTGTAAGTGGTCTGCTGTGCTGAATCCTGAGCGGAACCCTGCCTGCTCAGGGGGTTGACTCTCATCGAGTATTTTTGTCACTCTTCTGGTCATTATCTTACTGAATATTTTATATAGTGTGGGTGACAGACTTATGGGTCTATAGTTGTTAATGTTGTCCTTAGGGCCTTTCTTGTGGAGCAGTATAATTGTGCTGGTCTTCCATTCCTGAGGTATTACTTCCGTTCTTAAGATCTTGTTGAATAGTTCGGTGATGGGTTTAGCTAATTCTTCCTCAGCTAGTTTTAGACGTCACTAATTTATGTGGATTTACAGCCCACTCATGTGTGACTTTTGGTGCCAAACTTCTTTGGAAGAATTTGTTTCTCTAAGAATCATACATTTCCTTCAAAATTGTAAAGTAAGCATACACTTTGTTGGCAATCTGAAAATCAAATCAATCAATTAGCATAAAATTATTACATGAGGCATGTTTCTAAAGTAAGTAACTTACCAATAATTTTTAAAAAATAACAGAATATTATTTTCCAAAAACATCATTCATTACCTTACACCTTACACTATTTCTCCACATAGTCACCACTGTTACTCAGGCACTTGTCATCATGAGAAACCCGTTTTTGTATGCCTTCGTCAAAGAATGAATCTGATATTGTGTACTTTGAAAGCATTCCAGGCCAAAAAAGATTAAATTTTGCAATTATGTTCTGATGTTATAAATTTCAACAATTTTGGCCAATTTAAATTGCTGCCAGGTAACAACATACACCATAAATCAAATTACGTTCTTTACTGTCCCTATATTTGTAGTTATATGCAATAGTGGCTATTCATCTCAGCACAGATGCTAGTAGCCATAAAATGCAAAATATGTTTGTGGTTCTGGTCCAGTATTTTCATTTTAAGGAAAGAATTCAAATGAAACCATTAAATCTAATTGATTTGACAATGAAAATGCAGAGTCATTTCAGAATTGACTGTCGTTCTGGTGAATGATGTTCTGATTTTCACTCCTGAATTATGGCAACTCTAATCTAGCAGAAAATAGTTGAGTGCTGAGTTGGTTAACAGACTGCCAGCAAAAACCAGTTATATACCAGTAACACTCATCAGTAGTGTTGCATCTCATTTTTTAAATTAGTAGGCCTACGAATAATAGTTTACAGTAGTTAAGCAATAACTGAAAATAATTTATATCGGAACCCCCAGTCATTGGTGGTTTGGTAGACCTACAGCTTGTAAATTATCCACATAGTTCTCTTATAATATTATAATAATAATAATAATAATAATAATAATAATAATAATAATAATAATAATAAATATAATAATAATAGCCTAATAATAATAATAATAATAATAATAATAAAAATAATAATAATAATAATAATAATAGCCTAATAATAATCATAATAATAATCATAATCATAATCATCGTAATCATCACAATTATCACAATCATCTCAATCATCATAATCATCATAATCATGATAATAATGATAATGATGATGATGATAATAATTATCATAATAATATTAATCATAATAAAAGGCATTTTAGAAATGTTCTTCTACTTTCTGTCAAATTTACTTTTAGTTGCTTAAGAAGTAGGCCTAGATGTATTGACCATATTGTTGACCATGTATTTTCATAGAATATGTTATATAAATTGGCTGATAATATCATAAAGAGCCTTACATTTGCAAAAGATTCTAGCGAGACATCGAAGAACTTCCCAGCTGTGCACCTAACTGGTTGCTGGGCCTGCATCATAGTTATATGTAGCATTTTCTTGAACCGAGGAGAGCGGCTATACCATTGATATTCGTAAAGGGACCGTTGAAATTCTAAACTCTGAAATTCAACACATGTGTTAATACTGCTAATATAATATCCTCTCTTGTGTGCTGTAATGTAGTATTTTAGTTTAATTATAATCTTCTAAAGTTGCATGCATAGTTTAAATCAGGCATGTAAAACTTTAGAGGAATTGGATGCCAAATTTATGTAAACAAGTTGTCTTGAGGGCCACACCAAAATTACTTTATTTTGATTCATATTAACTTAAGCAATTGGCATCAGCTAGGAATAGGATCTGTGAAGATAATTATAGCTACAGTATTACTCATTCATTCATAAATGCAGTGGCATAGGAAGGGGGTGGGGGCAGCCCCGGTTGTCATCACTGAGGGTGTGACAAACTGGCAAAAAATGTTTTTAATAGATAAATGGTTCAAGACACTTTAAAAGAATAATAATATTATTTAAAACAAGTTTAAGATCTTTGAACAAATCAACGTACCGGTAATGCATATTGAAACTTCTTAATTTGGTCAAGAAACGAAACTAAATTAAACAAAACGAAATGTCGGTGAACATACGGATAAGAGGGGTGTTTCTTTTCGCCAATGTCTGTCTACAGTTTTTACTCGAAGAGACATCTAAAATTTGTATCAGTGACTTGAGAGAGAAGGCAGCTGATCTGCAAGATTAGTAGATCCAAATCTCAATAAGTAGGCCTGTATCACAGAACAGTCTCTTAGCAAGTCTTGTACTTATTTTCTATCTACTCATTCTTTATAAATCTCACATTCGAAAAGCACATTCATTAAGGTAGTTTGCAACTTACGCCTATGGTAACATGTGCTGTTTCAACTTTATATTTATATAATATTCTTTTTTGTTCTGCTGGCTTCAGTATCAACTTTCAAGGGCCACATGTGGCCTGAGGGCCGCAAATTGGACTGGCATGGTCTAAACAATTAATTTTATCCAAGTTAGGTTATTGAAAGGTGTAACGTGGTCAGTGAATTTCAGTGGAAGTCTGAATTGTACTAGCACCTATCAGGTTTATTAATATGTGTCGGATCATGTTGTATTTCACTCTCTTCATTATCAAAAATCCTTATAACAGGCATATTCTCTATGACGATCAGACTTCCAAGCTGAATTCCATGTGAACAAATTTGTAACTCTGGAGTGTATGTATACCAGTTGCTCGGAAATTCATATTACAAACTTCTAAGGCTTGTAGAGGGGGCTTAGTAGACAATGTTTCGAATAGGAACCCTTGTCCGGAAACGTACCATTTCAATGCTACAGCCATTACAATGTGTCAGACTTAACGCCATTGGACTATTTCTTCTGGGGTCGTATGAAGTGTATAGTGTACGAGACTCCTGTAGAGACCTAGGTGGAACTGCTGAAGGAAAGAGTGATGGTTGCTGCACAAGAGATTATCAGGACACCAGGTGTGATGGAACGAGTGTACCGGAACATGATTCGTCAGTACAATGTGTGCAACGATGTTGGTGGTCGTCATCACATCGCGCCTCTGTTGTAGTGAGCAATTTCGTATGGGACACATCCAGTGCAGAATACAGAAACAAATTAGTTTTTTCTACTGTTGACACAAGTGTTATTGTGATCAATGAAAGTTTTTTTTGTTACTTTGGTATTGTTACCAAAAATTTGACTTTCATCTGTAATGAGTCAAATGTCATTAACTTCTGTACCTTATGTCACTCCTCATTTCACATGGTGCTCTTCTGACGTCATGTACTGCCTATCCAGTTGCAAAACAACACCGGCAAAGCAGACACATTGTAATGGCTGTAGACATGGGTTTCTATTCGAAATATTGTCTACTAAGTCCCCTCTACTAGTTCTAGAAGTATGTAGTATGAATTTCCAAACACACGGAATAGATTGTTCTTCCAGTGTCTTTGTAGATTGTTGGGCAATGTGGTAATTAAAGGCAATTGATTTATCACCATTTGAAAAAGTGGATTAGGTTGTTCTAGTGGTGAAGCATTTTTATTCAAGATCTTCTGGGAGGTATACCGAAAATGTTGTAGCAATGCCTTTGAGTTTGAGCTCCATGATCACCAATTAAATTAATCTGAAGAGGAAGCTATGAGGTTGGTTAGGAGGAGGCAGTAGAGAACTAAAGCAGAAATGAATCTGCACCCGGACAATGAATGTTGTTGGAAAGTCATGATAAACCACTTGGCCAGATCCTCCAAAAGATGTCACTTGAAAGCACATACCATATTTTTTGTTCTTAAGAAAGTCTTTAAATTATGCCATTTCCCTGGTCAGCAATCAGAGGTTCAACAGGCTCTTCTAGCATGGGAATCCTAACCTTATCATTGGAACAACAAATGCCCATAGATTCGCTTAAGCTTACATGCATCACAAAATGGACAAGTTCGGACCGAGTTACCAATACCAAGGAACCTGTAGTAATTAAAGGGAAGTTGTACCAAAATCTGATATCTTTAAAGGGTTCCCAGGTCATCATCATAAAATCTTCTTTTCTGACCTACTAGCCTGGTGTTCCTCAATAGTTTGTGACATACACTGAGAGACATGCCTGGCAACATCCAATTCCATCTGTGTCTATTGGTCTTTGGTGTCTCACAAGATTGTTGGACAACATGTCTTGCTGCATCTACTTGTGATCTTTGTAGCCGATCAATCATTTTATTGCATAAATGGCACTGATTGGGCTTTTCTAGATTTTGTAGAAAGATTACTATACTTTATGTTTGGAATTTTTTTTGGTTTTTAAAAAAAAAACAAAGAGCAATTCAATTGAGAGTGTTTGACTGTAGTAACATAAATATTGGTAAGGAAGATACTGCTTGTTACCACATATTACTAAAATGGTCACCTTCTTGAGACTGTGAAATATTTTGAAATGGCTTATTCTTACGTTCTTTATGGGTATACATAGAATATTTATCAATTTCAGCTCCATCAGTTTAGTAGTTTTTGTGACAAATCGGAACTGACAAAAACCATTGCATTTTTATATATGATCAAAGAATTTCTTACGATACTGTTAATAGCTTATTAACGTACGAGAGTCATCCCCACAAGTAGGTAGACCATTTTGCGTTATCCAAGATGCAGCTGCTGGCTAAACCAGACAGAGGCTGTCTACTTTACACCCCAGAAGAAATTCAAGCTGTGAGCAATACTAGACTGTGAGCAGCAGCAGAAAACAAAAAGTGGGAATGCCTGTTGCAAAATCCAGAAACCATACCACATCAACCATGGAAAGCAGCAGTCGCACAATTCAGGCTAATAACAGGACATGACTGCCTAGCAAAGCACCTGCATAGGATCAACATTTTTACATCTCCTAAATGCATCTTATGATGTAATACAGAAGAGGATGTGGTTAAACATTATTTGGATAACTGCACTGCATTAAAAAATGAAAATTGCAGGACATTGGAGAGTTAGACTGCTAAAGACTTTGGTGTCAAATGCAGCATTAGAAAACAACAGCAGCTTTTTAAAGTTAGGAAATCTTGATTGGGTAGTGAAAGCAAATTTTTGTGCTGCAAACTTATTTCTAATGGAATAAGTTTCTCAAACATAAGGTGAACTTTCCCAGTTCATCATTAATGCCACTTTTCTCTAGTTCCTCTAAATGTTCTACAGGCCATTATGCATGGCTTAGTTTAAATAATTAACTAGTCCATGTCTATAGGTGCTGTAACGAAATATATGTTCCTCGTCTAGGGTTCCATTCCCACTTTCTTTTTCCTACATCATTTTATAGAAGCCTTTATTTTGTGCTACAAGATCCTTATAATAGAAGATCATAGGCTTCCCCGGCCCGAGTTTACAATAGAATCCTCTTGGCTTTCGGGTATCTGCCACATCACATTTAAGAAGTCTGTCGACGTTTCGACTATCTTGCCATGGTCTTTATCAAGGCTACTGCTCAGTAGCCTTGATAAAGACCACGGCAAGATGGTCGAAACGTCGGCAGACTTCTTAAATATGATGTGGCAGATACCCGGAAGCCAAGAGGATTCTATTACAAGATCCTTATGTTAGTTATAATATTGTATGCACAAAAGAAAGGTCAATAAAAATAGAGGAAAATGAAAACATAGTGGGAGTATTGATAAGTATTTTACCTTTGTTATCATGTAGTCTCCACACCAGCATATGACTAAAGGCCATAAACAAACATTCGCGACTCCTGATAGAAATCTTAATATTCCATCTCCCTCATCCTGGAAAGAAAATAGGCCTATTATTATATTCGTAAAACAACAACTGTAATTTAATTGTGATTTTTACCTGTTATAAAATCTGCCTTCATAATTTAACCTGACATCACTCGCATATATGGCTGTCACACCATCACTCACCTGTTAGATTTCACATGACATTTTTTCTCATTTATAGCTATTGTAAGTACAACTCAAATCCATGGATTAAACTTATAATAAGATTGTATGTAACCATTTTAACACTTGTAAAAGCAAATGCTAGCCTACTCTAATATTTTCTTTTTCAAAAGCATAATGGGTGAATTATTTTACAAATAACACATTTCAAATAATATTTGTAAGATAGATATTAGAAAAAATACACAATGATATAAGTGTACTAATGAAGTAACACATTTTGGATACGATAAGCTTCTAACATTGATTTTTGACACAATAATACAATAATGCAGAGATAATAATGAAGCCATATATTATTTTGTTCTTATATTTGCTGGTATAGTTTATTATTATTATTATTATTATTTTTATTATTATTATTATTATTACTGTATTTACTTTTATTATTATTCTATTGTTATAATATTTAAAAGTCTAAAAAAATTTATAGAACCAAAAAAATATTATTCAAGGACTTTAGGGTCCTTAAACAGGATGAAATGGAAGATAAAATTGTAATATCAACATCAATAGTATAAAATACTGAACAAAACTTCATACTAACAATATTTGAACAATTTAGGAGAGTTTTTTTCAAAAGCCGATATCTACATGGATGACTCTGTGCCAGAGGTGACTAAGTGCCATCAAGAAAAGTGCTAATATTTGTGTGTATTGACCAGCAAAGATTGTATTCTATCTAAGCCAAACATGACAAACAGCCTTGCTGAATCAGTTACAGACAAAGTAATGGCTGATAGTCATGTTTGGCGTAGATAAAGTACGATCTTTGCTGGTCAATACACACAAATATTAGCACTTTTCTTGATGGCACCTAGTCACCTCTGGCACTGAGCCATCCATGTAGATATCTAAACTCCGTGGCGCTACATCCCTGGAGGGACTTGGCCTACCACCCGACCGCTGCGTCATCTCCCGTAGGCAGATGGCAGGATTGGGGGGCATGTGGTCAGCATGCCGACACCCACGGCCGTTAATGGTGGTTTTCTTGACCGGAGCCGCTACTTCTCTATCAAGTAGCTCCTCAATTTGGAATCACGAGGCTGAGTGCACCCCTACCAGACCTCCCTACCTCAGAAAAATCCGAGGAGGTACCGGGAATCGAACCCGGGCCGACGGATCTGTAGTCAGCGATGCTAACCACAAGACCACGCCGGCGGACTCCATGTAGATATCGGCTTTTGAAAAAACGCTCTTCAATTGATATAGGCAATTGTTAATTGCAAGGATTGCTGAGTCATCATTCCCATGTTAGATTAAATCAACACCCGGTACCCCTTTGAAAAGTGCTGTTGATAAACATAGGATACCCTTTGAATCGCAGAGATAGTAAACTACAGATGTTGTAGAATTCATTAATGGTAAAACAGCTACCTCATGCAAGACATAAGCGAGTTATTAAAAAAATCCACAATTGTTAGATTTTTTCTAACAACGTGAGCAATCGCAGGCTAAAGTCACAACTCCAAATTACTAAAGAAATATTTGGAATGAGGTGCACTCAAAACTTTTGATGACTGAGTAGCTATTTGATAAAGAAATAACATGAAGATCACCATTAATGGCTGTATGTGTTGGAATGCTGATCACATGCTACTTGATCTACCATCTGCTTTCATCACAGGACTGAATCACATGATGGTCTGGTGTAGGTCTTGTCCATCATGGTTCAATACCCCATGGAGTAGTTGGTTACTTATGCCTCTATATACTTCCAAGCATAAAATTCTGCCAACTAACTAGTAGTGACCTAACATCCATATGCAGTAATGCTGGTGCCAATGGTGGCTTGACATGTGAAGTTAGCAATATGAAAGCGTTCCTATGTGGCAATAGGATAGAGTCTGGATTCCGCAGCCATCTCTATCCATATCCTCAAGCAATGTGAAGCAAAATTGGTGAGTCAAAAAACTCTTCTATCTACGACTTCTCATATGTTCAAAGTATAGAGATTTTGAGGGGATTGCTATGGTAGCTAACATTGACCAACTCTGGTCTGAAAAGCCAGTTTTTGTCTAGTCTCAAACACAAAAACGTACTATTTTCGAACCCCCACTTTCCAATATCATCTTCGACAACTGCAAGCCCATGGTCAGTATTGTTAGTTGCATTATGTCAAAAACAAATTAATTCAGCAAATTTTTATTTTTAGTTTGTTAAGTTTTGTTGTAACTTACTTCGTAAACAAATCCAGAAAACAATGTAGTGTGTTCTTTACTTATATATTTGTATCGATCCCCTGACCCTTGACCCTCGACAAAGTGTAATTCATTGCAGTGTGTTCTTTATTAGGGAAATTATTTTCTTTTTGGCATGATGAAGATAAGAAAAAGACTTGTTGGTTTTCGGTCATCCCACTCTACTTTTATCAGTTAAAGTTACCATTTCTCTGTTTTCTTCTTGTTTATCAATAGAGCCTCTAGTTTTTGTTAATAAGCGATAAAAACAAGTCATTCATCTAGCACTCTTTTGTTATTATCTTTGCCTTTAAGCATGTTTTGTACCCTTAAAAGTAAATAATTAAATCACGAAATAATAAGAATTTTTTAAAAATGCAAATTTTTACAACTTTGCAAATAAAAACACTTTCCACTCAATTTTGAAATCCAAATTTCTTTTCTTCATAATGTAAATTAATTTTATCCATTAGCACTATCAGCCATATTTATTTTCTTAGCCTCTAATGAGCAAGTTTTTAAACTCATAAAAGAAAATGCTCTGATTTGCAATCGATGTTTATGTGATGAGTTGCAAATGCACTGTAAATCATTACAAGCCATCAGTTCCATCGGCACCCAGAAAAAGTTTAGATTATACAGTAGGGGCCTACTTATCAGCCTACTGATTATGGTCTTGATATTAAAGTCTAGTTTCTGCTGGGTGAAAAACAATTAAGCTTACTATAACAAGCTGAAAAACAGCCAAGCACATCATCATTTCATTAAACAAAAAATACACCAGAAGCATTGGGTTTATGAATTCATTAACTTCGTTGCTGTATCTGAAAAAGAACAAAATATACAATTAAAATATAGTTTTTCATGATACATCAGTGTTTACTAATTGAATACCAGTAATTAATATCATTATTATACTATAAAACACATTGTGTTTAAATATTATTTAATGACCATTTTAAAGAAATTTATTTAATATCAACTACCCTGCTACTAAGGAACCGCTTGAGTATGTCCAAGAAACAACCTACTTGGGGCAGATTTTCTCATTCCAAAATAACTCAGACAAAGAAATAGCACGTTGCATCACAGCAGCATGGGCAAAATTCTGGTCCCTTAAATTCATCCTCCTAGATCATTCATACAAGGTTCACCTAAAGGCCGAAGTCATGAACATGTGCATACTCCCGGTTTTAATATATGGAGCACAAACATGGAGCTTAACGAAGAAGCACAGACAAGCCATAGAAATCTGTCAGAGGAAAATGGAGAGGAAAATTTTAGGGATCACACTAAAAGATAGGATACCCAATCCTGTAATACGCAGGAGGACAGGTATGAGGGACGCAGCAACCACAGCAAGCCGCCTAAAATGGAGATGGGCAGGGCACACCATGCGACTACAACCCACCAGATGGACATACAGAATAACTTCATGGGACCCTAGGACAGGTCAAAGGCACATAGGAAGACAGAAAACACGCTGGTCAGACGACATCAGGCACACCTTTGGTAACCGATGGACGACGCAAGCCAAGGATCGTCAAACCTGGAGACACCTTATAAAACTTAACTTGGACACTATCAAAGACTGATCTCTCCCGGACTAGCTACCCGGGTCTGCAAGAACCCAGCTACCTTTCATAGAAAGAGGCCCTTGCCCGATAGGGATGTTACGGGCTAATACTAATACTAATACTAAACCCTGCTCATGGCCATTATTAAGACATAAGACTGTAGAGTATTTAATATGACTGATAATAAAATTATATGAGGGTACATCAATAAGTATCCACACTCTCTTTTTTAAATGTATTGCAACGACAATTCAAAACTTTTAATTACCTCATTTTTCAACATAATTCTCTTGCTTCTTAATGCACTTGATCCATTGTTGCACGAGCTTCCAGATGCCTTTAGAAAAAAAGTTGTTTGACTGAGTAGGAAGCCAGCATGCACCGCTTCCTTCAGTTCTTGGTCTGTGGTGAACCGCTTCCTTCAGTTCTTGGTCTGTGGTGATTCGACAGACACTTTCGGTAGCTTTAAGTGGGCCAAAAAGATAGAAATCTGACTGGGCAAGATCAAGACTGTATGCAGGATGCTCTAACACCTCAAAACCCAGTTTTTCAATAATTTGAGCAGTGTGGGCAGCAGTATGTGGATGCACATTATCATGAAACAAAACAACTCCTTTCGAAAATAGGCCTCGACATTTGGCTCAAATTGCAGGCTTCAGCTCATTGTGCAACATCTCACTGTAATGTGCACTGTTTATTGTTGAGTCCTTCTCCAAGTAATGTTGAATTGTTGGTTCTTGTGAATCCCAGATAAGTGTGAGCATCACTTTTCCTGCAGAGGATTTATTCTTGATTTTTTTATTTTATTTTTATTTTTTAATTTATTATTATTATTTTTATTTTTTAACTGGAGATGCAGGGTGTTTTCATTCCATCCTTTGACGTTGGCTTTCAGGCTCAAAGTGATGGATCTTCGTTTTGTCTCCAGTGACTATTCATTTCAAAAAAGTTTCACCTTCGTTAGCATGGTAGTGCAGTAAGTGTTGGTTGATGGATGAACGACTGTGCTTGTGCTGTTCAGTGAGCTATTTTTGACCCACGTTGCACAGACTTTATGAATGTCATAAGCAGAACCATGGCTAATATGCATATTGTTTGCACTTCAACAGTCACTCTTCGATTTCTCTGAATCATGATTCGTACTTGCTCAATGTTGGCATCACTAGTGGATGTGGATGGGTGTCCTGTTCTTTCCTCGTCCTTCACACTTGTCTGACCGTTTTTTAATTTTTCAATCCATTTTTACACGTTTTGCCATAGTAAAACATTGCCCCCATATTGTGTGGTAAGTCTTCAATGGATTTTGGCTCCTGCTACACCTTTAGATGACAAAAAACGAATCACTGTACGTTGTTCTTCTTTGATGCAAATGCTGAGTGGCGAAGCCATGTTTAATGAGCAACAGCGCAACACACAATAGAGTCATAAGGGTAAAACATTCCACAAGGGGAGACAATTGAACGTGTCGATGTGCATGAGCACAAAGCGGTACAGCCAACCTATAAAAGATTAATAAAAAAGTTTGGATACATATTGTTTTACCCTCGTACCTATGTAATGATCTTATTCAGAGTTATTCTTTTACAAGGAAACCTTGTAGTAGCGCAAGACAGAAAGAAAATTTCTCATTTATTGTTATGTGAGTGGCCAAGGGCCTATATTGCTTTCTGTCAATACATTTTTGTTAACTCACTACAGTTTTACTTTTTTACATAGGCCTATAATTATTTAGTATAGAGAAAGTATTGTGGGCATAACAAAATTTGAAATTGAGATAACACAGGGAAAAGATGTTTCACGATGCCTAGGAACCAAAAAAGTGATTTTGGAATGATGATATCTGTCTGTCTGTGGATATCCACAGTGGGAAAATAGTTCAGTGAGCATTTTGGGAGGGGGGGGATTTCATCAGACCACCTAGAATATGATTTCTATAAGTGAAGTTTTAAGGGTCTTGCCATAAAAGATTTCTTTTTTCAAAGTGGTTCCGACAATAATTAATAAAATAGTTCATTATGCAATAAGCATATATTGGCATTTATTAAGATATGACTATGTTTATGAAACAAGCAACACAAGCATGAATATGAATGATGATTTTTTTTTGTTTCCCATAATAACAAGAAAACTTCAGTTAATTTTGTGTTGTGAATTGCAGTATACTTGTAATGCATGCACTAAAATCAATTTGAGCGAGATGGAATAAGCAAGAGGTCCCAGGTTCTTCAGAACTGAAATCTCATGGCTGACCAAACTGACTTCAGTTTTTCATAGTTCCCGCATTCGCAAAGGCAAACACTAGACTTGTAGGACTAATTTACTTCCCATAACTTACTGTCACAAAGTCACTCAATATCGTAATTGTTTAAAGTGAATATCAGTCAAGAAGACACCACAGAGCAATAGAAATACATGCACATTATTATGTAGACTTTGTTTAATTTTAACTTTTTATTATTTATTTTATAGACCTAGGAAATCTAAAAAAAATAATTAGAATGATTATTTATTCAGTTAATATGTGCGATATTGTAAGGAGAATACTATACTTTTTAACCTGGAGGTTGTAGGCCTATATTAATTTTTGAATGGTACATATCTAAAATGTTAGGCTATAGGCTACACAACTGAAGAGTGAATTTACTAGTGGAATCTAATCTTAAGAAATACAAATACAAGAAGTGCATTTGAAGATTTCTGTGCAATTTTTCTGATACAACAGGCCCTTCTATATTCCATATTATAAAAATTACAAAATAAAATGGCTTACTACAGGATCATTTTGTGACAAACCGAGGGAGTGTAAAAAGAGGTTGGTGTAGTGAGAGGTGAGAAGAAGGTGTAAGAGATGGGGTGCAACTTCTGGCATTCTACCAAGAGAGCAGGTTACTGGTTATTGATACTGGGTTTAGTTACTAAACTAAATTCCGTGGGGGCATGTGGTCAGCATGCCAACAGCCATGGCCATTATTGATGGGTTTTGTAACTGAAGCTGCCACTTCTTTATGAAATAGCTCCTCAGTTTTCATGAGGCTAGTGCACCCCAGTCCAGACTTCCTGTCTCAGAAGAATCCAAGGAGCTATTGGGGATCAAACCCAGACCTGCAGATCCATGGTCAGCAATACTAACCACTAGGTCACACAGATGATCACTGATTTTAGTCACTGGTAGCTGAAGGAAAAGGGTGGTCAAATTTCATTGTAGGTTCATCTTAGGTACATGTGCTGACATAAGCTACTAGTACTTACTCAAGAATATCCTGATGATATTTTATACATTCCTTGAAGTACTCATTTATTCTCTCTTCTAAAGATTTAGTTTCATTATGGTTCTGATTTGAACGACACATATCTTGTTTGTTGTTGACACTTGTATTTATTTCGTCATTTGTGGTGTTATTTATTTTGAAATCATTTATATAGTCCATATCATGAATACATGAAATTAGTAATTCAAAATGGGTTGAGATGTGGTACATAAAGAAAAAGAATATCATGTTGCTTGCAGTGTACTGGCAGATAGCCACACATATACAAGCTGCCCCTATTATGTATAGTATCCCATACATAGGAAGTTGTGAGAATCCTTCTGGATGCCATGTTATCACACAAAAATATTTCCAAATGTTGCTGTCAGTTTCTTCTATCATTTCATTGGCTGCCGAATCTATAATTCGGAGAAGCATTGGTAAGCAAGTCCAGCCTAGCATTACAGAGATGACATTGCATAACACCGCTCTAGTGATAAGAGAGGACCTTCTTGAAACTCTGTTTAGAATCTTATCTATATTTCTAGGTACCATTATGGCATTAATGTGTTTAGTAAACCTGGTTTCCAGCATATTCAGTAGCATCTCTAATCTAGTTCTGTGTAATATGAAATACAACGACATTACACAATTATCAACTGCTGCTATCATTATGAACAGTATTTCTGTAATCAAGCTCAAATTACCCCAGTTTTGAAACACAGCACCAAGTGACCCGAAAGCCATGAAGCAATATAAAAGAAAACCTAGAATGGTAGTAACAACATATGTGTAATACTTCCAAGCCACCTTATAAGCATTCTTTTGAGGTAAAATACAAAAGAAGCGTATAATTTTTATCTGAAATTTTATCAGATTCAGCTGGTCTGCTTCTTTCATTTCATCCTTATTTTGGAATTCTTTTTCCAAATAATCTGATTCCATAAGTACAGGTTTCTCTTAATTAATCTTTTAATTGTGACGCTTTCTTGAAATGCCTCAGTGCAGTAAATGAGAGCTAGCTGAACTCAAATTCCTGCAATAAATAACAGTTTATTCAATATAGAATGCATATACAGAGTTCTTATAAATTTGGGTAAAAAACCTTGGTACATTAAAGTCCTGCAAACTCGGTACTCAATAATCCGGCAGTTCGGATTACTCAGCAACCATGATGGAAAAAATAAAAAGGCTACAAGCCCAGTTGTGGTGAAAGTTCAGTGGACTGTGCTGTAGCATTGTTTACACGTATTCAGGTTCAGTCACTCAGGTCTCTGGCCTGCTTGGAACTTACCCCTACCCATCCCATCATTTTTCTAGGCCTGAGTCAGTTGTAGGGTCGTCAGTCTCTGTCCACCAACCAGCCAGTTTTTGTACAGTGTTCAGTGGAAACATTTAGAAAACTACCGCTGTTGACTGTTCCTTCGATATTCATTCTACGATCCATATTGTACTTAAAATATAATAACTCAACCCCGGTAGCAAAAAACTCGGATGTTCACAATCACCAAACTAGAGGTGCTAATAACCTGGCTATCACCAGGCATAGACTTAAGCTTTTTGAAAAAAAAACCAAGCTACATCGGCACTAAATTTTTCAATAAACTCCCGCCATACATGAGAAATACTGAACCAAATAAAAAATTCAAACAATTACTTGTAAGCTTCCTCATAAGTAAAGCATACTATGATGTCGAGGAATTCTTGGAGGATGATTTATCTTAATGTACATAATGTACACGTCTGTATATATGTTGTATATTATGTAACATTTATTATGCATATCTTTGTATTGTGAATATTGAGTTTTTTATAGAGTGCTTGTTATGAATGCAAGGGTGCAAATGCAGATGTTCATAAACATGTATTTTGTACTATGTTATGATGAACAAATCTAAATAAAAATTAAAAAAAAAAAATTGTGTTCAATACAGTAATGGCTAAATATTGCATGCTTGCCAGTTTAAGTTTATATTATTTTCTGTTATTGTGTTTGGTGAAAGTCGATCACAATGAAGAGAAAGCAAGTATATTTATCAATTTTTAAGGCCTTATTCCCAATAACTTGGTATTTCAGAAACTCTGTGCACTTTCGGTCTATATTAGGCTGAGTTTGCAGGACTCTAGTGTAACAATATTAGGTAGAAATCATTTATCTAGACAAGTTTTATTAACCTCAACTGCAATTATTGAATTCTGGTACATAACACCATTGTGCAATTCATGGGACACCTAAAGAAAAATCATCAGTCTCAAGGCTCTATAAAACTACAAGCTATTGTTCAGTCTCTTTGGCCAGTTGCATTGGAAAGCTGTTACAGTGCATGGTGAACAAATGTCTGCTTCCAAAAATGTTGAGCTGTCTCCAGTGTGATTTTTGGAATCACTGGTCACCCTTCGACTGGTTTCCCTCACAGCTGATTTTCCTAAATCTTTTGCATGAAGGCAACATTTAGGTGCTTTTTCTTTATTGATTTTTTTTATTGTATCGAGGAAACCCTGGGAGTAGGCTTTTGAAGGGGAATGGTTATAACAACATGTAAGGGGGAACTGAAATTTCTTCAAATACTATTATCGTTCTAGAGAGTTTGATGAGTACAATGATGGGTAGACCTATATGCAGCTCTCTACATAAAAACCATATTTACCCACATGATGTTATAAAAGTACAGTGTAACTTAATCTTACCTTTAGTCCCTTTCAATTGAGGTATATTAAGGCTCTACTGCAGAAAGAAGCAGATTAAGCCTATGCAGCTATTATATCATAGGCCCTGCCTGTCTTACATTAACACATACTGTCATGTTGTACCAGTATATTTCTTTTAAGTATTAAAAATTTTCTTTATGATAGAAAAATTTTCAATAATCCTGTTAAATGAATCTTAATAATGATGTGAATGTCTCAGAATGTCTGACAAACAGTAGCCTAGTACATATCCTTTTATACTCCATTTAGATCAAAATTATATTTGTATCCAAACTTGTTTAATGACCATCTTTTTTTTTTTTTTTTTTTTTCGTAATTCTTCATCTAGATTCAATACCGTTGACTGAGAACTTCTTATAGTGACATATTGTGTGGAGTGTGTAATGTTTTTCAGTCATCATTAGGTCTTTGTTTTTTTCACAGCTACTAACTGTGATTATTCTACCAATGCTATCCTATTATACTTGATAAAGAAAAACTATGATTAGATAGGTTTTCATTTTGAACATTCATTTTGATCTTATATGCATTGATTGACGTTTGACCAGTGTAACCTAGCACTCTTGCCAATATGTAATAATGTTGACTTTGGATCAGCGTAATTCCTTATGTGCTAATGAATATGAGTATTGATTGAAATTACACAACAAAGTTTACACAGAAAAAGGTCCAATAGTACTTCATGGCCTCTTTGAGTAATGTTAAGATGAATAATAAAATCAGGTAAACTGATATAACGAAGTGCCAGAATGCTTTTGTTTAATCAGATATAATTGCAATTATGATATGCACAAAATAAAAAAATTGATTTCCAACTTAAGCTCCAGATTAATTAATTAAGCAGGGCTTGCGGAAGAACAAAGGTCTAGTTTTAAAGAAATCAGATTAAAATCATCCAGCATCAGCAGAACTATAGTCTACAAATTTGTAATATAATGACAATCGGACACTCACAGAAAAATTTTTAAAAAGTCAAATTGGTTGGCTTTGGGATTTGAACCGAGGACCTGAGAATGCGAGTCCAAGACGTTACCATCTCAGGCACCTTGCTCAGTTTAACGGTCTAGTTTGATAAGCGTATGTAAAGGAATAGTGTTATTTGTCATAGCTAACTGTATTGCAACTTCCAAAGTCGTATATGGAGATTCTAAAAAATATGTTGTCATGATAACTGATTTTCATTTGATAAATTCTTTCTAACACATTACCATAAAATAGGCACTAAATTGGGTATTACTCCGGTACCGGTCAACTGATTTGGTCCAATATCAATAAGGTTCTTCCCATGGGCGTTATAAATGTGTATACCAGATTTCATGAAAATCTGATAAAGCGTATTTGAGTTATCGTACGTACAGACGGACGGACAGACATTTTCCCATGCCCTACACAATCTCATAAAGTACCATATTAGCACTTAATAATTCTGAAGTTTATGTTGGATGTAGTAAGTTACCTTCAGTTAAGTCCTTTTTATTTTATTTTATTTTATTTATTTTGTTATTCTTAAAACTGTTTGCTTAGATATGTCAATACTCCAGAATAATTATGAAGAATTTGGAGTAGTACTCTTCAACGTGTTAATTTTTCTGTACTCTGAATTTGATTCTTTCATATTGTGATAAACCTAGTTTCATTCATTTTACTTGGTAAAAAAGTTATATTGATCAAACCATGAAAGGGTTAAGAAAGGTGTTGATAATGAGTCAAAAGTTTGAAAACTGAAGAGGTCATCAAAGATATTTTTATAATTTTTTTCTTGTGAGTGGTTTTGTTTGCTGAATACTTTATATTTCTGATTTAAATATTTAACCAAGTCCATTGTTCATTGTTATCTGGACAATAATGGTAAAATATTACCAATATTGATACTAAAAATGGTATAGTAGGCCTATATTACTTTAAAGTAAATACAGCTCTACTTGCGGGAGGGAGGAGAAAGAAAAAACTTTTATATAGCTCTAACTCTGGTTTCTCCAATTCTTGTGTACCAGAATTATTACAAATTTATAAATTAACTTTAATTACGTAAGTACCAGTAGTAGTATTTTCTAAAAAAAAGTACAACTAGTAGACATTTATTTATTTTTCATCACTTTCATAAACTTCCTAATTTCAGTAGAGTGGCTGTTTCTAAATCCATTTTGACCTAAAAAAACAAGAGAAGGAAATTAGAAATTAGAAAATATAAAATCCCCATAACAAATCAGTGACATGGGCAGCTTACAATACAGGTAATATCAGTTATTTGAGCCTTCTTGTATTTATAGATTCGTATTTTAAAGTTGTAGTATACCTTGCCTTTCTCTAATCCCACATGGTCCTACTTAGAAAATTGCTGGCCCCTCTTTCCTCCCCACTTTTGGCAAAGAAAAATTATTTATTAAAATTTTGATAAAAATACAACCTTATACCCTTAATTTTATCCTGTCTGGGTTCAGTTTTACACTTCACACATAAGCATATAACACAAATAAATAAATTTAAAAAAAAAAATGCTTTTATTCATAAGGTTACCAGATGGTTATGGATGGAAAGAAGGACATATGTGACTAAAAAGGCAGGACAAAAACAGGACACATTAATTATTATTGAACAGCTCTGTTTTGGAGGCCTATATTTATCCAGCAGTCTAAATTTATATCCATCTGAGCCTGTATGAACATTCTTATTTGCTAGCTTGAGGTACACATTTATCTGATGAGGCTGCATGCTTAGCAACATAGCTTTGCCAAATAAACAGTTGACTTCCTCATCAGAATGGCCCTTTTTCAAGTATTTGCATCCAATTTCCAACTCAGCAGCAAACTTGCCTTTTCTTTTCCCCATATATGAACTGAACACATAAAATAAAACTCGCAGCATAATACGATATTTAATATTCTGTAACATTCTGGTCATTACTACTAACAGCAGGATCTAAATTAGTTTTCTCAAAAGAGATTATAACAAAGGGATTAATCCCGATAATAATAAATAATCATGTAACAAACTAACTAATCAACCAACCAATCTCACATCTCTCCGTCTACGTCCCCTTCCCCTCTCTCACTCTATCTCCCCTACCCCTCCATCTCCCTTTCTTCATAATTCCCCTCTTATCTCTCTCCCATTCCTCTGCTCTCTCTCCTCTATCTTGTTTACAATATTATCATAACAGTTTCTTTTATCTGCTCACATAATCTTTAGTCCACTTTAGAGAGTATGATCTTATATGTCAAATGCATTTTTCTGTGTGTTGTGAAAAATACATACCAGCTGACTTCTTACTGACAAGAGCAAGACACATGATCTGTGACATTGTACTTCCTAAATGTCATCCCTGTCACTCCAACCTCTTGCACAACTTTGAATATCACCTCCACAGTTTGTGTTGTAGCTGGCTGGCACAGGGAATTCTGGTTTGTACAGTAGCCAGCACAGTTGCATCGCCTAAGAACAGTCCCTGATGGGATGTACTGTTCTTCAGGACCGACAGATATGCCTAATTCTTCTAACTAGAATAGAAACAAAACTATTACTAATATTTATTACAGGTTATATGAGGTGAGGCTACATAATAACAAATAAACTGCCTTCCATTGGAGGTACAAATATTACAAAAAATGATAAGGCAAAAAGAATAATAATAATAATAATAATATTTATTTGCCATCCATAGAGACTCATTAAGTCTTTCGGACATTGTCAAAGATACACAGAAATACAGTTATACACATTTAAATATCTACATTATATCCTCTAATGTTAAGAGATACATTTCAGAAACTGAGGCCATACACAACTATAGGCTAAGAAATAATTAATTTTCTAGACTATCAGATAATGTCATATAGGCCTACACATATACAAAGATACATACATACAAACTATTGGATATATATACCAAAATTTGCATTTTATCATTAATAAATTAATACAAAAAACAATGTAGTTCTAAGGCTTATGGCAATGTAGGATTTTCTACCTATTTGCAAATTATAAGGTTAACATCTAAAATTCTTCTACTCTGTACAGTGCTAAATTACAAAGGTGTATCTGCAGTTGCTTTTTGAATCTCATTCCTGTTAATTCTTTTATATGGTTTGGCAGTTTATTGTAAAATATTGGACCCTTTGAATATGGATCTTTTTCAGCGGCACTAGTATTAATGTTTATTCTATGTAAGTTTCGATTTGTCCTTGTTTCATAGGAATGCAATTGATTATTGGTGACGGAGAGTTCTGGTTTACTTCTAACTAATAGTATTAGTTTGTATATATACAGTGCGAAAACAGTCAAAATATTTTCTCTAATAAACACTTCTCTACATGATGTCCTTACATTTAGTCTGAACATTAATCGTAGACATTTTTTCTGTAGTATCAATATCCTTTTCATGTAGGTATAGCTGCATGCACCCCATAATTCGATCCCATATACTAAATGTGGATAGATTATTCCAAAATAGGCCATTTTTAGTATGTTTTTTTCCAGTAATGGTGTTAAGCATTTGATCTGGTATATACCCTTACTAACTCTCTTGCAAACATATTCGACATGAGTTTTCCACGATAGATGTTTATCTATATATATCCCCAAAAATAGGTGACTATTACTTTCTTCTAAGTATCCACTACTTAATCGTAATCTCATTATATTTTCTACAGGGGTATGTGGTAACTCAAATTTTATCATTTTAGTTTTATTTACATTATTAATGAGGTAATTAGATTTAAAATATTCAAATAAGCTCTCTGCAGCTATAGCTGTATTCCATTCCAGTAAAGCATTACTACTGTTCCAACTAGTTAAAGTGGTGTCATCTGCATAAGATATAATTTTGCTATTGTTTATTTTATTTCTGTCATTGATGTAAAGTATGAAGAGTAATGGGCCTAATACTGTTCCTTGTGGAACTCCATTTTTTACTATGTCCTCCTGTGATCTTATTTTGCTTAATTTATTCTCATTATTGTGAGGTATTTCTGTATATTGAACTCGTTTATTTAAGTATGAACGTATTAACTTATTACTTAGACCCCTAATTCCATATTTTTCTATTTTTTCTACCAGCAGGTTATGCCTAACGCAGTCGAAAGCTTTAGACAGATCTAGAAATAGGCTGACTACTTTGTTCCTCTTCTCTAACTGGTTTAAAACACCATGTATATATTCCACCGCAGCAGTGATTGTTGAATACCCTCTTCTGAAGCCATGTTGTACATAAGTACAAAAAAGTACATAGTCCATCAATGTAAAGCATGGAATGTGGAGGATTTGACATGATTTGTGAAGGACTGATAACACAAAGTTGTCCCTCAAGGAAACTGGTAGATCAAATTCCATCCTTAAAAAAATTAATAATAATAATAAAATAATAATAATAATAATAATAATAATAATAATAATAATAATAACAACAACAAAAACTCCATTTCAATGGATTGTGCCATCTTAAGATTATTTAATTTTTCAAATTTCTGTTACACACAGTGGATAACACTTTCTTGGAGACTAAAAAAAGCTTTATATAAACTGTGGAAAGAAGTTTAAAAAATGAAATCTGTAACATACATTTTGTAAGAAGTAAGAAATCAACAGGTATCAATAATTAATGAAATGCTACCACATAAGCTTATTAAATTATTAAATTAATCACATATGAGTTCTTGTTTGTTGTAGACTATAGCATTGGATGTTTTGCATGGGTAGTTCAACACTCTCATTATTGAATATTACTCAATATGAAACATATATATATATATGTGTATATGTATATGTGTATATGTATATGTATATGTGTATGTGTATATGTATATGTATATGTATATGTGTATATGTACAGGGTCTTTATTATAAGTTGAGACGGGGCGACGGAAGGCTTGAGACCGGGCGACGGAAGGCGCGCGCAGCCGGTCTGACCTTGATGCAACATAGGCACGTGCAGTTATTGTTAAAGTGTCAACATGGTGAGACCCATTTCGCTGCAGCATCGTATTTTTGTGTGTAAACATTGTTTTAAGTACGAGTCTGCTCGACGTGTACGTGATGAAGATAAGGTTTATCGAACAAATCCTCACACATTGGAGGAGCTGAAAGAAAACATTACGAATGAAATTAGGGGCATTACAGTGGAAGAACTCACTCGCGTCAGCCAGAATGTGGTTTCCAGATACAATGCCTGTATAACACAGGAAGGACGACACTTCCAACATATGTTATAAGGTAAGATATGTAATAGCCTACTTTATATAGCCTACACTTTAAGCAGGGAAGCCGCGCGCGCGTCACCAGCGGCTAATGCGGACTCCGTAGCGGAGAGTGAAAACACCAGTCGCCCCGTCTCAACTTATAATAAAGACCCTGTATATGTATATGTATATATATATATATGTATATGTACATGTATATACTGCATATATAAAAATTAGACAAGCATGTCATTGCTGTCGCAACAATATTTCCCAATGTGAAAAATTCACTGTTCTGTTCCTGGTCTGATGGAAGAAAAAATACTTTGCATTCCAGAATAATACTTTTTATGTAATTTTAGCTGGCCATAGGCCAATTCACCTGAAATATGTCTCTTCATTTACAGTTTTGTTTACTTTTTTTCTATCACATATGAACATCCATGTCCGAGGCAGGAGTTGAGGCACGCAGCCTCCTTTATCATTGCTCCAAGCTAGCTAAGGAGATCAGATTCTTCAGATAAACTAGTAACCTTTAATTGGTTCTCTCTAAACAGTATTCCATGCAGGCCAAGCTCATTAAAATAAATTTTCGGTTTCCCATCTAAAAGCTAATAAAATATGTGTTTCTATTTAGGCTAATAATTGGCTTAAAAGAGCAGAAAATAAAATAAATAGCTGTATAGATTTAAAAATTGAATTCTTACCTCCTTTACATGTAGGCATACTTTTTAACACTGTTAAGTAATTTTAATAACTCAAAATACTCTCCCATCACATCACGAATACCCAACTTAATGCACCATTACACTACTATGGAATAAAATAAATCTTACTATTACTTGTTACCTTTTGTTTTTGCTTGTATGTGTTCAACTTATGTGATACTTTATGCACCAAAACTATGTTTACATTATGTTACATTGTTATCTGTAAATCTGTAAATTTCCTATGTGTAAATTGTAGAGACATATAACTGCAATAAGATTTGTTTAAAAAATACAGAAAGTCTATAATATGAAACATCGAATAACCGAAACATTATCGCAGGTGTCTTTCGTGTAGATCTGTAAGAGAACAATATAGCAAATCCTCCCATGTATCAGTTATTATTATTTATTTTATTTATTTTTGGTGGTGCTGAAATTGCATAGCACCCGCAGAGTCAGCACTTTTCCATTGAGTGAGGGTTGTATATAAATCGAAGGCAGAACAAAACTATGGAAATTATTTTTATCTCGCTTATAATTAGAGGATTCCCATTGAAATGGAAGTTACGCATTGAAGCCTATACTTGTTTCATGTATTAATGATGATGATGATAATAATAGTAATAATAATAATAATTTTATTCATCCATTATATCATATACATGGACAGTGTAGGCCTACAAATGATGTTGGACACATCAGATCTTACATGTTAAGTAATACTTACATCTGCACACACACACTCATGCTTATATTTTCTTACCCTGGTATAGGCCTACAAATTTTTAAAGAATATGTTAAGTTGCAAAAAAAAAGATATTTTTGTTAGAAGTTCAAAACCTAGGAATAGAGTAAATAATATTTTTAACATTGTGAGCTAGTTTGTAAAATAAATAAATAAATAAATAAAAGAAACATGGAATGCATACGAAAAGTAGATGATATTGATCTTATAAGCAGAATTAATTACAGAGCAAGGGAGAAACAAATAATGTTTCTATTGATGATTGTAGGCCATATATTCATCTACTAAATAATAGGCATGTTGTAGTAGTAAGGATTTGACTTCACATTTAAATTTCGTAATCGATTTCTGTTCTCTAATTTGGTATGGTAGTTTGTTAAAAATTTTGGTTCCTATATTTAGTACATTGCTTTTGTAGATTTCTGTTCTACATTATTGAAAGTGTGAATCAAACTTGTTCCACGTATTATGTTCATGTATATCTGAATTTTCAATATTATAGACTACAAAGTTTTTACTTACTGAAAATACTCTGGATTGTGGCTCACTGCAGGGGAAGCTGTTGACTTTGGCCATATGCGCATGAAATTTTTCTCTGTCAGCATTGCTGACACGACGAGTATCAGCTGGTACATAACAAAACAAAACTGCAATTGTTATTACTACAAAGTAGAACAAAAATCTCGCCATGTTGAATGACCGACTCTGACAAATACTAGATACTAATGTTCTGTCATGCCTTTATATTGATGTCCTTGAGCTTAGAAATTTCCATTTGTTTTGATACAGTTTCCTCCTTATCCATTAGTTCACACTCAATAAATTCACTGTCAGTCTCTATTGTGTGTATGCTATAAATTAATTATGATTTACATTCATTTGCAATAAGGTGACACAGCAAATCATGAAGTAATGTTATTTTAAGCTGTTATGCACTTTGCAGTTTTCTCAATGGGTAGATAAATAAGATTTGTGTGCACAGCCCTATATTTATTTAGTTGATAAGAAATTTGGGATTTTACATTTTGCAAATTAATTAACAAGTATCTCTAACATTGGAGATTTCTTAAAGTAGCATTATGCTCTGTTCAAATTTTGAGGGTGGTTTACTTTAGAATGGGGGGTCCAAGACATTTTTATGGAAAGGTAGTAACTATTTGGTTAGTTGATGTGGGTCATATGAGCAGGAAATTTAGGCTACTTTACAGAAAATAAACCTACCTCAAAGTAAAATTACATCATAAATTGAAGCATAACTGTGAACAAGGCTCTATATTACAATTTTACAAAAATTGACTTCTTTATGGATCGATGCCTATACACTTGGTTTTACCTTACGATAATAGTTGTTTTACTTGTATATTGAGTAGTGTTTTTTAAAAACTGCTATGTAGGCCTATATTAAAGGAAGTAAAAATCCTGGGCACAGAGTCCTCCTGGAGGGACTTTAAGCTGGTGGTCCGTGTCGTAGATTTACGGCATGTAAAAGAACTCCAAGCCTAAATTAGAGCCTCTGTACAACATTTATCAGCCCTTTCACATCCAAGTAATACCTTAGTTTCTGGGGGGGTGGGGGGAATTTTAAAAAATCTTAAGCATAACATGAAGTGGAATAGTCTGTGCAATTCAAAACAAGACAAACTGGGGAGAGCTCACAGAGAAAGTTGTGCAAAACAGAATGAGGCAGAATTGCAGGCCTGGCAATCCTAACTGCTAAGAAATTCTCTGGATTACAAAGAGTTGCTTGCATCTTGATGAATTTATTACAAAGCCTATTATCAGCCTTCTAACACAGAAGATTTTACATTTTTAAGTTCACTGGGATGCATACAGATGCATGTTGAGAAATTAATTGTATTAAAAGTAGGAAAGGAAAATTAGATACTGGTAAAAATAATTGCTTTTCTTCAGGAAGTTATGCATCTCTTTGGTTTGAATAATAAATTGCTAGTATGAATTCCTAAATACGTTCCATTGAATTACTAATACAAGATGTTATGTTATATACTGTGACTGTAAAGACATGGTGCAGTTCGACAGGTCACAGAAAAGCAACAAATTAAGATAGAAATGTGGAACCTTCCCCAAATGAAAGGAAAACTTCCAAGTTTGCATACCTGTTCAATGAAGTTCAATGTGGCTTCCATTTGTTGCTTTACACACATCTAAATGATATCTAGTTCATCCCTCACACATCTAAGGACATAGGTGTAACAGAGTGAAAAGTGTCTGATTCTCTCCTTTAGATGGTTGATGTCATTGAAACAAAATCTCTACATACATTGCTTCACACAGCCCCACAAGTAAAAGTCTAAGGGTGTTAGGTCCATGGATCATGGTGGCCATGCCTTAAATCCACCCCTTCCTTTCCACTGCTCGGGAAATATTGTATCCAAAAACTCGAAAACAATGTGTATCCAAAAACTCGCAAACAATGTTGGCGTAGTATGAAGGAGCACAGTCTTGTTGAAAGATAGCACCTTCTGGCCTTTGTGGCATTGCATACAATCCAAACATGTCAAGGTAGTTGTATGCTTTGCAAAGAAATATGGGCCTATAATTTTACCGTTGTACATTCAATTATATTCATGCTGAACATGCATCATAGATGCAAATTTAGCAAGCAACAGTACACACTGAAATTTCCTTTGCACAGTCCACATCTTGTCTAAAATGGCATGATCCACATGCTGCATCTTCTCGATTAATTCATTGTTGCATCATTACTTATTCATGCACAACAATGAAAATAATCCCACATATACTCTTTGAGGTTATCTTCAATGTAGCGCATATTTCATCACTTGGTTTTGTTTTGTTTAGCTATTATATGAGTTCATAACTGCACCAGGACTTTATATACAAAGTGTACTATGAGAATGTTTTAGGATAGACATTTTCCTCTGACACTGTGATTCAAACCCTTGATCTTTAATTGGCTCATTGATATGAGATGCTAACCATATTCAACTGACATCGTCATGAAAACATTTTTAATATTATATCCTGAATTACCTGTTATGAAACAAAATTAAAAGTTTTTATTGCATAAAATATAAAATTAGGAAAAATTTAATCCCTAAAACATTAACACGCATACCAACATACACAATACAGCATTTTAGTTACGGTACATACTAACATATAAATTTTTAAAAATATTCATTTCACAATTTAGTAATATTAAGTACAGTACCATGTTATAACTTATAAGCAATAAATAAATAAATAAATTACAAATAGAGTCTCCTTAAAATAAGAATTCAAAATAAATTTAAGTTTACTATATAGACACATAGCAATTTATCAGTGAAACAGCTGCATGAATGTTATTCTGGAGGAATCTCATCTTCCATTCTCGTTAGTTCGATATTACGTTGAGTCTGGTTAGTAGGCGCAGCAAACTCTCCCTTCTTGAGATCTTCCCTCATGTCTAGACAACGCAGATCAGTCATCAAGGCATGCTCTTTGTTTTCAACATCTTGATCCAAACGAATGAGATGAGCTTCAAGAGCATTGTATGTAGTCCTGCAATAACAAGTTTTAATACAAGCTGATTATTACAATTCCATATACCGCTGTACACCGACGTCTCTAAAAGTCCAGTAACAGTTTCAATTATTATATAAAGAATACTAATGATAGGTTTTGGATTAAATTAGTTCGCAGGCTTCCACGGCCAGTGTTATACATAAACTGATTGGACTGGCTATTCGGGTTGGGCCGCGTCGTGTTTTTGGTGTCTTCTAACGTTTCGGACATCCTATTGTGTCCTTCTTCGGAGAAAGATTCGCATTAAAAATAAGTTAGAAGACACTAAAAACACCATGCGGCCCAACCTGGATAGCCAGTCCAATCAGTTTATGTATAGGTTTCGGATGTTTATGACCTAAAAAGTGGAAAATTTGACTGCAAATATGGCCTTAAAAATGACTAAATATGACCTGATAAAAGAATGTATTTTCTAAAAATAAATGTTCCAATTTAAAACTTTTAATAACCACTAAATTATTTACATCACATTAATTCAAGCAGATAATCACTTTTTAACAATTTTACAGGTGATTTACAGTTTTACTTGTAAAGAATTTCTAATCTGTTAATGTTACCAAATTCCACTGCAAATGTGAACTGAAAATATTTTAAAAACATGTCTATTGGAAGTTGTTAACAAGTAGTAGGAAGAGGTAATTGTGCTTGTTATTGTCCCTTCACATTTCCGTTATAGTAAAACCAAAATATTCGTGACTCTTTTTTGGAAAGAATTGAAGTCGACAATTTAGTGCACTGCATCATTGTACTCTTTTACCGAATTTATAACTGAAATATGATTTTAAATTACAAATATGACCAAAATATGACCAAGATCATGAAAATTACCAAAACATGACTTTATATGCAAAATAAAAATGGTCTGATTAGAATAACAAATGTGCAATTCATGTGTAATATGTGTTTGTAGTGAGAATGGAGGTCAGGATAAAAAATTGACATGTCATAAACATCCAAACCCTACTAATGATACTGCTTTCGTATGTAACTGGACATAATGTGTACCTGGTAAGCTAGAGTTCAATGCTTGTTTACAGAAATGCAGGAAGAATTATAGGACTGTCGCATTAACGATTAAATTAATACATTAAAATGGCATAGCTAGAAAATAATTTCAGGAAGGGTTGAAAGTGCCAGGAGGTTTTGGGGGGGGGGGGGTACGGAATACCCCCCAAGAAAAGGGGATTTGTGGGCTCACCCCTGGAAAATTTTTAAATATTGAACTAATGAAAATAACATCTTACACTATTTAGCACTGAAAAAGTAATTAGAAAATTTGTTTACATGCCAACTTAAACAAGAAATCACTACATACGGTAAGTTATAACACTTATTACTATGTATAAGAAAATTTAAATAACACATGGAACAATGAAAATAATATGCCTACATTTACAAGTTAAGTATTTTATTATTAAATAAAGTATTTAAATATTTGACAAAATAGAGCTTAGATAACTTAAATAGAATTTTAGGCTTTGATTTTGTGGGAGGTCCGGGTCCCTTGGATTCCCCTACGCCACTGGGGATAATTATTTAGTATGTAAGGATCAACAGACACATACACAGTCCTGTATCATTGATTTACATAGAGTCACTGTTCTGGGTGAATCGTCGTTTGTTTCAATATTTTAAAATTCCCAGTTCATTCTATCCTGTGGACTATTCTTATTACCAAAAAAAGAAGCACACTAGTCGTAATACTTACTTTGCATCCTCAATTTTCTTTATGAGATCCTTGCGAGTTTGTCGTAATTGTAGCACTTCATCTGCAAGGCCGTACTGTGGTTCATCCTGCACTAACTCTGGTCCTGGTCTGAACATGCGATTTTCCAGTCGTGTTTCTGCTAGTTTTACTGAGTTTGTCTTATCAAGTAGGGCCTTTTCCAAGTCCTTGACTTCCTTCAGCATTTTTTCCATTTCATCCAGCATCTGTTGGAACAACATCCTCATGTAATCTGTTGGTATTATTATTTAAATGTACTACTAAAACAAAGGGGTATGGGATGGTGCAGTTGGTTGAGGCACTGCTGTGCAAAGGGGAAAGTCGTGGGTTCACTCCCCAATGAGGCAGTTGAGATTTTTCAATTGGCCAAATTCTTCAGTTGGCACTAATGAATCAGGGGTTGGCTCAACCTCTAACAGACATGAGTACTAGGGGCAATCCTAGGGACATAGGCACTGAATTTGGGGTTCTTTGCACCCCCAAAATAATATTGCTGGTGCCAAGCGCCACCCCAATGGTAGAAAAGTGACAGTGTTTTTAATAATGCAGTACTGTAATTATTCATCAAACAAACATTAACTGATTGCACTGGTATATAATTAGTTAAAATTTAATTCATCGTGTTGAAAAAGGACTTTCAACATTATTTCATTAAACTTGAATGTGTTTTTCCCCAATAAATATTACAGATCAGCGGCTATGCCTGGCGGTCACTGCTCAGAGCTGACAATCTTACCACTTTTGTGCTATCTAGCAAGCTTGTGGAATATGATCACTGTTAAGAAGAAGGCCCTAACATGGTAAGAGGAGGTACTGAGGAGAAATCATTCCTCAAGTCACATTTTTACTTCTCTGCTCTAATATATGAACCGCCAAAATGAAATTAGTCTGAATACATGAATGGGATGGACAGAGAATTACCCCAGAGTTTGATATCAGCAAAATTGTAAGTCCATTTATTGTCTGTAGCTCTTAACCCTTTTGGTGCCATGTGACAATATGATTGGTATCACCCTCACTGTCGGCTGTGTTCTGGTATTGTCTACCTGCTCAAGAGTGCCACAGAGATGAACAGTTGTTCACTTTCGCCCCCTGGGGATAATTCTTTTAATCACAATAATAGATATATGCATAATTTAGTTGTGATAATAATATGTTTTGTTTCTGTTATGTTTATTACTATATAATATTGGTATGGCCATGATGTGTTCAATACTGTTTCTATCAGATCAGACTGATTTCTGTTAGAGGCTGAGTCGACCCCAGGGGCATAGCACCACCAGAATGATTAGGCCAATTGGAAAACCTCAATGACCTCAATGGGAATCAAACCTGCGACCTTCTGGTTTGTAGCGCAGCACCTCAACCACTACGCTACGGTGTACCCCATGTATAAGTTCCAGGAGGTTGAGGCTCCCAGATTTTGGACATTCGGCACACGAAGATGGTAAGGTTTTCAGCCTTGCGCACCGGCCACCTTTACCCCCAGGATTACTCCTGGTACTCATTTCTGTTAGAGGCTGAGTCGACCCCAGGGCCATAGCACCCCCAGAATGATTAGGCCAATTGGAAAACCTCAACGACCTCATTGGGAATCAAACCTGCGACCTTCTGGTTTGTAGCGCAGCACCTCAACCACTACGCTACGGTGTACCCCATGTTATAAGTACTCTCATAATTATTTATCATCTGTTCCACCAACAAATATGTCTTCCAAACAACCTCCCACGGTAACTACCAAACAAGGAAACTGTAATAAAACGACAATATGTTTCACACACAAAAACATACCCTTCTGAAGATCAAAGCCCTCACAAAATACATCCTTCAAAAGTGGGGAGAAACCCAATCTTTCATCATATTAAAAGATAGAATCTCTCTTAAAAATATGTATATTATTTTGTAAAACTGAATTCCGCTTTGATCAGCGCTGCCATTTTAGAAGGTGAGAAGCAGAAACCAAATGAATTGGTGAGTGGCATTTTAGAAGCAGTTCTCTGACAAAAAGCCTGGCGCTGACAGGTTTAAGTGCCTTTGTAATTCTCTTGTCATGGAGACCGTTATTTGGATTGCAGGTATGAGAAAAACTTAAAAAGTAAGAATTTAACCTTTTTACGTTGCCATTTGAGTTCGTTCTTCTCTCGCTGTGTTTCATATATACGGCGTCGAAGCCCATAATCAGTAGCATCATATTGAGCTCTTAGATCATTGCGTGCTTTCTCTCTTGCACAGTACAGAGCTTCACGAAGTCGCCCAGATGCAGTGATCTCGTTATCAGCCTTCAGCTTGTTATACCGAGAATGCTCAAGCCATGCATCATATGGAATGCAACTGAAATTCAAATGAAAATAATAGCAATATTAATAACATGCCAAATCTTCTGCGTATGACCTTCAGAGACTTGGTTGAATCTGAGATGTGCTATTTAGTTAAAATATAATCTAATTATTATAATTACGTAGGCTTTCAAGGCAGGAGTATTGTTAGTTAAAATCTTCCAAGATTCAAGTACAACTAATAGGCCTAAGCATGGGCAAAGCTGCAAGTTAATGTAAATAAAATATTTTATTCCAACAAAATGCAAAATGTTGTAGTTAAGTGCTTACTGTGGCTGGGTAGAAACATTACATCCCATAATGGAAGATTATTTAAAAAGAATCATACCAACATTATGAATCTATTTAATTTTTAGCTAGCATGAATTTCTAGTTATTATAAAATGGCCTACACACAAACAACAGGCTCTTACATTAAACATCCTAACTCTGTAATGTTACAGCAGATAGATAATGAAATAGGCCTAATGATACTTTCTACAGTAAGTAGACCCCCCTAAGGGCCAGTATTATAAACATGGTTTAAACATTGAATTTTTCATGTCTGATTTATAAACATTAACACAATCAAACTTAATTTTAACTGACTGGAATTTAATTAGAGGCTAAGACAATATTGCAATATGGTGGTCCCATCTAGGTATATTGCGGAGGTATTTGAGGAAATACTGAGCACTGATGAGATTATTCATTCAATTAAAAGATTTCATAGACCCAGAATTTTCCGAGACATACCTACCTAAACACATTAAGATATTGGTTTTAAATAGATTCAGACTGACAAAGGAGGAATTGAGGAATTTGAAATATGATACAAAATGCAACGAGAATATAAGAACTCGAAAACCTTGTATGAGTTTTTGCATTTACTCCACTGCACTTCTTCACTAGATTCAGAATAATAAGTGAAGTTAGCACATTTTTGTTAATTCCGGCCATTTTCATTCAAAAATAACAAAATTAATCACATTTTTCTGCATTTTTCTATGATATGTTATTGGTTGTCTTCTTGTCTCAACCAACAAGTCTACCAAAACCTTTGCACTATAGTTCAACTTAACGCGAACTTCATAAAGCGGCATCTGTAGTTGAACTTTAGGTTCAGTTTAACTTATTTATAACACCAGGTCTTAATTAAACAAGAAGCTGATATATGTATTGACACTGCTCATCCATTTTGTAGACTTACTTTTTAGGTATTCTGAGAGGATCTGGTTTGAAGCTGGTACCTGCACAGTCTTTGGTCATCCCTAAGTTTTCATTATCAATATCCATTGCAGTTTTTTTATTGCTGATGTCAAGTTGTAGTTTGAATTGAACTTCTTTCAGTCTGTTCAACTGTTCCCATGCTGTCATGCATTTGCTAGTGAGTAATGCTTTCAGACATTCAATCACTCCCAATTCCTGAAAAATATTAACATAAAAACCTTTGAGGTACAACCTAGTTGGCAAAAAATTTCAGTTCTGTTAATTTCCCCATAACTTTCATATTCAATTAACTTATATTTTCTAAACCCTACCATCAGTTTATGCAGAACTGATATCAGTAATTAGAAAATCACTAAAAGAAAACTACTGCCAGTCCAACAACAATTCCCATATTGAGTTTCTGAAATTTTCTTGGTCCACAATAACGAAAGGAGCTCAGGAATGAAACATACTTACCATGAAAGGCATTCTGAAAATGTCATAACGTGCTGTGTTGTTAAAAAATAGTTGAACTCACATTTTTCAATTCTGCATCTCCTTCATCCATAAGAACCAGGTCATTGCCGTAGCGGCTGTCTCTTTGGCGAATACACTCTGCTGTGATGGTCAGCTGATGTCCCACTAACTCTAACATCCTCTCTGTTGCATTTTTCTCATCCTGGAGATTTGCTATTTCATTATCGATTGCTTGTAGGCACGCCACCAGAACCTCATGCCAACGAGTTACTTCTGTTGCTCTAGAAAAGATTATATTGTATAATGATAAGTTGGCTCTTTTATTTTCTCCTAAAAATTTGAATTGATACTCAGCATTTTGATTTGTAGCAATATGTTTTGGCTGATCGTATAAAATATATGGTAAGATATTAAGCCTACACTAGAAAAGTTAAAGTCAATACCTATCAAGAAGTCGGGCATCATTGTGATATGTATCCCACTTGGTTTTAAGGGCAGTTTCATTGCGAAGTTGCCTTCCTTCAGCTCTCAGATTGAACGAGTCTGCACGCCGTGTATCTGCAGTCTGACGCATCTCCCATGTTCTTGCATACCAGTCTGGCAGAGCAACGTGCTCTGTTGGTTTCTCAAATGTTACCATAGACATGATTGCTTCTACTTATACCTTTAAACATGAAAGAAAATTGACAAAATTACCGAAATGAACATGAATTAGCAAAAAAATGCAAAAATTTGTAATGTAATGCATAGTTTTAATGTAAATGTCTCAATCTGTTGATCCTGGAATTAGCAAAGCTTAGTGATAATGAACATGCTAAATTGAAACCCATAGTCTTACTCATGGGTTATACATAAATACACATAATATTATACTGCAAACCACATATGTCCACAGCTATTTTTGTCACGATGCTTATCCTGAAAGTGAATTATGTTGGTTAAAAGATGTCTCTATCAGTGCTATTGTAGGAAGAATCTGTTAGTTTGTGCTGTATTTCACAGTGGATAGAAGAGTAATTGTAGGGAAAAAGACCAAAGAAAACGAGAAGCAATAAAACTCAGTAAGTTAGTTGCGTTCTGAGGCCAGATATGTATTGAATAACAAGCCAACAATGATAATCTGATTTGTCTTCATAGTATTGCCATTGTACAGCATCATTACCATAGGCTTATTACGGATGAAACCTTGAATCACATTTTTTCTCCATAAATGCAGCTGTGCACTGTAGCAAATAGCATATTATACAATACGCCTGAGGTGAAATTGAAGGATTGGATTTTCAAAAATTATTTTGTTTGTTATACTAAGTTATTCGTTTGAGATATGTAAAGACATGTTATATGACTTTTAATTTTTAAATACCTCCCTTAGTTCTCCATAAATACAGCTGTGCACTGTAGTAAATAGCATATTATACAATTTGCCTGAGGCGAAATTGAAGGATTGGATTTTCAAAAATTATTTTGATTGTCATACTAAGTTATTCGTTTGAGATATGTAAAGACAAGTTGTATGACTTTTAATTTTTAAATACCTCCCTTAGTTTTGGCATAATTCATTTTTGGACTCTCCTGTAAAATTTTGTCTTTTGGACATAATACGGTCTGCAATGATACTTCTCACATATCGTTAAGATATATTTTTTAACTATTTTCATTTGAATGTTTTCCACAATGTAGCTGTGAAGTATATTGTATACCGTATTTTTATTCTGAATAATAAGCCCCTGTAAGTGTCTTAGGGAATTAACTGGTTTATTAAATTATTCCTGTACACATTAAAATTTGTTCCAAAAGTCTCAACATTGTGTACTAATAATATATAACACACAATAGAGTAAATATAGTCTCCTGAGATAGTAAATACTTTTAGTTTTGGAAAGAGAGGTTTACAATATTAACTTCTTTCTTCCTGGAAATTATTATAGAAATTGCCCTTTTAAAATAAATAAACCTTATCTCCATGTGATGAGTTAACCCAAGAAATTATTTCATATTTCACTGTAGAGTATGCAAAATAAACTGTCCATAAGGCATAGTGTTGTAAGTGGTCATTAATGTGCTTAATTTGCTGAACTGGTTTAGGAATCATTTCAATGGTTCTTCCAGTCAAGATTTTGATCAGTTTGGTACAGAAACTCCTAAAAATGTTGCACCTTATGACTACCTTACTTCTTGGCATGCTTTTGCAAGTTGATAGTGAGATCTTATATAGGGTATTTATAGTTAGTTACTTGAACAATTCAAAATAATAAAAAATTTTGCTAAGAAGTTATTTTATTTCTTAATGGCATTCTATTTATTTTTATATCCTAGACTTATATGGTAATGCAGTATATTGGTATTCACAAAGTTGGTATTATCAAAGTTTATTGTTTTTTACAGCTTTCCGCTGGTCTAACAAAATAACAAAAAAAATATTATTGTCGCTATATGGGCAGTTTCCATTCATTTTCATAGGAGAACAATTTAGGCTAATGCCTCGAAAAATAGCCTTGAATTTTATATATATTTCATTACTGTTAAGAGCGTCTTCAAATGTTTTTTAAAGCAAAAAAGTACATATAAAAACATACTATTCACAAAAGATTAAGGGAAAAAATAGGCAAGAAAAAACTTCACAAAAATGCTTTATTTGTCATAATTCGGAAACGTTTACTACCAGCCTTTAAATGTATAAATTCAAATAAAATAGGCATTTTCCTAAACTTCCTATGCCTACTTATTATGCTTAGAATAGGCTGTTAATAGTCCATGAAACCATTTACTAACCATTATTCCCTGGGGGAAGAAATACAGGGATATGAGTTCCCAGGAGTTCCTGCTGATTTTTATTAAAAAAAAAAACATTATTGGTGCAAGAATACTGAAAACAATATTTAGTTATATACCGGGTAAAAAATAAGCAGTGTACATACCTTACTGAAACGAATATAAATTACAGCTGGTTACTGCTTTCTGACAAATTAATTTGTTTCCCTACACAATAATCTAGTTGCCATAACGATATTAGAGTTTGATCAATATCTACATAACAACCATCCTCCATTTCAAAGTGTGGGGTAGGTCTACATAATGAACACCTGTTCAGAATAAATAAAATATTTTATTTTTGTAGTTATCGTGACAGTGCTTCTGGGAAATCACAAACAACCAGACAGCGCCAACCGCCTGAATATGAACAGTAAAGTAACTTGGTCCCTATACGGGCCGCGAAGGCTCATAGGGGGTCCAGGAAGTTGAGTCTCCCAGATTTATAGACATTCTGAACATGGCTTTACCCATCGGCCGCCTTTATCCCCAGGATTGTGATGAGTTCCTGATTACTGTTGACTTTACGAACAGGTTGATGGATTTCGGCGGTAGTGTTCAAGTTGTAGGCCTATAATAATAATTATTGTATCATGGAATTGCAAGAAGTAGAAATTATAGTATCTGATGGACAGGGAACTAATAATTGAGTGCTACCATTCTTGTAAATCATATTTTGGGCGTATTCAATTCCATAATACATTTTGCATATTTAAATTACGGTAACCTCCACAGGAAATTATGGATAACCTGTGCTGTCAGTTTCGAGATATTTTGAAACTAACATTAATTGATTTATATGTACAGTTTTTTTTTATCGTCTTGAAATAAAATCAACTCATCACTTTCATTTTCGTGAACTCACGCCCTCATTAGCTTTCGCACGAAAATAAACTCTGTTTATTTATTTATGCTATTGGGAACAGTTGTCTGCTTCCCTGCCCCCGCCGTGTCTGTAATCTAAGAAGGATCGTGCATCAAGTTCGATGAATCTGATTGCAGTCTATGACTTTCATAACGCCGGTGAATTTACAAACAGCCTGATGCTTTCCCGGTGGATTGTCCGCTGACTTTACAAACACCCTGAAGAAAGTAGGCCTACGATGGCATGAATGGAATTAATCGATGACTTTAAAAACGTGATCTACTCATTTTTATTAAAGGCTGAGTCGACTCTAGGGTCATAGTGCTACCAGAAAGATTAGGCCAATTGAAAAATCCCAGTATCCTCATTCGGGATCGAACCCGCGACCTTCCGGTTTGTGGCACTGTGTCTGAACCCCCTGATCATGAAGAGACATAACGAAACATTGATTAAAAATCGTTACATACTTTGAAAAATTGATTGCATTTACTTCGAGAAAGGGTTGATTATTATAAATCCTTCAGCAAGACGGTCTTTAATGCAACAAATGTGTTTATATGAACCGCTATATTCATAACCCTTGAGCCGCCATTGTGCATAATCCTGTCAATAGAATAAAACAGATAGGCCTACCTTACCTTGTTAGTAATTGGTACATGTCATTCCAGGTTGCCGACAATGTCTTCAATGGCTGGGTTCGCATAAACATAAAGAGGGCAGGGAATTTCTACGCGTCTACAAGTCTGTAAGTCTAGCTAATTCTAATTATTTAAACTCTAAAGATTCTTCTGTACAAAGTAGATGTGTTCGTAAATGGATATTAACTTATGATTTATTTACTTATTTATTTATTTTTGTTAAATTCCCTGATGTGTTTTTGGTAAGGTATTGTAACAATCACTACTTTGTTTGAAATTCTCGTAGGCCTAATGCGTTTATTCATCCCATGGGCTGTTGAATTGCGGGGGTGAAATCTATGGCAATAAACTACTGTAATAATGTATTACAAAAATGTAGTGGTTTATGTAAGTGTCTTACTCTTTCACGCAGAACTGCTTAGGCTAACTGATAGAGCTGAAATCTTACATGAACATAGTTTTTACACCTGCCATGAACATAGGATTACAGCCTTTCCGAAATGTACAGTTTCAAGATGGTGGCAGTTTTAATGGCTTGCAGTAACAATCGGATTATGTTCCTTGCTGATATTAAACTTTACTGTGTCCAAACTGAACAAATTGAACTCTAGACCACTTGCAGTATTTCAAATTAAACTTTCTACAAAAAAATATATTTGTAATTTATTTTTAGGTACCTCTTACGGTTATCGAAGGAAAGCCGTTTTAATGGATACCAGTTTTTTTCCTTGCCGATTTTTTATGATTGTCAACAAAGATAAGAAATTTTCAAGGAAAAGGAAAAAGGTCTACAAAAGCTAGAGAAATTTCGTATGTGCGAGAATAAAGATAAGAAATAGATCATGCAAGAAGTATTGCCCAGCGATCGAGCGAGACATCCGCAGATCGTTAGGCACGCGTGGAGTAAAGATGCAGCATCATTCCCAAACTCCGGAAAAATGTCAGGCACATCGAAGAACGTAGTAGAATCACTTCATCATGGTATTTCCTGGCTTATCGTTAAAAGCTATGCGAAATATATCTTATGAAGAACGGATAATCAGCTACTAATAAGCTACTAATGAATACTCAAAATATACACCTAAAGATGACGAATTAACGTCGAAACGCGTCGTAAGAAGAAGACATCTGCCTTTTATTAAACGTATTTTTAAATGTGTTAATTTTTAATAGGGTTATGACTATTGTATCATATGTACATAAGTTTTTTTCATATATTTATAGACTAGTAGCTTATGCTGCTTTTATACCAGGTAAAAGTCATAGGATAAATTATGTTTTTTAAAATATGTTAGATGTCTAAAATTTTTCTTACATACTGAGTATAGGTGGACTTTATATTCATAAAACTGCAGATATTTTCAAGGATTTGATCAATGCATTGATACATTTTCCTTGTCTAAAAGAGTATGCTATATAATAATCAAACAAACCGTAGCAGTTTCAATGTGATTTCTGAATAATTACTGGGTTCGAGAATGTAAGTATTAACGATTTTTTAAAATTTACTACCGTGGCACAGGTTTTAAAATGTCTTCTTTGGAACTCAACGGCGATTGAAACAGTGAAGCAGAAGCTGTTTTCAGTACCACAATACGAAAAAAAAATAAACAAGAAATAAAGATTCTACAGCTAAAGGTTATTGAACATGAAGAAGGTGCAGCTTTGAAATACACCTTAAGACCAGGCTTGACTATCGCCGATGGCGAAAATGCAGTCTCGCTTACAATAACACAAATACCGAAGCGTTTGTCTTCTTCATTTTCGTAGTTTTGCATGCTTCATTCTGTGAGTATTCGCTAAGTGGTCACAATTAATGTAACCCTAGGTCCAGTCCTCTCGTTACATTAACATTACCTATGATAAAAATACATGAATTGATTTGACACTTGTAATCAGTATTTCTGCAGTCAGATGTTGCAAAAGCCCTGATAAAGTCTTTAATAAATAATGCATTATTACGAGGAGTCAGCTTGCTTTAACGCGTGAGGCGCCATCAATGGAATGCGATTTCCTTGAAAACACCTATGTTGCTAAATACTGAACACGATTTTATAGAGAACAGCCTGTGCGTCAATAATTCTGAAGTTCCGTGAACAAGCACTCATGTATAATTAAGGTGTAACAAAAAAATAATAATAATAAAAAATAAAAAATAACAAAACAAAAAATTTAAAAACAAAAATAAAAAATAAATAAACAAATAAAAAAGGGCTATTTTTTCAAGGTCCGATGCGGCCTAAAATGAAAACCACAGCGAAAATCAAAACTGTTTTATTTGGAACATTTAAGTACACCTTCTAGCTTACACCTTACTTTTCTACGTAGTCGCGCTCCGATTGAGACATTTGTCGAAGCGTGGTGCAACTTTCTTCATAGAAGCTTGCGGCCAGCGTATTGAGAAGGGTCTTCACGGTATTTTGAAGTGTTTTGAAATTCTTCGTTGGTATGGAAGCCAGATCTTGGGTTTGTTCGGGAAATTTGTGTTCATCCATTGTTTGGATTGTTCTTTTGTTTCTGGATTGTGGTAACGGATCCACGTTTCATCCCCTGTACGGTGGATTTCAAAAACTCGTTTCCGTGCCGAGTGACTTTCATCTTTTTCGGCAGCTGAAGAAAGATCTGGGAGGACAGAGCTTCCACACCAATGAAGAATTTCAAAACACTTTAAAATATCGTGAAGACCCTTCTCAATTCGCTGGCGGCAAACTTCTATGAAGAGGGTATTTGAAAGTTGCACCACGCTTCGACAAATGTCTCAATCGGAGCGCGACTACGTAGAGAAATAGCTAGAAGGTGTATTAATACCTAAATGTTCCTAATAAAACAGTTTTGATTTTCGCTGTGGTTTTCATTTTATGCCCCATCGGACCTTGAAAAAAAATAGCCCTCGTATAGTCTCATTGTATTGTTAAAGAAACGTAAAACATAGAGTGGAAGTAATATAACTGTGCAGATTTTACAGCTTGTTCCTTTGATAGTAACAGTTCAAACCACATTTTATGTTTATCCCAAGTGAGCGCCAAGGGCCCACCCAAAAACATGCTGTCCCACCCTCGCTTTATACAAAATGATGATGAAAGGTTAGAGAATAAAATGTAAAAATCTTATGTGAAACACATAACTTCCTTTGTCCAAATAAAAGGTTTGCCTCAGAATAATATTATATTGTATGGAATTTTTTTGTGTAAATTGGTTGTAAAAATGAAGAGAATGTCGTTACCGCACTGTGTCAGATACCAAAACAGAGAGACATAGATAAAATAGAAGGATCAATAGATGTAACGATTACGCAATTTTTACACATTTCCGTCGAGACCTCTTAACCGAGCGATTCTATAGTTCTTTCACTTTCTCTCGACCCGTAATGATAAGGGCTTGACTAATAATTATCACAAAGATAGGAAGTAGTGCTGAAATGTCGAATAATTTTGCCTAGCAACCATATTTTGTATGTGCAGTTTTCTACTTTACGGAACCAATAAGTTTAATTCCCTGCTGGGAGGTACACAGGTATCTAGAGATTCACTCATGCAGCTGAGTCGGAAATCTCGACCTTGGTGTAATGCAACGATGGGGCGAAGTTCCCACTCTTTATATTTCCTATATTTTCCTCTTCTTCGAACACAAGGCCAATGAGAAGTTCGAACATGATATATATATATATATAAATGTCGACAGAACTGTACAAAGTGTGCACTGTCTAAGATGGCGAAATACTTGTCAAGAAGACTTGTAATGCTAAAACATAATATTTTATAATTGCTTAAGTGGAATTTCAACATTGATGGATGTATCATGGTAACATTTTTGATAAGGATATGATACATTCAAAATAATAATATCCGGATCCTGAACTAAGTGTTCACAAGAACACAATTTCATTGCTGGAGGTAAACATAAGCAGTACTATCCGCATACTGTGGAAGGAGCGAATTAAGTCATTTATATTTCCCTATAATTTCCCCATAGCAGTAAAACATATTATACAGTGATTACTTTCCGTTTACGTCTGAGCTGACATTGAGTTACAAATTTATTAGCAGCTGCCAAACAGAATGACAATAAGAAATGTAGACAAGCAAGTAGAAAATTAATAAATTCAACAGACTGTCTCCAGAAGATGTTTAAGAATCTAGTGTGTGTCTGACATTTTTATATCTTCATTTCTCTCAACATCATTGATTTATTATCATTTGTCCTTGGAAAAACTGGAAAATGAAGTTAAAGTTACTTGAAGTTTGCCAAGTTCTTAACCATATCCTTCAATTTGATACTTGACATACTTTGTATTTTGTAAATTGAAATCATTTATGCAGTAGTTAAACCAATGCTTATTTTATGATATCAGTTATTTACAGCAGGGGTTGAATGGAGCAAGTGTTCTTTCTGTTTGAACATTTTGTCAACTGCGAACAGGTTCAGTAAAAAAATAATAATTTTTACATTTTTGTAAACGTTTTCTCATTACAGACCCAGGCGGATTCAGTGTTTCTTTATGTTAGGCCTAATTGATCTGACCCAAGTCTGTCTTGGTTTCCGCTTTCCGAAACAAAAGCAACGTTGCAATATTTTCTCATTGTTATCACTGGCCTCAGTTCTTCCCTCGGTTTAATCATTTCACACGTGTTATTGTTTACTGTAACTAGATCTTTCAAACCCGCGTTTGACTCCACGCGGAGTAGCTGTCACAAAACATTCTTAGAATTTGATTGGCTGAGGTATTAATCTGATAGGCGTGGTAAAAATAAGAGTATGGGTTGAGCTGTCGGAAAATTTCTCCTCCTAACGAAATAACCTTCTTGGTAGGCCTATTCAATGGAAAACTCTAGACCCTACTATATCTTTAAGTGGTAGGGGAACTTCGCCCAGTACCGATCACCTAAGGTTTTTTTTTCGAAATTAGACAAAAATAAAATTGTCAATGACAAAATTAATTACGTTAAAAGAATCATAAAACCCACTTCAATGAAAATAAGTAGAAAGTTTTATTAATATCAAGAAGACGAAAAACGAGGAAAACAATAGATAAGTACATGAATGGGAAACTGGGAAACGACCGGTACTAGGAGAAGTTCCCCTATCATTATCACTTAGGGGCTCTATACACATTATGAGGACATGCTTATATAAAGTTAGCGATTTAACTCAACTTATTTGACTTGAAGAGTCTGATTTACATGTTAACCTTAATTATCATTGGCTGAAAGTCCATGTAATTGTGTATAGAAAAACATTGTACCATTATTCTTTGTCTTAAAAATAATACAATCTGAATTGGGCAGAAATAAATAACATAATGGATTTTCTTGTGGTTTTATAACCGTGTGGTCTTTTGACTCTTAGTTGAATTCTCCAAGCTCCCCAGCGTCAGTGATTATGATCCTTTCCTTCCCAGAAATCTGACCAAACGCGAAGAAGACGTTTCCCTTATTAAATTTCTATGAGCTAGACGCCAGTGATGCCGGGCGGGATCACAGGTTTCTTGTGAGTTTTCTTTTTAACCGGCTTTATAAAAGGAGGTTCTCAATTAGACCCTTTTGTGTGTGCATTAACGATTACTCTAAACTGGCAAGACGGATTTCACTGATTTTCGTAACTGCATACAGAGTGGTCCATATAAATTCTTTCCCGATATCGGTTCAGTAGTTTTTCTTGTGTAATACTGGAATAGTCTGAAGTTCTGTTCATAAGGTCATAACTACTCGCTATACATTTCTTAAAAAATCTAAGTCTAGCTGCTGATTGTGCATAATGTCTTTGTTTATTATTTATTTTCCCCACCTCTGTTGTTAAGTAGTCTATATTATCATTGCTGAAAATGATGGACGACAGTATTTTATAGAGATTTTGTCTTCTTCACTAAAATTCATCCCATATAATTTGTCACAAAGCGGATTAGTACCGTTGCAAAGTTTTTCCCAATATATTTGTCCTAAATAATCCCAGTTTTTAAAGGAACATTTTATTCATTATTTTATTTTATAATTACTGTATTTTCATTTATTTACACCATGCCTTTGCAGTTTATTGTATTGTACAGTAGATCTGTATATTATATTTAATATTGTGAATACAAGTTAATTATCCACCGCTGTTGGAGGAGGGGATGCGTTCGCTCCTCTCATGCAGCGGGCCCGGGTTCGAGTCCTGGTCGGGACAAGTTACCTCTCAGGTGAGTTTTTCCGAGGTTTTCCCTCACCTTTGAGACAAGTGTCGTTAACTTAGGCCCTTGTGGTTCCCGGATGCCATCTCACCGTCATTATTAGGTTTGTTCGCAAAGCAAATCCCTAACTGTCACGTACCACGACGCATGCGCACATTGTCGGTCTCGTTTCGCAACGTATGCGCATAATGTAACATATCAGCATATTCAGAATGTGCGCATGCGTCGCGGTACGTGACAGTATATGATTCACCTTTGCGAACAGACCTATTATCTTCATCCCGTTCTCGCCTTGTACCGAATGAATGTGTGTTTGTGACTGGTGCGTATCGTCTTATGTGTTCGTGTTGTATCGGAGGTAGCTTCGGCATTGGGCTGATCACTCGTCCGGGGAGGCCTTCATGCCCTTGTCTTGTCAAAAAAGTTTGTATGTGATCCATAGAAACTCTCTCCCCCGACGGGTCGCGGTCCTGAAGGCCCGGGCGGCGTGAACCGCGTGAATGTACCTTCAAGGGGGGGGGGGGGAGGAACTCAAGGAAAGAAGAAAAGTAAAAGCTAATAACCAGGGCCCGGATTCTGATGACCTAAAATTGTTTGAAAAATGACCTATAAAATGACCCTAAATTTTAAAGAAAATGACTTAACTAAAAAGAATGGCCTAAAACTGATATTTTATTTATAAAAATTATTATTGTACACACAAAGTTATAGATTAATTCATACATACTGTATTTGTGAAAACTGTCAATGCAGAAAGGATGTTGTTGGTCTAAATACTTTGTTCTTTGTTCTTCATGACAGCATTTGAGAAGAAATGTAAGAAAATTGTTTTTAAAGTAGATCCTACAATAATGTTGCATTAGTTTAACCTAGTATTTTTTTTTAAATATAAGAATATATTCAGTGTAAATGCATGAAAATGACAAAATAAGGAAGCAAATGACACGAAAATGACATAATAATGACGTGAAATTGAAATAAATGCCCTAAAAATATAAAATGACAAAAAATGACCTAATGAAAATGCATTTCTATATTCTCAAGGCCATGATTAGGATTTATCTACAAGTTAGCAATGTCTATGCATCATCAATAAAAAGATGACATGTCATTAGAATCCGGGCCCTGCTAATAACAAAACACATTCCCTGAGAAGATGTTGCTGAAGATCCTCATCGTACTTGTATTCCTTGTAGACTGGTTTGCTTTTCTCAGATGTCATTGACTGTCGTGGGACGTTGTAGTTTAAAATGGTAGCTAAATTTAAAAAAATTATACGTTTTCTTCTTTCTTGTTTTCTCGCATTTAGCCTATGTAATAAAAAGTAAGTATAGTGACAGTGACAAAAATCGAACTCTATATAACAACAGGGGCTACGCCGCACAGTGGTCCGAATCGAAAAAAAAGCGGACAAAAATCGATTTTCAACTTTAATTTAGAAACGCCAAACAACTGTCCAAGTATAGTATGATTATCAGTGTACATTAATTTCACTTTATGTTTCGAAATTGCTTCTTGGTTTCTCAGTTATAATACTGCAAAAGTGGCATAACTCTTAGTTCCTGAACCCCTCACTTCTGTAAGTAAACTTTGCAATTTCTTTCTCACTTGAAAATTAAACTCAAGGTCTATAATATTATACCTGTAGATACTTTATAATGTGCTCTATCTATTAAAAGCATGATTGTCGAATTTAGATAATTTATAAGGACTATTACATTAATTTTAATAAAACCTAATTTTCTTCAAGAAAAAAAACGTTTTGCTTGACTTTTAAAAAAATGTTTTCATATGTATCCTATGAAACTTACGCAAGTATTAAAATGAAGTCTTGACAATATTTCCTTAAAGGTTTCATCGCCAAATCCCACCAACTCCGTGAATGAGAAAAGCGAGAATGTTAATATGTGCGCTCTGAGGATAAACAGTCGCGCGAGATAGGGCTGTTGAAAGATTATATTACGCTAGGGAGGGATGTCTTGCAGCTAGAAAACCGAAATGATCATCAGTTCTGAGAAGCATTTGATTAGTGGTGGTTTTTTGTGTTGTGAATAGAGAAAAATGAGTTTCATTGTTAATCGTAGTGAGCCATAAGATTCGTGAAAATAAAGATCAATCTCGCGCGCGGCAGGAAAGGTTTGTGATATACCTATTTAATAAATGTTGGCGAGAGTGTCGAGAAAACAGTGTACAATAGTGTAAGGAAGTGTTTTTTCTGCCTTATTTTTACCGCTGGAAAAAATTAATTTCGTGGAAAGTTTCTTTTATAAGAAATATTCAGAGTGGTTGAAAAAAGATGTGATTTCAAGAGTGACCAGAGCGTATTTATGTTGTCTTTCGTGCCTCTTCGCCTTGTAGACAGTAAAACACGAATTATTGCGTGGAAAAATCCAAGAACTGCATCTACACGCTTCTGCAGGCCTATTCGAATGCAGTGGGTTCATGAAACATCAGAAATTTCTCGGGCGGAAAAAGATTATATAACAGAACAAATTGAAAATTTAAATAAACTTGGTTATAAATAACACCGAAGTGCGTTATTCCTTAATATTATGAATGATAGATTGAAAAGTATGCAATGCTTTAGCAAAATCTTCAAGTATGAAGTGCTATATTTGTAGTGCCAAGATTTCAGAAATTAACAATTTACAAACAATAGCACAGAAGCCCATTGACAATTTACAGTTTCAGTTTGGATTATCAATTATGCATGCCCACATCCGATTTTTTGAAAGTCTCCTCCATATTTCCTACCGCCTGGATTTTAAAAAGTGGAAAGCGAGTTTGATAGATGACCTATTGGAAAGAAAAAAAAAATAGTGCAAGACTCATTCAGAACCAGATTATGTCTTCTAGTTGATATTCCGAAGCCTGGTTATGGAACCACCAATAATGGTAACACTGCCCAAAGGTTTTTTGAAAATCCTCAGTTAGTTTCCGAAATAAGTTCAAGACAGTTGCCTCAGAAAGTGTGTAATTTATTGGCAATACCCAACGATGAAACGGAGCAGGAAGGAGAAGAAGAAGCCGACAGCGACCCATCCGGATCAGAGGATGAATGAATATTTTTTACCTGTAGGCCCAAGTACTGTACTTTTATGAACTACTAGCTGACCCATCAATGCTTCGCATTGTTAGATTTATGTATATTTAAAGTCGATTTGATGTACTTCTATAAGTCATCAGCCGTCCAGCCAACACGGTTGACGTATTCATATTCCACATACTCCTTCACCCGTAGTTTACTCTGATTAGGTAAAAAAATTAATCGTTCTGTTTCAATTTTGGCAAACATATAGTAAATAGCTGGGCGTAGGAGATGTGTTCGCTCATCTCACGCAGTGGGCTCCGATTAGAATACTGGTCGGGACAAGTTACCTAGATAGAGTTTTTTCCGGGATTTTCCCTCACCTGTGAGACAAATGTCTGGTAACTTTAGGCCCTAGTTGTCTCCGGATATCATCTGGCAGCCATTATCATCATCATCATCATCCCATCCTCGCCTTGTTCAGAGTGAGTGTGTGAATGATGTATCTCGTCCTTTATGTTTGTGTTGTCTCGGAGGTGGCCCCGGAATTTGGCTGATCACTCATCCGGGAGGCCCTCCATGTCCTTGTCTGGTCAAGAAAGTATGTATGTGATCCATAGATAATCCCTCTCCAAACAGGTCGCGGCCCTGTAAGGCCCGGGCAACGTGGGTCGCTTAAATGACCCCAAAAGGGAGGGGTAAAAACTAAGGTAAAGATAGATAGATAATATGGTAAATAGAAATTAATCAGGAAATTATATCTATTGATATTGTATGAACTATCTGGGGGTAAAGGCGGCCGGTGCGTAACGCTGACTACCTTACAACCTTCACGTCCCGATTGTCTAAAAATCCGGGAGCCTCAACTTCTTGGAACCCTCTGGGCCCCCATAGCCTGTAATAGGGAACACTTTACTTACTATCTTTCGCAATGCAGTCCTAGGCTAACTGTAAGAAAAGAGTTCAACTCTTAAGAACAGAACCCAGGACCTTCTAAATTTACTTCATGACAAAAAATAGTTGATAATCATTTACAGGAATTCTATTGATAGCCTTTCTCATAATTTTATATCTATTAGGTTTACATGAAATCGCAGTGTCATGCAAAGCCACCTGTGTAGTTTTAAAAAAATAATGTTGTCATGGGGATTGTGTACATGCAGTTTGAATTCCTTTTGGTGAATTTCCTAACCTTACAACCCTATTTTGGCCCTTAGAGGCCCTTAGAAGCCAAAGATTTTGAAATCCTTTCTTAGTGCGCCTCTAGAGCCTATGAGCAATATGTGTACCAAGTTTCACGTTCCTAGGCTGTATAGTTTTTGAGAAACCGTGATCAGTCAGTGAGTCAGTGGGTTTTGGCTTTTATATATAGAGAAAACAACAAATTGACCTAATATTAGTATTTGGTTTAAAGTTTTGTACTAAACTATTTCAATTTGTTACGGAAAATATTTTTGTCCGCTTTTTTTCCGATTCGGACCACTGTGCGCCGTAGAGTAGAAGTTGAGGCGCTGCGCTACAAACCGGAAGGTCGCGGGTTCGATCCCCGACGAGAACATTGGAGTTTTTCAAGTGGCCTAATTCTTCTGGTGGCACTATGGCTCTGGGGTCGACTAGTCTCTGACAGAAATGAGTACCATAAGCAGTTCTGGGGGTAAAGGCGGTCGGTGCGTAAGGCTGACATCCTTACCCCCTTCACGTACCGAATGTCTAAAATCTGGTAGCATCAACCTCCTGGAACCATCTGGGCCTCCATGGCCTGTATAGGGAATATTTTACTTTTTATATAAGTTTTATGTTGCCTAGAAGCCCAAAAAAGTGTTTCAGGTTTATGTGTGTCTGTCCGCAAAGACAATACAATTTTATATTATCGGAATTTCTGTTTCTTTTTATTTCAACCCCTACCAGGCTTGGTGTGTAGAAGCAATGGGGTGCAAAATGTTACATCCTCTAGGAGTCATAAAAGCTATCAAGCGTTTTCTGAGGGAATAGTTTGAGTGTGATAACTGATAAGTCGTTCTTCCTCATTTCAAATTCTAAGTAGCCTACCTACGCATATATGGACACAGAGTTTGAAAATCGAATATCCTTCATAAGGTAATTTCGAATTACAAAATAGAAAACCCGAGCGACGCCGGGACTTTTAAGCAAGTGTATGTAGGCCTATATATATATTTGTTGTTTTGTTTATGAACTCTTAATGAAAGACAGCTGCTATTAATAACAATGCGTAGGCCTAATGTAAAACCATAACGCAGGGGTGCTCACATGGGGGGTTAAGACGCAGAGTGCGTCATTGAAATTTCTAGTGGGGGATTTGAAAATTGCTGCAAAAATTAGTATTTTATATGTTAAAAATAAAAACGGTCATGTTTTATAACTTCAAAGGGTAATAAAAGCCTTTTCTAATTCTTTAGAACATATTCTGTAATCATTTATCAGTTATGCACACATTGTATAAAAGTAGCCTCCTTAAACATTCTTTTTCAATTGGCATAGTTATTAAAAATACAGCAATAGTTTTTCCTTGTGAAGAAGTTTTAGGGTAGGCCTACTATTATTCCACTATAGATATATGCATATGCATCCATGTACCATATGCATAAGGCATAACTTGTCTGTCTGTGCGGTAGACCATTAAGGGCAATCAGTCATATTTCAATTTCAATTTCAATTTCAATTTATTTATTTTACCTGGTGTAGTTAGAACTATATAGTTCTATAGGAGAGAGGTTCTATCTGGAGTTGTGAATTGAACTCTGGCATAGCTCAGTTGTTAACAGCATTGGCACGGATAGCCAAAGGTCCTGGGTTCAAGTCGCAGTGTCAGACAATGTTTTTTTTTTCCTTTAATAATATCATTATTCCACTATTTGTAAGGCGGGTACTTTTCATGAGGTTGAAATGATACGAAGTTGGGGTTACTTTTCATGAGACTTCGGGGGGGGGGGGTAGTCATGAAGCTAAGGAGGATAGGCACCCCCTACATAATGTAAGGGTTTATCTTTCTTCCAATAAAAAAACTCAATAACACTATAAATGTGAGGAAGTATGTGCAGCATATTTTGCACTATTTATTTATTTTGTATTTATTATTTCTTGTATTTATTTATTTTATTTTTTATTTTCCTGCACAATTTATTTATTATATTGTTTTGTTTTATTTAATTGAAGTTTTAGGCTTGAGAAAATCACTAAAATACGGAATACTTCACTGAATTGAACTTCATTTTACATATAGTGCAGTTACGTGTGACTAGTTTGGTATTTGATTCTACCATAAACCTATCTGTCTTGTAAGTGTATATGCAAGTAAGTGTCAGCGTCTTCAGTGATCCATGATGGTCAAGAGAGCAGGAGACGAGTTAATCTCAGTGCCACATCTCTTCACACTACATTTACAAATCAAAGACGGAAGCCATAGACTAAATGTGTTTTCGTTATATCGTACTATTATACGCGTATTATATGTGATATAACAGTACCATAATCCATTAAGATCAGTGCTGTAGTCCCAAAATCTTAACACGGTATACTCTAAAAGTCTAAAGTTTCCAAGAAATTTTAATGGATGTCTTATATTTTAAGTGGATTCTTGGACTGCATAGAAGTAGTTAAATACGAGTCAATAGTAAAAATATTCAATGTGTACAAAACACATAAAATATTTCTCTGCATTTACATAATTTAGCATAAAATATGCAAACCGGTAGGCCTACCCAGATTTGGAGTTCTGAAATTTCAAAAGATAAGAAAGGCTATATTTCTTGTTTCTACGTAAAGGCTAAATAAAAATTAATTTGTTAACCATACTGTTTTGATGCGTAGATAAAATCTTCATTATTTGATTCCGGCTATGTAATCAAAAACACTCCATATAACTTCTTTTATAGGTCACCAGAATTTTTCGTTCGTAGGCTATTCTCGCATTGGTCTCTCGAGCCAATGGTATCGTAGAATTTGTCAAATATGCAAACAAACAAACGAATGAATAGATAAATAAAACACAACCAAAGCAAAATATATAATTATACGATAAAAACAGGCGATATGCGCAAAAGAATAAGTTTACGCTGAGGGAATACGACACATGTCTCGAATTCACTGATTACGATACAGAATTTCATTGTAATAATGTTATCCAACTATCGATTAATATCGTACACGGAACTATCTTCAAACCTCAAAAGCAGCAATTCAAACTGCACAATAAATAACATGTATTGAATGTAAAATAAATTATATTCATGTTATTTTAATATTATACTAAATTGAGTTTGTGTCTTATTGTGCGTTGCTTTGAGATTAAAATAGCAAAGCTTTGAATTCCCTGCAAGCCGTCACCTGCCATCTGTCGCAAAAGATGAGAACTTACTAACAGCCGATCGCCTAGACCTTCCGAGTCTTTTTTTTTATGATGAATTACAAGGTACTGTAATTACCTGTAATTGTCTGAGACAATAATCTGTGGCTCACGAATGTATATATAACCATCATGAATGTTAACTGTACAATAACAGTGGGGGCCCAGTCACAAAAATTACTAATTAGTGTGCCTCACAGTAGTGCATATGACATAACATGTCTGTCAGTGAAGTAGACCATTGAGGGCAATCAGTCATAGGAGATAGGTTCTATCTGGCGCTGTGAAGTGAACTCTGGCTTAGCTTAGCCTAGTTGGTAGAGCAGTGGCACGGATAGCCAAAGGTCCTGGGTTCAAATCCCAGTGTCAGAGGAATGTTTCTTCTAGACTAGTTCTCCGCTCACTGACATTAATGTTTACACACTTCTTCGTGAGCTAGAAACTTGGAATTAGGCAAAATTACAGCTGTTAGTCTTATAATAAAGAAAAAATTAAAATCTTTTCTTACCCTCCAAAAAGAAAACTTGAAAGGTTTTCGCTCACTCACTAACATTAAGGTTTGGTTTGCCTACTTCCAGATAAGCTAGAAACATGAAATTTGGCGAACTTTCAGCTTTTGTCCTGTGCGAATTGTTCCAAATTGATAAGTGGAAGCAAATGAAGATTTTAGAGGGGAAAAGTTAAACCATAGTTAAAAGTTATGCTGCTTTATGCTGTTTTATTAAATGTTATTAATAATTTCCATCTGACATTTTGTTTTATCAGTTTACCTGATTTAATAGGTAACAGTTTCATTAATGGCTTCTCTTTAATTATTATAATTGAGTTTGGCTAATTACTCCATACTTAACATTCATTTTTATTAAGCAAGGGCAATCTATTGGAAGTATTGAGTATTAAATTTGCTGACCAAATATATTGTAGCTCAGGTGTTACGAAAATGACAGTCCTACATTCATTAAGGATCTTTTTTGCATGTCTGGGGGATTAACAGTCACTATGATGTTTAAAAAAATACTTCACTATATGGTGCACTATAAAACGGAAGATTTTAAAATCAGTCCTCCTGAGACTGCTTGAATTATTTAATCCGCCTGATCTTTCTTGCGAGATGACACTATGGCCTTGTGTCGGCCTCTAAGAAAAAAATACTGCCCGGAGCAATCTTAGGATTATGGCGGCCACTGCATAATTCTGACATGTTATCCCCTTCATCAGACGATAGTCTAACATGCAGGGATCCTCATTCTACGGAAACCCCAAGGGACTCTACCGTCTGTTAAATTTTACTAACGAAGATGATTCAAGTCAGTGCAGAACCACAATAAAAGCTATTAATATATTTTTATTCGCACCTTTACAATATAACGTATATCATGCACATTAAGTGGCAATCGGAACTAGAGTTCCTTGAATTCTAAAAATAAATATCGTTCTTAATGGACATAGAGTTGCTGGCAGTACCAAGTGCCAGAATTAATTATATGCGTTACTTAGACTCCCGCAATTCGTTTTCCATTGGAATTAGAGTAAAACTGTTTATCCTTTAGTTTATTGAATTGAATGTTTAAAATAAACTGATTAGCATGCATTATATCCTAATACAAATAATAATGATGATGATGATGATAATAATAATAATAATAATAATAATAATAATAATAATAATAATATCGTTTTTATGTAGGATCGACCATCTATAAGAAATTGTATAAACTATTTTAAAACAATTTTACTCAAACTATTACTCATAATGTTTGTTCCGACAGTGTAAAGACTATCGAAGCCTGCATTTTACAGTCAGAGGGTTGGAAATTCGGTCTGCTAATTTAATAAGATATTTATTGTGCCTGATTATTTTTATGTAAGTAACAATCTAGATATTTCAGTTTTAACTAGGCGGTAGTTCTGTTAGTAAAAATTTTCTCCCTCGGTTGCAAGTAGAAAATATATTGTGCATGTGAGCGAAGATTACTACTATGTCTGCCGCTATCTCTTCAAACTTACAGACTTCTCTCATTCTCATTAACATAGTTCCCATATCTGACCTCTTGTTGATCCATTAAGTTCGAGGAAAGTCCTAGCTTTTCTCAATCGGCAAACTGTACCGCATCAATATTTCATCACGTGCAAATGTTTGGAACGATTATAAAACAACAGGGTCTTAAAGTGGTTATGAATTTGTAATGAAAATGAAAATTAGAATGTTGCATTTAATGTGGTCTGTAAGAATTCGCTATATTTATGCTATTTCTTGTTGGAGTACTTCGTTAAAATTGCTAAGATAACGTAGGAGTTAGTTCAATTCCTTTTCTTCAGATCGTGAAGACATAATTTTCGTAGGTAATGCCACGAGTGACTTGGAAATCCCTGACTGAATTATTTCAAATCATTATAGATTGAGAGTGAGGAGCTACTTGATAGAGAAGTAGCGGCTCCGGTCCTAGATACCACCATTAACAGCCGACGGTGTCGGCATGCTGACCACATGCCCCCATCCTGTCACCTGCCTTTGGTAGATGACGCAGCGGTCGGGTGGTAGGCCTTGTCCATTCAGGGATGTAGCTCCACGGAGTTTAGTTTTTAGTTTATATTGAGACCATACCAAGCTTATTAAACGGCAATCATAATCAATGTGGCTGTGTTTTTCTTAACAAAACACGATCAATTTATTCAAATATTGTTTGTTGTAATTTAATTTTGAAGATAACTGCTATAGCAGTTAGAACAGAACTGTACCTGACGTCACCACACAAATTACCACATGAACGTATAGCACGATTTGTAAATAAAGGAAACAGAAAAAAACTACTGATCCATTGTTATATTACCCATATATAATAATCAGTTTTATTTATTTTTTAATCTGATGTTATATACTCAAGTAACTTTTTCTGCCCTGGGCATGCACAATATCATATTCTCACTTCACATGTTTACGAGAATAAGAGACAGTGTTGCAGGGATGCTTATTCAGTTGTGTCAGTCCCACGTAAAGGCATGAAGCAAAATATATTGTATAAATAATTGTATCCCCTTATTTACCGCTGTTGGCTTGGCTCTTTGATATTTTCTGTGCACATTTCGTCACGTACTTAATTTCAACAGCCCTACAAAATACCAAATATTATTTCTGGGAGGGGAAGGGATTGAATGTTTACTGGTTATTTAATATTCGCCATTTTATCTATTTTGCTTTGAATATACAGATGGTACATACAGAATATTTCTCTAATTGCAGATGTTGACGAAGCCGTCATGGAGTAGCTACCCAACATTGATGTCGAGTTTTTCTTTTTCGGTTTTATCGGTGGATAATAGTGATGTGTGTACAAACTTTCCTCTATCAAGAAATAAGAAGACTAGAAGATAGTGTTTGTGTTTTTATTTTGTGTTTGTGACATCAAGAAAAAAACTCTTCTAAATCAAGATCAAGCTGAGGAAGCCAATGTAGATCCAGGCCACTTTTCATAATTCTGTGCCTAGCATGAGATTTTGAAGTGTAGCCTGTGTATGCTCCATTCCTAGTACTGCTGGACACCTCAAGGTATTAACGAAAGTAGTACTTAGAAAGGAGCATAGATAGGGGCCTCTTTTTAGAGGTGAAGAGCGGTCTTGGTGCGGACCGAGGCCACTGAACACCAGAAGACCAGCAATTCTCTCATCGCAAACAGGTAAAGAATATGTATACTAAGCATGATTTTAATAGCACGATCCAGTGAAAACTGTTTTACTTCTACATACAATATAGCCTCCGAATGATAAGGCTTACGGTAGGTGCCAGAGGCACTTTTCTCTAATTCTTTGTCAATTCCAACTAAGAATTTAAAATTCATCCCACATTGTTAAAGAAATTAGCCTCTTGGTATTCAAAGGGTCACTAAAAATTCAGCAAAATCATTTATATCTACCATTAAAAAAAATGGGTAGACTGTATCGGGCTAGCAGGTGTAGGCCTATGTGTAACGTTTTGTGAGTGCTCCCTATGAACACATTCCACCATGGTCGTCCTAGCTTCCCGAGTCTCTTCACGCCATTTCTAAATCCTATGTGTCGAACTAGGAGACTGATGTAACGTGTTCGCTACCAAATTTAAAGACACAGCGTTTTTGTTAAATGTAACGTTACATCCGATGTTATCAAGTGACCCCTACAGAAGAGTAACATTTTTGTCACATACAACATTATTTTTTATTATTAAGGAATATTCCGCAATACAAGGTTTTCTTTCATCCCACAACAGTCTTCTGCCTCCATAAGTCCCTGTCCATAGCATCTTCTTCACTTAACCCTCTTCTCTCCATACTCCTTTTCACCCCATCTTCCCTGCACTCTTTGGGTTTCCCTCTTCTTCTTTTTCCTTCTACTTTCCAATCCAAAATTTTCTTGGGTATTCTATTCTCTGGCATTCTGAGTAAATGTCCCTACCATCTCAAGCGTCTTTCTTCTACAATTTCCAAAATATTCTTTTCAACTTGCATTAATTCCCTTATTCTATTATTCCGAATTTCTTCTTTCCCGGATTTTCTTGTCGAACGCTTACATTATAAGTGGTTTTATCAAGTGATCCCCCATGTAACATTTTTGTAAGTCGGAATTCCCAACGTTAACCCTTATAGAGCTGAATTTATATTTGGACATAAACATTCATCAGCTGAAGTCACTAGTGGGTTATAGGCTAAGTTTAAAATCACCTAGGACAATTTTAATGGTGTAGCTGTTTTTTTTTAATAAAAATTTTATTGCGTGAATAAATATTTCCATATTTTTATGATAAGGCTTTAATTTATTATTCTTATTTCTCGGCCTGGATGCATTATTATTATTATTATTATTATTATTATTATTATTATTATTATTATTATTATTTTATTATTATTATTATTATTATTATTATTATTATTTTTATTATTATTATTTTTTTTTTTTGCGCGATTACGCACATGTAGGCCTATGTCGGTAGCAGTGAAAAGATTGAATGGGCGGATTTATTCTTATTTCTGTCCTACATCTTCCAGCTAATGTAGCCTATAATTTTCTTGGTTATTGTCTATGCGATGTATGTTTTATTGTACATAATTTTTTACAACAAATAGGATTATGGTTGTTGTAGATGTGATGTACAGTAAAATTCTTCAAAGTTGGCCACAGTTAGTTCGGTTAGATCTGATCAATATACAGAGGGTCATGTTACAAAGATGTTCAGTTATCAATCAAAAGTTTAATTATACAGGTATACCTAACATTAATGTAGATAGAACTCAATAAGACATAATATACAGAAAAAACTAATCTTATCTTTTGTTTAAAGTTTAATTTCAGTATGTTATTAGTCCTATTACTAAGCTATCATTATTATCAGCGACGCTGTTAAAAACTACCCTAATCAAGATTTGTCTCACATCAGTAGGCCTACAGTTATAGTTACTTTTAAAAATAGTCTCTAATGTGTGTTTATTTCAAGTTCATTTTAGAATTGAGCATCCTCATTTGCAGTAAGAAAAACATGACATCAAACCATACTCATCCAATCTTTTAAATTGTCACATGATTTTGCTTTTACAGTGATACAGAATGAAACAATCTCCTTTTGAAATGTTTGCAGCCTACTGGTTAAAGTTAACAGCTAGGTAGATTATTTGTTTGGAATCTCCCTATTAATTTTCAGATTCTGCCACTGAAGAGATTTGTACAGGTAGGGGGGGGGGAGTGGACCGACTAAAATATCCAAGTTGCCGATATGAGCCACTGCGCATGCCTAGCGGCATTCACAGGATAGCAGGAAATGTATTGAAATTTGTTTTACTGTTGACTGTTGACTAGCCCATTTTGAAACCCATTAGAAAATGGACACTGGTATGAACAAGGCTCTGAAATCAGCTACAAGAGTAGGTCCGCTTTTTTTCCCCCCTACCAGAGTCGGTCCGCTTCTTTTCCCCCCGACCTGTACATTTGAGGGAGTAAGATGAAGGGTGGTTACGACTTGGCCTCAATGCAAGAAATTTATGTACAGTACTTTATAAAAAAAACTTTACTACTACCTTTAGTGTGGTGAAGTTTTACAGATTACAAGTTGTAAAAATCGTGTTCTGACAGTGGTCAAGACACAAGTTATACAGGTGGTCAACTTACAGAGTAACTTGTACTTATAAACAAATGGGAATTTGCCGGTTCCATGAACAAGCGGTCAATTAAGGCAGGTGGTCATGTTATAGTGATGGTCAACTTCAAGGTTTACTGTATTATTTCTTCGGTATTTATCTTTTTAATCTATTTCATTATTTATTGCCAACAAGCTATGGGGAAGAAATAAATAGCAGCACTCCTGTTTTCTAGAAAATGGCATTAAATCTTTGTTGACCATGAATATGAGAATCATTACTACTATGCGGAAAGCAGTTTCCCTCAATGATATTCCGTTTTTTAAATCGTAATTCCTGAAGAAAAAAGTGCATAGGGTATTTCAATGGGCTACATTATGTGTAACTTAGTGATAGGAGTGAGAGTTTTACTAGTAATTATTACCGTACTTTTAGGGGGACAAACAAATGATTTGGTTTAATGTCAGACAGTATCTTGATTATACTGCATTACTGTTAATGTTAGAAATGTCTTCCTGGAAGTAAAAAATAAATTCGAATTTATAGTAGATTTGTCACTTATTTTGTGAAGGTTGATCCTTGATCAGAAAGATATATATATATTTAAATATAAGTCGTAAGCCTTTCAGTTACCTCATTCTTTTTAAAATATATTTTTTGCACGACGTAACTAATTAGTGGTACTTACGAATATTGTTGCCATGGATCGTAACTGGACATTCCCGCACGCAATCAGGTTGCTATGAAAACAAAAGAAATCTCCGTGCGTTAAAAATTACAAAAAAGCACAAGTGCCGTAAGTAAAACAATCATAATACAAGCCTTTATGGAAGACCGGAACCAAGGCCCTCCAGTTTGTGGCGACTTCAACAGGACAAATATTCGGTCCCCATAACAACCAACATATGCGAATCACTTTCTGAAATATAACATCCATCTTCAATAGTGTATAAATATAATATTTTCAGCTAATATCTCAATTAATATACATAAATTGGTATAAATAAACATCGTGCAAAAAATAGTACGCAATACTCGTGCCGTAAGCGCATAACGGATCCCGGAAATTGAAAAAACTCGGCGAGGCGCTTTCCGTATGCACCGCTTACGGCACTTGTATCGCAATATACAATTCTAGCATCTGTTGAAGGTATTGATGCCTGCTGGATTCGAAGCTGCACCGAGCGAGGTGGCGGAGACAGTAGCATCTTAGGCTTGCATTCGGGAGGTTCCGGGTTCAAACCCCTTGGCTAACCAATTTTACTTGGATTTTAAAGCCGGTCTCCTTAGCAGCTGTAGCTAAGGCATTTTGCCTTGGAGCCATGGCGATGAAGGCTGCCGGTTAGAGTCCCGTTTAATCAACAGGAAACTAGGTAAACGAAACAGGTAAACAAGAAAGAAACGTATGTTAGGAAATTTGGCCTATGGCCGGCTATGTATTTTTAAAAATTCTTGCTGCATACTGTGAATAATACTTATAATTTAATCAGACGCTGAAGCAGATACAGTTTTTTTATGGAGTGAGAAGTGTCCTTGACTTACATCACAGCGGTTAACCATGAAGCTGGAAAACAGTTCCAGAATTCAGCTTGTGAGTTAAAGATCCACAAAAATTAAGGATGCAATCATTAGTATATATCTATACATATCCTAGATATTCTATTAAATGTAGAGGAAGTACGAGGGCCGTCCAAATAGTAAGTTTCTCTGGGTGCGTTTACAGAAACGAAACAGAATTTCAAGTAAATAGGTATTGCAACAGACACAGCCAGTATTCAGCTATTTTTCAACATATTCGCTACCAGAATTGAAACATTTCTCATACTGTGGAACCAGCTTTTGAACACCAGTGTCGTAGAAGTCTGCCGCCAGGGATTTGAACCACTGTGTGACAAACATCTCCGTCTCTCTATCATTCTCTGTCATTTCTTTAGGTGTAGGAAAAGATGGAAATCACTGGGAGCGAGCTCCGGGCTTTAGGGTGAATGTTTAAACACCTCCTAGCCGAACTTCTGCAGGAGACTTGCTAGGAGGTGTTTAAACATCCACCCTACAGCCCGGACCACGCTCCCAGTGATTTCCATCTTTTCCTACAGCTCAAGAAATGACAGAGAATGGCAAAGAGGCGGAGATGTTTGTCACACAGTGGTTCAAATCACTAACGGCAGACCTCTACGACACAGGTGTTCAAACGTTGGTGCCATGGTAAGGCAAATGTTTCAATTGCTGTGGCGAATATGTTGAAAAATAGCTAAATATGGTTTTGTCTGTTGCAATAACTATTTACTTGAAATTGTTTTGTTTCTGTAAACGGCCCCAGGGAAACTTACTTTGTGGACGGCCCTCGTATTATGTTAGACCCTGAAATTTGATGGTTGAGTTTCTAGCAAAAGTGCACTTTTGAGATTCTCTGAATCCAAGAATACAACTTTCAGAAAATTGGCTGTATGTGTGCCTGTGAACGGCATACCCAGAGAACGAAAAGTCATATAAAACAATGTTTTTTTAATTGGTTTAGATATCGTCTGGGAAAGTGTCACGAAGGAGATGACTTTCCCGTACTTTTACTACCACTTCACGTGAAGAAAATTTCATTTTTCTCTATTTTCTCGGAAACTTCTCTAACGATTTTGTATTCGTTTAGACGGGATGCTTTTGCTAAGAACTTTTATTACAACTTTTGTTCGAAACGTTTTCTCATAAAAATTATCTGAAGGGTTGTTATAAGCTAGCCATCGTTAGCATAAACTTAGAGTCTTGAATGTCGAGTCTAGTATGAAGGTCTTAATTCTGGTTCCTTAATTTTATCTGTTAGTGTTCATTAAGTGTCGAGTCTCTATTTTTCATTATGTGTGTCATAGTGTTTATCTAAGAGAAGGAAAAAAGACTACAAAGAAGGAAATCCAATAAGTAAAATCAGATAAACTGATAACACAAAGTACCAAACAGAGTTAATAAGTCATATTTTATAAACTATTGAGTTTAGACCACGATTTCTTGAGAAAGTTTGATCATTAAATGTGAAGGAATAAGTTTAGAATATTAGCAGAACGAATTTAAAACAAATCCCTCACGACAACGACATTCCTTTGTTTTTGCCAAAACATCTGAAGGCGAACAAATACGTAAGCCAAACCTTGCAAAGATCTTGGGGGGGGGGGGTAAAATAATAAAAAAGTTGACCATTTTGGTATTTACCATCGGTTACCATGTGGAAGTGCATATGAAAGAGGTTACGGATATCCAGTCGGTTTTTCCTTACTTATAGGCTAGCTAGAAATACAAATTTTGCCCACTCAACGACAGTTAGATGTACCAATGTTTCTGCTAAATTGTACGGTTATAGCTGTCCTGTAAGTGTGTCAAAAATTACGTTAGGTGAAGAAAGTGTACAAAATTTACGTAGAATAAAATAATGTAACTCTATCTAAGGTGGGGGTACGCCGTAGCTTAATGGTTGAGGCGCGCGCTATAAACTGGAAGGTCGCGGGTTCAACTCCCGATTAGGTCGTTGGAGTTTTTCAATTGGCCTAAACCTTCTGGTGGCACTATGGTCCTGGAGTTGACTCAGCCTCTAACAGAAATGAGTACCAGGACCCATTCTGGGGGTAAAGGCGGCCGGTGCGTAAGGCTGACAACCTTACCACTTCATGCGCCGAATGTCTAAAATCTGGAACCCTCTGGGACTCCATGGCCTGTATAGGGAACACTTTATTTTTACAATCTAAGGCATAACCGATGGAGATACAAGAAAAAGTCATAGGACTAAACTTATAGATCTCTCAATATCCGTTATTGCTGGTACAACCATTTTTTGACACGACTTACCGTTTAACTACTATAAGCCTCCAAAGAAGTCTGCACAGGCACTAAACCTAAACACTCGGTCCAGGCAATATCATATTCTCGCAATACCTAAACATCATACATCTCTTTACTCATCATCGTTTACTACTTCAGTCATCCGAATGTGGAATTCTTTACCATCTCATATCAAGGGCTGCCGGTCACTGTCAAAAAAAAAAAAAAAAAAACGTATACGTAGTACTTAATAATCTTTTTCATCTCCTATGTTAATTTCAGTTTCTATCACTTAATGCTTTTATATAACTAAATCATATTTGTAACAATTAATTTCTTTTTTATCATTTAATGTGTCTTAATGTATCTTAATGTATCTTAATTATTCAAGTATATATGTTCTAATTTTTTCTTTGTATTTAATGTTCGTTTCTTGTATTCATGTATATCAGTTCTTTTTTAATTTATTTTTAATCATTATTATTGTTATCATTATGTATTTCATGTTTTTGCCCTGGCTGAGTGGTAGAGAAGGCCTTATGGCCTTAACTCCGCCAGGTTAAATAAATAAATAAAATAAAGTTGTGTCCACCATTTTAAATATTTTTCGGGGGTTAAACATTAACAGTTTGAACTTTTTTGGAAATTTTTTGGAATAATTGTTACAGGCTGTAAGTAGACTATGCCAAATTTTAAGTTTACGACTCATCTGGAAGTGGGCAAATAATAATTATGTCAGTTAATGAGTTAGCCATGCGGCTTTATAGTAGTCTATAGTGATTATTTGCTATTTAAAAAGCATGTGACCGTTATTTTATCGTTTATAAGTGTGTATACTAAGCTTCATGAAAATCTAATAAAGCTTGTTCGAGTTATTGCACATTCAGACAGATGAACATACATTTTCCCAGTTCACCAAGTAGGGTAATCTTAGGAAGTACTATTCTGGCAATTAATACATGACTTTCTTACTCAATAGCAATAGATAATTCCTAATCAAGCTAAAGGAATATTATCTATTTTATAGAACCCGAAGGTTCATTGCCGCGCTTACCTGAGCCCGCCATTCAACCCTATTCTGTGCTAACTCCATCCAACCATCCCTCTCACTTCCTACTTCTCTCAAATATATCCTAATATAAAATATTGTCCTCCCACCTACGTCTAGGCCTTCCAAGTGGTCTTTTTCCTTCGGGTCTCCCAGTCAATACTTATGTCTTTCCTCCCCCATGCGCGCAACATGTCCAGCCCCTTTCATCCTCCGTGATTTAATTACCCTTACTACATCCGGTGACGAATGAAGCTTGTCGTTATGCAGTTTTCTTTAGTCCAACTTTCATACTTAATAGATGACTCCCCCATTAAATTGAGATTTTCAAAGTATCAGTTCATTTGGCAATATCTTAATGTTATTGATAATACTACATGAATTTGGAAAATAAAAATTTGAAAGCACGCATTAAGAACAACCATTTGATCGTATTATTGTTTGTTGTTTTTGCAGATATCAAATGGAGCATGCATCTGGTTTCGGAAATGGTGAGTAAAATTACACTATCAGTTGTTGACACAAATACATTGTGTTGCATGGTCTTGCTTAAACATGCACTGCAATGCCGACAATTCACATGTGTATGAAATAGAATTCCACTCAAGTACCACGCTTTTTTGTTGTTTGATTTTGTGATTGGCGCAGTAGAAGATTTAGTCTAGAAACACTCATGGGAAAGAAATAGGACAAGTACCTAAAGAAATCAAGCCCTCTCTTTACGCACTGTTATTGACTTTACGGACCGGGAAATAATCAATCACAGGTTCAGAGGGCCACGAAATCGTTACATTATAGCCTAAAATACAATTAGTAATTATCAGAGCCCGGAATATGATGACCTAAAAATACTTTAAAAATTAGTTATAAAATGACCTTAAAAATACAAAAAAATGACCCAAAAACTAAAGAAAAGACCCAAAATTTTTGTATGAAAATACTAGTTTATTCATCAGGTTTGTGCCTAATCTTCATTTATTTTGTTGACCCAATTATAGGCTTGTAATTAGTTAATAACGTACAGTTAAATGCAAAACAGCGAAACCGTGTTTCTAGTACATACAAATTAAAGTTAGCCTATAACAAGACTTATTTATTTATGCTTATTTAGAATTCCGATAGTAGGCTATTGAATGTAAGAAAATTCACAAACACACTATTGTAAGAAACAACACAGCATGAGAAGATAATGACTTTAAATTTAAAAAAATACCTAAAATATGAAATGGAGGAGAAAAGACCATAAAATGGCCCCCAAAAATGACCAAACAATTACATTAAATTTTTAAAATGACCTACAAATGAAAAATTCGAAAACGACAAAAATGACCCTAAAAATTACCATTTTTATAATCTAAGAGTCATGATCAGCATATCTGCACTAGTTGGAAACGTCCATGATGTACCAGATAAAAGATGACATGTAATCAAAATCCGGGCCCTAGAAATTATAAATTCAGAAGGCCAAGAAACTGTTAACTTATAACCTCTCAATAAATTTTTAAATCATTTATTTATTGTAAATTTATTTGCTGTAAATTTTGTGCTATACTTCAAAAGAAATGTATGATATGCTATGAGTTCCTGAAATGTATTTTTATTTCACTTCACACCTGGGTTGGGATTTCATCAGTAAAAAAAAGTTTTTCTTCATTACTTGTAAAATTCGCATAAGAAAACACGTAATGAACGTCAAAAAATGTAAAATACGTAAAAAACTAATTACAACATTTAATTTGGTTCAATTTTATTAATTTTATATACAGTTCAGAAACTAGAATTGGAACCCGCTGATGCAGAATTCTATTGTAATTTGGAGTTTGATTTATGTACAAATACATTGATAGAATTGACACTAAAAATAATAAAGTTTTAGTGTTTATATCAACAGAATCGATTAAGTGTAAGTTTTTAAATTATATCACATGTAAATAAATGTCTTTACATTACATATTTTACATGTATTATGCGTATAAATATTTACAGGTAAATTAGTGCTTCAGACTCGTTAAAAAATCACAATTTAGGAACGTGTATAATAAATTAGTAATAGGCCTATTCAAAAAAGTACATTTTATAAATAAGAAATGCTAAGTGAAGAATCATATTCAACCCCGAAAAATGAATTTGGATTTTTTATATTCTACTGGCTAAGATTTATGTCTTAAAAGTACGGATAATTTATTATAACTTTAATGTGCATGAATACCTTGTTTTTCCTTGCTGTCTGTTTTCACTTTGTTTCTCTATAAAAGCCTACCTAGACCTATACTGACAATGTATGACTACCATGTCTATAATTTTCCTGACCCCAGGGCTTGCATTGGTTATCAGAGAAAAACTTTTTTCGAGAAAACTAATGGTGACCCGATTTTGTCAAAAATACCAACGAACCTGAAGAGAAATTCAGTGACGTGAGCACATGCTCATTCAATCGCACGATTCTTCCAAGATTCTGCCAAGATTCTTCATAGGTTTTCCGTGTGTTAACGCGTCTAGCAGCCAATAATTGCTTTAGCTGGTAGGATTTATTTGTACTTAGAACTACTGTTTTTAAGAAAAGTAATTTGACTTAATTAACAACATTGTTGTTCGCCACTGGTGTCAAGAAAATCACTTTCCATAACCGGTTTAGTGCCAGTAATAAATCAAAGTATGTATTTCCTTAGTTAGTGTTAGGAATACTCAAATGCAACTGGTTCTCACTCTATGGGATAATCGGACAAGTTAGGCCTATACGATTATTACTTTTTAGTTGTAAAAAAAACTCTAACAAGAAAGCTTATAGAAATCACTTACTATGATGAATCGTAATAAAACTGATGGCTTATAAAAGACGATTAAAGTTAAATAATTTGTTTCACAATTTTTCCCCTGTTCTCATTTTTACAATTTGTGATTGAAATGTAATAATTTGACACAGTTTAGAATTGTTGTCTTTTCTTTGCCTGGTCGGACTAATTGGTAGAAAAAGAATCATTCTTTCACGTGTAGGCCTATGGTTAGACAGGATTAGTCATGAGTTTTTTTTTTTTTTATCGAACTAAGATACCATTACCATCATTTCCATCGTAGTCGTCGGCATCATCATAATCATAGTCTTCGTTTGCTTCTGTTGCTGCATATTCTTCTTCTTCATTCTCATTAATGTCATTACTTTAATCATCATGCATAACTAAATGCATATACATAGCCTTTCTGTTCTCAAATTATTACCAATAGATTTCTATGTCCGAAAGATATATTTTTAGCTTTCAATTTTTAAAATATAGGCTGCTTAATGAATTTTTATATGTAGGTCTATAATAATATGTAGGTCTACTGATAATGCTGATTCTGATGATGGTATTAATAATAATAATAATAATAATAATAATAATAATAATAATAATAATAATAATATCGTCATCATTATTATTATTATCATCATCATCATCATCATCATCACAGGTGGCCTGTAGACCAACAATTTTCCATGTACCTTTACCCCAGTAAGTATCAAGATTTTGGAATGAATATGCAATTCTCATGTGAAAATAACATTAAAAAAATGCACGATAATTCTATTAAGGATGAAGGATAGGTACCAGAGTTACAAGGTTTCATTTCAATATCCAATTACATCAAACATATAAAATATTTCGAAATTATTATTGTATCAAAAATGAAAAATAAATAGCATTGTATTTTGTGATACATGACAATGTGATGTATTAAGAATAAATTAAATTATATGGCATGATCAAATGAAACATAATTTTCTGGAATGATGACAAATAAATAATGTATCTTACGAATTCTAATACTTCCTACAATGAGCATTATTTCTAATATCACAGCAACTTTATCAAGCCTTTTCACGTGACTTAAATATATAGAAAATAAATAGCAGACTTAATAACTTAATACTAATATGTACAACGAAAATATCATACTCCCCCGTCTCTTCCTTCGTACTTTTTTCCCTTGAACTAGTTATTTATACTTAAGTTATGTACTTTAGTTATCATACAAAAGTGATTCTATTTTAGATTAATTGAATGAGCTTTCATTGGATTAAGTGCATTGAGTATTTGTACTATGATAACATGAATTAATTCTTAGCTTTAAACATGAAGTTTTCGCGTTTATGATAAGACATAAAAGGTTAAAAATAATGTACATCGGAACTGAATAAGATAAGTGTAGCAATAAATAAAAAAAGAACCACGACTTGCTGATAACTTAAGTACATGTTTTTGACTTAGAAACCGCGCTGGAGTGGAAAATGACACTGAACCTTTGCCACCAATATCATTATCAAGGGGCTATAAAACACATAATACTTATTTACAGGCTCACAGCGAGCAAACAGCTAATAAGAAACTGCCATTTTGGAACGAAGTTCATCTCGAGTCACTCGATTGTCTGTATAGAAAATGCAGCTAACGTAATACGTAAAAATATACAACATAATTAACTAGTTAAAATATCTTTGGTTAAATGCGGTGGAATACTCAGGTATTCTTTAGTCATGTACTCATGCCAAGGTTGAGTTCAGCCTTAACTTAACCATGTTATGCAATTGTCACTATCACAACGGGAAGTGTTCACAGAGCACCGGCAAGTAATTAAAAGGCCTATTAGAATACCTGGAAATTCTCACCAATATCTATAGGAACTTCACGAAAATTTATAGCTTTTTTTACGTTTGGAAAATAGTACGTGATATTATATGAAAGGCAAATTGAACTCCTTTGTTTTTAAGATCATGAAAAGATAAATATTTATTATAATGATAATTTAAAAAAAAAACAATATAATTTTTAAGCTAACGATAGCGATGTTCTTAAACGTGTTTTTCTTTTTTTTTTAATTTTGATGTTAGTTACCCCGTTAAAAATTTGAAATAGGTATGTATGCTGTACAATTTTCCATTAGTAAAAACTGCTATAGATAGTCCCGCTTGGGACAGATAATAGATTAGTCACCATCAAAAGGTGACTGGTGGAAATTATATAACACTATTGATATATGTTGTTAAAATTGGCAAACATCGAACACTGGTATCTTGGAAATACCATAGCTGGATCTGCTACACTACCAAACTGTCTAGATATGATTAGTTCTCAGAAGTGAAAATCTTACCCTTGATCTTCATAACATGGGAAGCAAGTTCCTTATACCGGGACTGACGATGAGAATAACTAATTGCTTGACACACTGTTATAACTTCTCACATATTATGATGATCCTCCTGGTTTTCGGACAGTTCCCAAATCGTTCGGACCTTTGAAGATCTTGTCCTGGATCCGATAATCTTGAAATGATAGGAATGGAGACTATTAGGGTATAGAAGTGTTATCACTTGATCTGGTTGACATCTTGACAGGAGCACGCGGTATCCTCAGTGGCGTTGACTTTCCTGTACCCGGATTGGCTGGAATCCACATGGTTCACCACCTTGAAGACCAACTCGACAGTGTCGGTACTGCTTGCGGCGCACACCTGGTTCCTGTTGGAACAGTAGCCGGCACACTTGCACTTCCTCAGCACAGTGGAATGTGGGTGGAAAGTTTCATCTGGACCCACCGTGATGCCCAGTTCCTCTGGTTTGAGCGCCCTCTTTTGGGGCACCCCACACGTGAAGGCTCTAACTCGATCCATGTGCTGATTAAACAACGAGCTCTTATTGTGAGCATGTCTTTCAATACTAGCTGTCCATGTGACAGTGAAGATGGTGACAAATACAAAATAGCCCAGAACCTTGGCCATGATGTGCTTATGTTTGCAGACGATATCACACTGTTGACCTGACACTTACAGCTTACACTTTTTATAGAATTATCATGACGTCACTCAGACTTCGAGTGATTCCTCGTCCCCACCATCAAGTTTCTATACTTCTTTTTCCTCTCAGGAGGAACTCGAAAGCGAGCGACCGCCCACTAATTATTCCAACAGACTGGAATTGCAATCTGAACACCGCCTTCTTCCTCAGTGCTGCCGGATCCGCCACGCGGTGCGGATTGCAGCTGTTATCTAGTGTGCCTGAATGTACTGAACCTGTTATCGCGTAAAGACGCCCCTTATATTCACACCTAACACGATACCGTATTATCATTTAAGTTTTTTTATTGTTGTACTATAGAGTAACATAACTTTTTCTTTCTGTTGTATGAAGAACAAGCAATACAAAAAAAAAAAGATGTTTTTTCATTTATGAACAAAATAATGTATTTAAAAATTTAACTATTAAATTTTACACTCTTTAACTTCACATCATCCTTAATCTTTATATCAGTATTCGTGTGTCTATTGATGTGTATCTGCTGTTTCTAGTATCGAAGTATTATGTCTTCCATTGTTTTTAATTGATACGGTATTTTATTAATTAATTAATTAATAAAATTATAATATTAGGTGATTTATATCGTTTATCATTCATACCCATACTGGCATTTGCCTTCGCTTCAGGGTAAACCATGAAAAATCTCAAGTCAAAATTTAAAAGATTAAAAAATTAATGAGATCATGACACCTTACTATTTCTCTTGAATAAACGGATATAAAACTCAAATACTTTTTAAAGTGAACATTATAACTGGCATTTGTTTATGCTCGCAGTTCAGAATCAGCTGGCATAACCAAACATGATGGAGAAAAATCAATCGTATTCTTTGTACTCAATATTTTTTTATCGATAACACTGACTTCTTATATTATGTGTACGTATGTTATACAGTGTATCCGTCTTGACATTGCACATTAGGCCTTTTATAACAAAATTGGCTGATTTACCATAGTCTGCTGGGGTTGTAGTAGGTCCAGACGTTTATCCACTGCTAATGTGGACATCCTAGGCGAATCAGCCCGGAAAACACTTTTAGTTTTAATAGCTTAAGTTGTGTGTTAATTGAAAATTATACAGAACAACGGATCATGTCTCTTTAGAAACTATTTTTTTTATGAAGATTATTCCATAATTTACGTCTCGTCACGACAAATCTCGGCCAAAGGTGATTTTAAAAATTGCTTTAGCAGCAGTATAACGACTGGTTAATTTATACATTATTTCGGAGAATTTCGTTCGCGAGGTTTTTAGTATTATTTTTCTGTAGTTAATTTATTGTTTAAACAAAGAAATTTCTACAATTACCAAATATAATGTAATAATTACCACCACATAACATAATACTTAGATATTTAGCCCTGTATACATAGGCCTGTAATTAACATAGAATTCCATTGACTGTGTTGTTGTGAAATGAGACGTTTTGAAATGAATTCGTGAGCTTTTCCTTGCGGTCCCTATTCTGACTAGCTGGGTATGATTAATTAATTATTATAAACTAACTAGTAAAACAGCAGCTTAGTACCTAATAAATAAATATTGAGATTTTCTTAAAGAAAATCCAATCTTAATAGCAGATGTGTAAATTTGTTACGTTATTTTTAATCGTAAACATTATTTTAACAGAACTCTCTCAGTCTTTGCAAAGTTTCATTTTATGTGCTGAGCTCGTTAAGGGTAAAGAAAAAGTGCTAACACGTTTTGGCGATTATTGAGGGTAATAAGGATGCATACCTGTACTGTTTAAAATGTAAACACATTAACTTAGGCCTATTGGGTAAATTAATATTTAAATTCAAGCGGCCTTTATACGTAGTTTGAACTAGTTACATCAAGCCCATTAAGTTATATTTACGTTGTTATTAATGTGTTTAAATCAAATATATTTCTAACCTTTAATTTCTGAGGACAAAAAAGTTTAGCGATGTGTTTGAGGCCAAAATACTGATTTTATTATTTTATTTTAAGTGTTTATTATTATTTTCAATATAACCAGGATATCCAGTCTGATAGATGAGGATCGTTCGTTCGTCCTTCCGTCCACCCGTTCTTCCTTCCAAAGGAAGGCACACTGCGGAGTTTCAGGTCATCGTAACGCCGTGCCCATGCTGCAACTGATTTTTCACGGCTGTGGTGCTGGTTGTTGACCACGTTATAGAGGCGAAAATCCAGAAATTGAGATGCTAACTGTCCAGAGTTGAACATAAAAAGTCACCAACTATTTGCTAAACATTTTACTGGCGAACAGAGTTATTTTACTTTCTCTTATAACGTGAATTATAATTAACTAGCTTAAAAGGCCCGGCGTCGCCCGGGTTTTTTAATTTGTAATTGGAAATTAACTTATGAACGATTTTCGATTTTTAAATTCTAGGTCCTTATATAGGTATTTATAATTTGAAATAGGAAGAACAACTTATCACACTCAAACTATTCCCTCAGAAAACGCTTGATATAGCTTTTTATGGCTCATAGAAGTTGTAGCATTTTTCATCCCATCTCTTGTACAGCACACAGCAAGCCTGGTAGGGGTTCAAATAAGAACAAACAGAAATTCCGGTAACATAAAATTTTATTATCGTGGCAGAAAATTTTATTTCTCACTCTCATGTTACCATAAAACCGTTTTGGGGATGAAATTAAACGGAAATGCAATAGGCCTATCACTTTCATACTTCTCTCCCCTAAACATATTAACATACCTTGTATTGTTTTCTCTATTTCCAGGGTAGAGAAAGTTAAGTAACTACATTATTTTCGTGGATTTCATTCTTTAATATTTATTTATAACATGAATTATATTGATAGCTTATCTAATTTGCCGAAGTCCCGTTTCATTTATTTCCTAACCCATCTGAGACCACTGGCAACAATATGTTGTCATGTAAACTGTGATTTGGATTTGATAATTCTGTGTAAAAAGGTATTATGTCTCCTCTAAAACATTTAATTTTTGGCATTTAAAATAAAAATATTGTAAAATCCTTTCTTGGTGGGCACTTACATTATGAAACGAAGGTACTGTCAAAATTTCAAGTGTCTACCTATTATAGTTAGGCTCTACGTTGATTCTCTGTCATTAAGTCAGTCAGTCAGGACAAAGTTTTTTATATAATGTGCTTCAAATATTGTACAGTCGGTCAAATAAAAATCGTCGGGCGTTATTTTATAAAGTATCGCGAACGAGCATATGCGCTTGTACAGGAAGACTTAAGGTTGGGTTCACACATGCCTCTTGTCTATCCATGTATTTTCTTGATTATTTAGTCAGTTTTGTTCCAAAACAAACATGTAGTCCTATAGAAGGTTGTGGGTATATGCCTCAAATCCGACATATTCTTGGTTGCAAATTTGTATAATATTAATAATTAATAGAATCGCGAGGAATATGTTTATTCAAGGAGCATTTTTTAAAGAATTTATTTTATAAAACCGGTACTTGTAGTGCAAAACCAATAACTTACGCTCAACTTCTGCAACCAATCTAGCATCGAAATACGCGCCCGGCCAGATCCACGTTTCCTATGAAAACTTCCGGTCGCATTATAGTGAAGTTCCCACCTCTGAGCTTCTCTTTCATAAATATGGAACCTTCTCGCTGCTTCAGAGGCAGGTCAATTACAGCCCTAACTACTCTTTCTCTCACTTTAGCATTTGTATGTGGCGATGACAAAGCAAAATTAATTATGACAATACATTAAGTTGAATATCGTGTGTTGCGCTTACCGCGTTCTTCATTTTTTCCCTCGTTGTTCATTTTTTCCCTCCTGTTGCATGGCCTCATATGTTCCGAGATTGACCTGTATTTTGTGTTTTTTTATAGGAAACTTGTGAACTAATGCGTTAAAACTTTAATTTCAACTGCATACGAGTTTATTTTTTATTTGACCGACAGTACATATTCAAAATCTAAAAGTGAGATAGAGAAGAAATAACTCCAAAATTTATCTGAGAAACAAGATATATAGCGAGAAATTTACAGTTATAAAAAAAGGGGAAAGTTTCTTTTCATGTCAGTGGAGAGGTTGTTCATCTGTGTGAAACATAATATGTGAGTGTAAAATGTCATTATATTACCTAAATTCTTCTAGAAGCTATCAAGAATACGGAATTGGTAATTGATAAGTAAATTATTCTAAATCATTCTATCTCTATGGAAATGTAATCTGATTTAATTTTTATGCTCGTAGAGGGATTAAGTTGTGAGTTCTCCGCCGTGCAGTTTGAACGTGACAAGATGTAAACAGCCGTCTTACGACAGAATAGCTTTTTCTTAGAGCGAAAATGTCATAGAATGCCACAAGGAGCTGGTGGAAGCTTTTGGAATAAGGACCTTCCGTACCGAACTTTCAGGGTTTTATAAGTTGGGCTAAGCATGCTTCCACGCTTCCAACTACTGCAATACAGTAGAGTGGCATGATGCCGTCGTATGTGTATGTTTATGAGTGTCTGCTTCCTGCTCTATCCTACCCATAATCTGAATCATTCCATACGCCCTTTAATTTGTATATTTCAAAATGATCGCACATTTTCAAAAGATAAAAAAAAGTTGCCTTATCCCTCGTTATATGTTTTTTGCACGACTTAACTAATTAATGGTACTTACGAATATTGTTGCCGTGGAATGTAAGTTGACATTCCCGCACGCAAGCTTGTTGCTATGGAAACAAAACAAATTTCCCTGCGGTAAGAGTTTCCGTGCGGTAAGAATTTACTTACGGCACTCATCATAATACAAGCATTTATGGACAAGGCCCCCCAGGACAAATATTCGATTCCCATAACAACAAAACATGCGAATCACTTTCCGAAAAAAACATCCATCTTCAATAATGTATATACATAATATTTTACATAATATCTCAATTAATATAAATAATCATCGTGCAAAAAATAGCATGCAATACTCGTGCCGTAAGCGCATAACGGATCTCGGAAATTGAAAAAACTCTTTCCTCGATCCGTATGCACCGCTTACGGCACTTGTATCGCAATATACTACTATACCAATAGGCCCCCTTAAAACAAATTACCAACCAGGTGATATACTTCAAAGTTGTGTGAACACTGATTCAAGAAATTCCACTATAATAATTTAAGATGCATCTTGTCAGTGAAGGGAAATCACTGCCCTATTCAGTAAAACAGGAGATTCAGAGGCAAGAAAAACTATATTAGAATTATTTAATATCTATTGAATAGTATTTGTTGTTGATCTTCTTGTATAACTTTGACTGCGCTTGCGGATTCTCCTGAGAAGGCCTACTCTAATTTGTCCGCGAATACAAAGGCAGTAGGCCTACTATGAATAGTGTAATTTAAGTGGTACTAGATTGATTATGGGCCTATGTTAATTCAAAATACAAGTGGGGGTATCTATCCTACCGGTGTAGATGATTGGTTGTGTGATGCGGTTGTGGCCAAGTGACCACGCCCATGGGTAAAGAGCATAATTCATCTCTTCTCTCTCGGAGGTACTTCCAACAAATTACTACGTAATATATTATAGTATCCTACATAATATATCATAAACTAAACTCCGTGGCGCTACATCCCTGAAGGAACAAGGCCTACCACCCGACCGCTGCGTCATCTACCACAGGCAGATGGCAGGATTGGGGGGCATGTGGTCAGCATGCCGATACCTCCGGCCGTTAATGGTGGTTTTCATGCCGCCAGTTCTCTATCAAGTAACTTCTCAATTTGAATCACGAGGCTGCGTGTACTCCGCTCCAGACCTCCCTACTCAGAAAAAATCCGAGGAGGTACCGGGGATAAAACCCGGACCGCCGGATCTGTATTCAGCGACGCTAACCACAAGACCACGCCGGCGTTCAATATAGCCTACCACCATTATATTATATTATATTATGTAATGTAATGCAATAATTTATAATAATTTAGCATGCGTATTATGAAATTCGTAGAAAATATTTGAACAAAATAAATTGTTTAGAGCCGTTCCCGAGAGTATAATTATAAAGATATGACTTTCTCTCCATGTGTAAGTGGTAATAAAAATAAACAGAATTCGTCACGTTTTAAATCGCATCTCCGAAGAATAGGCCTAAAGAAACCCAAATAAAATCTGATGTAATGCACTCAACGTAATTCTTTTTACTCTAAAGCTTCAGCAATACACCTTTCTCACTTCACATTCTGATGTAGAATAAGAGGCCGTATTGCAGGAAGTAGCCTACGTATTCGGTAGTTGTTTCAACCTTTTGAAAAGATTTATTGTTCAGCCGTCAAGACTGAGTTTCCACAAATCCATCAAAGTATTTTTGCAACAACAACAACAACAACAACAAAAAATGCTCTTATTGGTGAAAAGCACCTCGTGAACAAAGATTAAACAAATTGATACTTTTTAATGTAAAGTAGTATTAAAAAAAGATAAAGGCGTTGCCTTTCTTTGTGTCACATCCCCAAACGATATATAGACACACCGACACACACAGGCATGTTTCTAAAAGTAGCATTTTAAAATTTAGGGTTTCTCAAAACTTGAATTTATGTTAAAAACTCGACATCAAATTTTGGGGTCGAGCTCATTATTTCATCTAGCTAACTTACAGTAGGACTACCGATGGTACGGGCAGAGGACAAGAATAGAAAAAAAAATTGTTGCGATGAAAAGAAGAAAGAAAGAACAAAAAACGAGAGAAAATTGTAAAGAAAATATGAAACCTTTAAGTTGCAAAAAGAATGCAGTAGGCCTACATCACACCATAATTACAATTAGTACAACTAACGCTTCCGATTTAACTGTTATTTAATTGAACCTAATCAAGTTTGATCCTAGTCAAAACAAAGGGGAGGAGAACTCACAGAGAGTTCGCGGAAAATTCGCATCATGTGACGAAACGTGATTGGTTAGTGTCATTAGCATGCACCATTACCAGGGTGTGGCTTACTAGTGTTCGTAAGTTCATGCAACAATAATATCAACATTTACACGTGAAATAACAAACTCTCACTGCCATCGTCATCATTATAGAATATCAATTAGCAAACAAAACAAAGGATTCATTGTTCACGACGACCCTGCTGGTGAGTTGTACTGAGAATAAACAAACTAACATTAACACGGTGAACACATGCGTTCTCACGTGCGGGCTATGACAGCCACGCCTCTTTGTTTTGAACAGGGTCGTTCTTACATGGGATAGAGAAAACAGAATAAGTCAACACCTCGTTCCAGCTATTCTACATTTGTTAACATGAACATGTTCCATCGATATAATATCTTGTCTTTGCTGTGTATTGGTTTGTACTCCATAAGCATAAGTTTTCTGAAATTTAGTTATTCACGTTTTAAACATTGTTTTGCTTTACGAAAAAGGACCAACTTGATTGTTTCAGTTGAATAGGTCTATATTTTGTTTTTTCTTGCTGTATGCAGTAATTTCGTAAACCAGATTTAAAGGCTCAAGGATTAGATCAGTATTAGATATTGCACCAGTTATCCATCACAGAGTTATCTTTAATGCAGCAGTTGACATTTTGAGTGCATTTCTCGACATCAGTAGTATGCAGTCGTAAAATGTAAGTCCCATGGTTGAGCTGTAAAGAAAAGATGCTAGTCCATTAAGTGTGGGACCTAAAAGGTTGAGACAGATTGAATCAAATGTAGAACTTGAACACAAGACACGCAAAGTGAAAGTTGCACATTATTTCACTAGTGCTATAAAATATTTTTGTCACGCCATTGATACTAACTGTGGTACCCGAAAAACATATTTGCGTATGATTATTAACTAGTTAGTCTATGAGCGATAGAACGCGATACTTAACGCGATATTTCTAAGGGAATAATCTGAGTGTGATGAGTGGTTCTTCATCATTTCAGCTCTAAGTATTTAATTATCTATGTAAGGACCTAGTACTTAAAGTTATGAATTAATAGTTTACTTCGAAGTACAAGCAAAATACAAAACCCCGGCGACGCTGGTTCCTTTAAGAAAGTTCTTTATAAAATGTCTTAAAAAAAATAATACCCATTTCCTTCATTTAACCACCACAGTCCACCCTTGCTACTACTATTAACCAATTCAAAATTAATTGTTGACAAGTCATTTCAGCATTTATCAAACTCCTGCAACTTCTTATCATAGCAAAGTACTTTTAATTGTGAGTTTATTTGCCATTTCAGTAACTTCAAGACGGATATCCATGTATTTAAAACGATTCATTCTTTTCCAGAAAATGTTTCTGGTATTTCCAACTGCTTTCAAACACTGTTTTGTTTTCAACAATTTTTTTGCCAACCAAAAGAGCCTGAATTCCGTTACATTAAGAATTTTCCAAAAATGTTTCTCAATTACTATTCTAAGCACAAACGAATTTTCGTCTTAAAATTTACAATTCAAAAATGCCATACAACGTTCGACCGTTATAAAGAACTTAAACTCATGTGTATATAACCAGGGTGCCCACAAGGGGTGGGGGTTAAGACGCACAGTGAGTCATTGAAATTTCTGGGGGTGGGTGAAAATTGTTGCAAAATTAACAGTTTATATGTTAAACATAAAACGCCCAAGTTTTATAAATTCAAATGGTAAAAAAAAGCTCTTCTACTTCCTTAAAAGTGAATAAAATATAGGCTACTGTACAACTAGTAGGCCAAAAATTGTAATCATAGTTAGCAAAATTGTAATCATAGATAGTGAAACGCATTTACTTGTAGCCAATTAAAACTTTCAATTTGTCTTAAACTCATCTTAATTCATAGGCGCCGACTTTGGGGGGGAAAAGTACTTTGTGCCCTCCCCCCCCCCCCCCAAACATTTGAGTTTTTATCATATGAGACTTACGTATAACTACAAAAAATCCATTCTTGCGCCCCCCCCCCGGAATATTTTCAGGTCGGCGCCTCTATCTTAGAATATATTCTGTAATAATTTTATTATCAATGGCCACACCAATCATGTAGAAGCAGCCTAATTAAACATACTTTTTCAATCGACACTTTTAAAATTACAAATCGAAAGGAAGACGTATGAGTTTAATGTCACTGTAGTTTTTCTTGGGAAGAACTTTGAGAATAGGCCTACAGTTATTCCACGGGTACTTTTCATGGTGTGGTGCGAAGTTGTGGGGGTTATTTTTTATAAAACTGGGGGAGGCGTGAGTCATGAAGTTACGGGGGGCGGGTACCCCTGATGTAACGGTCTTGCAACGCAAATAACTATTAAATATCGTATTTTACGGACTATAAGACGCCCCAGGCCGACGCACCTTGATTTTAGGATGGAAATTTAAAGGAAAATAAATTTAATGTGATCTAAACGAAAATTTTTAAAAGGAATAATAATATTATATTATGTACAATGGAATCGGTGTAAATGGAATCCCAACAAACTTATAACCTGCGTTGTACGAAAATCTCTTCTCTACAGGTGGCATTGCGTAAATTTTAACAACTGACCTTATTTCTCATTATATATATATATATATATATATATATATATATATATTACACCCTCTAATCCTCAATTCAGCATACGGTAAGTGTAACGGGACAAGGCTGTTTATAGGCCTTTGCCTTAATTTAAACCACGCGGTGGAGACAACTCCGTTCGTATAAAAGAACTCAGCATTCCTTTCTTTTCGCATTGTATACTTGGCTTCCAGCTACTCTCATTTTACAATTGTGACAAGTGCACTGATGTACAGTCTGTGTGAATATTTTTAACTATCTTATCGTTTATAACACCTTGTTTATTACTATGTTATTCCGGCAATACTTACCATAATTTAAATTTTTTAGTGTACTTCGGACCATTTGACGCACCCAATTTTCAAGGCTCTTTTTTTCAAAGTAAAAAAAGTGCGTCTTATGGTCCGTAAAGTACGGTACCATGAATGAATTGGACGTTACATTATATTTTCTTGAAGGGCGTAACTTTTTTGGCGCGCAAGGTGCTGAACCTGGGGCGACAGCCTCTAATGGCCACACCTACCATGATGAAGAGACCCACGCAAATAGTGTATAAATTCACGCAAATGCTGAAGATGTGTACTAGGAGCATGCTGCATTCCGTACGAGGTCAACTGGACTGGAAGTGACGTAATGAACTAGTAACTCTGCTAAAGGACGTCACTCTCTTGCGGGTTACTATCCCGCCTTTCGGGTTTTCCCCGAACTCTCGCTGAGAATAAGCACTTGACGTCATAGTATTCTAAATATAACCTAAAATTGCTATGTTTGAATCAGACATCTACACACTTACCAACCTACGTACATAAATGCAGTGATGTATGAAGGAAATGACATCCCCATTGCTGAGTGGACACTATTCTACCGCTATGACCCTGGATCTAATTTGTGGAATATGTTGTGGACAAAATGATGTCTGCGTAAGCTTTCGGGGGAGGGGGGACATAGGCGTAACCAGGCCGACCATATGGGGGGGGGTTATAACATCCGCGGTGTCTGGAATACCCCCCAGGAAGAGTGGGGCCCGGGGGTCCTCCCCGGAAAATTTTAAAAATCAAGATACAAAATAACTAATTTTAAGGTTCCGGGGGTCTCCCCCGGAAAATTTTAAAAATTAAGGTGCAAAATAACGAGTTTTAAGCTTCCGGGGGGTTTTCCCCGGAAAATTTTAAAAATTAAGATGCAAAATAACGAGTTTTAAGCTTCCGGGGGTCCTCCTCCGGAAAAATTTTAAAAATTAAGACGCAAAATAACGAGTTTTAAGCTTCCCACGCTTTATACTCATATTAAGTAATTTATAAGCAGACTTAAAAAAATTATACAATTTTCCTTTTTTTTTATCAATGGGGGGGGGGGGGGTTCAAACCCCCAAACCCCCCCCCCTCGGTACGCCTATGAGGGGGGATGCTCCCTGTTCTCCTGCCATATATCATTCTATCATTCCTCCTTTCATCATAATAATGACCATTTGGTTGAAGTAAAGGTATTATTACAAAAATCTTATGTGAAACACGTAACTTCCTCTGCACAAATAGAAGTTTTGCCTCTTAGTATTCTCTTCATGTAAATTGGCATTAAAAGTAAGAGAAAGTCGTCGTCAATCTTCGTGCCACATCCCCAGAAGGTACCTAACCCAATTATAAAATGTTGTTCTCATACGATTTTTCGTTCTGGTGCTAGGCTGCTCACACACAGGCATGTTGCTGAAAACAGTTTTTTTTTTTTTTTTTTTTTTTTTATTTATTCAGGGTACCTCAAAACGTATATTTTATGTTAAAAACTGAAGTTCGAATTTCGGGGTCGGACACTATACTTCCTCTAGCTATAGTACCTATGGTACGAGCAGAGGAAATTAAAATGGACACTAGAACTAAAATCTGACGAATTAGTAATATTATACTATATTAATACTACTAATAAGAAAAGTTAAATAACACATGGAACAGTGGAAACAATAGGCCTACATTTACAAGTTCAATATTTTATTATTAAATAAGATAATGAAATATTTGACAAAATAGAGCTTAAAAAAAACTTGAATAGAATTTTAGATTTTGATTTCGGGGGATATCCGGACCCCTGAACCCCCCCCCCCTTTCCTACGCCACTGTCTGTGGGTACCTAAATCTTACAGCCCACAGTGACTTTCTGCCTTTTAATAGGCCCACTATATTTTTCATAAATTATATTTATCAAACTTCTAAGCCAATTTCTTGTCTGATTTGCATTTTATGCCCCTTATCTGGTTAAAATGGATAAATGGATTCTGAAAAAAAAAGTTGTCCATCATGGTATCATGGGTCCATATAATTATAGCCTAATACTTTGGCCTTCTTTTCCACTATACTGAGATACTTTTTTAAAATGTGTTATTCTTCATTTTCCAATCTGTCTAACGCTTCTTGAGTCATTCCTTTCCATACAGTAGGCCTACTAACAATACGTACAAATCATTTTGATTTATATTAGATTTTACACATTTGACCTTACAAATATACGAAATTGCGTATCTTAATGCACGTTATTTCAAACACATTTCATCTCAACAAATGATATAATTAAATTTAATATCTCCTTCAGGGTAACATAAAATACTGTAATCTGTGAAAATTAAATCACTGCACTTGATATTTAATTTATTTGACAAAAAAAAATTCAAACTCTATTTGCACATCTACACTTTATGATCTTGTGGAAAATGCTTTTTACCATGAACGCACACGGCCCTCATAAGTTATCTTACCATAGACAAGCTTTGATTAGTTGCTGATGTTCCAGATATTAAAAATCTAGCACGATTCTTATTCTTTCCACCTACCTGAAAATAATATGCAATTTATTATCAATATGAGTGCACCCTTCCTTCTTGGCTGCAGTCGACTTCGAAATGGTGAATAAACTGCATTTCCAGAGCCTACGAACGGGGACGTGAAGGATAGGATTTTCTGGTATTCCTTTAAACTTTAAAGTATTAATATTGCATAAAATGCACCGAATGTCAAATGGTGAAGGAATAACAGACATTAGGCTCCGTTATCGCTTCTATGTTTGAACAAAGAAGCGATTCACCAAAGACCACCACTCTTATAAACTGGGCCTAAATTATAATCTGAGGTTTCATTAGTAGGATATATCTACATTTATTAAAGAATTGTGTTAAATTTTTAATTAAGAGGTGGTCTTTGGTCCTATTAGTTTTTATTTACACCCTCCAATTATTTTTATTTATAGAGTACAGGTACAGAAAAAAAAACACACACACACAACGTAAAATCTAACCGGGCTAAGAAAGAAACCTGAAATAAACAAAAACAAGTATTCCTGTCTCACTCTAGCACATTTATACTCGTATGTCCTAAGAGTGAGACGGACATACTGGTTTTTGTTTACATCAGGTTTCTTTCTTAGGCCGTCTCGAGTTTAGACTTCCTTTTCCATACTTCCGATTCTCTTTCACTAATCAGCCGTAGCGTAATAGGTGTCCAGAATGCTTGATATTGTTATTTGTCGTCCCATCAGTATCTAGTGGCCCCATTCCTCCAAATCGTCATGAAGAAAGTCATTTTTTTTGTGTAGCCTGAAACAAAATGAAACAACATGAATTATCATCATTGAACATAATTTTTACATGTGACATCCGTTTAATATTATTATTTGAGAAGAATGCAACTATAAACTACATGGGGAGACTGAATAAAATTTGCTCCAGGTTTGCTTCATATCTTATAAAAAGGAGTAAAACTTTAAGATAGTAAGTTATCATAAGGAACATGTTACAAGCAACATTTTTAATTCAGTACATTTGTAAACAATTTAAATACTTTCATGTCATTTGAATGCTGATTGGAATTTACACAGAACTGTTTGTTAAAACCAAAACTCACAGCATATTTGATGTATGGTTGATGATGGTGATTTCAGTTCTAATGTTCGGCAAACTCAATTTACAGTTCCTCCTCTCCTCTTCTCTTGGGTACTGCATCCATAGACCTGTTTATGTTAAGTTATATTTAATTTTGGTCTTTACGTTGGCTATTCATTCCTTAAATATTTGGTGAATATAGTATTTACGTTTCTGTAGAAACTGTTAAAAAATAATATAATCCATTGTTTTCTCATAACACGTAGCCTAATCTTGTTTGTTGTCGGAAAAAGGTAATCCGACCAGATAAATTGTGCAAAAGAGCAGCAGCATAAAATAAACCCACCCGCAACGTATAGCTAAATAAATTTAGGCCCAAAACAATGTCGATATAAAACAAAATTCGTAACTAGCTTAAATTTTCAGGACTAGCTCCCAGATTTCTGTAGAACGTATCTTGAAAGGTCCCCTAATTTTTCATGTCCGCTTGACGTGAAAATTTTCCTAGCTCAAAATTCAGTGTTGATCTGTTTTGCCTCATGACTTTGAAAAAGTTATTCGAATGATTTTTGAAGTCCTAAGCGAGAGACTTTTTTTCTCTTTCAGCTTGTTTCCACCGAGCCGAATTGCTGAGACGCTCCCATCTGGAGCTCGCATTCCGGGGGGGGGGGGGGAAATCCTTTATTCAATTTTGTGTGCCTGGCCAATTTGACTTTCTTCATGGTTTCCCCAGTCACAAAGGCGAATGCTGGATTGGATATTTACTTACCATGATTCATCATCACTATTTCACCCATTACCGTAATCATTACAAAAATGAACCAGCCATTTACACAACGACAAATGACCATCAATATAGTTACACTGGTACACCCATGGATCCTGAACACACTATATGTATGACCTGTGTAGTTAACGCACGTATAAATAAAGCTGAAATAAATAAAGTTCATTCGTCTGAACTAAACGTTGATACCGTCAATTCAATAGTCTGTATTAAAGGCTACTCATATTCATATTTTATTAGTTTTTAATTTAATACTACCTAAAGCGTAAATTTGGCCCATTTTTATAAACAAATATGTTATAATAGCGGTAGTATATTTTTATTCAAGTCCCTTTCTCACCCTCTATTTATTCTTGTTCTTGCATTCCGAAAATCGATAATATCGAAGATCAATATAGATATCACGATATAATTGGAATTGAAATATCCATGCCAAAATATCTGATATTGAAAACGAAATATCGATATTGATATCTTATCCCTAATCTGATTCACTGGGTAGGTTCGATTTCTATTAATTTACAAGTGCATGATGGTGAGCATTTATCTCTCAACAAGAAAGAGTCACGGGGCTTCCCTCACGTGCCATTAGTTGAACTCCAGACAGCAAGACGACCTTGTTTTGGCTTGAAGGCTGCAGTACACATTTTCCTCATCGCATAGTTTTGTATTAATACTAGCAGGTGCCCGCGGCTTCGCCCACGATAAATAATTGAAAAATTAAAAATTAAGAGTATAATAATTATCAAATCATTATATTTATTCACACTTGCACGCAAATCATTCATAAACTAAACCAATGAAACAGCTAAAATTCCGGCTTTAGAGTGCGTTCCACGATTACAAAGCGCCGCCTGGGAAAACGATATCAGATTTCTATTCAACAGCGTGCGTAAACAGCATTTTATAAATATTAAATTGTTTGGCTCTGTGTTTCTTGAATGACCAAGTAATCTTTACACATTTCATGTAAAAGAACGACCGTTAATCAACACTATTTGTTGATAACAACATTAAATAAATTATCCTTTTTCTACGATAGTGTTCTTTAATTCATTTCTCGTTCATGCTGTCATGGTGGAAACTGGAACATCCTACAGGCAGTGTCGGTAACCTACCTACCTGCGTCGTTTTGCTTACTTACCGCACAGGTGCGTCTTTATACCAAAGCGTTTAACTTTTGATATACCGGTATCCATTATTGCAGTCATGGAATGTAATCATATTTGCTGGTCGAGTTCACAAATTTATCTTTCTTTTCTTTAAATATTGACTTACGGTCATTCACCCGACAGCTGATGATACAGTTGCCCATGCGCTTAAGTAACCCAAGTTAACGTAATACTAGTTTATCAGTGTGGTACTGTAACCAATATAACCAGAAAACAGCTATTTGTAATAATTACCTTTTTTTTATGTAAGAATTTTCACGCATCTCTGTAATAGAAAAACCTTCACTTTATCTCCTTTTTTCTAACTTCTCCGATTCTGTTAAAACACACTCCCCATATGAGTATCTCAATATAGTATTCTTGTAATCTTCATTTTAGAATTGGAGACATTTAGTCTGTGTTCTTGTAGTAAAAAATAATCAGACTGCTTTTCTACTTTCTGTTCCTGTATCATAGATAATCCTAACCAGTCATACAGGTAGTTAGTGCTTGTGTGAAATTCGAATAGATTTTTCCGTTTTAATGCACATTTTGAGGTCCCATATGCCGCAAATATATCATTTTCAGAAACATGTAAACCGCGAAGCTCACAAATTATAAATTGTCTCAAGTTGGAATCTACCAACGAAGTGGAAGAATCAATCCGTTGATGATTTTACTAAGTGCCAGAATAGTACTTTCTGAGATTGTGTGGTGGCTTCTTCCCATGGACGTTGTAAATGCGTATATCAAGTTTCATGAAAATCCGATAAAGCATATTTGAGTTATCGCGCGTTCAGACACACGTACGGACAGACAAACTGACAGATAGACATTTTCCTGTCCACCACACAATCTCATAAAGTACCATTCTGGCACTTAATAACACCACCCACCGATGGAGGTGGCCGAGATGGTAACGTTTTGGACTCGCATTCGGGAGGTACAAGGTTCAAATCGGCCACCGTGGTCGGCCAATTTGACATGGGTTTTTTCATGGTTTCCCCAGTCATAAAGGTAAATGCCGTATTGGATATTTACATGCCATGAATCATCTTTAGAGTAGGATTATCTCCACAAAGTCTCTGGGCTTTTACGTATATACCTTAGGAGCGAGTCTCACCGCTCTTAGAGTACCTGGCTAGGGGAGGTAGCTGCACCCTGATTGGCTCAGGTCACCTATCCCACTCCACGTGTTGTCTGTCTCTGTCCCTCCGGCATTATCCCTCCACTCAACTATTACAGTATTTTCTACCCCTGCCAACGTGGAGCATGATCTTTACTCTCTGCCAAGCGGTAGCTTACTGATTTACGCGCAGCGAATTCGCGCATCTTGGTAACGAGACGTAACGAGAAGCTCGCTGGCTGGGTTGGTCTTCAAGGCCAGAGACGTTGTGGGAGTAATCCTACTCTACCATTTCATCTTGTATAATATCTCTTTAAATTAATATCAGTTGAAATTTACTCCTTAAAAATGCACCGATAATACAAACGATTGACAATCAACTGTTCCACGGCCTACACTATTTTACAGGCACACATACCGAACTCCTGATTTGGCCTGTTAAAACACAGCTGAATTTAAAAAAAAAAAAGTACCCACATATTCCTTCACATATGCTTATCAAACTTTAGACCTCTGTTCCGTAAGCCATGCTTAATAAATCATTCTGGAGCTTAACTCAGAAATCGAGTTTTTTTTTCATGATTGCAATTATCACTGATTAAAAAAAGCATTCTGGCACTTTGTTAGGCCTACATCAGTTTATCTGATTTTATTTTAATTGATTAAATTTTTATTTTTCGCAATTTCTTGAAATTGGATTAAATTTTGTACACTTTAGGCCTACTCATTGTAATGAGTCATAGTAGTTTGTTGTTTGTTTTGAAGTATGGATGATAAAATGTTCAGGAATGTGATGTTGTATAACATGATCATGACTCAGGACCCCAATTATTCGTTAACTTGCCTCTGCGAAGACTTTTTCCTGCTTTCGCGTTCCTTGGCTCGTGTCTTGGAAGCTTTTTTTTTTTTTACAGTTGGGTGAGTAAGTCCGGTATTTTTTGATTTTATTTTCTTAAAGAAGCTTCTTTACTATATAAGGAAATGCATTAATTCACTACGAAAGCTTGAAGTCTCCTTACCCCGGTAAGTCGACCTTGCGATCGCGATTAGAATGGGAAGTTGTTTTCAATTCACAGAGATAAGCTTTCTGTGAAGCATTCATTTTTATAAATCGGTCCGAACAAAAATGTGAATTAATTTCTGTGGCATTCAAACCACAACAAATGTTGCTTCAACTTCACTCATACTTTCCATGCTCTATTTTATTGTGGCATCATATTAATTTTTTATTGCGTCAGCAACAGAAGTATTCCCTCTGCAGTCTTTACAACAATTTCCAAATTAAGGTACTGTAAGTTACATTAATAGGGACACAGAATGGAAACCCAATGTGAAAAGGAAATTCTAAGCAATTATGATAAAAGAAAGTTTCCTTCCCGCTTACACTTACTCAGGACGCAATTTATACCTATTGAGGCCTGGGTTCATTAGAGGATATCGTGAGCAGTACGGTACGCGTTGTTGGGGGGGAAAAAAGTGGTGACCACAGTTGTAATATTCTGCTGCTTACTGATTATTTCTTAGCGTTATTTTTTTGTAGTAAACTCGATGAAATACCTTAACAACTACGATTTGTTGATCCCTTTTCCTGTTAAGCCTATAGCCTATTCTTCAATACTTTTAAAAATGGTATCAGCATTATGTTTTATTTAATTTGACTTTGCACAATTTATTTTTGATAACTTGAATTTTAAATAAGACTCTCTTGATGTTTTATAATGACACAATTGGGAAACGGAATCAATGGATTTAACTTGATCGTTAAGAGACATTTATGAAGAAAAAACCTCAAGTGCGTAGAAAATCATACAGAAGAAACCCACAGAACGGCGGGAAAATCAATAAATTATCTAAAAATAACAAAATTGTAACTAATTTTACACTATTTAAATTTGAATTTTACAAATTAACTTAGGATAAACATACTGGGATCACCGCTTAAAGTGATGGACGCCACTCAGTGCCACGTGCTTGCTTCAACTTCTAGCAAAGTGACACAATACACATTATGTTTAGGAATTAATAGTGATAAAAGAGAATTTATTTTTCGATAAACGCTATCACTGGTACAATCCGAAGACTTAAATTTCCTATATATAATTTTGTTTTTATAGTGCCTATTTTGAAGGCACAGTGTATGAGTACTAAGTACATTTAACATTTTTCTATTACGAAAACGAAATCATTGGAATTCGATGAACGTTTTATGCTGAACACGAAAGTGGCAATAAAAATATCTGATAAAATCTGACTTCTTGTGACCTTGGGACATCTTACATTTTTCTGAAAAAAAAATATTATTCGACTGGCATTTCCTCTAACACACACATATAGGATATATATATATATATTATATATGTTTATATAGTTACATATATTTATATAATTAGCTATTTATTTAGTCCACCGCTGTGGCATAGGGAATGCGTTCGCTCTTCTCACGCAGCGGGCCCGGGTTCGATTTCTGGTCGGGACAAGTTACCTAGGTGGGAGTATTTCTGGGGTTTTTCCTCACCTGTGAGACAAATGTCGGGTAAGGCCCTTGTGGTCCCCAGGTATCATCTGCTCATCATTATCATCTTCATCCCATCCTCACCTTGTTTGGAGTGAGTCTGTGTGTGAATGGTGTGTCTCGTCCTTTGGGTTCGTGTTGTCTCGGAGGTGGCCTGGCATTGAGCTGATCACTCATCCAGGGAGGCCCTCCATGTCCTTGTCTGGTCAAAAAAGTATGTATGTGATCCAAAGATAATCCCTCTCCCGACAGGTCGCGGCCCGGGCGGCTTGGGTCGCTTAAATCCTAAAAGGGAGAGGTAAAACTAAAATTAAGAAGAAGAAGCTATTTATTTAATGTAACTTACTGCTATTGAAAGAACAATAAAATACTTACCGCATCACAAAAATAAATAAACAAAACGTTGCAGATAATAGGATATTTTAATAAAAACTAAAACACTCGCGAGAGAAAAATTAATACCGGATTTAGGAGTATATAATTTTGTCTATTTTTCCGAAGAGTACAGGAAAGGTCGCATAATTATTAATGCTGTGGGCATAAAATAGTCTGAATTATTCTTTTCCCAAATTTTATTACTCATCGCTAAGTCGATGACCTGTTACGTAAAAAAACGTAATAATTTATGGGATGAGGTGAGTTACAAGAGTTACGTAGAATTACTTCAGTCACTGAAGAGTTACGTAGTATTATAAAACACACTGCAAAGCAACAATCATCTGCAAGGTCGCCCAACCTGTGCCACGCTACTGGAGGTTTCTGCGTCGAAACCTTGCCTTTGACGGTCATTTCCTCGTCAAGTAGTGAAATGAACTTTGGTTCATACGAAATTCAATACAGTGAGTCCGTTTTGAATAAGTAGTATCAGTGGCGCCAACTTTTGAAAACCATTGAGTGGGCTCAAAGATTTTAAAATTGTCATACTTCCACCTCTTATTTGGATAATGAAATGGATTTATATAATATTGATATGACTACCGATATATATAGATGTCTACAATAAATGTTTTTGTCGTTTGTGTTAACTAATAACAATCACATTTTGTAAGTCAACTGCCAGGAAACTTTAACGGAAAGTCTTTAAAGTTTATAGTTTTATATCAACTTTAAAAAAAAATTGATTTAGGTAGATCTACCGGTAGGCCTATGTATTAAAATAAAATGATGTTGCATGGAGTGTTGCAAAATGTGTTTCTCCTGATCCGAGTTCTCCCTATAAATTCCTCACAAATATCATCTTCATTTTCCTTAGACTAGTAACCTGTTCTCCCTACTCACACCATCTTTTCTTGTGGGTGACCCAAACTCATCATTCCCTCTGCATATTCATTCCATTCTGATTTTCTTCTTTTTAACCACTCCTCAATGTTTTGTACTGCACCCTCTTCTATATCATAATTCCGTCCCTTGTAGCCTAAATTAAATGTCCTTCCTCTGATTTTTCTTAATCACAAGCATAATCTAAACTATAGATCTAACTTTTCCACTGTCTCTTTATATATATTTTAGAACAGAAATGCCATAAAGTTTTTCTGAACACAAAAATGTTTTTAGTCTTTTGAAAGCGATGTCTGTGGAAACTGTTTTGATAGAACATGACGTAACATTTAAGGAAATGAGGAATGATTTCAAACGATCGTGAGTGAATTGGAACAAGAGGAGCCGAGATCGTACTATGTATGTCAACAATTGCCTGATTTTAGCTGTATAGTGATTCAGCAACGAAATAATTTTTCGTATTAGGAATAATTAATTATGATAATACATAGGAAATTACTTGGTTGGCTTGAGCCCCATGGGCCCATATAAGTTGGCGCCACTGAATAGTATGGTAAATATACTAAAATATATAATTAATTCTTGTGCCCATACCATCGATAGAGGAAGTATTGTGTTCATCCCCGAAATTCGTTGTCGAGTTTTTAACATAAATACATGTCTAGACTATTTGGGTTAGTTACTTTCTTAGGTTGTGACACGAAGATTGGCGACGACTTCCTCTTACTTTATACGAAGAAAATTTCACTTCTGATATTTTTTGGAAATAGCTTTATGCCGGTTGTCGACCAAGAGCTAAGCTAAGTTAGTTTAGCTTAGCTCAAATACAGTGCGGGATTTCATATGTATTGCCCATGCATTTAGACGTGAACACGGTAAACACGATGCGCGGTGGTATCAGTCTCACGTGATCCATACTAGCAACACACTCCCCTTCCGTCCCGCCCTATCTCTGCGGCGCATGCAAGTGTTCATGTCTAAAAACTACAAACGACAAAACTACAATTATGAAATCCGGCACAACTATATATGAGCTAAGTTAGCTTAGCTCTTGGTCGACAACCGGCATTAAAGCGATTTTGTTTAAATGTTGTACATGAAGTACTTATGTTAAGAACTAACATTTTTAATATTTAACGTGTTTCGCAAATATTCTCTGAAGGGTAGCTGTAAGCCCAATTTATAAAAATAGCACCTATTTTATGGTAATATATTACAAAGTATTTATCAAATGCACATCAGTTCTAATGGCAAAATGTTCTTTTACAGTGTTCATCCGTGGGTGAGTCGGTAGCACGCCTGCCTTCCACTCCGGCGGCCCGGGTTCGATTCCCGGCCGGGTCGGCGATTTTTCAGTAGTGAAAGATCCCCTCCTCGGGTTCAGGACTGGGTAGGTTAAGATAATGCACATTGTGCGCGATTCCTTAATTATTATTATATACGGCTTTGGAAGTTGCAATACGGGTAGCTTTGACAAATAACACTACCACATATTCCTTCACATATGCTTATCAAACTAGACCTTTGTTTTTCCATAAGCCCTGCTTAATGAATCTGGAGCTTAACTCGGAAATAGATTACATAAACACACGTAACTATATTTCTGCATATCATTATTGTAATTATCACTGATTAAACAAAAGCTTTCTGGCACTTCCATCAGTTTACCTGATTTTATTAATTTCATATATTTGTTTATATAAATCAAATATAAAATATATCAGAATCTACTCAACATATTCAAGGTAGACACATCATGCTACTTCAAATAATTACTATTTACACAGAATAAGATATTATAATATAGAGAGAATGTATCCTATCTTACCCCGATCCTAATTATATTTTTTTGCTTAATATTGACTTGATGATATATCGTTACTCTGAACTTTTCAATTTTATCTCACTGAAGAGATTTACGTTGTAATCTTTAGAGGGAATTTTTCCTTGATGGGAGTGATTTTATACCAGTATCAGTAGAGTCAAGGAGTCTAAAACCGTACCGTATAAGCTTAATGAAGTAGCATTTTACATTATAAATGTGTTAGCATCTGTAGTGAAGTCTTCAAGATAAGATTGTTTGGAATGGGAATGGCTATGTTCTTAAAAGCTAGGATCAATTCTCACTCAAGAAAAATTGTCTTTTATAAAAAAAAATCACAGATTTTTGTCTCTGAAGATACGAAATATGGTTTTCTCAAATTATCAAGATATCGCTGTATTTTATATTATTAACCGTTTTAATTCATTAATCTAATATAATTTGTAATGACATTCTTTGAATCAGAGTTCTTGTAAGCATGAAATACTACAAACAGTACTGACAACTCAGAACCAGTTGAGATTGTGTACTGCATTAAATAAAGTGGACAGGTATTTCAAGGATGTTGGATAAGAAGCGTTGCCTCGGTCAGGGTCACCATCATATTCTCAAGCTTTGCTTTTTTAAAAGTAACTTAGCATTTGTCCTCCGACCATGCAGCAATCGAGAAATTTATTGTTTATTTGAATTAAATTTGTATAATGGTCGGGGGAATCTAATTCACGTAGTTTTCGGTTTCTTTTATCAAGAACCAGCCTCAGTTGATGACGTAATATCTTCATAGTTTGACGTAATAAGTATGACGTCGAAAGAGGAATCAAGGCTGCACTTATTAAGAATGACGTCTGGAATTGAAATTATATTTTAAAGCGTAGTGCATTTTATTTTTACGTAATAGAGAGTGACGTCTGGTGGGAACAAAATGCATCCAATAAGATTGAGGTCTGAACCAAAATTAAAGCTTTATGTGTACTAGTGGCGGACGCAGGGAGGTATAGGAGGGATATATCCCCCCCCCCCAAAATTTGAAAAAAGGCTATTTATGCACTCTAAGTGGCCACTTTTATAAACCAATTATATATGTAAGTTAATTAATTTTATTATTCTTTCTACCTATTCAAATCCCACCCGAAAAAATTCTGCGTCCGCCACTGATGTGTAGTGAGTACTGCATGTTTAACGTAATAACTCTGGCGTCTAAACAAAAACAAAAAACAACAAACAAAAACAAACAAACAAAACAACAAAAAAACAACAAAAAACAAAAAACACTGTACGCTCGGACAGAAAGTAGAGTTTTGAAACGTGGTACAAGTTTAACCTAATAACAGTTGCAAAATGCTTCACGCAATAACAATGGCGTCTATAGAATGTATATCACATTACCGGGATCCAGCGGGCCCTTCCGGAGCCCGGGCCCGGGTCCTTGGGTCCGGCAGCCCCCCCCCCCATGTGGCGGTCCTGATGCCAGTTATTGCCTTCGGAGTTATTTCTTGTCAGTATAGGCCTATGTTTCATTCTTTTTGTGCATGATCTTCTGAAAGTGGTTTAATTTGTTTTAAAGTTACGAAATTATCTACAGAAAGGATTTAAATGCAAATCAGGCTTAGTTACATCTGTGTACTGGGCCCAGATTTGTAAAAATAAACTAACATAAAATGCAATTGGTGATTCAGAGGAAGCTCTGTGCCCAGTTGAGTACTTGAGACGACCTCTGAGTCATGAAGAAGAGGCTAGGAAGTCCCTCAGGTGGCTGGGTAACACGTGACCCTTAGATTCAGGTAAACTTTCTTTATCAGTATCATTTCATGACCTTTCGGAATTAGGGGAATTATAATAACGTAAATGTGTAGGTCTTCACATGTTGACAATAAGAACTGGCAATGCAGGGAATCACACGATAACTACGTCAGGTAATACAGCGTGTTTCAGAATTCAGCAGAAGTTGAAGAGATTGTGGAGGAGTTCACAGATTTGAGATATGTGAAAGTTATTATCGGGTCTGCAGCCAGGTGAGAAGTTTGGCATAGTGACCTTGAAGATGGAGGGAGCATCAGCCTCCGAAACATCGTAAAACGCCAAAGTTCTTAGCTGACTATCCATTAATTTTAAAAACTTAACAATTGCACAGTGGCTTATAAACGTTGTTTGAGTTAAAGAAATAACTTCATGTTCTGTTAATAGGGACATTCCAAATGACTGTTAGTATGTTCTAAAATAAGGTATAATAACAAGTGAAAGCAAATTACAGCGGCTAGAAGGCTAAATCAGTCATTGTTAATATCTCATGATAGAATACCTCTTAAGCATCGATGAAATTGGTTAGCCTAATTTATACCAGTCTTGTTTAAAGGTTGCTTATAGTCGTTACTTTTTTTAGAATCCAGTAGCAAATACTGAAACTATGTTAACGTTCTAACTTCCAAATAAAAAGCATTCGATATAAATAATGTTATCTCTTGGAAAAGCTTGAAAATGGCGTTCTGTATGCAAATTCACTGTCACCTAGAAGGGATTTGAGAATGTAGACTATTATGAAAAATTAAGAGGATTCAGGACAAATTAAAAACTTCCAAGTAGAATGTTACAGAAACCTGAAAATATATCATATAAACAAAAGAAAGGTATTATTAGCAGTATTATAGATTTTAAGATTTAGCAAAGTATTATCGATTCTGCCGATGATGAGTATGCCCTTCTGTTCTGAATCACTAACCAGTGACTTATGAAATGTCTGCTCATATCTACTGTTGCTTTCTTTTTAGTGTAAAACAGTGTCCCCAAAGTCTTCATCAGATTTCAAAGTAGTATAGCTTGTAAATAGCAAATAGTATTTTAATAAACCGTCCCCTGCAGATGTTCGGCTGGGAGGTGTTGAAACATCCACCCTAAAGCCCGGACCTCGTTCCCAGTGATTTCCATCTTTTCCTACACCTCAAGAAATGACAGGGAATGACAGAGAATGACAGAGGCGGAGATGTTTGTCACATAGTGGTTCAAATCCCTGGCGGCAGACTTCTACGACACAGGTGCTCAAAAGTTGGTCCTACGGTATGATAAATGTTTCAATTCCGGTGGTGAATCTGTTTAGAAATAGCTGAACAATTGCTGTTTCTGTTGCAATAAATATTTCCTTAAAATTGTGTTTCGCTTCTGTAAACGGACCCAAGGGAACTTACTTTATGGACGCACCTAGTGTGTGTGAGTAAATATATATATATATATATATATATATATATATATATATATATATATATACCTATGCACACATACATACATACATGCATAAATACATACAACTTCGCCACTTAAGGATTATACATAATATAGTGTGTTTATGCCAGATTTTGGGACTAATAACTTAATAATACCGCCTACCGGAATACAAGCAAATTTTAATACCTCCGACGTCCCGTCAGCCTATCAAATTTGATATTTCCTGCGGTCAAAGCCACATGTTTGACGTGAATTTTTTTTTGTCACGGAGCCCAAATTAAACCTTTCAGAGGGACCCAGTCTTTCTTCGTTACACCACTGGTTCTTGGGTAGGCCTATATTTGTGAATTCTGTAAAAATTCTTACCAGATGCACTGTAGGAATCCGTGAATGTATTTTATAACAATCATTATTATCCTTTATAATACGCGGATGAAAATATATTCAACGTTTTCTAGCAAGTTAGCCACGCGACCTTCTTTAATCACATGCATACATGGCTATCGTAATAATTATATATCTTATTAATTTTCCCTATAATTCCGTAATCATAATACTGCCATATATGGGGATCTCGGTTCAAGTAAACACTACAGTGCTAAATACTGTCTTGAGTCGCTGAATGTTAATCAATCCATATCAATTGGAGGAAATATTCTCCAATAAATCTTAATTTTTCTTGATTATAATTCTGTAGGCCTGCCTTTTTCTTCGAAGTCCTCTTGTCATATTTTTTTGTTCAATTTATCAGTCCCTATATTATACTTTTTTGCAATTGTATTATAACACAATATTATCCAAATCAAAATTAATTAATGTATAATTTAATATACTTCCGCTCGCATACACACACATACATATATTATATTATATTGTTCCAGAATTCAACTAATCAAATCGGAGGGATTATAAAGTGGACAAACATTTTGAGTTAAGGAATGTATGAGGAAATTAGTATGCAGGTACAAAATACAATGCAATAGCATATAAATCTTCAAGCTCAGGTTCGATTCCCCGTACCATGGCGGATTTTTCAAGATGAAGTGCCCGGAACGGTATGCACTTATCTAAATGAGAATAAAAGAGAAGCTACTTTAATAAATAAGTAGCGGCTTCAGTTATTATTGATCGGCTTCATAGTTAATATGCCAACTATATATCCTCGTGAGAAGAATCTTACCAGTGAAATCTAAAGACTGAGGTAGATAATTTCGTGGGTAGACGGTATGTCTTGACCCTGCAAGGTATTTGTCACCATGGAATTTCCTAGCATACGTATAGTATGGTATAATTTGGCTATTTCGAAATGTTTATAGTTGTATATCGTGTCCTGACTATAATGATGGGCCTATATTAGCTAAGGGTTAGGCCTACTGATATTATATTTGCAATATAAATAGGCCTAATATTACACTGCGATGACAAGTTCAAGTTCAAGTATTTTTTTTTTTATGCAAACATGGTGTCGTATGGAATGAGAAAGAGAGATATCACGACAGCTGGATTAATGAACTGAAGAAGTGGCATGCAGATCTGGCAATGACTAACTACACTCAGCCAGGAAGGGAATTCCCTATATGGATATGAATGAAGGGATTCCAAGACCAAGTGTGTCCGGAAGTGATTTAAGTGTGTAAATTGAAATGACCCATTCACGGATACAAATAGCACTGCTCTTGCTTCCAGAAAACTCATCTGTAACTCAGATTTGGCAACTTAATGTATTCATTTCACACCCAATACTTTGATTTACCGTGGAAACTGTCAAAGGGATCAGCCCTCTTAGCGATCGAATTTGATAAGAACAGATGCAAAATACCACAGAATAATTGAAGGAGTCGGCGGTATATAATCCTCTTTTTTTAATCACTATTTATTCCAATGTTTCTGAGCAAAGGCTAAATGACAATAAGGCTTGTTAGTAACATAATATGTACCAAAAGGAAAAGAAAAATAACATTTGCAGATCTGAGCAGACTTTAAAAATGTAATTTCTAAAATGAGGTTTGTATGGGTTAGCACTATCTTCCGTCGACCCCTTCAATTGTACAGTATTGTCAAATCGATTAAGAGAAATAGCCATAATTCTCTTCCCCATAACAGACCTACCATTGAATAGCCGTTATCTTAATTGCAGGCCTAGCCCTATTAAGAGACAGGATTTCAAAATTGCAGCAATAATCTTCTTAGTCTTTGCTTGTAGAATATTATGTATCCTGTTTGTTTCCCTTTCAAGCATCGTCCTCTGAAGACGGGCAGTCTTTCTAAAGTAGGCTATTTCTCTTTTTCTCTTTCCATTTCTGATGGGCTATATTCTCCTAACTCTTCTCACTAGCCGATCTTCCGCCGTTCTATCTATATGTACTTTCCAATATATTATTCTGTCTTTTAACTTTTTGTTTGTTTGATATCTTGAATTTTGCTATCCCCCAATTTCTATACAGTAGAGTCGCGATAATCCCAGCCTCGATAATCCGAAATTCCATGCAATCCGAGATGGAAAAAAAGAAAATAAAAAAATCCATATATAATCTGCCCCCATAACATAGAAGGCCCTATCTCCATTTGTTAAATCGGGCCTTCTTTTATCGAAAACGACCTCAAACTGAAAATAGGGCCAATATAAATTTCAACATAACACATCACTGTATTTTATTTAGGGCTTTCTAATGTCAAAACATCTGTATTTTACTGTACCGATTCGGAAACGCAAAAGAAAGCATTTATAAACATTTTGGAGTTAGGGCCTTTTAACTTATAAGGGCAATAGCTTAAGGAGAATGTTTTTCTTTTAATAAAGTATCTTTATCGTTGACAACATACAAAGGAGGCTTGTATCTGTAGCTTTAATATCTACACATTAAATTTGACTTCGTTTTATGTACGTATGTATGTAGTTGAAAATTCCGTTATTTTCCTTTTTTCCGTGTAATCTGAGTTTTTGTAATCCGAGGTACCATCAGCCCCAATTAACTCGGATTATCGCGACTCTACTGTATTACGTATCTGTCAAAGAGTGTATTTCCTTTAATAGACCTTAAAATTTTCATTTCACATGTGTTTATTTTTTTTCTCTCTGTAAAATAGTTCCAAAATCCCAATTCTTCCTGCATAATAGAAAATTGCTTGGGCATTTTCACTAAGATGGGAGTAACATTACACTATCTTTAGAAGACAGAGTCAAAGAGAATCGTGATGGTGAAAATGGACTATCAGAATTAAAATTATCGGAAAATTAACAGATTAAAATAGTAAAATATGTAAACACGAATCCTTTAAGTGATTTCCTGCAGTTGCTAACAAAAAATTATCAAATTTAGCCCCATTGTGATGAACAACGTTTTCGATTTTGAAATCATTGTGTTGTTAGCGAAGCAGCGCTAATGAGCTTAAAGAAAGCTAATTTGCATAACAGCTGGATGGATGAATGAATGAGTGAATGAATGAGTAATACTACTCACAACTTCAGAACGAAGTATTTCTGCAAGTCATGTTTGCCAGGAAATGAGACCGGAAACCCGAGTAACCATTAACCAAAATAGTCTTGTCATTTAATGCTTTCCCATGGTTTCATAGTTCCAGACCTTAATGGTTCTACACGTACCAAGAAAAGTGTTATCACAGTCTTCTAAGCATTTAGCACTGTAGCATATTTCAGGGATTCCCATGTTTTATCTTATTTGTAGGTCTTTATATGGGTAGTATTACTTAACTCAGGGAAGTAATATTAATAAATCTTAAGTCATAATATTAATATTAGGGAGACCATTGAAGTGCAGTAAATAATTATTAATTGGGGTACTGCTTTACATACTGGAAGGTCATTGGTTACATTCACGATGAGGTTGATGGAATTTTTCCTGTGATCGACTCAGTCTCTAATAGGACTGGGATTCAGCCATAAGGCTGACAAGATAAGAGTCTGCATTTTACAGTTGTCTTAAAATCCGAGAGCTTTAAGCTCTAAAGAATTCGAAGGTACCCAGAATTCTTTATATAGGAGCATTTTGCTCATTTAAATTAATGAAACTGTTGAGGATTGAAAGATAATACTGGAGAGAGATGTTTTATACTGCTCTACAATGTTTTTTATAAGTTTGTTTAATATAGTTATTTAACGACTGTTGTATGCTGCTACATAAGCCTGAAGCTGTCGCATAGGATTTATTTACAGGCCTAAAGATCTACAGCAAAGTGGGAGATATTGTAAGCCTACCCCGTGGCACTAGGATATACCCGCAGAGGACTGTAGTAAATAGCACAAGATCAAGTATCGGAAGGTGAAATTAAAGGAGTAGGACTGCGAGGTACATGAAGGCCAAATCGACTCACGGGGGAAATCTTTGCCATGGTGTACAGAAATAGGAGTGTCGCATATTTGCACACATAAATACCATCGACCTGGGCCGGGAATAAAACCGCGAATTTGAAAGCAGAAGCCAGCACCTTAGACTGTTCCACCCACGCCAATGTTACCTGTAAGGCTTTCGGATAATTTTACGTTTCTGTTGGGGCAGCGGACGAGGGATGAGCGAATACTGTATGCATAAAATCTTGGGATAATCGGACGAAACCTGTTACGCACTTATATACCGTCGGATGACCAGACTTATACGGAAAGAATTACAAGTAATATAATTAGAAGACAAAACATGCAATGATAGAGATCAATGAATCCAGCATATCTCTAGAATGGACTCTAACCGTATTCCAAAAAAAAATTCTCAACTATAGACCAAGAGGAAGGAGAGGCCTGGGACGACCTAGAAAAAGATGGATAGATGCAATGTGAAGCCGGAACAGGCTGGAAGCCTAATCCTGGTATTGAAGAAAAGAAGAAGAAGAAGAAGAAGAAGAAGATGATGATGATGATGATAATGGTGATGATGACCGGACATGCTTCTTTTTTTTCCCGGAACTTATTACCTGTTTGAATCCTTTCTTCAGTCTCTCCTGCTTCTTCTTAAGTTTGCGATATAAAACATTATTTGGACGGCATACTTTTAGCCTGCTATTGAACTTACAATTCCATCCCTCAACATCGTTATACGCCCGTGAACATTCCACAATGAAATTGCATTTCTTGAATTCGTTATCCAACCATTGATTGACGAAATAAGCCTAGTCATTTTGACCAGTCTGAACAAATAATCACACGAAGGCTAGATTTAGGACCTACGATGATTTAATGCAAATTTTAACCTTTTTGTACTCAGTGGGCACTTTGTGCCACTTAAAAATATGAATATCGCATTAATTCAGATAGTAATGGAACATTTTGGTGATACTTGCAGAAAAACACCATCAGTCTTTGTTACAGCACAATTATTGTCTGAATTTTCTTTGGCTGAACTACCAAAATGGAAGTAAGCTACATTTTGTCAAATTCATTACCTGACTATTCTTATTTATTTCTGAAGAAAAACTATAAATATTATGCATGGATGTATGGATATCATTGATCTTCAGGGAGTCAGTTCTTTTGGGATTAACATACACTGATGTTGACGGATACAGCGTCGGAGTTGAACGATCTCTTGCAAATCATTGGCTCTTGACATTTTCATTGTATTAGCATCCAATTAATATTCAGACGGAAGATCTTTATCGCCTATTTAATCATTCCAGCTGGGTTTTATTTGTAAAAACAGACTAGAATAGAACATTTTGTTAATTTGTGCAATGAAGAGCTTCTAGTGTTTATTAACTGGCAATCGTAACGTTTCTCTATCTCATGACCGATTCTTAATAAGATCAAACTCAACCACATTATTCAATCTCTATGGTAGCTTCTATAACATTTAGCTAAGATTAACCAATCTTTAGAAAATCGAATTTATGTTCGAATTTGTAGCCTATATAATTTTATGATTTGAACTACAGTTACAGAAGATACTATATTCATGAGATGACGTAATGCTTATTCAATGTGTCAAGTGGTGAAGATTGGCTTCAAGGAAAGTATCACAGAATTTCATCAGGGTCGCATCATCAGGATGTGACGACACAACGATGTGACCAAGTTACTGCTTATTTGAATTTCCCTTGGTCAAGCCATCATCGGGTATCCCCTGTGTACCAACGTTCTGGTATGTGACGGTAGGCGGCAAGTGTATATTGACTCTTTGTTTTCGTATACGGACCTACAGCATCAGACAGCAGTGATTATCACGATATCGCTAGGACCTCTACAGTTTTGGCCAAAAGAAGAATCTGAAATGTTATCTTAAAAACCACCTTTTAAATTAAGGAGGCTATTACAAGAAGAAATTTAAAAAAGGTATAGTTCAGTTATTCATTGCATGGCCAGGCGGCTTCCTTTCGTCAGGAGGAAAAGTTTGCCGACAGCTCAACCTATGTTCTTTATTTTTACCGCACCAATCAGCTAGTTACCCCAGCCAATCAAAATCTAAGAATGCCGTGCGACAGATATGACAGCTACTCGTCAACTCCACGTGGAGTGGAACGCGAGGTTGCAAGATCTAGTTACACTAAACGATAACATATGTGAATTGATTAAAGCGAGGGAAGAACTGACGTCAGTGATAACAATGAGAGAATATTGCAACGTTGCTTTTGTTTTGCCATGCAATGAGTAACTGGACTTTAAAAAAAAACAATAGGCCTATCATAAGATGCAACTTTTGATAACACTTGCTACATTAATGGCTAAAACAACTAATATTTACAATTATAATTAATAATATCTAATATTTCAAGGACTATTGTTGTTTGAAACAACAATTATAAGAAAATTTGTTTAAGTTAACTATTACATTATAGCTACGTACAAATTCTTCTTCTTTTGGTTTCATTTTACAAATTAATGAGGTATAAGGTGGCTTCAGAAGTATATTATTACTAAGGTTCCTTACATGTCCCCAAAAGAAGATCTCCTCCTAACAACCGATGGATTGGAAAGGCAAGACCTATTCCTTGACCTCCTTGAAGTCCGGATCTCACTCCCTTCGACTTCTTCTTTTGGGGACATGTAAAGAACCTTGTTCATGGAATAAAAAATGCAACGGAATATGCTATAGCATTGAATTACATAGTTCCTGGCACCGCTGCAGGATTTGGTGCTGCTGTATCTAACAAAAAAAGGGAGGACACAATTCTCTAAATAAATTATGCAGCTGGGATGAATTAAAAACATCGAGGTCTTTTTCTACTTTATGTACAAAATGTATCTTTATTAGCTTCTATTAATCAGAATGGCAGGAAATTTCACAAATGTTCATTTCGTCTTACTGCAAGATTTAACGAAGCAATTTTGTGATTCATGTACGAGTATATTTTGGTGTGAATAAATCCTAGAAAGTGTGAAAAATGCTTATAAATTACCATTTTAATTTTATCATGACTTCTACATATTTTAGAAGAAGGGATTACTTAAAGCACAACTCAAGCTCTTACTCAAGTGTGTAGGCTAAAATTCACTTCAACATTTCTACGGTCTTTTTTTTAATGTTGGATAAAGAATGGATGACCCTAAATTCAAAGTATTGTGCATTTCAAAACAGTTTGTAAAATTCTATTTTTGAATTTGACAAAATGGAATTTCAGTCCAAGCCTGGGAGTCATTACAGAAATCTCTAGCGGATGGACCAATGAACAAATCGTTCTAAGACAATGAAATTAAATTATAACATAAGTAATACGTCAACTTCAGACAATGAAATTAAATTATAACATAAGTAATACGTCAACTTCTGATGATAACAGCCTTCGAATAGTAGTGTGGGCTGTCTGTTCCGGGTGAATATAACTCATGTGACAGAAATAATCCTAATTCTTATCGAAACCACTAACCGGAAGCAATTGGAAGCGTACGTCACAACCATTAAATCCTGTTAATAGAACGACAGTTTTTCTGATATTTATTATTAAAGAAGGAAAATAACGTAAAATGTGAATTTTAATTTTATATAATTAAGTGTCAAAATGGTGCTTTCTTAGATTACTTGGTGAAAAGGAAAAGTGTCTGTCAGTTTGACTGTCTATCCGTGTGTCTGTACGCGCGATAACTCGAATACGCATTATAAGATTTTCATGATTTGGACCAAATCGGTTGACTGTTATCGGAGTAACGACCAATTAACTATTGCATGCTTTTTAAATAGCAAATCATCACTATATTTTATCAATTATAGTACGAGGGCCGTCAATAAAGTATGTTTCCCTGGGGCCGTTTCCGGAAACAAAACATAATTTCATGTAAATGTTTATTGCAACAGATACAGCAAGTGTTCAGCTATTTTTCAACGTATTCACCACCGGAATTGAGACATTTTTCATTCCGTGGGACCAACGTTTGTTGGGTTCGCCCGGAAAGACTATCCCATTCGAAAGCTGCTTTCGGGGTTGCGAGTTCTCCGACCGATCGAACCCTTCTCATGGGTGTGTCGGAGAAGTCTGCCGCCTGGGATTTGAACCAATGTGTAGCAACTATGTCAGCCTCTTTGTTATTCTCTGTCATTTCTTGAGGTGTAGGAAAAAATGGAAATCAATGGAAGCGAGATTCAGGCTATAGGGTGGATTTGTAAACACCTCCCAGCAATTCTTCAGCAGAAGTCCTTTTTACTTCCTCTGCCCGTACCATAGGTACTATAGGTAGAGGAAGTATTGTTTTCGACCCCAAAATTCGAAGTTGAGTTTTTAGCATATATACACGTTTCAAGGCCCCCTGAATCCAAAAATACTATTTTTGGAAACATGTCTGTGTGTCTGTGTGTTGTGTGTCTGTGTGGAAAATATCTGTGAACAAGCTAGCTCCAAAACGGAAAATCGTATGAAAACAAAATTTCGTATTTGGGTCAGGTACCTTCTGAAGATGTGAGGATAAGATTGGCGAATATTTTCTCTTATTTTTAAGGGGACTTTACATGAAGAAATTTTCGTTTTTCGCGATTTTCTCGAAAACGGCTCTAACGATTTTCTTTAAATTTTGCACATAGGTTGCTTATACTAAGAGCTAAAACTTTTATTTGAAACATTTTTTCGAGAAAATTCTCTGAGGGTAGTTACAAGCCACCCACTGTTCACCCACTGTTTGTAGAAAGTTTGTCTTACGTGATGAACAACTGAATTCGCGCTCTTTCACGGCCTCTTATTTTATATAAGAATGTGAAGTGAGAAAGATGTATTGTTGGCCATGCATAGAGTAAAGCTGTATCTGAGGGAAATATTCGATAAATTTCGGAAATTATATTTTACGGCAGAAAGTTCAATAAACGTCTGCAGTCATTTGTTTTTTTTTTAAGTTTGTTATATAGACTGCGCTTTTAGTCGCATCATTGAAAGAAGAGGTATTTATAGGATAATTAGCGTAAAATTGTGTCTTGCGATTCTGTACAAGGATATGTGAATACTGCTAACTTTTATTTGGGCAGAGGAAGTTATGTGACTTTCACATCAGATTTTTTACTGCAGGTCTTCAGGTAGGCCAACAGGATACGGCATCAACTGTAGATCTCTGCTCCCATTTATGATACTATTGACGACTTTATTCAGGGCAATTCACTTAGTTAGAACATTATCACGGATTGTTTAAATTTCAATGTTTAAGAAGCCCAGCACCAGAAAAGAATACTGGAGGAGCTAATTTTTCCTGTACCAGAAATTCGTTTGGCCTGTTTCTGCAGTTCTACTGCGAGAAAAGCGTATTACCTATATTTATAGAGAGGTAGCCATGTGATTGTATTGTATCGTATTTTCAAATTAATAATTCTGCTCACGAATAACGTATCGGTAAAACATTACCACGATGACTGTCGTTGTTTGGTTACTGTACTGTGAAAAACTTGTAAATACTGTATTGTAACCATTTGTAACACAAATTACGTAACTACTACTCATGTCAAGGCCATAAATATTCTGCCGGCACATGCTCACTTCAAATATTTACTTGTGTTCCAACTCAAGTACATCATCACTACACTACATTCAACGCTCAGTTTATTTACTGTTCCTAATTACCTAATACTGAAGCCAAGTACTCCCTCTTGGAGTTCCTAGTGATGTGGCTCTCATAATTTGATACAGTCGGCTCATGTAGATGGTGAGGTCGTGAGCCTTACGTACCGTTACTCCTAGGATTACTTCTGGTACTCTTTTCCACTAGAGGCTGAGTTTTCTTCAGCGTTATTATTCGGACTTTTAGGTAAATACATTTTATTTTTTTTATTTTTTCTATTACTTATGATTTCTGGACTTTTTCAAAGTTCCGGTTGGGCCTTTGGATTCCAAATAAAAATTTAAAAAAACATATTTTCGATATTTCTTATTTGAATAAAGATGTTTGGCAACTTAATTTTTTTTACATATTTTACCACATATCATGTTTAGAAATGAATATTTTGACTGTTTTACGTAAAATTGCGCCATATTTTCATTGTGTTGCGTTGTTATGTTGAGTCGGACAATAAATCAGGGCTGATTTGACCTATATTAGTGTAAATTTTGTTTTTTCTCTCACACTGCATTACTAAGTTGGAAACAACAAAACAATTGTTGACAGAATCAATAAAAGAAATAAAACACATTGAAAACACACTTAACAAAATCAGTGGTTCAAAAGCAAACAAAATTAAAGAAAAATTCCTGTCATGCCTAAATAAGAATGAAGGGTTACAAGTGTTGCGCAAGATTTCAGATATTTGAATGGGCAACAGTGTAGAGAACTTGGAGCAGATGGAACATCTGAGTGTCAGTGACATTGCGTGATACAAATAAGCAAGACTAACAAACATTCTACGATGTTGAACGGACATTTTCAAGATGCAAGTCTCTGTTCCGTGAAAATGGTCACAGCTTTAAGATGCACAACTCAAGATCTACTTTTGTGTTGCACTGCAACAGTTCTACAACTTCTACACTTGCTGATTAGATTGACTAGATGAGTACTTCTGTAAATATTGGTTAAATAAGTTAATTAAAATATTTTCATATTTTTTAAACATATTTTCGACCACATATTTTTAACCACATAAAAAGTAAATAGTTTCGTTTTTATAAGCACCTAAAAGTCCGAGGCCTAGTTATGATGTTACAGGAGTTCAATTATTGAAATAGTCCAGGACTTTATCGGGGATTGAACCTGCGACCTTACTGTTTGTAGCACCGTGCCTCAGCAAACTGCGTACTTCTGTCGGTACATTAGCTCTTCGTTTGTTATGACGAGTAGTGCTATTAAACGATTGCTCCCATAGTTAGTTTTTCTCTAACACCTCCAGTTATGATATGTTAGACTGGGTCCAAAATGTTGGATCCCAAAACAATAAGAACTGTCATGCCCAAAATAAGTGTTAACATATGAGTATACCCAAAAATGTAAGGTATCAGACTTACCATATCGCGATTTGTTACCTGGGGTGTACCGCGAGAAGAGAAAATTCTCTACTCCCCAAAGAAGTGTGTGCTGTATTTTCTATGTTCTTGTAGTGCGTATCATTTTAGCTTATGGGCAATCTGTGAATGAGAATGGACGAACATTCAATTTAATTTTAAACGAAATGGTTCACAGTAATTTTGTCCTGTTAACGAGAAAAGATACGTCTGCCACAAAAAGGCGAAGAATATGCCGTTTCTGATGTAGTCTGTACGTTTCCAAGACATGATCCGAATTCTTTTGTGTCTTAAATTGTATTGACATTAAGTCCTTGACTGGGCGTTCTGAAACTTTTAATCTTTAAAAAATATTACTTCAATCCAAATAAATATTTAGAAATTATTCAATTGCGTGTACTTTGCTGTCCATTGTGGCAACCTGTAGGTTGTTATAGATTCAGGAAGCTATTGTTGTTTCTTTTACCATTAAATTTATATATTGCAATACATGTTTCTTTATCGGATATACTATTAGAATAACCATACTTGATTATAAATAGCTTAATTAGCCACATGTCATATAACAAAATAATCTGAATGGAGGAATTCTTCAAGGATATCCTCCGGATTTTGCGGTATCGGCCTCCATCTTCCGCCCCATCTTTAGAAAAGATAGTTAACTTATTTTTCCAGGCAGAATAGAAATCCAGTTATGACATTCATTTCCTGTTACTGAATACAGGATACTGAAAGTTCTGTTTTAAAATATCATGTGTATATTTATATCACAGTGAGCAGTCTCACCACCATAATCCACCATAGAAAAGTTAAATTTCTTTTTCTAAAAAGGAATACAGTTATGTACGTAGTTCATTTTTCTATATTTGGTCTTCATTTGATGTTCCCTAAAAAATAGGCGGTATTACAATAATGTTGTTATATTACTTGTACACGATAAGTTAAGCTAGATCAAAGTTGATAAAACCGCATAGCGCTGATAGCCTATGTGCTAATTTTTAATCTCGAAAGTATGTCATGTAACTTATTTATATAAAGTCTGTCATATATTTGTGCAAATTAAGAAAAACTTTACTTTTTGATAGTTACACATGAACGAACATGTGTTGTTTTCTAGGACTCATAACATTCAATATGTATATTATAGCCTATGGTATAACACCAGTCTATCTTGCGAAAGTTAAAATATAGCCCTCATATGCCCTGTAGGTTTTCTAGATCAGAACCAAAATTATATAGGTTATTAACTGGTTACCTGAATGAAGGACGGCATTTTGCCGATTAACACCACAAGGAAGTAACCGTACTTCGTTTCTTATGTGCCTAACATTCTTCCGGGGTTTGAGAATGAAGCTTTTTTTTTTTGGCCCTCCACCGCTCAGGAAGCTCTCGACCATACGCCATACTCCGGTCCCAACTACTTTTCGGCGTATTTGCTCTATTGCTCCATTTTCCGTTCTTGTATGTCCTAAATCAATGGGGAAATATGTGTCGAGCTGGCCTAATGGTTCAATTCCACGCAGTTCTCATAATTTCGGACGAAAAAGAAATCGGTGGTGGATTTCCTGTAACAGTGAAATGTCTGTGTCAAAGCGTATTAAAAACATAACACAGATTGAGAAAAACAATAATTTTTTTTTGCTTCTAATGGAGGCCTAAACATAAGATACTTTCTGTATTCAAGGAATTTACTGGAGACATACAGGAACATAGCTATGTATATTAGGTTATGTATGTGTGTATAGCAGGAGTTTATGTTATAATTATTATAAAATAACATAGGCCGTTATAGTATAGTATAATTATTAATAATATTTATATGTAATATTTACTAATTGACATGTATGCTTAACAGAAGTACTGTAGTTTTTTTTTGCTAGACATTTTGGTTAGAATTATACCGATTTTAAATTAAATTAATTTAAATATGCAATTCACTCAACATAATCTTGTTCCTAGAGTAACGATGATTAAGTTATTTCATAACCATTCATCCGCATACTTGATTTGTAACGTATCTATTCATAATTCTTTGCGCATTTCAACAGAATCCTTGACGTCGTTCGTTCCTTTTCATGAGGTCACATAAATTTTATTAAAATCAATCGTATTAGGCCTATGCTTATTATATCGTTTCAAGCTATTGAAATATGTGAATAAATAAATAAATAAATAAATAAAGATGAGAATGTACTTCTTTGATTTTCGAGAAACATTTTATCAATTAGATACCGAGCGAGGTGCTCGAGATGGTAGCGTCTTGGACTCGCATTCGGGATGTCCTGGGTTCAAATCCCATGGTCGGCCAATTATTTGACTTGCGTTTTTCGTGGTTTCCCCAGTCGTAAAGGCAGATGTCGAATGAATCACTCATCACTGTTTCAATCCTGTATCAATGGATATTAAAATTGAATATCAGTTGAAATTAAGCCAATAACACGTACATAGCAAACATATACACATCAATAGTCTTGATATGACCTCGATGTTCAAAGGAGTATAAATAAAGCTGAATTTAAAAAAAAAAAAAAAAAAACTGTATGAGACATCCGTCGATCCGAAATTACTAATCCTCTTCCTGAATTTATCTTGGAACCTGAAACGGAAATGTATAGTCTGTTAGTCACACATATATTCAATGGTCGTGACTAATTTACACCATCCTTTTAACGCACATGTGTTCCGCTTCTCGTCATCCTGGTTCCTAAGCACTTAGGCCTAAACCACAAAATGGATTTCAAAAGGTTAGCATAGCTTAAGAGCGTTCAGGATTGTTTCAAGCTGATTACACAGACCAACAGCCATTTTGGTGCCTTAGAATTTATACTTATTCTTGGGTAGGCCTATATTTAGGTCGCTGATGCCAAATGTGCCATTAGTTTTGCCCTATCAGCTTTAGTTTTGTGAGATATGGTATTGCCATTATCATATTATTCCATTTTACGTTTGATATAAATAAAAAAACAGTGCCTATTTTTAACTTCAAAATCATGTGAAGAAAAAAGCAACACACTAACATTACATTAACATTACATTAACATTACATTAACATTACAGTAACAATATAACATGGGATCTTTCAAAAATTGATATCACATATTGTACGGTCGTTTATGACTTATAAGCTGTAAATTTGAGGGCCAAAAAATAATCCAGCTTTTAGTTTTTCTGTACTTCGTACAGTTTTCGTCCTACGTGTCCAAAGTATGGTCAAGAACCTTCACTAGCTATACTATCAAGCAAGATTTTGTTTCGCGAAAGAGGTTATAAGTTAATGGCACTCTATGTAAAAGTAGAGCTGGTAGAGAAAAACTGTTTACATATTTGGAATAAGTACACTAAGTATAGCCAAGTATAGCTAAGTAAAACATCTGAGACACCAGACAAAAAAAATGTTTTTTGTTGGGCTGTGTTATAATTATTTCAATTTGGACGTCCGTATTGCATAGTATTAAAAAGTCGAGTCTTCAAATGGATGCTGTCGCAATGATTTTTTCTTAGGTTGAGAATGTGTGTGCGCTCAGCCTAGTACGGAACTACTCGTACATAAATGAAAGTAACTGCTTCGGCCAAGAAAGTAGTAACTGTGGATTAAAAAAAAGAAAGAAAAAAGTCGTTTTAATGGCCGTGGGAGTCTGCTTGCCGACCATATGCCTCACAATTCTTCCATCTGACAATGAAGCAGAAAGTCGAAGATTCGACGGTAGATCTTGTTTTCTCGGGAACTTCACGTTATACTACGTGCCACTATGTCATGTAATGTAGGCCTACTGTAAATCTTTCGGCAGGGTCGACCGTTAAGGGTAGTCACAGGTGAATGGATCCATGTGTAATCGTGGACCGAACTCTGTCTAGTTCAGTTGGTAGCTCCTTTTTATTCTAATAAAATAACTTATGACGTGCGAGTGTAAATTGATTTTATGGACTCGAGAGTAAAAGCTACTTTTCTTATTTTAGACCAAAAGTTGCTTTTGCTCGAACGTATGAAACTGGACTAAAATAATATGACAGAAATTAAAGTTACCTTAAGGGGCTTATACAAAAGCGAATTCTCTTTTTCGTAATCTTGAATAATTTAACTTTATCTAAACAGATTTTCATACAATTTTGTACACTTTTTCTGCAGGAAATTAGCTTTAATTTGATACATCTAACACATCTAACAAACTATCAATATGAGTGATTTTTAATTTATAGTTAGAAATAAATCCTCGTCTTTCAAACTTATCACCTAAAGTAGGGAAGTTATTGCCAATTTGATTTTTTCCTTTAAATCTGAGATTGATTTCTGAAGCATTGAGTATTCTATCTGCCTTAATACTGTATTAAATCTAGATTGTTTTAGATTTGCACTACAATTTTTACTTTATTGTCAAACCTGTTTTTATTTTTAGTTAATCATTTTTAATTAAATCTTAACCATTTAGGTTCATCCCTTGTAGATTAATACAAAGGACAACTATGCAAAATTTGAATGAAATCAAACAAAACGATTAATTTTTTTAAAGAAATGAAAATTGAAACTATCGGATGAAGGAGTCTAAAGTTACGACATGCCCATGAACAACTTTAGATAAAGATTGAATAATAACACTATTAAACAGAATTTTTTCTGAAAATTTAGAATTGTGTACAGAATAGCATACTCTATCACTTGAAACGATGAAAGAAATTTGTATATTTTTTAAAAATATTTTCCCCTTAAATCCAGCAGTAACAAAGTTATAAACAACTCTATTTCATAAAATCAGTCTTTGATACAAAAGCTTTGCATTATTTGGCTGCGCTTGAGAACCAGATATTTGTGGTCACACTTAAAAGTGGCGGGAGTAAGTTTATAGAACGCGTTAATTGAGTGACTCAAGCCATGCAAAAAATATCTGCCAGAAGCTTCCTCCTGTCATCATGAATATGAAATTATCTGAATCAAGTGATGGAGCGACATTTCGCTGTTGTGATTCGCCACTAAGGTTACAATGAATGACGCTTACTTATTTCCATGGTATATGGTAACGTCAGTACAGATCTCAGAAGTGGGTTTCCTATAATTCAAGCGCCCTAACAGCTTCATGTCCTAAACTGAGGACTACTTAAAAAAAAAAGTAGTGACTCCGGTTCAGTAAGCCATCAGGAACGGCTATGGGAGTCGGCATGCTGACCAGATGTCCCTAAATCCTGTCATCTGCCTATCGTAGATACAAGTCTAGTCCTTCAAAGGGATGTAGCACCATGGAGTTAGTAACAGCTTCATGCCAGTACTGCCTACAATGCTGAGAAACTGAGTTCGGATCTCAGTGGGCTGGAAGCATATTCGTTAACTGATTAAGACGGTATTTTAAGGTTTTTATCTGGGTTCTTCTCTTTCTAGAATTTAATTTCCTAATAGGGATAGTCGCCTGGGTGGCGCAGTTATCATCGCGCTGGCTTTCTGTGCCCAAGGTTGCGGGTTCGAGTCCGGCCCAGGTCGATGGCATTGTTGTATGCATAAATGTGACAGTCCCGTACCAGTAGATTTACTGGCATATAAAAGAACTCCTGCGGGACAAAATTCCGACACACCGGCGACGGTCACAGTACAGTTGCAGTACATCCCCGTCGTTAAATAACCATATACCAACCAGCCTAATAGGAATACGTTTATTCCTTTTCCTTCCTGTTTCTCTCCATAGTAAATATACAGTGCTCGCTGTCACATGAGCCTTAGAGGCCCTTAAGACTCCTAGACTTTGAGGATCTCGGATTTTTATACAATTGGCTCATGGCTTAGTGATGTTGTGAGTTTTATGCCCTGACCACTTTTACTCCAGGCTTTTGGTACTCATTTCTGCTAGAAGCTGAGTCATAGCGCCAACAGATTTAAAAACCATGGGGGATTCGTGGAAGCCCTTCATGTTCCTGGTCGTTGATTCTCCTGGATTTTTAGACAATTGGTTTATGAAGGTAGTACGTTTGTCAGCCTCAGGCATCGGCCGCTTTCTCCCCTTCCCCCAGGATTGCTTCTTTATTCACTTATGTTTTCAGCTGAGTCAATTTCAGATCCTTAGCGGAAATCAAAAGGATAGACCAGTTGAAATGGCTTCATCAGGTATCAAATCCGCGACTTTCCGATTTATAATGCAGTGCTTCAACTAATTGCACTACGTTGTGGCCCTTTTTCTTTTCTTATCGTTTAATCATTTAATTTCCCAAATTTACCCGGCCGCCAACTAGGAGTAACATGTGACTCTTAGAAATGTATGCAAATCTCCCATTGACAGTAAAAAAAATCAGATTTATGAATTGTGATGCAGGCTCAGCTAGGGACCCAGTAACCGGGACCTACAAGTATGGTGGGAAAATATACGAAACAGACGCCTTAAGATATGTAAAGCCCCAATCCCATTGAAAATTGACCGTAAACGCAACTTTAAAAAACTTGGAATTTTGTTAGCATGTTTTGCAATGGAACCATTGATAGTGCATCAAGAAAACTTTACACGTTGGTTTAACGAAAATTAATCAATATATTTCCACCATTCATATAAAACTATAATTTCAATCTCAAGTAATTACTCTACCCTTTAGCCTATATTCGTTTCTTTTTTAAATCTTCATTTTAAATTTATAGAAAAGAAATTGGCCGAAACAAATTTTCGTTTTACTGCATTGGATTCACAACTTCCCACAATGTAGAAATGCTTCATTCGTAGTGAATAAGTTACCTAAGATCACAAAGATGGAAAGGCCTGTTAGAGAAAAAAAGGGTAGAAACTTTGGTTATGTCTGTGGTAGCAAGGTTGATCATTTATAATACCATTTGACGTTAGCTTTTGCCAATTATTAGCTTTAACGTAAGTATCTGGATTTTCCAGCTTTCTCCGTCTCGTAATCTTTTAAAGCCTGAAAGCGTTTCTAAATTGCTACAGAGGGATTCCCTATTTACAATTACCTAATACGAAACTGCTTGTACTGCTTGTAGCTCGATAGCTTGTACTCCATTCCAACCACAGACTATTAATAAATCGCGCGCAAGTTTAATGTTTACTATCTTGAAAGCGACCGACTGCGCGCGCGATCATTCCTGCATTTTCCTTTATCTTTTTTGAGACTTATTCAACTCATCATAAATGTTACCTATTTGTTATTCGTAGGTATGGTTAAAAATGTATTGTCACATGCATGCCTCAATTAATTAGGGCATTTGTCAAGACGTTAAAATATGTATACCCCTATTAGAAAGGGCATTTATCAAGAAGATAAAATATGCATACCCGTGTTATGAAAGGGAATTTATCAAGAAGATAAAATATGCGTACCCGTATTAGAATACAGCAATTGCCAAGAAGTTAAAATAGTTAAAACAGGGCACTTGTCAAGAATATAAAATATGAATAGGACCTACTCATATTAGAACAGGTCATATCCATACCCTATACACTGTATTACATTATTATGTGGCTTGCTTGTAATAGTAGCAAACACTCTTTAAAAAATGTAATCGTGAGGTAATTCCTTGTTTGTAATTTTAAAAAGTTAATTCTTTTATTTACTGCCTACACTTTTCACAGGCAGGTTTAGATTTGAAAGTAACTGTAGGCCTATAGTGCTTATCTACCTCCGAACTCCTGTGTGGAACGTTTCAGAAGTTGTTGTTCTTTCTGATGAGATAGTGTTGGAAACACAAATTTCTGGGGGAAATGCAAATTCAGAATCCATAAAAGTTTGTAAGAAATCTGCAAACCTTCTCACAATAGGAGTGTTGGTTTTTATGCTAATAACCTTTTCATAACTGAATCCATGGACTAATATAAGTTATCATCAGTGAAATCATCGATGGGCTCTAAGTTTGAAATAAGTTAGAAAAAATTAATTGAAAAAATTATTTCCATAAATGATAATCTTAACAGGTGCATAAAAATCCTCATATTTTATATAAAGCAAAAGTCTATTAATCATATACCTCTGTTTTATACATTTTTTATACGTCAGTAGCAGTGAATAAGGTTAAAATATCTCCTACACTGGCATCTCCTACTTCCTCGGGAGAGAGCAATTAGACCAATAGGGCTGTCAGTACTATTTTGTTTATATTCGGTATATTAGGAAGATTTTAGCACCAAGCCTGTGTCAATGAAATTAACAATCTACCAGGTTATAGATGACGACCCCCTCTAACTGACAGAATAGGCTGCTAGCGAAAATAGAAATAAGTATTCCTTAGTTTTTTACACCTATTTTATACCACTGATATGCCTGCTGACTCAACATTTAAGTGAATTCTTTGATATTCTTTTTATTTTAATGTGCCCATACATTTATTTGGCTTTCAATAAACATATAATTTAAGTCCTTAAATAAAATAAACCTTTCCAAAACTCGAGGTTTCCCTTGGAAAATGAAGTTTTCTTCATGAAAAGAAAAGTTCCGCACTAACCTCACAAAAACACAACTTTTTTGGGGGAGTCCATCACTCACAAAAAAATTAGGCATCTCTAGTCACTATAAATTAAAATTGTATTTTATATATATATATATAAAAAATACAATTTTAATTATATATATAGGTCCAAGATAAATGACCTTGTGTCTTGGACGTTTGTTGATACTTCAAAAGTACTTGTTACTTCACCTACAATAATCCAGTTATTAACAAAGTGTAAAGTAAAGTGTTCCCTATATACAGGCCATGGAGGCCCAGAGGGTTCCAGGAGGTTGAGGCTACCAGATTTTTAGACATCGGCACGTGAAGGTGGTAAGGTTGTCAGCCTTATGCACCGGCCGCCTTTACCCCCAGAATTGCACCTGGTACTCATTTCTGTTAGAGGCTGAGTCGACCCCAGGGCCATAGTGCCACCAGAAGGATTAGGCCTAGTCAATTGAAAAACTTCAACGACCTCATCGGGAATCGAACCTTCCGGTTTGTAGCGCAGCGCCTCAACCACTACGCTGCGCGTACCCCAGTTATTAACAAAGACCTTTTTAAAATTCGAAATAATTAAATAATCTTAAAGCAAAATACATGCACCTCGATTCTCTCCGTGGCCTGGTTTCAATAATTTCCCTCCAACAAGATAGTCGTTCCTGCGTCAGTACCGCAACCCACCGAAAAAAAAAAATACCGGCTGCGCGTTGTGAATGAATCACAAGTTAATTCAACACAGATCATGAGAAAGTGAGTCACTACTCTTCACCGGTACTATTACCTCTAACCTAGCATTTGCAAACGAGAAAGTCCTCAGCATTACAGTGTGTTATTCTGTCTGCTACTATGATAATATATTGACAAGAATATACAAGCAGTATGGCATAATGCCCTATTAGTATTTTATAAATTAGTTTTTACTCTCTCCTACAAAAAATTATAAAATTTTAATAATCCTCTTTTTACACCGAATTCTTCAATTATTACTAATGTAGTTTAAAACCATAAAAGTAAAAAAAAAAATAAAAAGATTTTAAAAAAACTCGCAAATGTTTAATTCAAGATAGAGTGAGTATATTGCTTCTTGAATTCTGCTGTAACCCAAACATCGTTATAAAAAGAGGTATACGAATGTAAAGACAAACAAACATAAATAGTTGGATATTCGTTCTGCTTTCAGTTTATTTAAATTCTGGTAACCAATCAGCTATTTTCTCCACTAGAAATAAACAGTATTTTAAACCTCCATTTACGAATAATAGGCTTATCAAGTGTTGGTGCCAGTTATCATTCGAACACACTATTCACTCAGTCCCTATTTAATTCTGCTGTAAACATTTCTGTATTTGTGCTTAGGCCTACTGTTGCCCAAATATTTTTGGAGAGTAGAAAATTCAACATTTTTAATAGCCTACAAAAAAGAATTAAAGAGAAATTTGCCTCAAAGATTGCAATTGTTCCTAAATAGATACGAAAGGCAAGCAAAATGTTACAAAAAAAAAAATATTATCACTGCATATCTGTGGTATAACTTGGTCATATACCAAAATCAGCATATGAGAATATTCAAAATAGTAGCCTATATCCAGAGCGCATCATACAGGAAATTCATAACGAGAAGTATGATTTAAATGTGATAACATCTTTCCAGATCATCCACCAAAATTAAAATTTTCCGAAAATTTTCGAACACACCAACAGAATAAATACTCGTAAGTAAAACAGAATAAATAAGTAAGACTTATATTGATACTTACGAAGTTTGCCTAATCGTTTTCATGTTTTATGGTATAATTCTTCATTTTGAGAAAAGATCACATTTCCTTCTTCCAAAAAATATCTGAAACATATAGAACATTTTAGAACATTATACAAAATTAGTTTTGTTTACAGTATTATATCCATGGTTCCTTCATCTTATTATTGTACAGGTATCCATGAAACCTGGTGACAATTTTGGCTGACACATGCATTTCGTTTCATCTTCAACTACGATTTTTTTTTAATTTGCCAATATCAAGTTACCCGGAATTCCTGAGCCGTAGGCTGCACCACTGGACAAATTACAAGTTTATATTTGCAATCAATATGTACAATAATTATTTTCAGTGATGGGAAGTAATTGAGTAAAAGTAATCTGATTACAGTAACAATTCCTTTTTTGGTCCCATTTACTTGTGATCAATACTTTTTAAAAAATGTAATTTCTACATGTATTTTACTTCTGGAAATAAAATTGTAATTGTTACAATTTAGTGGTCGTTAGTATGAATATCATTCTCGCTTGCTATATCGTCGTCATTACTGTTTTTGCAAATAAAATCCCAATTAGAGTTAATATTAACAAAACGTTACTCAATGATTCTGATAATATTCTCATTGATATGTTTTTTGTTTTTTTATTAATAATTTGGGCTTGTGCCCAAAACAAACAAAAAACAAGGAATTTTTAGGTACTACCATTTTGTAAAGTAATTGTAAATGTAATTGTAATTTTACTGATTACTTCTTTAAAAAGTAATTTGTAATTGTAATTAAGTAAAATGTATCTCAGGTAATTGTAATTCAGTCCAATTACTTTCTTTTTGTACTTTTCCCATCACTGATTATTTTCTATCACTTGGCGTGAAGTGTTTCGTGCGTCCTTTGTTACAAACACAATCCTTATTATTCAAAACTAAAGAGAAGACATGTGTGATGATGATGATGATTATGAAATAATTATGATGAGGTACATGGTTTTTAATACTACACTTTTCATTTTTTTCAGGTAGCTGCATTTTCAGTCTTCAATCTTCCTCCTGAAAGAGTGAGTAAATCATAAAAATTTATATTTGATGTATTTAAAGAGAGTTTTATTTCGCTTTATTGTTACAATCGTTTACGTCACGGTTACATGCAGGGAGACTTTTTCTCAAATTTAGAGCTGTTAATACAGGGATTGTATGTTTAACCGTAGGAAGTATAGTGTTCTACCCTGAAACCCTACTTCGAACTTCGTTTTGAGGTTCTTGCATCCAAAAATACAATTTTCGGAGATGTGTTGTGTGTGTGAACTGCATTGCTGTAAAATCCTATAAAACATTTTTTGGGGTTAGATATCTTCCGGGGATTTGACACGAAGATTGGCAACGGCATTCTTCCATTTTACTACCACTCTACATGAAGAAAAATTTATTTCTCGCAATTTTCCCGGCTCTAACGATTTTGTTTAAATTCTGTACACAATAGGCATATGCTTATTATATGAGCTAAAACATGTATTTAAAACAACTTTATGAAGAAAAAATATCTGAAAGATATTTATAAGCGTTTGCACAAACTCAAGACTTTTGCATGGGCACATGGCGAAGAATGGGCCTATACTGTCTCCAGATGAGAAGAATGCAAGCTACAGGAATGCAGCGCACTCCCCACTTGTCTACCTGCAAGCGGGCTCGTCCTATTCTTCCGTTTTTCAGTCAGTGAGCGGGCGTGAAAGTTCGGATTCCTCCCTATCACGGCACGCCAGACCAAACGCGTGTCTCTTTGGACTGTTGCTATGACGCGGGGGAATTAGTCCCCTCTGTACCACCCTTCCTCTTCACCCCGCACTTGCATTCATTTCATCTGGTGACAGTACCTTTACCTGTGGCTGAAACAACTGAATACGCACTCCCTGCAATAAGGTCTAAATATACAACATAGTGAAAGTTATGTCCATGTTTAGGGTAGAGATAAGATTCCAGTTTCTCTTGACCAAAATTGCATCTCGTTCTGAACTCACAGTTAAACTCTGACTATTTATTATCATCTAAAAATATAATAATGTCTAGTTAACCGGCGCCTTTCAACGTTAATTAGGGCGGCGCGGCGCATCGGTCATTTGCCCGAATGTCCATAATTAGACCAGTCTGACATTGCACCCTCTGTTCTGTCCACCTGGGTTAAGACAGTGGTAAATAACTTGCTGGAGCTACCAATGCCGGCCAATTTGACTTAGGTTTTTTCATGGTTCCCAATCGTAAAAGCAAATGCCGGATTGTATATTTGCTTACCATGACTAACATCTGCTATTTCATCTATATCGTAGGTAACTTATCAAAACTGAAAACTATATATCTTAACTTCGTTAATTTCTCAGTTTTAGGTTTAAATTTTAGTGTATATTATAGGATTGTATTTTATGTAATATATGTATTGTAATAAAATACGTATAATATACTTTTATTATATAGCCTACTATTGTATTATTAGGGGATCTATTGTATTTGTTTTTTGTAGGTATTCCTTTAATGAATCTTGTATTTATCTTGTTTGAGTGGAATTTAGGAAAGGAACAAACAGGCTATGAAACCCACGAAAATTTGTCAATAAGTTTTAATATCATTAGACCAATGCTTCTTATGTGCGTTATTTTATTCAAATAACCAAAATTATGCTATTAGCAGGAGGCAGTGATAAGTAACCCTAAATTAGTGAAAGGTTAGCAATGGTGATTATTTATTTAGTAATGGCATTCCTAGCTGTTTTTTCTTCTTCTTCTTCAGGGAATGGATTTTCGTAGATCTACAAAATGGTTCAAACTGGTTTACATCCTTAAGGAGACCGACCTGTGAAAATTACCAAAAAGTTGCATTTTTTTCTTCATATTAATTTACAACAGTTGGACTAATCAAAGAACGAAACGGGTTTTAGCTTTGGTTCATTTGGATGTGACTATTTAGGGTCTTGCGCACGTGCTGATAATCTCTTTATGTCTCAGCATCATTTATTACAACACACATTATTATCAGCAGGTAATATTTAAAATAATAGTTCGACATTTTCACAGTAATGCTGGAAATTAATTCATGATTTTCCAGGCTGTTATTCTAAGAAAATAATTCTTCAGACCTATATATGGAACAGGATAGTTTAATGACAAAATTGAGTCTTGACTTTAAAGTTGATTTTTCTGAACATCCCCCCCCCCCCCGGCATATTTTGTTTAAAATTTGAACATGAAGTGCTTATACTAAGAGTTAAACTTTTATTTGAAACATTTATTCTAAAAAAATCTCTGAAGGGTATTTATAAGCCACCCACTGTTTATAGAAACTGAATCTTGTCTGGTGAACAATAAAGCTTTGCATCAGACTGAAACACCTGAATATGCGCTTTTCACCGCTTTTCGCAAGACGGCCTCTTATTCTACATCACAACGTAGAAAAGTTTATTGCCTATACTTATGGCAAAGAAAGTTATGTGGATGCATTAATCAGATTTGATTTAACTTGTGTCCTTCGGGGATGCAATGCGATCCCGACATTCTCTTTATTTATACAACCAATTTACATAAGAGAATTTCATACCTGACTGACTGACTTAATGACAGAGAATCAACGTAGAGCCTAAACTACAACAGGTAGAGACTTGGAATTTTTACAGTACCTTCGTTTCATAATGTAGGTGCTCAATAAGAAAGGATTTTGCAAAATTTTGATTTTAAATGCCAAAAATCAAATATTTTGGAGAATACTTAATCCCTTTTTACACAATTATCAAATCCAAATCACAGTTCACATGACAACATATTGTTGCCAGTGGTCTCAGATGGGTTTGGAAATAAATGAAATGGGACTTTTACAAATTAGAGAAGCTATCAATATAATTAATGTTATAAATAAATATTAAAGAATGAAAACCACGAAAATAATGCAGTCACATAACTTTCTCTACCCTGGACATACAGAAAACAATACGAGGTATGGTAATATGTATATTATTATATCGCAGGTTTTTGGGGAGTGAAGTATGAAAGTGATATTGCATTTCTGTTTAATTTCATCCCCAAAACGGTTCTATGGTAACACGAGAGTACGTTTTTATGTTACCGAAATTTCTGTTTCTTCTTTTTTGAACCCCTACCAGGCTTGGTGTGTAGAAGCGATGGGATGCAAAATTCTACATCCTCTTTGAGCCATAAAAAGCTATATCAAGCGTTTTCTGAGGGAATAGTGTGTGATAAGTCGTTGTTCCTATTTCAAATTATAAATACCTATTTAAGGACCTAGAATTTAAAAATCGAAAGTCCTTCATAAGTTAATTTTCAATTACAAAATAAAAACCAGGGCGACGCCGGGCCTTTTAACCTAGTATATTATATATACCAAGAGTCAAAACTTTTATTCAGGAAGAGGAAGTAATCTGTTTCACATCAGATGTTTTAACGTGAATGTAACGCGTAAAAAACTTAAGAGCTTAAAATCGGGGAAGTACAAAATTGCACAATGGATCTGAGCAGAAGTAGTTGCACTTCCAATTCAACGCACAAATAAGTTTCCGGGACATTAATTGCGGTTTGTAGAGCTACCGCGGCGCGACAAGTAGGAATGATTAAGACATGGTATAAGATCTGCTAGCTGACCCTCACTGAAGCCATTCTGCGGTGAGACTTGAAGAGATTACAAGGCAGCAAAGCACTGGCCTCCGTCTAGCTCTCTACACACCGAGCCACGCAACTTCCAGTTCAAAAGGTAAATATTATTGTTGTGATATTTTATTTATAATACTATCTGTTGTTATTTTGCTGAATCGCTTTAATAATGTGTGTGAATGGAATCCATACGCCAAACAAAAACAAGTAATAGTAAACAATAATAAGTTACTATTGTTTAATTAATACAGAAACATTTTCGTAAATCTGTTCACTAATCAGGGAAAAAAGGAAGAATAAAAAAAATTATATAATTCTATAAACTTACAATTTGTTATGTAGCCCAAGTGAATTGATGATAAGTATCTTGTAATATATTGTACTATACTATTAAAATGGAGATTTTGCACTGAGTTTTACCGTCTGAAATAGATGCTCTTTTTCGTTTTTAAATACACTGAAATTATCACCGTTACTATGGTTTTGTTAACAAATACTGCTATTTTTTTTTATTTGAAATGCTTACTTGATTACAAGGCTGCCGAAAAGACTAAGCTTACTATCTATTGTTATTTTAGTAACCATAGTATTTACAGTTTAGCATAAGTGATTGTAAATAAACTGGCGAATTTAAACATAATTTGCTGCTTATTTTACATTTAATAAGTACATTACAAAGTTCTTTAACAATACTCAAATTTTTATTCGCCTACCAACTATAGGCACTTTTTATCGATTAATTTCAGGTATTTAGTTATTCAGCTCTTTCATTAACCCAGATTTAAAATAAACTAGTTTAAACTAAATTTCATTTTCATTCAAACTTTGGATTAGTTTATACCATAATGTGTTCATTTAAAACGATGTTATCTGCACTATTTATGACATTCAAGCTTTTGTAATATATATATTGTCATCTGCATACAGACAGTAATACTTACTGAAAATCATAAAATACCAATAGTCTAACTAGTCTAATATATATTTTTTATAGCTATTTTCAATGTTGTAGGAATTCATAAACTATTTTCATAGCTGATTTCCAGTTTTCAGAATTATTGGGTCTTTAATGAATAACTTTATGCGAACCCAAGATTTTTTTAAGTTTTCATTATTACGGTCTGCATTAGTTTCCAATTGGTAATGTAATAATAATAATAACAATAATAAATATTATTGTATGCGGTATACTTATATCTCTTCGGAGTAGTTAATATGTTTGACCTATTTTGTTGAACATGACATATTAAAAATAATTGAGTTGTTCAATGAAGAAGTAGCTATTCCAAAATAAGCAAAAAATAATGAAAAGAATTTAAATAAAAAAAATAATAAGTTGGAAGCGCTGTCGCCTGTCTGTCAGTGTATAGGCTACGTAAAATACGCATATTAATGTCTATTAAATTAAATAAATAAAATAATAATAAATTTTAATAAATATTTAACATTAATAAATAAATAAATTAATTAATTAATTAATATTTATCATTTTCTATTGGGATTGGCACCACTCGCAATGTCCAGCTAGGAACATTATGACCAAAGTCTATTTAATTTTCTTGTACGGATAGGATAGCTCACTCTCTCGCTGAAGCACTCTATTTCTTAGAAGTTTTAAGCTTTTAACCAAAGCATTAATGTGAACTTATTTTTCATTCCACAGAGAAATAGAAAGAAAAAATGGATCTCGCCATGTGGATACTGACATTTGCTGCGGTGTTGACATCTCTTGTTGATGCCAATCTTCACGACAAGAAGCTTTTCAGTAAGAACTATATGAAAGCCAAAGAATTCAAATGCCGCCGTCCTCAACCCAGAGTGATAGCGATAGAAGAGCTGCACCATACGGACCCAACCGTTTTGTACATCCCCCATGTCACTGTTTTGGACCGTTGCAGCAACGATACCGGATGCTGTCTTCGAGACGGTTATGTCTGTCAGCCAGTGGAGAGCACCCGAGTAGAAGTTGAGCTCGTATTTCATGCGATTGACACATTTAAAGACAAAGAGACCAAACTAGTTGTGCACACATTTAATGACACAGAGTGCAGCTGTAGGAATTTCACGTGATGTGAGAGTTCATTCACAGCATTGTTTGCCCAACAGTGCACCAACGGCATATAGACTATCAATTCTAGAGTGATAGGGAAAAAGCGAATAAGTCAAAATACCAAAGTTTTAGGAGAGACAAATAATTTATTTCTACAGCATTGTTACAATATTTAGTTCAGTCCACCAGATATTTTTACGCAGTATCTTATACTATGTAAAAATATCTGGGTGGGCTGATCTAAATATTGTAACAATGCTGTGGAAATAATTTGTTTTTTGTCTTTCCTGAAACTTTGGTATTTCGACTTATTCGCTTTTTCCCCTATCACTCTAGAATTGTCGTCTTGTTAAGTTTTTCTTGCTTCCTATCTTTAGGGAAAATAGTAGCCAGGTTTTGTACACACTTGTCAAGTCTATTATTGCTCTGCTGGTAGCTTTTGGCATCTGTTTATTGGGTTTAGGTGTACTTGAGCCTCAGATTGATCCTAAACACAATTAGAGAGCACTGAAGCGTAAAACTTTGTAGGCGAACTATTATTTGCCCAAAACTTTACCATGTCTTTCGCAGATTTGTTTTTGGGACATAGGCCTATTAAAAAAAGGCTTTTCTTATCAACTGAATCTGCAGAGCTATGAAGCTTCTACAGCTTGCATCTTTATTAAGTAATAAAGTAGCCAAATTATAATTTCTAATTTTGATCAGAAAGTTGAAAAAATTTGAAAAGTTAATCTAAATTAGAACTCAACGTTCCCACCATAGAAAGTCCCTTCTGAAAAATCGATAACGATTTGAATTAAATATTTGATATACCGTACAGTTTTTTTTTTTTTTTTTAATAAAGTCATGTAAGTCATAGAAAGTATTGTTAGGTACTCAGTCATCTTAAGGTGCTGTATGTACAAACGAATAGCAGATTGCATTACAGGTACCTTTTCAAAGCGCTACTGTATTATCAAGGTCACTGTTGTTGTAACTAAGTGCTCTCTAATGATGTGAAACGTAGACTATTGTGGTGCTGCATTCTGTTAATTAGCGCAAAGCGGAAAATGCTAATGCACTAAGGTCAATAATAATCGAAAATAAGCTAATAATTATTATAAATAATAGTAATACTGCATTTCATTCATGAAGAAGACATAGCATTTTCCCTAGGTATTTTAGTATCTTGGCTTAAGATTATAAAACCAGATGTTTATATTGTAAGACTGATTTTTGTACAATTAACTTTTTTTATAATCTCCTTTTCGATGTTATTAAAGTGATCATTCCAGTTATACAACTGTGGACAAAAACAATTGCCACTCAGCAATTGCAATTCCTTATTGATAAGGTATTTATGAATCATGTGTGCAGCTAAAACAAGCAATTTCATTATTATACAAATTTATATGAAACGACCATAGCTGCAGTGACCATTATGGTAAAGTTCAGACAGCTTTTATCATAGGTAATCTTGTTTAAAATGAAATCGTTAAGTGTGTCAGCTGTCTAATCAAGTCATACTAAAAACACTTTTTTTGTTTTTTCAAAAACGTAATTTATTTGTAAATTGCCACTATTTACTTGAATGTGCAGTGGTTAAAAAAATTCTCCGTTGAATTTTCTCATATTGGTAGCGTAATCTGCTGCGTTTGAGATTACCTAGTCAATTCATACTTACGATCTACACAGAATTTTCGTAACCGATTTCATATGCATTTTATATTTCTTTCAGTATTATGTGGTTTATCTTCCTTTGTGATAATATCAATTCAATATTATGTTTTGTAATGTATAACTTACCTATTGTGGTTGGAATCTAAATTCTACGAAGAGCTACTCTTTGTCATTGGCAGCCTGCATGTGTTGCAGGAAGAAATAAAATAAAGAAAAACTGTTCATTTTCGTGCCCCCCGTGACATCAGAAAAATCAGGAACACACCATGTAGCCTATAATTACTGTTATGTTTTGTTCAGATGTCATGCATTAATAGCGTGGGGTTATAAGCAAAATACAGTAAGTCAACAGCATTTCCATAAGACTTATGTTTTTGCCTGTAATTAGGTTTGTTCCTACAGATATGTCATATACTGTCAAGTACCACAACGCATGCAAATATTGTCAGTTTCACTGCGCGATGTAGCGCACAGTATATTTTAGCAAACTGAAATTGTATGCAATAAACACATGGTTGTAGAAACAAACCATTATAAACATTCTGATAAAAGCATTCTGTGATAAAGAAGACTGGGTGAGGGCAATGCACCTGTCTAAATACTGTAATATTATTATTTATACTTGTGAAATAATAAAAATACCATTATTAAACCAATCCTTTTATTAAACTCATTGGTGATACTCCCCGATTTTTTTGTTTGTTTATAAAATTAAGCCTTGAAATTGCATTATAACGTCTTTTTTTCGGTTATAAAGAAAATAGTTTTTTTAAACATACACCACATTTTTACTGTCCAAAGTAATAACATTTTTTTAAAGCATATGAATGAAATTTGAAGGCTTGATTTTACAACTGTTAGTAAGTAATATTAGTCTAATATAAAATGTCATAAGGGTAATAAAATGCTTTACTTAAGAATATTAGATGAGACGTGCATTTTATTTTATTTCCAGGGGCCCCCTTTCTGGCTTCCTGACCTGCATGTCATGTTCGTGAAAGAATGATGTAAAAATTTTACTTTATTATTATTATTATTATTTTTTATTATTTTTTTTATTATATATATATTTTTTTACATTCCTAGAGTTTGTTTAGCATGTCCATCTGTGAATCATTTCATTAGTGGACGCTAGGGGTGATTGTTAACCTGACACTAGGAAAGAGAAGTTCCCGTTATAATGTTGCTGATGATGACTGCTGAAAAGTATATAACAAGAGCGAGGGCCTACAACTTATCGTCGAATCCGAGCCATCGATATCCTTCCAAATCCTTCATTCAACATGAATTATTTTGGGAAGTAAATGCAACGGCCAGCCATCCAAATTATCGGAGCCAACGTAATTTAACTATGTTATCATCTTGATTATCTACATGCTAATTATTGCAAAGTTTTACTACAGGCAGGCCATGGTTTATAAATGGCAGACTGGGCATTCGCTCAGGGCGGCAAGCCTAGAAAAGGCGGCAAATTTATTAGGGAGAATATTAAAAAATTGCATTACATAACTAAATATTGTATCCCATTACTTTAGAGCGCAGTGGTTTTACAATGATTTCGGAACAGCCCTCCGATGGAAAGAGAAAATCTACGAAAAATGTCTAAGGTAAACTTTATGCCAATTGAATTTTAAATAATTAAATTTGAAACAAAGAATAAATTATTTTTAGAATCTCATTGTTAAGTAGAAATAATAGAACTAGTTAAAATATATTTTGTTCTAAAAATATTCGGTTTGATAGGCCTATACATGTAATAGGTACATATACAGGGCCTACGTTATAAGTTGCATCTGCGCGGGCGGTGTTTTCACTCTCCGCTACGAAGGCGCGCTCGACGCCCGCGCGGGTTCCCTGCTTTAACTGTCCAAAAAGTATTACATATAATCTTACTATAACATAATTATTATGTTGAAAGTTTCGTCCTTCCTGAGTTACACATACATTCTATCTGGAAACCATATTCTGGCTGACGCTAGTGAGTTCTTCCACTGTAATGTTTCTAATTTCATTCGTAATGTTTTCTTTTAGTTCCTCCAATTTGTAAGGCTTTGTTCGATAAACCTTATATTTCAGGTTAACCCAATTACGACACTTTCAATGTATTATGTTATAAGGTAAGATTACATGTAATAATGTTTATACAGTTAAAGCAGGGAATGCGGGATTCGAAACGGGGAGTGAAAACACCGCTCGCGCGAATGCCACTTATAAATTAGGCCCTGTATTTTATGAACATAATTAAATATTCAGGGTGTATCGTGATTAATAGCGCAAACCTAAACTGTTGAAAGTATACGATAACAGAAGCAAAAAAAATCGGGTGCGTGGAACGCCACGCAACAGAAGTGAAACTTGGATTTTTTTAATTTTTCGATTTTTTCAATTTTGGATTATTGAATATTTTAATTTTGGATTGTTGGACTTTTTTAATTTTGGGTTTAAGGACTTTTTAAATTTTGGATCTTTGAATTTTTAATTTTTTGAAATCTTTGGATCTTTAATTTTTTGGATTTTTTAATTTAAATTTTTTTATTTTTATATTTTTAATTTTTTTTATTTTCGATATTTTAATTTTGGATTTTTGGATTTTTTAAACTTTGGATTTGTAAATTTTTCATTTTAGATTTTTTAAATTTTGGATTTTTAATTTTTTAATTTTGGATCTCTGATTTTTTCATTTTGGAATTTTGGATTTTTATAATTTTGGATATTTTTAATTTTGGATCTTTGAGCTTTTTTATTTTTTGGATTTTTAGATTTTTAAAATTTTGGATTTCGGTTTCGCCTAAACCGTGAAGTGAAGAAGAAGAAGAAGAAGAAGAAGAAGAAGAAGAAGAAGAAGAAGAAGACTCTCTATAAAACACAAAATGATATTTCTCGGGACGCATTAGATAAGAGAATTGTTGGAAAAATTGAATGCTTTGAAATTCGGAGACCTATGGTATTCTGGGGCTCCACGCGGCTAAATATATTTAAGTACCAGGTCACAACCGCTTACCGTTAAATCCGCCACTGGTGTTATTATTGTGAGACTGGAATGGTTAACATGCGGAATGCCTTTGGTATTTAATACAGGAGATAGCAATGCTCTTTATATCCTGCCGCGCCAATCCGATTGTTACCTCAGGAATTTCAACCAATCAGAATCTAAGAATTCATTTTGACAGCTACGTGTCAACTCCTCGTGAGTACTTTAGCAGAGTTGCAAAATCTCTTGGCCGTGCATGCAAACTATTAAGAGCGACTATATTAACGATTGTTTGTACATTATTTCATCTGACTGGGCGCTAAGTTACATTGACAACAGCGCATTCTTATCAAGTGACAAGGCGGCGAAGAACAATAATGATATTGCATGCTTTTGATGTAACGCATGAGTTCAGAGTAGTTTAATAATACCAACTACTTCAGATTTATAAAATCATTTCAAACTGGTTACGCTCCTTAACCTCGTAAATAATAAATTAGAGAAATGATTTATTTCAAGTTTTTTTTTTTTTTCAAGTTTTATAAACCATGTGAGAGATTGACATTCCGGCAAAAATTGCGATGGTGTCAAAACTAAACGATCTCTCGTTTATACAACGATTTCTCGTTTATGATTGTATAGAGCGTAACAAAACCTCAAGTTTTATGGTTACTTTCTGATGTAAGAAGATATCCACGTGACTACGAGTTCTGAGGGGATTCCCCCAATTCGGAACAGCTTCTTACACAACATGTGACTCCAGTCCAGTCATGAAACCAGCTGTTTCGCAACGAAAACGTTTCTTGCTGTTTCTTGCAGTGTTGTGCGACAGTGTGAATAACCTTCCCCGAGCTTGCGCAGTTACTGTTCCCACAAAACCAACTACGCTAGGGGGAATGATTCATCCACTCGAAATATCCTTAATGGACATGAAAGTATGCCATTCAGGGTCAGGGTTGTGAGCCCGCGAAGAACTGCTATTGTAATGTTTCTTCAATTCTTGTACAGTATTTCTCAACCTTGCGCAACTTTTACAGGTGTGCAAATGTATAAGACTAGGAGATGCCCGCGGCTTCGCCCAATATAATTAATTGAAAAATTAAAAATTAATAGTATAATAAGTATTAAAGCAGTATATTTATTAACACTTGCACGCGAATCATTCTTAAACTAAACCATTAATAATTAATGAAACAGCTAAAATTCCGGCTTCAAGAGTACATTCCACGATTAGAAATCGCCACCTGGGAAAACGATCTCCGATTCGATTATGCAGTTCCAAAGATAACTGTGAACCACTGCCTTCTAAACTGTATAATTCTCGTCGTAATTCTCGAGACGGCGGTGGATAATACGTATCGTTTCTCAACTGTTTGTTGACAGATGAATATGATGTGAATTTTATTTGATAAATTCAGTGTAATTTTCAGAAATTATATAATTGTTCAAGGGAAGGAGTGATTGATTTGGATTTTTTCTGTACGCGATACTTCGAGGATTAAACTATCAATGTATTAAAGCTGATGCCCGCGGCTTCACCCGCCATTATTAATTGACTCCAGAATTTTAAAGATATTTACACTGGCAGTGTATTAAAAATGTTTGTGGTTCAGAGATATGAAAATTGTAAGTAAAAATAAAATTAGAATATTTGTTCATTGTGTTAATTTCACTTAGGCCTTAGGCCTATATAATAAAGAAACGGTTTTCCTAATTTTGTAGTCGTCATGAAAGTTTACACTGCGAGAGACGAACATCGCCGAGTATGCCCGATGTCTCACGAAGCGGGCGAGCGAGCAAGCACGCTATTTAGGGCCGTTGAATTGTATAAGAGTAGATAGATATTATGATCACCAGCATTAGCCTACGTAAAAATTCCAGTACAGTCTTCAGTAATCATGAATTGAAATACAATTTTGATTACTTAAATTTTACTTTTGAGTGTGGTCCTACTGTGTATGTGTGTTTTTTATTTATTATTATTGTAATGAAATGAGTGAAAACCCCATCCTACGAACTTAATTATTAAAAAATAAATTCATATGGTCGAGTTATGAGTTGTATTTTATCTTATGATCAAAATTAACAGAAAATTTCATTTTATTTTATTTTATTGTCATTAAATTTGGTTAATATTTCACTACAATTAAAAAGTTTACATTCAGTGTTTGAAAACTCTTCTTTTACAAAATACATTAAAAATTTAACTACACCTACTTTCAGGTGTGCAACAATTTGATAAATCCATTTTTATTTACTATCTTTATTTCAAAGTTTATATGGCAAACATTATTTAACGGTTTTGTTGATTTATAACTTGGTAAAAATACTCCAAAACATAAATAATTAAACACATATTCTTTATTTATTTGGAAATCAGCCCCAAAGGAGTGCAAATTGGGTATAAAAGTTTGTATTGGAAAAAGTATATGTTCGGTTGGATTTTTCTTGTAACTTAACACTCTACTAATACTCTACAGCACAAATAATGAAACATGAACTGTATTTAACCTTATCCCAAAATTCAACCTCTGAGGGGTTTATAAACGAAAAGGGATCATAAGGGGTACAAAGTTTATTTAGAGAAACATTATTTAACGTTTCTGTTCGCTGAAACCTTGGGAAAAATACTTCAAAACATGAATTAAACACGTGTTTATTATTTGACCTTAAGGGGCGAAAAGGGGCATTATTGGAAAAAATGGTCGAATTTTCTTAAAAATGAAACTAGTACTTTCCAAAAATTCAAACCCTAGGGGTTTGAAAAAGAGAAAAGAAAAGGAGTCATAAGGAGCATAGGCGTAACCAGGCCAACCATATGGGGGGGTTAAAACATCCGGGGGTCCTTCCCCGGAAAATTTTAAAAATTAAGAAGCAAAATAACGAGTTTTAATCTTCCGGGGGTTCCTCCCCCGGAAAATTTTAAAAATCAACATGCAAGTTAACGAGTTTTAAGCTTCCGGAGACCCTCCCCCGGAAAATTTTAAAAATTAAGATGCAAAATAACGAGTTTTAAGCTTCAGGGGGTCCTCCCCCGGAAAATTATAAAAAATTAAGACGCAAAATAACGAGTTTTAAACTTCCCACGCTTTATAGCCTACTTGTATTAAGTAATTTATGGGCAGACTTAAAAAAATTATACAATTTTCCTTTTTTTAATCAATGGGGGGAGGGTTCAAACCCCCAACCCCCCCCCCCCTCAGTACGCCTATGATAAGGAGTTCATGGTTTTTAGGCTACATGGTGAAATAATACAGTATTCTTAAGCATTCTTATTTACAACATTAATCGGTAATTTTAGAAAATCGTAAAAACTAAGTACCGAGGAAACATTAGGCCTAATTCTATCAAATTACGAAATTCACGCAAGCGAAGCTGTGGGCAACAGCTACTTCTGCTTTAAGTTAATAGAATATCTTACCTGAAAGTGGTAAATCCAATGTGTTTTTTTGTACAAAAATAAATATTTGGTAGCTAAGCTCTTCCTCAATGGTGGCCAAGTGTGATTCTCTCAGTAAAAGTTTTTTAGGAATATTGTCACGGAAAGACGCTGTCATTCCAATCGAAGGGAACTTTCAGCTTTCAATCTCTGCTCAGTTACCCGGTAACACACTTTCAGTTAATAATGCATTCGACATTACACAATACCCTATACATAACAATAACTTTGACATCACTTACAGTGATATTGTAAAACTTTTCGGGTTTGCTCGGTGTGATGATACTGCGGTCAGTCACAATATGTTCTCTCTCTTTCACCAGACGTAATGCAAACTTCTCATTTGCGCAACAACAAAATAATAAAACAAAACACAATGCAATCGAATGCAGAGATAATAGTTTCACTTGCTAAAATAAAAAAAAAGTAGGAGAAAATGAGTTATCATAGGTAATAGAATTTGCGATGAAACTCGTCAACTCGAGTTGGATTTATTAAGACTATTCCAGGAATAAAAATGTAACGGATTATACAAATAATAATTACTTTCATGCTTTGTTGTATAAAACAAAACTAACAGCTGTGAGACCACGGCATACTATGAACTATAAGATCCAAAATAAAAAATCCAAAATTCCATTATTATTAAAAAAAAAAATCAAACATTCAAAAATCTAATATTAAAAAGTCCTAAAACCCAATATTACAAAATCCAAAATTCTATAATTATAAAAATTAAAAGATAAAAAAATTTAAAAATTCAAACATTCAAAATAAATAGTCCAAAAACCCAATATTAAAAAGTCCAACAATCCAAAATTGAAAAAATCCAATAATCCAAAATTGAAAAGAATAAAAAAATGTAAACAAGTTTCACTTGTGTCGCGTGGCGTTCCACGCACACTTTATTTTTTTCTTATGTGACGGACGGACCAAGATTAGAATGATTCACACACACGGTCTCGATCCTGTTGGTTGGTCTCAATACTTCGGGGATTCCCGCATCGCGCGAAGCTGTCACGAGATCGTCTGTCTGCTTCGTGCGTATGGAATCTGAATGCTGGCTGTCCTTGTTTTGATCGCATCCTGTTTCTCCTGTCCAAGTTGAATGTTGTCTCACTCGTACTTGTGTGTTACTTTAATATTCATGTAAATACCGTATTTAGTATAGTATTACCCCATTTACATTCAGCCCTCCACTATGGTTTTTGGCTGTGTTGCCACTAATAAAGTTTCAACCCTCGTATATTGCTATGTTTAAGAATGTAGGCCTAATGTATTAATATCCACAGAAATCCCTTTACTGTGAGCTTTGAGTAAGTGAGTGAGAGAGAGGGAGAGAGAGAGAGAGAGAGAGAGAGAGAGAGAGAGTTGATACCAAATATATTCCTCGTTATCAAATTCGAATGAATGGATTATTCAGCAGGATATGCAGCAAATTGCCAATGTTAGTGCGAACGAAGCGCAAAAACTTGTTCACCTCCAGTTCCAAACTCGTGTCTAAAGAATGCAAAACTTGTTTTCTATAGAGTTTTGTTACCACGAGTAAAGTTCTAACTGAAGCGTAAGGTTACTGTGAATGTAACAGAGGCTTATCTCCGAAAAAAATTACTTGTTATAATTGATCCCATTCTAGTTTGATCCTAGTCAAAACAAAGGGGAGGAGAACTCACAGAGAGTTCGCGGAAAATTCGCATCATGTGACAAAACGTGATTGGTTAATGTCATTAATATGCGCTATTAGCAGGGTGTGGCTAACGAGTGTTCGTAAGTTCATGCAACAATAATATCAACATCACGTGAAATAACAAACTCTCACTGGCATCAACATCATTATAGTATATCAATTAGCAAACAAACAAAGGAGTCATTGTTCACGACGACCCTGCGGGTCAGTTGTACTGAGAATAAACAAACTAACATAAACACGGTGACCACGTGCGTTCACACGTGCGGGCTATGACAGCCACGCCTCTTTGTTTTGAACAGGATTGTTCTTAAATGGGATAGAGAATAGTAAATTGACAGACTTTAATTAATTTATCGCGATTGTACCGAGATCATTTGTATTTGAATTTGAAAACATATTGATATGGACACGTCATAACTGTTTCCGACAATTTTTTGCATCCCTGATGATGGCAACAGAAGTGATTGTGTGAAATTCCATTAAAGTAAATTAATATTATGATAGATTTTGAAAATATGCCCTATTTGTGTCAACTAAAATAATGGAATTTTGTAGCGTGTAAACAGTAGGGTATTCTAAATTTAGAGGTGCAACCGCGATTCGTTGAACCATGGATATTTGGCAGACAATGAATTAGTTTTTGACCAATAATGGACTGGGAAGAGAATGCACTTAGTGGTTTACTCTCCTTCAGCAGGTACCACCAACTTCGGTCGGTCAGGGACGCATCCAGGATTTTAGTTTTTTTTACCCTTAGTGAAAAGTCTTGCGGACTGGTATTGCCAGAAATCTAAGGGAGTGAACACCATTCCTCTATGTAAATAATAATGAAAAGGTGAATTCCTTGATCACATGTGTAGCTCAAGAGAATGGCACAGATCATCCGAACATAAGAAATCTAAAATTTCATGAAAATAGTATCATAGATGGCTCAGGAATTTTGAAAAGAGGAGGAAGTGAACTGTGCAATTCCAATTTTCACTAACTTATTAATCTTCAATATAACTGGTTCGGGTATTTCTTAATTATAAAACCCAAAATTGGTACGAAGCAGCAATTTATGCTTTAAAAATCCACCGTTTCTTTAAAAAATCCATTCGTATTTAATTAAATCGGAATATTTATACGGTTCGAATTAAAACTGTTCCTACTGAGGGAAATGTACCGTACACATAGTACATGGAGAATCGAAATATACAAGGTTGATCATTTAAATTGATACAGATTTCTTTGTCCCAAGTGGTAAGTTTCAATCACAATCAAACAATTTTGGGATGAATTGTAAACATAACTTCACGTTAATTGTGTTAACAACATTGATAACGTTATGAATTCCTTCATAATAGCAAAGTGACACCGATTATGCAACGTATTGACAACGGAATACAGAAGTATGAAAAAGAAGAGAATTTAGTCAATCGTGTGTTGTGAGATTGCGCAATAAAAATAAAGTTATCAATCTGCACAGAAAATCTTACACTTCTATGGATCTTTATAAAAATACATATGAATCTTCCTTTTCGTGCCCAACGTAAAAATATATAGTAAGGCCATCGCAGTAACAAAGGTCCGGAAGTTAATGCTCTATCAGAAGACGAAATATGCATGCAAATATGTTTTAATTTTTTAAAAAATATGCTCCAAAACCATCGAAATATGCCCTATAATTTAAGTAATTTTAATACTTTACGTTTTCTAGTTAGCTGGATTGTATTATAAATTACATTTCTTTCTTTCATTGTCTTAGTTTTACCTCTCCCTTTTAGGATTTAAGCGACCCAAGCCGCCCGGGCCTTACAGAGCCGCGACCAGTCGGGAGAGGGATTATCTATGGATCACATACATACTTTTTTGAACAGACAAGGACCGGAGGGCCTCCCCGGATGAGTGATCAGCCCAATGCCGGGGCCACCTCCGAGACAACACGAACACATAGGACGAGACACACCATTCACACACACACACACTCACTCCAAACTAGGCGAGGATGGGATGAAGATGATAATGACGGCCAGATTATATCTGGGGACCACAAAGGCCTAAAGTTAACCGACATTTGTCTCACAGGTGAGGAAAAACCCCAGAAAAAACCCCACCTAGGTAACTTCAGGATTCGAACCCGGGCCCGCTGCGTGAGAGGAGCGAACGCATCCCTTAAATTACATTTAAACATTTAAAAAATTGCCAATGCAACAAATCTTAGTAAATTGAAAACTAATGAAGTGAAACGTCGCTTTAATATTACACAATCAGTTCCGAAAATACTAGGCTTTGTACTGTCAATTATTGTACAGTCGGTTCTCAAAACATTCACTTAGCCAAATATGCTGTAATTTTTTTTAGTTAACAGAGATATGGAGAGTATTTAAACATGCCAGAAATAGTCCTATGCCGTTAGAATGTGACAACTTAACAAAATATGCACAAATATTTTAATATCAAACTAATATGATACGTTAACTAACAAAATATATATGTATGTATGTATGTATGTATGTATGTATGTATGTATGTATGTATGTATGTATGTATGTATGTATGTATGTATGTATGTATTTATTTATTCATTGCAATTGGGTTACTACCCGGTGGCAGCGTTTCCTAATACTACAATACTACAACTAAGACTATAATATTTACACATTAACGAGTAACATCACATGAACGTTTAACATTTCATAACAAGAACCACTACATAAGAAGGTAGCATTACTTAATCTAAGTAATACACAAAGAAGACCTTAAGTTATTCTTAAATTTCTTCAGGGAGGTGGGGGTTTCCCTGAAAAGCTGCTACAGGCAATTCATCTCATTCTTCAATGGTTCTATTTACAAATGAAAACTTCCCTACAACAATATGCTAAAGAAATTATCAAATATTTTGTTATTTCATTCATGTACGCATTTTAACACTAGCATGTAATAGAGTGTAATTTAGAAATGCTATTTTTTTTAACTTCTAGGTCCTATTAATTGCTATCATTTTGTAATTTCGTTCGACCGAAACTTGATGGGCTTACTAAAACGTTGCTGAAAACAAGTGATTAATGGTTGTTCTTGTTATTTCATAGGATTACTGTTACAGTATTCATATACTATTATATAACTTGACATTTAGAACAAATCTAATTATTCAATATTGCACGATGTGTGGGCATCATAACGAACGGGATTACATGTCGTTTCATTCTTAAGTGTTGAGGATTGCATCATTGTGGGGGATACGCCACTTGGCGCAATGACAGCTACAAAACCGAGCTGCTCCATCCTAGCGGGAGCACTTCCTTACTGCAGAAGCAGGAGTAATCTTCGACCCCACTGCAAGAGTCCCTTGCAAGATCCCGGAGCTGAAGGTAAGGTTTATCAAATAAAACCAAAATATTATTAAGTTCAAAATTGAATAATTATAATTGGTTAGGGAGAGAGAGGTTATTAACCTGCTGTTTTTAGTACCGTAATACTATATTTAATAGAGATATACTGGTATACCGTATTACCAGAAAAAGTGTTGTGCTTTTTACCTGGTGCTATAATTGATCCCATTCTAGTTTGATCCTAGTCAAAACAAAGGGGAGGAGAACTCGCAGAGAGTTCGCGGAAAATTCGCATCATGTGACTTAACGTGATTGGTTAATGTCATTAGCATGCGCCATTACCGGGGTGTGGCTAAAGAGTGTTCGTAAGTTCATGCAACAATAATATCAACAATTACACGTTAAATAACAAACTCTCACTGGCATCGTCATCATTATAGTATATCAATTAGCAAACAAAACAAAGGATTCATTGTTCACGACGACCCTGCGGGTCAGTTGTACTGAAAATAAACAAACTAACACAAACATGGTGAACACGTGCGGGCTATGACAGCCACGCCTCTTTGTTTTGAACAGGATCGTTCTTAAATGGGATAGATAATAGTAAGGAGGTACAGCCCTGATTACTAGGAAGAACAATATATAAGTAATCTGATGAAAGCACCTCTGGCCTACTTTATTAAATCACATTTTTTGTCGTTGTTCGCCACAAAATATATTTCAGTATTTATCTGAAATATATTTATTAATTTGGTAATTGGAAGATAAATATAAATAATAGCAAGGAAATAATTATTTCTGAGCATCGTAAACAATAAACATGTGTAGGCCTAGTTGTTTTGCAAATAATAAATTTTATCTAAATTGCTTTACTAAGCAAGTTTTATAATGTATGATCACAAAGAAAATTAAAACCAGTATATAAACCCTAATACAAAATGAAAATCTTCATAGGAGTGTAGAAATTTAAGAATAAAGTAATTTTTCCTTCTGAAAATATAATAATTATTTAAACCTTTTTTAGTAATTTAGTGACCTTATAATTATTTTTACAAATTTCAGAATAGTGTCATACTCATAATTAATGATGAGAGTGAACTCAAATTGGCAATATTTTCAAATTATTATTCATGTAAGCTAGTTCAGTAGGTATAACTTTTCTCTCATATTTTTGTTTTGTATGTATGTTTGTTCCCTAAGAATCTTAAACTGACATTATGGTGTGATATTAGGTGCATCTAATTAGATTGTAGATTTATGGCATTCTAACCTACCGTTAATCCATTCAGCAGAGAGTAATAATCTCTTGGCCTTAAACTTTCAGTGAACTTGAATTTGCAAACATAAACCTACTTTAAAACAATTTTATAGTATTAGTTATAGATTATAATAAAACTTACAGTTTTTAGATAATTATATGTTATTCATATTTCGACATATTTCAATCTATCATTGAGAAAGAATGACTGAGAAATAATTCTTGATACTTTACGTATTTAAACAACACTGTTATGAGTGTTAAATTGGCCTGTAATTAATTACAAAGAACTCACACGAAAAGTTATTAGGCCTGTTTATTATTTTTGTTTGCTTGCCTTCTTCTACTTAATACGTAATTTTAAATAGAACTGTCTCGTATGTAACAATTAACAATCAAGTATGATATTGATAAATTTCATTTTTCCTTTTGAGGGTGAATATCAATGAATGAGATTTAAAAAGATGTTATCCACCTTATACCCTCAAAAAATATATAACCTACAAAAACCGTCGAATGATTTTGGGATTGCTTTGAAAATTACAAGATTTTGAATTTTTAAATATATGGCAGAAAGGTGTGTAAAGGCATACTGCAGATTATTTTAAATATTTTTTTAAAAAGAGACTCATAGCCTAAGAGAAGTGTGGAAACCCATTCCAATTTGTATGTATCCAGTTATTGATTTTGAACTAATTATTTTTTAATGGCAATTGTTTTTGTTATTAAGGCATCTGCTTCGTTCCATTGTTTCAACTATTAATTATATTTATATATTTTTTCTTCAGCACAATTTCAATTTCAAAGATCTGTATAAACCAAGTAAATTTAAATTATATTTTTAAATCGAGATTAATTAAGCTAAACTAAACTGTGCCTATTAACAGTGTGTTGCAAATTATTTAATGTCTATATTCTCCCAATTTCCTTCAATTAATAATCAAATCGAAAACTAATGGATATCGAGTATCACACCTTATGTTCCTTGAAATGCGTATATAATTTATTTTAAGGTGGGAACCAATGCTGATAACAACAAAAAATCCCGTATAAGAATTTTTATCTAGCAAGCAGCCGTATCGAAGAAAAGTTTTATATGTTTATTTCCTCTTCTTTTCAGGGATTCCAAAATGGACTTCAAAGTCAACTTGTTGTTGACGGTTTTGTTGCTCGCTGTCTTCAGCGTTAGTAATCTTCTGGCTGCGAAGAAGAGAGGAGACAGTCTTTCAAAGAGAAACCGAGAGCACTTCCTGGCTGTTAGAAACTTTGCCTGTCGCACTCCACAACCGAGACTTGTTCCGATTGAAGAGTTCCACACCACGAGCCCGGAGGCTCTTTATACTCCACATGCAACAGTACTTCACCGCTGTGGTTATGATAGTGGATGTTGCCGGACCTCCAGTAATATTTGCCAGCCTCTTGAATATGAAGAAGTCGAACTGGAATTTCGTGTAATGAATGCTGTGACCAAAGCTTTGTCCTCCGTAACTTTGAGTGCACATAATCACACGCTGTGTGGGTGTGTCAATCAGTATGTTTTATCCGAATGAAGTCACTAGCAGCAAAGCTACAAGAAATTTTTCTCAGCACATAATTGCTACACGAAGTCTCATGTGCCATGCGCCACAGCCACGTCTGGTACCGGTTGAAGAACTTCACACGACAGATTCCAAACATTTGTATACACCGTATGCAACGGTCCTCCACCAATGTGGTTTTAGCACCGGCTACTGTTCCAGCACTGAGTCCAGCTGCGTTGCCGTGCAGAAGGAAGAAGTGCAGTTGGTTTTCAACGTGCTCAATGTGATCTCCAAGAATTCAACCAAGGTGGTGATTCGAGCTGATAATCATACTCAGTGTGGCTGCAACACTGCACGTTCTAGTTCGAGAAGAATAGAACTTCCCACTGCTGTCCCTTCAGTGGTGGAAGGAAATGTTGCAACTGAATTGACAATTGTAACCCCGTCAGCATTGAAACGTAAAGTTCCAACAAGGAGATCTAGGGTTTATAACACAGTCTTTCCAGTACCTAAAATTATAATTCCAACTCAAGGATGTAATGAGAATAACTGGAACAGTTTTGCATGTTACTGGACCATCTGTGCTATCGTAACTGTTGTTTTGGTAACGATTTGGAGACTCATTTTCTGGTTGAGAAGGTACTATGCTTCAGTTCAGGGATCTCAACATACAGCGATTGAAAATTATGAAGTGAATGTATAAGCATAATAAAAATAAGATATTTTTATCAAAATGACTTAATTTTATTCAGTTGCCTGTCAATATTGGATCTGTCTTCATTGGTAGTCGTAAATGTGAAATACTTCATTAATTTTAATCTCTCAAAAATTAAAAATAAATAAGTATTATTATTCTCTTATGCCATTTACCCCTTAGAAAGTTGGAATTGCATAACTGTGGAAGAAGACCAGCAAATACTGACCTTTTTCTGGACTTAATGAACAGAACTCCATATAGCAATCCAATATTCATAAAAAAAGAGCCATATTGAATTACTCATTTAATTATCATATATATTTCGACCAGCTTGTGGTCATCTTCAGTGATACATAGTATGATGTTAAATAATATTGTGTAGGCTTAGGTCTATGTTATTTACATGGCCAGTTCTGAACTGAAAACTTCATTATGAGCACAGAGTAGGCTAGACACAAAATATAATGCTACAGGATGTTAGCCAATGTATGAAAGAGAGCATTATCTTTATTGGCAAGTTGTTCGTTTAAATTTTCTTCTTTGTTATTAAGTTGGTCTAGGAAAATTTCTAAATTTTCCTAGACCAACTTAATAACAAAATTTAGACATTTTCCTAGACCAACTTTTTTACAAAATTTAGAAAACTAAATGAGAAGTATATTTCAATTTAATTAAATATTGGTAACTTTTTCATTACGGGGGGGGGGGGCGGGCCACTCGAGCTCCCTCCCTGGCTACGTCGCTGACTATATGGAAACTCATAGAGAGTGCTATTCAAGTAGCAGTGGAGGAGGTACCATATTAAATTAATCATGGAAGGCACGAGGCTGTTCTCGGTGCGTCATTCGCTCATGGTACGCAAGGAGGAAGAATGAGGAGACCCTGAGGGGAATATGTTAGGTTCGTACTGGCATTTGCTTCTTTTTTTTCTGTACTTCACCTGATTCTCTCACGCGATTGAAAGCAATGAAAAGTAAGAGTTCATAAACAAGATGTGTCACTGGCAAGGTGCGAATCAAGCTTCTTAATGACTTAGCTGAAATTCTTCTGCTGCATCATCCTTTACGCACTGAAATTTCAAATGCATTTTCTCGTTATGTACGAGGGCTGGGGCATAAGTCATGGCGACTTTTTTTTATTTTTTAAAACGTGGGATCATTTTGATATGTTTAAATATGCAAATGAAAGGGCATGGTAGGGAATGTACCAGTGGCGGACGCAGAAATTTTTTCGGGGGGGGGGGATTTGAATAGGTAGAAAGAGTACTAAACAAAATTAACTAACTTACGTATATAATTAGTTTATAAAACTGCCACTTACATTGCATTTTTTCAAATTTCGGGGGGGGGGGGTGTAACCCCCCTATCCCCCCCCCGCGTCCGCCACTGGAATGTACGTATGATCAGAATATGGGTACTAGATGTAGTATAGAGTAAGGAGCAGACATCCATAAAAATGCATACACGACGGTATCGTGTCACTCTACCGTATTGCAGCAGTTGGAAGCATGAAAGCACACATAGTCCAACCTAAAAACCCCTCGATCTTCGATACGGAAGTTCCTTATTCCTAAAGCTTTCGCCAGCTCCCTTTAGCATTCTCTGAATTTTTTCTCTAAGAAAAAACAATGCTGACGTAAGAACGCTGTTCATATCTTGTCATATCCATTCTGCAGGGCGGATGACTCACAACTTCATCCCTTTGTGCATATAAAATTGCCTTGAAATTACCCTCGTACCGACCTTCGAGGATTTTATAAGTTGGGATATACTTGGTTTCATTCTTCCTACTACTTCAGTACCACGATGCATTCGTGTATGCATGTTTATGGGTGTCTGCTCCTTGCACTATCCTACAGCTAGTACTCATAATCAGCAACATACATTTCATTTGTACATTTCAAAATTCCAAAATGATCCCAAATTTTTAAAGAATGAAAAAGTTGCCATAACTTATGGCCTATCCCTCGTGTTTTAATAAATTCCGCACGCAGCAATAGCAAAGCAATAGCAATGATCGGCATTCTTGTCATCTTTACTGATGTTACAATGTTGCGACTTACAAATCCTGGCCAACAATAATTAATATGATTTATACTAGGTTATTACAAGAGAGGGAGAAATAATTCCCTGGCAGAGAGAAATATTGCTGTCATCTGCCACGAAAACAGTTTTACCAGCCGGGGAATTCCCCCGTCATCCCTTTTTAATTCGCACAGTCGTCACTAGTATTCAGTTCATACTGACATAACCGAATTATCTGAAGTGCATACAGGTAGTAAGATGCATTTTAGAGGTTCTATTCTTCAAGTTTTAACCACGCATGCCCTCAGCAAACTGCATCTATTACGCATGCTCCCCAAGTGGTCGATAATTATTTTATCGCTACAAGTACACGTTACAGACCCGAAAGCGTTCCAGAAATGTAGTTGGTATAGTTTGTTCAAAGAATTGTAATTTTTATTTTTGGCATCCTCTTTCCTCAACCAATCCCAATATGTTCAATTCATCGTCATTGTTGTATAGTGCCACGGAGGTCTGTAGATGTGCCGAAATTTTGTCCATCAGGGGTTTTTCAACGGACCTGTATATCTAAAGGTATTTTTACACATTTGCGCACACTAATGCCCTCGATCTGGAACGGAGTCGAACCTTTTAACTCGTAAACAAAAAAACTAGTTCCCGATTTATTCACCCAGGCAGACTAATAACAAATGGTGAGATTCTGAACAGCAGAAAGTTTTGGTGACTAAATATGTGTAATAACTTAATAAGCAAACTTTGAAAGTACCTAATATTTCAGTTGTTGTTAAGAAGAAATACCTACGCTAGTAATTAAAATTAATAAATAATGTAGAAGCCTAAGACAGGAATACTTGCTATAGTTAGTTAGTTAATTTTATTTTCATTACACAGTACAATGTTTTTCATAAAGTCTGTTACGTTTAATATTATTAAACATTTCTTACTTCAATATTTAATACATTTCAATTTATAATTTATTAAATTACACTTGAAATACAAAATATACACTATGCAATTAATATCACACTATAAGAAGTCTTATATCTTAAAAACATGATACTTTATTAATAATATAGACTACGGGTATATTAGAATTTTTTATATTTGCATTTTTTGCCGTACATAGAAAATCTGCTAATACAAAAATTGAATGAAAAACATAAATTTAATAAAGAAATTTACAAAATAACAAAAAATAAAAATTTCTTATATTACAGGAACAGTTTTAGAAACGAAAGGAATTGAGCTTATTCTTAAATGAAATTTCTGTTTTTTATGATGCTATATGAAAGGGAAGTGAATTAAATATTTTAGAACGTGAGCAGTGTGGAGACGATTAGAAAAGATGGATACAGTGTTTAGACTGTGCTATGCTGTCTTCATTTAGCGTGTTATAAGATTGTTAGTCAGAATTTATTTTAATAAGGTGTCTATGAGAATAATCAGTTTTAAAAAAGAAAACTCGAAACTCATGTTTTGAAATGTCTAAAATTCATCCAGCTACAAGTTCCAGCTACTGCCTAGAAGACCCAACACTCTGCAATGGTATCTCCTACCTAGAATCTCCGAAATAATTTGACGTTTAGAAGAAACAGTTTATAAGCGATTGACCGGCAACTTCTCTAACACATGTGTTCTGTGGGTTGCGTTAGTTTCGTCTTCATTATGGCCAGGGTGTCGGTTTGGCCTTACTTAAACATAATAATCACCACCATCGTCATTTTTAACCTTGTTTATCTTCCTTCTGATCATCATTGCCATCATCACCATTGTCGTGATTGTATTTATGAAATATTATGTTTAATCTTTTTTATTTATTTTATTTTAATATTACTGATTTGCCATGCCTCGTATTTCATGTAGGGCTAGGCTATTTTCTACTAAATTAAGTCTGTGGATCAATAAAAATGTGAATACTATTACAGTGTGTATAAGAGTTTTATTAATTAAATTGTATTAATTAATTATTAACTTTTAATTAATTAAGAGTTTTATTAATAATTATTTTATTAATAATACATTAATAATGTATTAAGAGTTTTATTAATTAATTATTAATTAATCATGTTTTTACAATATTAATTATTAATAATAATTAATATAAATTATTAACTAGTTGACAGAAAAAATAACGGACTGCCCTGCGATTGCGTATACGCCTACCAGGATTGAATTCGCTAGGGTGCACATAGAATGGAATTAGATCTGAATCCGATCCGTTCCTCTATTTCCGGTGGATTGGATCAAAAATTCATTCCGGACAGAGTCCACATTTGCATGCCGATCTCGATACAGGGAAACAGATTCAGATCATTATGAATCCTGCATATAAACGTAGAAAATATTACTTCTTTCCCCCACATTCAGCAATACGATGAACCATTAAATGTTATCAGGATTATTGGACAGGGCTTGAGATGAGATGTTATGCAGGATTTAAAGTATTTTTTAAGTATTGGTAATCCCAATTTTAACATGGAATTTATATTACAATAGCTTCTAAACTGTCCATCTTCACATGTCCGTCCTTGTTCATGTCGGTTGTCGAGTGTCTGCCTTTCAGGAACTAGGTAAAGACCGAAAAACAGAGTAGCGGAAGAACACTCCGGGTCTTCAGATGTAGTCTACATCTTGTTGAAGTGCGTATTAAGTTTATTTTGGAAAAGCCACGTTCACATTCGCCAGTAGAAATGGGAGTCTTTAGTAAAAAATCAAGTGCATTTTAAAAAGTGCCCGGAAGTTTTCCAATACGCGTAGACTACTGTACCGGCAGAAAAAAAGCGCTGCTGGGATTGTATAACACAGGTATAATGACTGTCCCTTGCATGCAGAGGGCTCGATTACGCCGAATCTCAAGTTCTCAAATGATCATAATCTTCTTCTATATATACCGAACCAAGATATCTAACTATATACAAAATTAGTCTATGTATTATTATCTGTATTCTGCCCAGTAGTGTAGCCTCCGGCTGTGGGACTCTGGGTCAACTATGGTGAAATAAAAAAATATTCAAAAATGTCTTGAAGATGGAAGTAATTTACCACTAAAATAAGTTATAGGCTACATTTTCTAACTCATAAAATCAACAAAGTCAGATCAAAGAGCTTTCTTGCAAAGTAACCAGTCTCTCCAAATCACATTTCACAAAACGATAATTTTATAACTTTAGGAAATAAAACCGAGGGGATGGATAATAATAGTGTCTCGAGCTACCAAGCCGGTGAGTAGGAGGCTTGATTCCGAGCTTTCGGCAGCTTTCTCCGCTGCCATCTTCTGGGAATGGCTATGGTCCTCACTCCACCTATACTTTCTTCGTCTTTTCTATATAATACAGGCCTTTTTCCACTCAGATCACTTCTCACAGAAGATTGCAGCGGAACGGATGGCCGAAAGCTCGAAATCAAATCCTTCTCTCACCGGTTGGAAGCCCGAGAAAATCAATCGGGTAAATTAACGTAATACCCTTACTTACAGAATGTATGTGCAATTCATAAAAATACCACACCCACTCTCGGAGGTTTTAATAGTCCTCTGGGAGCTTTTTCTTAACAAATTGTTAAATAAAATTATTTCTTTATTCAGTTATTTCGTTGTTCAGAATTTCCTTATTTTTCGCGAAATGCAAACAAAACATCGAAAAAAATGTGTTATTTCTCTGTAGAAATGTTAGAGCAATGGTCAATGAACCTCTGGATGCTGTTGCAATAAGGAGCCGCCAGTTGAAATAGGTAGGCTACTTTACTTAAAATTAAGGTTAGGGCAAATCAAAATTCACCGATGTCTGTTCGCGAAAATTTAAAAATAAGATAAGCTTATAATCCCGGTACTGCAAAAGCTTTGGTAATTATTACCTCAAGAAAGTGTGGTGACGTGCGAAAGTGGGCATGTCCAGTGTGCAGATATTAGACGAGAGCAAGACCTCGAGAAGGCCACTTTACAGTGAACAGCCAGCCAGAGCGGTTTCTGCAAGATAATACATGAATCAAGTTTCTTCTTCGTGTTGCATCACACGTCTAATGATTACATTTACCTAGCTATAAGCGGTAAGTCATTTCTAAAGTTTTTACGAATGATTATAAGATTGAATTTGAGCAATAAGAAATATCTTCCCGACAGAGCCGTTTTATTGGTTCATTATTATGTGTGTTATTATTACCTGTTATGCATGACTATTAAAAATATAATAGCCCATATCCATTCATTTACTTCTCTATTACTCTTCTGATTTTAACGCGATTATTAACACATTGTCATTTAAATTTTCTATGAATGGACATTAATTGATTTTAATTATTTAAAAGTAGCCTAGTCTATTTAATTTATTCATAATGAGATAAGCTTATTAATATCATGCTGATAAAACAATATTGATTTCGTTTAATTACATTATTATTATAGCAGCTCTAACAACATTAAATTAAAATATATTTTAATTTTAATATTACTAAATATAAGTATATTTATAAATTCGATTAAATGACCAGGTAATTTTAGAAGATAGATTATATTTTACGAAAATGTTTATCACAAATAACTAAATATGTTTTCTTTTTCATATTTGAATTGTAACCTATAGGCATACACCCGATTTTTCTTTAAAAAAAAGCTCAATATTAAAATTGTTACTGCATTACATATTATCAATTTAAGAGAAATCGCTACTGCTGGATAGAAATTTATAAATCTTCAAAGTAATTTTGCACGTGTTCATCTGCTTCATACTCAACCTTTTTCAATAAAAAAAATTGTCAATATTCAAATAATTCCAACATACATTAAGAAAATGTAATTCAAACAACGAAGAGATTAAATTATTTCTTGGAATGTAAAAAAGAGATGGTAATAAATAGGGACCGGATTCTTAGATTTTCACCTATTTTTTCCTTACTACCAAAACCAGAAACTCTTACACATTTTCTCGAGTCTTGTCCATAGGATTCACACACATTAATTCTGTAGTACCTAAACACCTAAATGGGATATAAAAACCTAATTTACTCCCAATAGGTTTTTGGTCAAAATTATTAGCTTTTTTGCTTGAAAATCGATATTTTGCGGAGACAAGAAAACCTTTTGTTGTTCTGATTGGTTGATTCCAAACAATAATAATCTCTCCAATCCAGACGCCCCTAGATGCACTGTCCCTATCTATAAAAGAGCACCAACCATTCATTTGACAGTGGAGCTAAGAGTCGGGAATTCTCCAAACGACCAGTTGGTTGGAAGCCCGACATATTGTTGTTCCTTTGTTTGAAAAATAAACAGTTTCTAATTTCTATGTTGTTAATGTAATCTTTAGTCTATTTAATGCAAAATACGTGTATGTCACTGTCTCTATCAAATTCACTAATACGTAACATATCGTAATCATAAATCTATATTAATAAAAGGAAGTGTCTGTCCTCCGTCTGTCTGTCCTCCGTCTGTCTGTCCTCCGTCTGTCCGCGATGCCCAGCGAAATCTACTCAACGCAGAGATCTGAAATTTTATACATAGGCGGACTAAAGGGTCGGAATGTGCACCTCGAAGCCGGAATTTTAATTTTCGCTTTCGTTTGTGAGTTATGAGTAAAAAACTGGCAGAAAACGTGCATTTTTTTGCGTTTTAGAAGCATCAGTTTCAGTAATAAATTTCAATATCAAATCACTTACAGATGGCTTTGGCTATTTTTGTCATCATACCTCATACCTTGGAAATAAAAGCAACGCGATCGCTTGATTTTGTTAGTCCATCCTAGACGATTCAATTGTTTAGAGTGTCAAGGCCCACAGACATATGACATTTTCAACCTACACGGAAGAAGGATAATCAACCCTAAATATGATCAAACATTGTTCGATTTGAACGAAACTCACTATACAGGGGTTTTCTGGGCCAAGGAACTCGAATCTGAGGTCGCTTTTACCAGGGGACGCTACCTAATCGTGGAATGCACTCCACGTGATTTAGGTGTTAATAATTATAAATTGAAATAATTATCGCGGGGGAAGCCGCGGGCACATGCGGGCACATGCTGTTTGTCTGTCTGTCCACGATGCCCATCGAAATCTACTGAACGCAGAGATCTGAAATTTTAAACATAGATTCACTGAAAGGTGGGCGAATGCACCTCAAAGCCGAATTTTTAATTTTAGCTTTCGATCGCGAGTTATGAGTGAAAAACTGGCAGGAAACGTGATTTTAGCACTGTCGAAGCATCAGATTTCAGTAATACATTTCAATGTCAAATCAATTGCAGTTGGCTTTGGCTATTTTTGTCATACCGTGGAAATAAAAGCATCGCGATCGCTTGAATGTTGTAAGCCCACGCTGGTCGATTCATTTGTTTAGAATGTCAAGGCCCGTAGACATATGAAATTTTCAACGTACACGGAAGAGGGGTAATCAACATAGACCTAAATATGGTTAAACATCGTTCGATTTGGCCAAAACTCACTATATAGGGATTTTCTGGGCCAAGGAACTCGAATCTGAGATCGCTTTTACCAGGCGACGCTATCTAATCGTGGTATATAATTCACGTGATTTGGGTGTTAATAAATATAATGATTTAACTATTATGCTCTTAATTTTTAATTCTTGAAATAATTATCGCGGGCGATCGCTTGATTTTGTAAGTCCATCCTGGACGATTCATTTGTTTAGAATATCAAGGCCCGAAGAAATATGAAATTTTCAACCTACACGGAAGAGGGATAATCAATATAGGCCTAAATATGGTCAAACATTGTTCGATTTGGACGAAACTCACTGTACAGGGGTATTCTGGGCCAAGGAACTCGAATCTGAGGTCGCTTTTACCAGGCGAGGCTATCTAATCAAGGTATGTAGTCCACGTGATTTAGGTGTTAGTAAATATAATGATTTAACTATTATGCTCTTAATTTTTAATTTTTGAAATAATTATCGCGGGGGAAGCCGCGGGCACATGCTATCTTATAATAATAAAAGGACGTGTTTGTCTGTCTGCCAGCGATGCCCATCGAAATCTACTGAACGCAAGGATCTGATTTGTTAAAGATAGATGGACTGAAAGGTGGGCGAATGCACCTCGAAGCCGAATTTTTAATTTTAGCTTTCGTTCGCGAGTTATGAGTGAAAAACTGGCAGAAAACGTGATTTTAGCGCTGTCGAAGCATCAGATTTCAGTAATACATTTCAATGTCAAATCAATTGCAGTTGGCTTTGGCTATTTTTGTCATACCGTGGAAATAAAAGCATCGCGATCGCTTGAATGTTGTAAGCCCACGCTGGTCGATTCATTTGTTTAGAATGTCAAGGTCCATAGACATATGAAATTTTCAACCTACACACGGAAGAGGGATAATCAACATAGACCTAAATATGGTTAAACATCATTCGATTTGGACGAAACTCACTATATAGGGATTTTCTGGGCCAAGGAACTCGAATCTGAGATCGCTTTTACCAGGCGACGCTGTCTAATCGTGGTATGTAGTCCACGTGATTTAGGTGTTAATAAATATAATGATGCTCTTAATTTTTAATTGTTGAAATAATTATCGCGGGCGAAGCCGCGGGCACATGCTAGTTAATAATATAATAATAATACATGTTTTTATGTTATCACATATCACCATTGTAATAAGGATTCCAATTTTGATTACCGTACTATTCCTCTTTAATTCAAAGTAGCCTAAATATGATTTCTAAAACGTTTATTTCAAAGATGAGTCATATAGTCATGCAATTATTTCTCCGCCTTCAGTTCCTCAGTGATGACAATGAGTCATATATTATCTTCGGTCATATTTAAAGAAGGCAAACAAGGAAAAGACAGACTTCTTAGTTATCGGGGCCATCATGTGTAGAATTCAAGGTGAAAATCATTTTTTTTATGTATTATAATAATAATTTCGGCCCATTAACAGATGTAATGTAATATATGCATTAATGACCCAAATTACATTTAGGAGTGATAAAGTAATATTCTAGGCCAGCGTTTCTCAACCTATGGTCCAGATGGTCCAGTGCAGATGGTCCTCAGACATAATTGAAAAATATCATAAAGCAAGTGGAAAGTAAAGAAGTAAATTTTTTCACATATTTCGTTATAATGACCTATACTTAATATCCCAAATATTAAGAATATAGGCCTTCTTTTAAAAATAGGATATAAAATTAGGGGTCCGTAAATTTTTTTTAGACATTTTAGAGGTCCTCGGGTTCAGAAAGGTTGAGAAACGCTGTTCTAGGTCAATATGTAAAATACATGTGATATTATTTCATTAAAAACAGATTTGTCTCAAATGTTGCCCAACGTATAGTATGTGTGAAAAAAAAGTACCCATATTTCTCTATTACAAACGTATACTAATACTGCAATCTTACAAACAAACCAACATGTATTAATATTTTAATTAGATTATACTGAACGCTGATACCAGTAAAAATTTGAAAAATGTTATGCAGATGTTTAAAAAATGGCGTTTTAAAATTTACAATTTAACTCTCATTCTCTTGCCTTTGTGATTAAATTGTAAATTTATAAACTTCGAATCCTGTAAAGAATTAAATAATTAATAACATTGATAAATAATAAATTGTTTGTTAGGCCAAGACTTAGTTAAAAATAATTGTACTCCTATCGAAGAAATAAGTAGCCATTCTTTAATGTTTTCTGGCTGATACTGAAATGTATTTCTTCCATAATTTAGATGACCTACAACAAAATAATAATAATAAATATTAAAAATTATTTCCATTCCAATATCATTAGTTCATTGTTATTATTCAAAATGTTAAAGTAAATTAAAGCTTTCAAATAATGATATCAATACAAAATGGCAGGTTTAAAATAGTGGTTCTCAAACTGTGGAAGGTAAATTTTGTTATATTGACAAATATCCAAACGCTACAGAATTTTTTTTTGGGGGGGGGGAGGGGATTCACACCAGTGTTTCTGGTTTAGAAGTAATGGTATCAATACAATCTGATTTTTTAGCGATGTACTATTGGCATGAGAAATTATATGAGGATTCTTTTTTCTATTGCTCTTCTCCAGGCTGCGAAATGAGATCAACCCTGCTTGCAGTAATTCTAACGCATCTAATGACTACACTTATAAATGCCAAGAGAAAAGACAACAAACTTGGGCAGCAGATAAAGATGAGGAATAGTTTGAAATGCCTTGAACCTCAGCCACGTATTATACCTCATGAAGATATTGGCTTGGTAGAACCTCATATTGTATACACTCCTAGAGCCACGGTATTGTTTCGATGTGGATACGACACAGGATTTTGCCAGAACGATGGTTGTTATTCCATTGAACAGCAGGAGGTTCAGCTTGTCTTCAACGGGAAGGATACATACACTGGCCATTCTACACCAGTCGTAGTGAATGTAGTTAACCACACAAGATGTGGATGTGCAAATTCTAGAACCGAAACCTCTTCAACTGATGTTCCTATTTATCTTAGTAGTGAAAATACAAATAAAAGACTGAATGAGAGGTTATATGAACACTTAAAAAATGTAGAATATTATGCTTGTGAAGCCCCGAAACCTTACCTTGTTTCACACCAGTATTTTAATTTAACAGATCCGCAGATGGTGTATACTCCATCTTCCATAGCACTCAATCAGTGTATATATAATATACAATATTGTGCATTGTATGACGACATCAATTGCCATAGAATCCAGAAAGAAGAAGTAGAGGTGCATTTTTTGGAATTTGATGCTATTAACAATACAACGAGAACTATTATTGTAAATACAGTTCAGGATAAAGACTGTGGTTGTGTTGCTAGAAACACCAGAAGACATCTACCAAGAAATGAACTAAATAGAACTTCTAATTCCAGGAATTTCAGTTTTGTGACTCTTACAATGTGTTTATTATTCAGGTTCATAGTGTACAGTACATGAACTGTCTATATTATTTCTAAAGCATTGTTATCTTCTTTCTTTTCTTTATTTTATTTATGTTTTCCTATTCTATGCCATATTATTCTCATGGCAAGAAGAATAAGACTTCGGCATTAAAATTTGTTACTTTTTGGATAACAATTTATATGGTCGAATAAGCTTAAAGTTTGAACATTTGGCATTGTTCCATATAGGGGAGCCACCTTACATAGGATTGTCACTGTGAAGACCTATGTTCTGGCCAGGAACATGGATACAAAAAATGAAAATATAAGTAAATTTACAATTTTAAGATGTGTAACAAATTAGTCACCATAGTCGGCTAAACAGCCTGCTGAATTAAATAAATAACGTAAAAACACTGAGATTTTCAGCCAACTGCTGGTTGAAATTAAATCCACACCCATGTTCTGTCAACACTGCTCTTCTTCTTGGGAATTGTTTACCATAAATATTTGGCCCCTGTTCCTGGCCATGTACAGTATCAAAAGGCTTACTATATTGAAAGGCTATACAGTACCGAAAAGCTTTACAGCATCGAAAGGCTGTATGGTATCAAAAGGTTGTACGGTATCAAGAACAAAGGTCTTCATATTGAGAAACTTACAAATGCTGGCTTCATTAATTTAGGAGTATTGTGAACATTTCTGTGCAATAAACAAAAGTAACACTATAGCAGTTATCATGATCGTATAGTGTAAATTTCCTAAAATTTAAGACTGATTTATTTTTTGCCAAATGTATGCTTATTTTAACTGTATGAATCACTGTGAATCTAATCTGCTACAGTAAAAGTACAATACTTAAGTTGTCTAGTTCAAAGCCAAGTGATTCTTTCATGCAAATCTAGTGAAATATTTGAGATGCCAATCCAAAAGTTGCCAGAATGAATTTTCCATGCTTGCCCAGAACACAAAATTAGATGACCAGCTACTAAGCAAACCACCCCAAAGAAATAGTAGTTATGTTCTTGAAAACCAACTTCCTACGTATTCACAAGTTAAGACGACGAGCAATCTATGTGCTATTACATGCTGATATCTTAACTGAAGTAGGTGGATTTTTCCTAAGAAAAAATCTAAGAAAAAAACTATAAGCTTCATGTCATAGATTTACAGTACTGTATGTAAGTTAAAGAATTTAAAACCAAGTTAGAGCATCTGGACAAAATATCTTGAAACTTTCACATCCTAATATTACCTTAGTTTTAGTTTTAAATTCTATCTGCTTCTATTTTTATCATGGAATTTATCTTACTTATTTATACATATATAAATGCACCAATGTTTCAGAAGATTACCGGTATTGCATAAATGTATTGTTAATCATAATTACCAGTCTTGCATAAATGCATTTTTAATCATAATGTTTGATTCATTCTCATTTAAGTGGGTAAGACAGTGTGCCATATGGATGAAAATCCTAGACATTTTTCATTATAAGTAATTTAAATGTGTATGTATGTAACTTATAATATGTTTGAAAAAACAGTCTGTATAAAAAATAAAAACTGTGATTATTTATTGATGATTGAAATATTTTGAGGAAAAAGCAGTCCTTGCAATTCTGTCAAAATGGTATCATAATTTGATACCCACATTACAGGAATTGGCTGAAAACATACTTCAAGACTCGCTCTATATTGTCCATAACCATTTGTATTCAGAATATTTTAATAAATAGGAAGGGAGTCCTCTATTGATGGCTGCTTTAGGAAAATAAATTGTGATCTTTAAAAATATATAGTTCTTAGAATTGTTTTTATTTGGCTGTGTCCTATTGGCACCCTTAATTTAAGGCAGCTGTCCTAACAGGATTTCCCCCCCCCCTTGAATATAAATACAATCACTGATGTACATTAAAACCGATTTAAATTTGTGTTCATGTTTATTTCCTTACTTCATTTTATTAATGTAATTCTTGCTTCCTTGTTTGGTTTAATATTTTCGTGTTTCATTTAATTCAGTTTTTTTTTTAATTTTTAATGATTTGCTTGTATTGAACATAAATTTTGTTTCTTCGTTCTTTTCACTGATTTTAATGTGCATATCATTTATGTTCTTTTTTTTTGCTTAATTAACTTGGTATTTTTGTTTCTGTACCGACAGGAAATAATTATATACCTCCATATATTCTTTGACAAAATAGTAGGTATTATTTATAACCATTTTTCTCACTGCTTTTTAAAAATATTGTGTGTGTTTCCCCCCGCCAATGTGATGGAAATTTGATTTTATCTTTGAATCTCTTATTATAGCTATGTCGATTTTCATTATGAATAGCGTTAAAGTTATTTTGTATATAACTGATCAAGTGTCCATCATTGTGGTGCAATTGGCAGCAAGCCTGTCTCCCAACCCAAGCAGCCTATGCTTGAATTCCGAAAGGGGTGGATTTTAATATGACCCCAAGGGCTGGACTTAGGAGAGATGATGGGGTACAAGTCTGTGCATCAAATATACCTGGGTTCAATTCCAAACCTCTTTGCAGTGCATATGACGTGGAGGTGTATGTCATATTGTTAGTGATTCATCTGTTTGACAGGGATGTTTAGACTGGCAGTCCCCTTTGGTGTCATTTGACAAGTTGGCTAATAACAGTACTGGGTTTCCCTTCCAACCTTCCTTACCTCACCATCGTCACTCATATAGTGCAGTTACTCATTGGATGGCCAGTCGGCTTCAAAGGTTTCGGTGTTTCTTTATGTTAATTGATCTGACTAAATCGGTCTTGGGCTTCCGCTATCCAAAACAAAAGCAACGTTGCAATATTCTCTCATTGTTATCACTGACCTCAGTTCTTCCTTCGCTTTATTAAGTGCCAGTATGGTACTTTATGAGATTGTGTGGGGGACGAAAAATGTCTGTCCGTCTGTCTGTCTGTCCGTCCGTCCGTCCGTGTGTCTGTACGCGCTCTAACTCAAATACGCTTTTTCGGATTTTCATGAAACTTGGAAAACACATTTATAATGTCAATGGGAAGAACCCTATTGATATTGAACCAAATCGGTTCACCGGTACCGGAGTAATGCCCAATTTAGTGCCTATTTTAATAGATTATGGCGCCTTTCTAATAGAAAGGCGCCATAATTCAAATACGCTGTATCGGATTTCCATTAAACTTGGTATACGCATTTATGACATCCATGAAAAGTACTCTGTTAAATTTGAACCTAATCTGTTGACCGGTACCGGAGTAAAACCCAATTTAGTGTATATTTTAAAGGCGCAATAGCTCAAATACGCCTTATCGGATATTTATGAAACTTCGTATACGCATTTATACTATCCATGGAAAGACGTCTGTTGATGTTCAACCAAATCGGTTGGCCAGTACCGGAATAATGCCCAATTTATTGCCTTTTATGTTAATATATGAGAAGTCGCGATAACTCAAATATGCTTTATTGGATTTTCCTGAAACTTTGTATACCCATTTATAATGTGCATGGGAAGACGTCTACCGATATTGGACCAAATCGGTTGTCCGGTACCGGAGTAAAACCCAATTTAGTGTCTATTTTAAAAACGCGGTAACTCAAATACGCTTTACCGGATTTTTATGGAATTTGGTATACACATTTATAGTTTTCATGGGAAGAGGTCTACTGATACTGGATGAAATCGGTTCACCTGTTTCGGAGTAATACTCAATTTGGTGCCTATTTTATGATCTTCTTCTTCTTCTTCCAGGTTATTTTACGACGCCCCTCTCACAGTCTAATATTTTATGATAATATACGTATTCGAAAGAATTTATATAAAAAAAAAAAGCAAATCATTTATCATGACAACATAGTCAATTGTTTTACTGTGATATTTTACGGCTTTGGAAATTAAAATAGAGATAGCTATGACCAAAAACACTATTGTTTTACATGCGCTTATAACTTACAACTAGACCGTTAAACTGACCCAGGTGACCGAGATGGTAACGTTTTGGCCTCACGTTATGGAGTTCCATGGTTCAAATCCCGAAACCAGCCAATTTCACTTTCTTTTTCGTATTTTTATGTGAGTGTGCGATTGTCAAGATATCAAAAATCTGTACAGTTCAGCTGATGCTGGAAGATTTTAATCTGATTAAAAAGAAAACTAGACCTTTGTTCTTCCCTAAGCCTTGCTTAATGAATAAATCTGGAGCTTAACTTGTAAATCAATTAAAAAAAACATATTCTGCATATCATAATTGCAGTCATAACTGATTAAAAAAAACATACTGGCACTTTTTTACATCAGTTTACCTGATTTTATTCAATTCACACATGTTATTGTTTACTGTAACTTGATCTTGCAACAACGCATTCACTCCACGCGGAGTAGACGAGTAGCTGTCAAAATCGCCACAGGACATTCTTAGATTTTGATTGGCTGGGGTAACTAGCTGATTGGTGCGGTAAAACAAAGAACATGGGTTGAGCTGTTGGCAAACTTTTCCTCCTAACGAAAGGAAGCCGCCTGGGTATGCAATGAGTACCTCACACTTCACTGCACATACAGGGGAGTCCCGCTAATCTGGACCCCGCTTGTCCAGACGTCCAGGTTTTTTTATATTGAACAGTCACTAAATTTTGAATTTAATCACAAATATGTTTTGTTTGCTCAATCCTACATTATTCATAGGTTATAAACTTTGGTCGACATACACAGTGGTATTAATACTGAAATTAAGTTGTAGGAAAAGTCATATTTAAAAAAAAATATATATATATTTTTTTTTATAGTTTTACCCATCTAAAACTTGTATTACAGTATAGTATGTGCATTTTAGACTGCCGGCGTGGTCTTGTGGTTAGTGTCTCAGATCCGTTGGCCCAGGTTCGATCCCTGGTACCTCCTCGGACTTTTCTGAGGTAGGGAGGTCTGGAACGGGGTGCACTCAGCCTCATGATTCAAACTGAAGAGTTACTTGATAGGGAAGTAGCGGCACCGGTCATGGAAACCACCGGCATTAACGGTCGAAGGTGTGACCTGTTTTTGGATTTTAGTTTACTGAAACTTGCAACTATGTGAAATGGAGAAAAAAGGAAAACATAAGTGAATTTTGGAATTAAATGAGAATGTAGATGCAAATGCGTTTAAGTTTCCGTTTCAAGAAATTTCGGAATTGCCCTTATGCTTTTAGTGCTGTCATGGTCAAATGCAGAAGTTGAAAGTGCTTTCGGCTAGTTGAACTTGAATAAATTATTTAGCTTAATTTAGCGGATTTTGAACACTGTTTTAACGAAACAATTTGTTTAGAGTTGGCCACTCTGATCATGGCGGTTGACAAAGATGTTGACGATTGAGTTCGAGGCTATACAAAGTGAACACAGAAAATTGACGGCTGACGGTAGGTGCAGTGTAGCCAACTCAGCAAAATTTCCGCTAAATTTGGTGGATTTTTAACTTTGTTAACGGGGGAAACTTTGGTTTTAACGGATAGCGAATTTTTCAGTGGATTTTTTAGTACTTTGACGAAATATTTAACAAAATCTAATGTAATGCCATTTAAAAAAAAAAAAATTGCTTTATTGAATGGTCTAGACTAGCTATGTACACTCGTGCGCACTTTTTGTTGGGAGCATGCTTATGTACGCTGAAAGAATGACATCATTGTCACACGCACACTGATCCCATGACCTACACCTACATACCCGGGTCGGGAAATTCCCGCTGTACGGACCAATAGAGGGAGATTAACAGTTCAACTCCTTGTTAAACGTCGGATGCTCGCGTCGTGTGGGTTGCAATAAAACTAGTATTGTGTGATCCATTATTATTAGCACAAAACGTAATGGCGAAAGTTAAAGACAAAAAGTGCAGTCAGAAATTTAGGAAAGAGTGGCTTAATAATCCCTTATTGAAATATTAGTTGGTTGAGATACCTTCCAATGTTAGCTAGGTACAAATACTGTCAATACAACATAAATTCCAGGTCGTGTGATTTACTTGCACATGCAAAAGCAAAGAAGCTTCTAAAAGCAAAGAAGCATCTAAAAGCTGCAGAACCTTTTTCTTCACAAGAACAGTCAAAGTTAGATTCTCATATAATTGGGCGAACAAATAAATGTGTGGCTGCATTAAGGCTGGGTTCACACTCAGGCGATAAGCGATAAGCGATATATCGCACGATACGCGACACGCACGGACAGATACTTGAAATCTAAAGGGAGGCGATAAAAAAGGTTCACACTCACGCGATAGCGCAACATATCGCAAGTGCTATATCGCTCGAAGTGCAGCATGCTGGTCGCCTGAGCGATTTGTTACTTACGATATTGTAACTTTTGTAGTGAAGATTGTGTTCCCACCACATTTTAGGTAGATTTCGAAGAAAAATCTACCTATTGCAATCGATACCATTTCATGACTTTCGAAAAATTCTTTCATATCTTTACGTTTCATGCCTCCAAGTACGAAACCACCGCCCGTTCAAAAAAAAAAAAAGTGATATATACATATCTTTACACGCTAGCAGCCATAATTTTGAAGATATTTGAACCAAATTTTATTATGTTATTTCTAGGCCCAATAGTTCGGACAAGTTCGTTAATGACCAAATTTGGCCCATGGGGAGGGTCGGGGAGGGGTAGAAATGTTGAAATATGTATATCTCGGCTCCTATGAAGTATAGAGGGAAACTTTGTTTGAATAAATTAGAGAACTCCCTATGGAGTTCACAGTGACACCAACGATTCGGGAGTTTTGGTGGTACGAGTTGGGGTGGTTGGTTGGGGGATGGAAGTTCGAAATTTTTGAAAACACGTCTTATGGGATCATTGAAAAGCGCTTGATGAGTACTCTACAAATCAGCAACTGGTTTCTCGATAGCTCTCATATAAGGCGACATTTAGCACATCGAAATCTACCTCAGCCTGTAGGCCTGCCTAAAGGGAATTTTTATCGCTCAGGTCGCGCCGATTTATCGCTCGCTGTGTGAACCTTCCTAGCAATATATCGTCGCAACAAATTCCTTCCGATAAATCGCTTATCGCTTATCGCCTCAGTGTGAACGCTGCCTTACACTCTTTGTTGTGAATCATTGTTTGTTAAGGTCTGTGGACCATCTGTGCGACTTAACAAAGAAGTGCTTTAAAGAGGTCAGTTATACTCCTGACATGCGTTTGCACCGAACAAAATGCAATGGTTTGATCAAAATATTCTTTTCCCTCATTTCAAAACCAAACTTCAATGTGACATAGGAAATGGCAATTTCATTGTTCTTATTCATGAATCTACAGACATCAGTGTCGCAAAACTGTTACAGTGTTTTGCAGATGGCAAGCCGTTTTGTCCTTCTCCTGCATAGATACGCGGTCCAATCAGAGACGGCGAGACTGAGGGAAGACTTATTGCCAGTGGCGGCTATTCAGGGGAAGTAGGTGAAGTAGCACTTCACCAGTATTTTTCCTTTACAATGCGTATTTTTTAAGTTTATTTTCTATATCACGAATGTTTGTTCTTACTATAATGTATTTCTACAATTTTGAATTTCCCTCCACTACTGGTGTCAACGCTAGGAGGCAGTGAGCTCCCAAGTCCTCCTAGCATTGAAGCTGAATATTCCCAGATGCTTGGGTAGTCTGTTCCACTAAAATTAGCTAAGGATCCACTACGGATGGCAAGCAGCAGTTTTCTCGCTTATCCCACGTCCGCTAGGTGACGAGAACAGACTACCCACGAAGCCGTCCCTCTTGTTCAGCAGCTCACACTGTTAGCTCGGAGAAAGAGGTGGGCACGTTAGATCTTCCACCGTCTGATGGTCTGATGCCGCCAAATTCGAATGTGTTAAATTCAGAAAAACACGGATTCCACAACCCCGATTAAGAATTCTGTCGCACTGGGAACACTAAGCGACTTCCTCTACCTCGATAATTAAAAATACTATTTTCTCGTCTCTTATTCCATTTCCGGGGAACTCTCACGCGGTTTTCCCTGCCCTAATTATTATTATTATTATTATTATTATTATTATTATTATTATCATCATTATTATTATCATTATTATTGTTATTATTATTATTTTTACTTCCTCTGCCCGTAGCCTACCATAGAGGAAGTATTGTTTTCGACCCCCAAATTCGAAGTTGAGTTTTTTATATAAATGCACGTTTTGAGGCCAAATCAAAATTTCGTATTTGGGTAAGGTACCTTCTGAAGATGTGAGCCGAAGATTGGCGATAAGTTTCCCTTATTTTTAAGGGGACTTTACATGAAGAAATTTTCGTTTTTCGCGATTTTCTCAAAAACGGCTCTAACGATTTTCTTTAAAATTTGCACATGTGTTCCTTTTACTAAGAGCTAAAACTTATATTTGAAACTTTTTTTCGAAAAAATTCTCTGAAGGGTAGTTACAAGCCACCCACTGTTCACCCACTATTTGTAGAAAGTTTGTCTTGCGTGATGAACAACTGAATATGCGCTCTTTCATGGCCTCTTATTCTATAAGAATGTGAAGTGATAAAAATGTATTGTTGGCCATGCGTAGAGTAAAGAAGTATCTGAAGGAAATATTCGATAAATTTCGGAAATTATTCTTTACGGCGGAAAGTTCAATAAACGTCTGCAGTCACTTGTTCTTTTTTTAAGTTTGTTATATAGCCTGTGCTTTTAGTCGCATCGTTGAAAGAAGAGGTATTTATAGGATAAGTAGCGTAAAATTGTGTCTTGCGATTCTGTACAAGGATATGTGAATTATTGAGGCAGAGGAAGTTATGTGACTTTCCCATCAGATTTTTTTGTGCTATTTTCTCTCGTCACACAACTCACACAACGTTCGACGAGACGAGAGAAATTAGCAAAAAAATAATTAGGGTAGAGAAAATCGCGTGAGAATTCCCAGAGATGGATTAAGAGACGTGCAGTTTAGATAGGCCTAACTAATAATTTTTAAAAATATTTTAAGTTTGCTGTATGAAATGGTATTTGCAGCACACCCTCGTTTTGAGCCACGAGCCGCTATTGGGTATTATTAACATAAGCATGTGACATTTTTTTTCTCTTCACCTAATTTTCCGGCCACGAGCCGCCACTGCTTATTGCTAGCGGCGCACCTTTAGCCCGTACACGTGATTGGCGGTGAAGGAAATGGTACTGTAGTTGTTTGTGTTATATATATCTCACAAACCCAGTGTTGTGTTGTATCCACCTTTTTAGGAATTGTGGAATTAGAAAAATGCAACATGGCGACAATAGTAAATGAAATGAAGTCTTTGCTGCGAATATGGACTAAATTTGCCGAAAAATTAAATTAGCGGATTTTGAACTGTTTTAGCGGGACAATTTGTTTTGAGTTGGCAACACTGGGAAGGTGGCATTTTGTTTTGGTGCTAGGCGTTGAGGTTAGGTAGCATACAGTGGTTATGTCTCCAATTAACACCGATAATTTTCGCTCCTCGCGCTTATTCTAGTAGAGACTTTCAAATAAGGTTAGGAGCAGAAATATAATCTCCAAAACTCAAATATGAATTCTGTTCTGGGTAGAACTTATTACCGTAGAAATTATTACCATTCTTGGATGGAACACAATTACTTTCACGCAGGCAGTTCTACCGAATCAGATGAAAGGGATGGAATGGTAAGTTATATTTTGCATATCTGCTAAAGTCCCAATCAATAGGGCCCGATACTTAAACTAGAGATCTGATATAAACACAGAAAGATTTTTTTAGCAATAAAAATGAACTTATAGGAACATGTTAATGTAGTATTGAAATAGTAAGTAATGATAATATGACATGGTAACAGAATCAATGTTAAATAAATAAATATAAACAGGCTTTCCGAAAGGTTGAGCCATTCCCAACTGTTGCATAACCCTATTACCAGGATAATTCAACACCTGTCCTAATTGTAGCGTGCAGTAGGCCTACATGGAAATTTTGGGAAAAAATAAATTTTAAGTCGCACCTTGGATGAATGTTCCCACCCACCACTCCCTCGCGATGCACTTTCTTTTATACCACTTCTTCTGTCCTCATATTACGTAGGAACTCGTGATTGGACATTGGTAGTGTGACGTCATACCGGTAAACAAAGTTGACAGGCTTACTAACGTCTGGAAGATATAATATGCCACATTTTCGAAACCTACAAACAGTGTATCGTACATTATTCGAAAATGCAAGGGCGCTTCGCTTCGGCTGCCGCCTCCGCTCGCGCACTTAACTATGTGGATAGTGTTATGCATTATTTAGACTATGTGAAGAGGTGATTGTGGTCTGATCGGGAGTGCCGAGTAAGCTAGAGGGTTGTCATTTTGGTGTCATTTTAGCTTGTATTTGGTACGATCGGTAGTTTGGAGAGAAGGAATGATCGGGAGTGCCGAGATAACAAGCGAATAGCAACGCATTGTTCGGAGCGTAAGGGGCGACTTAATCTTTTCTTTCGCCGAAATTTTAATGAATTCAGTCATTTTTTCCACAAGTCATCACTGGTGCACTACATGAGGCCATTTGGTCCATATCATGTTTCACACTGTCACACTATAATGTCCTTTCGGATATACTGGTCGGCTACCTCTTCTAGCAGGCTATCTGAAATAAAGATAAATAAAAATTGTGAGAAATAAATCTGCTTATGAATGACTATGACTAAAGAATTCATTCAATGAATAAAAGCAGTGACGTGAAGGAATGCTGAAACCTTTTTTTTAAATTTACATAGTGCAGGTATTTCTTTAATGAATTGGGGTAAGCTATTGTATAATTTGAGACCTGTATATATGAAACTTTTCTCAAATAAGCTCGTTTTATGAGGTATGCTTGTTAAAATATTTTTATTTCCTATATTATAAGAATGTACACTTGAATTTATTTGAAATTTAGCAAGATTAGTTTTTACAAATATAAGCATCTCTAATATGTAGATGTAGGGGAAAGATAGTATATGGAGGTCTTTAAATAGTTGCATGCAGCTGGTTGTGTTGTCTGCTTTCATTATTATTCTGATAGCTTTTTTCTGTATTTTAAATATAGCTTCACTGTTTGTTCAATTTCCCCAGAAGATTACTCCATAACTTAAGAGGGAGTGAAAGTAGGCAAAATAGAGCGAGCGTACTGAGTTTAGACTGGATACTTTCCTCACTGAAGATAGGGCAAAACATATTTTACTCAGTTTTTTTAAGAGGATGTCAATATGCTTGAACCAATTCAGATTTTGATCTATCCACACCCCTAAAAATTTTGTTGAATCCACATAACTTAATTGTTTTATCCTCATACGAGATGCTGGGAATCTCTGTAAATTCTTATTTTGTACATGCTGAAAGTTTATTGCAACTGTTTTTTCTTTATTAACTATAAGTCTGTTCCCTTCAAACCAATTGTGAAGTTTACGTATCGTTTCTTTCATATTTAGTCTAGCAGTTTCTTTGTTTTCACCAGTGACAAAGATGCTGGTATCATCTGCAAAGAGAGTTAACTTTGTGTGATTGGACTGAATATCTAGATCGTTTATATAAATTAAAAACAACACCGGCCCAAGAATGGAACCTTGTAGTACACCATACTTGATATACTTCTCACTTGACAATACTTTGTTTGTTACGTGTGTCCTTTTGTCTTTGTGTACGATTTCTACAACCTGTTTGCGGTTTTCTAGGTATGATTGGAACCATTTTAATGCCAACCCTCTTATTCCAATAGCTTGAAGTTTCTTGAGTAAGATGTTATGATCTATTACATCAAATGCTTTTGATAAATCTACAAATAGCCCTATGCTAGTATCTTTTCTGTCAATGGCCTCGTATACTTCTTGAAGAAAGTCAATTATTGCAGTGTTTGTGGACTTTCCTTGACAAAACCCATGTTGTATGTTAGATAAGATGTTATATTTCTTTATAAATGTTATAAGTCTTACATACATAACCTTTTCTAAGATTTTTTAGAAACCTGAGAGTAAAGATACTGGTCTATAATTCCCATTTTCCTCTTTAGATCCCTTTTTATAAAGTGGTTTCACTTTGCAATTTTCAATTCATCTGGAAACCGACCGCAGCTTAAAGATAAATTTGCTATATAAGTTAATGGGTGTATTGACATTTTTTTATAACACTATCAAAGACTTCATCTATTCCTGCAGATTTGTTATTCTTCAACCACTTTATAATTTCTGTGATTTCATTCACTATTACTGGGTTTAGATAGATAGTAGGCCTATTACTTTGTTGTGGAATAGTAGGCCTACCACTGTCTAAATCTTGTATTTGAGCAGTGAGGGTATTACTCAAGAGATTATGTGCTATGTCTGTATAATAACTGTTAAACAATTCTGCTATTTCTTTTGGATCTGTTGAAATAATACTGTTATTATTAATTGTATGGTTTTTTAAAGTTTCCCTCCCTTTACCTATTTCTTGCTTAATAATGTAAGGTGCACTTTTATCTCCGCCCACTCGATATTAACATTTTTCTTCTCAGCGAAGCATGGTGACAAACTATCCTTGTATATTGTCGCAGACACTCCCGACCCTACCAAATATTAAAAATGTGAGAGTGCCCCTTGTACCAAATATTAAAACTGCGAGAGTGCCCCTTGTACCAAATATTAAAACTGCGAGAGTGCCCCTTGTACCAAATATTAAAACTGCAAGAGTGCCCCTTGTACCAAATATTAAAACTGCGAGAGTGCCCCTTGTACCAAATATTAAAACTGAGAGAGTGCCCCTTGTACAAAATATTAAAAATGTGAGGGTAAGTGCCTTGTACCCACAGGTTTGCCTTGTACCCAACGGTTTGTCAGCCTATTTATTCTTGGAAGAATTTGCTAGATTGTGGTATAAAAGGAAATGCTTCACTGGGGGTGGGTTAGGACAGGATATGTCTCATGCGACAGTTTTGTGACCGTGACAGACAATCTGTGACTTTGTCACAGGTTAGTTTTGAAGTTAATAACATTATTCATGGAACCCTCATAACTTCTGTTGGAAAAATTTCCCCCAGATATTGCCTTACACTGAGCTCCACCTACTTCAGCTACAGTACAAGAAGTATAAGCTACAGTATAAGAACAAATGAACGGCATAGCCATGGGCTCCCTGCTATCACCAGAGTGGCCAAATTCTTCATGCAAGACTTTAAACATAAAGCTCTAGGATCATCGGTTCTCCAACCCACTCATTTCTATAAATATATAGACAACACTTTCGTGGTCTGTCCACATGGACAAGGTCTACTGGAGTCTCTACATCATCTCAACAGTATCCATCAGAACATCCAATTTACCATTGCCGCCTTCCATTCCTGGACATCTCGATTGATGAGAAAGCATTATGGTTCTCTGGGACATGAAGTTTACAGTAAACCCATGCACACAGACCCAAGTTATATCTGAACGCTAATCAGAGAAACGATCTGTCCTATCCAGCCTTCTACACTGTGCCATCAGTATCTCTTCTTACAAAGAGAGATTTACACCACTTATTCCCAGCTCTCCAGCAGAACAACTATAGTCGCCAAGAAATCAGTCGAGTTCTCCATCACATCACTGCCAAGAAAACCAGCAGCACCATAAGAAAAGCATACATCCCATACTATGGGAATCTGTCCAACAAGGTAAGCAGCATTCTAACAAAGAAGAACTTTTTGTATGGCCTATAAAAGACCAACATGGTCTACGGACTCAGGAGTCTATAAGACCCCCTCTGAATGTGGCAGCATCTACATTGGGCAAATGGAAGGACGGTCCAGGAACGCCAGGAGACTGCAGAAACACCAGCATCACATGCAGTTATTCTATCCATAAAAATCCTTGGTGGCACAACATGCCATAGAGAAAGACCATAGAGTCCTGATGTCAGAGACAGTCATGCACAGTTTGACAATTTTACTGGGACCGTGTCATAAAAGATGCAAATCAAATCAAATCCCATTCCAACAACTTCAACAAAGGAAGAGGACAGCGGTATCCAACTAAGCCCTGCCTGGTTCCATGCTATTGATTCGCTCAGGTCCATATGAGCCAACCGCACACCTTCCAATGAACCACCAGAGTAATTAAAAACATTGGCCCTCATTTGGACCGTTTTTCCCTTTTTTCCAATTTTTTCTCGTTTCCACCACCACCTATATAATAATAATTTATTTTCACTACCTATTGACCGTTGGCCCTTATTTGGACCGATTCTACTTCTCTAATTTTCCCTCCTGTTCTTACAGCACCCATCTGTTTCCTGATTGGTTGGTCTTCAACAAATCCTTTCTCCAATCCGGATGTCCCCATTCACAGCAGTCCTATAAATACACGCCATCTAATCCCGGCATTTCATTCTCCTTGACAATGAAGCCTCAGTTTGGCTTCGAAACGCTGGAATTAATCCAATTCACCACCTGGTTAGTAGCCCGGGAAAATATCATATATAAGAGGACTTTTGTTCAGCCTGGGCGCCATCCCCTGAGACTGTATTATGAACTAACAGAAGAAATTCTACAAACCCATGGGCCTTACTGGGTTCTATCTAAGTCTCATCTTTTGGCCCTGACTTGGATTGATTATTTCTATCTTCTAATTCCAACTTCTGTTAGGCCTATCCCTGTACATCTTAAACATACTTACCAAAGAAATCAAAATGAAGACTAGCCGGAATGGTAAACCTTGGATTGACCTTGGCCATGAAACATTGAATAGGCCTATGAGTAGTGCTCGAAGGTTGAACACTGTCAGAACTTAATTAAGCTTATGCTATAGAAATATTGCTGTTTAGAGTGGAGTCTAAATAGGTCATTATAACTGAATCGAAATGGCAAAGTTACTGAATAAAGCAAGCAGAAAATAACTCTTTTAGATCAACTTTTTGGATGTTCTTAAGAACTTCGACAGTAAATGAGCATCAACAATTATGATGTCTAGAGCATGGATTTAAAAGTAAAATGAAACAGTAAAATAAGCAAGCAAATAAGCACGAAAAAAGTAAGAAATTAGCTGAAACAAATATTTACTTAGCCTACTTACTCAATGGCAATAGACAATTCCTAAGCAAGCTAAAGCAATATTATCTATTTTAGGAAGCCAGAGGTTCATTGCCATGCTGCTAACTCCAAGCATCTCTTGCAAATCCTACTTCCCTTAAATCTATTCCAATATTGTGCTCCACTTACATCTAGGTCCGTCCAAATGGTCTCTTCCCTTTGAGTTTCCCCAGTCAATATTTATTAAATCAGTCTTTCCTTCCCAATGCATGCAACTTGTCCAGCCCATTTCATCCTCCATGATTTAATTTCATTAATCACAATAATTAATCCATTAAGTTTGTCAATTTCTGAATTAGCTACATGCGTTTAATGCGTTATGTTCGAATAAATTGAAATGAATGAATGTATGGTATTTTTAGAGAAACTTAATAGGCACACAGGGTTATTTTTCTGTAGCCAAGCTTGTAGGATGAGTACTGACTAATTTGTAATATTGTGAAGAGGTTTAGAGCGTAAAGAGTATACGTATACATTACATTAGATGTAATGCATTATGTTCACTTGACAGACTATACTGTACAGCAGATAGGTACTTAGTGTGAAAATTTCTTTTCCCTCCACTATTTAGGATGGAGAAATAGAAATAAAGGAAGAACCAATTTTCCTAGAAGAACCAATTTTACCAGAAGAACCAATCATCCCAGCTCAACTAATTGTTCCAGAAAAACAAAATATTCCAGGAGAAATAGAGGTCAAGCAAGAGATAAAGGAAGAACCAATTGATTCAGAAGAACCTCCAGAATCCCCTCAGTGAGTTAATAATTCTTTATTAATTTAAGGCTGTCATAAATTAAGTTCATGTGAGAGATTGAAAATACAGTGTTCTTAAAATAGTTTCTGTAATAATTGTTGAATTAACATTTCCCGACTGACTATGTAAGGTCTTGTCACTAAATTTAGAAATAACAGGAGGCTTATTTAATTAGTTCTTACCCAACGAACGACTCACAAAACACACAGAAAACATGGAATAAAATTATAATTGATAACACTACATATTTTAACATTTTAATTGAACATGCTCTACTGTATAGAAGACTTCACACTGATTTTTATAACCAGTGAAGTAAGTGGGAAAAATCCAGAGGTGGTATGCTGTCCAAAAAGTTTTCCCTATCATACCTGAAATTAAAATAGCACATTCCCTCCCTTACAACATAATTATGTGATATATACTTGGCGTGTTTTTAATTAACTTCCTCCATGAGTAACCAACCCTGCTTTATAGATGATTGCCAAGCAGGAGCACAACACAAGACCAGAACATCTTGTACCTGTTGATTTGCAGACTTTATTTATTTCACGGTCACACAAACCACCAATACCGGCTGTGGGTGTTGGCATGCTGACCACATGCCCCAAAACCTGCCATCTAAGGTTGATGAGCGGTTGGGTGGTAGGCCTAGTCCATTAAGGGATGTAGCGCCACGGAGTTTAGTTTATTAATTTCACGTAAGATATTTTTTTAAATATGTAAGACCTATTTAAACAATATAAAAGTTGCAACATTTTCTTACCGAGAAATATTTTTAAAAACTTTGAATCTAGTGATATACCGGTAGTCATTATGATGGCAACGAAGACCATCACCAAGTTATCTTCACAGCCTTCTATAGTGACAGTGGCTACCGATGAAAACGTTCGAGTGGATGAATGAATAATCATGAAAAGTAATTATTATATTACGACTCAGAGGAACATTATGAGTTTGTATTAAATAGCCACTGATTTTCAATGACGGTATGCTATTTAACGATTGAAACCAGTGCTGGTATGTGATTGGACCAAAAGCAATTACGGTATTCCTTACCGACGCATACCATCTCACTTCCCTCACTGTTTATAACACTACATATGTTTTACTGTGTTGTGATTTGAGGAGGCACTGTACTTTGCAGACCAGTGCATGTTCTGTATACGGTATTTCCTGTTCGGATCACCAGTTACGGCCTGCACACTGGATGTGTTGACAAAGAATAATAGAATGCTAGCAAGTCTTTATAGCAGATACGACCCACACAAGCATTATACAAAGTAAAATTATTGGTTAGAGACTCAAGTTTGGCATTTGTAAGCCTCATCAGTGTCTTACTGCCTGCATTTACTGCCTGGAATTTCCTGCAAGTCCCTAAATTGAAACATAAAATAATGTTCTATGAAATTAGCTTCTTTAATTGTTCCCGAAGTTTTCTGAATGGGACTTAAAAACTGGCATCTAACCTCATTACTTTTTTGTTGTAAAGAGCAGGCCTATATTTGATTTGTGATGGTTGAGTTAATCTGCAATTGACATTGTTTGCTTTGAACTTCAGCATGGAGGAGTTGGTAGCCCAGCTGCAGGAGCTGGGAGTGATGTCAGAGATTAAAGATGACCCAGGTAATCCAAATGAAAACATATTGCTTTTAATCTTATTATAGTTAAGGTGTAAGCAAATTTATGAACAGAGATGTCTCACTAACCACCCGACTTTTTTAGGAAGTTAAGTTGGATACCAGTAGTTCATTAAGTAATTTCAAATAGTCTTGAAAATTCAGTAGTTCATTAAGTAATTTCAAATGGTCTTGAAAATTAATCCTCATTGTCTCCTTTTATTTCATCAGTCCTCTTTTTCTCGTTTCATTTCTTACTTCTTTCCTCTCTACATGTTTTTTTTTCTTCTTCTTTCTTCATCTAATATTTATACCACCTATGCTACAGGGCCTACATTATAAGTTGCTTCCACGCGAGCGGTGTTTTCATTGTCCGCTGTGAAGTCCATATTAGCCATACTCGACGTATGTGCGGCTTCCCTTCTTTAACTGTATAAAAAGTATTACATATAATCTTATCTTACCTTATAACATATGTCCTTCTTGGGTTATACAGGTATTGTATCCGGAAACCACATTCTGACGCGAGTGAGTTCTTCCAATTTTAGACTTTGTAATATATTTAAATATGCCTTCTTTTTTTTTTTGAAAGCTGAATAAAGTATTGAGATTTCAGTGTTAATGTGTTACGACATGTGAGTTCTTGTTCTAAAGTTCAAATCCTATTCATGGTTTTTTTCTTTTTGCAGTATGCCTGGTAGTAATTTCAGTAATCCCTCGTTAACATGAACTCGCTTACGAGTACTCTGTTAATTTTTAAACAAAAATTTTTGTTCTGTTAATAAGAACAAAAATTTGCAGGAATTTATTATTTCTTGTTGAAAGTTTTTATCGGTTAACACAAATTTTGGTTACCATGAACTGCGAACTGTTTTTTGTCCCTTGAATCATTAAATGTCATTTAACACGAACTTAACACTATATATGGCTCGACTGTCGCAAGCATTATGCTGCCAACAATCAGGTCATAACGTATTTTATTATATTTTTCTGTTTATTCAAACATAACCAGTGTGATTTCATAGCATTCAAATTTGTGGCATGAAGTACATTTGCCACCCGCTAAGCTCCGCCTACTGAACAGTATGGAATTGACAACTGTACCTTATTCACGATAATTAAAGATTGTGAAAAAATTCTTAGTGCTGCTGCATCAGGTTCTGGGGACAAATCTAAGTGGCTTCATAGTCTTAAGTACAAAGACATCAAAACATTGCTTGTAGAGTGATTCAATCATATTATGCATGCCTCCAATGTACCTTTCAGTGGACTTAATAATTTTATTCAGTCAAAAGTAAGTGGCATTGCTAAAAGTTTAGACATTCAAGATTTCAGTTGTTCTGTCAGTTGTTCCCAAAAAAAGCACTTGATTCGCCATTAGTGATTTGTACTGAAGCAAATAAAATTGACGAAAAAAGGAGCAAACAACTGGATGTATAAAATTGTCCGAGTGAGAGAAAATTATGCATTATGTGATGTGTTCAGCATGGTCAAAACTGGACTTTTTACAAATTTTTCCAAGCTGTACCCTCGGAATAAAAGGTGACAAGTGTCATAGTGGAGCATACAGTAAACAATGTCTAACTGTTGTCCGCATATGTAATACAGGTGGCAGTGTAAAACTCCGTCCATGGGTGATTGCTAAGTCCAAAACACCACATTGTTTTGAAGATATATGGTATATTGTTTCCTGTAGAAGTGTTTTCTATTATAGTGTAACAAAATTTTAAATGGTTAATGTTAAATAACTAAAATTTTAATCCCTGGTTAGCACAAATTTTATAATGTGAACTCTTAATTTTTCAGTCCCTTGGAATTTGTGTTTACAAGGTTTTACTTTATTTCAAAATTAGTGTTGACAAATGCAGTGTAAAATCCAGAGAGGAGCTCATGTAATGTAACCAAATTACACTTACAGACATTTCAAACGGTCAAAAGAGTTCATTAGGTCACTTATATATATATATATATATATATATCCTGAATATACGTCTACTTTTCTCAATTACAAGTTGTCCATTAACAAAGCACGCTAAAAAAAGAAGAAAGGAAAAAACTACATAATTTCAGTTTAATGACAAATATGTAAACATACTATTAAAACCATTTGATGATGTTATTCAAGAATAATGCTTAAGTTCTTCTTGACTATATATTGTGGTTCAGTTATTATTCACATGTTTCCTAAATCCAAGGATTTTCTTAGTGCAGTGAAGCTTATCTGTCTAAGTAAGTTGAGATTTTCTGCAAATAGACCCCTTGCTTCCATTTTATGCTGTTTAAGTCAAATATGATGAGTAATACCTAATATAAATAATATGAGAATAATTATTGTCAAATACTGTATTCTCTATATGTTGATTTAAAATGTTCATGTGGTTGTTTACCTACTTATTTTGTTTATTGAATTTATGTCTTAGATGCAGATGAAATAATTGTCTTGCTAGACACTCATGGGAGTGCATCTGTTTCTGGCCTTGAACTAGAATCTAAGCAACCATCAGAACCCATTCTGACAGATATAAAAGTAGAAGAAACAGCATCACCTGTTGATCCTCCAATGTACAATAGACAACCAGAAGAAATTGGACCACCATTTCAGCCACCGTTGATAAATACACTCGCAGAGGAAATTACATCATCGTTTGAGCCTTCACTGGATGATGTACAACCAAACGAAAACACATCAATACAGACTCCATCGGACATTACAGATGTAGAAAATATACTAATCCCTGAACCACATGTGGATGATATCAAAATGGAAGAAGCACCTCAATCAGTTCCATGCTCTTCACCTAATATGAGTGTCAAAGAAACGACACATTCAACTAGTGGTTCACTACCACAACAATCCTTTTCATCAGATATCAGCATGGAAGCTGACGAATGTAAGTATTTTATAGATATTTAGGATAACTTCTCGGTTTAGCAGCCGTGTCAATATTCTTAAATTCAAGCTTTTGGCCATCATCACTCCATGACCTTCCTCAAGAATGTGTGGTTGGAATGAAAGTATTCATATTCATAGGGATGAAGCATAATATTAATGGCAAAAAATTATCTCATTGGCTGAGACTTAATATATAAGTAGCCAATCAAAAGTCATGGCTGAGACAATGGTATATGCACTCCGTGCAATGGCAATGGCTTCTTATTCTGTGTCAAAATGTAAAGTGAGAAAGTTATATTGCTCATTCTTAGGGCCCTGATTTATTGGTGAAATAAAATGGCTGATTTCGGTGTTAACTTCCTTCTATTTTGGTGAGTATTTCGTGAAATAAATTACTTTATACTACATTGGGAACATTGCGCAATGATAAACTTTGCTCTTTATTTACACGAACTAACACCCCCCCCCCCCCTCATTTCTATTTTCTTCTGGCCTTGTATGAACTGAAGTAACTTTCGATTTAGACATGATTGAAGTTAATGTTCAAATATAATGACGAGAAATATTATTGTAATTTCTACTAAACATCATCAGATAGCCATTTGCAAACAATAGTGCCAACCATACCACTGTGGATAAAAGACGAAATCTGTTGAATACAAGTAACAAACAATCTACACTCTTCTGCTATAATCGATCATAGGCATCGCTAACTTGGCAAAGAGATAGCAGGAAAGGAGTGTACTCAACAGTACAAATCAGGTCACAGACAATCTTTGCGTAAATTCTGCAATCTTTGTAATCGATCACAAATATCTTCGACAGCCACAGAAGCAGCAGAAAAAAAGCATGCTGCTAAGAAATAAAAAAATACAGTACACCAAAACACAATATTGTGATTTTAAGGCACATTTTCGTGCTCATTTCTCACTTTACGAATAGAAGGGGCATATTTCGCGCTTATAGACACATTTCGCGGAATGGAGAAAATTTCGCAATATTTCGTAGATTCAATTTGGTTCATATTGATATTTTAAGCATATAAAAGCTAAATATAGCTAACGGAGGTTGTTTTATAAAATTTCGCGTTTATCGTTGTTACCAAAAAATACGGCCCCTACTCATTCTTAAGGTAGAGAAAGTTATGTGTCGCATATCAGTTTCTTCCCCATCTCATTTATACTGAATCTTAAGACTTTGTGTGGTCGGTTGGTATTTCTTTCTTTCAAGAAAACCACGTAATTAATCTACAGAGATATTATTTTTGTGATGTGCCAAGAACGCACAGTCCATACGGCGGCCTGGAAGCAAGTTGTCGGCTGGTAAAGGCTCATGTACAGGTAGGGGAAAAAAAGCGGACCTACTAAAATATTTAAGTTGCCGATATGAGCCACTGCGCATGCCTAGAACCCTCAATTCAAGCGCACAGAAATATAATTCGGCTCATTTTATAGTTTCAAAATTTCACATGGTTCTGAGCAACCTCTTTTAAATCTTTGTTTTAAGATTTGCAAGTCATGTCTATGCAAAATATAAATATATCAATGAAGAAATGAACAGTTTTGACAAAACTTGGCCTTTCAGACTTGAAACTTCCATTTTTATTTCATGTTGCAGATGTACAACACAGGAGAAAAAGAATTAATGATAAGTTTTACCTGAGCAGAACAGATTTTAAAATATCACTGCTTACACTTTACTGTCAAACTTCCATAACTCTTATATTTTGTACTGTTTACTTACAGCACACTGTCTGCCAAGTGCCATAGCTCCCACCTCTGCATCTTCTTCCTACAATCACCAGCTACCAGATAGTAAGCTCCGTAAGTATGCCAGAACAGAACTTTTGTTTAGGAGTTGATAATAAGAACCTTTCCAACTGGCAACCAGTAACCATCTGTTCCATCATTAGATGAGTCATAGAACATGTGCATGATTTTCGCCTATGTAGCTAATATCAATTTCAGTGACCATTACTACCACACCAGGCACATTGATAAACACATCAATACTACACGTCAATGTCAGAAATTAATTCGACCACATCGGCCACAATATTTTTCATAAAACACTTCAATCTAAAGATATTCCTGCAAGATTTTTAGATCTAATTACTAATATACAGTCAAGTAATCTTATGCAAATAGGAAACATCACAGGGTAAAACTAAACCCATTCCTATTCCATGATTCGTTATGCAGGGGACGCCTCTCTCCCTTTCACTTCACAATCTTTTCATGAACCATGCCATAGACAATCTAAGTGATGCGAGCATGTCAGGATGCTACAGTAAAACACTCTCCGCAGACCTGTCCCCTTTCACTGCAGACAAGATTATTCTAGGTTAAGGTAAGGATGCATCAATAGAACTAAACACATATAGTAGACTGCTTCAAAGAAATCTGCCTAGATATGAATCTGAACAAGAGTGTTGCAATCTGTATTAAGGAAGACAAACTTACAAAGGGAGGGCTTAGTGTCAAAGGATCATATCTACAGAATTTTATTTTTGGGTTAAATTTACTTTTAGCATACAGAAAGTCTAAGCTATAATATGCCAGACGATGGTATGTCTATTAATTAAGTGGAAATGATGGAAATAGACATTAAACCCATGTCTAGGGAATTAATACAAGTAAGAATCAGCCTGAAAAATTTTTTGCCATAGCCGGGATTTGAACCACGGATCTTCAGCTTAACGCGCTGATGCTCTTGCCAACTGAGCTACCGTGACAAACTCCCGATATGACACTAAATTCTTCAACTGATTCAGAAGTCAAGGCAAACCAACGGGGGTATGTCTAACTTCAATAGTTTTCAAGATAGATACAACCTTATCTACATATTTCCTATCTGTTCTTAATGTCAGGTGGCCTTTCTTTTGGTTCTCCTGAAGAAGTAGCATTTTATAGATATGGTTCTTTAACACTAAGCCCTTGAAAAAAAATCCCTTTAGGCAAGCCTACAGGCTGAGGTAGATTTCTAAGTGCTTTTGGTTTAATTTACTGTCGCTGCGTAGCACTCTTCCTCTTTAGCCTTGGCATGACAAACCCGCAATAATAACAGCAAAAAAAAGGAAAGATCACTTTTTCAAATGCTCAAATCTCGCCTTATATGAGAACTATCAAGAAACTAGTTATTGATTTGTAGAGTACTCATCAAGAGCTTTTCAACGATACCCCACAAGACGTAGTTTCAAAAATTTCGAATTTCCATTCCCTCACCCCCACCCCCACTCGTACCCCCAAAAACCCCCGAATTGTTGGTGTCACTGTGAACTCCATAGGGAGTACTCTAATTTATTCAAACAAAGTTTCCCTCTATACTTCATAGGGGCCGAGATATAAATGTTTTAAAATTTCAACCCCCTCCCCCGACCACCCCCTTGGGCCAATTTTGCTCATTAACGAATTTGTCCGAACTATTGGGCCTAGAAATAACATAATAAAATTTTGTTCAAATATCTTCAAAATTACGGCCGCTAGCATGTAAAGATATAAATATATATATATATAAATATCACAAATTTTTTTTTTTTTTGAACGGGCGGTGGTTTCGTACTTAGGGAAGCATGAAACGTAAAGATATGAAAGAATTTTTCGAAAATCATGACATGGTATCGATCGCAATAGGTAGATTTTTCTTCGAAATCTACCTAAAATCTAAACTTTGTACATGGATGTAGAGTGCACCATTCCAAGTTTAAAGCATGGCAAAAGCATAAAATACTTGGTTTTATACTTCAGATTTTGATGCAAATTCCATAATAACAAATTTGTGTAAAAACTAGACTACTCAGCCTACTCCCCTCTATTGAAACCTAAACAAAAATGCCAAGTCCTAAATACCTCTATATGTCTTTTATCAGTTTCAAACAATTCGATTGGGACAAAGTCCCAATCCCAGAATTATTAAAAATTTCCCGAAAGAAATATTACAGTTTCCAACTGATAACCCCGACCATATGTTAGATTCCTGTATGACCATTGTCATTAATATTTATGAGATGTACAACAGCTGCCAGTTGGACATTCATGTTGCCCTCTCGTAGATATTGCCTACATTTAGCAATGAGACCCTCATTGGTCAGAAAGTGGAAGTTCATGAGATAGTCTTATTGTTGTAAAATAAACATATTTTCCCAATTAACTTAATACACTTTAAAACATTCAACTTCACACATTAATGTAAGTAAATACTCACTAAATCAGGACGCACGTTTTGATCGCCTTGCCATCATCATCAGCTAGTTCCACTTTTCCCAAACCGAAAGTTCCTTGGGACTTAAACAGTTACATTTTCCAATCGATATCATGGCCTTCATTCCATTGGATTTCCATATCGATTGGAAACAGAGATCAGTTAAATGTGACCAAGGACACAAGGAACTTTTGGTTTGAGGAAAGATATTTAATTACAAGAATAAGGATCATCTCGTGAACTTCAAAATTCCGAGTGATAAGGGGCTCATCACTAAATGCAGTCATCATCCACAAGAGGGCAGCATGAGTATCCAGCTGCAGTTGTTGTACATCTGATAATTATGAATGATGATGATCTTCGAAACTAGTTTGGGTATTTATACAGAAAGTGAAGTATATGTGTTAGACTCAACCTACCATATATCTTATGTTGTATAACTTCAGTGTTAACATCCAATATAATATTAATTTACAATAGAAGTTAATATTGTTATTTACATTTTACATACTTTCCAAAAACCAATAAATTACGCAAGTTTTAGAATTTTTAATTTACTGTTACCAACAATATGGTCCCTTTTAATAACATAGAAGATTAATTAACACCAAATAACTTTAACTTTTTGTTTCAGCTATAGTTCCTGCTTTTGAGATTAAAGTGAAGCCAGGAACAAAGAGCAAAATCAGACTGCTTATCGTTTCCAAAACAGGTATGGCACTATTCTATGTACTTCTTTTTTAGAAGCATTAATTCTTATTCACAGTGTTTAAACTGCAGAATTTTAACATAGCGTTCCTGAATCTTAAATACAGAATTCTATACTAGAAGTAAGAAATTAAAAGGCTTTTAGTTCATAACTGGTCTTGTAGATTAGGTTGCGTTGATTGTTGATACAGTGAAACAGGTAGACTAATTTTCTATGTTTGCTTTACTAGCTCATAAGTTGTAAGCTAGATGGGAACAAATGTTTCTAGAATTGAGGATGTTAAAATCTGTGTCTGCTTATACAGCTAATTGAGTTGCTGTTCACTGATTGACCTGTCTAAGGGTATGAACCGTATGAGTGAAGAGTCGAGTTTCTAAATTCATCAGACTGATGAGCAATGGATTCCACCGACTGATGTATATTTACAACTTTGTCATGTGTCACCCGGAAACGAGAATCAAAGAAATGCTGAAATTTTTTATTATCACTATTGTTATTGAAGTGACTTTGCAACAGAGCCTGCTGTGTGCTTAGATTTGAGAGTGCAAGATGTCTACAAGTTTCCTTTTCTCACTTTCAATAATCACTTGACTCTTTTCTTCCAGCCCTTGACTTATCACTCATTATGATCTTCCTTGCACATTCACTGATTGAATATGACTGAATAAATCAGTAAACACGAGTATGGTTGCTTTGCAAAAGTAAAGCACCCCACCCATGAAAGTCTTGCATTAACGGATTTTATTAATTTCTGATCAACATGATAAATTATGAAAGCAGAAAATACAAAATTACTCTAGACAACATTTTAAGATGAGTAAGCAGAGAATACAGAATCAGTTTTGTGTAACTTGTCCTCTAGAAAACAGCTGTTTTAAAACAAAGAGGACTGATATAATTTACAATATGCAACAGATTAAAAATGAGAGCTAACTGAATAATGGCAGCCATCTCTCCTCACAAAAATTCAAAAACTAAAGCATATACCAAAATGTGTAAATAACTAAAAATAATATAATAACAACAAACCAATAAAATTAAATATTCAAGAAACTGTTGGATCGAAAATTAATTATAATTAAACTGAAACCGAAACTGTAAAACTGGAAGAAGCCCACCAGGAAAATTACAAAATTCAGTTACTGGCTTTGCATACCTGTTTGAGAGACAAAGCTGGAGATATAGGAAATAACTCGACATGCTCTTTATACAAGTGATCCTCGTAGCCTACTTCCACTACTCTTGCTAGCCACTTGACCCCCTCTGCACACACGGGAGAATTTATAAATCAAGAAGACAAGTATAACATCATAAGACGCCAGCTGGAAAAAAGTAAACAAACAAAGCTAACTAAATGAACCTAAGGTTGTGAGAAGAGATGTACATGTAAACAATGAAAGAAACTTTCTAACAAAAGTGAGGGTGCCCAAATTATAGGTGGCACAAGAAGAAGATGCACTTTTTGAAAAAATACATAAAAATTAAAAAGTACAGTGTCAATTAGACATCTACTTCTGCGGAATAAATTATCTATACCAGTCTGTGAATTTTGGGGGTGAAATTTTTGTCCCCTTTGTTCCTTGATTGTTACAGGTTATTCCCAGATTTTTTAAATGTTCCTTTTCCATAATGTAAACATTATGTGGACACCCTAACGTACCTGCACTTGTTTTTAATGTAAATTCACAGGAATTGAACACTGAAACATCTTCATAACTGTAGTTTCTATGATCAGAAACATTCGTTAAACACTGCTGCATATGTGCAAAAGGAGATACGAAAACAAAGTATAATTATATGTGTGGTGAAGAAGCATTTTAAATCTCGTATAATTATAAATACTACATTAATAACACAATATTATTAGTTTAGCAAGTAGATTAATCTAAAAAACAAAACAGCTGATGAAAAGTGTTTTCTGTTTTCTAGCTTCCTATTAAAAGATTGTATTTGTTTCAGGAAAAAAGCAAGATACGCTATATTTCACAGTGGATGCCACTGGTGAGTCTGCGAATAGCAGCCTAAGTAGTGCCAAAGGTATGTTAAATTTGTTAATTTAGGTCATTATCAGACTTATCATACTTGAGATTAATCTCGCTCAGAATGGTACATGTTAGAGGAATGTCAGCTGTATATTTGGGTTCAGCAAAATCACAGCTATATAGTCCAGGTACATTTTTATTTTTGTAGACTAGTAGATTAGGGTAGAATTTTATTTACACAATTACATACATAGTTATCTACATCCACTTTATATATTTTATAAGTCTAGCACTATCCCTTACAAATCCCCTCATGCTTTGACCCCTAGGTTCTATGCATGATTGGGGATTCTGATTATTTTATTACATCTTTATTTTATTCACTCTTAATCTACTTCTTAATTTTTCACAGTCACTTATGCCTCAGTTTTCTTAAATACTTCCCTATTTTCATTGTTTTGGCTTCTCCCGTCAATATCTAATGGCTTTTATCTCACTATGTACGTTTTCCCATTTTGCTTCTGAAATTTCTTCTCTCCACATTAATACCCTTCATATTCTGTTAGGTAGTGTGTTATTCCTGCCTCTTAAGCATATAGGAAACCACCAATTAAATTAGGATCATCAGTTCAAAATGTGATTAATCCACCTCCGATTGTAATGTAGTTTGAAGCAGATTCGCACTCTGAAGTGTTCTACATAATACTACTATGTTTTCTTTTAAAATCATAACCATTCACTACTAAAATTGAGCCTGAAATATGGGTCTCGATTGAAAATGTGATCTGTCCAGAGCTCGGTTTAGAACAAAACATGATGTTTCCATCTTTTAAGACCCGAGCACTTGTGAACACTGAGACATCTGTTGTTGCACATGTTCTTCTAACGGAAAAATGTCACCAGATGCCGAAACAGATATATTAGCAGTCAATATTAAAGAGGAATAAACACATCACAACTCACTGCATGGTGTAAGGAAATCTGTTTTTCTTACACAATAACAGAGTTTCTTTAACCCTTGAAGCAAACACCCTGCATATTGTGTGCATTCCTTTCCCTGGGGCCTCGTCAAATATTAAATTCACTACCCAACTCGCGACAGTTCTAAGTAAGCAGTGGTAAAGAGCAGACGCAGGTAGGAGGTGCTGTGTGGATATATGTAAAAGCGACACAAGGGTCATGGCTATCGAAATTGAAGCATACAGGATGAGGATAGGCACATTTGGGGTTAAAAAAAGAGCATGGAACAAGGGAACATCGGGAGAAGATTTAACTAATGTGGCGACCTGGGCCCTGGTGATAATAGTGCTACTGGTAATTGGAGGGGTGGAATTGAACCCAGGCCCAAATAGCGGGAAAGGCTGCTCAGAAGAGGTCATAAAAAGCCTGGAAAGAATGGAAGAGAGATTAGTAAATAAAATAAATGGGGCTACAAAAGAAGTTAAACAAGAAATAAGAGAGGAGATAGCGAGAATGAAGACGGAAGTGGAACAACTGAAGACAAGAATTGAGAAAATCGAGAATGCAGACCGGCAGATGAACTTAGTTTTCCACGGAATAGAAGAAAGAAAAGGTGTCAGTGCTCTTCAGGAAGTCCATGAGCTATTGGAAAACAAATTGGAAGTTCATATAATGGGATGGGAGTTCCTTACGGCATACAGAGTCGGGAAGATTCCGGGGAAAAGAACAATCATAGCCAAATGCGCGTCCACACAAGTTGTTTTTGCTACACTTGGGAGAACAAAAAAATTGAAAGGGACTGTGATATACATTAACAGGGATCTATCTCCGACGGAGAGAGCAACAAGGAAGAAACTAGTGGAACGAATGAAGCTGGAACGTAGCAAGGGGAAGAAGGCTATTGTACGAAACCTACAACTATATGTCGATGGGAGGAAGACAGACCTAAGTAGCAGCACGGTAGCAAGCACCAGGAAAGCTATGACCCCGTCAGCAAAGGACAAAGAGGGTGCCGCGTGTCAGGTTAATGAACGTAAAGCGCGTGCAGCGACGTCACCAACTGGAGTTAACCGCCAAGAAGAACAGCTGAGAGAAGCAGCTAGCACGTCATCGGCGACGCGTTTCCAGATTCCTCATGGACCTTGGAGCAAGGACGAGTCATCTGCTGCTGCAAGCGGAACCACTGATGACTCAACGATAACCACCAGAAGCCGTACCAGATTACTAAGTTTCAAACAATAGAACTTAGCCGGGAGTCTTTCAAATAGTAACTTGTGATGAAGTGTTAATTTAAATAGATTAAGGTTCATTAAGAGTGAATTGCCAAGGAGTATAGGGAGAAAGTAGAATAGTTCAAATCATTATTGTAAGACTAGGATCAAATAATAATTTAGTGTCTAGTATCACATCCAGCGTCCATGATAGCGTGTGCCCTATGAAGATATACGATCGGCAGTTCAATAAAGGTAGTGTTTAAGTACAAAAACTAATGTGTTTGATGACGTTGAACTATCTGCCGTGTGTTAATTATGTATGTATGTATTATCTGGAAAAGGACCTGCCAGAAACCGGAAGGTAGGTACGGGTCCTTTTCGAAAGTGTATAACTTAAGGGCCAGTGTAAAGTGTCTTAGAACAAATAAATCATATCAATCATACCCAACTCGCCCTTTATAATGTATGCAACAAAAAGATTATGTAATGATATTACATAATTATGAAGTGCCAGAATGGTACCGGTACTTTATGAGATTGTCTGTGTGTCTGTAAGCACGATAACTCAAATACGCTTCATCGGGTTTTCACAAAACTTAGTATACCACTTATAATGCCCATGAGACGAAGCCTATTGATTTTGGACCAAATCGGTTAGCTGATGCCGGGCACGAAACTGAAAAATAGATTAAAATGTTCTAATTTGGAACAGTTTTATCTGTATGTAGGCCTACTATTTTAATCTTTTAAAAATTATGATTTTAAATGATGAACGTTAGTGAGGCCTACTTTTGAGTCCAAAAGGATTTCTGCTTCTACTTTTCAAAAATAGCAATTTTTCTTCAAGAATAATACATTTCAGATTAACTGATTAATTCCGTGTGTCGGGCCTGACAACAAAAAAAAACACCTTCACTGCTTTTCTCCAATGGATGCATGGGGCAAAATAGGAATGCTCACATGTTCAGGTGCTTTTATTCTGGCTTCTAAGAAATCCACAGATTCAATGACGGATGTGTGTATGACAATTTCAGTGCGAGAGCATTCATTTTTGCCTGCAGATAGGATGTTTGGCTGTTTAAACACACTTTCTATTAAATTTTTGTAATCAAACAAGAGAAGTCCATTACTTTCGAAACTTTCGCCTTCAATAAAAGATCAAAACAAAAAGGATGATTTTGCACACCCAGTACATTTAACTCTTATGTTAATGACTTATTCTAATAACTTGAAGAATTTGTATGTTCATTTGATAACATGGCAACAAACAGTTTTTCATCATACCTGAAAAATAATTATTCATGGACTAATCACGTTTTGAACCAACATACCTCAAATATTAAAACATAAAACCTCAGAATTGGTGAATTAAGGGTATAAGGAGGATTGAAATATTTTTCTAACAAATAAAACCTCATTGCTATCAAGATGCAATCCATAGGCGAAAGAGGAAAATTTCTGCCAGTTTGGTTGGCCAGAATCGTGCTTGAAATATCAGTTCTATGACAGTCTGTAGATGATGTCCCAGTTGATCTGATCAAGATCCAAATACAGCAACTTATCTTTACAATTATCAAGAAATGTTCTCTGAAGACTTCACAGCCATTAGGTATTTAACTGGACAGTAATGAGCTGTTAAAGTTATTGACTCTTAAGCCTAATAATGGTTAATATTGTTGCAGTGCAAACTTTACTTAACTAGGATTAAGTTGAATGTTTACAGCCATTAATATCTGACTGACTTCATTGTACCTGGGCTTAGATTAGATTTATTTAGTCTATCTGAACAAGTGCATGTATTGGAAGTAATAAAAAAAATTTCAAGTGGAAGTATGGTAGGACTCAAATTATCCAAATGCTGATTGTCCAGATTGCCAATTATCCAGATAGATTTTCAGAAAATTTCCTTTTAATTTTTCAATGTAGAGCTTTTTATATGTATGCACAATACATGTACTGTTACTTTAAAATAGACCTACTATTAGTGTTTAAACATTTGATCAGTGTTATGAATATTATAAATGGTTTGGAACTTAAAACAGTGAAGTGAATCAATATTTTATTAATATGAGTTGATTAATACACTAGGGCCGGTATTCATAGTCGCAATAAGTCGTACTTATATCCAAGTCGAACTTTAATCTCATCTTAAGTTGAGTTTCTGACACAAACAAGTCGGACTTATGACGTATTTACTTTATAAAGTCAGACTTGACAAAGTCGAGCTTATTGGTATTCATAGTCACTAAAGTACGACTTATTTGTCGAAATAAGTCGTACTTTATCAAGTCAAGGGTCCCCCTGACTTATTTCAGTTTAAGCCAGAACCATGGACAGTGAGGCGAGGTATTAGAATAAACTCGTTCCCCAAAGCGTTATTTGCAAAACATGATGAATCTATTCAAATTCTATAGTGACAATGAATTTAAAAAGAGATTTCGTTTCAACAAGACACAATTTTGGAAATATCAATCGCCTATCTTTCATCAGCATTTCTCTCTGCTGGCATTTCATCTCGTTCCAAAGATTCCTAAGCTGTATTCAATCTTTCTAGAACGCAGTTAATATCGAAATAAATGCATAAGCGTACCGGTCTTAATTCAGAACAATGTCCAAGCTAATATATACACAGAATATTGTAAAGAAACTATTGATCAGCTTACTTACATGCTGCATAATATGACTGGATGAAATGAATCCTTTGTTTACAATGAACAGCGCCGTCTGTATGTTTTATATCACAACAGCAAAATACGTACTCAGTTGGCTTTGCTTTACATAAAATCTGAAAAAATCTTAAACACGATTGGCTAGTTCAATTATTACGGCAGTGAACACGTGATTTTTCATATTATTGAGTTCGACTTTAATGCGTGGAATAAGTAGAGCTTTAAGAAGTCAGACTTAATAAAGTACGACTTTAAAGAGGACTATGAATACGAAAAACATATAAGTCGACTTGTCAAATAAGTTCAGCTTTATAAAGTTGGTTCTTAAGTCGCCGACTATGAATACCGGCCTTGGACTTCACTTACCAGTCATTTGGTTGGACACATTTCCCAGACCATTCGCCTGTATCTTCAGCTATATGTCAACTGCGGTATCTTCGGTCTCGGAGGTTCTCTCTGTTCCCCTGTTGTCAGTTTAATGTACTTGGCTATTAGGTTGTCTTCTCTCGGAATATCAAAATTCATGAGTCTGTTTTCGAATTTTTTCATGTAAATCTTTTCCCAAATTAAAATGACATGAAAAAATTCGAAAACAGACTCATGAATTTTGATATTCCGAGAGAAGATAACCTAATAGCTAAGTACATTAAACCAACACCAGGGGAACCCAGAGAACCTCCAAGCACCGAAGATCCCGCAGTTGACATGTAGTTGAAGATACAGGCGAATGGTCTGTGAAACGCATCCTACCAAATGACTGGTAAGTGAAGTCAAAGTGTGTTAATCAACTCATATTAATAAAATTTGATCAGTGTTTTGTTGTTTAAATGAATTAATTTTGTGTTTACATATTTGCAATTTTTCCTTCAATACATGAAGTATGCTACTGCACTTTCAAAATAGCATGCGTGAGGGAGGTTTTCATTTATGACCCAATTTTTTTTGCACATCCGAATGATGTCAGTCCGTAATTAGTTTGGATAATTGTAGTTCTACTGTATATGGTACATGTTTACAATTGTAAAATTAACTTCAAAGCAAAATGATAATACAAAATTGACAAAATTCATGGAAATTGTTTATTTTTCTATAGATTTACAGAATATTGTTAAATTTTACTATCAGATTTATTATGTGTGGGTGCTGTGTGACTGATGTTTCATATATTAAATTTATAATGTATTAGATCAAGAAAACTGGTGCTAGACAAAATATAATAAATTCAATATTAAATTGTAATGAAAGTTAACACAGTGAAGTTATGTAACATAATAATTATATGATGTGTTGAATTTAACACTAAAACTTCACTTTTTATATAGTTTACCTGTACTAGTTTCGGTTGAAGTATACCTGTTGATAATTGTAGCAATGGCGCTGAAACTAATACAGATAAACTATACCAAAAGTGAAGTGTAGTCTTAAATTCAACTCATTATATAATTATTTTAATAAATACAATATTAATACTTTGCTAAAAATGAGAACAAAAATTATTACAAATTATAAATTAAATTATGGAATTTAAACAGGATAAATGCATATGTTTTTATTGAAAATGCATATCATTGTTTTTTCCAGAATCCAAGAAATCTCACATTGCAAGTGGTAACGTCAGTTCTACTCTTGGTGGGAAAGAGAAACCATACACTACATTTTCTCAAGTTCCTAAACTGACTCAAAATACTAGTAATCAGGTCTCACCCTCATCTCCACAACTATGTAGTAATAAGGTCAACCCCACCTCAGGTGCAGCAAATGCTCGTACCTCATCATTAGTTTGCACTTCAATTTATAGAGCAAGTTCTGCAACTGACAAAGTAATTCCTACTGAAGCTCACATTCGACCAGTTGCTCATGTTGTAGCTTTGAAGACAGTTCCTGCACAGACTCATACACCTTCAGAAGCTCATGTGACAACTTCAGCAGCAGTTTCTGAGACATACACACTCTCTGGTTCTGGTATTGGAGCTTCAGCAGCAATGCCTGCACAGACTCGTACACCTTCAGGGGCTCATGTCACAACTTCAGCAGCAGTTTCTGAGGCATACACACTATTTGGTTCTGGTATTAGAGCTTCAGCAGCAATTCCTGCACAGACTCGTACACCTTCAGAAGCTCATGTGACAACTTCAGCAGCAGTTTCTGAGGCATACACACTATTTGGTTCTGGTATTGGAGCTTCAGCAGCAATTCCTGCACAGATTCGTACACCTTCAGAAGCTCATGTGACAACTTCAGCAGCAGTTTCTGAGGCATACACACTATTTGGTTCTGGTATTAGAGCTTCAGCAGCAATTCCTGCACAGACTCGTACACCTTCAGAAGCTCATGTGACAACTTCAGCAGCAGTTTCTGAGGCATACACACTATCTGGTTCTGGTATTGGAGCTTCAGCAGCAATTCCTGCACAGACTCGTACACCATCAGAAGCTCATATGACAACTTCAGCAGCAGTTTCTGAGGCATACACACTATTTGGTTCTGGTATTGGAGCTTCAGCAGCAATTCCTGCACAGACTCATTCACCTTCAGAAGCTCATGTGACAACTTCAGCAGCAGTTTCTGAGGCATACACACTGTCTGGTTCTGGTATTGGAGCTTTGACAGCAATTCCTGCACAGACTCGTTCACCATCAGAAGCTCACATGACAGCTTCAGCAGTTTCTGAGACATACTCACAGACAGGTTCTGGTGTTCAAGCTTTAAAAAGAGTTTCTGGGAAGGCTCGTACACCACCATCTCAGGCTGATTCTTCCACATCTCCAATACAAGATGGTAAGTTCATATTCCAAGGTAATCAATTTTTTTTTATTTATTTATTAGTACATGCTCTCTAAAACAGCTGCTTGTCGGACTGATAACTCACCAAAAAATTGCATTTTAGCAACCAAGGCCGCTAAAATTGCATAAAACTGCACTTAAACTGCATTCAAAATGCAGTTTTATCGGCCTAGTACTTAAAGTTATCGGCCTAGTACTTAAAGTTGTCATGGCAATCCATAAACAAAATCCAGATGGCATTGACCAGTCACACCAACTTAACATGGATTTTTGCATATAATTGGTCATAAAACAACAAATTTAAACCAACATGTTTCTTTATGATAATCAGAAACTTTACCAGGGTTTTTCGCAAAACAAGATAGCCTACTTCGTCACCTAACAACAAATATAAGCAAACTACTTTTCTCGTCTTCGTTCATTACTTACCATCTTTGCACCAGCATTGAATTGCAATACATTCCATCTACTGCTGTCGTGATTTTGCTGGCACCAGCTCCAATTCAATGTTTCCGGCTTGGATTGAAATTTCCTCGGGATTATCATTCATATTTTCACAAGCTTGTCATAAATACTAGTTCGTATGCATTATTGTTTACAAAAAGCGACTCATATAATATAATGCATCTTCGTACCAATTTCGTATTGGTACGTACGGTTCATTGTTCGGCGATTCAGGGGGCTGTGAGAGTAAGACTGTAACAAATGGCTTACTACTTTTCATTATAATTAATTATACAGTATTTTTGTTTCATTTCATATAATTTAGAGAGCTTTTACTAAAAAGTATTGTATGCACCACGTACGCAAAAACTTTAAATCCAGTATTTCAGCCTCGGCTTACGCCTCAGCTGCTATACTAGATTCATCCGCTAAAGTGTTATTTTGCGTACTTGATACATAAATAGCTATTAAGTTGAGAATTGCAGGAAAAAATTAGCAGAGACTTTTGAAAAGTAACAAGGTGACCTCTTGCTCTGTTATCACAATTTTAATTGAACTTTGGTGAAATGAAAGGTCACTTATGGTATTGGTTTATTATACCAGTAACTCTTGTTTTCAAAATATTTACGATTGTTTCAGTCGGTTGTTCCAATCTAGAGAAGTTGCTTTTATTGCAGCAAAGAACACTGTGTTCTGATAGCTTATTGCTAAGATGTGGAACTACTACTATATGGACTCTGGTTCGACCTCATTGCTCACTATCCTTTTTATGTACAATATAATGCAAAGTGTATTTATATAGTTACCGGTACATTTAAAAAAAATTATTTGTAATGTTGGGATATTATGACCAACTTGGTGGTCCATGTCACCTAAATTTCAAGCCAGTCTCAAGAATTATTTCCATTGGTGTAAAAATCATTGTTTCCTGCTTCAAAGTAATTGTTAGTGATCTCAGTTCACCAGTTTATAGCCACTATACATTACATGAATTTTTTAAAGCTTGTGTCTGTAGGCACTTAGTTCTGTGGTGGCATTTACTCTAAGCAAGTTTTATTTAGAAGTACAGTATATGAGTTGTAAGAATTATTTCATGAATGACTGAGTGAAGGTGAAGTTACAACATTATTAGAAGCTGATTTATCAGTAGAGTGGAAAAAGTAAGCGCCAGTGAACCTGACAATACAGAAGTAATTGGCGATCAAGATGAAGCAGTTCAAAATATTAGTGGAGTTTCATTACTATTATTAGATGTAAGTTTACAACAGATTCTGGCAGTATGTATGTTTCTCAGATACTAAGACGGTATTTGTATATTTTTTTAATATAATTTGTGTTCAATTGATCAAGTTTGTGATCAAAGAAATAATTGAAATGAATGCCAGAAACACTAATAATAATGTTTTACTTCAGTAAAACTTCTTTTTTTGTTACAAATAATTGATTTCAATTTTCATTTGTTGGACAATTTTTTTCAACCTTGGTAATGCATGGTACTGGTACATAAACCTTGGTACCGATATTTCTTGGGTTAGCATAAAAGGGATTATTTTAAAAATTACATTTTCATAGATTTTTTAACTTTGTCTTCTCAACTTTTTCAGGAGTTGAAGTGTTAAATTATAACATAATGCTGAAATAAGGTGGTCGGAATATATCAGTTTTGTGAACTAATAATTTCTTTAACATATATGCACGATGCTGTGAACATGACTTTCAGGACATATTTTCAAATAATTTAAATTGTGTTCTTAATGGAAAAGTAGTGAAAATGAAATTCTGTATTTTTTTACTTAAAGGAACTTATTCAAGAATAATATTTTTATGGTGTTTGTTCTGTTTATTTATTTATTTATTTATTCATTCCTGTAGAAATGCAGGACTGGCATAGGATAACAATAATTATTACATAACACAAATACAAAAAATAATAGTTAAATTTACAATATAATAACAAAGTAAGAAAAAATACACCTTGCAGGGGCCCCTATTATAAGCAATATCTTGTAATATCTTAATATCTCGAGCCAGTACAGTTGCCCAGTAATACTAACTGCCTATAGATTTCGATTAGTGAAAAGATGTATACTTGACTTCACAAATAAAATATTGTGATCAGTTAACGAACAACTTTAATTGACCCTAAAGATCCAACGGAAAAAAGATTTCTATAAAACAACCTCAATTATAGCTTAAACCAATTTCTTTACAAGAAGTGCAAGCCAAGACTAGTATCTGAATTTAATGATACCACATATAAAAACCCTAAGCAGAACTATAAAAGTTTGTCGTCTCATCTCGGCAAAAGAAAAATATATGGAAAATGAAAAGTGAACTGAACAATAGAAGAACTATAAAAATGAAATGAAAAAAAAAGACCAGTGGGTAACAAATGAGGAGCATCGTTTCAAAACGTATTAAATGCACTCTTGGTCGAAATAGAGTTTGATACGATTTCGCCCTATTTCTTAAGCGCTCTTTAACACTATGAACTCAGAATGGAACATTTCATATTATATCCCGTGTTAATTCACTGTCAAAGTTGATGTATCGGATCAAATCGTATTATGTGCACGGGAATGATCGGTTCAAAACGTATTATGTACAACTTAATTTTTACACCGGGCATTAAACCCACGTTTCGACTCGTATTTCCCAATAATTTTTATGCTGATTCGTCCGTAAGTTTAGCTGTTGTATGTTATTTCATTGTATCATCATGGAAGAAAGTGAAGCTGTTCCAAAAAGATTGAATGGAAGCAGAAAACGAACCATGACTGGGATAACCAAACGACAGCTAGGTAAGCGACATTTTGGTTTTTTGGATCAACATTGTGACAGTATTTTTATATTGTACTTTTTAATGTACTAATGGAGTTATGAGAAATAGTGTAACGATCAAAAATTAAGTTTTAAAGGTCATAGTATTCTTGTTCAAGCCATTTTATTATTGTGCTCGCATGGCATTTCAGATTCAGTGTGAAACCGGTATTTAAAAAAATAATCATCTACTGACTGATCTGGCAGCACGCAAAATTCGTTTTAAAACCTTCCACAAAATAATGAGGGAGCATCCAGCAGATAGAAGAAGTTTCTGCTTTGATTTGCAACAGGTTTGCAATTATGATTAGCAGCAATTATCAATTCGCGAAGCTTAGGCTACTATTTCCGCCAAATATAGTTTTATGCACTGTGTCACTGATGTCAGTAAAAGAATGCAACATTCTTTAAATTGAAGGAGACTGAATGTGGCAGGTAGCATCGGGTGTGATCTCTTATTTGGAGGAATTTCATTTTGAGGATTCAGTCACCACTATTAGACTTCGCTGATGGCTGCAGAGGTCAAAATAAAAACATGTAGCCTATGTAATTCATGCTCTTGTCAATTGGTCACTTTCCTCCGGGAATAGAATATTACATAATATAGGCTCAATATATTTACACTGGGTGACTAGTTTCAAGCATAAAGAAGAGTCTTAGCAGAACATGCTGCACCATTTCGTGTTGTAAAACGTAAGAGAGGTAAGGCATCTACAAGTGGAGAAAACTATAGGTCTAATTTTAAACTCACTTAACACGTTTTGTGAAAAGTTCGCTCAATTTTCAGTCCATATGAAATTGACATCAGAATTCACGGGAGTATCAGAAATTAGCACATACGGAATTCTTAAAAAGGTGAGGAAAGTGTTGGGTATACAATGACGTGTTTGTGAAATCAGCAATTCGCAAAATTGTATTTTTTCCCCCATAACTCCATGCGTCAGAAAAGATGTCAATAAATAAATAAGGATGCGGAGACAGAATGAAAGCTTAGTATTGAAGCCAATAGATGTCAGGGTGTATAGCGTACTTCGTGTTTCAATGTTGTCAGCTCTGCCTACGGAATTGAACGAAACCTACCGAATGAGGACTAGGGAGTCAAGCGCCCAAGAAATCGCACGCGGGTAGCCGCAGATCACGTGTTTGGGGTAATAAAATATCTCCGAAAATGCTCCTACATTATGACTCCTGAAAAATATAGAGAACATTAAAAGTTTGTGGTAAAAGTAAGATCGCCTGGAGACGATTGGGTCATAAGAGATTATAAAATACTCCTCAAATAGTTCAAGAAATTGGATGGAATAAAGGACATGAAGAGAGTAATTTTGAAGAAAAAACTATGAATCGTCACAGTGAAGATGGAGCCAATCTTTAGTTGTGATTACCCTTCAAAACAATTCACAACATTACTGAAACGAGGGACAAGTATGGAGAAGGTGTCTGTGGGGGACAAGTATGGAGAAGGTGTCTGTACCTTTTGAAGTTGACAAAATGAGAGCTTTGTCAGATGCAGAAAAAGACATAGATGAACTTCTGAAAGCAAAATTTGGTGATAACTGAAGAGAGGTTGACAATTTGCAACCCTGAGGATTTAGAGTGTCTGCACGAGAAACGGGACTTCAAAGACTGTGATGTTGGAATAGATCTGTTGTAAAATTCAAGTTGTTTCTTTTATGCGCATGTAAAGTGCGTAAATTTTGTCTTCAAAATGTGTGCAATTATTGTGTTAACAAGTGATTAATGTTAGCAGTGTTATTAATACTAATTTGTCCGCAATATATGCAATTAATGGCAATGATTTAAAAACATATTTTCTTTCGAATCCAGCTGATGTTTGACCTCCTCTCTACTTTTTACTGTCTAATCGGTTCAGAACGTATTATGTCCAGTGAATCGGTTCAAAACGTATTATGTGTAAAATTAAAACTAAAATATAATGCTCATTAATTGAAAACCAATTTCAGATTTTGAGGATTCTGAAACATTACCTTAATATCTAAAATTTCACGTCTTATTGTTGCAGATATACATCCTGGTTTGGGAGTAAATCGTTTTTCCTCTTTCCTGAAAAATGTTAATTTGTGCACTTAATACGTTTTGAAACGATGCTCCTCAAATATAACCTGAACTTAATAAAACATTGAAATATAAATCTTAATAGAACCAAATAAAAGAGAGCCCACCAGAAAATATTATATAAGTAGGGACCGGATTTTTAGGTTTTTAAAAACACTGTTTTAGGTTTTTCATTAGGTGAAATAGTTTTTTCTAGGTTTTTCCCCCAAAATATCGTTTTCGGGTAGAATAATTGGTTTAATGAATTTGAATGTGCTACCCACTGCCCGTAATAAACTCGATTTCATTTGTTTCGGCATAATTAACACGTCTTATTAAAATTCACAGTGTGACCACTAAGTATGAATAACAGGGCAGTAATAAAGGCAAACAAGGGCTTTAAAACACAGAAATCTATATTCTTGTTCATACACGGCAACAATGGTTGTTCGTACGATTATTTTAAAAGGAATACGCCGGCACTCTTACACTTCCTCTTTAGATATCCATCCTAGACGACAATGGGTTAAACGAAACGCTGGTGGTAATTTCAACCCGACAAAAATTATTGTCTCTCCGCAAAATATAGATTTCTCAACTGAAAAACAAAAAAGAAAAAAAAAAGTAGCCTAAATTATATATTTTAGGCTTTATATCCCGTTTAGGTGTATTTAGGTTTTTATACACCATTTAGGTATTTTTAGGTGCCATAGAATTAATGTGGGTGAATCCTATGGACAAGATTCGAAAAAGTGTATGAGCGCTTTTTGTTTTGGAAGTAAGGAAAAAAATAGGTAAAAACCTAAGAATATATAAGAAAGTAAGTTAAGCTAACAAACTAAAATAGAAAAGCCATACCTGCAAGGTGGATAACAGAGCAGGAGGAAAGCACTCACCCTGCTCTAGAGAATGATGTTTACTCAGTTACTTTCTCCGACTCATGCTGCCAAAACCAGACACTAGGGCAGTTGTGAGTTACAAAACACAGAACAAATAGAACGCTGCCCAAAGGTAATAATATGATAATAACCTGGTGACGAGATTAAATCAAAACAGAGGAGCAACGCATATAAACATAAACAAACATTAGTATAGAAAAGCTTGCCGAGATGAAATGACAGAGACATAAGTATCTGAAAAAAATTGACAATTCAAGAACTTGAAATACTTATAGTGCCGATCACAATAGTGGTGGCACAATCACTGTTTTTTTTTTTTTCTCAGGAATTCAAATGTTAATAACATAATGCAAGAGATATTAAAATTATGCTATGTAATTGAATGTTTTAGGTATGCTATTGGAGAGTCATAATGGTACTGTAACAGTAAAAAACACAATCCGAAGAGATTTCCCCTTGAGAAGAGGTAATGTATATTTTGTTCTGCTACTTAGTAGGTCTGTTTTGTAGCCTACTGGAATTATAATGGGATTGAGAAAAGTCCCATGTATAGGAGGAATCCTTAGCCTCTGTGATAATAAATACAATAACTTTGCAATATGAGGCACCGTCTGCATTTTTCTAGTTTATGCAAATCACATTTTTTACACTTGTGATATTTTAAAATGTTGATCTTTTCTTTCAAATTTAAACTCTTTTGTGGAGCCATTTCACGCACATTCACTGAAATACAACTAGCTTATGTCTGACAATGGGTAATCCTGCAGACGAAACAAAGTTTTCAATTTGACCTATTACTCTATCAGTGAAAGTATGAATCCCTGCATTCCTTACCTTTTCCAAGTTGAAGAGAATAACGAAATCAGTACTGTTAGGTTTAAGATATTTTTGCCCATTACAGAGGGGTGTTTGAGGACATATAGGTAGTAAAAAAAATGCAAAATGTTGATGTATTTATGGCATCTGTTAATTTAAGGTGATATTAAATTTTAATGGATTTATTACAGGATGAAACAGGATGATAAATTTCCAGTTCGGAATTTGCCTGCACGACTGGGAAAACCATGAAAAAACCCAAGTCTAATTGGCCATCCATCTCACTTGATAGATTGTTTATTGTTCTGATTGTGTCTGTAATAATTACATTAAATCTGTGATGAGAGAAACTTTAATTAATGTTTTCAAAAATAAAATGAGTGAATTTGTGTCATCAATAACATGGTCAAGATTTTCAACATCATCTATAAATAGATGAGTTTTGTGTTAATTTTATTTCGTACTTCATAAACGATTGTAGTGGAACATTATAAATAACCATATGCTACTGCTGCCAGTTTAATTCCGTTTCTTAGCGGATTCTTGCCTGCACAAGTACTTCTTGATAGCACTTTACAAAAACATACATTCATGGTTTGAAAATGATGCGAGTTGACTACACACTATTTTCTCCACTTACCAAATTTTTTGGTAGAACATGTTTCGCATATGTTCATATGCATCCTCAACTACTTGTCAACTGCCGAGCCTTGCTTGCTAGGAGAATCTCCATGAGTCCCTGGTGGCGGTTTTATGTACTTCCTGATCAAATTATCTTCTGCGGGAATTTCAAAATTCATTAGCTGGTTTTCAAATTTTATCATGTATATTTTTTCCCAGACTAACAGTTCTGCCGGTGTATGGACTGATTTCAATAATTTTGCTTCTGTATTAATTTCATGACCCCCATCCCAATAATGCATAGCAACTGCTGATTTTTCAGTCTGTTTAAATTTTATGTTCCTAATGTGCTCTTTAAGCCTGACATCCATGTTTCTCCTAGTCTGTCCTATATAAACATTATCACAGTCTTTGCAATCTATTTTGTATATGCCTGGCTTATTGCCGGAGGGTATATTGTAAGCTTGTTTGCATTTGATAGTGTTCTTTATGCTGAAACTATTTTTTGTAGCTAAAGTGATGCCATATTCCTTAAAAATCTTCTGAAACTTCTGAGTTGCCCATGGATGGTAAGTGAATTTTTTAAACTTTGTTTTCTCTCTTGGGGATGATAATGTCGTAGTTTCCAACACTTTTTTTTGTTTTTTGAATCTGTCAAAAAAAGGTGTTGCCCATGGATGGTAAGTGAATTTTTTAAACTTTGTTTTCTCTCTTGGGGATGATAATGTCGTAGTTTCCAACACCTTTTTTTGTTTTTTGAATCTGTCAAAAAAAGGTGTTGGAAACTACGACATTATCATCCCCAAGAGAGAAAACAAAGTTTAAAAAATTCACTTACCATCCATGGGCAACTCAGAAGTTTCAGAAGATTTTTAAGGAATATGGCATCACTTTAGCTACAAAAAATAGTTTCAGCATAAAGAACACTATCAAATGCAAACAAGCTTACAATATACCCTCCGGCAAGAAGCCAGGCATATACAAAATAGATTGCAAAGACTGTGATAATGTTTATGTAGGACAGACTAGGAGAAACATGGATGTCAGGCTTAAAGAGCACATTAGGAACATAAAATTTAAACAGACTGAAAAATCAGCAGTTGCTATGCATTATTGGGATGGGGGTCATGAAATTAATACAGAAGCAAAATTATTGAAATCAGTCCATACACCGGCAGAACTGTTAGTCTGGGAAAAAATATACATGATAAAATTTGAAAACCAGCTAATGAATTTTGAAATTCCCGCAGAAGATAATTTGATCAGGAAGTACATAAAACCGCCACCAGGGACTCATGGAGATTCTCCTAGCAAGCAAGGCTCGGCAGTTGACAAGTAGTTGAGGATGCATATGAACATATGCGAAACATGTTCTACCAAAAAATTTGGTAAGTGGAGAAAATAGTGTGTAGTCAACTCGCATCATTTTCAAATGTTGTTACACTCCACTGTGAACGTTCCGACCAGAGTTTTTTTGAAATACATTCATGGGTTTAAGTGGAACACATTTTCTACAATTTTGAAGATACCTCTTTTAAAAACCCACCCAATATGCCCAAATTTTGAATTCCATTATAAATATTAAATCCCTGTTTGGAAGATTATCATAGGAAATGGTAAACTGTGTGCCCAAGATATGTATTTTCTTATTTCCTAGCCTGCTGCCACAAAACTTATTTTAAATATTTAATCCCTTATTTTGTAGGTTAGATTAGCATAGGACCAAGTGCAGAACTGAAGATGTTTATTTTCTTTCTACCTACTACCTAGCACTGAATGTTGTGCTTTTTGGATAGTGTTAAATATTTTATTTTTCTAGGATGCATAATTTTTCCTTACACTACTGTACTTTCAGTATTTTATTTTTGATGTCGTTTTATCCCATTTTAGCTTGGCATGGCTAGGGCCTAATAGCAACAGAGTGTGTTACACTGTATTCTAGTCTTATTCCAATTTTATTTCTGTTTTGTGTTATAGGCGAGTCACCTGAACGCAAAATTCAACGTCTGTCAAGAGAAATTGAGCTTCAGAAGGATAAGCTCCGTGCAGCACAAGATAATTTTGTAATTGAGCAACAAACAAATCAACTTAAGAGAAAGCTTAGCTTACTAAGGCTGCGTAATGCTCAAGAATTGTCAAAGATGAAAAGACGGCATTCTTTATCAAGTTTTCGTTCTCTTAGTGACCATTGGGATCATTGGGATTATCTGGACCGTTTAGATATGTTGGACCGGTTCTCTAGGTTATAGATGCAGGATGATTGATAATTATGATTATGGGTTTCTGAGGCAGACAGTGTTAATTTGGCAGATACGAGGAAGAATGTTTGTTTTGTTTCTGAGGTTATTTTATGACATTGCACTGTGCGGGTTTCTAAGTCTGCTCTGTTGTTTTCCAAGTTGCTCCTGCTGTATATGAAAGACGTCATTCAGTACAACTCACAGTTTCATTTTACATCTGTATAGGAATCGTTTAATGATATTGGCTGCTTTGTGTGGCTGATCTTCTGTAATAGACAGCACAGACCAGGGACCGTATCCACACGTCTGACTGATGAACACATAGAGGTCATTATCCGGAGTGTTGTATGTACGACACTGGAATAGGATATAATGCAGGTTGTATACTTCCCCGCATGTACACAAAGGCGATTCAGCCCGTTTGATCTTATGTAAATAGGAAGGCATTATTGCTGTACGCAGTTTGTTTTTCGATATTAAAGACACGTCTATCCAAGTCGATGGTATGTTTATAAACCAAGGTTTTTTATTCTTAACTGTGACGTAGGATGAAATTGATTCTTTGAGTGAGGATATCATGTATCAACAGTGTGACAGTTAAGCATGTATGTTGTTCCGTCACTCGTTTGGCCCACGTATCCGCGAATTCATTACCCCGTATATCATGATGTCCTGGTATCCATATAAATTTGACATGATTAAATTGAAGTAAGTTATATGGTTTCTTTAATTCCCACAACTAACCATGTGGTGTCAGTGGTTATTGCAAATAATGTGATGGTATCTATTTCACTCTGAGAATCTGTAAATAAGTAAATGAATGTAGCCTGTAGGTGTTGGAGACTGAGAAGTGCTTGGTAAATAGCCAGCAGTTCTGCTGTATAGATACTGCATTGCTCTGAAAGTTTAAATGTTTGATGTGTCTGGCAGGTGTCATTATAATAAGCCACAACAGTTCCTCAGTGTGATTTAGAACCATCAGTAAAGATGATAATTGATTAATGTTGTGGAAAGCTAGAAACATAATAATAAAGATATTTGTGTTGGGCATCTGGGTCTGGTTTAGAAAGTGTCATTAAGTCGTAATCGGGGGACACTATGAGTTTTTCATATTCCGTATCATATAATGGAAAGCGGGGAAGAGGTTCAGTGTCACCATCTGCGTCAAAAGCATGAAAAGTGGTAAAGATAGGTGGGAGCTGGAAATTGATATCCATCTCTCTGCAGGTGTGCTTACATTCCAAAGGATATCTAAGTTTAATATAAAGAGGGTGCAATCGGTTATGGAAAAAGAATTTCATGAATTTCATAGAAGCTCTAGTAGCTCGTGCGATATGTGTTTGGAACCTCAGTTCTTGAAAAACTCTGAGTTTATTCAATTTACCTCCAGTTCCTAATATTTGCTTGCCTATGCCGTACAGAATAGTACTGATTTTATTGGGCACTTAGATGTCGGAGGAGGTAACAAGGGTATTCCATAGTCGGGCGGATGAAATTAAGGTATATGGTATATAGCGCAGAGGGATGGTTACTCCAGTAATGGCCAGTGATAAACCAAAAGAGGGAGGTCCTATTATAGAGCTTTTTTGTAACAGAGTTATAGTGCGCCATACCAGATAATCTATAGTCAAGAGTTACCCCCAAGTACTTAATATAGTAATGAAAATGTAGTGGTCCGTGATTGACATGGAGGGCGGGCCGTTTAGAAATCAGACACAATTGGCGGCTGAAAGTCATGTATAAACACTTATCTAAATTTATTTCCATTCCTAACTTGTGTAGCTCTGATGTTAATAGGACGATGTCGGCCTGTATATCCTGAGATGGTAGTGGTACCACCGATTTCGAGTATCTAAAACATAGGATGATGTCATCCACAAAGCTTAATAGCTTACTCCTCTTAAAAGGGAGTTTTGTAATCAGTGTCATATATAAATTAAATAATGTGGGGCTTAAAGAGGAACCTTGAGGGAGACCCGACAATGTAAGTCTACTCTCACCATTGTGAAAATAATGTGGCAAGGTAATTGTTCTATCCGTCATCAATCGGGAGATCGTCTGAATGTACTGGGGAGAAAGAAAAGCACAAGTAACTATTACTAAACCAAGAAAGAAAGACAGACATATTACTAGAAAATGGTCTTCACAGTAAATGAAGAACCATGTATTTCACGTAACAGCGTTGGCTTCAGCTCAGAGGAAAAAACACGACCAGTCACTGTGGCGAACCTAGCTAAACTCCTGACGAGGAAGATTATACTGATTATCTTCTAACCTATATAAAGTAATTAGTAGCTAAAACATCACCATAGCACCAATTAATAGATTTAGTTTGGGAAATATGTTAATGTCCACTAATATCGACAAATCACAACCCCTCAAAAAATCAGGCATTTATCAGTTTAATTGTAAAGATTGTCCCCAGAAGTACATAGGCAAAACTAAAAGAAAAATAGAAACTAGAAAGAACACCATCGACACATCAAATATGCCCAACTAGAAAAATCCGAGGTAGCAGCCCATGTATGGAACATGGACCACGAAATTGAGCATGAACCTAAATTGGTTAAGTCTGTCAGTGGACATAAGGAATTGACAGTCTGGGAGAAGATCTTCATCCAGAGGAATGCAGACCAACTAATGAACTTCGACATTCCCTTTGAAGATGACCTGATCAAGAAGTTCGTAGGATGTCCACCAGAGGGAAAACAGACGACGCCAACAGTTGGAGTTTGTTGACAATGGGATAAAGACAGAATCCCGAAACATGTCCAGGTCAGTGGTAAAATCTAGTGAAGTATAGTGTACCCATATAATACCTCCACTCATGTGTTCTAAACTTTCCACTGTTACTTGTATATCTGCTATGATGACAAGAGTGATATAAGCCTTCGTGATTTTTTTAACATTTTACACAAGAGAGAATACCTAAATGCTTTTAGAAAGTAGCTTATATCGAGACCAAGAAAATTCCAGTACAGCTGATGTCTTGAATGAAGATTGGTCAGAACATTCCCAACTCAGCAGCAGGAAGAGAAAAAACATTCTGTGTAATGATGATTCTGATACTGTCTGGCAGCTGCTGAATTAATGAGATGAACTCCTGTAAATATTTTTTTCCAGTTAAATTACTGGATATACCGTAACATCCAATGCAATGGAAGTCTTGCACATGTTGGAGCTGTTTGCACTTAATGTCTGCTCATAAAAGATACTCATTAAAAGTCTTGAAGGGATTAATGATCAAAGGTAGAATGTTTACCAATTTATTTGCAGTGGTGATGTTCAACAGAAATGTTTGCAGTTGCTTCGATAAAATGAATGATACACTGATGTTGAATGGAAGAGAGATTGATACACTGATGTTGAATGGAAGAGAGATTTGAACTAGAGCCAGATGTTTGCTTCCTATATTTTAATCCCGGTAGGCCTACTTCGCGTATCTGTCTGTAAGTTACTGAATAGGTTATATTATCCTTTGTTATATTATTCCAAAAATCAAGTATTGTTCTTATTATAAATGTTTAAAATGTTTTTTGTAATTTATTAAATAAAAATTGGATGAAAAGGTACTTTAAAAAAATTCCCCCCCCCCTCCAGAAAAAGGCTACTCCCTCTTTCCCTTTCACTTTGTAGTAATAATTTTACCTTCATTATTATGAAAAGTAGTAATATATTAGTAAAACTACAATTTGCAAAGTTGGTTCACATTTTTCTCTGATTTCACCTTAATCCATTTGTTTGAAAACTATAAAATGTTAATAATTGACAAAAATCAGTCAGCATTCAGATAGATGTGTAACTGTACATCAAGCAAAATATTAAAATCATTTCTTCCCTTCTCAAGATCAAACGCAATGATCTAGAATAATTTTCTACTCTTGGCACATGATAAATATTGTCCATGACTGGTTGCCACATGACCAGCATACAGTTCAGTTTTTTTGAGACATTAAAAGTACACAAATATTAAAAGTTTTTACCAAAGTAACAACGGTTTATATAAATAATATAAAGTAGTAGGAAGTCCTTTTTCCATTGTATGTATACTACAAGCAAAACAAAATTATATTTAATTTTACTTCATGGTGTAGTATGTATGGCTTCATGTGATGATGGATTATGCCTATAATAATATTAGGAAATTCGCGCAATGTGCATGTTTGTTTATTCCTAACAAAAGTTTGTCATTGATTGTGGTCTGTTCTTGCATTCCATCACATGGTATCTTTCACACGTAGCTTAAACTGGCACTGATCTCTTAGTTGATGTTCTGCACACTTTATGATGGAAACCGTGGACAGCGTATCGCATCATTACAAGGCACAATGCGTAGTTCACCTGGGTCCACTCTCTGTTAACCATGGCATCGGTGACATAGAAATTTGACCATATTGGTAGGCTTCAATGCCTGGTAATAGCAGGCTATGACGTATGACAAATGTTTCCCTTGCAAATACGTATGTTAGCTTTGACAAGGTATACTTTGAAAGACTCATCGCTCGTGTTAAAAATGTAGCTTTCACTCTTTCTATGTCCTTTAAATTTCTTTTTGTAAGCGAGTCCAAATAATTTCTACTCCATAAGTTGAGAATTTTTAGGTTGAATAATTTCACGGCTGTCACTAGCTATAACTGACTTACATTCTTTATTCTGTGTAGGGCTGCTATGGCAGAGGTTTCTTTGATGTGCTGTGTGAAGAGATTACCATTCGTCTGCAAAGTAACTCCTAAGTATTTGAAGTTTTGTACTATTGGAATCGGGTCCTTGCCATGTTCTGTCAAGTCCTTATTAGCCTGTCTTCATTTCTAAATGTCATCATCACTGTTTTAGCTTGTTCATCTGTAGCTCATTCCTGTCCGCCCATTGTATTAAGCGATGAAATGCAACTTGCAGATGGTCAATTGACGTTGATGCTAGCACCGTATCATCTGCACATGCGTAGAACTTCACATTTTCTGAAGCTACTACGTCAGGGATTTCCGAAGTGGCAGTTATAAACAGTAGCGGACTGAGGGGGTCACCCTGTAGCACTCTGTTTGTACAATAGGCCTTGACTTGGCAACTGAGTCGTCTATGCTGATCTTCTTGTCTCTCAGTATGTTCCTGAGAAGACTAGTTATGTAGCTTTTCCCAACTACCTTCTCTAGCTTCTCTGTCAACAAGATCAAATGCCTTGGTATAATCTATGAAACCGAGTAGAGTTTTCCTCTTGGTTGTTTCAAGGCCTCTGCTATGTCTTCTTTTAGTCATTTTATTGCCTGTAGAGTCGATCTTCCTTTCCGGAATCCAAACTGTTCTTCCAGGAGTGCATACTCTAATTTACTGTATAGTTGCTTCGTGATGAGTGACGACAAGTTTAAAAGCCGTACATTCTAAGGCAATGCCTCTGTAAGAATTAGGGTAGCTTACATCTCCTTTGCCTTTATATAAGACTTTAAGGGTAGCTTGCCTCCAACAATCTGGGATATTCCCTTGCCGTAGGCTTTCGTTGAACAGGTCTGTCCATACTTCCTTCTTTACAGGGTCAGTGCTCATTAGATACTCCTACATATGGTCAGGTCCACATGCTTTTTTGTATTTTAGCCTTAGGATTTCCTCTTCAAGTTCCTCCACTGTGAACAGTTCTTCATTCAGGCTTGAGCTAGACTTTATCTTATCTTCTTCGGACCTGGTCTCCCGAGCTTGTAGAACTCTTGTGAAATGGTTTTCCCATATTTGCATTGGGATATCCCTAGGGAAGTGTGGCTGTTTGGCTTTAGGTCCTTGAACGGTTCACGTTCAGCTTCCTCTATTAATTCTATTTCTTTTCTTAGCTGATAGTCATCCTTGGCTTTCATTATAATTTCTTTGTATGCTCTTTTAGCAGCAGCATAGTTCTTCAGTTGTGCTTCAGTAGGGTTGCTATGCACTGACTAGCGCTTCGATTGTTACTTTCCTCGCTTGGTAGCATTCCTTAGTGAACCAGAGTTTTGCTCTCCTGTAGCCTACTGTGTTTTGTGATACCGCATTCTTTATGCCCTCCTTTAATCTGTCAATAGCCTCATTCATATGCCCCTTGCTTATGCACAGTGCAATATTCGGGATATCTTGTCGCGAGAGATTATCCAGGTTTATCTTCCGGGTCATACTGGGGGTCACTGGTTTGTATTCCGAGCGAGTATTTTGGATGGGTATTATGGTGTCAGCTGGCAAGTGTTTTCTTTCTTCTAAGTTTGTTATAACTAGGGTTCAAATGTTTATGACCGAAAAAAGTGGAAAATATGACCTTAAAATGACTAAATATGACATCATAAAAGAACGTATTTTCTAAAAATACATGTTCCAATTTAAAACATTTAATGACACTAAATCATTACATCACATTAATTCAATTAGGTAATCACTTTTTAACAGTTTTACAGGTGATTTACAGTTTTACTTGTAAAGAACTTCTAATCTGTTAATGTTTTCAGATACCACTGCAACTGTTGTGAACTGAAAATATTTTAAACAAGGAGGAAGAAATAATTGTGCTATTACTTGTTACTGTCTCTTCGCACTTCAGTTAGATTAAAACCAAAATATTCATTACTCTTTTTGGAAAAAATAAAAAAGTCAATTTAGCGCACATACTGCATTACTGTGCTCTTTTACCAAATTTACAAGTGAAATTTGACTTTAAATTACAAATATGACCGAAATATGACCAAGACAATGAAAATGACCAAAATATTACATATATATGCAAAATAAAAACTGTCCAATTAGGATAGCAATCTGCAATTCATGTTTAATTTGTGTTTGCGGTGAGAATGGACGCCAGGATAAAAATATGACATGTCATAAACATCCGAACCCTAGTTATAAATCTTTGGCATGCTGGAGTTCTGTTATACTGAAAACTAGATCTATGGTACTCTGTCATTTGAACTGAAGTATGTTTTCTCGTGACTTATTGATCAGTGTAAGGACCTCTCTGGTGACCCTGTGAATCAAGAGGTCAGATTTATATTGCCTTGCATCAATTCTGCAAATAATATTGTTTGCCATTATTACAGAGTCTCTATTTGGAACTGCATTAAGTGTGGCTGTTACTTCTGCAATCATCTTTTCTTTTCTAAAGTCCGGTTGATAGTATCTGCTGGATTACGCCTATTGAAGCTGTTAAAATTTTCTCTGAAGTACAATTGTCAAAAACATAATAAATTTTGAATTGTTTGACTTGCTTCAATGTAAGCTAATAGAATATCTGCATTACATTGATAAATCGTTCTTCTTGTATCAAACAACAAGCTATAATTGATGGCATGAAATTTAATGGAATATTTTTTCTTTGTAGATATGTATACCGGTACAAGTGTTGTATATCGTCATTGTTCTGGCAGAAGTCAATAGTTTTAAGATACAGCTGTTTCAACGTTATTATTGATTATGGAATCATGGCTGCTTTCCACCCTGGCGACCCAAGTTTGATTCCAGGCCAATTGAGGATTTTTCGTTAGTGGAAAATTTCCATCCTGGGTTCTGGATTGGGTGTTGTGTTGTCTCTTCGTTCCCATCCCATGAGAATCAATGACAAATCACAATATTATCATTGCCTGATTAGTTGTCATCATTCCATAGCATTGTTCTGGGTCTGCCATTGTGTGTGTGTGTGTATGTATATATTTAATGCATTCAAATACACTGTCTCGTGTACCGGTAGCATAGCCCTAATAATGTCAACTTTTTTGTTTAAATTTAATTTTAAATTGGACAGAGTCTTTCAGTATTAAGTATTACCAGTAATATGGTTGTGGTAGACTTTGCGTTTTCTGTATTTTTTCCCTTCACATTTTATATACAGTACTGTACCGGTATCTAGGGTTCAGTGAGAAGTCTTTCTCCAGTGATGAATGTTAAAATGCAGATGGGTTACAAATCTCAGAATTACGTTGGAGAAAAGAGGTTTTGTTGCAGTGTATGTAAAGTAAAGTGTTCCCTATTATAGGCCCAGGAGGTTGAAGCTCCCAGATTTTTAGACATCGGCACATGAAGGTGCGGTAAGGCTGTCAGGATTGCTCCTAGTACTCGTTTCTATTAGAGGATGAGTAGACTCCAGGATCATAGTGCCACCAGAAGGATTAGGCCAATTGAAAAATCCCTTTAAGCAGGCCTACAGGCGGAGGTAGATTTAGAAGTGCTTTTGGTTTAATTTATTGTCGCTGCATAGCACTCTTCTTCTTTAGCCTTGGCATGGCAAACCTGCAGTAATAAGAACTGAATTCGGTAAAGAGGAAGAGCCTACAATCATTTGTTTTGACAACAAGAATAGGATATAATATTCTGGGAGGCCGTGCGCAAGATTAGCAATGAATAAAATTAGCAAAGCCGCTAAACAAGACAAAATTATGATATTATAATAATTCTTTTAAGTGTTATTGTTTTCAAACATTAAAATCTCGCGTCATATGAGAGCTATCAAGAAACTATTTATTGATTTGTAGAGTACTCATCAAGAGCTTTTCAACGATACCCCACAAGACGTGGTTTCAAAAGTTTCGAATTTTCATCCCCCACCCTCACTCGAACCCCCGAATCGTTGGTGTCACTGTGAACTCCATAGGGAGTACTCTAATTTATTCAAACAAAGTTTCCCTCTATACTTCATAGGGACCGAGATATACATTTTTTTTAATTTCAACCCCCTCCCCCGACCACCCCCTTGGGCCAATTTTGCTCATTAACGAACTTGTCCGAGCTATTGGGCCTAGAAATGACATAATAAAATTTGGTTCAAATATCTTCATTCGTGTAAAGATATATATAACTTATATATAAATATCACAAATTTTTTTTTTTGAACGGGCGGTGGTTTCGTACTTAGGGGAGCATGAAACGTAAAGATATGAAAGAATTTTTCGAAAATCATGACATGGTATCCATTGCAATAGGTAGATTTTTCTTCGAAATCTACCTAAAACTCCGACCTCATCGTGGATCGAACCCGCGACCTTCTGGTTAGTAGCGCAGCGCCTCAACCACTACGCTACGGCGACAGGTTATTTTACACCATAAACTACATTTTAGGACTTAAGAAAAAACCAGCATGGATTGGGAAAGTTAATAAAATACATTTTAGAAATTGCACATGGGGGTGTAAAATTTGCTTATTATTTTTTCATGCCAGGGCCACTTCTGTATGATCGTGCCCGCAGATCACCTACTGATGCCATCTAGGAAGCCGTGTCCGTGTTTGCAGTTTCACAAGAATTCGAAACGATGTCGGACTCAGAGCAATCTGTTAACAATAAGTCAGAAAACTTGAGGATGGAAACGGATTCATCTGATCCTGTAAAAATCAACGAAATCTCTGAAGAGACTTCTACTGAAAAATTGAATGGTGAGGTCGGAGCTAGCAGTACTGGCAATGAAAAATCATTAGTTGGAACTGAGGAAGACGAACCTGTGAGTCTTTAATGAGTGAATTATTATTAATACAATAAGTATGGGATGCATGACTGAGCCTTCTTTTCTCATTATAGACCAGGACCAATTCGCTTTACATTATTATGGAAGACTAGGTGCCTTCACACTGGTAGTGCCCTAATTTTTGGCATAAATCAAATGTAAGTCGCCCCTTATGCTCTGCTCACTGCGTTGCTATGGCGACCACCTCGGAACTCCCGACCGTGCCCTCACTCGACACTCCCAACCGTACCAAATACCAGCTACCAACCCTGTACCAAAATGACAACCCGCTAGTTCACTCGGCACTCCCGACCGTACCACAATCACCTCTGCAACACAGTCGTAGCACCCTTGCATTTTCGAATATTGTACGATACACTGTTTGTATGTTTCGAAAATGTGGCATAGGCCTATTATATCTCCCAGAGATTTGTCAGCCTGTCACCTTTTGTTTAGCGGTATGACGTCACACCACCAACGTCCTATCACGAGTTTCTTCGTAATATGAGGACAGAAGAATTCGCTAGTTTGTGGTATTAAAAGAAAGTGCATCGCGAGGGTGCGGTGGGCGGGAACATTCATCCCAAGGTGCGACTTAAATTTGTTTTTTCCCTTAATTACTTACTCAGTGGCAATAGACAATCCCTCAGCAAGCTAAAGGTATATTATCTATTTTATGGAACCCGAAGGTTCATTGCCGTGCTTTCCTGAGTCCGTCATTCAACCCTATTCTATGCTAACTACATCCAACCATCCCTCACAAACCCTACTTTCCTTAAATCTATCCTGATATTGCCCTCCCACCTACATCTAGGTATTCCATATGGTCTTTTCCCGTCGGGTCTCCCATTTAATACTTTTGAGATATGTCTTTCCTCCCCCATGCGTGCAACTTTGTCCAGCCCATTTCATCTGTGATTTAATTCCCTTACCTTATCCGGTGAAGAGTACAGGTTATGAAACTCGCCGTTGGGCAGTTTTCTGCAGTACCCATTTTCATCTCTTTTACACCCAAATATTTTCCTAAGCACCCTGTTTTCGAACACTCTTAGATTATGTTCTTCCCAAAGAGTAAGCGACCATATAATACAATTAGCAGGATAATAGTCTTGTACCAAATCATCAACAGAGCCTTTTTAGCATTATTATCAATCTTTACTATTTCATGTAGCTCTCTAAAATTAAATAGATGAATTCTCGCTTCACACCGCAACAATCACTCGATGGTGTAGTGGTTAGGACGACTGGCTATCATGCCGTTAGGTGCATCCCGTTAGGTCCATAATTTAGTAAGGTAGGAATAGGTCCCAAATAAGTAGGTAGGGTAAAGGAGAGAAGGGATTAAATAGTAAAAGGAGGAAAAGAAGAGGAGAAAGAAAAAGAAAATTAAATTTTCCCAATTTTCAATGCTGTTAGTACAGTGAGTCCCATGCAAGAGTTGGCCAATGACGCGGGTTTCTGGGTCGCGGCGGTCACAGCTCCAACTCCCAAGCGATCGGGTGAAATATCTACACAAATAAAGCTGTGATTGGGGTAATGGTTCAGGTTATCTCATTTACAGTTAAAATTATAATGAAAATAACAACGTACCTCATGACAAGAGACGTTGGAAAGGTTCTCCTCTTGCATCCACACAATACTAGCAACTTTTTAGGAAATTTTCTTTCATGTGCGTAAGTTCATCTTCCTAGACAGAGTGTATTTCTCTTGTGATATTGTCTTTAAGTTCTTCTAACAGTAGGCCTATATGAATATTATTTAAGTTATGGGGAAACGTGAAAAATAAAGTGTACTTATAGGTCAATTTCTCATACATTAGAAGAACTTAAAGACAATATCACAAGAGATATTAACTCTATCTCGGAAGTTGAACTTATGCGCGTGAAAGAAAATTTCCTAAAAAGGTATCACTATTGTGTGGATGCAAGAGGAGAAAATTTCCAACATCTCTTTTGATGAAGTAAGTGGTTCATTGTAATTTTAATTGTAAATGTATGAACTTGAATCATTACACTGATCGCAGCTTTATTTGTGTAGATATTTCACCCAATTGCTCGGGAGTTGGAGCTGTGCCCACCGCGATGCAGAAACCCGCATCATTGGCCAACTCTTGCGTGTGACTCACTTAGTTCCACCATTGTTACCTGGATGTCTCTCATCAGTTCAGTGGGAGGAGCTTAAGGGGTGACCTGTTCTACTCTTTTATAACCATATAACATACCTCACTGCTGTCTGGCTGTGCCGTTGTTGAGCTGTTCCTTAAGTTTATATGTTAGGTTTTTTATGTCATTGTTGAAATGCTCTCTGAATTTGCATAAATCCAGTATAGTCAAGCCTGCCTAAAGTGGTCACCTACCTTTCTTCCAAAAATTGGCTGTTGGTACAGGTGACCGCTAAATTAAAGTTATGAAATTTTCAAAATCAATGAAGAGATCTGGTTCATCAAACAATTAGTCGTCTTGCTATCCTGGTACCCAATGCACAGTAGTCCAGAATTCAAATCTAGAGGGATTTAAATTATATCTCGCATATAAGTAACTTTTTTTTATCTGTTTCATTGTTTTTCTCCTGTAAATATATATAAGTAATTAGTATAAGATAAGTAATATTAAACTTTGAAACAAAATTATAATATACACTTAACGCATTATATCTCCGAGCTTGTACGACCGTTGGGATAAGGACAAAAATTAGGGTGGGAGGGTCAACTACCTGGCATTTCTAGAGCTCCCGCCTGTGTTACTGTGTGACAGGAAAACATCACATCAGTATTGAAAAGTGTCTTGTGGCAGTTAGATTTAAAGTGAAAATCATTTTCTGTTCCTAGTGTAAGGTTCAATAATCGTAATTTATTAACACCACCACTTGTGTAAAATTGTGTATTTGTGTGCGTGTGCGTGCATACCCAGTAAAATGCCGCCTATTATATCGAAATTGAAGGGAAAGAAATTAAATTCACAATCTAGAGAAATGCTTTATAATGTCACACTTTTTATGGAAGAAGAATCAAAAAATGGGGAACCAATAATTCCAATTAAAAAAGCACAATTGCGAGCTTCGGCAGCGACCAAAGTTTCACGTACTACGGTGCAAGAAATAAAAAGGGAAGCTAAAAAAATGGAGGCGGGTGAAGGAACCTCATTTGAGACGCCGGACAAAAAAAGACAGAAAACGTGTAAAATAAATATAGATGAATTTGATGAAGAAGTCATTCGTCGAACAATCTATGACTTTTATTTTACAGAGAAGCGTTCGCCCACCATCGAAACGTTGCGACTCAAATTAAAAGACACTATTAATTTTGATGGTTGCAACACAACATTGAGAAAAATAATTAAGAAACTCGGCTTCAGGTGGCGAAAGACCAAATCACAGCGCCAGGTATTAATTGAGAAATCCGACATTCGGGAGAAACGGGTTGAATATTTGCGAATGATAAAAAAATTCCGAAGTGAAAATCTCCCTATTATTTACATGGATGAAACATATGTACTTTCATCTCATGTCCAAAAGAAATCGTGGAGTGACGATACTGTGAACGGGCTGCTAACACCTGTTTCTAAGGGGCAGCGCTTGATAATAATTCACGCAGGTGGGGAAGACTGTTTCGTACCGAATGCTCTTGCAATATGGAAATCAAACCAAGCGACAGGAGATTATCATCACAACATGAATCAAATTAATTACGAAAAATGGTTGTTGGAAAAATTAATTCCTAATCTTCCAAACAGAAGTGTCGTTGTGATAGATAACGCCCCATATCATAATGTCCAAATAAATAGGGCCCCATCTTCTAATAAATCAAAACAAAAATTGCAAGAGTGGTTAAGAAGCAACAATATTCCCTTTTCACAGGATATGTTGAAACCCACATTAGCCAAACTTGTGAGGGAAAATAAACCAGCTCGTGCGCAGTATTCTGTAGACAAAATCTTGAATCTCCACGGACACACAGTGTTACGATTACCACCATACCATCCTGATTTTAACCCGATTGAGAACATATGGGCTAAAGTTAAGGGTCAGGTAGCTGCCAGGAATGTTACCTGCAAACTAACAGATGTTAAGCAATTGTGTGAAGATATTTTCCGCAGCATAGGGAAAGAAGACTGGTACCCAATTTGTCAACACGTAAAGAAGCTAGAAGATAACTATTATGACAGGGAGGCTCAATTTGATAATATTATTGATCCACTAGTGATATCCTTGGGAGGAATGGAAAACGAGACCGATGATGAAAATACGGAAAGCGACGATGAAATAGAAGGCATCACTCCACTTGACTGCAGTGACTGAAGATAGAGGTGAGTACCTGATGTTTTCATGTTTTCTTTAGCTAACAAAATATGTTGTCGTCTTGCTCCCTCTCTTGGTCCTCTCACTCTAACAAACCCTTAGACTTGTGACGTGGCACAAGCTCGGAAATATAATGCGTCAAGTGTAAATTGATAATTAAAAATAATTTTAAAAATTTTAAATGCACAAATAATAAAGAGTTTTCATTACAGTTTACAACTAGAGGTCAATACTTAAAAATTTGTATCTTAATCCTCTACTTCACCTGCATAATCATCATCATCACTGTCATCATCTTCTTATTCTTCATCTACTTTCTGCTGCTTTTCTTCTTGCTGCTCATCTTTCTCCCTACTCTACTTGCTTTCTGACACTGATGGTTCTTAAAGTAGGTCGCATGCTTCTTGTGATAAGGGTCCACTATTGTTTTTTTCTAAAGGAGGAAGAATGAGAGATTATGGGATCAGAACTGACAAGAAGCAGATTCAAGATATCTTGCATATTTTCATTTCGTGAATATTTAGGGAATGTCATTTGCAAAATTTCTTAAGTGCTTATGCCTCACTTCTTGCGCTTCTTCAGAAGGCATATCAATTGGTAAGATTGCTGATTCAAGAACCGTGCACCATGAATTAGGACTTGATGATCACTGGCTGGCATATAATATCACGGGAACAGACTCAGGTAAAGGTTTGTTCTATCTGAAGCATATTTATCAAATTTATCAATATTGACATGAAAACCACTGGAAGTTGTAATGCAAAATTGCTGAGAATCGATGAATTAGTTCTTCCTCGATCCCGGTCATGATAGCAGACAATTTTGGATTTCTGAAAATGCGTTGAGCCATATTTCCATTGTTAGAATTTCCACTACCCCCTGGCTTTGGCTTGTCGACTATTAAACCCATTTTTGTGTGGAATTGTTCTACAATAACTTCTTTCCTTTCGTTTACTTTTCTTTTTTCTTCCCTTCCTTTAATTTGCCATTTCTTTACATCTAACTTAGTCTGAATGAAAATTGAAGCAGACATTCTAGAAAAGAACCTTATCCAGTCTTAGAGGGTTGACAGTCCGTGAGGGTATGGGGTGATATCAGGAACTGGTTGTTGTTGTTGTTGTTGTTATTATTATTATTATTATTATTATTATTATTATTATTATTATTATTTTATTTATTTATTTTTTACTAAAGTTCTGTTGTGCATTTGGCAAGGTGTACAGCCACAGATATAACACTTCTGAGAAGAAGATTCTGCCATAACTTAGCACTACAGATTTTCCCATACCATAGTCATCAGCATTTTGGATAAAATTTTAAATTGTTTGCCATCTTTGGTGATCTGTTCTTCAATTTGTTTTTCTGTTAAGCAGTTTCTCTCACTTTTAGTTCCTTTGTTTCTTTGGCAAGGAGAAGTTTTACATGTCTACAAATCCTGGCTGAAGAGGGCCTCTGATTTTGCCAGAGGACAGTCTTAGTAGATTCACAGTCACTATTGTCAAAATTGTAATACATCTGTAATAGCACAATCAATATTACAAACATACTGGAGTCGTCTTAAGTTTCATTGTTACCATCATCATCATCTTTGAAGACCTGTTTATATTGACTTTGTCAACTGCTCCCATTGCAACCCCATTTAAATACCACAGTTATTATTTCCGGGGTTGATTGCTTGACAGTATGAATTACTTCATTTTGGAGAGGAACTAGCCTGTTTATTGTGTGGTCTATTAAAGATTGCAGTTTTATTTCTGCACAGATTTCTGTTACCTTGGTACTTTCTTTTGAGGGGTAGCATGATTCCTTTGCTTTAACCAACATATTGTAAGGGGGATAGATGTCACTGAGTCTCTTTTTATTCTCCAGATGAATATTTATGTATTAGAGTTTCTTCAGATCGTTATTCACAAATAAAGATAATGCCTCGTCTGCTGTGAAAGGTACTGGAGGTAATAAAGGGATTTTGTATGCTCTTTTTTTAATATTATTATTATTATTTTATTGTTTTTTTTTATTATTATTATTTTTTATTTACTGGCTCTATGAGGGGTTGTTCAGGTGATTTTATGAAAAATTGAAACAGCATTCTTCTTTTCAGAAGAGTGCAATGACATTTGTATTGCAAGCACAAGTTCTTTTTCAGAATACTCTTCTGTTAGTGAACACATGAATTTTAGTTTTGTTTTAATGACAGCATCCTTGAAGGAATTTTGAGGTTTACCAACCCCAGAAGCACATGGCGCAGGTTCTTGCAACATTAACCTTGACTTTGTGTGTGAGCAATCTGTCTGGCAATTGTTTAGCCAATCCGCATACCGTACTTAAGAATCTTTCTTTTCTTTTTCCACTTTTTTTACAAACTTTTTCAAAATCTGACCTAGGCCTATAAGTAGCCATAGTTGCTCCAAATAATCTAGACAAATCATTGGGATGCTCCTTTAATCCTAGCTTATCAAATACATAATTGCACAATGAGTTTGTAGAACCTTTCTTCTGACGCAGTAATTCATAAAGTGTCACCAGTGGTTGTGTACTGCCATTTATCCCCGAAATGCAAAAGCAGTTTTTTTTAAACGGATCATTTGCAACAAACTATTATTTTTGTATTTAAACCCACCCCTTTTCTTTACATCTTGACATATATTTAATAGTGCCATCTCTAATGTAATTTTTTAAAACCCTTGTACAATACTAGAAAGTCAAAATTTTTCCCTATCTAGACACATCATATAAATATGATATCAGTAATTCTTTATGTAGTATTATTTAAATAAATATTATATACATCGCAAGTGCATACCTATAGATGTGGATTCCATTTGGCAGAACAACAAAATAACATTTCACATTTCACACACTAACTTCTCACAACATGTTATAAGTAGAGATAGCCTACCTAGTTTTCGCGAATGACGGATTCACAAGTAGTTATTACTATTGATAAAACAATAATCTTGTGTTTCAAACATTCCTACGTGGAATTATTGCCAGTTTTTAACCGTGAAAACACGCAAAATTTTGTGTTTATGCGAAATTGTCTTTTTTTGCACAAAATTCCTCTTTTTAACAATTTTTTTACTTTCGAAGGAAATCTCGGGTTTCAGAAAAAATAACTAAATAATTCGTGCTCATTAATGCAACAAAAAATTCAATAATCAATGCTAATGACAGTTCTTAAACATGTAGGCCTATGTTCTGAATATAAAAGCATTTTTATTCCGGTGAATAATGTAGATGCTGAGAGAGCTTTCTCAGGATATTCAGACATTCTAACCGATAAGAGGACAAGACTTCTTCCTCAAAATGTGGAGACTGCTTTAAGTTTGTACTTTGGGGATGGGTGCAATTTAGAATAAAATAGGCCTAGGCTATAGAAATACTCATATAAACTTTATTTTTTATGGGTAATGGTGCACATTTTCCATTCAGGTTTTCTTGATGATGCTCATGTGCAGAAATATACGAGGGCTGGTCAATAAGTAAGGTCTCCAACACTCTAGCCCAAGCTCACAACATCGGACGAGAGATTTGGCGCCACTGCCATGTCCTGCTATCTACCCTCTTTCAAACCAGCCATTGCTGCAGCCGCTGAACCTTTTAGTGTCCGTTATAGAACTGTTTGAAATGGATCTCCCTATTTCCGTCCCCACAAAGTGCGACCTCCTCGAACCCACCTCGCACAAACCTTATGGAACATGAATTTGTCACTCAAAATGGTATGTATGGAACCTTTAAAAATGTCAGGAAGCAATAAACAAAGTTCACGAGTAGTGACGCGTCGATCTTGTTGCACCAATTCATCGACTTTTGCCACCATCTCACCTGTGACGGCTGTTGTTGGTCTCCCACTTCGTTCTTAATCATGAATATTTGTCCTGCCCTGTTTAAACTCACGAACCCATTTACGCACATTTTTTATATCCTTACATCCCTCTCCATAAACTTCACAAAGCTGTCTGTGAATTTCAATCGGCGGAACTTTTTTTGCAGTAAGAAACCATATGACTTTGCGTAGGCGCATTTGGTGGGGACGGAAATTGGGAGATCCATTTCAAACAGCTCCATCTCGGACACTAAAGAGGTTCAGCGGCTGCAGCAATGGCTGGTTTGAAAGAGGGTAGATAGCGGGACATGGCAGTGGTGCCAAATCTCTCGTCCGACGTTGTGAGCTTGAGCTAGAGTGTTGGAGACCTTACTTATTGACCAACCCTCGTACAATTATTTGCACCTCAAAGGCTAAAAAGTATTTAGTTTTTATGCAAAATAACACTGAAATTTAGTTTTTTTGTGCGAAATAACACCGTAATTGACCCAATTTTTATACCGAAATTTAACATTTTTATTCACCGCAAAATAGCATCTCTAGTTATAAGACTGATGCCTCTACTTCTTATCAACCCACAACGTTGAAGTGCTGCAGTTGCATATCCTTTTACAGCAGAGTTGATAAAGATTGAGTTTAGTGAAGAGAGGTTGTCTGGGATGAACTCCAACAAAAGTAAAAAGTTTTACAAGTAAGAATTTTTAGTTTCTCCCCCCCCCCCCCCCCCCCCAGATTTCAATTCTGGACCTCTGTGCAATGGTACACTTTTTAAAGTGTTGTTTCTTCAATGCAAGAAGGACACACTCGTCAATTGTCTAAGTGCATTTACAACGTTATCATTTTACAGCCAGAAACAAGGAGCAAAGAAACATTGAAATTTCATATTATTATTACTACGTTGTTGGATTGACTTGGCAACAGAGCTTGCCATGTGCTTGGAATTGAGAGTGCAAACTGCTGTTTACCCCAGTAATCAATAATATAATCCTCAGACTGCAAAAGGAAATGCCAACGTTTGATGCACCAAATGGGGATGAGAAAAAGGAGAGAACATGATTGTTTCAATGGTGAAAAAGGTATTTGTTTCAAGGGTGAATTGTACTGATTATGAATGGTCGTTTAATCCAGTCCTTTTCCAAAATTTATGTCGCTGCAAACCATGGTGTGAGGAGACTGTTAAGGGGAAGGAATATTAACACAGGCTTTATGGGAAAATCAGTCGGTTCCACAGAAAATTGGCATTTATAGAGGTGACAGCTAAATGAGGATGGCTGTTTAAGCAGGTTTGACTGTATATACTAAATGTGTTCTTCTGTGTTTCAATGTACCGTACTTCCTGTTTTGTTCCAAATAACTTACTAATTTGCAATAAAAAAAACTTTTCACATTACAGGTTATTCAGGCTGACATTGATGACTCTGGGATGAATAATTCTTCCAACATCAGCCCTCTTCAGAAACCAACATTTGAAAGATTCAGGAAGCAGAGGAAAACATTTTGGAATAAGAGACACAAGAAAAGATGCCATAAAGATGAATACAGTGTATTTGGTAAATTTGTTTCAATGGAGTTGCGTACTCTTCAAAAGCCTGAGAATCGCAAATTGTTGAAACGGATGATTCAAAAAGCAGTATTAGAAGTTTCGTTGCTTGAGAGTAAGATAAAGCTACATGTTTAGAAATTGGGTTAATATTGTATGGAAGAACAAAAGGACATTAAATTTAAAATATTTAATTCTGAATAACTTTCTGTAATTCCATTCTTTTCGTCTTAAAGGGAACGTAGGAGTAGCCTATCAGGGGCGATGCCAAGGAGGGGCCTTGGTGGGCTAGGCCCACCTAAAAGAAAATTCTGGCTTGGCCATGATGAAAGTTCACTCTTTTTCAGAGTTTGGTTCATTACAAGTATCAATAAAAACAGAATCCATAGTATTGCACAAGATATTTATGATAAAAAATCTTACGTGAAACTCACATAACTTCCTCTGTCCAAATAGAAGTTAGACTCTTACTATAATATATTTTGTATGACATTCTTTTTATGTAAATTTGTTGTAAAAATGAAGAGAATGTTGTTATCACATCCCTGAAGGATACATAACCCATATAAAATCTGATTAATGTAGGCTTACTCTTAAAGCGTTCTTTACTTTATGCATGGCCAATACAGTGGAATGATAATTCTTTCACACTGGCCGTGTGTAGGCTAAGATGAACACGTGAAGTCAGAATGAAAAATTCAATGCCATAGCCGGGATTTGAACCAGGATCTTCGGCTCTCCATGCCGATGCTCTAACCAACTGAGCTACCATGGCAACGTGCCGGTACAACATTAAATTCTCCAACTGACTCACAATCCCAGTATACCACCAGGCATTCTCAATATGAGATACGAACCCAGTGGCCAGTGTCCATGGCCAATACATTTTTCTCACTTCACATTCTGATATAGAACAAGAGACCATATTGCAAAGAGCACATATTCAGAAGGGGTGGCTTATAGCTACCCTTCAGATAATTTTTTTTGAAAAAAATTTCAAATAAAAGTTTTAGCTCTTAGTATTCACACCCTGTATAAAATTAAAAGAAAGTTGTTAGAGCTGTTTTCAGGAAAATCGCAAAAAAACTAAATTTTCTTCCTGAAAATCCCCTTTTAAAAAAGTTGTCACCAATCTTCGTGCCACTTCCCCAAAAAGTACCTAACCCAAATACAAAATTTTGTTTTCATACGATTTTCTGTTCTGGAGCTAGGTTGTTCACAGACACACATCCATACAGACATGTTTCCAAAAATAGTATTTTTGGATTCAGGAGACCTCAAAACGTGTTTTTATGTTAAAAACTCAACTTAAACTTTGGGGATTGAAAACAATACTTCCTCTACCTATAGTACAGGCGAGAGGAAGTAAAAATGAAACTAATGAATTAATATACCATTAACAAACTAACAGTACACAGTTATTATTTGTCTTTATACCCCAATGTAAATTGGATGTACTGTTTCACACATAGTATTATTCAGTGCTTTTTTTGTGACGGTACACAATGGTACGAAGTACTAGCACCTTTAAAAAAAAAAAAAAAATTAAATTACCCAGAATATTCATATTGATGACCTATTACTTCAAATCAAGCTTGTTTGCTTTTGTTAGTGTTTTATACACCTATAGGAGCACATGATAAGTTTCAGTAAATTGCCATGGCTACTGGACTGCAAGGTGTTGGGTGTTGGTTTTTCTAGCCCTCCTGTGGTCAACGGTGTCTGTATTGCACCAAGTGCAGTTAATGCTAACATAGTAAGAAACATGTATAACATAGCTAACCACCAGAGTTAATCAGGGGTTATCATGTGTTTAAATTTAACTCCATTCATTGTTTACATATAATTTGAAAAGTACAAAGTACCAAAACCCTAGGTCTATTTGCTTGTGGGCTGCCAAAAATTAGGTTGAAGGCCACTGGTCTAGATTCATCCTTGTGCTGATTGTTTCCAAATTTGTCAATACATGACATATTTAAGTTTAAGAGACTGGCTTGCTCAAAATCTCACACACATTATGTGACTTACTTGGAGAAAGTGAATATGGAAAAAAGGACTAAGGAATACTCACAAGCTGCCCTCATGTAAATAAGCAACTGCTACCAGTGTAACTCATTTCTGAATGCCACCCATACATATGAAGTCCTTGTAAGGTAGGAATCCTGACATTATTGGCCTATGTTTTATTTTGTTTTAATTCTCACCACTCAAAATGAATATATGGTGTTTCTAGTGTTAAGATATCTGAATCTGGTACCCTATGATCCCCAGGTGGGGCGAAGGGGCCTCCAATGGAGGTTTCATTACCTATACTAATTTTGATATGCTTATTTTCCGAGAGAGGGTAGAGGGACAGGTGGTAAGCCCATCGCCTCGCAACCCCCCCTGGAAACTAAGTATTTCTTGGACGTGAAAGGGCCGAGAAATTTTGTCCAGAGGCTCTAATTTAGGCTTGGAGTTCTTTTACGTGCCGTAAATCTACGACACAGGACCCCCAGCTTAAAGTCCTTCCCGGAGGACTCCGTGCCCAGGATTTTTACGTCCCGAAAAATTCATAGACAGTGGCCGGGTTTGATCCCACGCCCTGCGGATCTAGAGGCAGGCACACTACCTCTAGACCACCGCGGCCAACAGTGTTAAGATATGACACTCAAAAAATGCATATCCCGAACACTTTCATATTCTAATTACATGAAAAATATGTCTTTGGTATGCAAATGCTTCTTTACTCAGTAAAAAAAAGTGTTTTTCATTCTAGAATTTACTCACAGGATTGTTGGTTGGATAATTTTATCTTATAACTATGGTGATAAAGTAACATTGTGACCTCAAAATTTCTTGGTGTAAAATATGTAAAAGATAAAAAAAAAACTGAAAATGCGCTTTTCTGGAACTCTAAATTATAAGTGAAAGATTGAAAAAAAGAAAATGACAAAACAAAAAACACATTCAAAATATTCAAACACTGAAGAGGAAAAGGAAAATTTAAGGAGTAAATCAAATGGACACCCACTCTGGCTATTTCATATACCAAAATTCTTTGAGCAAAAATTTGTAGAAATGAAAATGTTTTTTTCTTATTTGTGGTCTGGAGAATCCGAAGACAAGAGAAAATTTGATGTTAAATTCCATCACAAAAAAGAAAAGAAGTCGTGTAATACTACTGATTATCCTAGCGACACAGAATCAAGGGATTCTTTTTCAACAGACACATCTTCAAATTATCCAGGGAGTACTGTTTCAGAAATATTGGATAAGCATTTTTTGTTAGCAGGAGCGAGTTTGACAGTGACTAATCAAACTATCTGGAAACCTGATGGCATTGTTGAGCACATATGTACTCTGACTGACAGTCATGGCAATGAGAAAAGTATGATTATACCTCTAACAGGTGAAAACTGTCGTTGTACCCAAACTCTACAAATAAATTTCAACCAGAGAAATTACAAAAAGCCACTCCACAATTGGTATACATTTAACAGATTTCTGAAGTAATCTCTGTAGTTTACAACATAATTAGCAAAATTTTCAGAATACACTATTTATTATCCAATACTGCATGTTCTTTTTGGGGAGAATTCAAGAAAATGTCTCAGAATTTCTCATTGCTTTGTACTTTTAAATGATTACTAAGCACGTTCAATTGCAATACGTTAATAACATCAGGTAAACTGATGTAACAAAGTGCCAGAATGCTTTTGTGTAATCAGTGATAATTGCAATTATGATATGCAGAAAATAAGTTATTTTTGTTATCGATTTCCGAGTTAAGCTCCAGATCGATTCATTAAGCAGGGCCTATGGAAGGACAAAGGTCTAGTTTGATGAGCATATGAGAAGGAATATGTGGGTTTGTCATAGCTAACTTTACTTCCAAAGCTGTATACAAACACTAAAACAATATACCATGAGAACTGATGTGCATTTGATAAATTCTTTCTAATATATTACCATAGAATAGGCACTAAATTGGGCATTACTCCAGTACCGGTCAACCGATTTGGTTCAATATCAATAGGCTTCTTCCCGTGGACATTATAAATGGGTATACCAAGTTTCATGAAAATCCGATAAAGCGTATTTGAGGCAGATAGACGGACAGAATTTTCCCGTCCACCACACAGTCTCATAAAGTACCATTCTGACACTTAATAATAAAAGAAATATGAGACTTTCTGTACCCTAAGCATGGGTAATATAAAATTCTCACTTCACATGCTCATATAAAATAAAAGGTATTTCAGAGTGCGCATATTCAGTTTTCAGCCTCTTCAGTTTGCTATGAAAGACATAGACTGCTAACAATGTTTGACTTATAACTACCCTTCAAGGAATGTTTGCAAAACAATTTTTCATTTTAATTGAGGCATAAAATTTTAATTTCATCTGCCTGCTGTTTACAAATTTGTGTCTAGATTAGTCACAACGTTTTCATTTTTTAAAATATTAACGTTTATTTAAATAACAAATCATTTGTTTTCATAGATCAAAACATATCTTGCTGAGAACTTTCTTAAGAAAATAATTACTAACACATGTTTTTATCCATTTATTATTAAATGATTCAGGGTTAAGGAAGGATACCCTCCTAGAAGTATCAGCTTTTACCAGGTACAGTTAGAATAGCAAGCCAAAAGGGAAGTTCTGTGACAGAAATAATATGTACCAGTAAACCCGCATGAACCTTTTGTATTTTGCCCTTTCTTAAGATGCAAGAAAATTGGGCATTTGGCTAACTAATTAAATTCACTCTTATCATGTACAGTTTGCCTAATTGTAACAGAGGGAATCGAACCCTTAAGCAGAACTTACAAAGTAATGAGTAGACTTCGGACTTTTAGGTTGCTAAAAATGCTGTTTTATGTACCTAAAATAGGCTCTAAAAATTGGAAACTAGGTTCTAAAAATCATAAAATATTCTCTTATAAAATCATTAAGTTGCCAATGTTCTGAAATATCTCAATTGCAATGCAGAATATTATATTTATTGAAGTCACCATTAATCAATAATCAAGATAAAACACAGATACAGGCCTATGGTACACAGAATTATATAGACCTATTACTAGGGCCTGTATTACTACCATAACAGTGAAAACCTAATCCCTGCACCCAGAAGCTACGAACGCTAGTGTATTCAACCCTTTGTATCCCTTAGTGATTCAGAGAACTATGTTTTCTTTTTTTTTTTGTTACTGGATGTGGGAGTCTTTAGAAAAACACTAGATTTTCTTGGGAATTCCAAAGAATTTTTCTACTGAAGACAAAACATTCCTTGCTATTTAAGCACGTCACAAATGTGTCGTGTACTGCACATCCCAAGCTAAAAATTTAGTACGAACTGAAAATAAATGCTAGAATTTATAACAAAAAATAACTTATTTTGAACTTTAGAGGAAAAACGAGCAAAAAGGCAATATTAGGTTCTAACATAAAAATAGGCTGTTTTAGGTCCTATAAAAGTATCAGTTTTAGGCATAGTCACTTATGAAACATGCATATACAAGTTTCCGTCCATACATCAATTAAGGATTAAAATAGGTTTTTACCTAAAACCCGAAGTCTAGTAATGAGCATCTGCATTATCTCAAGACTACAATCAACCTTATGATAAATATGAGCTAAAACATTACTTTACAGAATATAGACAAAAAGTATGCGATTATATGCCTCATTTCTAGTCTTTATATAATTATCCAATTATGCACTTTTTGAAGTGAAACTTCTTTAGCCATGCTAGGAGTAAATCTAGAGCTATCCAAAACTTGCGTTACGGACAAAATCTTCACGAAATTGTTACGCTCAAAATCTTCATGAAATTGTTATGCTCAAAATCGTCATGAAATTAGTGGCGCTGTGACAGAACGAACTGCACAAAAAACAATCGACTCAGTGATTAGACTTATCCCAAAATCCAAAAAACCAAACTTTAAAAAATTTATGGGAGGGTTCATGGGGGCTATTACTGCTTTGAGCTAGTTTTGTGGTGAAATCCAAAATTAAAAAAATTTACAGGAGCGTGCGGGGGAAAGGTATCAGGCATTGAGTGGTGGGCTATTACTGCTTCGAGCTAAAAATTCAAAATCCAAAATTTAAAAAATTAAAAAGTCTAAAAATCGAAAATCCAATATTAAAAAATCTTAAAATCCAAAATTAAAAAAAGTTGAAAGATCGAAAATTTAAAAAATCCAAAATTCCAAAATTAAAAAAATTGAATGATCCAAATTAAAAAAAAAACCAATATTAAAAAAACGAAAAATCCAAATTTAAAAATTCCAAAATAAAAAAATTAAAGATCAAAAATTAAAAAAAGTCCAAAAACCCAAAAATAAAAAGTTCAACAATCCAAAATTTAAAAAAAATCCAAGTGACATTTTCAAGAAAATTGTGAAGAACAACATTTTCTAAAGTAAAATAGAATTAGGGTACATGTTACGTGCCACATCCTTGGCAACTGTCAACTGGAATAATGGATTTGAGTTCTCGAGTCACATGCTTTATAATCACTCCAGCAGAAAAGCACGCATGTTACTAAGCCCCCCCCCCCCCAGAAATTATACTTTTTTACTCAAAAACATTTATTTCAAGTGTTATTTTTTTTTTAAATACATAATATAATTTTTTTGGGGGGGGGTGCAAAAAGTATCTTGCCCTCTCCCCAAAGTCTGCGTTTATGCTTAATTTTATTTATTTTTAACCTTTTCTCCTATGAGACTGTAATTCAATGCGTTTAAGTCTTGAAAAGAAAATTACCGGAGCACGAATTGTTTAGGGATTACGAGAATTTTGCTAAGCTAACATGAGAAATTAAGTTTCGAAATTTGGCGACACTGACTTGAGTCGAACATTTGAAGTTCAACCAAGGAGCAACTTCAAGTCAGTGTCACATTTGTATGTGTAATAATATTATTACAAGAGCCGACTGTTGCTGCTCAGAGAACTAGTTAGTTGCCGATATCAACTTCCATAAAGTAAGTAAGCAGTACCTACTTCCTATTTCGAATAAACTTAAATGAAAAATATATGTTGCCAGAGGGATCGCCTCGTTTTACATTCCTTGCGATGCTCTGCGTACAGCAAAGTAGGCATATTCGCTGGATTGTCGTGACTGACAAATTGACTAGTATAGCAGATGATGTGTGTTTGCTATAGAGTTGTAAGTTATATGAAAGTGACTATATTTCTTAGAGTCTAATCTGGGAGGAATAACTGCTCTCTGGAACAATGCACAGTAATTGTACAACATTTTTAAGCCTTAGAATTAAATGTGGGCCCCATATTTTGTCTCTTTGCTTTAATCTCCGTCCTGCTGTGTTTTTGACTGTAGAACCATTTATGATAAAATTCCGAAGCATTAATAATGACAAAGTAATTTTGGCTCGAAATGCCAAATGTTTACTTTAGAAACCCCAGGGGATAGTGCTTTAAGGTTGACTGTTTGTCACAGAATAGGCTAAATCATTTTAGGCCATTTGAAGTCAATTTTTTTTTTTCGTAAAATGTGCAAAATGAAGTAGAATTGTAACTTTCCTAACCTATAACCCATCATAAGCCTATAACCTAACTTAATACTTAATACCTAATACAGCCTATGTGAAAGAATAATTGCAATGCAGTTGCAATGACTTCCTTTCTCATCCTGTGGGCGAGTAACGTGTGTGATTGCTTGAATCATCGTAACACTCCCGACTTTTCGGGTTGTGGGCAATGCAAGAAGTTTGCAATGACAATGCATGATTCTTGTCTTCGCTGCTAGAGTGACCTGTCCTATGCTTTGTTTTAACATGGAGTTCAGCGTATTGCTCGGTTTTCAAATCTCTCCAGTAGAGGTGACACTGTCTGCACCCAGATTGATTCGCATCTTTTGCTATAGCATCGTTGATTATAGTGCTGTTCTATGTTGTGTACTTTAGTGGTGTGTTCTTGTTAGATTATGATAATGGTGAACTGTTGTGTTCCTTTTTGTAAATATAAACAGGGAAGTGCTCATTCTTTAGGAACACGATTTCATGAAATTCCAGCTGCTAAAGAACTTAGGGAAAAATGGCTTGCTGCTATATCAAGGCAAGTCCTTATAAAGGAAGTCGATGGGTTCCATCTGATTGCGCTTGTGTTTGCTCTCTACGCTTTAAAGTAGACTAAAGAACAGACTGTAAAAGGAAGATCTTGAAACTGGGTGTTGTAATAATAATAATAATAATAATAATAATGTTTATTAGCCTATGTCCATACAGGTGAGGCATCGTCAATATACATAATAACAGTTCTTATAAGACAAAGTCAGCAGTAAGGAATTCGTGTACAGAGTAAAATGGTCTCCTTATTAGCCATGCATATACATAATTTTTAAAACTATTTATGGGTAAGCAACGGACGCTTAAAGGCAGTTTGTTGAATAAATTAATTCCATTATAAAAACAAGTGTTATAAGAACTATTTAAACGACACTTCGGTAAATTTAAATCTGCCCTATGTCTTGTATTATAATTATGCATTTCTATATCAGTATAACTCTCTAGATTATTCTTGACAAATAAGATACAATAAAATACATATAAGTTAAAAACTGTCATAATATTCATTTCAGTAAAAAGAGGTCTACAGCTTTCTCTCTGACTTTTGTTTGCCATTATCCTCAGGGCCTTTTTTTGGAGAAGTAAAATCGAATTTGTTTCCCTGGAATGACCCCAGAGATATATTCCATAAACAATATGGCTTTGTAAAAGAGCAAAATACACAGTCCTTAAAACTTCAAGTGAAATGCAATTCTTAATTCTTCTTAGAACAAAAATACCTCTCGCCATTTTCTTACAAATATTTTCAACATGGGGCTTCCAAGTAAGCTTAGAGTCTAGGTGAAAACCAAGTAATTTAATATTGTCGCAGTTATTAGGTATCGTGCTTGTAAGACCAAAAGAGTATTTCTGAGTCTTTGAATCATTTAGAGCAAACCCATTTCTACCAAACCAGTCCTTTGCAGCTTTGAGGCCATCCATTTCCATATGTTTCATCTGATCTAAGCTTTTATCAGAAGATATAAGAGTGGCATCATCTGCATATAACACGATATCCACTGGTATATTATAAGACAGTTCATTTACTGCAACGAGAAAAAGTAATGGTGCCAGTATAGATCCCTGTGGAACTCCACAGTTTATGGATCGAATATCAGAACTCTGGTCGTTTATACTAACAAACTGTTTCCTGTCATATAGAAAGGACTTAATTAAGTTCAACTCAGCGTTATTAACCCCATAGTATTGTAACTTTTTAATTATCAGTTTATGATCTATGGTGTCAAAGGCCTTAGTTAGATCACAGGCTGTTAGTGATAGTAGATCCTTATTTTCAAAAGCTGTGATGATCTTTCTGACTACATATTCAGTAGCTAACACCGTGGACTTTCCTTCCAAAAACCCATACTGTTTGGGTGATATTATGCCTCTTAGATATTCCAATAACTGTTATGCATGAGAGATTCAAAGATCTTGGACAGAATTGGTACCAAGCTTACTGGTCTATAATTAGCCGGAGAGTTCTTATCCCCCTTTTTGTAGACTGGAACAACTTTACTTATTTTCAAGCGGTCAGGGTAAATTGCATATTGGAAACATAGATTAATTAAAGTAGTTAGGGGGGCTAAAATTGACAGGATAATACTCTTAATGAAGTAGTTGGACATGCCATATACATCATTGCTCCGAGAATTTGGCAATTTGCTTGTTACGTTGTACACCTCCTCTCTGGTGATTAGTTTCCACTTTAAACTTGTACCACATTGTGGAGCATTTTCACATAGTTTCATGGCCTTTGTTATATCCATTTGACAGCTATTAACAATATCATTAACTGACTGAATACAGTACTGTTGAAAAGCCTGTGGTTCAATTTCAACCTTGTTAGAAGTATTCATGTTTATTTCCGTTTTAACTATGTTCCAGGCTGCTTTAGTTCTATTATGGGCTGTATTAATAAAATTATCATGAGCACACTTCTTTCTTTCAACCACTAAACATTTATAATTGTCATTCAGCAATTTGTATTTTATCTTGTCACTTTCCAGGTTTGTAGACTTGAAAACCGTCCTCTGAGCAAGTACTCGGCGATGTAGTTTATCGAGATCATTACTGTACCACTTAACAGCACTCTTAGTTTGTCTTTTATATTTATATGGAAAGCAGTAATTATAGTGTACTATCATATGATTGATAAAGTTTGCGAAGGCAGTATTAATGTCTCTTTCATTATTTAAAATTTCCCAATCAGTATCAAACATAAATTGACAAAACATTTCTATATTGGTCTCATTCATGTTACGAAACCTAATAAATTCTCTGTTTACTTTCAGTTTACTCCTATTTACAATCAACAATGTCTAACCGAAATCATTTCCTTACTGATGTCTGTTAAAAAATAATCTAGGCAAGAAGTCCCTCTCGTAGGGCTCAAACTAGTGGCATAAATATTAAAAGTCCTGAGCAGATCCAAAAGTTGGCCAGCCTGACGGCTTCCTTCTGGAATATTTACATTTAGATCGGTTCCAATGATAATTCTTAGTTTAGGCCTATTTTTACATATTTCTTTTAGTATTGCTTCAAAACAATTCAGAAAATCATAAAAATCGCCATTTGGAGATCTATATAAGGCGATTACAATAATATTGTAATCTAAAATTTCAACTGCACAAGCCTCACAAGTTTTTTCTATACAATTGTCAACAATGTCAATAGCTTTAAAATTTAGTCTCTTGTTAAGAAATATACCGGACCCACCGTTTTTATGAATAGATCTACAAAATGCAGAGCCAATTTTAAAGCCATTAGGAACATACAGATCCATCTCTCTGCTCTGTAACCAATGTTCACTGACACAGATCACATCAGGGCAGAGACTTAAAAATGACGCTTCCACAATTTCCAGTTTGTTTCTGATACACTGCACATTTGTATGGATTAACTTAAATCCGTTATGATTGTCTTCCCTAAGTCATTCATCGGCCAGATTACTTATCTGTTCCTGCTTAAGTTTTCCGTAAAATTCCGAGAACAGGCAGCCTTCGGGCCACAAATCGGGCTCCAGTATTCTGTTGAACTCTGATTCGTCTACCTCAACATGAAAAGACGAATACGAATCATATTTAGTTCTTAATTTTGTCACTTTACTACACAGGTTATGTTGTTCCAAATGAATCTTCATTTCAGCGGCTGTAACCTCTGATGCCAACCTCGTCACGAAAATTGCCTTTTTTCTTGATACTTTAGCTGCAATTTTCAAATTGTTGGATTTACCAGTTCCTTTTCCCGTCACCTTTTCTTTCACTTTCAACTGAAACCCAGCATCGGTAGCATCTGTCGGAGAATGTTTAACACGCACTGCATTTCTGTCTTTGACAATCGAAGCAACTTGTACCTAGCAACTTTCTGGATTATCCCATATGGGTCATTCCATGTCAAGTGAACCAATGGAAAAACGTGACCACCTCCGATTTTAGTCATACTTGGTTGTCATGAAGTACCACCTGAGATATGTTGAAGTACAAAATATCAGATTTTTATGTGTTGTAGTTTTCCAGTTATACCCTTCTGAAATATGGAAAAAAACCAAATTTTCTGCATAAGTGCAATCACAAAATGACGCATAAATCAAGCTGGAATTGACATAGATGAGTGGGAAAAGTATCAAAATGTAGCTTATATTATGAGCTTTAATTTGATACGTCACACGACTACTTTCGAAAAAAAATATTTTCAAGGTTACCCAAAAAAAATTTGAAAACTGAATTTTTCAAAAACCTATATTTTGAAAATTTTGAAACAATTCTCATAGAAACATACATATTTCAGCATCATGTCCTACAAGTTTTGATAAGGGATCGCAATGGGATCATATTTTTTTACATTTATAACAAATACTATGCACGCTGGGTAAGAATATATGACACAGGAATATTGCACGAAATTCTAAAATCCATTCCTTTGTCCAGGGAGTTGTTTACCAACATGCATATACCAACTTGTGCAAGTGGTCAAATGGGTATGAGTAAACACAGTCTGCAAGCATGTGAGTCAGCCAGGGAATGCAAGTTGTAACCTGTTGGACCTGGCTTCAGTTGTGCCTTGACTCTCATGCAGTGTGCTTCCTTTCTTCAAAGGCTGTACAAAGACTGTATTGCTGCATGTAAAGTAGTGGGTTCAGTGATTAAAATAGGCATTGTGTATTTCCCCAGTATGGCTGAAAAAGTAAGTGAAACAGCAAAGATTTTCTGCTGCAACCCTTTCAAGAAAGACAGACATCAGGGTGTGAAAAGAAGTGTGAGGCCTGTTACTGACTGGATGTGTGACATGTTTGACACCATTGTGGTAGGTATGAAAATTTGTGACAGTTGTAGGAAAGAACTATCAAAGCAGAAACAGGTTACAGATACAACAGATGACTGTTTAGTACCAGTAGCCAATACCACTAGGCCTACTAATGTTGATGAATCATTTGTAGCTTTAGATGTTACCTTAGAGTACCTTAATAAGTCTCTAAGCTCTCTAGAGGAGTCACCTGTTGCTAAGAGGAAGTTGCAAATGAAATCATACTGTGATAAAAAATACAGTAAAATAAAAAAATGTTTGACAGAAAAGGTACTAACAGCAGCAAGTACAAATACAGAGAAAACTGTTGACCATAAATCAGAATCATGTGAAGTCATTTGTCAGCTAAAAGAAAAGTTTCAAGAAGAAAATATAAGTGTTAGTGAAAAATTGCAAATTTTAACAGTACTACCTAAAAGCTGGTCATGCAGTGAAATACAAAATGAATTTCAGGTTAGCAACAGAATGGCAAGAAAAGCTAAAGCATTGGTGAAAGCGAAGGGTATTCTGGCAACACCAAATCCTAAACCAGGAAAGGTTTTAAATGAATCTGTGATTGAGAAGGTAATAGGGTTCTACAACAGTGATGATGTCAGCCGTCTTATGCCTGGAAAAAAAGATTTTGTTTCTGTGAAAACGGGTGACAGTAGTAGAATTCATGTACAGAAGAGGCTAGTGATGGGCAACTTGAAGGAAGTGTACGAGCTGTTCAAAAACAAAAATCCTACTGATAAGATTGGATTTTCGAAATTTGCTGATTTACGACCTAAACATTGCGTCTTGGCTGGAGGAAGTGGTACCCACACAGTATGCGTTTGTACAGTGCATCAGAATGTTAAATTAATGCTACAAGTGTTGAAATCCAAACAAATTACACTGAATGATGGCACAGATATAAGTAATTATAATTCCTGTTTAGCGAAGTTAATGTGTGAAGAGCCAGGCACAGCATGCCACCTTAATGAATGTCCTTCATGTCCAGGTGTAGATAATTTGAAAGATGAGTTACAGTTGCTGCTAGATAATGAACTGGTGGACAACATTACATACAAGCAGTGGGTTTCTGTTGACAGATGTAATTTAGTAACCTTCATCAAAACTGCAGATGAGTTTATAGAAACTTTGTGTGAACAGTTGTTGATTTTGAAGAGACATTCTTTTATTGCAAGAAGACAGGCAGAATATTATAATCACTTGAAGCAGAATATTGGAGTAAATGAAGCTGTGGTATGTATGGACTTTGCAGAAAATTATTCGTTTGTACTACAGGATGAAGCCCAGTCTTTTCATTGGAACAATGATCAAGCAACTATTTTTCCTATAGCAGTCTACTACAATGATCATAATATACACTACAAAAGTATTGTATGTATCTCTGAATGTCTACAGCATGACACCACTGCTGTTCATTTATTCCAGAAAAGGCTTATCTCTCATTTGAAGTTGGAAGTAATTAGAGATTTGAAAAAAATTTACTACTTCTCAGATGGTGCAGCTGCGCAATTTAAAAACAGAAAAAACTTTTCAAACTTATGCCACCATGTTCATGATTTTGGAATTGAGGCAGAGTGGCATTTCTATGCAACAGCCCATGGGAAAGGAGTATGTGACGGTCTGGGTGGTACTGTGAAAAGACTTGCAGGAAAGGCAAGCCTACAGCGGCCATACGAGCATCAAATCATGACACCAGCACAGCTGTTTACATGGAGTGAGGAAAACATCGACTCCATGCAGTTCTTCTTCTTCAATGAAGCACAATACAACAAAGAGGAAAAAATACTTGCAGACAGATTTCTGTCTACAAAAGCAATACCAGGCACACAGAAGTTCCACAGTTTCATCCCATTGTCAGATAAAGTGTTGTTGACAAAGGTATTTTCAAGAAGTGAACAGTCATCCACTTTTTCAGTGTTAGGACCACGTGTGCAACAGAGGCTGAAGCTAGCAGAAGTAAAAGGATATGTTACATGTGAGAACAACAATCATTGGTGGCTTGGTGTAGTTGTGGACAAAAATGAGACAGCACAGATAGTGGAACTGATGTTTCTGCACCCTGCAGGTCCTTCTCCATCATTTACTTTCAAAAGTGACTGTCCAAATAAACTGACTGTGCCTCTCTCTCAGATCCTCACCCTTGTGCAACCTACATGTCCCACTGGCCGTAGTTATTACCTCTCGAAGGAAGAGATGGATGCGGCAACCATGGCTCTAGAAAATTACTGTAGACAATAAATTCACGTTTTTGTCATTGAAGAAGGGAAGGTAACATGTTTTCTGTAAGTTTTTCTTTTTGATTGTAATGAAATTTTAGAATTAAGTGCAAGATTACGGTGCCATATATTCTTACCCAGCGTGCATAGTATTTGTTATAAATGTAAAAAAATATGATCCCATTGCGATCCCTTATCAAAACTTGTAGGACATGATGCTGAAATATGTATGTTTCTATGAGAATTGTTTCAAAATTTTCAAAATATAGGTTTTTGAAAAATTCAGTTTTCAAATTTTTTTTGGGTAACCTTGAAAATATTTTTTTTCGAAAGTACTCGTGTGACGTATCAAATTAAAGCTCATAATATAAGCTACATTTTGATACTTTTCCCACTCATCTATGTCAATTCCAGCTTGATTTATGCGTCATTTTGTGATTGCACTTATGCAGAAAATTTGGTTTTTTTCCATATTTCAGAAGGGTATAACTGGAAAACTACAACACATAAAAATCTGATATTTTGCACTTTAACATATCTCAGGTGGTACTTCATGACAACCAAGTATGACTAAAATCGGAGATGGTCATGTTCAAAATTGACAAAAAATTGGTTCACTTGACATGGAATGACCCATATAGCCTATCTGCAACGGACTAAAAAAACTCCTCGAATCGTTAGAGTGGGAAGATTAACTTCTTCAAACTGTCCACAGTCAAACGAAAATGAAAAATCAAGGATTGAAATAAGCATTCCTGAAGAATCTGCAAGCAATGAAAATACTGAAGTCTGAATTCAAGTAGACATACGTGAGATTGAGAATTCAAATTATAGGCTACTGGTATCAAAAGATAATAAGTACTGTACAGTGAACACTGTTTAATGTAATCATGGATAATGCTATCAGTCAGGTAATGTTATCACTTTTGTGAAGTCCCGTACGGATTAATACTGATACATTGAAAAAATGCCGTTTATTGTGATCAAAGAATCTGTTTATGTTATCATATTTTCCTTTTTGCAGCTTTATTTCCAATTACTGTACGCCATTCATAATTTCGTTTTTAAGGGTTTTGTTTCTAACTCAACTGTATTGTAGCAATACAGTTCCCAGCTCACAGGATGACCAGTTCGAGGTGGTGGCATTACCTAACTTTCTCTTTTACGCAATAAAACGTTTCACCCCACAGTTGCTGCATCTTTTGATTTATGAAGATAACAGTGTTGACTTGCAGTGATGGCTAGTGTAAAATGAAAAGACTTGAACAAACAGGCTTCATATGTTTTGCTACATGGTGTTCACCACAGGTCAGTATAGACTTCCGAAAACACTCATAACTCGTAACTGAGTATGGAGTATTGGTTAATGGATTCCTAAAGGAAAGTAAAAACACATTTTTTAATTTTGTTTTGTAGTGTATTATCGTATATATGAATAAATAACCTTCATTTAATTCCTTCAGCTATTGTTATCAATCGATTAATATTATCAGATTACCTGCATCCTGAAATGATCACAACATAAGCGGCATGCACTGTAGTAGACTTCGGTCAAGAATTCAGCAATTGCAAAAAAACCTGGGAAAAGAAAACGAGTTCCGAATAGGCCTATTACAAAAAAAGGTTGTTAAAAATCCAGATGTCATTAAACTGTTCAAAATAAAACAAGCAGCAAATGAAAATTGTCAAAAGGCGATTTACTTATTGGATCAGATAAATAATTTTGCAAAGGAGCCAATCCATGTGAAAGTGGACAAAGGTGGTTACATCTTTTTTTTTATGAGACATAGACATGTTATATATCAAAGTAAAGGTAAAAGACTGTAGGATTTGAAAATAGATTCACAATTCTATTAAATTAAAGGTATCTATATAACAACAACTGCTGAAATGTGTATTTTTTTCGTTGACTGAAATTTATAATTTAACATGTTGGGTAGTACTGCATTATACTCATGGAATGAGTAGATTTGCTGCAATTTTTAATTTCACCCACAAAAGCACAAATAAGTGAAGATTTTGTCATCATAAAACAAATTTTTAAGATGAGTTTCAGTGAAGATATTCATCAAATCAATTTTCAAGGTACCCTTGTCACACCCGTCACAAAAAACATGTAATAGTTTGGGTAGAAAGCCAAGTAAGTTAATCATGGTATAAAATGGAAACTTTGTAAAAGTTAAGATATTTCAATACAGAAGACACACCTAAAATATAATTTTGAAGTGCCTACTATTTTGGCTTAATTTTGATGTGATGGGTGTGACACATGTAGCGTGACGGGTGTGACATATGTTGTGTGACGGGTGTGACACTTATGGAAAATGCCTTTTGCAGCTTTTGTATAGTGATTATTTCATGCAGATGTTGAATAAATCATATGTTTTCATTATTACTATCTTTTAAATGGCTCTTGGACTTCTTGGACTTCTGTGGTACAGAACAGAACTTCGTAGTTTGCAAGACAAAGAAACTACGATCTACCAGCTTTGGCTATGGATGACACGGATGACCGGTGGAAATGTCACAAATGTTTTAATGGTGGTAAAGAAGTGAGGTAAAGATCTAGTGATCCCTATAGAGGCCATGAAGGCTTTTAGGATTCAAACGTTCAACCTCCAACAATTTTAGACTTTTAGCACATGAAGGTGGTAAGGTTGTCAGTCTTATGCACTGGCTGCCATTACCCCAGAATTGCTTCTAGTACCCATTTCTGCTAGAAGATGAGTTGACCTCAGGGCCATAGTGCCAGCAGAAGAATTAGGGCAATTGAAAAATCTCAAAAACCTCATCAGGAATTGAACCTGTGCCCTTCAGGTTTGTAGCACAGTGCCTCAACCAGCAGCATGACATTGTACCCCAATAAAGAAGTGAGAGTGATAGCCTAATTAATTTTTTGCCTGATTTCTGTACTGGTAACTGTGTATCTTAGAACTGCTAAGAAATTCAGACAGACAATACCTCTAACAGCCGATGAAATGAGTAGGCCTACATGGAAACAAATGAAGGAGAACAGATAGAAAAACAATCAGCCAATCTAAATATAGCTACACAATATTATTTTTGTATGAGAGTCAACAAAAATGTCCTGGGGACAAGAATAACCAGATCCACATCAATTCAGTAAAAGTTTGTGAAGAGCTCAGGCTTCCAAGTAGTCCAGGATTTTAGAGTAGAGGACAACGAAAACTGCCTAACTAGTACCGGAGGAACATTTCACTTCACAACTTTACACAAGCCTGTTAAAAATATGGACAGAGTGGAAAAAAGACTAACAAGGGAATTCTTTTTTATGCTGAGATCATGTGCTGGGATTCCCCAGGATTGGTATATTATCACAAAAAATTTTCATGAAATTCATGCAAAATGGTACAGAGGCAGAAGGTGCAAAGTGTGGTTAGCATTGCAGATTACAGATCCATCGGCCTGGGTTCGATCCCCGGCACCACCTCGAATTTTTCTGAGGTAGGGAGGTCTGGTAAGGGTACATTCAGCCTCATGATTCAAATTGAGGAGCTACTTGATAGAGAAGTATAGTCTCCGGTCATGAAAACCACCATTAATGGCCATGGGTGTCGGCATGCTGACCACATGCCCCCCAATCCTACCATCTGCCTACGATAGATGATGCAGCGGTCGGGTGGTAGGCCAAGTCCCTCCAGGGACGGAGTTAGTTTAGTTTTTAAGTCTCGGTTATAAGTTGATGTTGTCCCATCCGACATGTCACACCCGTCACACTGATAAAGTAAATTTTTAATAACTATATAAATATTTTTGTAAAATCTAATTATGCATTTCAGTATGTTTATCAGTGCTCTTACTTTAAAAAATAAAACAAATATAGTGAAGCTAATCAATTCACAGAAATTTCAATTAAACCTACATAAGAAAAACTCAAGAATAAGAAAAAACCTTTGTCCAATTATGGTCACACCCGTCACATGCACAATATATTTTCCAGCTCAAGCATACAGCCTTGAAAAAAACATTAGATCATATTTTGTACTTCCAATGGGTTGGTATGTTAACACAAGAAACTTTGATGACATTCCTGCAATATGGTTCAGAGGTAGAAAGAAATAAGTGTAATTAAATCTGTCCAAATGTCACACCCGTCACTATGGATTGGCTCAAAGGCAAAGCTTCAATGATCAGAACAAATCATTCGGTACTGTATGGCGTGGAAAAGAGCATCCCTTAAAGGTTATAAATATGGAAGAAGTTCTCAGTTGCTGTCTGCTCCTTCGCGTAGTACCTTAAACAGGCATTTAGGGAATGTGGACTGTGATGTTGACATTTCACAACTGGTGAAGGACAGGCTAAAAGTAGAATGTGATTGCCTTCAACCAGCAGAGAGGGTTGTCTCAGTTACAGCCAATGAAATGGCAATAAAATAACGACTTATATATGATAAGAGTAAGTGACAGGTTTGTTGGTGTTGTATAAATTCCAAGGGGGTTTACAACTCTAGCTTACTTTTCAGTTTTTTTTTATTCTGTTGAATTTAATGTGTTCAAAATGCTCTGAAGTGTTGGTTTTTCTGCCTTATTAGCAGTTTTATAACCCCATATGAGATTCCACTCAAACTCTTTTTTTTTTTTCCTTGTTATCTTCTGCTGTATCTTTTAAATCTCCATAGCTTCTTTTCTTCTTGTTGTCATACAGTATTTCATTTCTACTGAATTGTCTTGCTCCTTTTATTTTTCCTTGAATAATAGTTTTCAGTTAAGGATTCACAGGGCTCTGACTTATTCCTTTTTCTTCAAAAGGTAATAAAAGCAGTCGAAGAAACGGGTTTCTATGTGCTGAGGGTAGTGACAGACAACCATAGAACTAATGTTTCTATGTTTAAACATTTTGGAGGGGGGGACCTCAAAACTCTAATCCCTCATCCATGCAATCCTCATCGCAACCTGTATTTCAGTTTTGATTACCGTCATATTATAAAAAATGGAAGGCCGCTATTCTCGGATAGGGAAATGACTGATTGTAATGGCATAATCAGCTCCAAACTTCTGAGAGAAATTTACCACCTTCGGAAAGATTTAACTGTGAAACCTATCCGTTATTTGACAAAAAAGCATATTGAACCTATCAATTTTGATAAGATGAATGTGCTGCCTTCTGTGCAGATATTCTCTCCGGCCGTAACAGCTACTATAAAGTTGATGAAAGACAATCAAGCCAATTTGAGGACAAATTTGGATTTCTCATATGCAGATTCTACCCTGATTTTTATGGGATCAGTGTATAAGTTTTTCATTTATTATGATGTAACTTACATCAATAAAATAAAATCAATTAAAAATTGAGTCGAAACATGCCAAGCTGAGGATCCTGACTAATGAGATAGCAGAAGCTCTAGTTTTTACTATCAGATCTACAGTTGATTATGTGTCATATCTACTGCAGAAAGGATTTTTTTTACGTCTTAACTGGACAATTTTCTGGAGATTCTATTGAAGCTATGTTCAGTGTATAGTAAGAATGGGTGACGCACGTATAGTGGCAAGTGCAATAAAATGAATTCTTAAATCCAGACTGATGATGTCTTCTGTCAATTCTGAAGCAAACATTTCAGCCAATCTGGTAACATTCTGTCTGCTAGTAATCAGTAATTAAATGAATAATCAGCAGAAATTATTCTTCCCAACTATGTTGCTCTTCTACTTGAAAGAATCCAAGTGCCGGATACTAGTGTACTAGTAAGTCTGGGAACTGCCTCCCAATCTTTAGTTGCTGATTATTTGGTTCGTGTGGTTGAAGAGAGACCAAATTGCAACGTCTGCATCAGTAATATATCCATGCCTATCTCGCCATCATCTTTAATACAGTTCATTCGTAACCAAGATAGAGGAGGTCTTCAGTACTCTAAACAGGGTTTTGTGTGCCTAGTAAAATGCTTGCAAGAGTTTGTGGAAGCCGCTGTTCCATACTGCAAGAAATCAGATCACATTTTGAAAACCATGTACAAGTATGTGATGCCTCCCCTCTCACAGTGTTCATTATTGAAGGATGAATTATTAAATCATCAGCAGATTGGTAGCAAAATATTGACTGAAATTTGTTCGACTGTTGCTGGCCAATATTGGGAAAAAATAATCTGAAAGAGAATTTCACTATGTGTGCCAATCCAGACCCCTGTCGAGGAAAATTTTCAAGTTATAAAGCCCGAGGAGGTCAAAACAAGCTACACTGAAATACAAGAATAATATTATATTCTAAACAAATAACACAAATATCTGTGTGTTTAATGCTCATTTTGATGCAGCAAATGTATAGAAACAGTGAACGGTAATGTATAAGGTATTGCAGCAGGGTGCTGTAGGTGCTGCCATCTGTAATGTCGCCACATACACAAAATTAGCTGTATAGAGTAGACAGTGTATCCTCGAGTTGAGATGCACCGATCTGTGAATTAGGCCTTCAGTTAGAATAATCAGCTACCTTTGTCACAGATGATGTTAAAAATTATCTCCGTCTACCGCCACACATTTCTGACATCCTTTAAGAAAGTTTGCATTCACACACATTAATTCTTCTTGTAAAATTGCTACAATTTCCCCTTCTTAAGTTCTCTTCCAGTTCTTCAGTTGTACTGTGTGAGGGTTACTTTTTGTACATTTTATTTTGTAAGTTCCCCATAAAATAAAAATCACTTACAGTAAGATCTTGCTGGCCATAACCCCTTACTAATTAGCCTACCCTATCTTCAAATTAAATTTGCATTTTCCCAACAAGTCTTCGCTACAATGCATACTGCAGATCTCTCGTTAGATTAGATTAAATTTGCATTTTTCCAACAAGACTTTGCTACAGCCCATACTGCAGACTCTCTTTACATTTAAATTTGCATTTTTTCAACAAGACTCCACTTTAGCTCATACTGCAGATCTCTCATTAGATTTAATTGAAGTGTATGTAGGTAGGGTAATTAGTATGATCTTATGGCCAGCTAGATCTCCAGGTCTTACTGTATGTGATTTTTATTTTGGCGAAGTTACAAAAATAAAGTGTAGCCTACAAGAATAACGCTCATACAGTACAACTGAAGAACTGAAAGAGAGCATAAGAAGATAAATTACAGCAATTTTACAAGAATTAATAGGTATGAGTGCAAACTTTCTTAAAAGATGTCAGAAATGTGTGGTTATGTACATGAGCCTTTATCCGCTGATGACTTGCTTCCAGGCTGCTGCGCGACTATGCATTCTCAGCACATTGCAAAAATAATGTCTCTGTATAAGAGTGATTGTTTCTCCTGCCTCCTTGGGGTGATATTTGCTACTGTAGTGATATTTTTAATATATAGCCTATGCCTGAAGGGTCACCGCCCAGAATTATAGAGGCAACATATTAATTAAAGTTAACAAATTCATTTTACAATCTGACTGACTCTATTCCGGGTTTTTTAATGTGCTTAAAGGGTAACAAGTCAAATCGCAGAATGGATGTTTCCTTAATAATTTGCCGACATTTTGTAAAAAGCCTGGGTAATTTGTAAAAAGGCTGAATTTACAATTTGCCTGCAACATATACATTTTCACTACATTAAAGGAAGGATTAAAAATATTCATTACTGGTGTACATTATAAATGATTTTCATATAGACCCATTATATTTAAATTAAAACCTATATTGAAGAATTGAAGTGGTTGAGGGATGATAGTGCTAACCCACACAACCTCATTTTGAGATATTTACATTTTTAAAGTTTGATCAAATCTTTTAAGTCCTATTATTGGTACATATTATATAACAAGACTTATTGGCATAATTAATCTCTGCTCAGAAACATTAGAATAAATAGTGACTAAGAAAAAATATAGGCCTAAGTTAAATACTGCAATAATTTCAACTTTTACAAAATGAGAGCACTATCTTCCCTTGACCCCTTCAATTCATTTACTACAGTGAAAATCTGTACAGTAAGTAAGATTAGTATGAAAATACCTTAAATCTTAAGACATGTGATCCAGTTCTACTAATCCCATGGTTCCGTAATTTTTTTTTCACTTACATCTTTAAATCTTCAATGAGTATTTAGGCATCTGCCAAAATTCAAGAATCTCCCTAGAAAGTTACAAATTCCTCTTGTGATCATTTTTACTTTCTCGCTTATACGGAGTATAGAGAAAGTATTGTGATCGTGACAAAAAATCGAAGTCGAGATAACACCGGGAGAGCACGTTTCATGAAGCCTAGAAACCGAAAAAAATATTTTTGGAATGACGTCTGTCCGTCTGTCCGTGGACAAGCACAGCGGGTAAACGGCTCGTTGTATTTACTTCATTTTTTGAAATAAGGACTTTTTCGAAATTTTGTCGAACCGCCCAGAAATTTAGCTTTACAACTAAAATATTAAGGGGACTTTTCATGAAAACTTTTTTAAAATTTTTGATTTTTGAAAAAATGGCTCTAACGATTTTAATAAAAATTTAAAATTGGAAACTCTTATCTATGAATAATAAAGTGGCTATATCTGTATTTCTGCAAAAATGTCTTAAGGGGTACTTTACTCGTATCCATTTTCAATTTTTCTAGATTATATCCATTACAGTAGGTGATACATGAAAACCTACCACAGTAAAGTTGTAGAGAAAATTAAAATGAACAATTTTTGTTTAAACCATTTCTTTATACATTTAATAGATATCAAGATAAAAACGAAATAAGTACAGCTTAAATGCGAATTTCAGAACATACATATCAATTAAAATATCAATGGCATTTTGTTGCCACTAGTAACAAGAAAACTATAGGCCTAATGTACTTATTGTTGTGAAATGCAATCAGTTTAGCTCAGTCGCAATGAACACACTAAACCAATTACAGCGAGGTGGTAGGCCTATGGGCTAACAGGGAAGAGGTCCTGAGTTCAAATCAAACCTCGTTGCCGCCCAAATTGACTTGGGTTTTTCATGGTTTCTTCATTCGCAAAGGCAAACGCCGGGTTTGTAGGACTTGCTTATTTTCCATAACTCATCGCCGCTACGTCACTGGATATTATAATCGTTTAAACTGAATGCCACATACGAAGACATCACTAAACAATAGAAACAGATGACGCGAGTGAGTTGTTACAATAGACTAATGGTTCACGCAAACATACTAAACACATTACATGACCTACAATGCAGTTAAAGCGTGCAATATAACCTAAGTAGTAGTAGCAGTAGGACCGCCGGCGTGGTCTTGTGGTTAGCGTCAGATCCGTCGGTCCGGGTTCGATCTCCGGTACATCCTTGGATTTTTCTGAGGTAGAGAGGTCTGGTAGGGGTGCACTCAGCCTCGTGATTCAAATTGAGGAGCTACTTGATAGAGAAGTAGCGGCTCCGGTCATGTAAACCACCATTAACGGTCGTGGGAGTCGGCATGTTGACCACATGCCCCCAACCCTGCCATCTGCCTGTGGTAGATGACGCACCGGTCGGTTGATAGACCAAATCCCTCAAGGGATGTAGTGCCACGGAGTTTAGTTTTAGTATAGCTAAATTCAAATATAAGTCGCCCCTTAAACTCCGTCCATTCGATATTCACATTTGCATTTACTGTGTGATGTATTTTGTTTCTGAGCGAAGCAGAGTGACCAACTGTCCTTGTATACTGTCGCAAGTGCCTTGTATTCACCTCTCATATAGCTAAATAATGCATAACACTAACCACATAGTTAAGTGCGCGAAGCGGAGGCGGCAGCCGTAGCGAAGCGCCCTTGCATTTTCGAATAATGTACGGTACACTGTTTATAGGTTTTGAAAATGTAGCATATTATCTATCCCGCAAGGTTTGTCAGCCTATCACCTCTCGTCTAGCGGTGTGACGTCATACCTCCAACGTCCAATCACGAGTTTCTTCATAATACGAGGACAGAAGAATTCGCTAGATCGTGGTAGAAAAGAAACCGCATCGGTGAGGGTGGGTTGGGTGGGACCGATTCTTCCCAAGGTGCGACTTATATTTGAATTTTCCCGTCGTAGTAGTAGTCGTAGTAGTCGTAGTAGTAGTAGTAGTAGTAGTAGTACTAATAATATGCAGTTTTACTGCCATTGACTATTATTATTACTATTGTTATTATTGTTGTTATTATTATTATTATTATTAATTCACAGTAAAAGCATTGAACATATAGATCGACCCTGAAGCTTTCCGTCCTAGATAGGCTACTAGTAAGTTTTATGAAAATGTATTAAGTAAAATTTAATTGTCTCTTTAATTTACTTTTTTCTGTACTAGCCTTTAACACGTATATGCGAGAAAGTTTGTGCAACATATTTTTGCACCATTTATTATTTAATGAAAAAATGTCACTTTGTGAATAACTTGACTTGACTTATTTCCTAAGTGGAGCATAGGGCATCAATGAACTTCCGCCAACGAACTCTGTTCGCCGCCATGGTCCTAATCTCGGTCCAGGTCTTCCCTCCTTTCTCGAATCCTTCTTCCATTACTTTGTGAATAAGCCCTTCAGTTAATTAATGAATCTAATCTAAGGGATGTATAATATTTACAGCTGGATGGTTCCTCATTTCCTGAGTACTCTAGCACGGGTTGTGAAGAATTCTGCCATGAAACCTAATGTTGTATTTGTTCTGGGAGCACCTGGATCTGGTAAGGGAACACAATGCCAGTATATAGAAAAAGAGTTTGGTTTTATTCATCTGTCAGCAGGAGATTTACTTAGGGAAGAACGTAACAAGGAAGACTCAAAATACGGTGAACTGATAGAAAAAGCAATAACAAATGGAAAAATTGTTCCAGTTGAAATAACATGTAGTCTTCTTGAAAAAGCAATGCAAAACTCAGGCTCTAGTAAGTTCCTTATAGATGGATTCCCTAGAAATCAAGATAATTTGGATGGCTGGAATAAGCAGATGTCATCTTGTGTAAATCTTCTTTTTGTCTTATTCTTTGACTGTCCACAAGAGGTATGTATCGATCGGTGTCTTGGGAGAGGTGCTGCTGGAAGTGGGCGGTCAGATGACAATCCAGATAGCTTAAAGAAGAGATTTCATACCTATTTAAATGATACTATGCCCATAATCAAACATTATGAAGCTAAGGATTTACTGAAGCAAGTTGATGCTAGTGGTACATCTAAAGAAGTATTTGAAATTGTAAAGCAGCATTTTAAAAATGTATAATTTTATATGGAGAAAGATATTGGTGTTGACATCTGTTATTCAAAGAGCCACTGTTTTTTTAACATGGTTCAGTCACAGAATGTATGAATGCCAATCTTTTAGTAATTGTATAAGGGTGCCAACATGGATTGAAATACTCCATTATACTGTCTTAACAAACCAGTCCTAATTATGGGTATGAAACTCTCCTGTTTAGAACTTACTAAAACTGAGATGCATAGTCAGTAATCTATTATATATTTTGTTAGAATATTTCATGAAAATATGTAATTTTAATTTAGCTTAATGATTTTACAAAGGCATTTATTGAGCACGAAAGTCTTACATTTTTGTACATTATTTTACTTACCATTGCTTTATATATAGGCCTATACATATACAGTATGCAGTATGTCGTATTGTAGAAATGTGTGACCGTTCGTCTAAGGGAAATTATAGTTTAGCATTCAAATCTGTGGAAACTGTTTTATTAATGTGTTTTCACTTGCCGGTAATTTATGTATTTAAAGGCTATCTATGAGCAAGGAACTATTACAGTATCTCTGAGAGATAAAAATATACCTGTGAAGCCTCTATTAATGCACTTAGTTTTAGCTTATTACAGTATCTCTGAGAGATAAAAATATACCTACGAAGCCTCTATTAATGCACTTAGTTTTAGCTTATTACAGTATCTCTGAGAGATAAAAATATACCTATGTAGCCTCTATTAATGCACTTAGTTTTAGCTAATGATACTAGAGTCATCATTTCTCTAGAACCATGGAACAAAACCGTTGGTATATGACCGTGCCAGGAAAACCGAACCATAATTCAGTAAACATGTTTCCACATAACAGTAGAAAACTGCAGTCAGGGTGCAAAATGTTCATTTTTCCTTCCTCTGACCGTACCATAGAGGTAGAAGAAGTATTATTTTCGACCCCCCAAATTCAAAGTTGAGATTTAAAATAAATACACATTTTGAAATCTCCTGAATCCAAAAATACTATTTTCAGATGTCTGTGTGTTTGTGAACAGCCTAGCTCCAGAATGGAAAATCGTATATGAAGCAAAATTCTGTATTTGGGTTAGGTACCTTCTGAGGATGTGACACAAATATTGGCGACAACTTACTCTCATTTTTAAGGGGAATTTACATGAATGAAATTTAGTTTTTCGTGACTTTCTCAAAAACACTTCTAACAATTTTCTTTAAATTCTGTACATGGGTTGGCTTATCCCAAAAACTAATTTTTTTTTTTTTTAAAGAATTTCTGAAGGGTAGTTATAAGTCACCCACTGTTTGTAGACACTCAGTTTTGTCTGATGAACAATTTTTGAACATGAATTTTGTCTGATGAACAATTGCATATGCGCTGTTTGCAATATGGCCTCTTATTCTGCATCAGAGTATGAAGTGAGAAAGATGTATTGGTCATGCTTAGAATAAAGAAAGTTACGTGAATGGAATAATAAGATTTCATTTGGGTTATGTATCCCTCGGGGATACGATACGATGTGGTAACAACATTCTCTTCATTTTTACAACAAATTTACACGAAGAGAATGTCATACAGATACATGTAATATATTATACTATGAAGCAAACTTTGTTTGGGCAGAGGAAATTATACGAGTTTCACATCAGATTCTTGTACTACATTCTCTGGTTATAAAAAAAAAACAAAAAGACAGCATTACAACAAAAACCTATCCATAAGTCGCAAGATAAGATTAGATTTAGATTTGTTACTTTTTGTTAAAAGGAGAAAACAGTAAATATGGGCAACAGATACACTTGTATGCTGTAGTAATGTAGTTGGACATTTGTAGTGTGTGACAGATTTTTAGTATGGTATTACAGTCTTGTGAAACTAGTGTTTAAAATGTGGAAAGGTTCCTTATCTGTGGAGATCAATAGCCATAAATTATACTTTTTGAACAATATAGTTTCAAATGTTATAAAAACATCAATGTTTGAGCTATAGATATAATTTCTTTTTTAGAATGCTCAGAATGTTATGCTGAAATTGAATCCATTCAGGTCAGAAAATGTATTTTTCGAATTAGACCAGGTTTCTCTGGCAGGGTCATATATGGAATAGTCATCCTAATTTGCTAGATCCAAAAATTGTGTCCTGAAAAGATTTTTTTATTTCAGTCACTTCCAGAAAAGTTAATGTGCCCACAGTTTTATATACTTAAATAGGATATATCCAATAAAAGCTAAAAGCTTGCAAATATCTATTTTCTGAATAAGAAAAGGCATGCATATTGTTACCAGCATCTCAAAGCCTTCTATTTTCCTAGTATTTCGGAACTAAAGTAAGCTATCTACCTCAACCTTAAAAATTATTTCATGTTATTGCTTTCTGCTTGCTGAACTTGATTTCATATTCAGAAACCCTGCTGTATGTTATATTAATAATATATATATGTAATGCAAAATCGGTTATTCCATTTTAGGATGAAGATTGACGTTTTTGTGAACAGAAAAAAAGAGAATGGAGATGTAACATTTGTCAAACATCATGAGAACTTGTGCTTTTCAGTCAGTAACAGCACGGATAAGGTTAGAATTAATTTTTTTTACTACTAAAAACAAGTCTCCCCATGAGAATATTATAGGAGAAAAATTCCTCCGACACTGGGACTTGAACCCAGGTCCTTTGGCTATTTGCACCAATGCTCTACCAACTGCGCTAAGCCAGCGTTCAATTCACAGCGCCAGATGGAACCTCTCTCCTATGACTGATTGCCCTAATGGTTTACCTCACAGACAGACAAGTTATGTCATATCTATCATATGTCATATTGAAAAAATGCTGTTTATTGTGATCAAAGATTCTGTTTTATGTTATCACATTTTCCTCTTTGCAGCTTTATTTCCAAGTAGCCTACTGTACGTCATTAAAAATTTCATTTTTAAGGGTTTTGTTTCTAACTCAACTGTATTGTGTTGTACTGGAGGTAGCAATACTGTTCCCAGTTCACAGGATGACCAGTTCGAGGGGGTGGCATTACCTAACTCTCTTTTAAGTAATAAAACATGTTTCACCCCACTGTTAAGCTGCAGCTCTTGATTTATGAAGTGTTGGCTAGTGTAAATTGAAAAGACTTGAACAGACAGGCGTTAGATGTTTGCTACGCGATGTTCACCACAGATCAGTATATACTTCCAAAAACACTCGTAACATGTAACTGAGCATGGAGTATTGGTTAATGGACTCCTAAAGGAAAGTAAAAACAATTAAAAACTTAGTTACTGGTTGAAAAAACAGTTGCTGGCAGTCTATTACTGTATGAGACTATGAGTGGTTCAATGATTCACAATTACATATTAATTCTGTTTTGTACTGTATTAACTTATACATGAATTTAATAACCTTCATTTAATTCCTTCGGCTACTGTTATCAGTCGGTTAATATTATCAGATTAGCTGCATCCCGAAGTGATCACAATAAGCAGTGTACTTAAAACTCGCAGTTACCACTCTAGAACCAGTAGAACACAGCCCTCATTTCTAAGAATGGAGGAGGCGTGTAACTCACATTTCATCACAGTCATTTGTGTACTTCATGCTAAATTTGAAATAACTGGTTTTGCAAGAAAAATCTTTATACACAATATTTGCAGCCCCATAAAGTTATACTCTTAACCAGGTATAATGTGATTGCTTGATTATTTTTATATAAATGTGACTATTTAACAATTATTTATACATAAATGTGACTGTATAATGATTGTTTATACCTATATTGAGCTGCGCTGTGGATACTGAAGCATACATTTATAAGAGGGCTAGTTTTTATGTGTTATATCTTAAGTCGCTAAATCAAAGTGACTAAAGAATAAATCTGTTAAAAGATTAGACCTTGTTAATTTATTTGTAACTCCTAAAAATACATAGGATTCTTGAGAGAGAGTTCACAAGCTTGATGGCTGGCTTGGACTGGTGACCTCAAAGAAAGAAAAAAAAAAAAAAAAAAGAGGGTGGTGGAAAAGGTGGAAGCTCACCATAGCCATTATGGAACTAAAAGAAAATTAACAACTAATTTCATAGTTATGTTACAAATATCTCATAGACTAAAACTCTAAAAGTTTTCTCATTTCTGTGCTCTTTCATATAGTTTGTTCATAATAGTGTCACTGTTGATAATTCCAAGAATATCCTGCTCACAATGCATGAGAAAGAGGGACTAAATTTTCTTCTTTGAGACTGGAATGTAATCTACTCTTATTAATTATCTTCTGTATTGAAAATGCTCTTCCATATAAGCACACTCAAAGCATGAATTTCACTTGTATTGCTCCTGCATTTTTCATTATTAGTATTTTCTTGCTTTGTCGCATCTACATTGCCCTTCTTTTCATGGTATTTGCTCTGGAATGAGAATCAATCATCGCCTTCCTTGTTAGTATGTAATAACACTTTTGAGTTGAATTTCTGGGGTAAACCCTTAATTAAACTTGTTTTTTCATATGGATCCATAATCTTGAAAAAGATATGATTTCTTCTATTAATTTGCTATTATCACACTTGGTATCACAAATTTTATTTACATCAACTGTTGTTTCATCATCCAGATTTTTAAATCTCTGGATCAAAAATTTCAATTCCAAAAAATGTTATTTCCAGAGAATCTAGATAAAATCCCCCCTCTCCTTCTCCTCATAGAGAGCGTTCTCATTGAGTATATATTTAAAACAGAAAGGGTGTTGCTCATAAAAGTCATCCTATTTACCCACAGTCCATTTGCAGAAGTCCTCATATAAACTATATATTAAACTAGCTTAAAGGCCCAGCGTCACCCGGGTTTTGTATTCTCCATGTAATTCAAAATTAAATTTTGGAGGACTTTTGATTTCCACGCTGTAAGTCCTAATATGGGTATAGTCCAGTTACTCATTGCATACCCAGGCGGCTTCCTTTCGTTAGGAGGAAAAGTTTGCCGACAGCCCAACCCATGTTCTTTGTTTTACCGCACCAATCAGCTAGTTACCCCAGCCAATCAAAATCTAAGAATGTCCTGTGGCGATTTTGACAGCTACTCGTCTACTCCGCGTGGAGTGAAATGCATTGTTGCAAGATCAAGTTACAGTAAACAAGTAACAAGGAAGAACTGAGGTCAGTGATAACAATGAGAGAATATTGCAACGTTGCTTTTGTTTTGGATAGCGGAAGCCCAAGACCGATTTAGTCAGATCAATTAACATAAAGAAACACCGAAACCTTTGAAGCCGACTGGCCATCCAATGAGCAACTGCACTATATCTACAGTTTGAAATGAAGAACGACTTATCACACTCAAACTATTCCCTCAGAAAACATTAGAAATGGCTCTTATCGCTCATACAGAACTTAGAATTTTGAAACCCATTGCTTTTACACACCATGCCTGGTAGGGGTTGAAACAAGAAGAAACAGAAATTCCAGTAAAGTAATAATGTCTTAACTGGATATTTTATTTGCCACTTTCATGTTGCCATACAGCCGTTTTGGGTCTTAGTCCCCCCCCTCCTCCCGTGTATTCTCTGTACTGGAAGTACTGTTTTTCTCTGGCCACATAATCATTTTTTGTGCTCTTTATTAACCCCTTAGCATAACAATTATTTGATGAAAATTGGTCCAAAAATTTCAAATTTGTTGCGACTTTTTATGAATTTTCAAGTTCATTATGAATATAGGTTACATTATGAATAGTTTTACACTTATACCTAGGCCGTTGAAACATTGCACTTGGCAGTTTACAAGTTATGCTGCCAGCATCACAGATTGACAAATGAACTACTTGACTTAGTTCTGTACTGACGAGGAGATGCCAGTCAACAGTATTCGGCTTTGAACATTCGATACATTTTCTAATCTGTCATTTATCATTTTCTGTTCTTCCGTGCAGTAGTTTTTGATATTTATGTAATGTAATATTGTTCTGAACCTAAAGTATTAAAAAAAACGTATCGCTCATGTACACAAAGATTTATCCTATGGGACATAGGAGCAACTATACAGGTTCAGATGTGTAATATTCATACCTCAGTCTTCGTGGTGTTAGTAGCTCAATGGCTATGATGCTTGACTGTTGTGCGGAAAGTTGTGGGTTCGACCCCTGTTGGGGTAGTTTGTTTTCTTTCATAATATTTTTAACGTGCAACTACAGTTTATAATTTTTAAAATTTGCTAACTTATATTTTAATTTAATTTAATTTTAATTTTTTGGCCTTCATAGGACCACTTTAGTCAGGTTTCTGGTTGAGGTTTTTCTTCTTTTTGTCAGCCCAGTACTTCTTCATCCTTTCTGACCGCAATTTTCTTTCTGCTTCTGGAACTACTCTTCCTATTCTCTGTTTGTATCTGTCTTGTATATTAAATCCTCTACTGTAATATGTAGCTCTGCCATATCTTCCTTAGGTTCTGTAATCCATCTTATATTTTTCTTACTCTTACTCTTCCATAATTTTTCTATTATTTTTCTGCTAATTCTATTTTCTGGTGTCCGTAAAATATGTCCCAAAAATGATATTCGTTTTTTTTCATTGTACTCGTCACTGGTTCTATTTCTTTATATACTGTTTCATTAGAAGCTAGTTTCCAGACTCCATTTACTTGGTAATTTTTGTTTAAACAGGTTCTTACTATTCTCCTTTCTACCTTGAGTACTCTATCTATTGCAACTGTGTTAGTTGTTTTGAATAGTGTTTCACATGCATACGTGATTTGCGGTTGAGTCACTGTTTTATAATGTTTCAATTTGGTTGCTATTGAGAGGCACTTTTTATTGTATGTATTCTTGGTAACATGCTGTGCTCTAACCAGTTTATCTATTCTATTTTGCCATGCTGGTTTCTCATTCATGTTGTAAGTGATTATTTCACCTAAATATTTAAATTTTTCTACAATTTTTATTTCTTGGCCTCCCACCTCAATTTTGTTTGCTAGCTGCATTTGAGTTAGCATTATTTCTGTTTTTTCAAATGAAATTTTTAAACCAATATTTTGGGCTATTTCATGCAGAGACTTAATTTGTCGTTTTACTTCCTGAATATCATTGGCCAGAAATGCTAGATCATCGGCAAATCCTAAACAATTTAACTGTATATTGTCCTTTTGGGTTCCAATTTTTATATTTTTCGGATTGTTTCTGTACCATTCCCTCATAACGTACTCCAATGCACAGTTAAAAAGAAGAGGGGACAGACCGTTGCCCTGTCTCAGACCAGTTGTTACCAAGAAAGGTTCAGAAAGTTCTCCTCTGAACTTTATTTTAGAAATTGTATTAGTTAGAGTAAGTTCCACCAATTTGATTAGCTTTGGGTGAAGACCGAAATGTCTTAAAATTTTTATTAATGATGATCTATGGATGGAGACAAATGCTTTCTTGAAATCTATAAATGTTATTGACAGAGGCTTGTTACGTTTTTTGTAATATGCCATGACTAATTTCAAAGTTATTATTTGTTCAGTGCAACTTCTCCAAGGTCTGAAGCCTCCCTGGTATTCACCTAACTCTTGATCTAGTTGTTCTTTAATCCGATTATATTTTATTGTATAATAGAATTTTTAGTTTGTATAACCTCATCATTATCAATAGTGAAACCATTAACCCTCAGCCAATTTAAAGATTGCCTTTAGCGGCAAAACCTATTAGAACTCTCTTTCAGGTAGAGTAACCAGATGTTCCACTTTTTGCACAGTACTTCTATTTTACTTCCTCTGCCTCTGCCATGGGTACTGTAGGTGGAGGAAGTGTTGTTTTCAACCCCCAAATTCCAAGTTTAGTTTTAACAAAAATATGTTTTTGAGGTCCCTGAATCCAAAAATACTATTTTCGGAAACAAGTCTGTGTGTGTGTGTGTGTCAGTGTGTATGTATGTCTGTGTACATCCTAGCTCGAGAACGGAAAATCATATGAAAACGAAATTTTGCATTTAGGTTAGGTACCTTCTCAGGATGTGACACGAAGTTTGGCAATGACAGTCTATTATTTTTAAGGGGACTTCACATGAAGAAAATTTAGTTTTTTGCAATTTTCTTGAATTACAATAATTTAGGGAAAAAACTAGAACAAATCTTTAAATTGTTACTACAATGTTTTTAACTTGACCACTAACTAACTCTACTGCTTAAGGAACATTTTTTAAATACTCAGTGATTGGTAAAATACTAATTGATATGAACTATTATTTAACCAAAATTAGCTACATAAGCTTATTATTTGGATATTGCTTTGATAACAGCATTTTTTTTCTTCTTTTATTCTTCGGTGTCGGAGACTTTTTCAGAATGTCTGGATATTGTTTGATGGTTGACACCAGAAGCACAATAGTATTTTCATGTGCTACCGAACTCTCATTGTCATTCAGAAAGTGAAGATTGTATGCTGCTCGACACAATAATTTGAATAAAAATATATTACAATTTTATAATTTGAATAAGACTAAGTATTCGAAACTTACAGCCCTACACCACACTTGTTAATTGATTTTCATAATGAGAAATGGGGAGCTTGTATTCAGATTACAAACTTGCTGATAGGAAACCATAAAGCAACAATGCGATAACTTAATACCATACCAGTTGTCCAGCTGACTTTCCAGGAGTACATCATCCTGTGTTAGCAGTAAGAGGTCTAAGTAAAAGGAAGAGTTTATTCATACAAAAAAAGGAAATCTTCAACCTCCTGCCATTTGCTCCCATGCTTATGCTTATGCTTATGCTTCAACCTTCTGCTCATAACCATATCCTTGAGTTTTATTCATAAGGCTCATTATTACAGAACAGTATTCTTACCTATTTTCTAAAACCCTACTTAGAACTAAAATTAATGTATTGTAGATATCCCTCACTCCCCTTAATAATATTAATATGCATATGAATCAAATCAGTATCCTGGACAGCACTACTTTTCATGAGCAATTTTGCTGATGCAGGTTATAGTTGAGCTGCATGCAGGTAAAGTGCTGCTGAGTAAATAAGTCATGCTACCCTGGACAGCTGACTGGTTATCATCTTGATATGCTGATTTTAAGACCACTTGGCAACCATAGGAAGCACCCAATCCCACTGTAAATATTCGTAATATAAATTGAGCCCTATGAATTTGCTACAGATGTTCACCCCTGGATGTAACAATGAAGGCTTTAGCTGGTTTGATCCTGGCACAGGTTGATACATAAATGCAGCATACCCATATCTAGCTATGAGGGTGAGTCAACAATTATCCAGACTTTTCATAAAAAAACTTTATTTACAGGTACTTAAAAAATACAGTATGATTTTCTCATTATTTTTCGATATAGTCTCCCTTCTTTGTAATGCACTTGGTCCAGTGGTCCACAAGCTTGTGTATTCCTGCCGAAAAGAAGGTTTTCGGTTGGTTGCAAAGCCCCTGATGCACTGCTTGCCAACACCTCTTTGTCTGAGGAAAGATTACATGGAAAAGGGGAAAACCATCAACAAAGAATATTACTGTGCATTGTTGACTAACAAACTTAAACCAGCAATTTGCAGCAAACGACGAGGTCTTTTGTCATGGAAAGTGTTGATTGCACGATAACGCCCACCCTCACATGGCTCGACTCACCCTTGAAACCATAAACAAATTGGGTTTCGAGGAGCTGGAACATCCACCTTACAGTCCAGATCTTGCTCCAACAGACTTTCATTTGTTTGGGCCACTGAAAGACGCTTTGTGAGGTCATCGATTTTCCTCAGACAAAGAGGTGCAGGAAGTGGTGTATCAGTGGCTTTGCAACCAACTGAAAACCTTTTCGGCAGGAATACACAAGCTTGTGGACCGCTGGACCAAGTGCATTACAAAGAAGGGAGACTATATTGAAAAATAATGAGAAAATTATACTGTATTTTTTAAATAAATAAAGTATTGTTGACTCATCCTCGTAGTTTGTTAGTCAATATCTAATATAAAATATAGAAGCCATGTCTAGGTAACATCTGGACTCGAACAAAGAATATTAATTGGAACTGAAAAGTAAAACTCACATAAATTTGTTACACTTTTTATTACCAATCTACTGTTTAACATTAGCAATAATTTGTTCTTTTATATGTTGAGGTATTTTAATGCGTTTCCTCTTCCTGCGTTTCTTAACTTCAGCCTCTTGTTCTTTAGTTTTTGGCTGTTTCTTTTTTTTCTTGCATGAAAGGGGGTTTGGTCCTTTCTTTTTCTTTTTCTTTTTCTCACATACTTCTGTTTCCACAAAGCCCAACTTCTTTTTCTTCAATCCTAAAATAATTTCTTCAGTTTCTTTACTAACTTCAAACTTAGCTTGATTACGTTTATGTGCCATTAACTGACTCTGTTCTGATGGACGCTCTAGTGTTGGAGCTCTCTGGTGCAAGTATAGAAGAGGAGTCCCCGGGATTTTCCTGGCAGCTGACTGAAGTTCTCTGTCCTGCGTGGCAACAATATACCTGTTGGAATATGAACACCCATTATACGTACCCTGAGAGGTAAGTTTGCATGATAAAATTCAAGTTACAGTGCATGCACACCTCACTTCCAAAGGCTTTTTAAGAGTTAACACTTTTGAGATATGAGGTATGAGGCATTCTAATGTGTCAGTTTTCAGTGAATTTGTAGAATGTGATCATCTAGATTCAGTCAGTAGTTGTGACATCATACCATGCTATGCTGGTTACCTATACACATTCGCTTAAATGAAAATTTATTAATAATTGATACAGTGAAACCTCGGCAAGATGCTCTTCAAGGGGCTGCGTAAAAATAGCGTATTACACAATACCACTTACTAACAAGAGTGGGTCATTTTTAGATTTTAAAAATTTTAACATAAAGATATGAATCAGAAGAAACATTTGTTGAAGCAAATTAAGGATTAAATAAAGACTTTGTGGAACTTAATATAGTGAAGCAACTATAAGTTAATAAATTTAATTTACTATATGAGTTGACATAAACGCACTTTCTGCTTCACTTACCATATTTTGGTATGACGCATTTCAAGGAGCCTCCTCCCCATTTTCAGTTGACAATGTGTTTGAAAATGGGGAGAAGGCTCCTTGAAATGCGTCATACCAAAATATGGTAAGTGAAGCAAAAAGTGTGTTTATGTCAACTCATATAGTAAATTAAATTTATTAAGGATTAAATACTGTAATAATTAAGGTAAGGGATATTTTATTTTTTATTTCTTTTCATGTTTATGGAGAATTTGTAATTCTTTTGATATCGACAAAACTTTCCATTTCACTCCTTTACTCATGTTGGCACGGAGAATTTGTAATTCTTTCGATATCGACAAAGCTTTCCATTTCACTCCTTTACTCATGTTGGCACTAACAAATCACTTCACACTTCTACACAAGATCAAGTCTTTACTGACAATGCGTTTTAAAACTGGCAGCAAGGAGGACCGTGGAGGACTGAATCAGTACTCTGAATAGTCTTGCAGGTAATCAAGAGTGCATTCCATTCTATTGTATCCACCAATCAACGACTCCTACAAGTCCTTGAACATGCGGGCTCAACAGTAAATGTAGAAGTCCAGAAAATGTTTTCTCAGCATGATATTTTAGAATTTTCGGCAGACGAAAGAGAGTATTAAACGGGATGACGAGCATATTAAGAGGTGAATTTTATATAGTGATGTCAAAGGGCAGAATGTAAAGATTGTATATTGTGGGATAGCATAACAGACGGGCTTGCATTATCGGGGTTTCACTGTACTTTAAAACAAAATATTATGTAGATAACACTAGCCAGCATTTTGAAATTTTTTTTTTTCTTTTGCAGCAAGTGGTGTGATAGGTGATCTTAACTAATTTTGGGTCACTGAACATGAATCCATTGACTGTTTCCATGTATCACGTCATGTTTTCTTGCAATAGTTATATCAAATTGAGAGATATAAGTTATTGCATAAACTAGCCTATAGGATAAAAAGTACTGAAAAATTAGGCTAAGTTTGGTAATATTTATAGAGAAAAATAAAATATTTTTAAACAGTCCAAGCCATTATGTATTCCACTATTTTTTTGTGAGCGCAGGCCAAATGAATCAGGTAAACTGAACTGATATAGGCTAGATCTACCGATAACAAAGTGCCAGATAGAAACTATTGAGATTTAGACCACAGTTTCTTGAGAAAGTTTGATATGCATATGCGAAGGAATGAGTGGGATAACTAGAATATTAACAGAATGAATTTACAGCAATTCTTCATGTCAACAATAGGCCTACTCCTTTATTTTTGTCAAAACATCTGTAGCCGTACAAATATGCAGTGAAAAAATTCAAACTTTATTTTGGAGGGAAGAAAATTAAAGATTTCAACATTTTGGAATTTTCCCAAGGCTAAAATCTATAAGTTTGCGAAATTTCAAGTTTCTACTCATCTGGAAGTGCATAAACATCATTGTTAATAAGTGTCAGAAGATTAGACTATCGTAGATGTGTATGACATCACTGGTATCCAGCAAGTTTTCCTATACCGTATTTTACAGACTAGACAAAAACTAGATGTGATACTAAAAAAAGTAGTGATATTTCTGAAATCAAGAGACCTTATTTAAATCAAATAACTTATTAGGCTTAAATCCTTTACCGCAAAAATCATCCTGGATAGTGTAGGCTAATTTTTTGCCCATTGTTAGACTAGAGACAGAGTTATTAAAAATCTGGATAGGATCTGAAATCATGCTAACTGCATATCAAGGTTTAAAAAAAAATTATAAATGTGTTACTGAGTGGACTATATTACACTCATCTGTAAATTTACAGCTAACGGGATTAAAAACTGAGATTTCAGAAACAGTGAAATTCTACAATGACAGCCGGCATGGTCTTGTGGTCACTGACTACAGATCCATTGGCCTGGGTTTGATCCCCGGAACCACCTCGGATTTTTCTGAGGTATGGAGGTCTGGAATGGGGTGCACTCAGCCTCGTGATTCAAACTGAGGAACTACTTGATAGAGAAGTAGCGGTCCCAGTCATGGAGACTACCATTAACGGCTATGGGTGTCGGCATGCTCACCACATGCCCCCCAATCCTGCCATCTGCCTATGGTAGATGACGCAGCGGTCGGGTGATAGGCCTTGTTCCTTCAGGAATGTAGTGCCACAGAGTTTGGTTTTTTTAGTTTTGAAATTCTACAATAACCACCAAATATCTAGTACCAACCTAGTACATTTAAAGTGACCAGATTTTCCAAGTCTAAATACAGGACACACATGTTTTTCTCCAAGTAGCCTTAAACTTTATTAACTTGAAGATTATAGTAAACCTACACTACACAAAATGCTTTACCTGTATCTGTATGTATTTTTTTCTGTAGAATGTATTATGGCTAAAAGAGCAACATTTAGATTAAGATAATTAAAATTCTGGGCAACTCAACTCAATATTGTATTTCACAATCATTTGGCTTTTCACACATCCTACTTGAAGTTGGATTTTTTCTTTGGACCACAATTTGTTAATTTTTTAAAAAACTCCTCTCACTTGGAGCATTAGCAGGAATGGTAATCAAAATCACTAAACAGAACTCCAAATGCCACAGTCTTCTTGATTGTGACGATACTGGCCTGTTTCTGCATGCAGCCAATGATAAAGATGTAACACCAAATTTTGGTATGTCACACTGTCTATCAAAGCTCTGAAATACCTCTGATGTCGATGTTGGCAAAATTTGTGAATAAAGTGGCACAATAAAATCAATTCAATAAAACGGGAGGCAAAAGATAGACTTAGGTTGCGCACCAGCCAAGCTCTTGCCCGCCAGCTGCTTCCCCTCGCTTCCGAGCCTTGCGCACACATTTCACTATTGTATCCATCATATATACACATAAAAACATACAAAATCACAGCGTTACGAAAATGACCCTTGCACCATATCAAAAGTCAACAAAATAAAATAAAATATTCCGAAAATGACCCTTGCACCAAAACAGTTATTTCTCATGCAACTTACTATAATGCTCTCTAAACCTAAATAGGCTAGATGAATTTTCCCTTCACCGCTCGTGCTGTAGTGGTTAAGGCTGTTGGTTACAGTGCTAGTGTTCATGAGTTTGAATCCCGGTCGATCCAAAATTTACTGTTAAGAATAGGGCCCAAATAGGTAGGTAGGGCGAGGAGAAGGTGAGAGAAAGGGAGGAAGAGAGAGGAAAAGGAAAAATAATTTTTTCCCTGTTTCACCTTTTGCATTATTAGCAACGCCATCTAAGCGGAGACATTCAAAACCCTAAACCCCTCCTTCCCGGGCGGTTCCCATTAGAGAGTTGGTGGGAGGAACCTAGTGCCATGACCTAAACCTATTTTTCCAGAAACGGGACAATACAAGATGGATAGCTGAAATAAGGGACAGTGTCCGAACGAAAGTGATAAGTTTAACAGGTTGGTCACTTTCTGCACACTAAATGAAATGGCAAATCCCTGCACTACAAAGTCAGGTTCCAGACAATGGCCTTTAACATATTAAATTTGATATGCGTCAACTCATGGGTTATCTATAAAGAGGTACAGGTTATACCGGACTTCACGGGACCCGCAATATGTTGGCAATGCTAACTGCCGAGTGGTAGTGGCTAATCTAATAACATTTCGGGAAAAAATTATATTGCGACTCACCCGACTCCCCCACCACTACTCTCTTAACGGGACAGCGAGGAAAGTAGGGGTTTAGGGTGGGGATAGGGAGAAACCTAGCGGCGGCATTAGAACTACTAGCAGAATAGCGACGGTGGCGACATCTAGTATGGAAATGGTGAAAGAGAAAAATAATTTATTTCTCCTTTATTCACTTCTTCTCTTCCTTTCCCGTCTCTTTCCTCTCTTCCTCTCACCTCCTCTTCACCCTAGCTACCTATTCGAGACCTATTCCTAACATTAAATTTTGGATCGAACGCATGACCCTTAGCATCGTAGCCAAGAGACTTAGCCATTACGCCACGAAGGCGAGTTGAGCAGTGAAGGAAGTTCCGATATATTTTAGTTATCTATTGCGTTAGCGAGTGTTAACGCAAGAATCGGGTTTTCTAATTTTGAGATGGTTTGTTTGTTATGAAAAGAGTAGTGTTGGTGCAAGGGAATTATTCTGCATCAATTAAGCCATGTTTTTTGTCATAACACGGCGTTTTTTAAAATTTGGAAATATTATGTAAATTTCGATTTTTTATATATATATATATATAATTGTGAAATATCCTGTTGGCATGAAATATTATGTTTGTTGCAAGGGTTTTTGGCATTTTGTATTTTTTTTATCGTGAATTATTATTTTTTTATCATTTGTGAAATATTATGTTTGTTGGTGTTGCAAGGGTATTTTGTTATTGTGAAATATTATTTTACCTGTTTAAAGATCGTGAAATATGTTTGGTACAAGGGTATTTTTTCACTGTTCGATATTTTGCATAATTTGTGAAATTTTATTTTGTTTTTTATATTCGTTTTTAAAAATTGTGAAATATTATTTATGGTGCAAGGGGCCTGTTTAACATAGCAACCTGCATTACCGGCGCTTAGTAGTGGTTGGCATGCAGCGGGGAGAAGATGCGCGTGGGAAATGCGCAGTAGGCGGTGAGGGGAAGCGAGCGTGCAGGCAGGCTGGCGGAGAAAGCGACCGCGCCGGTGGAAAGGGGAGCAGGGTGAGTCGGAAAGTAGCTCCTTGCCAACATTTCTAACCTAACATTGGTATAACTGGCTCCAGACCCATTCTTCTCCATCGAGTGTAGTAACTGTATTAGAAGTATGGAAACTACATTGCTAGTCTACCTGTTGGGGTTCCTTGTATATTGTCGCCGACACTCCTGACCATACCAAATATTAAAACTGCAAGAGTGCCCCTTGTACCAAATATTAAAAATGCGATAGTAACCTGTTTATCCTCGAAGAATTCGCTAGATCGTGGTATAAAAGAATGTGGGTTATCTTCTAGTTGAGCGTAAGTGCTTCACCGAGGATGGGTGAGGGCGGATCGTGGTATAAAAGAAAGTGCTTCACTGAGGGCGGGATATGTGCGACGATGCACCTTATATTTGTTTTTTCCCCATTCTTCTCCATCGAGTGAACGTAGTAACTGTATTAGAGGTATGGAAACTACATTGTTAGTCTACCTGTTGGGGTTGTTGGTTCCCAGCATCGATTTGAGACAGATGGATCCAGGTACGGGCTTCCCTGTGTGATCACATCGATGAATAGCAAACTGTTTCACTATTATCATTGCACCAAACACAGCATGTCCCAACGCTTCCGTTTCTAGAACTACACATGGAGTGGTTAATAACTTAACCTCTCCATCGAGATATTTAGGCATTTGCTCTTTAATATTGAATTGGTTCTTGAGGGCTGCATAACAGAATGTTCCATCGATCAATACTTGATATGGAAGATGGAAACCAAAATTATTACAGAAGAAACTTAGATATCTGTGCACTTTCTTGTGTCTGGAGATTTTCATCGCGAATATCGAAGGCAATGCTATCAGAATTGATACTCTAACCCAGGGTTGCCAGAACAGAAAAGTAAAACAGTCGTACCAACAATTGAAAATAGTCGTACGCTAGTTAAAATCGTACTCTTTGAGAGTTGTCAAGAAGATGATAATAACAACAATTATAGCAACATAATAATTATATTTGCCAAGTGAGGTGTTCTATACAGATATTTTTTTCTACAAAAGCAAACTTTGTGGTTAAAATATGCTTTTACAAGTTCTATAACGTGCCACTGCTCCACTCACGCATGCTGACTTTGCTGTTCACCGCTACTACTCAGCTGACCGATCCCTCGTACTGTATACAATATAATTATATATTTATTTATTTATTATAATGGCAAGTACAATTAACAAAAGTTATACACTTTTTAGTAAACCTCGTGCTTCCCAATATCGGTCATGTTCATTCTGCTTGGTAAGTGTTGAACATATCCTGAGGTGGTCTCTGTCCATAAGTTCCTGTTGGTGGCAAAGATTGCAATACGGGTCTTATATATATATATATATATTGAATATACTTAGTCCCGTATCATTTTAATGATATACCCATTGTTGTTGGTACTCCTTGTCATAGGCAACCTGCAGGTGTTGCAGGTAGAAATAATAATAATAGGTGAATTGCGCATAAGTATGCATGTAGTGTGTGTGTTCAAAAACCCTCTGAGGTGCACTGTTGTAACTAGATCAAAGTTCACTATCCTCTTTGGCAATTTCTGTGATGGATTTCGAGATTCCTTTGCACTGCAGGATGTGATACAAGGGACATTCATCTTTACAGAATTTACACTGGCATGTGTTATTGGGTTCTTCCCATCTCTGCAGATCTCGTTTTTTAAGGTGCTGCCAGATTTGGTGTATGCCGTATGTAAGTATTGGTCTTATCTTACTTCTAAATAGTATGCTTGCTGTTTCCAGTGACAGAGATCTCATGTGTTTTATGTCGCTCATGGCCTGAATTGCGGCAATGGTTCTTTCTTGGGCATGCAGGCTGAAATTCCTTCCACTCATCTGGAGGGTTATTCCAAGGTACTTGAAATGTTGTACACGGTGTAGTTGTACTCCTCCGGAGGTAATTCTGTCCTTTCCAGAAGTCCTAGTACCTCTCTGGAAGGTCATATGAACAGTTTTGACTTCATTAATCTGGAGCTTGTTTTGTTCTGCCCATACAGTCAGGTGATTCATGCACTCCTGTAACTCTTCCAGATTGGCTGAGCCCATGGCCAAATCGTCCGCGTACATATAGAGCGATACTCGCTCAGGCATGCTGTTTCCTATGTCTGCTGTTGCGAGGTTGAACAACAGGGGACTAGCTGGATCGCCCTGGAGGACGCCGATCTTCTGTTTTATAGGATTTGAGAACTGAAGCTCATCCTCTACTATCACTTCATTGTACTCCAGTACTGTGGCAATTATTTGAGTCAGATAGTGTCCTTCCCCTAGTAGCGAGGCAAGTTTGTCTGTCAACATCCTACGGTCCAGGAGGTCGAACGCTTTCTTAAAATCGACGAAAATGACATGGAATTTTCCTCTCTGCTGTCTTAGTGCCTGCTCGATATCACCCAGTAACCTTTCAAGGGCATGTAGGGTTGACCTGCCTTTACGGAACCCATACTGGTGTTCTGGGATGATGCCAACAGTCGCCTCGCTGAGCCTGTCCGTCAGGATCTTGGTAAAGACTTTGAAGACTGTGTTCTCCAGAGCAATTCCTCGATAGGAGTCTGGTGAATCGGCATGACCTTTTCCCTTGTAGAGTAGTTTGAGCTTCGATTTCCTCCAGCTGCTTGGAATGCTGTTTGTTTCTAAGCACTTGTTGAAGAGCGCGGTCCATACCTCTCCCACGAACGGGAGAGCCTGTTGGAGATGTTCATTGAAAATCCCGTCCGGGCCGGCAGCTTTGTGTTCTTTTAATTTCGATACAGTGTTGAAGACTTCTTCCACTGTGATTCGCGGGAATTCTGCTGAGCTTTGTGGCGGGAAGGTCCTGGGAGATGTGTCCTGATTGAGGATGCGCTGGAAATGTTCCTCCCATGATTGCATTGAGATTGCTTGAGAGAACCTCGGAGTTCTCGGCTTCAAAGCTGCGAACGGGTTTACACTTGCCTTGTTTACCAGTTTCTTTTCTTCCTCTTCTACCCAGGCCGCTCTCTTTTCCTCAATCAGACACTTGTAGTTGCGTCTTAAGGCACCGTACTCTTCTAATTCTCTGCCTGTGGCGAACGGTTTTATTGTATGTAGGAATTCCAGTACCTGACTCCGTTTCCGATAGCAGAACACATCAAACCATGGCTGAGAGTGTCTTTCTTTCCTGACTACTCTGATTTGTGCTTTCTTCAGACTGTCTTCCAAACGTAGTGCTGCGGCTTCTATTTCTCCTACCTGTACTTGTTCTTTAATGTGTCTTATTGCGGATTCTGATTCCTCAAGAGCATGGGTGTTGAGTGTGTGACTTATCTTCACTCTTTCTGGCTTTTCTTTCTTTGGCCGTTTGGCGTTGAGTTTTATGTCAAGTGACACTGGGAGATGCTTCCTTAATGGGGCCATACTAGAGTTTGAGAGAGTTCTGAAACCTGATGCTGCGGCATGTGTGTTAATTAATATTAGATCGATGGAGCTTGCGCCATTATGGCAAATGTACGTTGGAGTGTCTCTCGAGTTTGCTAGTGAGAAGCCTTCTTTTTCTAGGAATTCCAGCACTAGCGCGCACTTCTTATCCATTTTGTCTATACGACAGTTGAAGTCTCCTGCTAGAATAGCTGGCATGGATTGATCAACCTGAGTTATCATATCTAGTAGGCTTTCTATGATTTCCTGCGGTGTGTGGTGTGGCTGGAAGTAGGCACAGGCAATATACATGCCGTTTCCTTTGATTGCGAGTAGGTTCTCGGATCTATAAGATACTTCGTGAGGTGAAAGCCATGGCTTTATTAAACATGATATGCCCCCGCTTGGACGTCCACGTTCCCCTTGTGTTGCCAGATTGTGGGTATTGTAGTACCCTTGTATGGCGATGTCCTTGGTTAAGAGCGTTTCAACAAGAATTACAATATCAGCTTCAAAAACATTTGGTGGACTTAGTCTGAGTACATTGCCGAGACCTTCTACATTCCATAGAAGTAATGATAACTTGTCCTTTCCGCTTACTGTCCTAGAAGGTCTTCCGGTGTCTAGTGCTGCATGGACTGTCGTTGGCCTTTCACTCCTCCCTTTCATCATGTTGCTCCCTGGCTGGGCTGGCGGCTTGTCTTGTACCTTTTGGGCTGTGGCCTGGGTTGCATTAATCGCTGCCCAGCCGCACTCCGCTGCTCTCGCGTCCTCGAAAGAAGCGAAATCTCCTTACAAATACCCCCTCTGGCCATACTTCTGGCCGTAGGGTGTCCTCCAAGTGGTTGAATGGTATTCCCACGCGGAAAGATTTATTTGTTCCTTGAGAGTTTAGTTGGTCGCATTTGATATCCCCTGTTAATCCGTTTTCTCTCGTGTAGCTTTCGAGTTGCTCCGGGGTAGTGGAGGCGTGGAGCTTACCTATGTAGAGCCATGCGGTGCGTTCTCCGCTTCTGAGTGTCTCATTGGCTGGTCTTGTACCAGTTACTCGATGTTGTTGTTGTTTGCTCTTTCTGTTGGTTACTAAGGTCCAAGGGTTCTCTTGTTTTTGGAGATCCTGCTGCTGTTGCTGTGTTTCATCCTGTTTATTTCCTGCTTCCCTGGAAATTTCCTTGGGCACATCTCCTTCGCTGGCTCGACGGCCCCTGGATTCCCGTGCTTTCCTTTGGACTGGTTGGGGTTGTGGGGTCCTCGCAGTCGTTTTTGGGGAGCAGCACCACTCGATGCCCACATTGTTACCGGGGTTTTCTATCTGCTCCTTCTGATTTTCCTTGTTTTCCTTAATTACTGTTGGTCGTAATTTTATGTCTTTAAGCTGTTCTTCGACGTGCTTCTTTATTTTGCTCTCAAGTTCACCTTGTAGGTGGTTGGTTAGGAAGTCTAGGATCTTGTCTCCTTTTTGGGATAGAGCTGGTATCATATCCATACAATAGTTCCTTAACACTTTAGGCTTGCATTCCCCGCATAGCCATGTTAGCTTTGTGCTTCTTTTTCAGATTGCTTGGAAATCACCAGCGGTCATTCCAATGCAGTCAGTGTGCTGCCATCTGGCGCAGTTTTCACATTCTAAAGCCTGGCTTCCGTCTTTCACTTCCTTGTCGCAGATGTTGCAGTTGGCATTGCTTCCCTGCGGTCTGTCCTTGGGCGAATCCAATCCCATCTTTGTTTCCTCTTATACCTCGATGGTGGTTACACTGTGACGATCTCTATGGCCGTTCCGTTCAAACGGTTTTCAATATGGCGCCGTACTTCTCGACCTCCACTGAGTTACGTTTACGTTTACGTTTCCCCGATACCGCCTTCTTGCGATTTACTTAGAAATCCTGCAGATTACACTCTGAGACATAAGATTCAAAATATATATAGTTCAGTTACTCATTGCATGGCCAGTCGGCTTCAAAGGTTTCGGTGTTTCTTTATGTTAATTGATCTGACTAAATTGGTCTTGGGCTTCCGCTTTCCAAAACAAAAGCAACGTTGCAATATTCTCTCATTGTTATCACTGACCTCAGTTCTTCCTTCGCTTTATTCAATTCACACGTGTTATTGTTTACTGTAACTTGATCTTGCAACCGCGGATTTCACTCCACCCGGAGTAGACGAGTAGCTGTCAAAATCGCCACAGGACATTCTTAGATTTTGATTGGCTGGGGTAACTAGCTGATTGGTGCCAGTGGCGTAGCAAGCTTAGGTGGTACCCGGTGCGGAAAATTTCATGTCCCCCCCCCCAATTTAAATTATGAAAAGATGGAACAGTTCCAAGTGTTATTTTTTGGATAGTAAAAGGTAATCCCACGAGTGTTTTAAGAGTTTATCGATAGATGCAGTTGCAACGAATTTATCTGATGTAACTCGTAAACTCAACGAATTATACAAAATTAGTAATAATTACTTTGCTATATAAAAACAAAACTAATCTCCAAAATCATGGCATACTATGAATCAACCATCCATAAAGCGATTCGAGTTACCATGTTGTCGCCGCGACCAGGGGGGCGCCGTGGCAACGGCAAAAATAAAACAACAAAATTTGAAAAAATAAGTAGGTTGTACATAACATGTTTTTTAAAGTTAGGTATAACTGAATTTTAAATATTACGTTGTATGTTTTTATTGAACAAATAAATATTTGACATCAATAACTTTAGGCCTATATTTGCTAAGTTACCCCAAAATAAATATTTCCTTATAAAGACATATTTACGATGAACTACGTAACAGGAAAGACTAAATTCTCTGGCCATCTCGTCCATTGAAAATGATGAAGCACAAAAAATAGACTTGAAGGAAATTCTAACAACATTTGCTCGTGCAAAAACCAGGCGAATGGCATTTTATGTTTAGTACCTTATCTTAATTTGATAAACGCGGTTCCCTTTTCTATATTCTATTCAATGTATGTATGTATCGAGGTTTCCCACATTATTAATTTGTAACCCATTAATAACGCCTATAGCATTTTTTAAGATTAAGATTTTCTAACATTACTAAACTTGTATTAATTTGATTTTCAATACAATCTTATTAAAAAAAATTAAATAATTTTATTTCTGGTATTTTTGTAAGGTAATCCGTTTAGGTGTTTCTTTTGGGCACAAAAACACAGACAGCGACGCAACCCGACGTGCAACTTTGCTAACGAGCGACTGGACGCGATGCGGCTTGGAACTTGTCCAGTCCACGTCGCCCCAAGTCGCGTCGCTCATTGCGTGTTCCCAAATGTTTATAAATGTATTTGATAGTGTCGCGTCACCTCGCTCGCTGTGTGTTTGAGTTTGAATCCTTACAGATAGGTGGAATGTCGGGTGGGTGCACGTTGGATTGAGTTTTGGGGGGGGGGGCGCCTGACGAAATCTTGCCCCGGGCGCCAACAAACCATGTTGTAACCAGTGCTTCCAATGGTGCAAATAAGACATAGTTAACCTAATTCAGCGATTTTTTTAGGATTAAGGAGACATACATATTAAGTACATTTTGCTGTACATTGTACTGTTAAAAGACAATAAATACTATTATTATTATTATTATTATTATTATTATTAATCTAAAGTACGTTATACACAGACAGAGATACATTGATTTCGTGAGCGGCAGATTCACGAATTGTGGGTTTTACCATTAATAAAGCGAACATCTTTTGTTTCACACATTTCTAGGCCAAAATACACTCCCGAAATAGTGCAAAGTTTTATTTTTGGAGTGAGTTTTTTTTAATATTTTTATATTTTGTTTTCCAAGCGAAATCTCGAATTTTGGAAATCTGAATTTTGATAAAAGGACAAAATTTTGTATTTATGTCAGGTACCTTTCAAAATGTGAACCGAAGATTGGAGAAGAGTTTTCCTTATTTTTGCATAAAGAAAGTTTTTTTTTTTCGAAAACGGCTCTAACGTTTTTCTTTAAATTTTGCCCGTGGGTTTCTTATACTAAGAGCTAAAACTTTTATTTGAAACACTTTTTCGAAATAATTCTCTGAAGGGTAGTTATAAGCCACCCACTCTGAATACGCCCTCTTTGCAATACGGCCTCTTGCAACGGAAAATCGTACGAAAACAAATTTTTGTATTTGGGTTAGGTACCTTTTGGGGATGTAACACGAAGATTGGCGACGACTTTCTTTATCTTTAAGGAGAGGCTTTTATTTGGGCAGAGGAAGTTATGCGAATTATACATCAGATTTTTTTTATAGGTTGATCCTAATACATTTCATAAACAAGTAATGTAAGTATTTTACGGAACTCTATTGTTAATAATCTATTCTTAAATATGCGCACATACCAGTTCAAAATCTAGACTGCCGGAGACTTCGGAGTCAACTGACATTCGAAGTTTATTTTCGTCAAAGTCATGACTGCCGCAGCAGGTAGAATTGGTTGCGGCTTGAGTGATATAAAATATCACCGATTCTTGGAGTCTCAATTAAATTAATAAAACTGCAGTGACAAGCATCGGCAGAAATAAACACCCCTCCCACTAACCATAATACTATTGTTCGTATCAACACAGCGGCCAGTTCAGCCGCGTTTGATTACCTTTGTTGACTGCATTTAAAACTAAAAAAGTTTCAATACGCATGTTGACTTGTAGATAGTTGTTAAGCTTATTTAATTGTTTTAAATAATATTATTATTTTCTTTAGATTCCCTAGAGCGATTTTTACTTACAAAGATATATTTTTATTTTGTCACCCCCTCGGGTGATGGCACCCGGGGCGGCCCGCACCCCCCGCACCCCCCTTCCTACGCCACTGATTGGTGCGGTAAAAACAAAGAACATGGGTTGAGCTGTCGGCAAACTTTTCCTCCTAACGAAAGGAAGCCGCCTGGCCATGCAATGAATAACTGGACTATACACTTCTGCACCGATATTAGCCCTTCTTCCCCACGAGATCCGCTTTTAAAGCACCGCTCGCACTTAACCGCACTCAACCGCGTCAACCGGAACCGGACCAGGTAGAAATAAAATATTAATAAATTACAATCCATAAGAAAGTAAGATTTCTAAATATTATTTAAAGAAAAGTATACAGCCACGTTTGATATGCATGTGTCAACATATACTACTAATAATAAAAATGACATGATTACTGTATTATGTTCGGTCAAAATAAAACAATGAGACCAGCTGCTCTTTATCGGTATAATTTCTTTAAGAGATTTGGATTGTTTCGTTTTGCACACGTGAGGCTAAAATATAAAATGTTTGAAAAAGGATAATATGAGAGAAGTAGCAATACAACAATATAACTTAAGCGAGGTGCGGCACCGGCCCGTGAAAGCCTGTAATAAATAAATTGACTGAGTTGTATTTCACAATGGCTATTATAACATTCCGCCATTCATTTACCGACATGTCGGCCTATACAAAATAAACTACGAAAAAAACAAAAAACTTCATGTTCATCCAAATTGAAAATTCTGCAGTGGACTGCAAAAAATAAACAGAAAATGGTAGATAAAGTGCTAATATTAAAAATAGTTGTATGAATAGGGATACGACACATGGTTGCGTCGTACGTCGTACAAATCTATGAAATAGTCGTATTTGTATGACTATGGTCGTACGTATGGCAACACTGCTCTAACCTAAAATCATATAGGCAGTGAGTGGATGACATGCTATTGTAGAGAATCAAGTAGACAGTGAGCGGGGACGTGTGTTATTTTAAAATTACTGGTAATCGTGATCCAGTTTGCTATTCATTTATGTGATCACACAGAGAACATGTAAATTGTAAAATTACAAATGGCCGAATCGGGACACGGCAGATCTGAGAATCTTATAAAGAAGCGCCCGAGGTATAAATCAGATTCAGAACATGTTCTAAAAAAACGTCTACCACCACGATTACCCCGCAGGAATAACGACGTTTACATCACTAATAGATCTGATTATCAGGGGCAGTTGTCTAGATGTGAAAAACTTATAAACGACGGCGAATCAGAAATAATAATTCACGGACTTGGTGCGGCCGTCGCTCGGGCTGTGAACTTGGCCCTTCAGTTGAAATCCAGGCATCTGGGAACTCTCGAGCTTGATGTCAACACTTCCACAGTTGACATAGTGGATGATCTGGAACCAGTAGATGACCAGGGAGATTATGAAACTCAGAGTCGTCAGAACTCATCAGTGCACATCAGAGTGTTCCAGCAATGTTCTTCGCTTTGAATGAACTTGTCCAGTGGTTGGGACTCACGGTGTTTGAGATATGGATCAACTTGGTATCTGTGACTATATTTACCATCTTGTTGGTTTTGAAACTGGAGAATGTGCTCGCCGGAAGTAGTGCATGGTGGATAGTGTTTGCCCCACTGTTTGCTGGGGATGGCCTTAATGCTTACTTCTGCACCATCGTGCTTATCCGCATGCAGCTGGAGGGACTCTACAAGGTGGCGCTTTTCAGAGCATCTTGGAGCTTCCTGTTCCTAGTACTACTCTTTGTGTTCAAATTCCTGCTGTGCCAAAAACTGTCAGGAAATGATAATCATGAGTACTCTGAAGTGCTTGCTCCCATTTTCATCCTTCTGCAACTCATAATGGTCCGTGCTTGTCAAATGCACTGACAGGAAACCTTAACAGCCTCCAGGGAAATCATAGGTCAGTGACAGGTTTTGTTAAGTTAGGAACGTTTCTGTTAGTTTAGGAGCAATATACTGAATAGCGCGACCTAAAACTCTTTGCTCCTAAACTGACATAAATGTTCCTAACCTAACACAACGTGCCACTGACGTAGAATTTACCTTTCATTACTGAACTAAATGCACAAGCTTTTTACCACTGCTCGCAAGATGATGCAAACTAATGATGATAGTATATCCATCTGACGTAAGAGGGGGCCAGTGACCGCTGACATGATAAGTTACACTGAAGTAGAAGATTACCATATAGCCTATTCTATCGTTTAAAAAAAAAAAAAAAAACACACACAAAATTTGAAGCCTGACTGTTCCATTTTTTGTTGAGTTAAGATTCTTATTTAATTAATTTTCATCATCTGATATAAGTTGTTATAATAGATTTGTTCGGTAATCTTTGCATACAGTACTGTATCTCTCACATTGCTGCATCCCACTATAGTTTTCTGTGGCACGAGTGCACCACCGTAGCCAAAGAAGAAAGTTTATAATAATTCATTGCTAAATTTGAATGTATTAAGCTTAAATTCACAAGCATGTATTATGACTCAATTGGAACACACAACTTCTCTACTATTTTCTTGTGACTTGATTCCGGTTTTTGGAAAACACAAATTTCTATACCAAACCGTCAGTGTCATTGAGACAAAAGATAGCTTAGGAAGGAGCTATGGTGACTTCTTACTTTTGATTATTTGTTATAGATTGTTACCATTCCATACTTGTAATAATTACACTAAATATTTCCCCTCTCTAGACTGTAGTGGAATGCAGCGGTGTGAGAGATACAGTACTATATTCAAAGATTACTGGTTTGTTTCCAAACTCTATCATGTACTGTCAATTACTATGATGCATGCACACGTCAGTTTTGCTGTGCAGTGTGTCATTATTCAGCATGCTTACAATGTGCGCAGGAGTTGTGGTAGCTATATGATTTAACTTTAGGATTAGACTCGATACTGATTTTGGTGTGATGTGAACTGAGTAAGTTTTCAAAAGTTTGTCCTTTCTTGTATGCTTGAATTTATTAAATTTTTATTTTGAATCATGAAATGTGATTGAATAGAGCTCTTCTTTTTTTACATGACCATGCAAAAAAAATATTCACAATAAGGATTCTCTTTCTGTTTAGTTTTAAATAATTGTACTGGCAATCTTGCATTTCCAAGTCTCAGTCTGATTATTGCGGTAGTAACTTTTCTAGGGAGTTCTTGTTTATGTTTCTTGTTCCAAAATTGACATAATATATTGGAGATGGCTGTATGTTTCTATAATATAGGCCTACATAGCTGGGACGGTATTTTTTGGCAACAACGATAAAAGCGAAACTTTACAAAACAGTTTTTCTTAGGTATATTTAACTTTGTAGCCTATATGCATAAAATACCAAAATTAAGTAGGTAATTTGAATCCATGAAATATCGCGAAATCTGTTCCATTGCACACCATTTCTAAATAAGTGCAAAATATGTCCATTTCATATGTAAATTGAGAAAAGTGTACAAAAATTGTATTTAAGATCATAATATTTTATTTTATTTTATTTATTCTATGGCTGCCAAGAAGTTGTCAATTCCTGTGATCAATTACAGCATGCTGTTTTTGAGTGGATCCAGATAAGTTGTATGTTAAGGGTTGAGGTGGAACTTTATTAAAATACTAGCTGAAAAGGCCCGGCGTCGCCCGGGCTTTGTATTTTGTAATTTGAAATTAACTTATGGAGGACTTTCGATTTTGAAACTCTAGGTCCTTATATAATATGTATGTAAAACTTGAAATGAAGAAAAAGATTTATAAAACTATTCCATCAGAAAACGCTAGATATAGCTTTTTATGGCTCATAGAGGATGTCGAATGCTGCATTCCGTTGCTTCTACACATCATGCCTGGGAGGGGTTGAAATAAGAAGAAACATAAATTACATAAGATTGTATTGACTTGACGGAAAATTTTATTTCTCATTCTCATGTTACAACCGTTTCGGGGCTGAAATAAAATAGAAATGCAGTATCACTTTCATACTTTCCTCCCCTAAAACCCGGGACATAATATACTGCGAGTATAGCACCCAAAATGTTCCATCCCATGCTTAGGGCCTATGATAAATCTCAACTAATACAAAGCCTATAGCTATGGACAACTGACTATTTACAGACTTCTGATATAGCATACTCACACACTTAAGTTATCCCTTCAATACGCCTTATTCTACATCAAAATGTGAAGTGAGAAAATATTTCTTATGTCGAGGGTAGAGAAAGTTATGTGACTACATCACACTGTGCTTTATTTTCGTGGATTTCAATTTCAGTGATTATTTTTGCCAATATATTACATCAATGGAATCATAATTCGTTAAAGTCCAGCATTAAATAGTCGCCAAGGCCGTATGTCATCACAGTAAACAATTCACTGTTGTCATGTGAACTAAACAGCAATTCATTTTTTTCAGTATAAAATTCTCAGAAATTATATAATTTTCAAGGGAAGGAGTATTTTGTTTGAATTTTAATGTTGACCGCTATACTTCCCGGGCTTAACTGGGTATGTGTGGAACATTTCGTGTAAATTGGTGAAGAAATGTAGATTTGTATAAGGAACAAACATACATACCCACAAACACACATTCGACTTTATATATTAGATTTAATATTATAACCCTTAACTGGAGAAAATGAAATTTCTTAATTATCAATATATTTTGTATGTTATCCACAGTAGTTGTCACCTATGTTTGCAGCTGAATCTGAGTAACCAGTATAAATTGCATATTAATTTATATAAGTGCCCACTTCACGATTTTTCTTTCATTTTGCAAATTTTTTAGCAACAGAGTTTATTTATATATACAGGGTCTTTATTATAAGTTGAGACGGGGCGACCGGTGTTTTCACTCTCCGCTACGGAGTCCGCATTAGCCGCGAGTGATGCGCGCGCGGCTTCCTGCTTAAAGTGTAGGCTATATAAAGTATTACATATCTTACCTTATAACATATGTTGGAAGTGTCGTCCTTCCTGTGTTATACAGGCATTGTATCTGGAAACCACATTCTGGCTGACGCGAGTGAATTCTTCCACTGTAATGCCCCTAATTTCATTCGTAATGTTTTCTTTCAGCTCCTCCAATGTGTGAGGATTTGTTCGATAAACTCACTCGCGTCAGCCAGAATGTGGTTTCCAGATACAATGCCTGTATAACACAGGAAGGACGACACTTCCAACATATGTTATAAGGTAAGATATGTAATACTTTATATAGCCTACACTTTAAGCAAGGAAGCCGCGCGCGCGGCTAATGCGGACTCCGTGGCGGAGAGTGAAAACACCGGTCGCCCCGTCTCAACTTATAATAAAGACCCTGTAGATATATATACAAATAGGTTCTACAAAACATTACAACTTCAAACAAATATGGCCATTTTCATGGTTCTAAAAAGAGAACACAATGTTTAGAGCATTGTAGCATCCCCATAAAATTTATCGGCATACAATACAGTATTATTGTATAAAATATGTTTTTTTGCAAAATACCCATGAAATAGAAGGAAGTTAACACCGAAATCAGTCCTTTTATTTTACCAAACAGTACAGTCCCTAAATGTACAGCATGATTTTGTGAAAACAGTGACCATTGTTGGGTCCACTGATTCAATATTTCTTCTGAAATAACAGGTTTTAGATTATGTGGTGGTAATAAAATGTTAGTTAACTCCCTTGTAGATAGTTTCTGTTTTATCTGTCCACTGATTCATTTCCTGCAATTTCCACATGGCCAGGAATCCATGCGTTGGTAATGTTTTTATATTTTATTTCTTTTATATTAGTAATGAACCAGCTTTTCTGAGAATGGAATTTTTGAGATTTTTAAAACTTTCAGAATTCCTTGAAAATCAATCAAAATTAATGCATTTTTACTTCCTATTATAAAACAAAGCATGGCATATTGTGAAAGCTTCTGCCATAAACATAGATGCATAAAAATAAAACAGTTCAAATGATCATCAGTAAAGGTGGAAAATCTTCACCTAGTGACAAGATAAGATACAAAAGAGAAGAAATGGAAAACTTTTAAATATTTAGGAATGACACTCCAGCTTTCAGGAAAGTATTTTCGGAGCCATATAAGAGCATATGTGACATCAAAGATCCCACGAGACTTCCTTTTAGAAGATGTAAGATTGATGCTGCCGTCCACACAACAAGAGGAAGAACTACTGGAATTAGGTGAACAAAACGCACAGAAATTGAACACAATTTCTTTGCGACAGACACCATCATCAACCGGAATTGGACAGGCCCAAATAACGACATGAGAAGTCCACTAAATAGACCGGCAGTGCATGGTTTTCACCATAAAAAAGTATGCATGGAAGCATTCACGAGCCAGATGAGCTGTGCGCGTGTATTCTATGTGGCAGACTGCGAACGCTACCATTTTAGTCTCTGTTATCGTACAGCAGCAGGTAGTTCATTTACTTATTTATGTTAAAGTTTTCTTAGAACCAGGTTGCTCCCACACTATCGAAGTTCTTTGAACCCCAAGCTCTAATAATATGCCATCCCAAAGGAAATGAACAATTAAAAACCTACATCTAACTTATTGAAGAATACTGTAACCACACCAAAAAAAGGTGATTTCTACATGAGTATTTAGCTATGTTTCAAAGACACATAAAAGGTCTACCCATTTTCTTTTAAATAATTCATTGTATTGGCATCGGATATTGTATTCATTCTTGTGTCCGACTTGAACGTTGTATAGTAGAATCACTGAATTAAAAATACTTTTTCAGCACACTGTATTTACCTCTGTAAACTTTTAGACGGCCATTTTGCAGGTGGTGTCCCTGCATCTTTAGCAGAGTGCCAACTCGTTGATGATGTTTTGGCAATAATCTCAGACATTGTTGATTTTGCAGTTTCAAACTGGTTTTGTGCACAAGTATTATTGATAATGAACTGTATTCATCTCCAACAGTTACCAAATTCTCATTTCCTCCAATATAATTCTCTTTCTTCTTTTTGAAGCCATGAGGTATATTACTACAAGTGAAGTTTCTTTTCTTAATGTTATCACAATAAAGATATGAAGGGTACAGGGGAAAAACCCCGTCAGTTTTTCAAGGAAACGGAATGATGCCATCTAGTGGTTGCTGAAGTATACTTTTCGAATAGTCTATCATCTTTTGTACAAACAAAAGTCTGACTTTATACAAAAGATGATAGACTATTCGAAAAGTATACCGGTACTTCAGCAAACACTAGATGGCATCATTATTCTGTTTCCTTGAAAAACTGACTGACGGGGTTTTTCCCCCTGTACCCTTCATATATAGATTAGTCTACTATCAAGGAATCACAGTCACCGAATGTCAGTTGACTTGGTAGAATCTGTTTCATTTCAGCTGAAACATGACCTAGAAATCTCGTGCAGAGTAAGGAGAGATGATTTACTTTGCTACCTGCTGTCCTTGACACTTTACAGCCCTCTACACCAGTAGAAGCACATGAAAAGTTTGCAGTTTAGAAAAATCAATATTCCCTCCCCCAACAGGGAAGCATTTTCCTCTATTGCGCATATAAAGTCGTGTTTCAAGAATGAAGGAACGGTTTGTACGACTTGGAATGGGAGCAGATGGATGAAATATGGATAATGATATAGCTTTTTAAGTTGTCTAGGAATGTTGATAGTAAACAGATCTATTGTGGGGTTGAGTCCAGTCTGTTAAGATCATGCAAACCTTTCTGTTGTATGTGTAAAATTTTGGAAGTTATTGTTTTTGCACTTTATGTTGTATAGTACTGAAGAACATTTAGAAGCTAACCTTGCCTTTTGGGGGGGGGGGGGACTAGTCCCGTTTATCACCTGTCACCGCATCGCTGTTCTTAATAGGAGTGAAAAAATGTATTTTGGCATTAAGTGGCTATTTCGTTTATTAATCCAATTCTTTATCATTTTTAAAAACCAATATTTCAATTTTTTCATTTGATTTTGTCATAACAATCAGTATTAATATGATGCAATTATTTGATTTTGTTTGTCATAAGAATCAGCATTAATATGATGCAATTATTTGATTTTGTTTGATGATGAGGCTTGAACTGCTTTTTCATGAAATGATCTTCGTGTGCTGTAGATCCATGTGCAACAAAAGTCATTGTCTCATTACAATGCATTTCCAATTTGTGTTTGTTTTAGCAGTGATGGCTCATGGCTTAAAAGGAGGGTGTGCTGCAATACCATTTCGTAAGCCTACATTTAAAATAAAATACTTTTAAGCCAACTTATATTATAATCATAATGAGAAATGCTAAATTGAACAAACTAGTGTAGGTATCAGAATTGATAGAAGAACAATAAAAAAACAACATCAGGTATGCAGATGACACCACACTCCTTGCAGAAAATGGAAGAGACTTAGAAGATCTTTCAAGCAAAGTAAAGACGGAATGTGATAAATCTGGCCTTAAGCGTAATGTTAAGAAGACAAAAATAATGTCAAATAATATTGCAATAAATATTAGTGGTCAAGCAATAACAACTGTAGATAAAATTAACTTTTTGGGATCATTGCTGACGTAGGACAGAGGATGCAAAGAAGAAATAAAGCGACAGTTTTTCTGTAGTGCTGTATGGTAGCGAAAGTTGGATGCTTAAGAGAAGAAGAAAATGGATGCTTTTGAAACGTGGGTCTGGAGGGAAATTATTAAAGGTATCATGGACCAAAAGAAAGACTAAGATCAATTTTAAAGGGATTAAACCAGATTTGACACTTTAAGCATTAGCTGTGAGAGGAAAGTTAAACTATTTTGGTCGTGTAATGAAAAACTCATTCAATGGAGAAAGAAGAAATGCTGGGCATAATGGAAGAAAAGAGAGGAAGGGGAAGAAGAAGAATAACAAAGCATGCAAAAATGTACAGTAGCACCAATCTGAAGTGGGAAGAGGTGTTAAATGCAGTCAAAGACAGCCAAATGGAGGAAGCTAGTTGCAAGAAAGACCATGCATAGGAAAAGACAGTTCCAGTAAAACGCGCTAGCAACCGTTTGTCTAGAATATCCTTATTGGGTCACCAGAGATCTGTTGGACCTACCTACCTATAATTATAATGAAGAGGGTATAAGTATTATTTATATAAAAAAAGTAAAGTGTTCCTTACACAGGCCATGGAGGCCCAGAGGGTTCCAGGTGGTTGAGTCTCCCAGATTTTAGACATTCGGAACTGTGAAAGTTACATCCATAGCAAACAAGCAGTGTTTGTTGTGTAGACAATCCCCCCCCACAAAATAATAAGTTAGGCTATGAACACTATCCTATTCTTAGCTCTAGACTACTTTTTTGCAGCTCAAGGTAAAAGTCCAGTTAGGAGTTGACAGCACTATGAGAAGCACATAGAAACAGGAGGCAGCTAAATGTAATATGCTTTCTTTCAATAATCCCTATCCTGAAGGGGCATAATAGTGCTTGCTGTTGATGTAAAAACCCACAAATGTTCTGGTGAATTAATATAAATAGGTGAAGTACCACTCATATTATTTAAGCTAATTAATTATTGTACAACCTACTAAGCTACTAAAGTATCATGGGTAGAAAAAAGGACTAACTTGTCAATAATAAAGGAAATTAAACCATACATGACACTAGTGGCAATAGCAACTAAGCATAAATTAATGTATTTTGGACAGATGAGAAAAAAACAAATCCTTGGAAAAAGGTGTTATGCTTGGCATAGTGGACGGGAAGCGAGTAAGGGGTAGGAGAAGAACAAGATGGCACGCAGAGATTAGTAATGCTACCAATCTAAGATGGGAAGAAATACTAAGTGCAGTGAAGGATCGGGTTGGTTGGAAGAAGATGGTGGATACGAGTGTAAGGAAGACATGCCTGGCAGCCTTACTGCCTTGTAAATCCATTTGGATCACCAGGGGTCACACCCGACCTGCTGGACTACTACAATACAATAGTAGTGAGTACCAGTGTTAAAGCTCTACGCTATACATAAATCATTAAGATTATCGCTACAGAATGGACAAAACTCAAGAATGAAACCTCCTTATGACGATATTTGTGGGCTTTAGCAAATCACATTGTTTTATGACGGGCATCTTAAGCAAACTGTATGATTTTTTTTTTAAGTACTTTCATAACAGAATTTATTTAAGTCTGAAATATGAACTGTAACACATTACACAGTAACACTGAAGTAAATTGTACTGCAGTGTGTTTATTTACTTAAAAAATCAGTAATATTTCTCTGCTTTTCCTTTGTTGCTGACTTTGTTTACAGATTTATTGACTTTTGTTGAATGAATGCCATACGCCGTGTACTGTAAAATAATTTCTGTTTAGTGGTTTAGCACCACCTATCGTACGTCAAAAAATTCAGTTTCATAAAGGGTGGAAAGAGGGAATGAAGAGAGCGAAGAAAGATCAGAACAGAGTTGCCACATGACTTTGTCAAAGCTGAAACCATTTGCTTCACATCCTATTTTAATTGTGCATTCTTTGTGTGTTGAACTAGCAAGAGAAATGGCCGTATGTTTTTTGCAAACTCAGTGAGGAAAGTTAATTACCCTGGTCAGTGACCTTGTTCTCCACCCTCTATTAACAAATTTATCTTTTTTTTTTATTTTCCACAGGCAGTCTGCACCTTGCATATTACAACAGATGGCTGGGAACAAAGGTGCTATGTTAATACTAGGCTGGGAAGAACTCTAAATCTGCTAACATTTGTAGAGTTAAAGTACTGGTTTGAAATAACAATTTCACTTCAAAATACTTATCGTTGTAAAAGGGTGCATATGAAGAAATACCTTAATCAGGTGATGTATAATACTATAATGAGGGACATGTAATGTTATTAAGGTAGGAAATTTTCCGGGATCATAGAAAAAATATCAGTGTTGGTTTAAAAAAGTATCAATCTTTGTTATATAGAGGTTTGACTGTATCTAGATTTAAGTTTGGCGACAGAAAATTGACAAAACCATAGAATACTTAAATTGTCAAATAAAAGATATCTATTTATCCTGAGATATAGCACTGAATACTTAAATTTAAGAATGCATATTTAGCTTACTTACCTCAGTGACTCGTCAATACTATTTTACCCATGTAATAATCATAAATAAATGGTGCAAAAATATGTTGCACAAACTTTCTCGCAAATACGTGTTAAAGGTTAGCACAGAAAAAAGTAAATTATAGAGACAATTAAATTTTACTTATTACATTTACATAGAACTAACTACAATAGTATCTAGAACATAAAGCATCAGCGTCGATCTTTATGTTCAATGCTTTTACCGCGAAATATTAATAATAATAATAATAACAACTTGGGGTTTGCATGGTTTCCTCAATCTCAAAGGCAAAAATGCAGGATACACTGAGATATAGCCGAACAATAGAAGCAAATGCTGCACGAATGAGTTTATTACAAGAGCCTACTGGTCAATTTGGGTGGCAACGAAATTTGATTTGAACCCAGGACCTCTACCCTATTACCCTATACCACCTCATTCTAATTGATCGTGGTGTGTTCATTAGACTGTGGTAAACTGACTACATTTCACAACAATAATTCGATTTATAAAGAAATGTATTTAACAAAAAATATTCTTTTTATAATAAGATATAAAATGCTTTGTCCGAACTTTCCACTAAAACTCAATTAAAACTCTATGTAAGTGAATAGTGTTGTGATATACATTTTACATAGAGTTTTAATATTCTTTTTAATTTTCTCTACGACTTGACTGTGCTGTTTCCATGTAACGCCCAATGTAATGTAGAAAATTGAAAATAGATATGAGTAAAGTACCCTCTACGTCATTTTTGCAGAAAAGAGTTTCCAATTTTTAAATTTTTATTAAAATCGTTAGAGCCATTTTTAAAAAAATTTCATGAAAAGTCCCCACAATATTTCAGTTATAAAACTCAAATTCTGGACGGTTCAATAAAATTCCGAAACAGTCCTTAATTCAAAAAATGAAATAAATACAATGAATCGTTTACCCGCTGTGCTTGTCCACGGACAAACATTCCAAAAAAACATTTTTCGGTTTCTAGGCATCGTGAAACGTGTATTTCTGGTGTTACCTTGATTTCGATTTTTGTCACGATCACAATACTTTCTCTATACTACGTATATGCGAGAAAGTAAAATTGAAACATCAGTTAATATTAACAGTAGTAGTAGTAGTAGTATTCAAATATTCTGGAGCTCTTGATTTGCCATCATTCGCTTTCGGGCTTCCCAGTAAAATTGTATGTTAATATTAACATAAGCCATAGAAACAGACACAAATCAAGTTGCATGACCTACTGATACCCAAAGATCCTAATTACACAATTATGACCTCTAAGTACTTAAAGCATGTATAAAAAAGTAAGTAAAAAGCATATCATTGAGTTAATTCTCATGTAATGTTCAACAGAAATAATATGTGGTTTCATGAATACATAACTACATAAAGCATACCACTGTTGTCAGGGTCAGACTTACCAATCAGTGGTGACTGAATTGGTATTGTTTTTATTGTTGTCCCAGCATTACTTATTTCTTGCAAAACATATTATGGAGTTTTATTGTTCTGTCTTCATATTACATATAAAAATAATAAATTACAACAATATAAAGAAACTGAGTAAACAAGGTTAAAAGTTGTTAACATATAACACAAACTGGTTCTTCAATTTTATTAGAACAGTCTTACTGATCTCCTAATTTTTATTTCTAGACTAACTGGAATTTTATTTCTCTGAAGTTATGTATGATGTAGAACACTGCTTGCAATGCAGTGTGCAACTTTCATTGTTTTTCACTTTGGATGGACATTAGTTTGATCAAACACAATTTTAAAAATATCCTCATACTGACTCACAAAATGAACTTCTAGACCTTCTGTTATGAAAGATGGAAGATCATTGTAATCTTTTTTATTTTCTTCTGGCAGTATTATACACTTCACCCCCACACGTTTTGCAGCTATAGTTTTTTCTTTGATTCCACCTACTGGAAGAATTTTTCCCATCAGTGAAACTTCCCCCGTCATAGCTACGTCCTGCCGTATAGGCATATCCTTTGCAAGAGACAGAAGTGCAGTCACTATTGTGCATCCAGCACTTGGACCATCCTTAGGCGTGGCTCCTTCTGGAACATGGAGATGGAGGTGGCTGGTGTTGAGAAAATTATTTTTGGGATCTTGCTTGGACATGTAGTTCCGTGCAACTGTAAGTGCTATCCTTGCAGATTCCTTCATAACATCTCCAAGGTGTCCCGTTAATTCTAATGAACCTTCACTACCGTCTTCATGTGGCCGTCGTGTTGTTGTTTCAATAAAAAGTGTTGATCCTCCCATTGCAGTCCAGGCAAGGCCCATCACCACACCAGGTGGAGTTGTCTCATATAAGCGATCATGTGTGAAGACAGGCTTTCCAACAAATTCATTCAAATTTGTTGGTGTGACATCAATTCTAGTGCCTATTTCATTTTTCACAACTTTAAATGCTACTTTCCTCACAACTTTCTCAATATGCTTTTGCAGATTTCTTACTCCACTCTCACGACAATATGACTTGATCAGCACCTTTAAGGCATCATCTGTGATGAGTATCTGCTCAGCCTTTAACCCTGAATCATTCATTGCATGAGGAACAAGGTACTGTTTCGCTATCGCCAATTTCTCCTCAGCGACGTATCCAGACATATCTATCATCTCCATTCTATCCCTCAGGGGTTCTGGAATGGTATCAATTATATTGGCCGTACATATAAATAATACCTTAGACAAATCTACAGGCACATCTAGGTAATGGTCCAAAAAGTTTGAATTCTGTTCTGGATCCAACATTTCTAATAATGCTGAAGATGGATCTCCTTGGTAGCCTTTACCAATTTTGTCAACTTCATCTATAAGAACCAGAGGATTCTCTGTTTTGGTTTTTTTAAGGCATTGAATAACTTTGCCAGGCATAGCACCAACATATGTTCTACGATGACCCTTGATCTCGGCAACATCAGTCATTCCACCCACACTGAATCGGAAATATTCTCTGTTTAGAGCTCGAGCAATTGATCGAGCAATGCTGGTTTTACCAACTCCAGGTGGCCCATAAAAGCAGAGAATTTTTCCTTGAGTGGTGCCTTTCAGTTGACTCACTGCAATGAATTCCAAAATCCTTTTCTTAACAAATTCCATACCATAATGATCCTCATCTAGAATTTCAATTGCTTGCTGTAAGTTCAAGTTCTCAGTACTTGTCATGCCCCAAGGAAGAGATGTCAGCCAATCCAAATAATTTCGAGTTACGTTGAACTCTGATGAATGGCTTTCAAGGAAACTTAGTTTACTTAGCTCCTCTTCAAGTACTTCCATTACATTCTTTGGGACTTTTTTAGCCTTTATTCTCTCTCGGAACTTCTCTCCTATCGCATCTTTATCATCTTTCTCAAGACCCAACTCTTTCTTGATAACCTTAAGCTGTTCATGCAGAATATACTTCCTGTGCTGCTGCTTCACTTTCTCCTCAACTTCTCGTCCTATCTTCTGCTGAAGCTTACTTAATTCAAATTCTTTCTTTAAGAGCGACAAAGACAACATCAGTCTTTTAGGAATGTCCATTTCCTCAAGTACTTGTTGCAGCTCTGCAGGCTCTGCTCCAGTGAGTGCAGCTCCTAAATCTGACAAATAAACAGGATTATCAACAACTCGTTGCCCTGTATGCAGCATTTGTTGTAATGATTCTCGATACAGAGGATTCATGCTAATGATATCACGGATTGTCTTGATCACTTCTTGCGTCAATGCTTTAACTTCCTCGGTTTGCCTGAATTTTTCATGTACAATATTTTCAACTTCTACCATTAGCACTGGCTGAGGTTTGGGATTTTCTTCTGTTTCTGGGGTATCAGCATTGTCCGATTTCTCACCCTCTTCACCACCAGCTGAAGATTCAACTACTGCCTTCTTCTTTCTCCTCTTTCGCCTTCTTTTCTCCACATCTGCATCTTCTATTTGGTCATCTGCATCATCAATAATCTGACCTACTATTCGGATCCTCCTATGTGCCATAACCACAAGACGTAAACGGTCCCCAAGATCTTGCATTTCATGTATCTGAGCAAATGTACCAACTGTATAAACTTCTGATAAGTTATTAACAACATCAGATTCGTTTTCTTCTTTGGTTTTCAAGAATACTCCTGCGTATGGTTGATTTAACTTCACCTTCCTTCTTATGAGATCAATTAACATAGGATTTGATATTTCAATTAACTTTATAAACCTAGGAAACACAGGATTTCTGCCTATTGCTATTAGAGGTACATGTGGCCATACTTCAGGCACTACAACTGTTGCTGGCAGTGAATGATGCGTAGGGTAATCATCATCCCGATTTCTTGATTTACCATCATCGTCACTTGTAGACTTCTCGGAATTGCTCGACCGGCTGGTACTAAATAACCTCACAGTAAACAATGTCACATGTTTTACTGTGGGATAAGAATTTTGAGGAATAAGAAAGTGCCTTTTTGTTGTATTTAAATTCCTCTGCTGAATTCTGTCTTGAAAAGAAATGTTATTTGCGGCACATGTATATGGTAAATGCCTCCTAACGTTGTAAACTAACCTTGCACAATTAGAACGGCAGCTTAATACAGATAACATAATTGATTTCGGGTATTCCACAGAACTAGAACTCCTCGTGACAATTATTAGAATGGTGTGTAAATATATTGTAAACTATAATTCTATTTTCCGTTAAATGAAACATCCATAACGAGAATTCCATTCCATTTAGTTTCCTTATCCTGTACCTTCAGTAGGCTCCGATAATGTCGGTCACGATCACGATTCGTGAAAGAAAAAACGCCGGCAAAGGCGTTTACAGTAGGCCGTGAGTTAGCAATGTCCGAAGTGCAAACGAAGAACCAACAAGCCACGGGAAAAGGAAACTTTTCTGTCATTTTTGGTACTTTGGGTGTAAGGAATAAGTTAAAAAGATGTGCCAACGACATTATGGTAAATCTTCAGAATAGTAATATGCAACATTACATACCCTAACAGCTGAGCATTCTGTACGTTTCAAGTAAAAGGAAAACACTTTATCATGTAGTTTTTCCATGTCTGTTATTGTGATGTGCACAGAAGTTCTTTACTCACATAATAAATATAAAATATGTCGCTTTTATCCTTGTATGATTTGTATGTCGTTAGTAGACTAAAAGGAGAGAAGGGTGATAGGTAAACTTCAACATTAGAGTTAGTTGTTATACTTGGTTGACATTAAGGTATAAGTGCACTTTAAGTGTTGAGTGGGCGCTCGGTGTATTCTGTACACAGTGCAGATGAATTACAATTTGGGTATTCCTTCACTTTAATTTACATTGCCCATTCATAGATTACAAGTAACATCTACAGTATTTTTCAAATGAGAAGCGATTTCCTTCACCGCCAATCACGTGTACGAGCTAACGAAGTGCTGCTAGCAGTAAGAGTCTTCCCTCCGTCTCGCTGTCTCTGATTGGACCGTGTATCTAAGCAGAAGAAGGACAAACAGCTTGTCATCTGCAAAACACTGTAAGCTAAAGCTTAACAATACTTTCATAAATGAATTATCCTAACTGGTTACAAATGGCTAATTAGTCCACTTTGACCTCATGTGAACGCATTCTGCATTTCTCGCAAAGCATTGCGGCATAATTCATTAACAACTCCCCCCATCGTCGCTATATGGCTTCTTCAGACGTCCAGTGCAAATTATTTGTTTTTAACAGAGGCAGGGTGACCAACTGTGATTGTTGCAGCTCGGCCCTCTTTCTACTCCATTTGTTTTTGCTTGCCATGTACCTAATATTTCTTAAGTAACAAATTTTGTACAGAAAGTCTAAATAATGCATAACACTAACCACATAGTTAAGCATGCAAAGCAGAGGCGGCAGCCAAAGCGGAGCGCAAACTCATCAGTTGTAGTAGCATATCGAATTGTGCATGTTTTGTTATGTTGGTCACAGTTCATCGCTAAACGACATAACACAGGCAACATCCAATCATGCGATCTGTACAATTAATATAGCGGAAATATTGCTACTTTTTGCCATTTCGTACTATAAAAGAAAGTGTACTATTTAGGGCAAGTGGGTTTGACTAAATCACTCGTGAAGACAACATCTCATCCCCCGAGAATGATATGTGTTGAAATCTGTGTGTTTTAAACTGTGTTATGGAGATAATCTCGTGTTAAAATATGGGGGGTAGTTGATATAGGATTTTACCCTACCAGCACTGCTACTGGGGAGTGGTTTTTGCAAACAGATCTTGACAGTATTTTTTTGAAGGTACACAAATTTTTTTTAGGCATGTCAATTTTGCTCCATTCTGTGTTTGTCTTCACCAGAATACTTACATGACTGGGCGCATGATGTAGCCTATAAAGAAATCTTATTGTAACTCTTGATCTGTTAATGTTATGATCATGATTGCTCTAACAACACAGCTAAACTGAAATTACACATACCGGATGTTCTTGTACTACCGTATACCACTTTGTGTACAAGGAATAAGCTGACAATGAAAATAAAACTTACATGTATAAAATATACCACCACTGCAGTTCCAAGAAAAATTATTGAAACTCTTGACCTGTTAAACTATGTTCGTTCTAATACCACCAAACTGAAGCTAAACGTTGTGAAAGGTGTCGACAATTAAGTAAGATTTGACAGTTTTCCAGCCGAGGGCAAATTGTAAGTCTAATGTAGGCTATAGGGTTAAGTCCATCAGTCTTTTTTTTTTTTTTTGTCAGAAATGGCAAAGAACTGTATGTGGACAAACAATCAATGACAACTTACAAACCTTTATGTGCTTAAAATAGGTATAGGATCACATTTAAAGGTAGCTCTTGTTTGGGTCTTTTATTTTTATTTATTTTCTTGAAAAACAGCCCAGTTTCACATTATTTTGTTCTTCAAAACCTGTATCATCCATATAGGCTATAAGCCCCTTTTCCTTTTAGAAATATTGTAACATAAGTAAAATAGCTAAGAATTTCACACAAAATTAACTAATTAACTAATGCCTACTATGAAGTGTTACTTATTCACGAGAATCGTCTGCTCAGCTGCAAGGGAAGGGAGTCATTGGGTCATGTGATGCAGAAATCTATGGGTATAAACTTGAAGGCGATCAACACTAATATCACTGTTCCTAATCTAACTGCCACCATGTAGGCTACCAGTACATAACATTGGCACTATTATCACTAGCTCTAACCTAACTTCCAATTACCTAGAATCCAGAATATAGTTTGCAAATAATAATAATAATTTTATTCACCTTTGGTATTTATAAAATAAATGTTTTTGTTGTCATTCTTATAATTAGGTCTAAAAAATTGGTCAAATCCTAAGACTAAGTCTAGTTGAGAATTTTTGTGTAATATAGAGTAGATAATTCTGGAGATAATTTTGTCATACATTAATAGATTTACGAGAAAAGGTAATTGAGTTAGAAACTAGATTGAAAATCACATGCCAGTTTGGGATTGTGAAGTACAATCACAGAACTTACATGGAAAAGGCTAGCAAGAAGAATGGGAGTAGATAAAATGATAGTGATTGAATCGTGTGATATAGGAGAAATTAGACGACTTATGAATCTTTAAAGGAAGATTGAAGAAATCCATTTTACACTAAAGAATGAGAAATCCATTAATAGTGAGCTTACTTTGCGTTTAAATTTCTTGGGTTCTAATTTTAGGTAGATTTCGAAGAAAAATCTACCTATTGCAATGGATACCATGTCATGATTTTCGAAAAATTCTTTCATATCTTTACGTTTCATGCTCCCCTGAGTACGAAACCACCGCCCGTTCAAAAAAAAAAAATTGTGATATTTATATATATATAGGCTATATCTTTACACGCTAGCGGCCGTAATTTTGAAGATATTTGAACCAAATTTTAATATGTTATTTCTAGGCCCAATAGTTCAGACAAGTTCGTTAATGAGCAAAATTGGCCCAAGGGGGTGGTCGGGGGAGGGTTGAAATTTTAAAACATTTTTATCTCGGCCCCTATGAAGTATAGAGGGAAACTTTGTTTGAATAAATTAGAGTACTCCCTATGGAGTTCACAGTGACACCAATGATTCGGGGGTTTTGGGGGGTACGAGTGGGGTTGGGGGTGGGGGGATGGAAATTCGAAATTTTTGAAACCACGTCTTGTGGGGTATCATTGAAAAGCACTTGATGAGTACTCTACAAATCAATAGCTATTTTCTCGATAGCTCTCATTTAAGGCGAGATTTGAATGTTTGAAAAAGTGCTCTTTCCTCTTTTTTGCAATTATTATTGCGGGTTTGTCAAGCCAAGGCTAAAGAAGAAGAGTGCTACGCAGCGACAGTAAATTACACCAAAAGCACTTTGAAATCTACCTCAGCCTGTAGGCCTGCCTAAAGGGATTTTTTTGATAGGGTTGGGTAATTTGTTATAAAGTTTAACTCCTTGATGTGTAATGCTATTGAGGGATTTAGTAGTTCTGTGATTGTTAAGATGTAAATTATTAGAAATTCTATTGTTGTACTTATGGAGATCATGGTTAAATTTGAAAAGTTGTTGATTACAATGTAAGAATTGAACACTCTCCAGAATGTATAAACATGTGAAAATGGACCATAAATCTCATGGCCGGCAACAGTCCAGTATCGTTGGAAGTGCCCAAACCTTTATCTGGCACCTACAAAAATTATAAATGGTAACATGGAAACATCTTTGCTGTATGGGGAAATCCTACCTCAACACATCACTTCATTGCCCAATTTTCAGATCAGCAAATCCGCACAATCCACGGGAATTAAGGATGTACGTGTTTTCGCACCTGTATTGTAATGCACATGAGTAAAGCAGTGTGGCCACCCTGTGAGAAAAAGGGCCTAAGAGACAAAAGTTTGTCGGTAGCCAAAGGGAGTGGTGGTATGCAAGCTAGGGTCCATGTAACCTCTGAACATCTCGCATGGAAAGCCAGATGTGAGTGATAGCAAACCCAAAGTTGCCTTCTGAGTTAAATTGCCCTAAATGGCTATGCAAAGTCATCCCATCTTTTATTGATGGTGAATATTTGAAAAGACATGGACTTAACTTAAGAAGAAATGATCACCAGAATGGGTAGGCCTATTACAGTTTTAAGTTTTACTGGCTTTCATTAACTGAGGGGTTTCATCCTAATACGAGATGTTGCCAGGTAATATTTTTCATATTTTTGGCTACACAGGTCACACACATCCAGTAGTGATGTTCTTGTAATAGAAACCCTGAGTTCTGATGTCATCAATATAAAATATTTCTGTAGCAAGACTGAATACAGAAATATACAGACTAACTTCACTATATTTATACAGAATAAATTGTAGAGTGATAGGGAAAAAGCAAATAAGTCAAAAATCCAAAGTTTCAGGAATGACAAAAAACAATTTATTTCCACAGCATTGTTACACTATTTAGTTCAGTCCACCAGATATTTTTACACAGTATCTTATACTATGTAAAAATATCAGAGTGGACTGATCTAAATATTGTAAAAATACTGTGAAAATAAATTATTTGTCTCTCCTAAAACTTTGGTATTTTGACTTATTCCCTAACACTCTAGAATTGATTCATTGGGTATCTCCATCATCATCATCATCATCATCAGCTGATTCTGTCTGGCCATCTGGTGGCGGGTGGATGAACTGATTCTGTCTGATTCTGTCTGGCCGGTTTCGGCCCAAACTACTAGGCCTTCATCAGGTACATCTAAATTAGAAGGAATGAAAGTTCCAACTCATTCCTTCTAATTTAGATGTACCTGATGAAGGCCTAGTGGTTTGGGCCGAAACGTCATAATATTAATATTTTAGTGATATCCATTCAGAATTTTATATTGTTTTGTGTTTAAGTTTTAACTCACTGAAAGTAGAATATGTTGCACATAACATAGTGTGCCATTTTCATTGAATCATGAAGTTCTAGGTTGATTATAATTCATTAGACTATTAACTATTATTAATAATTACTAAAGCTCCAAAATGACTCACACTAAATTACATGTTGGCATTATAATGATCTGTATCTGTATCTGGTACCCTATGATCCCCAGGTGGGGCGAAGGGGCCTCCAAGTGGAGGTTTCATTACCTATACTAATTTTGATATGCTTATTTTCCGAGAGAGGGTAGAGGGACAGGTGGTAAGCCCATCGCCTCGCAACCCCACTCTGGAAACTAAGTATTTCTTGGACGTGAAAGGGCCGAGAAATTTTGTCCAGAGGCTCTAATTTAGGCTTGGAGTTCTTTTACGTGCCGTAAATCTACGACACGGGACCCCCATCTTAAAGTCCCTCCCGGAGGACTCCGTGCCCAGGATTTTTACGTCCTGAAAAATCCATCAACCGCAGCCGGGTTTGATCCCGCGCCCTGCGGATCTAGAGGCGGGCACGCTACCTCTAGACCACCGCGGCCGACCATTATAATGATACAAGAGTTGAATTTTACACAAAAACTTCACTTTTGGTATAGTTTACCTGTACTAGTTTTTGTGTAAAATTCAACTCTATCATTATTATGTTATATAACTTCACTGTGTTAACTTCCAATACAATTTAATATACATACCTGTATGTTTTAAATTGAATTTATATATATATATATATTTCCTTATATGTATCATTTTGTTTTAAAATATTATTTCAGTACAAATAGCTTTCCATTGTAAGCAAATGGAAAAGCCATAGAGATTATGAGCATAGCATTCTATGATGTCATCAAGACGTACTATTTGATAACAGAATACAAGAGCACTTTGAAATACAGTTGAGAACCAAAGATGAAGTCACCCCACTTACTATGCATAGTGTACAGCCATTCACAGGCACAGAGAGAGCATTGGCTATGACAATTTTTGTTCATTCTGAATATTCAAATAAGAGAAAATCCAAACGAAAAAAGTTCAGTATTTTACTCACATTTCTTAAAGGAGGCTAGTTGTTTTAAACACTGACCCCTCTGATTTATTCATTCTTGGCGATAATGTACACATTTTGCATGGACAGAACTTTTTAGTCCCTTTAAAAGTAATGCTTATGAAGTCTTAACTTCCTGAGCTAGACGACAACTGAACTTCCTAGGACTCACTTCAATTCTCATACAGTACCAGTATGATTTCTTGAGTCAGACCTTCTTAGAACACAATTTCTTCTTATGTAAAACTGTTCCAGTTTGTCACTGCTTTCTAAACACAATTTTGAAGGCACATTATGCCTTTCAAGATAATGTCTTGGAAATTTGTATTTACATATTTTATTCAATTCAACAATGAAAATGCGCTACTGTGTGGAAAATTCCACTATTGCAAACATTGTATTCTGACAAAATTGTTTTAACTCACACAAGTTCTTCCACACATCCTCTATTTCATGTCTTTTGCTGTGTTTCAGTTCAGCTGATATGTGTGGAGTTCTTGCATAAACAGTTTTTTAGGGTACCTCACAAATAAAAATTGCACACTGTTAGGTCTAGGCTGCGTGGAGCCCACAAATTCTTAACTGATAATTTGTGTACCAAATAGGCAACACAGTTCTGTCAGTATGGTATCTTACTCAAAATACTTACTTACTTACTTAGGCCTACTTACTTACTTACTTAACCGGTGTTACAGCCCTTTATTAGCCTTAGCCTCCTTTATGATAGCCTTCCACTTATTTCTATCTTGCGCCTCCTTTCACCATGCTTTAACTTTTAGAGTTTGTAGATCTTTTAAGACTTCATCTAACCATCTCAGTTTGAGTCTTCCTTTTTTTCTACTGCTTTCAGGCTGAGAGAAGGTTATCTTTTTACAAAGGTTATTGTCTTCCCTTCTTCTTATATGCCCTAGCCACTTCAGTCTATTGATTTTTATGGTATGTACTATATCTGGTTATTTGTAAAGAGCATATAAATAGGCCTTACTCAAAATAGGCCTTAGAAATTAGGTGTGTCTTATATAACAAAGGTATCTAGAAAAAAATATCAACTAAATATTCATAACAGCAATATAAAAATTATTGCGACTTTAGGTTTTTCTATCCTTTGTGCATTAAGTTTTTAGTCTTGCAATACATTAAATCTCTGTTTTATGTGGGATTATAGTAAACCGCATCATAAGGCAAGCTTTTGGCTCCACTTCTATAGAAATATTTTGACCGTAGTATGAGTAAACACTTTAATGTTCAGGTAATTCAGTTTGACCTTATATGAGGGCTCTGCAGATGCACTTCTGCTTGTCATGCTCGCTCATCTGCAAAACAGGTACAGACAAATGCCAATTATCCTTAGGCGAATTATCCTTCTCTTCCACTTATAGTTTAACCACAGTATAAGTATTAATACAGTAAAGAAACTGTGTGTTAAAAGTCCTATGACAACATGTTGGCTGGACGACACTAGCGCTCCATGCGGAGATTGAGTAAAGCTACATTCTCATCATATGAAATGGCTTGGGAAAATACCTAAACACATCGCAAAATATGTTATGTTAAAAGAGAAAAAGAGAAAAATACAGAATATTTTTATTTAATGCAAATCTAATTTTAAATTTAAGAAGTAATAAAACAGATAATGTATTATATTCTAGTTAAGAAGAGGTAAACAATACCTAAATAGGCTACTGTTAAGGACTGTACCTAGGCCTAGTATTTTTCCTTTAAAATCATTGCCCTTTAATATAATTTATAATTCAAATTATGATAATAAATAGCCTACATATTAATTATGTAAATTATATTATAGGTCTGTCACGTTGTTCATCCTGCAGGTCATTGTTGACGGTGTATTTTGATTCTTTGCCTTATATGGCAATATACGACTTCAATTTATTGTAGGTCTATGTAGCGTCAATTACTGCAGGATGGACTTCATTAAACAAAACAAAAAATTCAGGAGCATTTGGAATTGAAGACACCGTTGGTACAGCAGTTTTAATTAACGAGTTTTTATAGGAATTCATAAACTGTCTGTTTTCGGCGTGTGTCAAGCATAGACTGTAATTTTCACTCAAATATTTTACATATTTTGTTACTAGGTTTTCTTGTCGACCATTAATGACCTATTTTATACACCAGAAATCATTACAACAGAATAAAATATAAAAATATTACATTAAAGTAACTTGAAACATAACCACACCAGAATCACGAGTAAGCCAGTAGACCTACAATAAATATTACTTATTTTCGTTCTTACCTTTCTGGATGTTTCAAGAAAGTGAAGAAATGCAATTCAGGATTTTGTCTTTTATTATTACTGAAATTTACAGCAGAATAATAAGGTCCTTTCGAATATAGCATGTTCTAATAAATACAACACTCCTATTTATTTACATACTTCCCGGAGTAGTTTCTGTAGTCTTACTTTATGGCCGCTACGATCGCTAGTAAATGCGCGCGCATGCTCGGCTGGCAGAAAAACGGGCTGAGTTTCTGTACTGTATTAATACTTATACTGTGGTTTAACTAAGTAAATTAAATTTACATATTAATGGTATTAAAATGTATTATAATTCACTTTAAATTAAATTTAATCAGTCACAGAAAATGGTCGTTATGACTTTTTGTAATGCACTTCATTTATGCCTGTTTGATTGTGTAGGCAATTTTCGGTGACTTGTGGGTCATGGGTTTGAGTCCAGCCTGAAGCTGGATATTGTTTACAATTTTTTGTGTTGCCCTAGCCTGCATAAATAGGCATCCGTTACTTCCTTACAGATGAAAATCACTTTCTTTAATTTGTTTAATGTTTTCTGTTCCAGAAGTCGCCACCTATGAAAGAAGAAGTAAAAGAAGAAGAGGAAGGTGCTAGAAATATAGCAACCGCTGAGGAAAATAATTTTCATGAAGTTTTCATCAAACTAGAAGCAGAACCAGCTCAGTTTCAGGAACAGGTAAGACGATACTTAGCTATTTTGTTACATTGAACATGTTTGCTACTGATATTTTGATGATTTTCTTTTTGAATAGTGGTAGAATTTGAATTGATTTGTTGTTATTAAGTGAGCAACGTAAGTCTTTACACTATATACATTTACAAATGTATATACATATACATATACATTTTGAAGTTCTCATTGAACGATATCAAGCCAGAACTTCTTCATGATTCAATGAAAATGGCACACTATGTTATGTGCAACATATTCTACTTTCAATGAGTTATCTACATATGGGAGTTAAGGTGCTAGTTGTTAAAAATAAAGGGAATGAGGAGCGTGCCCCTTTAAATAACAGGAAGGAATCAATAAATTTCAGAACAGAAGTTGTGTAAAGTTATTTAATGTAATCAGTAATATTGGACACATCTATGAACCAAGTCGCGAACTACTATGCACATTGCATGTTACATTTTCAGTTCGTTTCTCAGCAATTTATTAGCTCAGTGGATAGAGTATTGCATTGGTTGCTTACTCTTTGGGAAGAGAATAATCTGAAAGTGTTCGAAAACAGGGTGCGTAGGAAAATATTTGGGCCTAAGAGAGATGAAAATGGGGACTAGAGGAAACTACATAACGATGAGCTTCATAACCTCTACTCGTCACCGGATATAGTTAGGGTAATCAAATCACGGAGGATGAAATGGGCTGGACATGTTGCGCGCATGGGGGAGGAAAGACATATCTCAAAAATATTGACTGGAAGACCACTTGGAAGATCTAGACGTATATGGGAGGACAATATTAGGTTTGATTTAAGGAAAGTAATATTTGCGAGGGATGGTTGGATGGAGTTAGAACAGAATAGGGTAGAATGGCTGGCACAGGTAAGCATAGCATTGAACTTCCGGGTTCCATAAAATAAATAATATTCCTTTAGCTTGCTAAGGAATTGTCTAATTGCCATTGAGTAAGTAAGCAAGTAAATAAGTTAATGTAGGAAAATTCAATTGTGCTTTGGATGGTCATCGAACAGGTTTTTGGTATTTTATAAGTAGCAGAATTCAGGCTCTTTTGGTTGGCAACGTTTTGTTTTAAACAAATCACATACGAAAACAGTTGAACATAGCAGAAAAATTTGCTGAAAATACTAAGTACTGATCTATTTGTAAAGAAATATATATCTTTCTTCAAGTTATAAAAAAGGCAAATAATTGAAAAACCCTTTGCTAGGATGAGTTGCAGATATTTACCGTAATGTTTGGAGGGAAAAAAGTTTGTAAGTAATTTTTGAGTAAAATTAAATATTGTGTTGACTTACATTTGTACTTTGTCATAAAACTTCTAGTTTATGGACCAAATTCTCAAAGCTGAAATAGTTATTTATGCTATTTTGAATACAAGTGATTAATAGATACACAATATTAGTAGTAGTTAGGAATAATAGTTTTTGTTTTACCACACTATAATACGCTTATTACGTGAGACGTAACAGTATCAAAATGATACTCATTTCAACACAGTTTCTTATTTCGAAACTAGTGTGCTGTCATGGAACAGTCCTGAAATCTCTAGAGCAGCAAATGAAAATGCGTCATTAAACAACCTGTATTTAAAATAAAATCAGTTCTGTTCATCTTAATTTTAATATTATACTACATTGAATTTATGTCCTATGTTTTAATATCCGTTGTTTGACATTAATGCTCAAGAGAAGCGCTTGCAAGCTTGAGTGCCTTGCAGCCTGCCATTTCTTGTAGAAGACATGAACGATGACAAACCATCTGATGCGAAGGTCATGGCATGCTTGTTACAGTTTGTTTGAGTGAATCTAAAATCTCAAAATTTAAACATTCGAACAAAAAATTGTATGCAATTTGCCTATAATGGTAATTAAGATACTTATATGAAAACTAGCTTAAAAGACCCGGCGTCGCCCGGGTTTTGTATTTTGTAATTGGAAATTAACTTATGAAGGATTTTCAATTTTAAATTCTAGGTCCTTATATAGGCATTTATAATTTGAAATAGGAAGAACGACTTATTACACTCAAACTATTCCCTCATAAAACGCTTGATATAGTTTTTTATGGCTCATAGAGGATCTAGAATTTTGCATCCCATCGCTTGTACAGTGCACAGCAAGCCTGGTAGAGGTTTAAATAAGAAGAAACAGAAATTCCTGTAACATAAAATTGTAATATCGAGGCGGGAAATTTCCCACTCTTATGTTACCATAAAGTCGTTTTGGGGATGAAATTAAACAGAAAGCATTATCACTTTCATACTTTTCTCTCCAAAAACCTGCGATATAATATAATAATATACACATTACCATACCTTGTTTTGTTTTCTCTATGTCCAGGGTAGAGAAAGTTATGTGATTCCATTATTTTAGTGGATTTCATTCTGTAATATTTATTTATAACATGAATTATTTTGATAACTTCTCTTATTTGTCAAAAGTGCATTTCAATTGTTTTTTCCAAGCCCATCATATAAAATTTGGCAACAATATATTCTGTGATTTGGAATTGATAATTCTATGTAAAAAGGGATTAAGTATTTTCAAAAACATTTAATTTTTGGCATTTAGAATCAGAATTTTTCAAAATCCTTTCTTAGTGAGCACCTACATTATGAAACGAAGGTACTGTCAAAATTCCAAGTCTCTACCTGTTATAGTTTAGGCTGTACGTTGATTCCTGTCATTCAGTCAGTCATTCATTCAGTCAGTCAGGACAAAGCCTTTTATATATATAGAGATTATGAAACTCGCATTGCTTGTTTCATAAACATACTGGTATTTTAATAAATGCCATTATAGGCTTGTTGCATATTGTACTGATTTGTAGAGATTAAAATGAAGGAAATGAGTAATTATTTGGTGATATCCTGAATAAATGTTATAACATGCTAGTGCCGGACAAGTACCTTTTTTTTTCTCTTTCGTTCTTTTTTTATTTTTTTTATATTTTCTTATTTTCTTCTTTTTTAATATTTAAAGCCCAGTCCATAAAATGTAATTTTACATAGATGGAGAGAGTTCTTTTAAACAATGTTTACAACTCAAAATAACATAAATAATTGAAATGTGTCAGTTTACTTTGGATACATGTATTATGACAGTGGTCTTCAACCTTTTTTAACCAGGGCCATTTTCTTCTTGGTGAATGACTAGCGAGCCGCATGCATTGATTTATTGATTAGGCTACTTACATAACACAAATATGTCATTTATGTTACAATATCTGTAGGAATTACAACATTATATATGTGTGTGTGTTTTATATTTTGTCTTCCACTTTGCAATGTTAATGAATAACACAAAACATAGTAACATGCTTGAATTTAATGTGAGGTACCTGATACTGTTTCCTTGTCACTAAATTTTTCAATATTGTCATTATAGATAAAATTAGTATTGTTTGTGGGCCAACAAAAATTAAGCCACTGTATTACAGTATGCAATGAAAGTTAAAATTAGTGATAATAATTATTTATATGGTAAACGTAACACCATAAGATTAAGCCCATGGGCTGGGAAAATGATAATTTTACCATTAAGTGAATTTTACCGATATAGTAGTAGAATTTTAAAAAGTCAATTGTAAATAATGACACAACACTGAGGGTCGGATCGATAGTCGTCCCCCAGGTAAGCATGCTTACCTACCTAGGTGGCAGGTGATTGATAGAGGCCTGCTACCTGGCAAACCCCTAGCGCTGTCAGACGGTCTCCCAGAACTGTCACCAACATGCTTTCCGTCGTCGAACTTCCCGCGTCAACTTTGACGATATGTTGGAGTTTGCGAACTATGTGAAGATTATGACTAGGAAGCGAGAAGAATGTTGTGGTAGCTATATGTGAGCTTCATGGAGGACCCTTTTCACAAATATAGGGATTGCGAATTTAAGGTGCAATTCAGATTTTAAAGGAAAACAAAGGATGCAGACCAGTTCCTGCTGGCCCCTCCCCTCTGCCTCTACCGTAGGCATGCGTAGCAGGTGAAGATGTTAGGCGCGGCCATCTTGACATATTGCCAACATCCACTTTGAATAATACAATCTTCTTATGCTTAAAACTATTAAGATAATCTTTTATAATAGTAAAACTAGATGGTTTTGTTCAGAAAATGTTTAGTATTCTTCATAAATGTTCTTAAAAAATACAACTGGTGAAAATTTATACTAACTTTCTCCCTATCATATTGGTCACTATGAAGTAGCCATTTTAGCTCGACCGTGATGCATCTACACGATTGCCATTCACTGCAAAATCCAAACTCCTGCCGGAACCTCCGTTGGCAGGGATTTCACGATAAAGAACTTCAAATGGCCTGTCAGCTGGGTGTGGGTAAGCCCCCATACCTGGCAGAGCTTTATAAATCTGAACCTGAGGTTCCCTAACATAAATGATCGATGCACTTGCAACGCTATAACTTATCAACACTGCTGCTAAAATATGTTGTATACAACCTATACTATGGTTGTGTAGGACTGCATAAAGCAACAATAACCTTGACTATAATTAAAAATTGACCGAACCAACTGTAACACTTAAATCGCATTTTGAAAAGTATGGCTTACGTACACCACCCACTTGGAAAGCATGCTTGGCAAAGACTCAGGTTGTCTCCATAAGAAGAGTTCTGATTGGATGTTTGCTCCAAACATCCGATGTAACTTTGTAACGGTACCTTCTGATTGGTTGAATCAAGTTGAAACGTGGCCCTAATGACCTTGCAGGTGGCAGGAGGCTGTGTCAAGGCTACAGAAAGAAAATTATAAAAATTATGACAAAACACTATCCATACCAGCACAAAACCATATTATTCAGGCCTCTAAGTCAAAGAGTCTCGAAGGAGTATGTGTACAAACACACATATTAGGGCGCTTTTAATATGAATAGATAAGTTCCAAAAGGAAAATGAAGAATCATAATGAAGTATGAAATAAAATATGTTATTAATATAGGCTAGTATTAACAAACAAATAGTGAGTGATGCTGGTACACTCAGTGCTTTACCTGAGATGCATAAAAAAAAACCAGCTACACCACTGTTCTCTTTAAAATGAAAATCCCTTACATCATACTATACATTGCCATAGGCTATTTCATTTTCTTCCTGCAATTTTCAGAAAACACAAACAACTACTGGATGTGACGCTGTAAAGAGGAATGCTGCTGAAACTGTTAAAGTTAGCAGATGCGTTATTAGACAACATTACTGTGAACATTGTCAGAAATATCGGAAAACGAAGGTGTGCTACATATGTAAGAAGTCGAAAAATTTATCTCTAATGTGTTCTGTGTGTAAAATGTCTTTTAATCAGCTTTCAAGATTTAAAAAACATCTTAAATTCCATGCTACAGTTCAGCCTTATTTGTGCTCTTTCTGTCACAAATCTTTTTCTCTACAAACAAAGTTCAATATACATCTTAAAACTCACACTCGACCCAAAATATACTCTTGCTCAGTTTGTGAAAAATCTTTTACTGTCACAACGAACTTAAAAAGGCACGAACAAATTCACACTGGAGAGAGACCATTTGTGTGTAGTATTTGTAATAAGTCGTTCACGCAAAAATCAAGTTTAGAGAGACATTCAGTGGTCCACAGTGGTGAAAAACCGTTTTCTTGTGAAATTTGTAACAGGGCTTTTTCTCTTAAAGCGGTTTTGTTAAAGCATGCAAGGTCTCATTCCGGAGAGAAACCGTATACATGTACAGAATGTGATACATCTTATACTACAAAGGGACATCTAATCGATCATTTCAGACTACATACTGGTGAAAGACCGTATGTATGTTCCAAATGTAAGAAATCGTTCACTCAGAAGACTAGTTACAATGTACATATGAGAACACACACTGGGGAACGTCCGTATAAATGCAACATTTGTGGCAAAAAATTTGCAGTGAACTCCAGTTTGCATCAACATGTAAGAATACATACTGGAGAGCGCCCCTACATCTGTTCTATATGCAATAAGGCTTTCTCTCAGAAGTCGAATCTTGTAACACATGAAAAAATCCATAAAAATCAGGACAAGAGTAAAATTCTCTATATTGGACATGAAACTCCATAAAGCTAGGAAGGATATACTGTGCAAACTATGGATAAACACCACCACCAAACTTCTGCCCTCCATAGCATGTGGCTGTCACCAGGATAAAGAAGCAATTGCAATGATTTTTAACACTCCCATATCTCGCCAAAGTTTCAAGTAAAATATCCAAATAATTTAAAAAAAAAAAAGTACTGGTTTTCTTAAGTTAATGAAAATGCTGTCCACTGTGATCTCTACAAATCTAACAACTGAATACAAATTTTGTTTAGATGGAACTTCAGACTTTAAACCCCCTTTGACAATTGGATTTTTAGAACTTGTTTCAGTTCTCACATGAATATCACTAAGATTTTCTTAGCCAAAATTCTCTTAGGATATGATTTCTTCTAATTAAAAACCTTTCCAGTTTTTGCTAAACTTTCTTAACAGTCATAACCAGGGCCAGGATTTTGATCTAAAGAATACTAAAAATGGTCTTAAAATGACAACTGTGACTTCAAAATTAACTACAGTAAAACCTGTCTTAAAGACCACCCCTCTTTAGCGACCACCACCTTTAAAGACCAATTTTTCTAGGAACCGATAGTAAAACCCATAAGGCCAATGTTATTTGTACCCCTATTAAATGACCATCCCTCTCCCCGACCAACGACCAGAGTTTCATTTACGTTAAACTCCTCTATAACGACCAAAATCGTAAAAAATATTTACTCAAATGGTAGGCATTAATCAGCATTTGAACAGAAATACTGATGTGGGCACTGCAAGACGTCTCTTCAATTTTCAATACAGTGCTTTTACAAGAGTGATTGAACAGAAATGAGAATATGGTTGAACAATGCTTTTGGGCTTTTTCCTTTTTGCCTTCTGGGAAATACCTTACAGTAGACAGCGTACAAGTACCGGTACCGCGGCTTCAACAGGACACATTCCAATCTCGTACCTCTTACCTGCTTGTTTCAATACCCTTAAGAATTCATGCCTTTATTATCTACATGATCGCAGTGAGGGGTAATTCTATTTCTTATGAAAACGTTTATTCATTGGACATGAGGGGGTTTCTGAAATTCTCGATTCTATGAAGCGTGCCGGTCGAGTTCCTTTCATTGTCCTAATAGCAAAATGTAATGTAGGGAAAATAGACGTGTCTTTCTTTTCCTGGAAAACATTACCCCGTTATACTGTAAAAGTAAGTAATAATCAACTGTGTGTTAACTTGCATAATACACCTTCTGTATTGTACCGTATTTATTCTATTGTATCTTCAGTTTCAAGACATAAAAATGCATTCCCCCTATCAAGAGACCACCCCTCTTAAAGACCACTTTTCCGTGGAACCAGCGATGGTCGTTATAGAAAGGTTTTACTGTATAATTGACTTGAAAAGAAAAAAGAATTACTTCAAAATTTGTCTATCTCCTTGCACATTATTGCTTACACTTTATCACTCTAAACTGGATTACAATAAGATACAAACAGTGTTGCCATACTCTGAAGCAAACTTTAAATGTTGTGGAAATACTTATTTCGGTGTGCTCTATGAAATGTGAATGACTAAATACTGAATTGTAACCAGTAGAGATGAAGGAAGGCCACAATGCAACAGGTTTCCAAGAATTTTTTTGTTTTTGAGGTGCTGAAATTTGATTCTCCTAGTATTGTAAGAGCAATGTAACCAAAATCACTAAATATGACAAAAACCTAAATTTATTCTTAAAAGTTATTTTAAAATTACTTATAACCAGTAACAAAATGGTCTTAAAATGTAGAGCAAATTACCCATAAAAGTGGTTTAATTTCACTCAAGATGGCAAGAACCGTATTTATTTTCCACAGCATTGCCCTGGGCCTTACTTACCCTATAACACATGATTTTGTAGGCAAATAATGTCTTTGAAATTTACAAAGGCATCTTTAATACAGTTCTTTTTCTCCACCAGAAAATAGTTTCAACAATGAAAATGTACTGTTCAATGAAAAATTATGCCATACGGACACAAAAACATTGATCTTTACAACCACTACTGCTCTGTGCTGACAACCAAAATAATGCAAGCTTCCACCAGTGAGAAGTCCTAGTGGGCTGTAGTTGCACTACATAAGCATTTATTGAATCATGAATTGCCAATTAAATGATCAACTGTGGACTATTGCATCTCTCCCCATACGTTTTGCAGGACTTGGAATCTGGAAAGTGGAGGATATTGCTCTGCCTGCCTTTTTGAGGTCATTGCTTTCGGCGACAAACCTCATCAATTTTATGTCATCCCTTACTTCAAGCAAGATCTCTGTTCCTGATTGTACTGAAGCATTAGAGGATTGGAGCAGGCGTGGACGTGATATTCCAATAATCAAGTGTTCCCCTCTCCAAAAAAAATTAGATGAAGTCAATATTCAAATGGTTCGGTATAATTTTATCCTTAGTTGGCCTAAACAGAAGGCGAGGCTCATAGCTGCCATGGAACCAGAATAAAATGGTTGGCTCACAGTACTTCCTTAAAGAAATCCCAGTACCCTCGTGGAGAACAATAGCTTTAGGATTACAATTGCACTCTGTTTAGGGTGCAATGTATATTCCCCTCACATCTGTGTGTGTGTGTGTGTGGTGAAAAAGTTCATGAGGAAGGGAATCATGGTTTGAGCTGCTCTAAAAGTGCAGGCAAGCACTCAAAGCACCAAGAATTGAACAACATTATATGCTGGGCATTACAATCAGCCAAAATCCTTTCAGTTTTGGAGCCAGTTGGCTTGAGCAAGGGTGGCCCTCATTCCTCGGAGCAGTGGTCAACATCTAGTGTGGGATGCTATGTGGACAGATACCCTTGCCTCCTCTTACTTGGAGTATTCATCTCTTCACACTAGAGCAGTGGCTTCACAAGCGGCAGAAAGCAGATCCACAAAATATAGGCATCTAGTAGAACAGAACTACAAATTTATTCCTTTTGCAAGTCAAAACTTTAAGACCTTGGTGCACTGAAGCTATCAGTTTTATTGATTTGTTAGGAAGCTGCCTAGAAATAGTGACAGGAGAACAAAGGTCAAAGTTATTTCTGAAACAAAGGCTAAGTTTAGCAACATGTCATGGGAACATTCCTACCTTTTTTTCACCATGGCAGAAATTTTTTACATTTTATAGTTTATTTTGTTCAACAACTTGTTGTTTGCACATCACATTCAGGTGATTAATCATTGTAATATTATGTATAGGAAATAGCGTATTACAACCTATTACTAGTTGAGAAAAGACTTTGAAATGGGAAAATTTTGATATATAGGCCTATGTATAATATATTTCTGCTCATTTACTCTATTAAAATAAATAAATAAGTTATTAAAAATACACGGTGGACCTGCTATTTAGTTGTAGCTAGCAGCTCTCATGGTTTGGTTACCGTATTGCAGTTTATTATGTTCATTGTTGTAATAATTGACTGCTGTATTTTTGGATGCAGTAATCGTTCTGAACATAGCCAGAAAGTAATATAAGTAAATTCCCTAGTAGAGAAAGATCATGGTAAAGTTATGCATGCAGGGGTATAGTGTAGGGGGCATTGTGAAGACTGGATTCCAAGCAAGTTTTCATTTGTATGCTCTTGTCCGTTTTATTGAAGGCACTTATGAACAATCTTGTCTTAAAATCCACTCTTCTGAAAACTAAATTCCACATATTTTTAAAAAAATAATGCTGTTTCTTCCCTGAATTTGAGTGGATAGTAAAAGTGAGACTTGTCATAAAAGGAGAAAGACGATAGCCATTATCTGAGAAAAAATTGTAGCCTATGTGAGACGGTTTCAGAATCAGAAGTACTAGTTTTGATTGTTGCAAGGTTAGTTGTGAAAATGTAAATCAAAGCAAGCCAGATAAAATTAAGAAAAATGTGACAATGAACACACAACCACATACAGATTTGTCTGAAATTGGTATTCAATATGAAATGGGCGTAAAATATACGAAGAAAGTAGGAATTACTATGATAGACTTGACAGAAAAATCATTACTTAGCAGTACTGACAACTTCTGGGCTTATTGATGACGTTGCTTGCAAAACACATTGGTATCTGCAGGTTATAAACAGCATTGTCAAGCCTGATTTATAAATGGGCAGACTGGGCATTTGCCCTGAGCAGCAAATTTTTTAGGGATAATTTTTTCTTTTATATTTTATATAATACTAGTATTAAATGATTTCATATAACAAAATATTGTACAAGACTTTAGAGCTATGTGGTTTTACAGCCCTCCAATGCAAAGAGAAAATCCAGGAAAAAATTTGTAAAATAAATGTATGCCCATTGAATTTAAAAGAATTAAACTTCAAACAATAAAAAAAATTAGATGAAGTTTCAGATTCTCAGTTTAAAATAGAAATAAGGCAATAAGTTAACATGCTTTTTGTTCTAAAATATTGGTTTTGATATACAAGCCATCTTTTATAAGCAATTATTTTTTAATATTACCAAATTATAATTTTGTATTTTATGTAAAATTTCTTTAGATTGACTATATTATATATTACAAAAATTTATAGAGTTTTTGTAAATGAAATTACAAAAATTGTAAATTTTTTAAATTTTTGTAAATGAAATTAAAATAGCAATCATGCATTTTTGCAAAAAACATAAATTTATTTTATAAAAAAGTTTGGTTTTTGTTGTATAGCCTAGGTACTGATTAGATAACTCGCAATAATAAAATGCTGTCTGAATACTATTGGTTGATACTTGGGTAAAACTTAACGCTAAAACAACTTGGGTAAGAAACAAAAATGAAAGGAACGGCTTTACAAAGCTTTGCCCAGGGTGCAAAGTACCTGAAATCGGGATCTGGACATCGTATAAAAACGCTAATTTCTGTGTGTTGTTCTCTCAGTGACACCCTTAATCAGTGGCGGACGCGGGGGGGGGGGATATCCCCCCCCCCGAAATTTGAAAAAAAGGCTATATATTCACAGTTTTATAAACTAATTATATATGTAAGTTGATTGATTTTTTTTTAGTATTCTTTCTACCTATTCAAATCCCCCCCCCCCCGAAAAATAATTCTGCGTCCGCCACTGCCCTTAATAACCAATAATATAAATAGGTGTGTTGGAGCTGAGAGTTTTAAGTGTTAACCGATTGTTTTACTGAAGACTGAATAAAACAATTATTAATTATGGATGTCATTACATAAGACTATAATAATTATGTTTATTAGCAAATAGCGAGCAAAAGGGTTGTGAAAATCTGTCGCGTAAGAATTTAAAATGTGCCTCCTTGATACACCGCCCACAGTTCTGTATCTTTGAGAGACTTGGATATCAGGCCATTGGTCGCCCGCAGACGGCCGGGAAACAACCTCCCCTGAAGCCATGTGCCACCTTAATAATGGCCAGTTGTTAACATAATTATGGAGGAGGTGGAAGTCGGAATGGATATTAGCTGAGTCTGTGAGTATTAGTTCTTTAATCCATACAAATTAAAGTTAGGAGGCGTTCTATTTTTGTACGGATTGTAAGATGAAATTGGCATCTTATTAGTAGGTAGATTCTGAGGTGCCCCATAAAAAGGGGAGGGGTCTTTAAGTCTAGTTTTTCTGTTATATTACACTCTTGCCTTCAAAAACATGCCCTTGTGACGTCTTATTTGACGTCATTTGTATCGTACTATCCTTCCATCCTTAACCTTGTATAGTAAGTTATATACACCTTTCCCATTATCTTGTGCTGTTTAGTTTTTAATCACTTGATTATCACCCTTACTATCTGTTTACCTAGGCTTTAAATTTACGGTAATGATTGCGATGTACCGTACTTTAATATCTTTTACATAATGAATGTATAAAAAAAACTTTCTACCCATAATCTTTGAACATAATAGGCCTACTGTCTCTCTCACACTGCTGCATCCCACTACAGTTTAGAGAAGAATATTTCTTGTAATTGCTTAGTAACTATTACAAGTATGGAATGATAACCTGATACAAATAATAAAAATAACAAGCTACTGAAGCTCCTGCATAAGGTATCTTATCGCCTCATCAACACTGACAGTTTATATAAGCATGGGGTCGAAATAAGATGTGAGAAACTAGTAATTTTATTGATGGAGGGAAATAAAGTTGTGTGAGTGTTCCAAGAGCTGGAATCATGCGAGAAAATAGTAAATTTAATGATCGAGATAGAGAAGTAGAACACAAGTTTGTGGTTGTGAAATCAGTGCTTGTAAATTTAATACATTCAATTTTAGCAGTAAATAATTAAATATATTAAAGTCATTCATGTTTTGACTGGTGGTGCACTCACGCTATGGAAAACTGAAGTGGGATGCAGCAGTATGAGAGACAATTATTCAAAGAGTTCCTTCAATTTGTATGCATGACTGTCACGGTCAAGTTATCAAGGTGCCAGAGAATAGCCATGGTATTAATCCCTTCTCAGAATACAAGTGGCATAAGAATGACTCCCATTAAATGGGGAGAAGATAAACTCCAAAATGTTTTAAACTAGAATCATAAGACTATAAGCCATTTTTCAAATCCAACAAAATTCTGACTGTAACTTCACTCTACATCCTGGAAACTAAACAAAATCCACCCAAGAAAAGAACTGACTGCCACAAATACAACGTAAGAGACACTGAAATAGACTACAACTTACCTTGTCACATGTTATTAAAAACTAGTAAAACACTACAGATGATCGGCATGAAACTTCATAACCTACTACCGACACCTGAAATCTATAGAAAATAGGAAAACTTTTCTAATTAATTTAAGAAAATACCTACAACTAAAAGCATACTACTCAATAACAGAATTTATCAACGACCACTCCAACGCAAATAAAACTGCATAAACTACAGAAGAAATATATTTTGCATACATTGACGACTCCCTAGTCTTTATGACTAAGGTGAAGAAATGGAATGGCTATAGATCATCTTGAACTCAGTGTTTATGAACGAAATAGCCATGCAATTAATTGTATGTAGTGTGGTGTGGTAAATGGCTTCCATTGGCTGTCACAGATCCAGCATCTCATTGGTTTCCCGTTATCAGGACTACCACTGCATTTTTTGCACCATGTTTCACATCACACGTTTCCTGCACAATTCACTCGTGATTCTAGATAAGTAGCAGTTAGGTTAGGATAGTGATATTAGTGTTAGGGACATGTAGAGCTAGGTTTGTGGCAGTTGGGTTAAGAACAGTGATATTAGTGTTCATCGCCATGAAGTTTACACTTGGATCACTTGACCCATGCGCAACTCACTCGCCTTCTAACAGCCACTTTTGGCTCACAGTCTGCCAGTCATAGGTTGGAAAAGTGAAATTTTCATTCTCATTTTCCCAGTGTTTTGGACACTTTCCACAAAAAGTAGATTACTATGTAGCCTATATGGTTTATAAAGAACACCGGAAAAAAAAATCACCGATTTTCAACTTTTTAAATGTGAATATAATATAGTGTAAATTATAGGCCTAATCATCGAAACCATCCCTAAGCTTTCTGCAACTTAGGTTTAAATTCCTTTTAATAGGCCTACTCAGTGCTTTTTTTCTAACTAAAAAGGTGGCGGTACTCATTAGAAATGTTTTAACTGAATCTCACGGGAGCTCCCACACTTCTCTCAGAAGACATTTTTCTGAGTTAATGTCCAACAATCGGGCCTATCATGGCCAGAACTGTTTCTCCCTTGAATCGCAGTAAAATTACCAGTACTTGCGACGTACTCTTCAGATTCAGTTTATTTAGTGTTGGCAGGTTTTTGAGATACTTCAAAAACATCGTCATGCTTTCTTTTATTACACACCGATACAAAATAATTACTTATTTTACTCATTTCACTTCTCTACTTGTGAACCACGTGCACCCCTTGTTCCTATAATCGTACTAAACAATTATGAATTCACTTGCCTTTGCAACACAAACCAAGGGTTTTCTTTTCAAATCACGTATATGTAAGCAACGAATGCAGTTAAATTTAAACACGCACTAACCCCTGATTAACTACGGTGGTTAGCTACTTACTACTTGTTTGTTACTACGTTAGCATTAACTGCACTTGGTGCAATTCTTATACCGTTAGAATGGCCCTGACCCCACCCCCAACCCTCTTACAGTTCAGTAGCCATGGCAATTAACAGAAACTATCATTTGCTCATATGTAGGATATTATGTATGTAGAAATCTGACAAAACCAACAAACAAGCTTGATTTTAAATAAAACATAACTTTATGGGAATTGTGATAGAAATATTCCGAGTTATCCAAACTTTATTTTTAAAAAAGGTGCCGGTACTGCGTACCGTTGCGTACCACCACAAAAAAAGCGCTGGGCCTACTTATATTTAGCTAATAAGACCATAACTTACTGCACTGAAAATAAAATTGCATCTAATGTAATTCTACAAACACAATAATGTAATGATGAATCTGAATTTATATCCCGTATGGGGCTTTCATATCTCAAAATTGAGATATCGTAACCAAACAGCCCGTTGATTTACAATCCCTAAAATTTTATTTTTACTTTTTCAGCCAAAATATATAGCCTATTAAAGCTCAACAGCATGAAAATTATTCCAAGCAAATGGCGGAAATCTCTCCAATGATTCCTCATTGATACATGTTTGCATAGCTTTCATTTAGGAAATGGGATATTATATTATGATTTGCCTATAGGCAGAGATACTACTGGGCCCTTATTGTAGCAGAGGCCTTCAAAATTCAGATCCAAGTCCAAAACTTCAGTTTAGCCTGACCTGGCAACCAGTATTTTCCTATCTCACTCCCAAATAGACCATTGCCGTGAAAAGGACTATTTACGCATCAGATCACTTCTACTCAATTCATTTTTCCTTCTCGATCAATCAGAGTTCTCTGTCTAGCCTGTCTGCAGGGCCGGTTTAAGGGCCCAGCAGCACCCACATCTGCAGAGAGACCCGAGCTCAATGGAACCCCTTTGTCACCTGTTGCAAAAAATAAAATAATAAATAAATAAATAGAAAAAAGCAGGTTAAAACGGCTGAATTTCTTGTTGAATTATCATCCTTTAAATACTGTATACCGATTCAGTTGTTGCCCCATTAGTGATTGTTATTGGTAACATATCAGCTATTCCTCTGCAGCTAACATTAATTGAAGGTATATCTGCTTGCCAGAAAGCAAGAAAAGTTAAGGTTTAAGTGAGTATTTTTTTCAAAGAAGTTATAAAAGGAAAACTACAATTTTCTAAAAGTATGTGGCAGTCAAGTTTTGTGCAATTTTAAAATCAAGCTATAAGTTATGTTGTATTTCAGAACTAAGAACACAAGATTGCGAAAGAAAGAACAGATTACGGTATATTAAAATTAATACTTATTCTAAATGGATCTTAAGATTCTTTCTTATTCAGTCTTAAAATTCTGCATGCTGAAATTTTTTGCAGCTTTGTTTTAGTGAGAATAGTCTAGATTTTTTAGGTTTGTTTTGTAAAATCATATACTAAAGTAAATGTGAACTTGTAGAAATACTATTGTGTTAGTAACTCTAATATGGTATGTGAAACTTATCAGCGAAAATTTACACATATCTGCATCACATAGTAAATAGGTTAGGCTTGATAAATCTGCGATAAACGTAACTGTTAGTAACTCTAATACGGTATTGAAACTATCAGCGAAAATTTACACACATCTGGATCACATAGTAAATAGGTTAGGCTTGATAAATCTGCGATAAACGTGAGTGGGCCCCAACAGTAAATCTTGCAGGGGGCCCCAAAATTCCTTAAACCAGCCCTGCCTATGTGTTTTACTTCCTGGCTTTCCTGTGGACTCCCAACTCCTCTTAGCCTTTCTTCATCTTTTCTATATAATACAGGCCTTTTCCCATATTAGCTCACTTCTCCCAGAAGATATCAGAACAGCAAGCTGCCAAAAGCTCAGAATTAATCCTGCTACTTACCTGGTTGGAAGCTCGAGAAAACATTATCCATTCTTAACACAGGGAAAGCCTCAGATCCAGTGGTGGCTCATAGCTAAAATTAGTGGGGGTGCTGCTCCAGAAAATGTTAGCCTTTGTTTTAAAATTGTGTAAAAGGAAACGTACATATATAAAAAAGAAAATGTATTCAGATACTTGATAAAACCCTAAAAGAACAAAATAAAAAATATTCACTTACTTTAATCTAAATTGTTACAGTTCAGGCTTGATCTATTCGTTTAAAAATGAAATCCGTTCTTCTTGTCTTAATTATCATGAAAAAATCAGTAATTTTCTCCTTGTTCTGCCATGGTTAAAGTTTTCTGTTAAATAAAAGAACCGAAAAAATGAATCAAATAGAATAGCTGGAAACAAGATAATAATCTAATTCTACACTTTATCACATTCAAGAATATGGTAGGTCCTACATGGTTTTTAAACACAACACACCTGGAGCAAAAAACACTATCTTCCACCAATACACCACGGTTGGCACTGTGGAAGTGACATTGTTCTCTCTCCCTTGCAACTTGCACGTAGCTGCTGAGTGTCCTTTCCTATGTCTGCATGCATACAACAGTCAAATACCACGCTGTGAAGTGCACAGTTCCATACAAAGATTTTCTTTTATCTTTTTAATAAACTGGGGTATGACTACTGGCATTAAGCTTGAGGATTATAGTATAAAGAAAGAATTAATGAAAAAAGGATTCATTATATTAAATGTTATCGATAATATCAAGCGGAAATGGGGTGCTGCACTTCCACAGTGTCTATACACAAACTGCCATTGCTCAATTCACACATCTGTTTATGTTGTTGTTGTGTTATTTCTTCTATTCATTTTGAAGAGATTCAATTTTATTTATCTTGATACTGTAAAATAAGACATGGCAAGTAAATATACAATTCATCAATTTCAATTCTTACTGGAGAAACTATGAAAAATCCCCAGGCAAATTGATAGCCCCAGGGTTTGAACGCAGGATCTCTTGAATATGAGCCTATGATGTTGCCCCTTCAGTCTGGGTTTATTATAGGTTTAGATTTTGAGACCTGCAAAATTTACCAGAAATTGGTTTGCTATTGTGAGAATTCTTGGAGCTTTAATAGCAGTTGAGAAATAGCGTGAAAGGGAAGGGGATTCATAGGAGAAACCTGTATAGAATATAATGTAATAAAGGAACAGGCTGTAACTTGTAAATAAAGTGCACCGTTCAGATAGACATCATTCCGAAAACACTTTTCGGTTTCTAGGCCTTCTGAAACATGTTTTCCTGGTATTTTCTCTTTTTCTTTACCAATGTTCATAACCTTGAACAATTCTCATAAAATGTCAGTCATGTTAGCACACTCCAATTATGGTAAACACACCTAAATGGTCATGAGAAATTTCTACATTGGCATCCATATAAAGATGGCTGCTAAAATACAACACTTTAAGAAAACATGTTCATCTTATAGCATTACTTTCCTGTATTCAAGTTGTAATCCTGTATGTTTTTACATTTTTGTGATAAAATCACCTCTTATCTAATGAAGAATTCCCCCCCTCCAAATTGCTTGATATTGTTTAAGAGATTTGATTTCTTTCTTCTAAAATTAAAAATAATTTATTCATTAAATAAATTATAATTTTCTAATAGATTACATTATCTTATCTTACTGTCTTATTTTCCCCCCAAATGATTATGAAGGTAGAGCCTACATTTGGTATATGACAGTGGAAGACAGCTTTCATCCCATGATGATGTTGCCATGTGTGACATCAGGCAAGAGTGCTCCCCTTTCACAATATTAATGCCCCTCTCTTCCCCCCTGTTCAATGGTGCCTACATGTTTAAAAGTCGTGCAGAAGTTTTCCGCTTGAACCAGGACCCTGACATCACAGAGCAACCTTCTGTCCTCACCTGGTATATGATGACTTTTTCCTGGCATAGATTCTTAATAATTTGCTCTCGAGTTGTCAGCTAAAGTGTGTGAGGTGTATCTTTAGACAGTTGTAAAAGAGAGGGGCAGAGGTACTCACCCTCAGCGTTGCCGATGTTTTCATACAAAGGAGCTGCACCCTGGTCTTGGAGTGTCATCGACCTCTTCAGAATCCGGGAGAACAGCAATTCCTAAATTTGAGTCATCTTCGCTACCTGAATTTTCACTTGCACACAAGCTACCATTATCACTGCCATCACAGTCAGTGTCAGAATCTAAATTAATTATAAATCTGTCTAACACATTGTCTACCAGCCCATCTTTCTCCCAATAAAATTCCTCCACTTTTTCCACGTGATTGCAGGCTTCTTTCCAATTATCAGGTGTAATGAGATTAACAGCCTCTTGAAATAAAGACAGTACATCTTTATTTTTAAATGTAGTGTTATGTTTAGCAATATGGTTTTTCATCTGAGCCCAAATAAGTTCATTTGCGTTAAAATCGCAGTGATAGGGTGGGAGTCGGACCACTGTATGCCCATTTGATTCCGCTAAGGTGTCTATTACATATTTTTTGTTTTTGTCTTTTATTTCCAAGATTTTCTCATAAAGGACTCTTTTATTTGCTTTTACGTGATAATTTATTCCCCTCTCACTGAGCCACTCCTGCATCTTAGCTTTGAGCGTTGAAGAAACAGGTGCTTTATCAAGTTCCACGGAGTGATACTTAGCATTATCCATAACAATTATGGAATTTGGAGGTAAATTGGGGAGTAGCTGGTCCGAGAACCACTGTTTGAAACGTTCACCATCCATTTCTTCGTGATAGTCCTTAGTAGAACGTGATTTGAAAAATAGTAAGCCATTAGGAATAAATCCATCATTTGTTCCTGCGTGAACAACAATAAACCTTTGTCCCTTGCCCAGCGGCACTTTCAAGGGTAGCACTAATTCCTTTTTCTCGTTTTCATACATCCAAACCTTGGATTTCGTATGATTGATGTTAATCCATGTTTCATCAATATAAACAATAGGTCTTTTAGAGCGCCGCAAATCTTTCATTTTTCGTAGGAATTCGAATCGTTTTACCACTACATCTGACTTTTCCATAAGGAATTTACGTCCCTGATTGTTATTAACATATCTGAATTGAATGTTTTTCAGTAACTGTCGCAGGGACCATATACTACCATTAAATAAAGTATCTTTTTCTAAAACTTCCTTTATGTCGTATAAACTAGGCACTATACCATCTGAATACAAACTATAAATTTTGCGTCGAATTGCAGCAATAGTAAACGAGTCTACAACTGATTTTTTCGCCTTTCTATTAGGTCTTTTCTTTCCTGGAGTTCGCATAACAGTTTGCTGTTCATTAGCTTTCTTCTTTTCATTCAAAATATTATAAATAGTTGCCCGCGATATCCCTGTTGCGAGACCTGTTTTTCTATGGCGTTTTTCTTTAAAACAAGCGGCTTCCCATTTTTTAAAGAGTCTTGTTCATCAGTAAAATATTTATGAACTCGGCACACTATTTCTCTGGCATCTGATTGCAGTGGCTTTCCCTGTCTAACACCAGCTTGGAAGACGGTTACACATATCGCCAGAAAAAATAACAAATTAATAGCTATTATGCACAACATTTCTAAGTACTCCATTTCGCTTGCAGTAACGTCTTCTAAAATCTAAAAATAGATAATTAAATTTATGGAAATAGTCCTTATAACTGAGACACCAAATTTTCAACAAACACAATAAACATAATAAAAATATGACACGTATAACTTACGCCTAACTATGCACTATTACAAAACACATAAAGTCACAACAACAACAAAACTAATAACGAAATTGTACACTTAGAATAGATTAAATAAGCTGGCCCAGAAAAATCAATAATACTCAAAAATGGCTTTACTTTGTTACTGACACTAAGGCAGGAAACAACTAAAAGTTGAATGAAAACAAACTTGGCAATGCTAGGAAAGTTACAGAAAGAATTCTTCACCCTGAGTGGTCGAAATATTTACAACCTCCTATTCTCCACCCTCGTTCCCCACTTTCTACTACAAACCTGCGTTACAACCGTCTAAAGATAAACCTCACACACTTTAAATTAGATGTTTAAACCAGTAATTCTTTACCATATTAGTGAACCATTTTGGCTCCAGTCTTAGATATATTGATATTTTATGCAATGAAACAATGAAATTAAAAACACCAATAAACCAAATGTGAAATTTAATTGTGGCAATGAAAAATATATTGCTACATTAGAGTTGTGCAAACGGATGACTTTAGCCTGTCTCCTTCTTGTTCGGGTGATGTCTGAAAATTCAGTGACAAGTAGAGAGACATCTTCTATCCTTACAATATATCTTGGTAAATATATAGACTATAAAATAGTTATTGTTTGAAAGAGTACTTTATAATATGAAGTGACCATTATGTCTGATTGACTTATATATAATAACCAAACCTGACAGTGGTGTTATCCTCAGTAAATAGAATGTAAACACGTATATTGTGAGAAAATTTGTGCAACATATTTTGCACTGTTTATTTCTCAGAACTTTCACCAAACCAAGCTCTTTTATGTGTGTGGGTCTACAGTACTTCTATTCCCAATAAGCTTTTAGTATTTCATCTCTCATGCGGTTAAATCACTTGGCTGACCTTGGTCTATATTAAACTCAGACTTAGGCATGTGGCTTTCATATTAATGAAGCATTCTGTGAAAGTAAAGGAACAAACACCTTGCCCATCAGGCAGCATTAGAAAGGGGTTACACAACTGTGTATGTGTAGGGGCCATCTAGACATACTATGAGTTGGATAAGAATCAAATTCAATTCTGAAACATATCAGTGGCTGAGCTGCCACAAACCGATAAATGATTTACACTTTTGAAAGTGAATACTGGATCGTTACATGTGTGTGAATTATCAATCTAAAGATTTTTTCATTCCAGTGTCATTAATTTGCATGCCATTGAGTTATAATAAGTGTTTTGGTTAAAATAGGCCCATTATTTTAAAGTCGAACAGAATGTTTTGTTTTGATATCCCATAAATGATTCATTCAAATATAACTGCTGACCACATGCCCCCCAATCCTGCCATCTGTCTGTGATAGATGATGCAGCGGTCAGGTGGTAGGCCAAGTCACTCGAGGGATGTAGCGCCATGGAGTTTAGTTAGTTTATCAATTTACCAACATTAAAAGGAAATTACACAAAATATGGGTTAGTTTAGTTATGTAAATAGCGATTACTTCCTGAGGTATGTCATGTTCTATAACGATAGTCCAGATTTCCTATCATTCTACATTCATGGGATCAAGATTCCATATTTTTCAGACTACAGTATAAGATGCTCCGGACCATAAGGATGGAAGTAGATAATGTAGTGGATGGATGGTAAGCCCTGTCTTTCTGTGGCATGTAGTACTAATGCATTAATTAGTGTTAAATGTAAATAAGGAAGTAAATTTTAATAATACCAATGTAGTAAAACAACAAAAGATCAACTAAAACAGAAGAATACCAAAACTCAGCCACTGTATATAATAATGACTAAACGATTTGAAAATCATACTGTATTGTGAAAGGATTGTCCAACCTTTATTATAGAACGCCAAGGCTAGATTGAAATTGGCTCATTTTGGTTGAAAATGAGGACCATAAGTAATTAAAATTAATTCCATGCAGAAGTTCACAAATAGCAGTATTACATTGTTTACCATAAAAGTTACTCTATTCTCCCAATATCCTACATATACATAATTATATTCGTTCTGATGTTACTTTCTACTCATTCATTTTTAGTGTTTAATGTAGGCCTACGCCTATTGGCATTTTCTTAAGTAAAGTGTGTGTGTGTGTGTTTTTTTTTTTTTAAATCCTTCAAAACTCGTTTTGTATATCAGCTCCCTGCTCTATGTACCTGAATGGAAAATAAGTTGATAGTTGATTGAATAGAATATAAGTGGACCTTTGCATTTTTTGTTGAGGAGCCCTGGGCCAGAAGTTATTTCTGAGCTGAAGGTCAGCAAATGATGGCTTGCTGAAATAACAATAGCACAGATCTGTTGTTAGGGTATTGACGTAAGTAAAGTTTCCTCTCCCATTGCCATTTGTTAATAATGTCAAAGGGATATAGCATCTATTTTCAGGCTTCTCTTTATTGAAAGAGTTCTGATGGGGACCTAATTATTAATTACATTTTAGATATCCCATGAGGGCATGTCCCCTATTTTTTGTTTGCACACATAATCATATTTTGCTCTTCCCACTTTTCATATACTGGTATAGCGTAAACATAGAAGTGAGGCATGAAAACTTCTGAGATTGTGACTTTTATGGGTATCCTAATTAAAAGAAAAGAATTCTTGGTGTCATGCCAGCTGTGCCATATGCAAATGCGTATCAGTTTGAAATAGTTTTAAGGTTTTAGATGATTATCAAGAGCTGATTATGAACAAATTTGGTCATTTTTCCTTAAGATTTTTTCAAGAGCTATTTTCAAAATTGTGGATTTTGTGAAAAAGTCTATAAAAAGTGTTTTAACAACTTCTGATTATTTCTTATGGTTTTTTACTTGAAGAGCAAGATGAATGCAACACCATACAGGTATTACAATGGCATGCGCAGATATCGTGACATTATATAGCAGCCAAATACAAAGTATTTCAAGGTTGTGGTGTGTCTGTGTTTTAGTTTACTGAATAGAACATGAAGTTAGTAAAAAAAAAGTGTGCATGGAACGCCACGCGACAGAAGTGAAACTCTTTTTGATTTTTTCAATTTTAGATTATTGGATTTTTCAATTTTGTATTTTTTAATTTCTGACCTTTATTTTTTTTATGTTATAATTTTGGATTTTTTAAGTTTTAGATCATTGAATTTTTATTTTTTGGATTTTTTAATTTTCGATGTTTTAATTTTGGATTTTTTAAATTTTTTATTTTTTAAATTTTGGATATTTGGATTTATTATTTTTGGATTTTTTATTTTTTTAATTTTGGATATTTGGATTTGTTATTTTAGGATTTGTTATTTTTTAAATTTTGGATTTTTGGATCTTTTAATTTTGAAATTTTTGATTTTTTAATTTTGGATGTTTAGATTTTTTAAATTTTGGATAAGCCTAATCATTGAGTTGATTGTTTTCTGTGCAGTCCGTTCCATCACACCTTACTAATTTCGTGACGATTTTGAGCGTTACACAAGCTCCCGATTTACCCCTACCGCGGCTTCAAAAAAATAAAAAAGAAGAAGAACCTGAATGATAGGAAATTTGGCACAGAGACAGTGCTAATGTTGTGTGAATGCATACTGTTATTGTGCTTTTATCGAATATGACTTTTTCCTAGCAAAAAGGTGTAAACCGAAACATTGGTGGCGTGTTTGATTCCTCTGCAAAAGTCTTAATTCCCAAACATAGTTTTGCTCTAAATAATTACATAATGTACATTATGTGCATAGTTTTTAGAATAGATGAGCGAAATAGAATATTTCCAGCTCTCGAGCGTTAATCATGAAAGTGCAAGCAATCTTGCTTTCTTTTAAAATACACAAATGCTAAAATAGAATCTCCAAATGTGTAGACATATCCTACCCATATTTCATTTCAGATGCCATCTTCTCAATCTGCCATATTATCATTAACAGCATATCATGTGGCAAATTATCTTTAATTCTTGTGTTGCTTCGTACAACTTTAAATCAAATGATTCATTGAAAATGCTTACATCAAATAAAATGAGTAAGCTTACAAAGTTTCATGTTTGAATTGCAATAGTGTGTAGCGTACATTTCATTGCACAGTGTATATCATTGTTTTCTTCTCCCAGCTTTATGAAATGTTCACAAGAAAAAAGTGTTAATTTGGAAGCGTGTTGAAGGTGCTGTGAAAAGTATTAAGTGTTTTGTGCATAAAAATAATTATGAATCCTAGTCTTTTAAAGTAGGTTTTAAAACATAAAAAATTAACCACTGAATAAGAAAATTCCAACTTGCCAAATTTGGTGTAATTACAATTCATAGTAAATTATATACTTACGTTATTTTTGTGGCTAAGTCTTGCTAACACCTTAAATAAAGTCTTGCTAAGTCCCTTAAAATATAACTGAATTATATTATAATGAATATTGTACTGTACTGTTCATATTTGAACGTGCCAGCAGAACAGCGTATCAGGCGGCAACCATTTTATATCAGGGTTCTGTGCTAGGCAAGAGGTACGGAATGATACTCTACTTTTTAGAAGACAAATCAGACTGTAATATAGCAGACTTAAAATCTAGGTATCCCTCCTTTAAAGTGATGAATCTTGTTTCAAAAGTTTGTAGTAATTAGATATAAATATATGGTTACTGGATGCATGATATGAGTTCACTGAATTTATACCATCAGGATGAAATAGTCTGTTAGGCTCTGACTTTCTAGCCCATGTCTTTAGATTTATAGACATTTGAAAGAACTACAGGAAAAAAATATGGCACACCAGCAATGGCTACAGCTTAAGTAGCATTATATAACCATTGTTAATCATTCCAAATAATTAATTTAAGCCATAACATTAAGATTTTATTTTTATGTGCTTCACAGGTTAAGAATTATGGATACATCGCAGTAACGTGAAGTTCACCTTTAAGGTACCAACTGTGGCCAAAGACTCAAGAAAAGAGGTTTGTACAATTTAGGACTTCAGCTCCAAACCTATAAGTGTAAACTTGTCTTACAAGATAACAAAATTTCAGCACTCCTGCGATGATTATGATACTGGCCAACCATCGTTAAGTAACAATAACAAACAAACATGTTTAATCTAAACTCACTTTATACATTATATTCAATATATTCCTTTTGTGTTCTGCATCTCTGAAAACTGTCTTTAGTGCAACTGCATGCTTCATTTTAAGCCATTTTTCTTTTATTGGTTTTCTTTAAGTTTCCGTTGCTTGGAATATCAGCTAGGATTTTAAAGGAAATAAAGGAAATGCTTCTAAAAAATAACAAGATTTTAATATACAAGGCTGCTTTATTTTATTTTAACAACAAAGATAAGTTCATCTTTAATTCAGAATTACATGAACACAACACAAAGAGCAAAGACATTATACATATTTTTAAATATCGAACTTTGAGATACACTAAATCGCCAGTTTACATTATTAGTCAAGTTATAAATAACTTACTAGTCAGTATTTTAAATGTGGAGAATCTCAGGTGTTTTAAATTTAAACTGAAAGAGTATTAGTAGGATTTAAGGAGTTTTACATAAATTATTTCTGCAGTCACTGTAACCTTATTATTGACAGTGTCTATACAATGTATAGCTAAAGATACAGTAAAATGATTATTGTATCATTGAACCATTAGCTTTCATGTATAATCGATGTATACATGAGGGAGTTTTCCCTAATGTATTCAAAACTTCAGTAGTTGTGCCAATCCATAAGCATGATGATCCAATGTGTCATCAAAACTATAGACCTATTTCAATTCTAAGTGTATTCTCAAAAATCTTAGAAAGATTAGTTCATATTACAATGACAAACTTCCTGCAGAATTCTAATTTATTAACGAATATCAACATGGTTTCATATCTGATGGGTCAACTGACTCTGCTTTGTGTGCTTTTAATAATCTAATTTATAATGCAATGAATAGGGTGAAACAAATAGTGTGCCTCTCTTTTGATCTCTCCAAAGATTTTGACACCTTAGATCTAAAGGTAATCTATATAATTAGAGGAAGTGTTTGCCTGTCTCTGTCTGTCTGTCTGTACGCGATGCGCAGCGAAATCTACTGCCACCTAAGTTACGGAATTCTGTTATGGGGCAATCATTCTACTGCTAAGAAATTATTTATTTTGCAGAAGAAAGCTGTGAGAATTATCAGCGGAGCTCCCTTAGGATCTCATTGTAAACCTTTGTTCTCTAAATTAGGGATCTTGAGTTTGCCATCAATGTATGTCTTGAGCTGCCTGCTGTATATGAAAAATAATGTTTGCACTTCCACTGCTAATCTTTATACTCATAATTATTTAACTCGAAATAGAGATAACGTTTATCCGAATAAAAACAAATTCAGCATCGCTCAAAAAAGTTTTGACACAGTCTCTATCAAATTATTCAATAGTTTACCTGATGGCATTAAGAAGTCAACCCTACAAGCCTTCAAGAGGGTACTCAAGACTAAATTGGTGGCCAACCCAATCTATGACCTTGACGAATTTTTCAGTATCAATTGGTAGCCCATAATGTTTTATTTTCTGACGTTGCTATACATTCTGTGAATGTCTCCAGCATAAGAACTCTATCTATCTATCTATCTATCTACTGAACGCAGAGATATGAAATTTTACAAGTAGATGGACTGAAGAGTGGCCGAATGCACCTTGAAGCCAGATTTTTTTTTACTTTTGCTTTCATTTGCGAGTTGCAAGTGAAAATCTTTCAGGAAACATGATCGAAGCAGGTGACTTTGCCTTCTTTCATCAAACATTGATCGATTTGGATGTAACTCACTATGCAGGGGTTTTCTGGGTCAGGAAACTAACCTGAGATAATTTTCCCAAGCTGCGCTTTCTAATCATGGAATGCACTTCAAATTCGGATTTTTAGCTGTTTCATCATTTATTAATCATTTAGCTTAGGTATACGAATGTTTCGGGTGCAAGTGTTAATAAATATAATGTTTTAATGATTTTGCTCTTAATTTTTAATCTTTGAATTAATTACCATGGGCGAAACCGTGGGGAACTGAAAGTTGTAAATAAATTAGAATCCTTTGGATGTAGGGGTATGTATTTACAATTTTTAAAAAAGAGAACAGTATTTCTGGAACTTATGACTTGAATATGGGTGTTCCTCAAGGCTCAGTGTCTGGTCCACTTATTTTTCTTTTATAGGCCTACATAAATGACATGCCTGATCATATAAGCGACAGAGAAGTTCTCCTATATGCTGACGATACATTCATCTTGTTGGAAGCAATGAGTTCGGATGAACTGAAACTTACAGTTGAAAGAGCTGTTACTCAACTTAAATAATGGTGCTTGAAAAACAGGCTGATTATTAAAATAAACAAAACTTTGTGCATAAAGTTTTATCATAGAAACACTGACAGGAATATATTTACTTTTAACTGTGACAATTCCATAATTAAATCTGAACTGAACACAAAATTTCTGGATCTGTACATCAACAATATTTTGAGCTGGAATTATCAATTCATTTTATTTAAAAGAAAATTAATGCAGGTGGGTTTGCACTCATGCAATTAAGAAATATTTTAGATAGAAAAGGTTTAATTGAATTACTACTCATTAGTGTTTTCTTATATCAGCTATTGCACATTTTTATAAGGTGCTTCAGTGAATTGCAAAAGAATATTTATCAGTCAAAAGAGAATTATCAGAATGAGCTTCAACTTAAAGAGCAGAGTATTTTATAAGTACTATACTATTTTAGAACATCTCACATTTTAACTCTTCCATGTATATTTATTTACAAATGTTTAATTTTAATTAATGATAATGAGAATTCCTTAGTTAGAAACCTAGATTACATTTATGATACCAGAAAAGCATCTTCTTTTAGTTTTGACATGCCTAGACTAACTAAATATGAAAAATCCCCCTGTTACGAAAGGAACTACCAAAACACTTCAAAGGGCTTCCTATAAAATTATTCAAGAAAAGGATAAAAGAATTTCTTACAGAAAAGTGTTACTCTGTAAAGGAGTATTTGGATGACTGTTCTACTCATGCGCAGCGTGTTTGATATTGGCCAATATCGTTTAGCAGTTCCTCGGATATAGACCAATCACATTAATCTTATAATATCCCTCCTTGGAATGCAAAGATGCAATTTTATCTGATACATCAGCTCGTTACTGGACACATAAGGGATCAGCGTGTGGTGATTAATAAATCAGTGATATTCCATAGCAGTAAAGCTGTCCTTGGTGTGAATTGAACAGTGGTTTAAAGCTATATACAGTACTTTGGCCAGGAAACATGAACTAAATTCTACAGCAATGTTTCCCCCCCCCCCTCTTTTCTGTACCTTTGTCAAAAAAAGTGACTGTTCTTCCTCAAATAACTATCTACAGGGTGTTAATGAATAACACCGAAATATTTTACCTGTGTATAGAGGGGACATAGACAAGCAACTTTTATTAGGACATTTTTGCTCTATGACGTAAAATGTGTATGCTACAGGGCATTAAATTCCTTAAAATGTTGTGCTCATAACTCAATAATTGAGCGAAATAGGGTTGCAATTTTCATTAAATTGACTTCATGCCTTCTTAGCGATCGATAAAAACCTGATTCTTAACAATTCATCAACAGCTATACCATAATTTTGTGTTTCCATAATCTGCAAAATTTACTGATTAATTACATGATTGCCTGCCACTGCATTATGTTTTTATTCCTAATTCCAAACCTAACAAAAATGTTTCGTTTGTCTTTTTTTCCCTCAGAGTTGTAAGATATCGATCGTCATTTATTTACAATTTTCCCGACCACTGCACAACGCCGTGGGTGAGTCGGTAGCGCGCCTGCCTTCCACTCCGGCGGCCCGGGTTCGATTCCCGGCCGGGTCGGGGATTTTTCAGTAGTGAAGAATCCCTTTCCCGGGTTCAGGACTGGGTAGGTTAAGTCTTAGGTTAAGATAATGCACATTGTGCGCGATTCCTTAATTAATATTCACTGTTCCTTTGTTTCCCATCATTTCAAGTATTAGAAGACAGTGGCGTGCATATCCTTGGGATATTTTATGTTATAACAGGAAGAATTCAATCCATAGAGCAAAAATCTCCTAATAAAAGTTGTTTGTATATGTCCCCTCTATACACAGGTAAAATATTTCGGTGTTATTCATTAACACCCTGTATAAATTTCCCTTCAGGAAGAAATTGTAATCAAAACTATTCTGTAGATAACAAATCGGGTGGGAATTCTCGTAATAAAATGCTTTATGAGTCACTTAGTAAAATCCTGATGTGTCACTAGTTGATAAGAAAGCAGGAGTTTGTATTAAACAGAATAGTTTGGTTTGTGGTAAGGATATGACTGGTGTAGCTGTATATCTACTGTTTATTAGCATGTGCTCCAGTGTCCTGGGAAAATCCTAGTAAGCATGGTGATAATAAAGTAATACCTATGAGTTGAAAACTTGGTTCTACATTAGTTGTAAGAGCAATGCATTAAATATCATTAGTTACTAACTAACCTGTGAGTTAAAAACTTGGTTTTACATTAATTGTGAGAGCAATGCATAAAATATTATTACTAACTGACAGATTAGTAATTTAATATAAACTGAAGAAATTAAGTCTCTCATAATAATAGTTGTTTAATTTTTCTATGTAATTTATATCAGTCAAAATAAAGTCAGGTAAACTGATATAACAAAGTGCCAAATGAAGTAAATAGGCCGTATTTCACATGCTTCTGATATACATGATACAAACTTTGTACTATCAATACTGTTATAGAGACCTATCTAAAACATGAATGTTTATTATTAAATATTATAATAATACATTTAGTAAGCAATTCATTATCAGTAATGTAAATAAATAACCTTACAAACTATGATCACAATTCCACCTATAATCACAATTACTATCACACTATAATAACAAAATACTGGCAAATATTTATAATTAACATGTGTTTACTTACCATGAGTTATCTGAAGGTATAAAATTTTCTCTGTTGATTGCAGGTATCCATTTAAGCCATCTGGATTCATTTTTGGGGAACTTAGACACTTGGACAGATTTTCTGTTGGTATTATTACTACATATTGTATAGCCAGAGACACAAAACTTATTAGGCATTTTCCCTGTTTCTGTATAAAAATACAACTTTCATCCAGCATAACGTATTTAATGGCTGACTGATGCATTTTCACTAGCAAACCTGGCCTGCTATAGATGATGTGTATATTATGACATCTTAACTGAGAAGGCCGTGGTTATGTTTAGCAAAAGAAGGCAGTGCATCGCGGCTTTGTAATATAGTGATGATTTGCCATTTAAAAAAGCATGTGACCGTTAATTATTCATTACTCCAGTACTGGTGAACCGATTTGGTCCAAAATCAATAGGCTTCGTCCCATGGAAATTATAAAATGCATATACAAAGTTTCATGAAAATCCGATAAAGCTGTTTCAGTTATCATGAGTACAGACACATGGATGGACAGACATTTTTCCCCTCCACCATACGATCTTATAAAGTACCATTCTGGCACTTAATAAATTCAGATTCATAAATTTGTTATATTCCCATGACCAAGATAATGGTAATGCTGTCAGTATCAAGCGTAGTGCAGAACTTCTGTGCCTGTAAGTTGTAAACAGATAGAAATACAGGCACCTCATGTAACAGCTGATTGCGTCTACTTACCTTGTTAAGTTCAAGGACAGTTCAGCTAATTATTGAAAAGTTAAAAATTCACTTGGAATATGAAAATGTATTTTTTACTTTACTGAAGAAGATGTAATGAAAGTAATCAGACAGCCAATCCTCAGGATACTTCATTTATAATATTATTGGTAGGGGGCGGATTTCTATGACATGTCATATTTTTCCTCTTTGCATTATTTCAGACTTCTGACTAATTTAAACCCGATTCCAAGCATCCTGGTGAAAATGGAACGACTTTTATTGCATATAACTGCATATTTAGGAAATTTTCAACTAACTGTAGCATATTTAGTATGAGTATACAATATTTATGTCATATTTTTGGCATATTTGTGTGCATATTAAATAAATTTTGAAGTTTCATGTCATATTTTGTAAATTTTGCATTATAATGATACTTTTTGAGAATTTACAGATATTTTAAATAATTAACACTATATTTTAATAAAAAAATATTGTAATGAAACTTAAAAATATATATACACAATCTGTAAGTGATAAAGTCATATTTTAAACTCTATTGGTCATATTTTAATGTTTTTTAGGTCATGAATGCATGCATATATCCTATTTTTTTAGGTCATAGAAATCCGCCCCCTAATTATTTGGTTTTTTTTTTATAGGTGATGTTGGACTCGGCAGGTGTGGAGAGATTTAGCCTGAAAGGCAAGAAGTGGAAATATCGTGGTGAAGGGAATGCGAACTTGGTGCTAGCTCTGCCTCAGGAACGCAAGATAGTGCGATTGCGAAAATGTGATGGTGTTGGGAAAAATGAAAGTGAAGATGTGCTGGCTGAAAGAGAGCGTGAACATGTCTGGCGGGAAGCTGTTTTCTGCCGTGGCATCATGGTACCACTACTTGGCGAATCATATATCCAGCCACCTACAGCTGCTAGAATGGATCGTACAGAGGTTAGATTGGACATTTTTATTTTATTAATTAGTTGTATTTTTCTATTTTCTTTCTATCCACCTTCCTTTCTTTTTTGTCATTTGTCATTGTCCTAGGACTTAACAATATTATGGTATTAGCCTTCAATTTCATAAAATATTTGCTAACGTTCCTAGTTATAAATCTATGTCACTAAGTTATTTGTACATATTTTTAATATTATTGTTATAAAAGAAGATATGTTTATTGAAGGAACTTAATTAACTTCTGATGCAAGAAAACAAACAGTGACTAAAATATGTGTGTTTTTGGCCCAAGAGGAATAATCAGCTTCCCCTTAGGACTATAATATTACAATATATAAGTTGCAAAGAATATTTTAATTATCCATTTTAAGTTCTGTATTAATTTTGATTGAAAGTATTATTTGTGCTTTGTAAGAAAGCTGATGAAGCTCGAGAATGCATGAACTGTGATACTGTCCCCCACAGCAAAGAAAGTCTCCGGGAATTGAGGCACAGAGAGGACATTCCTGTTTTTACAGGGGTCTGTAACACCTATAATCTGTTTATGGTACACGGGATAGCTCAGCTCACTGGTTTCAGTTTACAGCCCATTCAAAAACATCTGGTCAAAGTCTGGTGTCACACTGAAACTTCGCACACAGTGGGAGCATGTTTTTTGAATGATTATTCTGTAGCATGTTTTCTCTTTTGCATACGTCCTCTGTCCTTCTCGAACGGGTACCAGTCCACGCATTCCTGCCACGGTCTTACTCTCTGTTGGCCGGACAGAACTATAGCTGTAGTTTCTGTAAGTTTGCAGTAAATCCAAACATTGTACTTGGGCCATTCCAGAAAAAAGTCAACCAGGACATGGATTTCTAAAAGTGAATCTAATTAGAAAGTAAAACCATATTTATGTAGGAGAAGGATTATATTTCACGGGAATATTTTGTTTTTTGAAGATATATTTTATTTAGTGCAGTTAGGAACTCATGGAAAAAGAACCTCTTTTACACCAAGTATGTGACTGAATTTCTTCACCATTGTCATTGATAATTTTCTTTCAAATAAAGGTAAAAAACTTAACAATTAATCATAGAATTAGTATCTGGCATTCATTAAGATTCTTTAAATGCATTTATAGATGTATTTTAAAAAGGTTTTATGTATTTTAATTAATAGTGGATGTTTGTGTGCATTAGGCATGTAATTCCGTCACGAAAACGGACATTTTTCTCTGTTACTATTAACGTAATGGCAGTAGGTGGGTGAAAATTTGTATGCAAAGCTAGTTTTGCCTGCTTTACAACCAGACCATATCATTTGTTTCACACGATTACATTTAAATCAATATTTAGGGTCGTGACGGAATTACATAACCTGTTTCACACACTGAACCTCTTACTAATAAACAGTGCTTAACATGAACTAAGTTAGTGTAAGTTGAAAAAAAGGTATTTAATACTAAAATAAGAATAATAGGCATACTGGAACTTTATTAGGCACAGAAAATTATCTGTAATATTTTATTGGTTTATTTGGAGTATCAATTTCTTCAGTGACCGTAATGTGTAAAACAGCAGCAGAACGTCAGCAGGAAAAGAAAAAAAGAATACAGGATTACATGAAGAAATGAAAAAGACAGGGAGCAGAAAGCAATTAAAAAAAAAAGCATCTATGAACCATCTTCAAGTCAATGAACTAAGATGACTACAGTGTTTTGCAGATGACAAACAATTTGTCCTTCTCCTGCTTAGATACGCACAGGGCCGTAGCTAGGCGGTGGCTAGGTGGGCGACCGCCAAGGGCGCAGGTACGAAGGGCGCAAATTTAACCATGAAAAATCCCGATTTTTTTAGGGTGGTGCAATTTATCAAGCAATATAAATTCCACGTTAGTGGAAGAAATCTTTCAGGTTATTAAAAATTAATGCACGTGAACTATCTATACCTATAGTATTATGCCGATTGTCTACAAGCAAAAAGCAGTCATGCAACGTCCTTTAATTAACACGATTCATATTGACAGAGTAAAACATAAATCATGAACAGTATGGAAAGCAGTGTCCACCAAGTAATGCTGAAGAAATTCCCGACTTATTCCCTGATTTTCATTGATCATTTCAGAAATTCCCGGCCAAAATATCATTATGAAGCACTTCCTAATAACTGTGTAAGAAAAGTTATTGGATTATAATACTTAAAATAAGAAAATTTTTTAGTAAAAAAAGTAATTGCAAACAATAATTACTTAGGTTATAACAGATACAAAAGTAAGGAACAGCAAAATACATTAAATATACTTTCATATAGGCCTATTATTGTCTAAAAGTCCTTTTGATCCCACTTATTTTTTCTTCAGCAACTTAATTTGTTCATCTAGAGTAGTTTTATTTTCCTCTCTTCTAGTTCTTATCTTCAGCTTTGCAATTTTTCGAATTTTCCCGGATATTTTAACAAATTCATTGACTTTTCCCGGATTTTCCCGACCATACGAAATTCCCGGCCTTTTCCCGGATTGCCGGATTTTCCCGACCAGTGGACACCCTGGGAAAGATATAACGCCAATGAAAATTAATATGTACGTTATTATTGTGATGAAAGTGGTTCAAATCAATCCCTTTTCAGCTGATTGTCGTCCTCAGTGCTACTACTGTCGGCAGGATTGATTACAAAGCGATCAACAATGGCATCGCTCATACTGTTACATGCTACATGCAAAAATGACTGACCAACTATATTATTACAACAGAAAAAGCCGAATGCGCAGATCTCAATTCCTTTTGTTATTACTATTTTATTGTAAATTAAGTGTGAACTAAAATTTCTTATTTTAAAAATGTTTAGTTTTTTTAATCACACAATGTATTAATGTACATTAAAATTAATTTCTGTAACTTTACATTGAATAATATGTGTTGTGATCCGCGGCCGATGCACGCTCTGCCAGCTGGCAGTACACATGCTGTTTGTTTTGATCAAGTTCCCTTCTAAGGCCGGCGCTGATATTATAGTCGCTGCTATTATTTTTAATTATATTATACTGTAATAGGGCCCGGATTCTGATGACCTAAAATTGTTTGAAAAATGACCTATAAAATGACCCCAAAATTTAAAGAAAATGACTTAATAATTATAAAGAATGACCTAAAAACTGATATTTTATTTATACAAAATTATTATTGTACACACAAAATTATAGAATCATTTGTTTAAAACCTTAAATTCAGAGAGGATGTTGTAGGTCTAAAAAAACGTTGATTTTTGCTGTGAATATTCTTTCCTTACGGAATTTTATACTGGCACTGAGGCACTGGCGAGTCAAACATCGGTATTTCCTTTTGCGGTCTGCCGGATTATATTGTTTATTGACGGTAAACAGTAGTTTGCATTCTCAAATACAAGCAGGTGGCAGACTCTGGTGCCAAGTCAATCTAATAACAACAGTAATGTAATACAACATTTTGGCGTTCCTTTGATTCTCGTTTCCGACTGAGACATGACAACACTTCAACATAGAGTGTGTCCTTCTGGCATTAAACAAACACTTCAAAGACAGCACCGCTGGGGACGAAATAAATGCCCTAAAAATATAAAATTGCATACATTGTCAAAAAATGACCTAATAAAAATGCATTTCTATAATCTAGAGGGCATGATTATGATTTATCTACAAATTGGCAATGTCTATGCAGCATCAATAAAAAAGATGACATGTCATTAGAATCCGGGCTCTGATTATTATTGTATTTTTTTAACTAAGCTATTTTTAAATTAAACAGTGAACAATATTAATGTTTGTGTTGTTTCGTCTCTTGTTGATGTTGGCGTTGCTTCTGTTGTATAGGTAAGAATTTTTTTTTTATTTCATATTTATTTTGTTAACCTTTAGGCAGTACAGACTGCAATCGGTCATATAAGCTATTTACATAAAACTTATCAACAACATTAATACTTACATTAATACTTATCAACAACAACCTAAGCTATGCTAATTCAATATATAATTATTTACAATCTTATAAACATATAATTATACGAGTCAATTGTTATACTAATACTATAACCTAAGTGACACTAAATGAACAAAGTATACTTATAGTTTACACTAATTTCTACCCTTTTACATCATGTAATTATTTGCACTAAGTTGTTCTATTCTATTTGCATGTCTGATTCTAGGTATTCTTGAATATTATAAAAAGGATTTTTTTGTAGCCAGGAATATAGTTTTACTGTAAATAAATTTGGGGACATTTCTTGAAGTTTATCTGGTAATTTGTTATATAATGTTATCCCAATATTGTTATGATTTCAGTAAAAAAATGTGCCAACTAAACTACCATGACCATCATAGCTTAGTCTACATTATTAGTTTTGATCTATTAGGCAGTGGTTTTTTAAAGAAATGGGACCAAATAAAACCTTCTGCAAGCGAATTTAAGAAAATCAGTTTTACAGAAATTTAAAAAAATTGTTCATTTGGAGGGCGCATATTTGTCAAACTCGCCAAGGGCGCAGAAGGACCTTGCTACGGCCCTGGATACGCAGTCCAATCAGAGGTGGCGAGACGGAGGGGAGACTCTTACTGCTGGCAACACTTCGTTCGCTCTTACACTTGATTGGTGGTGAAGGAAATTGCTTCCCATTTGAAAAATACTGTAATTACATAACAGTCCAGAAATTAAGAAGTAAGAAAAAAGAACGTAGAAATACTGTAGAAGTTCCCTCAACTAGTGGCCATTTTGCTTCACCACATTCTCCATACAAATCAAGACAATCTTTTTGAAAAGCTGTGAAAAAGGCTCTGAATACTCTCCCTGCAAGTCCACGAAAGTGCTCATCTGTGGTCAAGGATTTAACTCCAATTACAGATAAAACTGAAAACCTCAATCAGTAGGTTGTCAAACTGTACAAGCCCTTTTCAATCTTGATCATATAAGTTGGATGTGCCCAGGAAGTAAAGATTTTATATATAAAATAAAAGAGAATCTAGAAAGACTGAAGTCCAAAAAAGGTACATGTTGATGACTCTCAAAGAAGCAAATGCCTTATTCTTTGAAACTCATACCGAAATAAGTGTAGATTTTCTTTATTTTGCAGTTTGCAAAGGTTATGAAAGATGGAATAAAGTCAAAGGCGTTTCACATTCCAGAGACATTCATCATGTTAGAGTAATTGATCTGTACAAAATTTCTACCAAACTGTACAAATCCTCAGAATATTGCGATAGCCTATACATTATTTCATAAGCGTAACTGATAAACAGGAAGATCATTCCGATGAAGGCCAGGTATATACAATTGTGATTTTGTGTAAGCCACTTATGCTAGGGGAAAAAGCAAACATGTTTTTTTGTAGGTCAAATAACCTCCATAGATCCACACAACCTCCACAAGTTTGAAGTTCTTAAAGATGATAAAGGAATTAGCTCTTTCTATTTCATGGACAAAAAATTAGATAGTTACATGCCAGTAAAAAAGTAAAAAAAGTGAAGTGTTCCCTATTAAAGGCCATGGAGGCCCAGAGGGTTCCAGGATGTTGAGACTCGCAGATTTTTAAATAATCGGCACATGAAAGTGGTAAAGTTGTCAGCCTTATGCACTGGCCGCCTTTACCCCCAGGATTGCTCCTGGTACTAATTTCTGTTAGAGGCTGAGTCGACCCCAGGGCCATAGTGCCATATGCCAGTGACCTGCAGAAATTACCTGAACAACCAGTATTTCAAGTAAGAGGGTGTCGTAGTCATGTTTCCACCAAAGTGTTATGGGTGAATAATCTTAAACAAGCCAGATACTGAAAATAATTATATATTTAAGTATTCTTTATATATATGCAACCTGATCCTATTTTATTTTGTTTAATAGCATTAAAAACTCATTTAAGTGTTAACTAGATATAAACAGTCTACAATCTTAATGAATGGTATGAGTACTGTTCAATTACATAAATTTTAATTTCACAGGAAAATTTGAAATTCCGTCACGTAATTCCGTCACACTCATTCATTCGTTAATGGTATCTAAATAAAAAGATGTAATTAGTTTAGAATTTAATCACATAAACTACAGCTCTTCTAGTTTAGAATGATATGTAAATAAAGTTCCTCAATCCTTAGAGTTCACAGAGTTTCAGAAGGTTTCACGCTATGGTTTGTATGTGGTTGACTTTTTGTAATTCCGTCACAAATATTAAAAACATTTTTTCCCTTCTAAAAATTGTTTAAATCCAGTAAACTTATATATGCCTAGAAGCGTCCATACATCACCTATCAACACACAAAGAATCACTTTCTCTCATAAACATAGCTCAATGTATCTGTAAGGACTATGGCAAAAAATACATGCACTTTGTAATTCCGTCACAAATGGAATGGCCCACTTAATTTATTGCTGCTGTTATATGGTTTTATTTTACATACTACTAATTGAAAGAAATTAAATTAAATGCAAGATATAAAATCACCCTCCACATGTGATTTACGATCATTTGAATGATACTAAAAGTGTTTTCTGATTTAATCAAGAAGAAATAAAGTGAACATACAACAAATCTATGACATACTTTGAAATTTGCTTTATAATAGGGATAGAGCCTGCCAAACATTTTGAGCAGATGGCGTTGGTACACTAGCCATACGCACTTGCCATTCATCTCTTGTCTATCCAGTTGTGTGCTCTCAACATCATTTCAAATGGAGTTTCATCTTCCCAGACCAAAAAATGTGTTCGTAATTTCCTATTTTTATAGCGAATAAGACTCTGCTAGGCATACTTCTTTATTTACTGGGCCCTTCTACAATGTTTCTGTGTCAATAAGCGAAAGTGACCAGTCATCCTGTTATGATCCAAAAGATTTTTATAACTTTTATTCTCTATTTTATATTACAGTATGTAATATTTGTAATTATTATACCTTTTCAAATTTTCAGATTTGTTTGTTACAATACAGGAACTATTTTAAATGTTTACATCGCAATGTTATGTTGAGTATTTTAATAACTAAGCTTTAGGCCTATATTTATAATAAATAGATAGACACGTTTTTAAGGCCTAATTTTTGTTAAAAACTTAGAAGTATTCTGTTTTCAACATGAGAAAATATGGTCACATTAAATAAGCTGAAAGAAAAATTACAGCAGATAGCCTCTGAATAACACAAAAAAAGGAAGAAACTGACATATAATGTGAGAAATTTCCAAGTTTACGTCACTATGCTACAGACTTAAAATAATAGGTTATGAAATTATGTAGGCCTATATTTATACACAATGGAAGATTGGCTGTTCTCTCTTCACACCACAGCGATCACTCGATGATGTAGTGGTTAAGATGACTGGCTATGAGGCTAGTGATCCCATGTTCGAATCTTGCTTGGTGCATAAATTTGTAGGATAGGAATAGGTCCCAAATAGGAAGATACGGTGAAGAGTAAGTGAGAGAAGGAGGAAAGAGGAAGAAAATAGAAGAAAGGAAAAAAATTAAATTTCCCCCCATTTGTAATGGTGCTAGTAGTTCCACCAATGCCTCATAGATGTCTCTACTCCCCGTCCTAAACCCCTCCTTCCCAGACAGGTCCCTTTGGTGAGTTAGGTGGGCGGAGCTTAAATGGCGACCTGTTCTTTCACTTTCCCTAGTTTTATACTTTTGTTGTGCCCCATCGAAGTTTCGATAACACTACACATGTCAGGATTGGCTTTAAGCCGAGGAATGGATAGGCACTGCTGTGGATAATATAGGATAACATGCAATGTGATTAATTATTTTCATGCACCATTAAATAATAATCATAAATACTATAAATATAAATATTAATTTATTTTAAATTAATATAATAAAAATTATCTAAAAAAAAATGGTCTTTGATTCTACATAAATTATATTTCTCTTTACTTCAAAAATTTGACTTGCTAATTCTTAACTGTGTAATTTAGTATAAATTCTTAAAACTTTACTTTTCTAATAAAACGTTTTATAACATCTTATTTCTTTTGAAATAATCTACTGAAATTATCTTTATCCTTTACTGAAATAAATGTTTAAACTTACAGTTTATTCTTGACAGAAATTCCAGCGTCATCATCTTGATCTGCAGGATTACTTCATAACCGTTGAAAAGCTGAGCAACAAGAGAGCTTTTAGCGGCAATGCAAGCCCTTAAATAAATTTTCTACATGACGCTAGTACCCCGAAAACCTACCGTCAATATGTCGCGGGAGGTTTGATTATTATGCGTCTATTTCGGTACTTAAATCGTTATTAAATTAAATCTTTCATTAAACATTCTGTGATTTAATGTATACTTCGGTAAACTAAATGCAAAACAGGAATATACTCTGTTCAGCAATAATCGTAAATATTCGACATTATTCCGAGATTTTAACCAATAAAATACATTTATAAGTTATGCAAAATTCGCTATTCACCACACACTGTGTGTTAAAAAGTATGTCTAACTCAGCAACCTTGAAGAGGCCGGTGGATTCAAGCTAATGCTGACATACACATTCTTATTCTCTTGACACTTCCTGCTGTCTGCTTCAATAAAGCCTTTCTTCATATGGTAACTTAAATTATCAAAATAATAAATATATTTTTATTTCGTTCATTAGGACCTAACGTTCTGGCATAACACAGCCCTTATCTCTCCAAAAAGGCGATTACTATCAATATAGTACGCGCTTTTCAATTTGTTTTCATCCCTCCTGCTGGGTAGGCCAAAATGTACAGGGTGGCTTGCGAAAGACTTATCTATTCGCTTGGAGCCCCCTCTATTAATTCATACACATGTCTAAAGAGAGTCCATTCTCGACATTGACCTATTGCCTACTACCCTCAGGGTAAGGTGATTTCCTTCACTCCTAGGAGACTGGTGCATGTTGAGCCAGAATGAAATGATCCTTCTATTAATATTTCAATACTAATTAATAATAATCATTGATCACAAGTTACCATAAGATATACAGCTATCAAATTATTTAAATTAAAATATGATATTACTTATCAAACAAAACTATAACATAAAATTAAATTTGTTAATCTCGTCAGCATAACTTTTTCCACACAAAACTTAAAATATAACTTATCATAAATTATATAAATGCTTTCCAAAATTTAATTTTTTTCCATTAATTAATAAGTTGCTCAACTTTCCATTCAGCTGTTTTTAATAAAAATCTAAATTATCTATTTCAAAATACTTTTAAAATGCTAATTAACTTTCCTAATTTTCCAAAAAAAATTTCCTATAATAATGTATTTTGTTTATGCTTTATGTCTTCCTTTGACGACTTAAAAAAACTCTGTTGATTCCTTTACGACTTTGGTCGGTCGAAGGTCTCGGTTGTCATTATAGGTAGGGTCCTTCACCCTAGCCGGAGTTTCATTCTGTCCTAAGGAAGCATGTGTACTGGAGGTACATATTTTGATCCTCAGGGTCACTCCCAATGGATAACCTAATTAACACAATAATGACCAATATTACAAAAAAAAAATTTCTGACACCAAAAAAAATACTTTTTTTTTTCTTTTCTCTTGTAAGCCTAATTTACTTTACTCTCAAAAAAATTAATTGACTTAAAAATAATATTGCGGTGCAATCAAATTCAAAATTGATTAAATTTCAATTAATTTTAAATTTTATCAAATTATTAACAATGATTAACAATAAAATACTTTTAAACTATTACTTTATAAATTATCAAAATAATATTTTAATTATTTTCTTATGTACTTTTATTCTTCAAAAACCCATGGATGATGAAGTCATCCGTAAATAATCTTAAATAAATACTGAAATAATCTGCACTAAAATAATTTAAAATTACAAATTAATGTATTTAAAATTTTCTCAAATTCTTAACAAAATTTACTTTGACAAAAAAAAATTTCTCATTTTACCATTGGGTATTGTATACCCAACCGGTTTTCATCCTCTCATACGGAACTTGTTGAAACTCAATGTTGATCACATCAAAAATCCTTTAAAAGTCTGGTCTCTGGTCCATTTAACGAAACTGCTGGGTGCTGTAAACTGCAATGCTGAAAATACAAAAACAATCTACGGGACATAGGGATCTGGATATCACCTAAGGATGTTTCTTTTGTCTAGGAACGCGTATATCCGTCATAATGACGTGATATAAAATTACTCTATCACATTCTCACAATCGATCTAACCATGGACGAGTTTCTATTTAGGTAACGATTTCACTTAAATCAATTTAAAATATCGCATCATGTCAACAATCAACAGTAATGTTTTCTTCTTTTCCTTCTTCTTTTCACTAAAACATACACTCCGTACAAATAATTAAAATATTGTATTCCCTTTTCTTTTCTTATTACAGTATTTTTCTTGCAATTATAAATGCCTACTATATTTGCCTATATCTGTTAATAAATATTTCATTTCACAAAATTACTCTATTTGAATTTTAAATAATTTTAAAATTTTAATTACTGATTTAAACGAATAAACTGTTTACTACTTATCTTTAAATAATCAATAATAAATGAAAAATAAGTGTATCTGAAAACACTATAAACTAAAATATGAAAATACCACGTGCTGAGCTCCAGCAAATGTTCAAAACAGTGAAAATACTCAAAACGAAAATTTAATGTTACGTGCATTTTGTATACTTATTCTCACTTCACATATTATTATGTAAATAACTGCAATATTTAAAACACACAATTTGTTTTTCCAATTACTTTTCAAATTTAAATCCTTCCGACCTTATTGTTTCCGAATTACTTTACCATTTATACATTCTACCAAATTTAATTGTATTACATTTGTTAAATCCTTTTAAATTACATAAATTGTTTATATTTTCTTTCACACTGTCAATATCTATAAACCAAACGAAATTTGTTTATATTGCAACAAATAATTTAAACTCATCTTGTTCTACTAAATTAATCTGAATGTAATAAAATTCACTACATTTCTGTAAAAAAAAAAATCAATTTTATTTTCTGAGTGCTAATTCTAATGCATTAATTCATTTTAAAAATTCTGTTCCCATTAAAACATTGTACTCATTAAATTATTCAAATTAATATATCAATTTTAAAATCAATTACTGTTTCCTAAACATTTCATTTAAAACTTCATATTTCCATACCAAAATCCGTAAATTCTGTCCATTTATATCCTAATATAAGTGTTTCGCTTTCTAGCTTTCTCCTAAAATACTAATTCTTGTTTAGATTGAGGCCGTCCTGAGACGAAAATTCAGTTAACAGGTTCAGTGCTGCTACTATGAATTTTATCCCTGCAACTAAACACATAAACTAACTTAAATAAGTTCGTATTTCGGTTTACCGTTAAACTCGTATGGTTAAGATTCAATTATCTGACTTTCCAATAGGTTATGTAATTTTGTCTTGGTTTACTTTCATTGGTCTATGGCAATTCCTATTAATTCATTCGCTTCTTGTCGTATGGCACTAACTATACCTACAGGTGAGTCTTTTATCCTCCCTAATCGTCATTAGGGACTAATTATCGCAGGGGCTTTACTCCTTCCCTGGATACTCAACGAGATAGGAGAACTGTACTTTATGATTCCTTCTTTTGGAATCCTGGGCTAGCCACTCGAGCAGTACTACTCTTATTAATCATCATTATCATCATCATTAACATCTAATACCCTTTGATTAGATCACCTTGACTGGATGTCCTTCCCTATAGGATCTCTTTCTAATATTTTACATATTAAGCTTATTCATCTGTGGCTCTACTCTGCCACTATCACTCTACAACCTGACATAGTTGGATAAAATTACGGAAGCTTCCCCGTGACAACTCTCTCATCATGTTACATTTAAAGTACATGATCTATTCTGAATGCACATAAGTTTTACGCTTTAATATATTTTGAGTACTTCTCTCTATTAAAACGTTTTGTACAAAACTGGTTTAAAACTTCTAAATTCTGCGTAATTCAAAAATCTTCAATTAAAATTAAAATAAAATTTCTAACTTATTTTGTAAAATAACTGATATTACATCACGTGCAATAAAGTTAACTACAGATTTTCTAAAATAACCTTAACTATTCGGTCTAAAATAATTATAACTGCGTTATACAAAAAAATTTCTAAAAATATCAAATTGTAAATGTTATCGTAAAAATCACATAAATGCTTTAATAACTCTCATTAAAATTAACTAAATTTCCGTAATTTCTCTTTATAAAATTAATTTATAAAATAAATTTTGACTTCCACGCGCGTTTGTTCTGTTTAAATATTCTAACTTACAATCTTTCAAGCCTTAACAATGTTTATTTATTTAAAATTAATAAATTCTTAACTTTTTTATATATATATTTTTTTTTTAAATATTCACTTCTCCATCTGCACATCGTTAAATTTTAATCAGCTGTTCCTAAAATAAATTTAACTCTTATCTCCATTAATTAAACTACTCTCAACAAATAAAACTTACATTATTTTTCTCTAATAAAATGATTATTACAGTGAAATCACATGGTTAATGCCGCCAAAGAAAGATAGATCTGCAGCTCTGTCTTGGTTCGGAATGGCATTATACCATATGGTCGCTGAATTAATCAACGCTATATAATTTCAAAAATTAAAATCCTAACAAAATACAACAAAAATTCACAAAATATAATATTTTATTGCCTAACCTTTTTCTTACTTTTTCACACGGAAAATATCAACAAAATACTTTATACTGTTAAATGTGCACTAGATATCAACAATAGAGTGTCACTGCGAGAACAGGCTTTCAACTTTTTTTTCATAAGGACACACAAACTTACACACACGTCCTGTTTTCTTTCACGATAAGGGCTACACCGACCTCTGATTCGCGAATACTTAATTTCTTCCGTAACACTAAACTCACAATCGCACAAAATTATTCTTTAATCTCTATCTTCACCCGATTGTGCTTCTATAGGGGAAATAGGTCTCATAGTGGGGCGGTGTAGTGAAACTAATACTCTAATAATCCACTATTCTGGCATCTTCAGTGTAACTTTTCCATACACTGTATATCCTTACATAATTCAACCATAACTTCCACGCCAGTTCAGATCCCGAGATGTTATACAAGTCTTTAGCAGTCCCCTAATCGCGTTCTACTTGATTCATTATCGCCTTTTCCGTACTCAAGGAGCGAGCGAGTATTTTCGGTTAATTACTCCGAACTCGACATCTGAACCCTTTCGCAACGAGACGGTTCGTGCTATGAAATTTTACCAGTACGATTGTATTACTCTCTCCATATGACACCAGTCAGTACAGTTCTCAACAGGGAAATTGGTACCTATTTCATTGTCCTGTCGTATCTCACACAAGTTACCCTCCTTTCATGGGGTACTTCTATTACGGGTATCTCGACGGATCCCAAATCAACCATAGCGTAATTCCAATTGCTCACCTTTCGCCTTATCTTATTGCTTTATTACACTGAATTTATAACAAACACTGCTGAATCTATTTAAATCTGCAGGCCATGAATCTTTCTTTCCTAAGTTGCCATAACCATTACTTCAGTGGAATACCCTGGGATTGGTTTAATTAAATCTCTTCATCGAGGACCTTGCCAGCCTCGAATATTTTCTTTGACCAACAACTTTACTTATAACTCTCGTATCCTAACTCCCATCCACTTTTCTTAAACCCTATTTCAAAGTTGGTTTCAAATGACAAATTAAATCTCCAATAACCTATTTTTAATGTCCCTTCTTTTGTGGTTCATCTTGCCTACTTGGTCACTGTTACTTTCGTGTTTTCTATTTAATATACAACAATTCGCTTTTCGCACATTTCTCTTAATTTCAAAAACCTTTCATTTCGTAACACACGAACAACTTTTTATTTTGCTAGGCCTAACTAATAACAAAAACTTTTCAATATAAATTTTCTTCAAATCACTATTTCAATTAAACACAATGATAATGATTATCTAATAACCTTTCCTTATGTCTTTCTGTAAATTATAATCACTTCACACACGATTTATTTCGCTATAAAATCTAAAATTTTGCTTGCAGTATTCTGCTAACTTCTTTTAATTTTCTTTTCTTCTGAATTTCATACCGATACTAAATATCACTGATATTAACACACGTTATTTTATTGACAAACTAATAAAATGACCTGACTATGCCTTGAGGTTTTCGTCTAAATTTAATTATGTAATTTAATAAAATAATAACCTGTACTCTTACACCACGGTTCGTAAATTGCACAAACTGATAAAATCAATTGCATCAAAAAATATATCAAAATTTTCCTATTTGTTTCTCGTCAATTAATAAATTTAAATAAAAAATCACTTTGGGCGACTAAATTTTTGGGAGTATCAATATAATAATTTTACATAAATGTTAAAATAATTGATAATACTTACATATAAAAGTGATTAAACATTAATAATAGTTTACTTAATAACTCAAATCTATCGATCATAATTTCCCTCTAACCAATACGATAAATGTACGCTACAAACTAGCATGGATCTCTCGTTTACTTTAAATACGATGAACATTAATTTTTCATAATCTCTTTTAATGAACTAAACAATCAACAATCCTGGAATATAAACCAGCAAAAGTTAATGTCTCATTACTGATTTATTAATCAGTATCATTATTATTATGCAATCAAACTTGTCGCGTTAATATGCACACAATAATTATTTCAAATATACCCGAAATTAATAACGTTATTTCACATTAACTGTTTAAATTGATCTCACTAATAAAAATAATAACTTCTTAAATAACTGAAATGATACTTAAAATCTTAAATTGTAAAAAAAATCATGAATGGCTACAACATTATTCGTATTTTAATCAATTACATATTTCGTCTACCTCCCTTTAAAAATAATTACGACGAATCCTCAAGACATACTTGTTAACTACTTTCATTATGTAAGCCTACTACATTTAATTTCGTAAATTTAAATTAAATTAAAATAAATCTTAAATGTTATCTTCACTACACGAATTCGAATAAATTTAATTTTCATGACAGTAAAAATTCATCTAAACTTTTGGCAATCAAATGTTAATGCACAGCAACTGAATAATACATCATAATTCCATCGGCCAACTTTTTTAAAAAAACTGTCCTATCATTTTCTCATTAATTCGTTTTTCAATAAAAAAAAACACACTGAAGCAAATACAAATACGTAAGTGAATCCGTTGATTACTCACAAAAAATCTTCCAATAATAATAAACTAATTATTTCTGTACTCTACTGGACCATATGCAGACACAAATTATTATTCCCCCGAACCACACTTATAACTATAATTAACAATTATTTCCAAACCAAAAATTTTGAATTATTGATATTAAAACTTTATCAACTTCGATCAAAATGAAAACTTTCATACAACAATCATCTGTGCGGAACTAACAGTTTACTAAAAATTCCCATACTTTATTTGTTTCAAACTGAATTTATTTAATAATTATCGAATATCTCAAATATTAAATGAATGCAATTTTATTTAAATTCTCTAAAATTTTCTTACACTTAATTTATATATCTTTAAATTTCCTCCTAGCACGATTTACGGCTGCTTAATCTGGGTACGAAATTTTAATCAACTTTATTTAAATTTATTTAACTTTAGCTATGTTGAAACTTACTTTAAAATTTTAATTTCACGTTAATTTTCACAAATATACATCACACGCTTCGTATCCTATCTCCTAAACATTTTCACTCGAAACATTTTTCAAAAATTCTTACTCGCGTCGAACCCGCTTCTGAACACCAAATTTGTTGTGCCCCATCGAAGTTTCGATAACACTACACATGTCAGGATTGGCTTTAAGCCGAGGAATGGATAGGCACTGCTGTGGATAATATAGGATAACATGCAATGTGATTAATTATTTTCATGCACCATTAAATAATAATCATAAATACTATAAATATAAATATTAATTTATTTTAAATTAATATAATAAAAATTATCTAAAAAAAATGGTCTTTGATTCTACATAAATTATATTTCTCTTTACTTCAAAAATTTGACTTGCTAATTCTTAACTGTGTAATTTAGTATAAATTCTTAAAACTTTACTTTTCTAATAAAACGTTTTATAACATCTTCTTATTTCTTTTGAAATAATCTACTGAAATTATCTTTATCCTTTACTGAAATAAATGTTTAAACTTACAGTTTATTCTTGACAGAAATTCCAGCGTCATCATCTTGATCTGCAGGATTACTTCATAACCGTTGAAAAGCTGAGCAACAAGAGAGCTTTTAGCGGCAATGCAAGCCCTTAAATAAATTTTCTACATGACGCTAGTACCCCGAAAACCTACCGTCAATATGTCGCGGGAGGTTTGATTATTATGCGTCTATTTCGGTACTTAAATCGTTATTAAATTAAATCTTTCATTAAACATTCTGTGATTTAATGTATACTTCGGTAAACTAAATGCAAAACAGGAATATACTCTGTTCGGCAATAATCGTAAATATTCGACATTATTCCGAGATTTTAACCAATAAAATACATTTATAAGTTATGCAAAATTCGCTATTCACCACACACTGTGTGTTAAAAAGTATGTCTAACTCAGCAACCTTGAAGAGGCCGGTGGATTCAAGCTAATGCTGACATACACATTCTTATTCTCTTGACACTTCCTGCTGTCTGCTTCAATAAAGCCTTTCTTCATATGGTAACTTAAATTATCAAAATAATAAATATATTTTTATTTCGTTCATTAGGACCTAACGTTCTGGCATAACACTTTCATTAAAATGTATCTTCAGTACATCCTCATATTTAAAGATCACTTCCCTTTTTAATTTACTGTATTTAGTTATATTTAGTCGGCTGCGGTGGTCTAGAGGTAGCGTGCCTGCCTCTAGATCCGAAGGTCGCGGGATCAAACCCGGCCGCAGTCGATGGGTTTTTCAGGATGTAAAAATCCTGGGCACGGAGTCCTCCGGGAGGGACTTTAAGCAGGGGGGCCCGTGTCGTAGATTTACGGAACGTAAAAGAACTCCAAGCCTAAATTAGAGCCTCTGGACAAAATTTCTCGGCCCTTTCACGTCCAAGTAATACCTTAGTTTCCGGAGAGGGGTTCATGGGCGATGGGCTTACCACCTGTCCCTCTGCCCTCTCTAGGAAAATAAGCGTAACAAAATTCACATAGGTAGAGAAACCTCCGCTTGGAGGCCCTACGCCCCAACAAGGGGGCACAGGATTAGAGAGAGTTATATTTAGACCTATTTGTTTTGTTTTGTTTTGTTTTATAAATATGTGTATATTACTGTTAGTGTAACCTTCTATTGCATTTAAAATAAACATATAAATTACATAATTTCCAAACAACCAAATTAGATAACAGCTTCGAGTAAAAATTGTGATAATACCTTTGCCAATTCAATACCCTACAAAATTTTATGTTTGTGTAATTCATAAATCTGAAATAGTTTGATGGCCTTTCTGCCATTATATTCTGCTCTGTGTGTTGCAATAATATATTCTAACATTATTTTGTCTAATAACTAGAAATGAAAACCATGTACGGTATTGACGGTCTAGCATATCAGTAATAACAGGAATAAAAGAGAATGAAGAATGACAAGAAAGGAAAAGGTCTCATCAATTTTTAAGTTCACATCCAATATATATCATAGATATTAGATCATATATCATATATATTAGATCATACATATCAATATAAATTTTGTGCTGTTTTTCATTAGCTACATAGAATGATACTTTACTACCATCAATGATATAATTATTGATTTGATTTGGTAATATTGCCAGTTTAGGCTACTTATTATGATAGGCTTTAGCCTTCCTCCTGTGCTCAAAGAAAATAAATTTCCAAATTTCAGTTTTATTAAAATAATTTATTATTACTTTGATTGTTATTGTTCAATTAAAAAAAAATTAGCTCTGGACCACGATTTGAATCTCAAGAAATACAGGGAAGACTTTTCAGATCTTTCTGCAGAATATAATTAATTTATTTTCTTGTTTGTGGAAAATATAAAAAGTTTTAACATAATTAAAGGTGCTTATTAGTAATAATAATTTTTTTTAAATGAAGAGTACTGAAAAACTTTTCTTTGCTCAGCCCTTTTCTTGAAATAAGATCTGCATTTTTATAATTATAGGTGAAACTCCTAGACCAAATGGTTCGGACACAAAGGCCAACGCATCGACACCACAAAAGCCTGCAGTTTGGTTATGTAACCATATACCCAGACTATGCTCTCTTACCCATGCATCTCAGCTTGCCTTCTCCCACTTTCTGTGTAGAGGTGAAACCAAAGCAGGGCTGGATCCCCATACCTGACCGACGCTTGCCAAAGTGCACCTTCTGCCTCAATCAGTATCTTAAGCTCAAAAATGGTAGTATTCGTAGCAAAAGTCAGTACTGTCCTCTAGACCTGTTCTCTGGGAATCATACAAGGATGATGAAAGCTTTAAGAGCCCTGGTAGCAGCTCCACAGAACAATCTTAAGATCTTCCAAGATGGTGCGCTTGTGTATGGAGAGGAACAGAATAGTGATCTTTTATCGGTTTTGAGCAGTTGGCTTGGAGAATCTCCAGACATTGCTAAATTAGTAGACAAACTGTGCTATGTTGTAATGGAAGCACTTACCCGTGATTTGACAGGACGAGAGAAATTGAGTGATAAAGAAGATGATGATGAAAATGATCTAGCCATTTGGGAAAGAGGCTGCCAATCTCTCTTGCGTCCCAGTTCACTCCCAAACGGATATGGTGGAAGCCACCATAAAATTATGGGTACGAGCCTTATTGAACGGATCCCAGCTACTCTGATCTCTGCTGTGAATCCTCTGCTTCCTGGACCTCCTTGTGATTGGTCTGCTGATTCTCTTCCTTCAGACTGCATCCTATCGAGGATACTGCGAGTGCAGAAGCTTGATCGCACTGGTGCTGATAGAGTGTATGAAGCCCACAGGTAATATTTAACTCCAATACACGTCTTACAAATAAGTTACTAGCCCAGAACGTAGATTACTTTCTATTATCTCCTTCATTTCTAAGATATACTAAGATGTACTAAGATATACTAACCAAATGTTGATACCTAACCCTACAAACGTTCAATGTGTCTTCCGTTGGTCACTCGGCATACTTCTAACCTATAGTTGAATTTGTCTTGTACTCGACCAGCTTATCAGGAGGTTTTCATGTGATGGCAGCTGATATGGCATCACAGATCCTGGATGTCATGAGGCTTGGGTGGTATGTAGACCCTGTCCTTCACATAACCCCACAAGAAATTAGTACTTTAGTACTGAGGCAGATAATCGCATGCCTTGCCTACATTCAGTAATTTAAGGCAGGGCTCAAGGTAATCATAAGGTTAAGTGTATTCTTGGGGTAACACACAGGCTTTTATAATGCAAATGACATTGCAATTTTAATATTAATCTGTTATTATTTTAATTGAATTTTATTTGAAATCAAGTGTAGTGGAGAAATAAAATCACTAGCTTAATAATCACAATAGGCTAACCAATAACTTAACATTATGAACATGTAAATTCATAGACTATACAAACACACAGTTTATTTAATTAACAAGAAATTATTTAAACAACAGTGACTCAAACTCCGTTGTTTCATTCTGTAAGAACTTGCTTTCAACTGTTTGAACATGAGACTCTTGTAAAGAAACCAATATTTATTTTTGTATGGTTTAATTCACAGTTATACTGCTTATTATATTTCCATGTGGAAGTACCGTTACACTTGTGGCTTTAAGCTTTTTCGACTGAGCATGCATATTGACTTATTATTGAACTTAATAAATTTCCTGTGTGGTGAATAATTTTGTCCTTAACTGTACACTTAGGAAGAAAATAAAATCTGGTAAACTGATACAACAAAGTTAGGCCTACAGAATGCTTTTTTTAATAAGTGATAATTGCAATTAAAATAGGCCTATGCAGAAAAGAAGTTATTATTATTGTAATTTTTTTAAATTTTTTTTTAAATTTATTTTTTGTCACTTTGAATCATGGGAGTCTAATTACGACTGTACATATAATAACATTACATATTACATTCCATAATATAATAACCGTCTCAGAGTTAAACTCCAAAAACCAAATGCACTGGCAATAATATTAATGATGTAATAGGCCTACGATTCGCTGACATGTTTGATTCAAGTTGAAAGCAGCTGTATAGGTTATGAATGAATAAAAAGTCAATCTGAAATCTATCTGTCAGGAATTACATTAGGTATATTGCTGCACAGGAGTGCATAAGAAAAATACTGACATTAAAATATATTGTAGATATCGATAGAATGCACAATATTATATCAATATTCAACGGCTAATTGTGTTTTAAATCTTTTATTTACATTTATTTACACTGACATCATTATGAAGAAATGAATCAATCAAGAAGGGCTAATAATATCAATAAACGATTGGCAATTTGTTAAGTTAATTTTAAAATATTGTGGGTCATGCAAAAATATTGTAGCATCTTATATCCATTGCTCTTTAATAAGTAATTTCACCTATTATTTCTACTTACAGAAACTGATACATCTGAACGTATCTTGTTTACATTAGTTACGGGAGCTCAGCCACTGATTGGCTGTCTGAGGGCCAGTCAAAATGCTTCGGATTGTTGGAAAACGACGATTATATTATAATAGGTGTGACTTGTCCTTATTTTGGACCAAATTCAATAGGCTTCTTCCCATGGACGTCATAAATGTGTATACCAAGTTCTGATAAAGCGTATTTGAGTTATCGCGCCTTTCTAATATATTACCATAAATATAGGCACTAAATTGAGCATTACTTTGGTACTGGTCAATCGATTTAGTCCGATGTCAATAGGCTTATTCCATGTACGTTATAAATGTTTATACCAAGTTTCGAGAAAATCCGATAAAGCGTATTTGAGTTATCATGCGTACAGACACATGGACGGACAAACGGACAGACAACTTCCCTTCCCCACACACACTTAATAATAATTATATAATGAGTTGCATTTAACACTAAACTTAACTTTTGTTATAGTTTACCTGTACTAGTTTCAGCACCATCGTTACCATGTCAACAGCTATACTTATGGAATAAGTTTCTCGGTAAATGAATTTAGAGGATCAGGTTTTTTCTTTCTTTCTTTTTTCTCGCCACTTCTCATAATATGGCATGTTAGTCAAAACTAGATAACACAAGTGTCTGCATTAGGGACTGTTTTAGAAGGAAATAAAGAACAATTCTTATTCATTTCAATGTATTAGGTTATGCTTCACTTGATAAAAGAGCTGAATGCAATGCAATACTGTTCTAGATCCCGCACCCGGAGAAGTGGTAATGATTATAGCTACGTTTCCGGCATGTTGAGTGCAGGAACTGGCGCAGGGCCTGGCCTATCTCCTTTGCATCGTTATCTTCTTGCCACTACAGCTAAGGACTGTTCAATCATGATAGCTTTCCAGCGGTTACCAGAAGATAACTGCATCACACACCTCATCCAAGATAGACACATTGTGCAAGATCCTGATTGTCAATCCTATGTTATGAATGTAGGTGTCACTGATCTCGATCCAAAGCCTCTTTCTTGCATTGAAAAACATCGCAAACGTGATTGCGAAGTATTAGCTGCCTGTTTGGATATGCTTGAAACAAGGACAGGAAGTGTTAACAATGGAACTTGTCTTTGATAGTGTAGGCTAGAAGCACTGTCCTAGACTAAGTGCATTTTTAATAACTAAATTCACTGTTAATTCTGCAGAAGTATTTGTAGTAATTTACCTTTATTGTTCACTTGTACTTCAAGCTAAAAGTTTCTCTTCATTTTTCACTATGAAATGATCATCAACCCCCTTAGTATTACTTAGATGATTATTCATGGTATGTTCTTAATATTTACCGGTATGATTTTTCTATCCTTTCAAAATAACATTTATAAATGTTATCATTACTTATTCCTACCAATCAATCAATATTTAATTGCTGTGAGCATGAAGAAAGATGCTATAGACCATAGAAAATATGATTATTAGGGGGCGGATTTCTATGACCTAAAAAATAGCATATGCATGCATTTATGACCTAAAAAACATTAAAATATGACCAATAAAATTTAAAATATGACTTTACCACTTACACATTATGTATATATTTTTTAAGTTTCATTAACAATTCATTTTTTTCAATATAATGTTAATTATTTAAAATATCTGTAAATTCTCAAAAAGTATCAGTATAATGCAAAACTTACAAAATATGATATAAAACTTCAAAATTTCTTTAATATGCACACAAATATGCTTATTCATACTAAATATGCTACAATAGTTGAAAATTTCCTAAATATGCAGTTATATGCACAATAAAAGTTGTTCCATTTTCAGCAGGATGCTTGGAATCTGGTTTAACTTAGTCGGAAACCTGAAATAATGCAAAGGGGAAAAATATGACATGTCATAGAAATCCGCCCCTTAATGATTATCAATAAATACAATCAATACAAATACACTGAACAATTTTAAACATAGACCTAAAAACAAAAATACAAAATAATGAATACAAATACAATACAAAGAATGAGATACAAATGAAATACAAATTAATATGAATTGTTAAGATATGAAAAAATCTTGGACTGGAAGGATATTAACAGAAGTGTCGAAAAATTTGTTTAGATCATAGATGGGATTTTCTGCTAACTAATGTTGCAAGACTGTTTTAAATTGATTCAAGTACAAGTCATGTGTCCCTTGCGGTAACTTGTTGAACATGGCAACTGCAATGGTTATTTAAATTCCCATGTATGTTCCAGTGATTCAATTTCCGTATAAAACTTGCTATTCTTACAATTACAGTAATCTGAAAATTAAGAAATTTATAGATTTGTTCCAGTATACAAACTGCAATTTTTAGGGATTTGTTGTACTGCGCATGGGCAATGGCTGATATGCATAAAAGTAAGCATAAAGTGAAATCACTCACTAGTCGTATGCATAAAAAATTGCAGCGACAGAATAGTGCCGACTCACAGCAGAGAGTTTCTACTCAGGCTACCCACGCAGAACATCCACTTGCATAAACAAAGATATGAAAACAAACAACGGTCTTCATAGAGTACAGCATTTAAATCAACAGCCACATCAGCATAAAGGAAGAAAATAATTCTATCAGGTCTCGTTGAAGTTTTAAAACTTAATACATTTTTTCTTTCAAAATCCCAATAATTCTCAGTAGTTCACTTGAAATGAGAAGCAGCAACGAAAGTAGTAGTTACATATGTAAATTCGAAATTAGGCTTCAATTTCAGGGAAATACAAGTACAAAAACTACAAATCATGAAAACCAGGATAAAAAGTAAAACAGACATGGAGAAAACTGGGAACAAACCCACGTTTTGAATGACTGGAAGAAAGAAATCCAGAAAATAATAGAGCATGAAACAAACCCATCAATCAGCACATTTCAACAGTGCAATAGAAATGAGATAATTATCTTCATACTGTGCAAGAATTAGTTTTTAAAAGTTTACAATAACATCACTATAATACAATTTGTATTCTTAAGAAAGTGAAGTAATATAATAAATGAAAAAATTTATTTCCATAATACTTTAGGATTAATTTAGTTTAAAAAATCACTATAACATAATTACAATATGAAATATAATTAATATTTTTAAAATAATTATGATATGAAACACTCATATAACTCCCTCTACCCTTAATGTATTCTAGTGTAGAGTACACGGCTGTATTGCTGTAGTGTGCATTCATTTGTGTGAGCCTTGTTCATAGTCGCATTATTCGCGAGGCAAGATAAAAAAAACCCAAGTCTATGTATGAAATGGCTTATAACTACCCTTCAGAGAATTTATTGAGAGAACATTTCCAAACAAAAGTTTTAGCACTTAGTATAATATAATAGTAGGCCTACATAATATACCTATAAAATCGTTAAACCGATTTTGAGAAAATTAAGAAAACTGAAATTTTCTTCAAATAAAGTGCTTGTAAAGATAAAAAGAAAGTCGTTGCCATACTTAGTGTCGCATCCCTGAAGGATACACAACCCAAATAAAAAATAAATAAATAAATAAATAAATAAGCCCGTCACAATCCCTTATAGGGCAAGGGCCTCCTACCATGGTAGGGCTGGCTCTGTTTTACTCTCCCAAGGTGAGCTATTTCCTTGGAGAGTTGGGTTTTTGCCTCCTGGTGGGTTAAGACCTATATATTAACAACACTTTCCTAGGACACTGTTTTCCTAATGAATTAAATGCTCTATCATTTGTTTTCAGTTCACTTTTTCTGTGACCTATCCTGAACATGTCGTTTCTGCCTCCTCCCTGAACTCTTCTTCCTTTCCTAGATCACTGTTTTCCTAATGATTTAAATGTTTTATCACTTGTTTCCAGTTCACTCTTTCTTTGGCCTGTCTTGTCCATCTCATTCCTAACTCCTCCCTGAATTCGTCCTCCCATCTGTGTCGAGGTCTGCCTCTGCTTCTTTTACCCTTCCTCTGGTCCCAAACAGTTGTTGCATACGCCCATCTTTCTTGATTCATTCTGATGACGTGACCTCCCCAATTCCATTTGGTTTTTCTTACAACAATCGCTGCGTTTTCCAGTCCACTTCTTTTTCTTAACTCCTCATTTCTTATCCTGTCCCTTAGATTTATTCCCAACAGTTTTCTTTCCATCTTTCTCTGACAAATCTCTATCATGTTAACTTGTTCCTTTCTTAATGCCCATGTCTGGCAACCCAAATAAAACCCTATTTAATGCACTTGCATACTTTTCTATAACCTAAGCGTGGATAATACACCTTTCTTCAAATTCTGATATAGAATAAGAGGCCGTATTGCAAAGAATAGGTATTCAGTTGCATCAGCTTGATGCAAAGCTTTATCATTCACCAGGCAAAATTGAGTTTCTATGAACGATTCCTGCCTTGTAACTATCCGTCAGAGAATTTTTGCGAAAAAATATTTCATATAAAAGTTTAGCTCTTAGTATAAGCACCTCAATTACAAAATTTAAACAAAATCATTAGACTTGTTTTCGAGAATGCTGCAAAAAAACGAACTTATCTTCATGTAAACTGACCGATCTTCATGTCACATCCCAAATTTTGTTTTTATATGATTTTTTGTTCTCGAGCTATGCAGAGAAACATCTTTCTGAAAATAATATTTTTGGATTTAGGGGACCTCAAAACAAGTTGGAAACGCAACATCGAATCTCGAGGTCTGCATAATACTTCCTTTATCTATAGTAGCTAGTACTGGCAGAGGAAGTAAAGATAAAAATTCAAGTATTTTATTTTCACAAATTTTCATAAGAAAAAGCCGCAGGTGTTGTTTCTGGCTCATCTGCAATGCCAGGGGGCTGTCCCTACATTCTTTGTAATTTTCGTTCTTTCTGGAATGTCCATATATTCCACGCAAATCACCCAAGTAGCATGCAGTGAGTGAAGTGGTAGCTTATAAATTTCCTAGTAAATGCTACTGCCGCTTGGTCTTTATGCATACGGAACTGAAGTGGGCGCTATGTGGCTGAGTACTTAGAGCTTCTTGTCATGTGGACGCAGTGAGTGGGAAGTTCGTCTGGTTTTTATGCATATGACTGCAAGTAGAAACTTGAATTCTGTGAGTAAAAACTGCATACTCTTTTTTTATGCATATCAGCCAATGTATTAACAGTTAGCTAATGGACTCTGATTCATGCTAGGATGAAAACAATATAAAGACAAACATGAATGTGTTAAAATAATTAATTGAAGTACTATATACAGTAGAGCATGTTGTAAAACTTGTACAGAGTCAACATTTATTTAATATTTACACTTCTTGCTCCACTTACACTTGCTGAGGATGAGGGAGTAATCCCTGGAAACTAGTCCTGCAAATTAAATGTAAGTGGAGCAAGAAGTGTAAATATTAAATAAATGTTGACTCTGTACAAGTTTTAAAACATGAATGTGTTTTAATTAATAGGTTATTATTACTGAAAAACATAAGTCTAATAGATTCGTGGATTCACTTTGCTGGAACATCTGCAGTTGAATGTTACTGGAGTAGGCCTTATGTTTTGCCTGGTGTGAAAAGAAAATTTACAAGATTTTGTGATATTCAGAGTAATTAGAAAGACCATACCAGTTGTAATTAGTTTAATAAATAGTTATTACCAGGGCCCGGATTCTGATGACCTAAAATTGTTTGAAAAATGACCTATAAATTGACCCTAAATATTAAAGAAAATTACTTAATATTTTCAAAGAAAGACCTAAAAACTGATATTTTATTTATAAAAATTATTATTGTGCACACAAAGATATAGACTAATTTGTACATAATTCTAAAAACTGTAAGTGTAGAAAGGTCTAAAAAGTTTGTTCTTGAATGGAATATTTGAGAAGAAAAATAATGTTTTTTAATTAGTAGATTCCTCAAAAATGTTGCCTTATAGTAACCTAGTGATTTATTTAAAGTAAATGCATAAAAATGACAAAATAAGGAAGAAAATGGCATGAAAATGACAAAATAATGATGTAAAATTGAAATAAATGCCCTAAAAATATAAAATTGCATAAAATGACAAAAAATAACCTAATAAAATTGCATTTTTATAATCTAGAGGCCATGATTAGGATTTATCTACAAGTTGTCAATGTCTAGGCAGCATCAATAAAAAGATGACATGTCATTAGAATCCGGGCCCTGGTTATTACACATGCAGTGTGCACATTTGAACTGTGTTTAAAACTCTTTCCATATTTTCTCAGCAACTACTTTTTCCACTTAAAACTAAAATTATTTCCTTTCTTGTTACCTTATAAACGTAAAAAAAAAATCCAGTTCTTGGAATCAGTTTTTATAGATGCGAAAGTTATACTGTACACACCAACAAGCAAACAGGTTGGATTCAGCTATGATTTCTTTTAAAGTAGTTCCATTTTCTCCAAGCTTCATAAAATCATTAATACCTTTGTTAATTTATGAAAGAGGGGTAATATTTGTTTGCCCTAACCATGCCTTACCAGCATTTTGAAAATCTCATATCACTAGAGCACAGAAGTTCAGGCATTTATTTTGGTTAAAATAGGCAGGCCAAAAGGCACTTAGAAAAAAAGAAACCTTTCAGTAATATAAATAAAAAAAGCATTCATTAAAAGTTGAAACAGAGAGAAATCTCACTCCTTATTCATGAAAATAGCTATCTAAGATGCTTAATAATTTATTTACCATATAAAGTACTTACTTTTTTTTATTACAAGCAACAGGATTTTTTTCATGGTGTAAACTATCGTAGCCAGCCGCCTGCCAGAGAAAATGTTATTTTAAAAGCTTAATTGAATCGTTTTCAACTGCTTGAAAAGAAATAAATGCCAATATATAGGGAACAAAATCCTCAATAAATATTTTTGTGATGTGAATATGTCATTTCGTTATTTGTGTAACATTTTTTCACTTTCATACATTGAAATTCTATATGTGCTTTTTAAAATGTGTAAATAATCACAGAAAAAACCATATTCCAAAACAGGCAACAGAGGCCTAAATAGGCAAAATAAAAACTGACCCTACCATCTCCAAATGTATGGAAACATATTTATCTCTTTAATATATCCACCCAAATAGAAGAGGCACTCTATCTAACTTCCGGGCTCTGCTTACCACATTCATAGGTCATAGCATAGCAGCAAGTAACTTGTTTGTCATGTTAATCTATGGTGTAAAACATCGATAGTATTGATGATGATAATACTATGAGAGTGACTATCTTATGCCCATTTACTTGAATCTTAATACATAAATACATCTGTTTTGTTTAAATCTGGTCTAAAAATTATGGTGTGTGTTAAATTAGACCAACTCAATGCATACTGACTACTTTTTATGTAGCACTGCATTGTCATTATTTCAGTGGAAACTTTCAATTATATTAGCAAAAAGCAAGGAGGATGCTGTTACACTCACGAACATGGCTTTTCAATGATTCCAAGAAATTGGTTTATCGTTTAATTCTACAAAATGTGAGGCGATACATATTGTTAAGGGAAAGCTCGAAAGTAAATCAATGACCATTAATCAGAACTTTGTTATTCATTCCATAGATAAATCTGAGAGCATTCGATACTTGGGCATCACATTTTCTGACAGATTAATTTTGGATGAAAAAAGAATGGCTCATGACCTAAAAGAAAACTTAAACCTACTCTCAGGAACTCCTCTTCTGAAAACAGAACAAAAATTTTCTGTTATTAATCAGTTTATCTTACCATCTCTAGTGTATCGATTCCAGAATCTAAATAAATTGAAACTCCGCATGGGGTTTCTGGAAACTTTGGATAAAATGATTAAGAGTACAGTTAAGGAGATTTTACAACTACCAATTGATACACCAGATTCGATGTTGTATTCCTCCAGAAGAGTTAAAGGTTTAGGCGTTTTCAAAACTGAATGGGAAACAATTATACAGCAGTTCAACTGTTGTAAATCCTTAGAGAAATCCCAAAATGAATACATTAACATAACTAGGGATCTAAAGGCTGATATGTTACAATGCATTAATGAACTTGGAATAACCCAGAATGCGGAAGCCTTAACCTCAAAAAAAGCTGCTGATCTAAGAGGTATTTTAAGGGGTCAAGAATTTAAGAAATGGTGCTCGCTTCATACACATGGCAAAGGTGTGAAGTTATATGAAGATTGCCCTCCAGCCAACAAATGGTTGGTAAATCAAAAAGGGCTAACTAGTTCCGAGTGGCGAGATGCTATTAAGTTGCAAGCAAATGTTGCTCCAGTACGTGCCCTCCATGGACGAAGTCAGAACGGCAACCACTGTAGGCACTGCAGTGAGGTAGAAACTTTGGCACACGTTCTAGGCTTTTGTCATCATGGGGAGCTTCTAAGGAACACTCGCCATCATCAAATAAGGAGCAAGATAGCGGCTGCCTTGAAACTGCAGAATTATGACGTTTACAAGGAGGTGCACTGCATTGCCATGGATGGAGGAACACGAAGAGCAGACATCATTGCAATAAACAAAAACCGATCAACTGGTTTAATAGTAGACCCTACAGTCCGCTTTGAGACTGAAGAAGATCAACCTGCAGCAGTTGATAATGAAAAAAAGAAGATATACGAACCAACCATTGAGTACTTCAAGAACAAATATGATTTGAAAAATGTTGAAGTCATTGGACTAATGGTTGGTAGTAGGGGAACAATAACAAAGTTCTTCATTTCCTTCTGTAAACGTTTCTCATTGTCACAAAATCTGTACAATGAAGTGGCGTTATTATCACTTAAGGGATCCATCCAAATCTTAAGAAACCACCTGTACAATAACAACAATTAAGCTGGACAGATTTACTTTTTTTTTTTCAAGTTTAATGATTTTTACTACTGATTATTTGAATTTTCCTGTTATTATGTCTATGATCTAACTGAAAGCTTGTAATTTTTGTGTAAGTGTATACTTTGTTGAAGATATTCTTTGTCTGCAAGGCAATCTGCGTTGTGCAGAAAGACTACAAAATAAAAATAATAAGTTATTTAAATTACACTACATGCAATTGCTCATTTCAAATGTTATTTCATACGGTAATTTCTTAATAAGGAGGACACAGCATAGACTCTTGGTTCTAGTGATCTTAATATAATCCTGCTGTCATGAAAAATAACTTACCATATCATACTATTTAGAAAATTCATACAGTTAAAAAAAAAAAAAAAAAAAAATTAAAATTAAATTATTATATAAAAATTAAATTATGATGAGATGGAATGTGACATACTAACTTCACTAAAATTTACATTAACCTGGACTGCAGTTTCGAAGGGCATCTCCATTAATCGTCAGCTAGACTCCATCTTTTAGTTGATCGGCATCAGCATCCTCTCATGGACAAATCATGAACTTCCTAATGAGATCATCGTCCATGGGAATTTCGAACTTCATAAGTGTGTTCCAGGTTCCTTTAAGTCTAAAGGAACTAAAGGAACCTGGACTGAAACAATTTGGGAAAAAATTCATATACACAAGAACAGAAACATGCTTATGAACTTTTAAATCCCCGTGGATGATGATCTCATTAGGAAATTCATTTGTTGTCCACAAGAAGATGCTGATGCCGATCAACAGGTGGACCCTAGTTGAGGATGAATGGGGATACCCTTCGAAACTGCAGTCCAGGTTAATGTAAATTTTAGTGAAGTTAAGGCTAGTTGCCTGAATTGCCTGTATTCATACGTGTTTCAAACGTTTATATGGGATTTTAACAACTTGAACTTCAGAAATAACATGAAATGTGCGGTTGCATTGGAAAGAAAATGTGTGTAATTAGATTCACGAAATCACTTTCATGAAAGTGGTTACGAAACCTAGTGTCATCGTGTAAATTAGCCTTTAGTGTGTCATATTCCACCTCATTATTGTCTACTATGTAAAAAGCAAACTTCATATCTCCAGCCAGTGCCACCTATTAACAAGGCAGTATTCAATTGTGAGATTAATTGCCATAGCACCCGGAAAAAAAGATCATTGAATGACTTTGACATAACTCACTATGTGGAGGTTTTTTGGGCTGGGAAACTTTAATCTGAGGTCATTTTTTCCCCAGGCATTGTACTTTCATCGTGAAATGTACATCGAAACAGGGATTTCAATTTTTTAATTATGAATTGTTTTAATTATTTATGCACGATTTGGGTAAGGTTCATGAGTCTGTGGTACGTTTTAATTGTTTCATTTCGAATATTAAAGTCATTTGTTTGTTTAATTATTTACATTTCTTAAGGAAAATCAATATAATTAAGAATAACATTATATAATTCATGCAATTTTATGTAAAAACAATGTAAGTGTTAATAAATATAATGTTCTTATTTCTCTGTAGTTGAGGAAATAATCTTGGGCAACGCTGTGGACACTTGCTTGTTTTTATATAAAATTTACCATAGTTGCACATTGCATTCTCAAATAAATACTATTTTTAAGATCTGGAATCTAGAGTGTGCATTAGATGCTGTATCATATAAGATTCGAGTAAACAGTAAAGACCAATGGATAAAACGTGAATTTCCTCCAATAAAATGTTAGGAATGATGTAATGTACAGTCGGTCAAATAAAAAATGTCGGGCGGTATTTGATTAAGTATCACGAACGAGCATATGCGTATGTACAGGAAGACTTAAGGTTAGGTTCACACCTGCCTCTTGTCTCTCCATGTATTTTCTTGATTATTTAGTCAGTTTTATTCCAAAACGAACATGTATAGAAGGCTGTGGCTATATGTCTCACATCCGCCATATTCTTGGCTGCAACTTTGAAGTTACTTTGAAAGTAGCTTACGCCTTCGAATTCTGGGTGCATTTTTCATTTTTTTCAAATTCTAAGTGCATTTTTCATTTTTTTCAAATTCTAAGTGCATTTTTCATATTTTTCAAAGGGGGTTAGCCTTCTTCGAATTCTGTGTGCATTTTTCATATTTTTCAAAGGGGTTAACCCTTTTCGAATTCTGGGTGCATTTTTCATTTTTTCAAAGGGGTTAGCCTTCTTCGAATTCTGGGTGCATTTTTCATTTTTTCAAAGGGGTTAGCCTTCTTCGAATTCTGGGTGCATTTTTCATATTTTTCAAAGGGGTTAGCCTTCTTCGAATTCTGGGTGCATTTTTCATTTTTTTCAAAGGGGTTAGCCTTCTTCTAATTCTGGGTGCATTTTTCATTTTTTTCAAAGGGGTTAGCCTTCTTCGAATTCTGGGTGCATTTATCATTTTTTTCAAAGGGGTTAGCCTTCTTCGAATTCCGGGTGCATTTTTTTATTTTTTTCAAAGGGTTTAGCCTTCTTCGAATTCTGGGTGCATTTTTCATTTTTTTCAAAGGGGTTTGCCTTCTTCGAATTCTGGGTGCATTTTTCATTTTTTTCAAAGGGGTTTGCCTTCTTCGAATTCTGGGTGCATTTTTCATCTTTTTCAAAGTGAAATAAGTTACTTTGAAGTTACTTTGAAGTAAGTTACTTTGAAGTTACTATGCAGTAAGTTACTTTGAAGTTACATTTTGAAGTAAGTTGGTTTGAATTTTTTTAGAAGTAAGTCACCTTGAAGTTACTTTGACGTTATGTTGAAATAAGTTACCTTGAAGTAAGTTACTTTGAAGTTACTTTAATGTTACTTTTAAGTTATTTCGATGTTAATTTCAAGTTTCTTTGAAGTTACTTTGAAGTAAGTTGCTTTGACGTTACTTTCAAGGTACTTCGACGTTACTTCGACGTTACTTTGATGTAAGTTACTTCGAAGTATGTTACTTTGAAGTTACTCTCAAGTTACTTGCAAGTTACTTTGAAGTAAGTTACTTTGACGTTACTCTCAAGTTACCTCGACTTTACTTTGACGTCACTAAGTTACTTTGAAGTTAATTTCTAGTTACTTTGAAGTTACTTTCAAGTTACTTTGAAGTTTCTTTGAAGTTTCTTTCAAGTTACTTCGAAGTTACTTCGAAGTTAATTCAAAGTTACTTTGAAAGTTACTCTCGCCTTCTTTATAGTTACTTTGAAGTTACTTTATAGTTACTATGGTGTTACTTTGAAGTTACTTTCTAATTACTTTCAAATTACTTTGAAGTAATTCTTCGAATTCTGGGTGCATTTTTCATCTTTTTCAAAGTGAAATAAGTTACTTTGAAGTAAGTTACTTTGAAGTTACTATGCAGTAAGTTACTTTGAAGTAAGTTACTTTGAACTTTTTTAGAAGTAAGTCACCTTGAAGTTACTTTGACGTTATTTTGAAATAAGTTACCTTGAAGTAAGTTACTTTGAAGTAAGTTACTTTGAAGTTACTTTAATGTTACTTTCAAGTTACTTCGATGTTACTTTGAAGTTACTTTGAAGTAGGCTACTTTGAAGTAAGTTGCATTGACGTTACTTTCAAGTTACGTCGACGTTTATTGACGTTACTTTGAAGTATGTTACTTTGAAGTTACTTTCAAGTTACTCTCAAGTTACTTGCAAGTTACTTTGAAGTTACTTTGAAGTTAGTTGGAAGTAAGTTACTTTGAAGTAAGTAACTCTCAAGTTACCTCGACTTTACTTTGAAGTTATTTTGAAGTTACTTTCAAGTTACTTTCAAGTTACTTCGAAGTTAATTCGAAGTTACTTTGAAAGTTACTCTCCCCTTCTTTATAGTTACTTTGAAGTTACTTTATAGTTACTATGGTGTTACTTTGAAGTAACTTTCTAGTTACTTTCAAATTACTTTGAAGTAATTAGAAGTTACTTTGAAGTTACTTTGAAGTTACTTTAAAGCTACTTTGAAGTTAAGTTAAGTAACTTCAAAGTAACTATAAAGAAGGGGAAAGTAACTTCGAATTAACTTCGAAGTAACTTGAAAGTAACATCAAAATAACTTCAAAATAACTTCAAAGTAAAGTCGAGGTAACTTACTTCAAAGTAACTTACTTCCAACTAACTACAAAGTAACTTGCAAGTAACTTGAGAGTAACTTGAAAGTAACTTCAAAGTAACGTCAAAGTAACGTCGACGTAACTTGAAAGTAACGTCAAAGCAACTTACTTCAAAGTAGCTTACTTCAAAGTAACATCGAAATAACTTGAAAGTAACATTAAAGTAACTTCAAAGTAACTTACTTCAAGGTAACTTATTTCAAAATAACGTCAAAGTAACTTCAAGGTGACTTACTTCTAAAAAAAATCAAAGTAACTTACTTCAAAGTAACTTTAAAGTAACTTACTGCATAGTAACTTCAAAGTAACTTACTTCAAAGTAACTTATTTCACATTGAAAAAGATGAAAAATGCAAATTTTCAAAGGGGTTAGCCTTCTCGGAATTCTGGGCGCATTTTTCGAAATTTTCAAAGGGCCTTCTCGGAATTCTGGGCGCATTCTTCGAAATTTTCAAAGGGGTTAGCCTTCTCGGAATTCTGGGCGCATTTTTCGAAATTTTCAAAGGGGTTAGCCTTCTCGGAATTCTGGGCGCATTTTTCGAAATTTTCAAAGGGCCTTCTCTGAATTCTGGGCGCATTCTTCGAAATTTTCAAAGGGGTTAGCCTTCTCGGAATTCTGGGCGCATTTTTCGAAATTTTCAAAGGGGTTAGCCTTCTCGGAATTCTGGGCGCATTTTTCGAAATTTTCAAAGGGGTTAGCCTTCTCGGAATTCTGGGCACATTTTTCGAAATCTTCAAAGGGGTTAGCCTTCTCAAGATTCTGGGCGCATTTTTCGAAAGTTTCAAAGGGGTTAGCCTTCTCGGAATTCTGGGCGCATTCTTCGAAATTTTCAAAGGGGTTAGCCTTCTCGGAATTCTGGGCGCATTTTTCGAAATTTTCAAAGGGGTTAGCCTTCTCGGAATTCTAAGCGCATTTTTCGAAATTTTCAAAGGGGTTAGCCTTCTCGGAATTCTGGGCGCATTTCTCGAAATTTTCAAAGGGGTTAGCCTTCTCGGAATTCTGGGCGCATTTTTCGAAATCTTCAAAGGGGTTAGCCTTCTCAAGATTCTGGGCGCATTTTTCGAAATTTTCAAAGTGGTTAGTCTTCTCGGAATTTTGGGCGCATTTTTCGAAATTTTCAAAGGGCCTTCTCGGAATTCTGGGGCCATTTCTCGAAATTTTCAAAGGGGTTAGACTTCTCGGAATTCTGGGCGCATTTTTCGAAATTTTCAAAGGGGTTAACCTTCTCGGAATTCTGGGCGCATTTTTCGAAATTGTCAAAGGGGTTAGCCTTCTCGGAATTCTGGGCGCATTTTCGAAATTTTCAAAGTGGTTAGCCTTCTCGGAATTCTGGGCGCGTTTTTCGAAATTTTCAAAGGGGTTAGCCTTCTCGGAATTCTGGGCGCATTTTTCGAAATTTTCAAAGGGGTTAGTTAGCCTTCTCGGAATTCTGGGCGCATTTTCAAAATTTTCAAAGGGGTTAGCCTTCTCGGAATTCTGGGCGCATTTTTCGACATTTTCAAAGGGGTTAGCCTTCTCGGAATTCTGGGCGCATTTTTCGAAATTTTCAAAGGGGTTAGCCTTCTCGGATTTCTGGGCGCATTTTTCGAAATTTTCAAAGGGGTTAGCCTTCTCGGAATTCTGGGCGCATTTTTCGAAATTTTCAAAGGGGTTAGCCTTCTCGGAATTCTGGGCGCATTTTTCGAAATTTTCAAAGGGCCTTCTCGGAATTCTGGGCGCATTCTTCGAAATTTTCAAAGGGGTTAGCCTTCTCAAGATTCTGGGCGCATTTTTCGAAATTTTCAAAGGGGTTAGCCTTCTCGGAATTCTGGGCGCATTTTTCGAAATTTTCAAAGGGGTTAGCCTTCTCGGAATTCTGGGCGCATTTTTCGAAATTTTCAAAGGGGTTAGCCTTCTCGGAATTCTAAGCGCATTTTTCGAAATTTTCAAAGGGGTTAGCCTTCTCGGAATTCTGGGCGCATTTCTCGAAATTTTCAAAGGGGTTAGCCTTCTCGGAATTCTGGGCGCATTTTTCGAAATTGTCAAAGGGGTTAGCCTTCTCGGAATTCTGGGCGCATTTTTCGAAATTTTCAAAGGGGTTAGCCTTCTCGGAATTCTCGGCGCATTTTTCGAAATTTTCAAAGGGGTTAGCCTTCTCGGAAATCTGGGCGCATTTTTCGAAATTTTCAAAGGGGTTAGTTAGCTTTCTCGGAATTCTGGGCGCATTTTTCGAAATTATCAATGGGCCTTCTCGCAATTCTGGGCGCATTCTTCGAAATTTTCAAAGGGGTTAGTTAGCCTTCTCGGAATTCTGGGCGCATTTTTCGAAATTTTCAAAGGGGTTAGCCTTCTCGGAATTCTGGGCGCATTTTTCGAAATCTTCAAAGGGGTTAGTCTTCTCAAGATTCTGGGCGCATTTTTCGAAATTTTCAAAGTGGTTAGCCTTCTCGGAATTCTGGGCGCATTTTTCGAAATTTTCAAAGGGGTTAGCCTTCTCGGAATTCTGGGCGCATTTTTCGAAATCTTCAAAGGGGTTAGTCTTCTCAAGATTCTGGGCGCATTTTTCGAAATTTTCAAAGTGGTTAGCCTTCTCGGAATTCTGGGCGCATTTTTCAAAATTTTCAAAGGGGTTAGCCTTCCCGGAATTCTGGGCGCATTTTTCGAAATTTTCAAAGGGGTTAGCCTTCTCGGAATTCTGGGCGCATTTTTCGAAATTTTCAAAGGGCTTTGCCGTCTCGGAATTCTGGGCGCATTTTTCGAAATTTTGAAACGGGTTAGCCTTCTCGGAATTCTGGGCGCATTTTTCGATATTTTCAAAGGGGTTAGCCTTCTCGGAATTCTGGGCGCATTTTCGACATTTTCAAAGGGGTTAGCCTTCTCGGAATTCTGGGCGCATTTTTCGAAATTCTCAAAGGGGTTAGCCTTCTAGGATTCCTGGGCGCATTTTTCGAAATTTTCAAAGGGGTTAGCCTTCTCGGAATTCTGGGCGCATTTTTCGAAATTTTCAAAGGGGTTAGCCTTCTCGGAATTCTGGGCGCATTTTTCGAAATTTTCAAAGGGCCTTCTCGGAATTCTGGGCGCATTCTTCGAAATTTTCAAAGGGGTTAGCCTTCTCGGAATTCTGGGCGCATTTTTCGAAATTTTCAAAGGGGTTAGCCTTCTCGGAATTCTGGGCGCATTTTTCGAAATTTTCAAAGGGGTTAGCCTTCTCGGAATTCTGGGCACATTTTTCGAAATCTTCAAAGGGGTTAGCCTTCTCAAGAATCTGGGCGCATTTTTCGAAATTTTCAAAGGGGTTAGCCTTCTCGGAATTCTGGGCGCATTTTTCGAAATTTTCAAAGGGGTTAGCCTTCTCGGATTTCTGGGGGCATTTTTCGAAATTTTCAAAGGGGTTAGCCTTCTCGGAATTCTGGGCGCATTTTTCGAAATTGTCAAAGGGGTTAGCCTTCTCGGAATTCTGGGCGCATTCTTCGAAATTTTCAAAGGGGTTAGCCTTCTCGGAATTCTGGGCGCATTTTTCGAAATTTTCAAAGGGGTTAGCCTTCTCGGAATTCTGGGCGCATTTTTCGAAATTTTCAAAGGGGTTAGCCTTCTCGGAATTCTGGGCGCATTTTTCGAAATCTTCAAAGGGGTTAGTCTTCTCAAGATTCTGGGCGCATTTTTCGAAATTTTCAAAGTGGTTAGCCTTCTCGGAATTCTGGGCGCATTTTTCGAAATTTTCAAAGGGCCTTCTCGGAATTCTGGGCGCATTCTTCGAAATTTTCAAAGGGGTTAGCCTTCTCGGAATTCTGGGCGCATTTTTCGAAATTTTCAAAGGGGTTAGCCTTCTCGGAATTCTGGGCGCATTTTTCGAAATTATCAAAGGGGTTAGCCTTCTCGGAATTCTGGGCACATTTTTCGAAATCTTCAAAGGGGTTAGCCTTCTCAAGATTCTGGGCGCATTTTTCGAAATTTTCAAAGGGGTTAGCCTTCTCGGAATTCTGGGCGCATTTTTCGACATTTTCAAAGGGGTTAGCCTTCTCGGAATTCTGGGCGCATTTTTCGAAATTTTCAAAGGGGTTAGCCTTCTCGGATTTCTGGGCGCATTTTTCGAAATTTTCAAAGGGGTTAGCCTTCTCGGAATTCTGGGCGCATTTTTCGAAATTTTCAAAGGGGTTAGCCTTCTCGGAATTCTGGGCGCATTTTTCGAAATTTTCAAAGGGCCTTCTCGGAATTCTGGGCGCATTCTTCGAAATTTTCAAAGGGGTTAGCCTTCTCAAGATTCTGGGCGCATTTTTCGAAATTTTCAAAGGGGTTAGCCTTCTCGGAATTCTGGGCGCATTTTTCGAAATTTTCAAAGGGGTTAGCCTTCTCGGAATTCTGGGCGCATTTTTCGAAATTTTCAAAGGGCCTTCTCGGAATTGTGGGCGCATTCTTCGAAATTTTCAAACTGGTTAGCCTTCTCGGAATTCTGGGCGCATTTTTCGAAATTGTCAAAGGGGTTAACCTTCTCAGAATTCTGGGCGCATTTTTCGAAATTTTCAAAGGGGTTAGCCTTCTCGGAATTCTGGGCACATTTTTCGAAATCTTCAAAGGGGTTAGCCTTCTCAAGACTCTGGGCTCATTTTTCGAAATTTTCAAAGGGGTTAGCCTTCTCGGAATTCTGGGCGCATTTTTCGAAATTTTCAAAGGGGTTAGCCTTCTCGGAATTCTGGGCGCATTTTTCGAAATTTTCAAAGGGGTTAGCCTTCTCGGAATTCTAAGCGCATTTTTCGAAATTTTCAAAGGGGTTAGCCTTCTCGGAATTCTGGGCGCATTTCTCGAAATTTTCAAAGTGGTTAGCCTTCTCGGAATTCTGGGCGCATTTTTCGAAATTTTCAAAGGGGTTAGCCTTCTCGGAATTCTGGGCGCATTTTTCGAAATCTTCAAAGGGGTTAGTCTTCTCAAGATTCTGGGCGCATTTTTCGAAATTTTCAAAGTGGTTAGCCTTCTCGGAATTCTGGGCGCATTTTTCGAAATTTTCAAAGGGGTTAGCCTTCCCGGAATTCTGGGCGCATTTTTCGAAATTTTCAAAGGGGTTAGCCTTCTCGGAATTCTGGGCGCATTTTTCGAAATTTTCAAAGGGCTTTGCCGTCTCGGAATTCTGGGCGCATTTTTCGAAATTTTGAAACGGGTTAGCCTTCTCGGAATTCTGGGCGCATTTTTCGAAATTTTCAAAGGGGTTAGCCTTCTCGGAATTCTGGGCACATTTTTCGAAATCTTCAAAGGGGTTAGCCTTCTCAAGATTCTGGGCGCATTTTTCGAAATTTTCAAAGGGGTTAGCCTTCTCGGAATTCTGGGCGCATTTTTCGACATTTTCAAAGGGGTTAGCCTTCTCGGAATTCTGGGCGCATTTTTCGAAATTTTCAAAGGGGTTAGCCTTCTCGGATTTCTGGGCGCATTTTTCGAAATTTTCAAAGGGGTTAGCCTTCTCGGAATTCTGGGCGCATTTTTCGAAATTGTCAAAGGGGTTAGCCTTCTCGGAATTCTGGGCGCATTCTTCGAAATTTTCAAAGGGGTTAGCCTTCTCGGAATTCTGGGCGCATTTTTCGAAATTTTCAAAGGGGTTAGCCTTCTCGGAATTCTGGGCGCATTTTTCGAAATTTTCAAAGGGGTTAGCCTTCTCGGAATTCTGGGCGCATTTTTCGAAATTTTCAAAGGGCCTTCTCGGAATTGTGGGCGCATTCTTCGAAATTTTCAAACTGGTTAGCCTTCTCGGAATTCTGGGCGCATTTTTCGAAATTGTCAAAGGGGTTAGCCTTCTCAGAATTCTGGGCGCATTTTTCGAAATTTTCAAAGGGGTTAGCCTTCTCGGAATTCTGGGCACATTTTTCGAAATCTTCAAAGGGGTTAGCCTTCTCAAGACTCTGGGCTCATTTTTCGAAATTTTCAAAGGGGTTAGCCTTCTCGGAATTCTGGGCGCATTTTTCGAAATTTTCAAAGGGGTTAGCCTTCCCGGAATTCTGGGCGCATTTTTCGAAATTTTCAAAGGGGTTAGCCTTCTCGGAATTCTGGGCGCATTTTTCGAAATTTTCAAAGGGCTTTGCCGTCTCGGAATTCTGGGCGCATTTTTCGAAATTTTGAAACGGGTTAGCCTTCTCGGAATTCTGGGCGCATTTTTCGATATTTTCAAAGGGGTTAGCCTTCTCGGAATTCTGGGCGCATTTTCGACATTTTCAAAGGGGTTAGCCTTCTCGGAATTCTGGGCGCATTTTTCGAAATTCTCAAAGGGGTTAGCCTTCTAGGATTTCTGGGCGCATTTTTCGAAATTTTCAAAGGGGTTAGCCTTCTCGGAATTCTGGGCGCATTTTTCGAAATTTTCAAAGGGGTTAGCCTTCTCGGAATTCTGGGCGCATTTTTCGAAATTTTCAAAGGGCCTTCTCGGAATTCTGGGCGCATTTTTCGAAATTTTCAAAGGGGTTAGCCTTCTCGGAATTCTGGGCGCATTTTTCGAAATTTTCAAAGGGGTTAGCCTTCTCGGAATTCTGGGCACATTTTTCGAAATCTTCAAAGGGGTTAGCCTTCTCAAGAATCTGGGCGCATTTTTCGAAATTTTCAAAGGGGTTAGCCTTCTCGGAATTCTGGGCGCATTTTTCGAAATTTTCAAAGGGGTTAGCCTTCTCGGATTTCTGGGGGCATTTTTCGAAATTTTCAAAGGGGTTAGCCTTCTCGGAATTCTGGGCGCATTTTTCGAAATTGTCAAAGGGGTTAGCCTTCTCGGAATTCTGGGCGCATTCTTCGAAATTTTCAAAGGGGTTAGCCTTCTCGGAATTCTGGGCGCATTTTTCGAAATTTTCAAAGGGGTTAGCCTTCTCGGAATTCTGGGCGCATTTTTCGAAATTTTCAAAGGGGTTAGCCTTCTCGGAATTCTGGGCGCATTTTTCGAAATCTTCAAAGGGGTTAGTCTTCTCAAGATTCTGGGCGCATTTTTCGAAATTTTCAAAGTGGTTAGCCTTCTCGGAATTCTGGGCGCATTTTTCGAAATTTTCAAAGGGCCTTCTCGGAATTCTGGGCGCATTCTTCGAAATTTTCAAAGGGGTTAGCCTTCTCGGAATTCTGGGCGCATTTTTCGAAATTTTCAAAGGGGTTAGCCTTCTCGGAATTCTGGGCGCATTTTTCGAAATTATCAAAGGGGTTAGCCTTCTCGGAATTCTGGGCACATTTTTCGAAATCTTCAAAGGGGTTAGCCTTCTCAAGATTCTGGGCGCATTTTTCGAAATTTTCAAAGGGGTTAGCCTTCTCGGAATTCTGGGCGCATTTTTCGACATTTTCAAAGGGGTTAGCCTTCTCGGAATTCTGGGCGCATTTTTCGAAATTTTCAAAGGGGTTAGCCTTCTCGGATTTCTGGGCGCATTTTTCGAAATTTTCAAAGGGGTTAGCCTTCTCGGAATTCTGGGCGCATTTTTCGAAATTTTCAAAGGGGTTAGCCTTCTCGGAATTCTGGGCGCATTTTTCGAAATTTTCAAAGGGCCTTCTCGGAATTCTGGGCGCATTCTTCGAAATTTTCAAAGGGGTTAGCCTTCTCAAGATTCTGGGCGCATTTTTCGAAATTTTCAAAGGGGTTAGCCTTCTCGGAATTCTGGGCGCATTTTTCGAAATTTTCAAAGGGGTTAGCCTTCTCGGAATTCTGGTCGCATTTTTCGAAATTTTCAAAGGGCCTTCTCGGAATTGTGGGCGCATTCTTCGAAATTTTCAAACTGGTTAGCCTTCTCGGAATTCTGGGCGCATTTTTCGAAATTGTCAAAGGGGTTAGCCTTCTCAGAATTCTGGGCGCATTTTTCGAAATTTTCAAAGGGGTTAGCCTTCTCGGAATTCTGGGCACATTTTTCGAAATCTTCAAAGGGGTTAGCCTTCTCAAGACTCTGGGCTCATTTTTCGAAATTTTCAAAGGGGTTAGCCTTCTCGGAATTCTGGGCGCATTTTTCGAAATTTTCAAAGGGGTTAGCCTTCTCGGAATTCTGGGCGCATTTTTCGAAATTTTCAAAGGGGTTAGCCTTCTCGGAATTCTAAGCGCATTTTTCGAAATTTTCAAAGGGGTTAGCCTTCTCGGAATTCTGGGCGCATTTCTCGAAATTTTCAAAGTGGTTAGCCTTCTCGGAATTCTGGGCGCATTTTTCGAAATTTTCAAAGGGGTTAGCCTTCTCGGAATTCTGGGCGCATTTTTCGAAATCTTCAAAGGGGTTAGTCTTCTCAAGATTCTGGGCGCATTTTTCGAAATTTTCAAAGTGGTTAGCCTTCTCGGAATTCTGGGCGCATTTTTCGAAATTTTCAAAGGGGTTAGCCTTCCCGGAATTCTGGGCGCATTTTTCGAAATTTTCAAAGGGGTTAGCCTTCTCGGAATTCTGGGCGCATTTTTCGAAATTTTCAAAGGGCTTTGCCGTCTCGGAATTCTGGGCGCATTTTTCGAAATTTTGAAACGGGTTAGCCTTCTCGGAATTCTGGGCGCATTTTTCGAAATTTTCAAAGGGGTTAGCCTTCTCGGAATTCTGGGCACATTTTTCGAAATCTTCAAAGGGGTTAGCCTTCTCAAGATTCTGGGCGCATTTTTCGAAATTTTCAAAGGGGTTAGCCTTCTCGGAATTCTGGGCGCATTCTTCGAAATTTTCAAAGGGGTTAGCCTTCTCGGAATTCTGGGCGCATTTTTCGAAATTTTCAAAGGGGTTAGCCTTCTCGGAATTCTGGGCGCATTTTTCGAAATTTTCAAAGGGGTTAGCCTTCTCGGAATTCTGGGCGCATTTTTCGAAATTTTCAAAGGGCCTTCTCGGAATTGTGGGCGCATTCTTCGAAATTTTCAAACTGGTTAGCCTTCTCGGAATTCTGGGCGCATTTTTCGAAATTGTCAAAGGGGTTAGCCTTCTCAGAATTCTGGGCGCATTTTTCGAAATTTTCAAAGGGGTTAGCCTTCTCGGAATTCTGGGCACATTTTTCGAAATCTTCAAAGGGGTTAGCCTTCTCAAGACTCTGGGCTCATTTTTCGAAATTTTCAAAGGGGTTAGCCTTCTCGGAATTCTGGGCGCATTTTTCGAAATTTTCAAAGGGGTTAGCCTTCCCGGAATTCTGGGCGCATTTTTCGAAATTTTCAAAGGGGTTAGCCTTCTCGGAATTCTGGGCGCATTTTTCGAAATTTTCAAAGGGCTTTGCCGTCTCGGAATTCTGGGCGCATTTTTCGAAATTTTGAAACGGGTTAGCCTTCTCGGAATTCTGGGCGCATTTTTCGATATTTTCAAAGGGGTTAGCCTTCTCGGAATTCTGGGCGCATTTTCGACATTTTCAAAGGGGTTAGCCTTCTCGGAATTCTGGGCGCATTTTTCGAAATTCTCAAAGGGGTTAGCCTTCTAGGATTTCTGGGCGCATTTTTCGAAATTTTCAAAGGGGTTAGCCTTCTCGGAATTCTGGGCGCATTTTTCGAAATTTTCAAAGGGGTTAGCCTTCTCGGAATTCTGGGCGCATTTTTCGAAATTTTCAAAGGGCCTTCTCGGAATTCTGGGCGCATTTTTCGAAATTTTCAAAGGGGTTAGCCTTCTCGGAATTCTGGGCGCATTTTTCGAAATTTTCAAAGGGGTTAGCCTTCTCGGAATTCTGGGCACATTTTTCGAAATCTTCAAAGGGGTTAGCCTTCTCAAGATTCTGGGCGCATTTTTCGAAATTTTCAAAGGGGTTAGCCTTCTCGGAATTCTGGGCGCATTTTTCGAAATTTTCAAAGGGGTTAGCCTTCTCGGATTTCTGGGCGCATTTTTCGAAATTTTCAAAGGGGTTAGCCTTCTCGGAATTGTGGGCGCATTTTTCGAAATTGTCAAAGGGGTTAGCCTTCTCGGAATTCTGGGCGCATTCTTCGAAATTTTCAAAGGGGTTAGCCTTCTCGGAATTCTGGGCGCATTTTTCGAAATTTTCAAAGGGGTTAGCCTTCTCGGAATTCTGGGCGCATTTTTCGAAATTTTCAAAGGGCTTTGCCGTCTCGGAATTCTGGGCGCATTTTTCGAAATTTTGAAACGGGTTAGCCTTCTCGGAATTCTGGGCGCATTTTTCGAAATTTTCAAAGGGGTTAGCCTTCTCGGAATTCTGGGCACATTTTTCGAAATCTTCAAAGGGGTTAGCCTTCTCAAGATTCTGGGCGCATTTTTCGAAATTTTCAAAGGGGTTAGCCTTCTCGGAATTCTGGGCGCATTTTTCGACATTTTCAAAGGGGTTAGCCTTCTCGGAATTCTGGGCGCATTTTTCGAAATTTTCAAAGGGGTTAGCCTTCTCGGATTTCTGGGCGCATTTTTCGAAATTTTCAAAGGGGTTAGCCTTCTCGGAATTCTGGGCGCATTTTTCGAAATTGTCAAAGGGGTTAGCCTTCTCGGAATTCTGGGCGCATTCTTCGAAATTTTCAAAGGGGTTAGCCTTCTCGGAATTCTGGGCGCATTTTTCGAAATTTTCAAAGGGGTTAGCCTTCTCGGAATTCTGGGCGCATTTTTCGAAATTTTCAAAGGGGTTAGCCTTCTCGGAATTCTGGGCGCATTTTTCGAAATCTTCAAAGGGGTTAGTCTTCTCAAGATTCTGGGCGCATTTTTCGAAATTTTCAAAGTGGTTAGCCTTCTCGGAATTCTGGGCGCATTTTTCGAAATTTTCAAAGGGGTTAGCCTTCTCGGAATTCTGGGCGCATTTTTCGAAATTTTCAAAGGGCTTTGCCGTCTCGGAATTCTGGGCGAATTTTTCGATATTTTCAAAGGGGTTAGCCTTCTCGGAATTCTGGGCGCATTTTCGACATTTTCAAAGGGGTTAGCCTTCTCGGAATTCTGGGCGCATTTTTCGAAATTCTCAAAGGGGTTAGCCTTCTAGGATTTCTGGGCGCATTTTTCGAAATTTTCAAAGGGGTTAGCCTTCTCGGAATTCTGGGCGCATTTTTCGAAATTTTCAAAGGGGTTAGCCTTCTCGGAATTCTGGGCGCATTTTTCGAAATTTTCAAAGGGCCTTCTCGGAATTGTGGGCGCATTCTTCGAAATTTTCAAACTGGTTAGCCTTCTCGGAATTCTGGGCGCATTTTTCGAAATTGTCAAAGGGGTTAGCCTTCTCAGAATTCTGGGCGCATTTTTCGAAATTTTCAAAGGGGTTAGCCTTCTCGGAATTCTGGGCACATTTTTCGAAATCTTCAAAGGGGTTAGCCTTCTCAAGACTCTGGGCTCATTTTTCGAAATTTTCAAAGGGGTTAGCCTTCTCGGAATTCTGGGCGCATTTTTCGAAATTTTCAAAGGGGTTAGCCTTCTCGGAATTCTGGGCGCATTTTTCGAAATTTTCAAAGGGGTTAGCCTTCTCGGAATTCTAAGCGCATTTTTCGAAATTTTCAAAGGGGTTAGCCTTCTCGGAATTCTGGGCGCATTTCTCGAAATTTTCAAAGTGGTTAGCCTTCTCGGAATTCTGGGCGCATTTTTCGAAATTTTCAAAGGGCCTTCTCGGAATTCTGGGCGCATTCTTCGAAATTTTCAAAGGGGTTAGCCTTCTCAAGATTCTGGGCGCATTTTTCGAAATTTTCAAAGGGGTTAGCCTTCTCGGAATTCTGGGCGCATTTTTCGAAATTTTCAAAGGGGTTAGCCTTCTCGGAATTCTGGGCGCATTTTTCGAAATTTTCAAAGGGCCTTCTCGGAATTGTGGGCGCATTCTTCGAAATTTTCAAACTGGTTAGCCTTCTCGGAATTCTGGGCGCATTTTTCGAAATTGTCAAAGGGGTTAGCCTTCTCAGAATTCTGGGCGCATTTTTCGAAATTTTCAAAGGGGTTAGCCTTCTCGGAATTCTGGGCACATTTTTCGAAATCTTCAAAGGGGTTAGCCTTCTCAAGACTCTGGGCTCATTTTTCGAAATTTTCAAAGGGGTTAGCCTTCTCGGAATTCTGGGCGCATTTTTCGAAATTTTCAAAGGGGTTAGCCTTCTCGGAATTCTGGGCGCATTTTTCGAAATTTTCAAAGGGGTTAGCCTTCTCGGAATTCTAAGCGCATTTTTCGAAATTTTCAAAGGGGTTAGCCTTCTCGGAATTCTGGGCGCATTTCTCGAAATTTTCAAAGTGGTTAGCCTTCTCGGAATTCTGGGCGCATTTTTCGAAATTTTCAAAGGGGTTAGCCTTCTCGGAATTCTGGGCGCATTTTTCGAAATCTTCAAAGGGGTTAGTCTTCTCAAGATTCTGGGCGCATTTTTCGAAATTTTCAAAGTGGTTAGCCTTCTCGGAATTCTGGGCGCATTTTTCGAAATTTTCAAAGGGGTTAGCCTTCCCGGAATTCTGGGCGCATTTTTCGAAATTTTCAAAGGGGTTAGCCTTCTCGGAATTCTGGGCGCATTTTTCGAAATTTTCAAAGGGCTTTGCCGTCTCGGAATTCTGGGCGCATTTTTCGAAATTTTGAAACGGGTTAGCCTTCTCGGAATTCTGGGCGCATTTTTCGAAATTTTCAAAGGGGTTAGCCTTCTCGGAATTCTGGGCACATTTTTCGAAATCTTCAAAGGGGTTAGCCTTCTCAAGATTCTGGGCGCATTTTTCGAAATTTTCAAAGGGGTTAGCCTTCTCGGAATTCTGGGCGCATTTTTCGACATTTTCAAAGGGGTTAGCCTTCTCGGAATTCTGGGCGCATTTTTCGAAATTTTCAAAGGGGTTAGCCTTCTCGGATTTCTGGGCGCATTTTTCGAAATTTTCAAAGGGGTTAGCCTTCTCGGAATTCTGGGCGCATTTTTCGAAATTGTCAAAGGGGTTAGCCTTCTCGGAATTCTGGGCGCATTCTTCGAAATTTTCAAAGGGGTTAGCCTTCTCGGAATTCTGGGCGCATTTTTCGAAATTTTCAAAGGGGTTAGCCTTCTCGGAATTCTGGGCGCATTTTTCGAAATTTTCAAAGGGGTTAGCCTTCTCGGAATTCTGGGCGCATTTTTCGAAATTTTCAAAGGGCCTTCTCGGAATTGTGGGCGCATTCTTCGAAATTTTCAAACTGGTTAGCCTTCTCGGAATTCTGGGCGCATTTTTCGAAATTGTCAAAGGGGTTAGCCTTCTCAGAATTCTGGGCGCATTTTTCGAAATTTTCAAAGGGGTTAGCCTTCTCGGAATTCTGGGCACATTTTTCGAAATCTTCAAAGGGGTTAGCCTTCTCAAGACTCTGGGCTCATTTTTCGAAATTTTCAAAGGGGTTAGCCTTCTCGGAATTCTGGGCGCATTTTTCGAAATTTTCAAAGGGGTTAGCCTTCCCGGAATTCTGGGCGCATTTTTCGAAATTTTCAAAGGGGTTAGCCTTCTCGGAATTCTGGGCGCATTTTTCGAAATTTTCAAAGGGCTTTGCCGTCTCGGAATTCTGGGCGCATTATCGAAATTTTGAAACGGGTTAGCCTTCTCGGAATTCTGGGCGCATTTTTCGATATTTTCAAAGGGGTTAGCCTTCTCGGAATTCTGGGCGCATTTTCGACATTTTCAAAGGGGTTAGCCTTCTCGGAATTCTGGGCGCATTTTTCGAAATTCTCAAAGGGGTTAGCCTTCTAGGATTTCTGGGCGCATTTTTCGAAATTTTCAAAGGGGTTAGCCTTCTCGGAATTCTGGGCGCATTTTTCGAAATTTTCAAAGGGGTTAGCCTTCTCGGAATTCTGGGCGCATTTTTCGAAATTTTCAAAGGGCCTTCTCGGAATTCTGGGCGCATTTTTCGAAATTTTCAAAGGGGTTAGCCTTCTCGGAATTCTGGGCGCATTTTTCGAAATTTTCAAAGGGGTTAGCCTTCTCGGAATTCTGGGCACATTTTTCGAAATCTTCAAAGGGGTTAGCCTTCTCAAGATTCTGGGCGCATTTTTCGAAATTTTCAAAGGGGTTAGCCTTCTCGGAATTCTGGGCGCATTTTTCGAAATTTTCAAAGGGGTTAGCCTTCTCGGATTTCTGGGCGCATTTTTCGAAATTTTCAAAGGGGTTAGCCTTCTCGGAATTCTGGGCGCATTTTTCGAAATTGTCAAAGGGGTTAGCCTTCTCGGAATTCTGGGCGCATTCTTCGAAATTTTCAAAGGGGTTAGCCTTCTCGGAATTCTGGGCGCATTTTTCGAAATTTTCAAAGGGGTTAGCCTTCTCGGAATTCTGGGCGCATTTTTCGAAATTTTCAAAGGGCTTTGCCGTCTCGGAATTCTGGGCGCATTTTTCGAAATTTTGAAACGGGTTAGCCTTCTCGGAATTCTGGGCGCATTTTTCGAAATTTTCAAAGGGGTTAGCCTTCTCGGAATTCTGGGCACATTTTTCGAAATCTTCAAAGGGGTTAGCCTTCTCAAGATTCTGGGCGCATTTTTCGAAATTTTCAAAGGGGTTAGCCTTCTCGGAATTCTGGGCGCATTTTTCGACATTTTCAAAGGGGTTAGCCTTCTCGGAATTCTGGGCGCATTTTTCGAAATTTTCAAAAGGGTTAGCCTTCTCGGATTTCTGGGCGCATTTTTCGAAATTTTCAAAGGGGTTAGCCTTCTCGGAATTCTGGGCGCATTTTTCGAAATTGTCAAAGGGGTTAGCCTTCTCGGAATTCTGGGCGCATTCTTCGAAATTTTCAAAGGGGTTAGCCTTCTCGGAATTCTGGGCGCATTTTTCGAAATTTTCAAAGGGGTTAGCCTTCTCGGAATTCTGGGCGCATTTTTCGAAATTTTCAAAGGGGTTAGCCTTCTCGGAATTCTGGGCGCATTTTTCGAAATCTTCAAAGGGGTTAGTCTTCTCAAGATTCTGGGCGCATTTTTCGAAATTTTCAAAGTGGTTAGCCTTCTCGGAATTCTGGGCGCATTTTTCGAAATTTTCAAAGGGGTTAGCCTTCTCGGAATTCTGGGCGCATTTTTCGAAATTTTCAAAGGGCTTTGCCGTCTCGGAATTCTGGGCGAATTTTTCGATATTTTCAAAGGGGTTAGCCTTCTCGGAATTCTGGGCGCATTTTCGACATTTTCAAAGGGGTTAGCCTTCTCGGAATTCTGGGCGCATTTTTCGAAATTCTCAAAGGGGTTAGCCTTCTAGGATTTCTGGGCGCATTTTTCGAAATTTTCAAAGGGGTTAGCCTTCTCGGAATTCTGGGCGCATTTTTCGAAATTTTCAAAGGGGTTAGCCTTCTCGGAATTCTGGGCGCATTTTTCGAAATTTTCAAAGGGCCTTCTCGGAATTGTGGGCGCATTCTTCGAAATTTTCAAACTGGTTAGCCTTCTCGGAATTCTGGGCGCATTTTTCGAAATTGTCAAAGGGGTTAGCCTTCTCAGAATTCTGGGCGCATTTTTCGAAATTTTCAAAGGGGTTAGCCTTCTCGGAATTCTGGGCACATTTTTCGAAATCTTCAAAGGGGTTAGCCTTCTCAAGACTCTGGGCTCATTTTTCGAAATTTTCAAAGGGGTTAGCCTTCTCGGAATTCTGGGCGCATTTTTCGAAATTTTCAAAGGGGTTAGCCTTCTCGGAATTCTGGGCGCATTTTTCGAAATTTTCAAAGGGGTTAGCCTTCTCGGAATTCTAAGCGCATTTTTCGAAATTTTCAAAGGGGTTAGCCTTCTCGGAATTCTGGGCGCATTTCTCGAAATTTTCAAAGTGGTTAGCCTTCTCGGAATTCTGGGCGCATTTTTCGAAATTTTCAAAGGGCCTTCTCGGAATTCTGGGCGCATTCTTCGAAATTTTCAAAGGGGTTAGCCTTCTCAAGATTCTGGGCGCATTTTTCGAAATTTTCAAAGGGGTTAGCCTTCTCGGAATTCTGGGCGCATTTTTCGAAATTTTCAAAGGGGTTAGCCTTCTCGGAATTCTGGGCGCATTTTTCGAAATTTTCAAAGGGCCTTCTCGGAATTGTGGGCGCATTCTTCGAAATTTTCAAACTGGTTAGCCTTCTCGGAATTCTGGGCGCATTTTTCGAAATTGTCAAAGGGGTTAGCCTTCTCAGAATTCTGGGCGCATTTTTCGAAATTTTCAAAGGGGTTAGCCTTCTCGGAATTCTGGGCACATTTTTCGAAATCTTCAAAGGGGTTAGCCTTCTCAAGACTCTGGGCTCATTTTTCGAAATTTTCAAAGGGGTTAGCCTTCTCGGAATTCTGGGCGCATTTTTCGAAATTTTCAAAGGGGTTAGCCTTCTCGGAATTCTGGGCGCATTTTTCGAAATTTTCAAAGGGGTTAGCCTTCTCGGAATTCTAAGCGCATTTTTCGAAATTTTCAAAGGGGTTAGCCTTCTCGGAATTCTGGGCGCATTTCTCGAAATTTTCAAAGTGGTTAGCCTTCTCGGAATTCTGGGCGCATTTTTCGAAATTTTCAAAGGGGTTAGCCTTCTCGGAATTCTGGGCGCATTTTTCGAAATCTTCAAAGGGGTTAGTCTTCTCAAGATTCTGGGCGCATTTTTCGAAATTTTCAAAGTGGTTAGCCTTCTCGGAATTCTGGGCGCATTTTTCGAAATTTTCAAAGGGGTTAGCCTTCCCGGAATTCTGGGCGCATTTTTCGAAATTTTCAAAGGGGTTAGCCTTCTCGGAATTCTGGGCGCATTTTTCGAAATTTTCAAAGGGCTTTGCCGTCTCGGAATTCTGGGCGCATTTTTCGAAATTTTGAAACGGGTTAGCCTTCTCGGAATTCTGGGCGCATTTTTCGAAATTTTCAAAGGGGTTAGCCTTCTCGGAATTCTGGGCACATTTTTCGAAATCTTCAAAGGGGTTAGCCTTCTCAAGATTCTGGGCGCATTTTTCGAAATTTTCAAAGGGGTTAGCCTTCTCGGAATTCTGGGCGCATTTTTCGACATTTTCAAAGGGGTTAGCCTTCTCGGAATTCTGGGCGCATTTTTCGAAATTTTCAAAGGGGTTAGCCTTCTCGGATTTCTGGGCGCATTTTTCGAAATTTTCAAAGGGGTTAGCCTTCTCGGAATTCTGGGCGCATTTTTCGAAATTGTCAAAGGGGTTAGCCTTCTCGGAATTCTGGGCGCATTCTTCGAAATTTTCAAAGGGGTTAGCCTTCTCGGAATTCTGGGCGCATTTTTCGAAATTTTCAAAGGGGTTAGCCTTCTCGGAATTCTGGGCGCATTTTTCGAAATTTTCAAAGGGGTTAGCCTTCTCGGAATTCTGGGCGCATTTTTCGAAATTTTCAAAGGGCCTTCTCGGAATTGTGGGCGCATTCTTCGAAATTTTCAAACTGGTTAGCCTTCTCGGAATTCTGGGCGCATTTTTCGAAATTGTCAAAGGGGTTAGCCTTCTCAGAATTCTGGGCGCATTTTTCGAAATTTTCAAAGGGGTTAGCCTTCTCGGAATTCTGGGCACATTTTTCGAAATCTTCAAAGGGGTTAGCCTTCTCAAGACTCTGGGCTCATTTTTCGAAATTTTCAAAGGGGTTAGCCTTCTCGGAATTCTGGGCGCATTTTTCGAAATTTTCAAAGGGGTTAGCCTTCCCGGAATTCTGGGCGCATTTTTCGAAATTTTCAAAGGGGTTAGCCTTCTCGGAATTCTGGGCGCATTTTTCGAAATTTTCAAAGGGCTTTGCCGTCTCGGAATTCTGGGCGCATTTTTCGAAATTTTGAAACGGGTTAGCCTTCTCGGAATTCTGGGCGCATTTTTCGATATTTTCAAAGGGGTTAGCCTTCTCGGAATTCTGGGCGCATTTTCGACATTTTCAAAGGGGTTAGCCTTCTCGGAATTCTGGGCGCATTTTTCGAAATTCTCAAAGGGGTTAGCCTTCTAGGATTTCTGGGCGCATTTTTCGAAATTTTCAAAGGGGTTAGCCTTCTCGGAATTCTGGGCGCATTTTTCGAAATTTTCAAAGGGGTTAGCCTTCTCGGAATTCTGGGCGCATTTTTCGAAATTTTCAAAGGGCCTTCTCGGAATTCTGGGCGCATTTTTCGAAATTTTCAAAGGGGTTAGCCTTCTCGGAATTCTGGGCGCATTTTTCGAAATTTTCAAAGGGGTTAGCCTTCTCGGAATTCTGGGCACATTTTTCGAAATTTTCAAAGGGGTTAGCCTTCTCGGAATTCTGGGCGCATTTTTCGAAATTGTCAAAGGGGTTAGCCTTCTCGGAATTCTGGGCGCATTCTTCGAAATTTTCAAAGGGGTTAGCCTTCTCGGAATTCTGGGCGCATTTTTCGAAATTTTCAAAGGGGTTAGCCTTCTCGGAATTCTGGGCGCATTTTTCGAAATTGTCAAAGGGGTTAGCCTTCTCGGAATTCTGGGCGCATTCTTCGAAATTTTCAAAGGGGTTAGCCTTCTCGGAATTCTGGGCGCATTTTTCGAAATTTTCAAAGGGGTTAGCCTTCTCGGAATTCTGGGCGCATTTTTCGAAATTTTCAAAGGGCTTTGCCGTCTCGGAATTCTGGGCGCATTTTTCGAAATTTTGAAACGGGTTAGCCTTCTCGGAATTCTGGGCGCATTTTTCGAAATTTTCAAAGGGGTTAGCCTTCTCAAGATTCTGGGCGCATTTTTCGAAATCTTCAAAGGGGTTAGCCTTCTCGGAATTCTGGGCGCATTTTTCGACATTTTCAAAGGGGTTAGCCTTCTCGGAATTCTGGGCGCATTTTTCGAAATTTTCAAAGGGGTTAGCCTTCTCGGATTTCTGGGCGCATTTTTCGAAATTTTCAAAGGGGTTAGCCTTCTCGGAATTCTGGGCGCATTTTTCGAAATTGTCAAAGGGGTTAGCCTTCTCGGAATTCTGGGCGCATTCTTCGAAATTTTCAAAGGGGTTAGCCTTCTCGGAATTCTGGGCGCATTTTTCGAAATTTTCAAAGGGGTTAGCCTTCTCGGAATTCTGGGCGCATTTTTCGAAATTTTCAAAGGGGTTAGCCTTCTCGGAATTCTGGGCGCATTTTTCGAAATCTTCAAAGGGGTTAGTCTTCTCAAGATTCTGGGCGCATTTTTCGAAATTTTCAAAGTGGTTAGCCTTCTCGGAATTCTGGGCGCATTTTTCGAAATTTTCAAAGGGGTTAGCCTTCTCGGAATTCTGGGCGCATTTTTCGAAATTTTCAAAGGGCTTTGCCGTCTCGGAATTCTGGGCGAATTTTTCGATATTTTCAAAGGGGTTAGCCTTCTCGGAATTCTGGGCGCATTTTTCGAAATCTTCAAAGGGGTTAGTCTTCTCAAGATTCTGGGCGCATTTTTCGAAATTTTCAAAGTGGTTAGCCTTCTCGGAATTCTGGGCGCATTTTTCGAAATTTTCAAAGGGGTTAGCCTTCTCGGAATTCTGGGCGCATTTTTCGAAATTTTCAAAGGGCTTTGCCGTCTCGGAATTCTGGGCGAATTTTTCGATATTTTCAAAGGGGTTAGCCTTCTCGGAATTCTGGGCGCATTTTCGACATTTTCAAAGGGGTTAGCCTTCTCGGAATTCTGGGCGCATTTTTCGAAATTCTCAAAGGGGTTAGCCTTCTAGGATTTCTGGGCGCATTTTTCGAAATTTTCAAAGGGGTTAGCCTTCTCGGAATTCTGGGCGCATTTTTCGAAATTTTCAAAGGGGTTAGCCTTCTCGGAATTCTGGGCGCATTTTTCGAAATTTTCAAAGGGCCTTCTCGGAATTGTGGGCGCATTCTTCGAAATTTTCAAACTGGTTAGCCTTCTCGGAATTCTGGGCGCATTTTTCGAAATTGTCAAAGGGGTTAGCCTTCTCAGAATTCTGGGCGCATTTTTCGAAATTTTCAAAGGGGTTAGCCTTCTCGGAATTCTGGGCACATTTTTCGAAATCTTCAAAGGGGTTAGCCTTCTCAAGACTCTGGGCTCATTTTTCGAAATTTTCAAAGGGGTTAGCCTTCTCGGAATTCTGGGCGCATTTTTCGAAATTTTCAAAGGGGTTAGCCTTCTCGGAATTCTGGGCGCATTTTTCGAAATTTTCAAAGGGGTTAGCCTTCTCGGAATTCTAAGCGCATTTTTCGAAATTTTCAAAGGGGTTAGCCTTCTCGGAATTCTGGGCGCATTTCTCGAAATTTTCAAAGTGGTTAGCCTTCTCGGAATTCTGGGCGCATTTTTCGAAATTTTCAAAGGGGTTAGCCTTCTCGGAATTCTGGGCGCATTTTTCGAAATCTTCAAAGGGGTTAGTCTTCTCAAGATTCTGGGCGCATTTTTCGAAATTTTCAAAGTGGTTAGCCTTCTCGGAATTCTGGGCGCATTTTTCGAAATTTTCAAAGGGGTTAGCCTTCCCGGAATTCTGGGCGCATTTTTCGAAATTTTCAAAGGGGTTAGCCTTCTCGGAATTCTGGGCGCATTTTTCGAAATTTTCAAAGGGCTTTGCCGTCTCGGAATTCTGGGCGCATTTTTCGAAATTTTGAAACGGGTTAGCCTTCTCGGAATTCTGGGCGCATTTTTCGATATTTTCAAAGGGGTTAGCCTTCTCGGAATTCTGGGCGCATTTTCGACATTTTCAAAGGGGTTAGCCTTCTCGGAATTCTGGGCGCATTTTTCGAAATTCTCAAAGGGGGTTAGCCTTCTAGGATTTCTGGGCGCATTTTTCGAAATTTTCAAAGGGGTTAGCCTTCTCGGAATTCTGGGCGCATTTTTCGAAATTTTCAAAGGGGTTAGCCTTCTCGGAATTCTGGGCGCATTTTTCGAAATTTTCAAAGGGCCTTCTCGGAATTCTGGGCGCATTCTTCGAAATTTTCAAAGGGGTTAGCCTTCTCGGAATTCTGGGCGCATTTTTCGAAATTTTCAAAGGGGTTAGCCTTCTCGGAATTCTGGGCGCATTTTTCGAAATTTTCAAAGGGGTTAGCCTTCTCGGAATTCTGGGCACATTTTTCGAAATCTTCAAAGGGGTTAGCCTTCTCAAGATTCTGGGCGCATTTTTCGAAATTTTGAAAGGGGTTACTTCTTCTTCTTCCTTGGCCCTACAGCCCTATAAGAGCCTTCGCCTCCTCAATGGACTTCCTCCATCCATTTCTATCCAATGATGCTCGTTCCCAATTCCGTATTCCACCTCTTATCAGATCCTGATGCACACAATCCCACCATCTATTTCTGGGTCTTCCTTTAGGTCTTGTTCCTTGAGGTTGGTTGGTAAATGTATATTTTACTTTTCTTTCGTCACTCATTCTGTTTATATGTCCAATCCAGTTCAGTCTCCTTATCTTAATAAATGTTGTTATGTCAACCTCCTGAAGTAGTTCATACAGTTCTCGGTTGTATCTTCTTCTCCAACAATCGTTTACCCTGATGGCTCCAACTATCTTTCTCAGTACTTTCCTTTCGAAGGTGTTAAGTCTGTTTATTACATCTTTATTCAAGACCCAGGCCTCTGATCCGTAAGTAAGTACCGGACGAATTAGAGTTTTATAAATTCTGAGTTTAATGTCTCTGGAGATCAACTTACTTTTCAGTAATGGTATTAATGAGTAGTAAGCTCTATTAGCTGCTCCTATTCTTTTTTCTATTTCATTCTTAAGGTCATTTGTGTTTGTTATTAGAGTTCCAAGATAGCTGAATTCTTCCACAGTTTCAAAGTTATATGTCCCCACTCTGATTTCTCCTTTCTTAGAGGGATTTCTTCTGGATACCACCATGTATTTGGTTTTACTTTCATTGACTTCTAATCCTAATCTGCTGGTTTGGTCTATTAGTTTCATGAAAGTTTCCTTAACATCTTGTGTTCTTCTTCCAGATATGACTATGTCATCTGCGTATGCCAAAAACTGGTTACATTTGTTAAAAAGGTTGCCTTTAAGTTCAACTTCGGCTTTCCTTACTGATATTTCTAAGGCTATATTGAATAACATCGGGGCCATTGCATCTCCTTGTCTAAGTCCTTTCAGTATGTCAAATACATCCGATTGGCTAGCGCCAATCCTGACTACTGCAGTTACTTCTCCGTTTAATAGTTTACACAGTGAGATTAATTTTGCTGGAAATCCTAATAGATGCATGTCATACCACAATTCATCCTTCCATACACTATCGTATGCTGATTTAAAGTCGAGGAAGAGATGGTGTGTATCTATATTCTGCTCCCAACATTTTTCCAAGGTTTGCCTTAATATGAATATCTGATCAACTGTTGAGCGACCACTCCGGAATCCTGCCTGGTAGTCCCCAATAATTTCATTATAATACGGTAGCATTTTATTATATAAACTATTGGATAGTATTTTATATGGTGTTCCCAGCAAAGTTATTGCCCTGTAATTGTTACAGTTCATCCTATCCCCCTTTTTAAGAATTGGGTATATAACTCCTATCTTCCACTCGTCAGGCAATATTTCATTTTCCCATATTTGGACTATTAATTTGTGGAGTGACTCCTTTAAATCTTTCCCTCCTTCCTTAACAAACTCTGCAGGTATTTGGTCATATCCTGGTGCTTTCCCATTTCTCAGTCTCTTGATTGCCAGTTCCAGGTCTGTCATATCAGGTGGTTCTATCAGTTGCTGTACATTTTGGGGTAGTGATATGGTTTCCTCTGGTCTTTCTGTATTCCCTTGTGTATAATCAAAATGCTCCTTATAATGTTCTGTCCATCTGTCCAGAATCTGTTGTCTATTAGATATAATTTTTCCTTCTTTATTTCTTACTAGATACGTCCTTGGTATAAAACCTTTCCTTAAAACATTTACTTCTGAGTAGAACTTTTTTGCGTCTTTGTTATTAAACTGTTCCTGTATATTATTTAATTTACTATTATAAATTTCCCTCTTTTTTTTTCTAAAAACTTTCCCTGCTTCTCTTCTTTTTTCCTCGTAATCTAGTTTATTCTGTCTGGTATTCCTTGCTATCATCTTTCTGTATGCCTCATTTTTCTGTGTCAATAATATTTGGCATTGTTCATCAAACCACTCACTTCTAATGTGCTTTCTTTCCCCAATGTGTTTAGCGGCGGAGTCATTGATACATTTTCTAATTAGTTCCCACGTACCATTTATATTTTCACTATTTCCCCTTAATTCCATCTGATCTTTTGAATTCAGATTGCTAATGTTTTTTATTACCTCTTCCTTGTATGCATTTTTAATTTCCTGTTTTTGAAGTTTTTCAACATCCCATTTTCTCTGTTCATTATTTTTACTTTTATTTTTTGTAAAACTTCCCCAGATTTTGGTTTTAATTCTTGTTCTTACCATATAATGGTCTGATTCTATGTTTGCTTCTCGTACACTTCTGGTATCTTTTATATTACTACAGTGTCGTCTGTCTACTAGTACGTGATCTATCTGGTTGTACGTTTTACCATCTGGGGAATGCCAGGTGGCTTTGTGAATGTTTTTGTGTGCATACCATGTCCCTGTGATAGCAAGATCTCTACCCTTTGCAAAATCTACCAATCTTTTCCCATTGTCACTGGTGTAGTTATGCAGACTATGTTTTCCGCACGTGGGATATAAAAAGGATTCTTTACCTATTTTTGCATTGAAGTCCCCAACAATCATTTTCATGTCATAGCTGGGGATACTGTCACATTCCTTTTCGATTTTATCATAGAATATTTCTTTTATGTGGTCCTCCTTCTCCTCTGTTGGGGCATGGGCTGTTATTATTGTCAAATTATAGAAATCAAGTTTCAATCTAATTTTGCAAATGTTTGCGTCAATTGGTTTAAAATCAATTATCTTATCTTTTATTCGTTTGCTGATATAGAACCCAGTGCCAAATTCATGTTTAGAATTTCTGTTCCCGCTATACATGATCATATAGTCTCTCTTGTCCAAGATACCCTCCCCTAGCCATCTAATTTCTTGGAGCGCACAAATGTCTATTTTGTATTTTTCAAGCTCTTGTTTTAATTCATTTGTTGCTCCTGGTCTATTTAGAGTTCGTACATTCCAAGTGGCTATAGTCAATTCGTTCATCCTTTGTGCTTGCCGAGGTCTATTCCATGGTATCCAATCATTCCGAGGCTTTCCTTGAGGTTTCCTAACGGGACTTTTTGACAGGGTGGGTTGTCAGCCTCACGCCCAACCCCCTACCAGGAGGACCAGGTCTTTGTTTTCGGGGTCTCCGTCCCCTAGACCTATTGCTTTCACTGCAGCTATGGAGATAGGTCCTCCCCTGGAGTTATTTCGGAGCTCCATCTCCTAGCCTTTGGGTAATACAAAACCCTCTATGCAAGGCAGCACAACCAGAGCCTCATTCGCCGAACTTTTCAGGGTTCCTGTTGGGCCTTCTCGGCTACCGTAGCGGTCCCAGGTCACAAGTACCTACCGTACATCACCCCAACAGGCATTCCCCTACTCGTCGTTACCACCCCCTGCGACGTGGACACCGAGGTTGGATTTTAGGGGGCTTCAAAGGGGTTAGCCTTCTCGGAATTCTGGGCGCATTTTTCGAAATTTTCAAAGGGGTTAGCCTTCTCGGATTTCTGGGCGCATTTTTCGAAATTTTCAAAGGGGTTAGCCTTCTCGGAATTCTGGGCGCATTTTTCGAAATTGTCAAAGGGGTTAGCCTTCTCGGAATTCTGGGCGCATTCTTCGAAATTTTCAAAGGGGTTAGCCTTCTCGGAATTCTGGGCGCATTTTTCGAAATTTTCAAAGGGGTTAGCCTTCTCGGAATTCTGGGCGCATTTTTCGAAATTTTCAAAGGGGTTAGCCTTCTCGGAATTCTGGGCGCATTTTTCGAAATCTTCAAAGGGGTTAGTCTTCTCAAGATTCTGGGCGCATTTTTCGAAATTTTCAAAGTGGTTAGCCTTCTCGGAATTCTGGGCGCATTTTTCGAAATTTTCAAAGGGCCTTCTCGGAATTCTGGGCTCATTCTTCGAAATTTTCAAAGGGGTTAGCCTTCTCGGAATTCTGGGCGCATTTTTCGAAATTTTCAAAGGGGTTAGCCTTCTCGGAATTCTGGGCGCATTTTTCGAAATTTTCAAAGGGGTTAGCCTTCTCGGAATTCTGGGCACATTTTTCGAAATCTTCAAAGGGGTTAGCCTTCTCGGAATTCTGGGCGCATTTTCGAAATTTTCAAAGTGGTTAGCCTTCTCGGAATTCTGGGCGCGTTTTTCGAAATTTTCAAAGGGGTTAGCCTTCTCGGAATTCTGGGCGCATTTTTCGAAATTTTCAAAGGGGTTAGTTAGCCTTCTCGGAATTCTGGGCGCATTTTCGAAATTTTCAAAGGGGTTAGCCTTCTCGGAATTCTGGGCGCATTTTTCGAAATTCTCAAAGGGGTTAGCCTTCTAGGATTTCTGGGCGCATTTTTCGAAATTTTCAAAGGGGTTAGCCTTCTCGGAATTCTGGGTGCATTTTTCGAAATTTTCAAAGGGGTTAGCCTTCTCGGAATTCTGGGCGCATTTTTCGAAATTTTCAAAGGGCCTTCTCGGAATTCTGGGCGCATTCTTCGAAATTTTCAAAGGGGTTAGCCTTCTCGGAATTCTGGGCGCATTTTTCGAAATTTTCAAAGGGGTTAGCCTTCTCGGAATTCTGGGCGCATTTTTCGAAATTTTCAAAGGGGTTAGCCTTCTCGGAATTCTGGGCACATTTTTCGAAATCTTCAAAGGGGTTAGCCTTCTCAAGATTCTGGGCGCATTTTTCGAAATTTTCAAAGGGGTTAGCCTTCTCGGAATTCTGGGCGCATTTTTCGACATTTTCAAAGGGGTTAGCCTTCTCGGAATTCTGGGCGCATTTTTCGAAATTTTCAAAGGGGTTAGCCTTCTCGGATTTCTGGGCGCATTTTTCGATATATTCAAAGGGGTTAGCCTTCTCGGAATTCTGGGCGCATTTTTCGAAATTGTCAAAGGGGTTAGCCTTCTCGGAATTCTGGGCGCATTCTTCGAAATTTAAAGGGGTTAGCCTTCTCGGAATTCTGGGCGCATTTTTCGAAATTTTCAAAGGGGTTAGCCTTCTCGGAATTCTGGGCGCATTTTTCGAAATTTTCAAAGGGGTTAGCCTTCTCGGAATTCTGGGCGCATTTTTCGAAATCTTCAAAGGGGTTAGTCTTCTCAAGATTCTGGGCGCATTTTTCGAAATTTTCAAAGTGGTTAGCCTTCTCGGAATTCTGGGCGCATTTTTCGAAATTTTCAAAGGGGTTAGCCTTCTCGGAATTCTAAGCGCATTTTTCGAAATTTTCAAAGGGCTTTGCCGTCTCGGAATTCTGGGCGAATTTTTCGATATTTTCAAAGGGGTTAGCCTTCTCGGAATTCTGGGCGCATTTTCGACATTTTCAAAGGGGTTAGCCTTCTCGGAATTCTGGGCGCATTTTTCGAAATTTTCAAAGGGCCTTCTCGGAATTCTGGGCGCATTCTTCGAAATTTTCAAACTGGTTAGCCTTCTCAAGATTCTGGGCGCATTTTTCGAAATTTTCAAAGTGGTTAGCCTTCTCGGAATTTTGGGCGCATTTTTCGAAATTTTCAAAGGGGTTAGCCTTCTCGGAATTCTGGGCGCATTTTTCGAAATTTTCAAAGGGGTTAACCTTCTCGGAATTCTGGGCGCATTTTTCGAAATTGTCAAAGGGGTTAGCCTTCTCGGAATTCTGGGCGCATTCTTCGAAATTTAAAGGGGTTAGCCTTCTCGGAATTCTGGGCGCATTTTTCGAAATTTTCAAAGGGGTTAGCCTTCTCGGAATTCTGGGCGCATTTTTCGAAATTTTCAAAGGGGTTAGCCTTCTCGGAATTCTGGGCGCATTTTTCGAAATCTTCAAAGGGGTTAGTCATCTCAAGATTCTGGGCGCATTTTTCGAAATTTTCAAAGTGGTTAGCCTTCTCGGAATTCTGGGCGCATTTTTCGAAATTTTCAAAGGGGTTAGCCTTCTCGGAATTCTGGGCGCATTTTTCGAAATTTTCAAAGGGCTTTGCCGTCTCGGAATTCTGGGCGAATTTTTCGATATTTTCAAAGGGGTTAGCCTTCTCGGAATTCTAAGCGCATTTTTCGAAATTTTCAAAGGGGTTAGCCTTCTCGGAATTCTGGGCGCATTTCTCGAAATTTTCAAAGGGGTTAGCCTTCTCGGAATTCTGGGCGCATTTTTCGAAATCTTCAAAGGGGTTAGCCTTCTCAAGATTCTGGGCGCATTTTTCGAAATTTTCAAAGGGGTTAGCCTTCTCGGATTTCTGGGCGCATTTTTCGAAATTTTCAAAGGGGTTAGCCTTCTCGGAATTCTAGGCGCATTTTTCGAAATTGTCAAAGGGGTTAGCCTTCTCGGAATTCTGGGCGCATTGTTCGAAATTTTCAAAGGGGTTAGCCTTCTCGGAATTCTGGGCGCATTTTTCGAAATTTTCAAAGTGGTTAGCCTTCTCGGAATTTTGGGCGCATTTTTCGAAATTTTCAAAGGGCCTTCTCGGAATTCTGGGCGCATTCTTCGAAATTTTCAAAGGGGTTAGCCTTCTCAGAATTCTGGGCGCATTTTTCGAAATTTTCAAAGGGGTTAGCCTTCTCGGAATTCTGGGCACATTTTTCGAAATCTTCAAAGGGGTTAGCCTTCTCAAGACTCTGGGCTCATTTTTCGAAATTTTCAAAGGGGTTAGCCTTCTCGGAATTCTAAGCGCATTTTTCGAAATTTTCAAAGGGGTTAGCTTTCTCGGAATTCTGGGCGCATTTTTCGAAATTTTTAAAGGGGTTAGCCTTCTCGGAATTCTGGGCACATTTTTCGAAATCTTCAAAGGGGTTAGCCTTCTCAAGATTCTGGGCGCATTTTTCGAAATTTTCAAAGGGGTTAGCCTTCTCGGAATTCTGGGCGCATTTTTCGACATTTTCAAAGGGGTTAGCCTTCTCGGAATTCTGGGCGCATTTTTCGAAATTTTCAAAGGGGTTAGCCTTCTCGGATTTCTGGGCGCATTTTTCGAAATTTTCAAAGGGGTTAGCCTTCTCGGAATTCTGGGCGCATTTTTCGAAATTGTCAAAGGGGTTAGCCTTCTCGGAATTCTGGGCGCATTCTTCGAAATTTTCAAAGGGGTTAGCCTTCTCGGAATTCTGGGCGCATTTTTCGAAATTTTCAAAGGGGTTAGCCTTCTCGGAATTCTGGGCGCATTTTTCGAAATTTTCAAAGGGGTTAGCCTTCTCGGAATTCTGGGCGCATTTTTCGAAATCTTCAAAGGGGTTAGTCTTCTCAAGATTCTGGGCGCATTTTTCGAAATTTTCAAAGTGGTTAGCCTTCTCGGAATTCTGGGCGCATTTTTCGAAATTTTCAAAGGGGTTAGCCTTCTCGGAATTCTGGGCGCATTTTTCGAAATTTTCAAAGGGCTTTGCCGTCTCGGAATTCTGGGCGAATTTTTCGATATTTTCAAAGGGGTTAGCCTTCTCGGAATTCTGGGCGCATTTTCGACATTTTCAAAGGGGTTAGCCTTCTCGGAATTCTGGGCGCATTTTTCGAAATTCTCAAAGGGGTTAGCCTTCTAGGATTTCTGGGCGCATTTTTCGAAATTTTCAAAGGGGTTAGCCTTCTCGGAATTCTGGGCGCATTTTTCGAAATTTTCAAAGGGGTTAGCCTTCTCGGAATTCTGGGCGCATTTTTCGAAATTTTCAAAGGGCCTTCTCGGAATTGTGGGCGCATTCTTCGAAATTTTCAAACTGGTTAGCCTTCTCGGAATTCTGGGCGCATTTTTCGAAATTGTCAAAGGGGTTAGCCTTCTCAGAATTCTGGGCGCATTTTTCGAAATTTTCAAAGGGGTTAGCCTTCTCGGAATTCTGGGCACATTTTTCGAAATCTTCAAAGGGGTTAGCCTTCTCAAGACTCTGGGCTCATTTTTCGAAATTTTCAAAGGGGTTAGCCTTCTCGGAATTCTGGGCGCATTTTTCGAAATTTTCAAAGGGGTTAGCCTTCTCGGAATTCTGGGCGCATTTTTCGAAATTTTCAAAGGGGTTAGCCTTCTCGGAATTCTAAGCGCATTTTTCGAAATTTTCAAAGGGGTTAGCCTTCTCGGAATTCTGGGCGCATTTCTCGAAATTTTCAAAGTGGTTAGCCTTCTCGGAATTCTGGGCGCATTTTTCGAAATTTTCAAAGGGGTTAGCCTTCTCGGAATTCTGGGCGCATTTTTCGAAATCTTCAAAGGGGTTAGTCTTCTAAAGATTCTGGGCGCATTTTTCGAAATTTTCAAAGTGGTTAGCCTTCTCGGAATTCTGGGCGCATTTTTCGAAATTTTCAAAGGGGTTAGCCTTCTCGGAATTCTGGGCGCATTTTTCGAAATTTTCAAAGGGCTTTGCCGTCTCGGAATTCTGGGCGCATTTTTCGAAATTTTGAAACGGGTTAGCCTTCTCGGAATTCTGGGCGCATTTTTCGAAATTTTCAAAGGGGTTAGCCTTCTCGGAATTCTGGGCACATTTTTCGAAATCTTCAAAGGGGTTAGCCTTCTCAAGATTCTGGGCGCATTTTTCGAAATTTTCAAAGGGGTTAGCCTTCTCGGAATTCTGGGCGCATTTTTCGACATTTTCAAAGGGGTTAGCCTTCTCGGAATTCTGGGCGCATTTTTCGAAATTTTCAAAGGGGTTAGCCTTCTCGGATTTCTGGGCGCATTTTTCGAAATTTTCAAAGGGGTTAGCCTTCTCGGAATTCTGGGCGCATTTTTCGAAATTGTCAAAGGGGTTAGCCTTCTCGGAATTCTGGGCGCATTCTTCGAAATTTTCAAAGGGGTTAGCCTTCTCGGAATTCTGGGCGCATTTTTCGAAATTTTCAAAGGGGTTAGCCTTCTCGGAATTCTGGGCGCATTTTTCGAAATTTTCAAAGGGGTTAGCCTTCTCGGAATTCTGGGCGCATTTTTCGAAATTTTCAAAGGGCCTTCTCGGAATTGTGGGCGCATTCTTCGAAATTTTCAAACTGGTTAGCCTTCTCGGAATTCTGGGCGCATTTTTCGAAATTGTCAAAGGGGTTAGCCTTCTCAGAATTCTGGGCGCATTTTTCGAAATTTTCAAAGGGGTTAGCCTTCTCGGAATTCTGGGCACATTTTTCGAAATCTTCAAAGGGGTTAGCCTTCTCAAGACTCTGGGCTCATTTTTCGAAATTTTCAAAGGGGTTAGCCTTCTCGGAATTCTGGGCGCATTTTTCGAAATTTTCAAAGGGCTTTGCCGTCTCGGAATTCTGGGCGCATTTTTCGAAATTTTGAAACGGGTTAGCCTTCTCGGAATTCTGGGCGCATTTTTCGATATTTTCAAAGGGGTTAGCCTTCTCGGAATTCTGGGCGCATTTTCGACATTTTCAAAGGGGTTAGCCTTCTCGGAATTCTGGGCGCATTTTTCGAAATTCTCAAAGGGGTTAGCCTTCTAGGATTTCTGGGCGCATTTTTCGAAATTTTCAAAGGGGTTAGCCTTCTCGGAATTCTGGGCGCATTTTTCGAAATTTTCAAAGGGGTTAGCCTTCTCGGAATTCTGGGCGCATTTTTCGAAATTTTCAAAGGGCCTTCTCGGAATTCTGGGCGCATTTTTCGAAATTTTCAAAGGGGTTAGCCTTCTCGGAATTCTGGGCGCATTTTTCGAAATTTTCAAAGGGGTTAGCCTTCTCGGAATTCTGGGCACATTTTTCGAAATCTTCAAAGGGGTTAGCCTTCTCAAGATTCTGGGCGCATTTTTCGAAATTTTCAAAGGGGTTAGCCTTCTCGGAATTCTGGGCGCATTTTTCGAAATTTTCAAAGGGGTTAGCCTTCTCGGATTTCTGGGCGCATTTTTCGAAATTTTCAAAGGGGTTAGCCTTCTCGGAATTCTGGGCGCATTTTTCGAAATTGTCAAAGGGGTTAGCCTTCTCGGAATTCTGGGCGCATTCTTCGAAATTTTCAAAGGGGTTAGCCTTCTCGGAATTCTGGGCGCATTTTTCGAAATTTTCAAAGGGGTTAGCCTTCTCGGAATTCTGGGCGCATTTTTCGAAATTTTCAAAGGGCTTTGCCGTCTCGGAATTCTGGGCGCATTTTTCGAAATTTTGAAACGGGTTAGCCTTCTCGGAATTCTGGGCGCATTTTTCGAAATTTTCAAAGGGGTTAGCCTTCTCGGAATTCTGGGCACATTTTTCGAAATCTTCAAAGGGGTTAGCCTTCTCAAGATTCTGGGCGCATTTTTCGAAATTTTCAAAGGGGTTAGCCTTCTCGGAATTCTGGGCGCATTTTTCGACATTTTCAAAGGGGTTAGCCTTCTCGGAATTCTGGGCGCATTTTTCGAAATTTTCAAAGGGGTTAGCCTTCTCGGATTTCTGGGCGCATTTTTCGAAATTTTCAAAGGGGTTAGCCTTCTCGGAATTCTGGGCGCATTTTTCGAAATTGTCAAAGGGGTTAGCCTTCTCGGAATTCTGGGCGCATTCTTCGAAATTTTCAAAGGGGTTAGCCTTCTCGGAATTCTGGGCGCATTTTTCGAAATTTTCAAAGGGGTTAGCCTTCTCGGAATTCTGGGCGCATTTTTCGAAATTTTCAAAGGGGTTAGCCTTCTCGGAATTCTGGGCGCATTTTTCGAAATCTTCAAAGGGGTTAGTCTTCTCAAGATTCTGGGCGCATTTTTCGAAATTTTCAAAGTGGTTAGCCTTCTCGGAATTCTGGGCGCATTTTTCGAAATTTTCAAAGGGCTTTGCCGTCTCGGAATTCTGGGCGCATTTTTCGAAATTTTGAAACGGGTTAGCCTTCTCGGAATTCTGGGCGCATTTTTCGATATTTTCAAAGGGGTTAGCCTTCTCGGAATTCTGGGCGCATTTTCGACATTTTCAAAGGGGTTAGCCTTCTCGGAATTCTGGGCGCATTTTTCGAAATTCTCAAAGGGGGTTAGCCTTCTAGGATTTCTGGGCGCATTTTTCGAAATTTTCAAAGGGGTTAGCCTTCTCGGAATTCTGGGCGCATTTTTCGAAATTTTCAAAGGGGTTAGCCTTCTCGGAATTCTGGGCGCATTTTTCGAAATTTTCAAAGTGGTTAGCCTTCTCGGAATTCTGGGCGCATTTTTCGAAATTTTCAAAGGGGTTAGCCTTCTCGGAATTCTGGGCGCATTTTTCGAAATCTTCAAAGGGGTTAGTCTTCTCAAGATTCTGGGCGCATTTTTCGAAATTTTCAAAGTGGTTAGCCTTCTCGGAATTCTGGGCGCATTTTTCGAAATTTTCAAAGGGGTTAGCCTTCTCGGAATTCTGGGCGCATTTTTCGAAATTTTCAAAGGGCTTTGCCGTCTCGGAATTCTGGGCGCATTTTTCGAAATTTTGAAACGGGTTAGCCTTCTCGGAATTCTGGGCGCATTTTTCGAAATTTTCAAAGGGGTTAGCCTTCTCGGAATTCTGGGCACATTTTTCGAAATCTTCAAAGGGGTTAGCCTTCTCAAGATTCTGGGCGCATTTTTCGAAATTTTCAAAGGGGTTAGCCTTCTCGGAATTCTGGGCGCATTTTTCGACATTTTCAAAGGGGTTAGCCTTCTCGGAATTCTGGGCGCATTTTTCGAAATTTTCAAAGGGGTTAGCCTTCTCGGATTTCTGGGCGCATTTTTCGAAATTTTCAAAGGGGTTAGCCTTCTCGGAATTCTGGGCGCATTTTTCGAAATTGTCAAAGGGGTTAGCCTTCTCGGAATTCTGGGCGCATTCTTCGAAATTTTCAAAGGGGTTAGCCTTCTCGGAATTCTGGGCGCATTTTTCGAAATTTTCAAAGGGGTTAGCCTTCTCGGAATTCTGGGCGCATTTTTCGAAATTTTCAAAGGGGTTAGCCTTCTCGGAATTCTGGGCGCATTTTTCGAAATTTTCAAAGGGCCTTCTCGGAATTGTGGGCGCATTCTTCGAAATTTTCAAACTGGTTAGCCTTCTCGGAATTCTGGGCGCATTTTTCGAAATTGTCAAAGGGGTTAGCCTTCTCAGAATTCTGGGCGCATTTTTCGAAATTTTCAAAGGGGTTAGCCTTCTCGGAATTCTGGGCACATTTTTCGAAATCTTCAAAGGGGTTAGCCTTCTCAAGACTCTGGGCTCATTTTTCGAAATTTTCAAAGGGGTTAGCCTTCTCGGAATTCTGGGCGCATTTTTCGAAATTTTCAAAGGGCTTTGCCGTCTCGGAATTCTGGGCGCATTTTTCGAAATTTTGAAACGGGTTAGCCTTCTCGGAATTCTGGGCGCATTTTTCGATATTTTCAAAGGGGTTAGCCTTCTCGGAATTCTGGGCGCATTTTCGACATTTTCAAAGGGGTTAGCCTTCTCGGAATTCTGGGCGCATTTTTCGAAATTCTCAAAGGGGTTAGCCTTCTAGGATTTCTGGGCGCATTTTTCGAAATTTTCAAAGGGGTTAGCCTTCTCGGAATTCTGGGCGCATTTTTCGAAATTTTCAAAGGGGTTAGCCTTCTCGGAATTCTGGGCGCATTTTTCGAAATTTTCAAAGGGCCTTCTCGGAATTCTGGGCGCATTTTTCGAAATTTTCAAAGGGGTTAGCCTTCTCGGAATTCTGGGCGCATTTTTCGAAATTTTCAAAGGGGTTAGCCTTCTCGGAATTCTGGGCACATTTTTCGAAATCTTCAAAGGGGTTAGCCTTCTCAAGATTCTGGGCGCATTTTTCGAAATTTTCAAAGGGGTTAGCCTTCTCGGAATTCTGGGCGCATTTTTCGAAATTTTCAAAGGGGTTATCCTTCTCGGATTTCTGGGCGCATTTTTCGAAATTTTCAAAGGGGTTAGCCTTCTCGGAATTCTGGGCGCATTTTTCGAAATTGTCAAAGGGGTTAGCCTTCTCGGAATTCTGGGCGCATTCTTCGAAATTTTCAAAGGGGTTAGCCTTCTCGGAATTCTGGGCGCATTTTTCGAAATTTTCAAAGGGGTTAGCCTTCTCGGAATTCTGGGCGCATTTTTCGAAATTTTCAAAGGGCTTTGCCGTCTCGGAATTCTAGGCGCATTTTTCGAAATTTTGAAACGGGTTAGCCTTCTCGGAATTCTGGGCGCATTTTTCGAAATTTTCAAAGGGGTTAGCCTTCTCGGAATTCTGGGCACATTTTTCGAAATCTTCAAAGGGGTTAGCCTTCTCAAGATTCTGGGCGCATTTTTCGAAATTTTCAAAGGGGTTAGCCTTCTCGGAATTCTGGGCGCATTTTTCGACATTTTCAAAGGGGTTAGCCTTCTCGGAATTCTGGGCGCATTTTTCGAAATTTTCAAAGGGGTTAGCCTTCTCGGATTTCTGGGCGCATTTTTCGAAATTTTCAAAGGGGTTAGCCTTCTCGGAATTCTGGGCGCATTTTTCGAAATTGTCAAAGGGGTTAGCCTTCTCGGAATTCTGGGCGCATTCTTCGAAATTTTCAAAGGGGTTAGCCTTCTCGGAATTCTGGGCGCATTTTTCGAAATTTTCAAAGGGGTTAGCCTTCTCGGAATTCTGGGCGCATTTTTCGAAATTTTCAAAGGGGTTAGCCTTCTCGGAATTCTGGGCGCATTTTTCGAAATCTTCAAAGGGGTTAGTCTTCTCAAGATTCTGGGCGCATTTTTCGAAATTTTCAAAGTGGTTAGCCTTCTCGGAATTCTGGGCGCATTTTTCGAAATTTTCAAAGGGCTTTGCCGTCTCGGAATTCTGGGCGCATTTTTCGAAATTTTGAAACGGGTTAGCCTTCTCGGAATTCTGGGCGCATTTTTCGATATTTTCAAAGGGGTTAGCCTTCTCGGAATTCTGGGCGCATTTTCGACATTTTCAAAGGGGTTAGCCTTCTCGGAATTCTGGGCGCATTTTTCGAAATTCTCAAAGGGGGTTAGCCTTCTAGGATTTCTGGGCGCATTTTTCGAAATTTTCAAAGGGGTTAGCCTTCTCGGAATTCTGGGCGCATTTTTCGAAATTTTCAAAGGGGTTAGCCTTCTCGGAATTCTGGGCGCATTTTTCGAAATTTTCAAAGGGCCTTCTCGGAATTCTGGGCGCATTCTTCGAAATTTTCAAAGGGGTTAGCCTTCTCGGAATTCTGGGCGCATTTTTCGAAATTTTCAAAGGGATTAGCCTTCTCGGAATTCTGGGCGCATTTTTCGAAATTATCAAAGGGGTTAGCCTTCTCGGAATTCTGGGCACATTTTTCGAAATCTTCAAAGGGGTTAGCCTTCTCAAGATTCTGGGCGCATTTTTCGAAATTTTCAAAGGGGTTAGCCTTCTCGGAATTCTGGGCGCATTTTTCGACATTTTCAAAGGGGTTAGCCTTCTCGGAATTCTGGGCGCATTTTTCGAAATTTTCAAAGGGGTTAGCCTTCTCGGATTTCTGGGCGCATTTTTCGAAATTTTCAAAGGGGTTAGCCTTCTCGGAATTCTGGGCGCATTTTTCGAAATTTTCAAAGGGGTTAGCCTTCTCGGAATTCTGGGCGCATTTTTCGAAATTTTCAAAGGGCCTTCTCGGAATTCTGGGCGCATTCTTCGAAATTTTCAAAGGGGTTAGCCTTCTCAAGATTCTGGGCGCATTTTTCGAAATTTTCAAAGGGGTTAGCCTTCTCGGAATTCTGGGCGCATTTTTCGAAATTTTCAAAGGGGTTAGCCTTCTCGGAATTCTGGGCGCATTTTTCAAATTTTCAAAGGGCCTTCTCGGAATTGTGGGCGCATTCTTCGAAATTTTCAAACTGGTTAGCCTTCTCGGAATTCTGGGCGCATTTTTCGAAATTGTCAAAGGGGTTAGCCTTCTCAGAATTCTGGGCGCATTTTTCGAAATTTTCAAAGGGGTTAGCCTTCTCGGAATTCTGGGCACATTTTTCGAAATCTTCAAAGGGGTTAGCCTTCTCAAGACTCTGGGCTCATTTTTCGAAATTTTCAAAGGGGTTAGCCTTCTCGGAATTCTGGGCGCATTTTTCGAAATTTTCAAAGGGGTTAGCCTTCTCGGAATTCTGGGCGCATTTTTCGAAATTTTCAAAGGGGTTAGCCTTCTCGGAATTCTAAGCGCATTTTTCGAAATTTTCAAAGGGGTTAGCCTTCTCGGAATTCTGGGCGCATTTCTCGAAATTTTCAAAGTGGTTAGCCTTCTCGGAATTCTGGGCGCATTTTTCGAAATTTTCAAAGGGGTTAGCCTTCTCGGAATTCTGGGCGCATTTTTCGAAATCTTCAAAGGGGTTAGTCTTCTCAAGATTCTGGGCGCATTTTTCGAAATTTTCAAAGTGGTTAGCCTTCTCGGAATTCTGGGCGCATTTTTCGAAATTTTCAAAGGGGTTAGCCTTCCCGGAATTCTGGGCGCATTTTTCGAAATTTTCAAAGGGGTTAGCCTTCTCGGAATTCTGGGCGCATTTTTCGAAATTTTCAAAGGGCTTTGCCGTCTCGGAATTCTGGGCGCATTTTTCGAAATTTTGAAACGGGTTAGCCTTCTCGGAATTCTGGGCGCATTTTTCGAAATTTTCAAAGGGGTTAGCCTTCTCGGAATTCTGGGCACATTTTTCGAAATCTTCAAAGGGGTTAGCCTTCTCAAGATTCTGGGCGCATTTTTCGAAATTTTCAAAGGGGTTAGCCTTCTCGGAATTCTGGGCGCATTTTTCGACATTTTCAAAGGGGTTAGCCTTCTCGGAATTCTGGGCGCATTTTTCGAAATTTTCAAAGGGGTTAGCCTTCTCGGATTTCTGGGCGCATTTTTCGAAATTTTCAAAGGGGTTAGCCTTCTCGGAATTCTGGGCGCATTTTTCGAAATTGTCAAAGGGGTTAGCCTTCTCGGAATTCTGGGCGCATTCTTCGAAATTTTCAAAGGGGTTAGCCTTCTCGGAATTCTGGGCGCATTTTTCGAAATTTTCAAAGGGGTTAGCCTTCTCGGAATTCTGGGCGCATTTTTCGAAATTTTCAAAGGGGTTAGCCTTCTCGGAATTCTGGGCGCATTTTTCGAAATTTTCAAAGGGCCTTCTCGGAATTGTGGGCGCATTCTTCGAAATTTTCAAACTGGTTAGCCTTCTCGGAATTCTGGGCGCATTTTTCGAAATTGTCAAAGGGGTTAGCCTTCTCAGAATTCTGGGCGCATTTTTCGAAATTTTCAAAGGGGTTAGCCTTCTCGGAATTCTGGGCACATTTTTCGAAATCTTCAAAGGGGTTAGCCTTCTCAAGACTCTGGGCTCATTTTTCGAAATTTTCAAAGGGGTTAGCCTTCTCGGAATTCTGGGCGCATTTTTCGAAATTTTCAAAGGGGTTAGCCTTCCCGGAATTCTGGGCGCATTTTTCGAAATTTTCAAAGGGGTTAGCCTTCTCGGAATTCTGGGCGCATTTTTCGAAATTTTCAAAGGGCTTTGCCGTCTCGGAATTCTGGGCGCATTTTTCGAAATTTTGAAACGGGTTAGCCTTCTCGGAATTCTGGGCGCATTTTTCGATATTTTCAAAGGGGTTAGCCTTCTCGGAATTCTGGGCGCATTTTCGACATTTTCAAAGGGGTTAGCCTTCTCGGAATTCTGGGCGCATTTTTCGAAATTCTCAAAGGGGTTAGCCTTCTAGGATTTCTGGGCGCATTTTTCGAAATTTTCAAAGGGGTTAGCCTTCTCGGAATTCTGGGCGCATTTTTCGAAATTTTCAAAGGGGTTAGCCTTCTCGGAATTCTGGGCGCATTTTTCGAAATTTTCAAAGGGCCTTCTCGGAATTCTGGGCGCATTTTTCGAAATTTTCAAAGGGGTTAGCCTTCTCGGAATTCTGGGCGCATTTTTCGAAATTTTCAAAGGGGTTAGCCTTCTCGGAATTCTGGGCACATTTTTCGAAATCTTCAAAGGGGTTAGCCTTCTCAAGATTCTGGGCGCATATTTCGAAATTTTCAAAGGGGTTAGCCTTCTCGGAATTCTGGGCGCATTTTTCGAAATTTTCAAAGGGGTTAGCCTTCTCGGATTTCTGGGCGCATTTTTCGAAATTTTCAAAGGGGTTAGCCTTCTCGGAATTCTGGGCGCATTTTTCGAAATTGTCAAAGGGGTTAGCCTTCTCGGAATTCTGGGCGCATTCTTCGAAATTTTCAAAGGGGTTAGCCTTCTCGGAATTCTGGGCGCATTTTTCGAAATTTTCAAAGGGGTTAGCCTTCTCGGAATTCTGGGCGCATTTTTCGAAATTTTCAAAGGGCTTTGCCGTCTCGGAATTCTGGGCGCATTTTTCGAAATTTTGAAACGGGTTAGCCTTCTCGGAATTCTGGGCGCATTTTTCGAAATTTTCAAAGGGGTTAGCCTTCTCGGAATTCTGGGCACATTTTTCGAAATCTTCAAAGGGGTTAGCCTTCTCAAGATTCTGGGCGCATTTTTCGAAATTTTCAAAGGGGTTAGCCTTCTCGGAATTCTGGGCGCATTTTTCGACATTTTCAAAGGGGTTAGCCTTCTCGGAATTCTGGGCGCATTTTTCGAAATTTTCAAAGGGGTTAGCCTTCTCGGATTTCTGGGCGCATTTTTCGAAATTTTCAAAGGGGTTAGCCTTCTCGGAATTCTGGGCGCATTTTTCGAAATTGTCAAAGGGGTTAGCCTTCTCGGAATTCTGGGCGCATTCTTCGAAATTTTCAAAGGGGTTAGCCTTCTCGGAATTCTGGGCGCATTTTTCGAAATTTTCAAAGGGGTTAGCCTTCTCGGAATTCTGGGCGCATTTTTCGAAATTTTCAAAGGGGTTAGCCTTCTCGGAATTCTGGGCGCATTTTTCGAAATCTTCAAAGGGGTTAGTCTTCTCAAGATTCTGGGCGCATTTTTCGAAATTTTCAAAGTGGTTAGCCTTCTCGGAATTCTGGGCGCATTTTTCGAAATTTTCAAAGGGGTTAGCCTTCTCGGAATTCTGGGCGCATTTTTCGAAATTTTCAAAGGGCTTTGCCGTCTCGGAATTCTGGGCGAATTTTTCGATATTTTCAAAGGGGTTAGCCTTCTCGGAATTCTGGGCGCATTTTCGACATTTTCAAAGGGGTTAGCCTTCTCGGAATTCTGGGCGCATTTTTCGAAATTCTCAAAGGGGTTAGCCTTCTAGGATTTCTGGGCGCATTTTTCGAAATTTTCAAAGGGGTTAGCCTTCTCGGAATTCTGGGCGCATTTTTCGAAATTTTCAAAGGGGTTAGCCTTCTCGGAATTCTGGGCGCATTTTTCGAAATTTTCAAAGGGCCTTCTCGGAATTGTGGGCGCATTCTTCGAAATTTTCAAACTGGTTAGCCTTCTCGGAATTCTGGGCGCATTTTTCGAAATTGTCAAAGGGGTTAGCCTTCTCAGAATTCTGGGCGCATTTTTCGAAATTTTCAAAGGGGTTAGCCTTCTCGGAATTCTGGGCACATTTTTCGAAATCTTCAAAGGGGTTAGCCTTCTCAAGACTCTGGGCTCATTTTTCGAAATTTTCAAAGGGGTTAGCCTTCTCGGAATTCTGGGCGCATTTTTCGAAATTTTCAAAGGGGTTAGCCTTCTCGGAATTCTGGGCGCATTTTTCGAAATTTTCAAAGGGGTTAGCCTTCTCGGAATTCTAAGCGCATTTTTCGAAATTTTCAAAGGGGTTAGCCTTCTCGGAATTCTGGGCGCATTTCTCGAAATTTTCAAAGTGGTTAGCCTTCTCGGAATTCTGGGCGCATTTTTCGAAATTTTCAAAGGGCCTTCTCGGAATTCTGGGCGCATTCTTCGAAATTTTCAAAGGGGTTAGCCTTCTCAAGATTCTGGGCGCATTTTTCGAAATTTTCAAAGGGGTTAGCCTTCTCGGAATTCTGGGCGCATTTTTCGAAATTTTCAAAGGGGTTAGCCTTCTCGGAATTCTGGGCGCATTTTTCGAAATTTTCAAAGGGCCTTCTCGGAATTGTGGGCGCATTCTTCGAAATTTTCAAACTGGTTAGCCTTCTCGGAATTCTGGGCGCATTTTTCGAAATTGTCAAAGGGGTTAGCCTTCTCAGAATTCTGGGCGCATTTTTCGAAATTTTCAAAGGGGTTAGCCTTCTCGGAATTCTGGGCACATTTTTCGAAATCTTCAAAGGGGTTAGCCTTCTCAAGACTCTGGGCTCATTTTTCGAAATTTTCAAAGGGGTTAGCCTTCTCGGAATTCTGGGCGCATTTTTCGAAATTTTCAAAGGGGTTAGCCTTCTCGGAATTCTGGGCGCATTTTTCGAAATTTTCAAAGGGGTTAGCCTTCTCGGAATTCTAAGCGCATTTTTCGAAATTTTCAAAGGGGTTAGCCTTCTCGGAATTCTGGGCGCATTTCTCGAAATTTTCAAAGTGGTTAGCCTTCTCGGAATTCTGGGCGCATTTTTCGAAATTTTCAAAGGGGTTAGCCTTCTCGGAATTCTGGGCGCATTTTTCGAAATCTTCAAAGGGGTTAGTCTTCTCAAGATTCTGGGCGCATTTTTCGAAATTTTCAAAGTGGTTAGCCTTCTCGGAATTCTGGGCGCATTTTTCGAAATTTTCAAAGGGGTTAGCCTTCCCGGAATTCTGGGCGCATTTTTCGAAATTTTCAAAGGGGTTAGCCTTCTCGGAATTCTGGGCGCATTTTTCGAAATTTTCAAAGGGCTTTGCCGTCTCGGAATTCTGGGCGCATTTTTCGAAATTTTGAAACGGGTTAGCCTTCTCGGAATTCTGGGCGCATTTTTCGAAATTTTCAAAGGGGTTAGCCTTCTCGGAATTCTGGGCACATTTTTCGAAATCTTCAAAGGGGTTAGCCTTCTCAAGATTCTGGGCGCATTTTTCGAAATTTTCAAAGGGGTTAGCCTTCTCGGAATTCTGGGCGCATTTTTCGACATTTTCAAAGGGGTTAGCCTTCTCGGAATTCTGGGCGCATTTTTCGAAATTTTCAAAGGGGTTAGCCTTCTCGGATTTCTGGGCGCATTTTTCGAAATTTTCAAAGGGGTTAGCCTTCTCGGAATTCTGGGCGCATTTTTCGAAATTGTCAAAGGGGTTAGCCTTCTCGGAATTCTGGGCGCATTCTTCGAAATTTTCAAAGGGGTTAGCCTTCTCGGAATTCTGGGCGCATTTTTCGAAATTTTCAAAGGGGTTAGCCTTCTCGGAATTCTGGGCGCATTTTTCGAAATTTTCAAAGGGGTTAGCCTTCTCGGAATTCTGGGCGCATTTTTCGAAATTTTCAAAGGGCCTTCTCGGAATTGTGGGCGCATTCTTCGAAATTTTCAAACTGGTTAGCCTTCTCAGAATTCTGGGCGCATTTTTCGAAATTGTCAAAGGGGTTAGCCTTCTCAGAATTCTGGGCGCATTTTTCGAAATTTTCAAAGGGGTTAGCCTTCTCGGAATTCTGGGCACATTTTTCGAAATCTTCAAAGGGGTTAGCCTTCTCAAGACTCTGGGCTCATTTTTCGAAATTTTCAAAGGGGTTAGCCTTCTCGGAATTCTGGGCGCATTTTTCGAAATTTTCAAAGGGGTTAGCCTTCCCGGAATTCTGGGCGCATTTTTCGAAATTTTCAAAGGGGTTAGCCTTCTCGGAATTCTGGGCGCATTTTTCGAAATTTTCAAAGGGCTTTGCCGTCTCGGAATTCTGGGCGCATTTTTCGAAATTTTGAAACGGGTTAGCCTTCTCGGAATTCTGGGCGCATTTTTCGATATTTTCAAAGGGGTTAGCCTTCTCGGAATTCTGGGCGCATTTTCGACATTTTCAAAGGGGTTAGCCTTCTCGGAATTCTGGGCGCATTTTTCGAAATTCTCAAAGGGGTTAGCCTTCTAGGATTTCTGGGCGCATTTTTCGAAATTTTCAAAGGGGTTAGCCTTCTCGGAATTCTGGGCGCATTTTTCGAAATTTTCAAAGGGGTTAGCCTTCTCGGAATTCTGGGCGCATTTTTCGAAATTTTCAAAGGGCCTTCTCGGAATTCTGGGCGCATTTTTCGAAATTTTCAAAGGGGTTAGCCTTCTCGGAATTCTGGGCGCATTTTTCGAAATTTTCAAAGGGGTTAGCCTTCTCGGAATTCTGGGCACATTTTTCGAAATTTTCAAAGGGGTTAGCCTTCTCGGAATTCTGGGCGCATTTTTCGAAATTGTCAAAGGGGTTAGCCTTCTCGGAATTCTGGGCGCATTCTTCGAAATTTTCAAAGGGGTTAGCCTTCTCGGAATTCTGGGCGCATTTTTCGAAATTTTCAAAGGGGTTAGCCTTCTCGGAATTCTGGGCGCATTTTTCGAAATTGTCAAAGGGGTTAGCCTTCTCGGAATTCTGGGCGCATTCTTCGAAATTTTCAAAGGGGTTAGCCTTCTCGGAATTCTGGGCGCATTTTTCGAAATTTTCAAAGGGGTTAGCCTTCTCGGAATTCTGGGCGCATTTTTCGAAATTTTCAAAGGGCTTTGCCGTCTCGGAATTCTGGGCGCATTTTTCGAAATTTTGAAACGGGTTAGCCTTCTCGGAATTCTGGGCGCATTTTTCGAAATTTTCAAAGGGGTTAGCCTTCTCAAGATTCTGGGCGCATTTTTCGAAATCTTCAAAGGGGTTAGCCTTCTCGGAATTCTGGGCGCATTTTTCGACATTTTCAAAGGGGTTAGCCTTCTCGGAATTCTGGGCGCATTTTTCGAAATTTTCAAAGGGGTTAGCCTTCTCGGATTTCTGGGCGCATTTTTCGAAATTTTCAAAGGGGTTAGCCTTCTCGGAATTCTGGGCGCATTTTTCGAAATTGTCAAAGGGGTTAGCCTTCTCGGAATTCTGGGCGCATTCTTCGAAATTTTCAAAGGGGTTAGCCTTCTCGGAATTCTGGGCGCATTTTTCGAAATTTTCAAAGGGGTTAGCCTTCTCGGAATTCTGGGCGCATTTTTCGAAATTTTCAAAGGGGTTAGCCTTCTCGGAATTCTGGGCGCATTTTTCGAAATCTTCAAAGGGGTTAGTCTTCTCAAGATTCTGGGCGCATTTTTCGAAATTTTCAAAGTGGTTAGCCTTCTCGGAATTCTGGGCGCATTTTTCGAAATTTTCAAAGGGGTTAGCCTTCTCGGAATTCTGGGCGCATTTTTCGAAATTTTCAAAGGGCTTTGCCGTCTCGGAATTCTGGGCGAATTTTTCGATATTTTCAAAGGGGTTAGCCTTCTCGGAATTCTGGGCGCATTTTCGACATTTTCAAAGGGGTTAGCCTTCTCGGAATTCTGGGCGCATTTTTCGAAATTCTCAAAGGGGTTAGCCTTCTAGGATTTCTGGGCGCATTTTTCGAAATTTTCAAAGGGGTTAGCCTTCTCGGAATTCTGGGCGCATTTTTCGAAATTTTCAAAGGGGTTAGCCTTCTCGGAATTCTGGGCGCATTTTTCGAAATTTTCAAAGGGCCTTCTCGGAATTGTGGGCGCATTCTTCGAAATTTTCAAACTGGTTAGCCTTCTCGGAATTCTGGGCGCATTTTTCGAAATTGTCAAAGGGGTTAGCCTTCTCAGAATTCTGGGCGCATTTTTCGAAATTTTCAAAGGGGTTAGCCTTCTCGGAATTCTGGGCACATTTTTCGAAATCTTCAAAGGGGTTAGCCTTCTCAAGACTCTGGGCTCATTTTTCGAAATTTTCAAAGGGGTTAGCCTTCTCGGAATTCTGGGCGCATTTTTCGAAATTTTCAAAGGGGTTAGCCTTCTCGGAATTCTGGGCGCATTTTTCGAAATTTTCAAAGGGGTTAGCCTTCTCGGAATTCTAAGCGCATTTTTCGAAATTTTCAAAGGGGTTAGCCTTCTCGGAATTCTGGGCGCATTTCTCGAAATTTTCAAAGGGGTTAGCCTTCTCGGAATTCTGGGCGCATTTTTCGAAATTTTCAAAGGGGTTAGCCTTCTCGGAATTCTGGGCGCATTTTTCGAAATTTTCAAAGGGGTTAGCCTTCTCGGAATTCTGGGCGCATTTTTCGAAATTTTCAAAGGGGTTAGCCTTCTCGGAATTCTAAGCGCATTTTTCGAAATTGTCAAAGGGGTTAGCCTTCTCGGAATTCTGGGCGCATTCTTCGAAATTTTCAAAGGGGTTAGCCTTCTCGGAATTCTGGGCGCATTTTTCGAAATTTTCAAAGGGGTTAGCCTTCTCGGAATTCTGGGCGCATTTTTCGAAATTTTCAAAGGGGTTAGCCTTCTCGGAATTCTGGGCGCATTTTTCGAAATTTTCAAAGGGCCTTCTCGGAATTGTGGGCGCATTCTTCGAAATTTTCAAACTGGTTAGCCTTCTCAGAATTCTGGGCGCATTTTTCGAAATTGTCAAAGGGGTTAGCCTTCTCAGAATTCTGGGCGCATTTTTCGAAATTTTCAAAGGGGTTAGCCTTCTCGGAATTCTGGGCACATTTTTCGAAATCTTCAAAGGGGTTAGCCTTCTCAAGACTCTGGGCTCATTTTTCGAAATTTTCAAAGGGGTTAGCCTTCTCGGAATTCTGGGCGCATTTTTCGAAATTTTCAAAGGGGTTAGCCTTCCCGGAATTCTGGGCGCATTTTTCGAAATTTTCAAAGGGGTTAGCCTTCTCGGAATTCTGGGCGCATTTTTCGAAATTTTCAAAGGGCTTTGCCGTCTCGGAATTCTGGGCGCATTTTTCGAAATTTTGAAACGGGTTAGCCTTCTCGGAATTCTGGGCGCATTTTTCGATATTTTCAAAGGGGTTAGCCTTCTCGGAATTCTGGGCGCATTTTCGACATTTTCAAAGGGGTTAGCCTTCTCGGAATTCTGGGCGCATTTTTCGAAATTCTCAAAGGGGTTAGCCTTCTAGGATTTCTGGGCGCATTTTTCGAAATTTTCAAAGGGGTTAGCCTTCTCGGAATTCTGGGCGCATTTTTCGAAATTTTCAAAGGGGTTAGCCTTCTCGGAATTCTGGGCGCATTTTTCGAAATTTTCAAAGGGCCTTCTCGGAATTCTGGGCGCATTTTTCGAAATTTTCAAAGGGGTTAGCCTTCTCGGAATTCTGGGCGCATTTTTCGAAATTTTCAAAGGGGTTAGCCTTCTCGGAATTCTGGGCACATTTTTCGAAATTTTCAAAGGGGTTAGCCTTCTCGGAATTCTGGGCGCATTTTTCGAAATTGTCAAAGGGGTTAGCCTTCTCGGAATTCTGGGCGCATTCTTCGAAATTTTCAAAGGGGTTAGCCTTCTCGGAATTCTGGGCGCATTTTTCGAAATTTTCAAAGGGGTTAGCCTTCTCGGAATTCTGGGCGCATTTTTCGAAATTGTCAAAGGGGTTAGCCTTCTCGGAATTCTGGGCGCATTCTTCGAAATTTTCAAAGGGGTTAGCCTTCTCGGAATTCTGGGCGCATTTTTCGAAATTTTCAAAGGGGTTAGCCTTCTCGGAATTCTGGGCGCATTTTTCGAAATTTTCAAAGGGCTTTGCCGTCTCGGAATTCTGGGCGCATTTTTCGAAATTTTGAAACGGGTTAGCCTTCTCGGAATTCTGGGCGCATTTTTCGAAATTTTCAAAGGGGTTAGCCTTCTCAAGATTCTGGGCGCATTTTTCGAAATCTTCAAAGGGGTTAGCCTTCTCGGAATTCTGGGCGCATTTTTCGACATTTTCAAAGGGGTTAGCCTTCTCGGAATTCTGGGCGCATTTTTCGAAATTTTCAAAGGGGTTAGCCTTCTCGGATTTCTGGGCGCATTTTTCGAAATTTTCAAAGGGGTTAGCCTTCTCGGAATTCTGGGCGCATTTTTCGAAATTGTCAAAGGGGTTAGCCTTCTCGGAATTCTGGGCGCATTCTTCGAAATTTTCAAAGGGGTTAGCCTTCTCGGAATTCTGGGCGCATTTTTCGAAATTTTCAAAGGGGTTAGCCTTCTCGGAATTCTGGGCGCATTTTTCGAAATTTTCAAAGGGGTTAGCCTTCTCGGAATTCTGGGCGCATTTTTCGAAATCTTCAAAGGGGTTAGTCTTCTCAAGATTCTGGGCGCATTTTTCGAAATTTTCAAAGTGGTTAGCCTTCTCGGAATTCTGGGCGCATTTTTCGAAATTTTCAAAGGGGTTAGCCTTCTCGGAATTCTGGGCGCATTTTTCGAAATTTTCAAAGGGCTTTGCCGTCTCGGAATTCTGGGCGAATTTTTCGATATTTTCAAAGGGGTTAGCCTTCTCGGAATTCTGGGCGCATTTTCGACATTTTCAAAGGGGTTAGCCTTCTCGGAATTCTGGGCGCATTTTTCGAAATTCTCAAAGGGGTTAGCCTTCTAGGATTTCTGGGCGCATTTTTCGAAATTTTCAAAGGGGTTAGCCTTCTCGGAATTCTGGGCGCATTTTTCGAAATTTTCAAAGGGGTTAGCCTTCTCGGAATTCTGGGCGCATTTTTCGAAATTTTCAAAGGGCCTTCTCGGAATTGTGGGCGCATTCTTCGAAATTTTCAAACTGGTTAGCCTTCTCGGAATTCTGGGCGCATTTTTCGAAATTGTCAAAGGGGTTAGCCTTCTCAGAATTCTGGGCGCATTTTTCGAAATTTTCAAAGGGGTTAGCCTTCTCGGAATTCTGGGCACATTTTTCGAAATCTTCAAAGGGGTTAGCCTTCTCAAGACTCTGGGCTCATTTTTCGAAATTTTCAAAGGGGTTAGCCTTCTCGGAATTCTGGGCGCATTTTTCGAAATTTTCAAAGGGGTTAGCCTTCTCGGAATTCTGGGCGCATTTTTCGAAATTTTCAAAGGGGTTAGCCTTCTCGGAATTCTAAGCGCATTTTTCGAAATTTTCAAAGGGGTTAGCCTTCTCGGAATTCTGGGCGCATTTCTCGAAATTTTCAAAGTGGTTAGCCTTCTCGGAATTCTGGGCGCATTTTTCGAAATTTTCAAAGGGGTTAGCCTTCTCGGAATTCTGGGCGCATTTTTCGAAATCTTCAAAGGGGTTAGTCTTCTCAAGATTCTGGGCGCATTTTTCGAAATTTTCAAAGTGGTTAGCCTTCTCGGAATTCTGGGCGCATTTTTCGAAATTTTCAAAGGGGTTAGCCTTCCCGGAATTCTGGGCGCATTTTTCGAAATTTTCAAAGGGGTTAGCCTTCTCGGAATTCTGGGCGCATTTTTCGAAATTTTCAAAGGGCTTTGCCGTCTCGGAATTCTGGGCGCATTTTTCGAAATTTTGAAACGGGTTAGCCTTCTCGGAATTCTGGGCGCATTTTTCGATATTTTCAAAGGGGTTAGCCTTCTCGGAATTCTGGGCGCATTTTCGACATTTTCAAAGGGGTTAGCCTTCTCGGAATTCTGGGCGCATTTTTCGAAATTCTCAAAGGGGGTTAGCCTTCTAGGATTTCTGGGCGCATTTTTCGAAATTTTCAAAGGGGTTAGCCTTCTCGGAATTCTGGGCGCATTTTTCGAAATTTTCAAAGGGGTTAGCCTTCTCGGAATTCTGGGCGCATTTTTCGAAATTTTCAAAGGGCCTTCTCGGAATTCTGGGCGCATTCTTCGAAATTTTCAAAGGGGTTAGCCTTCTCGGAATTCTGGGCGCATTTTTCGAAATTTTCAAAGGGGTTAGCCTTCTCGGAATTCTGGGCGCATTTTTCGAAATTTTCAAAGGGGTTAGCCTTCTCGGAATTCTGGGCACATTTTTCGAAATCTTCAAAGGGGTTAGCCTTCTCAAGATTCTGGGCGCATTTTTCGAAATTTTCAAAGGGGTTACTTCTTCTTCTTCCTTGGCCCTACAGCCCTATAAGAGCCTTCGCCTCCTCAATGGACTTCCTCCATCCATTTCTATCCAATGATGCTCGTTCCCAATTCCGTATTCCACCTCTTATCAGATCCTGATGCACACAATCCCACCATCTATTTCTGGGTCTTCCTTTAGGTCTTGTTCCTTGAGGTTGGTTGGTAAATGTATATTTTACTTTTCTTTCGTCACTCATTCTGTTTATATGTCCAATCCAGTTCAGTCTCCTTATCTTAATAAATGTTGTTATGTCAACCTCCTGAAGTAGTTCATACAGTTCTCGGTTGTATCTTCTTCTCCAACAATCGTTTACCCTGATGGCTCCAACTATCTTTCTCAGTACTTTCCTTTCGAAGGTGTTAAGTCTGTTTATTACATCTTTATTCAAGACCCAGGCCTCTGATCCGTAAGTAAGTACCGGACGAATTAGAGTTTTATAAATTCTGAGTTTAATGTCTCTGGAGATCAACTTACTTTTCAGTAATGGTATTAATGAGTAGTAAGCTCTATTAGCTGCTCCTATTCTTTTTTCTATTTCATTCTTAAGGTCATTTGTGTTTGTTATTAGAGTTCCAAGATAGCTGAATTCTTCCACAGTTTCAAAGTTATATGTCCCCACTCTGATTTCTCCTTTCTTAGAGGGATTTCTTCTGGATACCACCATGTATTTGGTTTTACTTTCATTGACTTCTAATCCTAATCTGCTGGTTTGGTCTATTAGTTTCATGAAAGTTTCCTTAACATCTTGTGTTCTTCTTCCAGATATGACTATGTCATCTGCGTATGCCAAAAACTGGTTACATTTGTTAAAAAGGTTGCCTTTAAGTTCAACTTCGGCTTTCCTTACTGATATTTCTAAGGCTATATTGAATAACATCGGGGCCATTGCATCTCCTTGTCTAAGTCCTTTCAGTATGTCAAATACATCCGATTGGCTAGCGCCAATCCTGACTACTGCAGTTACTTCTCCGTTTAATAGTTTACACAGTGAGATTAATTTTGCTGGAAATCCTAATAGATGCATGTCATACCACAATTCATCCTTCCATACACTATCGTATGCTGATTTAAAGTCGAGGAAGAGATGGTGTGTATCTATATTCTGCTCCCAACATTTTTCCAAGGTTTGCCTTAATATGAATATCTGATCAACTGTTGAGCGACCACTCCGGAATCCTGCCTGGTAGTCCCCAATAATTTCATTATAATACGGTAGCATTTTATTATATAAACTATTGGATAGTATTTTATATGGTGTTCCCAGCAAAGTTATTGCCCTGTAATTGTTACAGTTCATCCTATCCCCCTTTTTAAGAATTGGGTATATAACTCCTATCTTCCACTCGTCAGGCAATATTTCATTTTCCCATATTTGGACTATTAATTTGTGGAGTGACTCCTTTAAATCTTTCCCTCCTTCCTTAACAAACTCTGCAGGTATTTGGTCATATCCTGGTGCTTTCCCATTTCTCAGTCTCTTGATTGCCAGTTCCAGGTCTGTCATATCAGGTGGTTCTATCAGTTGCTGTACATTTTGGGGTAGTGATATGGTTTCCTCTGGTCTTTCTGTATTCCCTTGTGTATAATCAAAATGCTCCTTATAATGTTCTGTCCATCTGTCCAGAATCTGTTGTCTATTAGATATAATTTTTCCTTCTTTATTTCTTACTAGATACGTCCTTGGTATAAAACCTTTCCTTAAAACATTTACTTCTGAGTAGAACTTTTTTGCGTCTTTGTTATTAAACTGTTCCTGTATATTATTTAATTTACTATTATAAATTTCCCTCTTTTTTTTCTAAAAACTTTCCCTGCTTCTCTTCTTTTTTCCTCGTAATCTAGTTTATTCTGTCTGGTATTCCTTGCTATCATCTTTCTGTATGCCTCATTTTTCTGTGTCAATAATATTTGGCATTGTTCATCAAACCACTCACTTCTAATGTGCTTTCTTTCCCCAATGTGTTTAGCGGCGGAGTCATTGATACATTTTCTAATTAGTTCCCACGTACCATTTATATTTTCACTATTTCCCCTTAATTCCATCTGATCTTTTGAATTCAGATTGCTAATGTTTTTTATTACCTCTTCCTTGTATGCATTTTTAATTTCCTGTTTTTGAAGTTTTTCAACATCCCATTTTCTCTGTTCATTATTTTTACTTTTATTTTTTGTAAAACTTCCCCAGATTTTGGTTTTAATTCTTGTTCTTACCATATAATGGTCTGATTCTATGTTTGCTTCTCGTACACTTCTGGTATCTTTTATATTACTACAGTGTCGTCTGTCTACTAGTACGTGATCTATCTGGTTGTACGTTTTACCATCTGGGGAATGCCAGGTGGCTTTGTGAATGTTTTTGTGTGCATACCATGTCCCTGTGATAGCAAGATCTCTACCCTTTGCAAAATCTACCAATCTTTTCCCATTGTCACTGGTGTAGTTATGCAGACTATGTTTTCCGCACGTGGGATATAAAAAGGATTCTTTACCTATTTTTGCATTGAAGTCCCCAACAATCATTTTCATGTCATAGCTGGGGATACTGTCACATTCCTTTTCGATTTTATCATAGAATATTTCTTTTATGTGGTCCTCCTTCTCCTCTGTTGGGGCATGGGCTGTTATTATTGTCAAATTATAGAAATCAAGTTTCAATCTAATTTTGCAAATGTTTGCGTCAATTGGTTTAAAATCAATTATCTTATCTTTTATTCGTTTGCTGATATAGAACCCAGTGCCAAATTCATGTTTAGAATTTCTGTTCCCGCTATACATGATCATATAGTCTCTCTTGTCCAAGATACCCTCCCCTAGCCATCTAATTTCTTGGAGCGCACAAATGTCTATTTTGTATTTTTCAAGCTCTTGTTTTAATTCATTTGTTGCTCCTGGTCTATTTAGAGTTCGTACATTCCAAGTGGCTATAGTCAATTCGTTCATCCTTTGTGCTTGCCGAGGTCTATTCCATGGTATCCAATCATTCCGAGGCTTTCCTTGAGGTTTCCTAACGGGACTTTTTGACAGGGTGGGTTGTCAGCCTCACGCCCAACCCCCTACCAGGAGGACCAGGTCTTTGTTTTCGGGGTCTCCGTCCCCTAGACCTATTGCTTTCACTGCAGCTATGGAGATAGGTCCTCCCCTGGAGTTATTTCGGAGCTCCATCTCCTAGCCTTTGGGTAATACAAAACCCTCTATGCAAGGCAGCACAACCAGAGCCTCATTCGCCGAACTTTTCAGGGTTCCTGTTGGGCCTTCTCGGCTACCGTAGCGGTCCCAGGTCACAAGTACCTACCGTACATCACCCCAACAGGCATTCCCCTACTCGTCGTTACCACCCCCTGCGACGTGGACACCGAGGTTGGATTTTAGGGGGCTTCAAAGGGGTTAGCCTTCTCGGAATTCTGGGCGCATTTTTCGAAATTTTCAAAGGGGTTAGCCTTCTCGGATTTCTGGGCGCATTTTTCGAAATTTTCAAAGGGGTTAGCCTTCTCGGAATTCTGGGCGCATTTTTCGAAATTGTCAAAGGGGTTAGCCTTCTCGGAATTCTGGGCGCATTCTTCGAAATTTTCAAAGGGGTTAGCCTTCTCGGAATTCTGGGCGCATTTTTCGAAATTTTCAAAGGGGTTAGCCTTCTCGGAATTCTGGGCGCATTTTTCGAAATTTTCAAAGGGGTTAGCCTTCTCGGAATTCTGGGCGCATTTTTCGAAATCTTCAAAGGGGTTAGTCTTCTCAAGATTCTGGGCGCATTTTTCGAAATTTTCAAAGTGGTTAGCCTTCTCGGAATTCTGGGCGCATTTTTCGAAATTTTCAAAGGGCCTTCTCGGAATTCTGGGCTCATTCTTCGAAATTTTCAAAGGGGTTAGCCTTCTCGGAATTCTGGGCGCATTTTTCGAAATTTTCAAAGGGGTTAGCCTTCTCGGAATTCTGGGCGCATTTTTCGAAATTTTCAAAGGGGTTAGCCTTCTCGGAATTCTGGGCACATTTTTCGAAATCTTCAAAGGGGTTAGCCTTCTCGGAATTCTGGGCGCATTTTCGAAATTTTCAAAGTGGTTAGCCTTCTCGGAATTCTGGGCGCGTTTTTCGAAATTTTCAAAGGGGTTAGCCTTCTCGGAATTCTGGGCGCATTTTTCGAAATTTTCAAAGGGGTTAGTTAGCCTTCTCGGAATTCTGGGCGCATTTTCGAAATTTTCAAAGGGGTTAGCCTTCTCGGAATTCTGGGCGCATTTTTCGAAATTCTCAAAAGGGTTAGCCTTCTAGGATTTCTGGGCGCATTTTTCGAAATTTTCAAAGGGGTTAGCCTTCTCGGAATTCTGGGCGCATTTTTCGAAATTTTCAAAGGGGTTAGCCTTCTCGGAATTCTGGGCGCATTTTTCGAAATTTTCAAAGGGCCTTCTCGGAATTCTGGGCGCATTCTTCGAAATTTTCAAAGGGGTTAGCCTTCTCGGAATTCTGGGCGCATTTTTCGAAATTTTCAAAGGGGTTAGCCTTCTCGGAATTCTGGGCGCATTTTTCGAAATTTTCAAAGGGGTTAGCCTTCTCGGAATTCTGGGCACATTTTTCGAAATCTTCAAAGGGGTTAGCCTTCTCAAGATTCTGGGCGCATTTTTCGAAATTTTCAAAGGGGTTAGCCTTCTCGGAATTCTGGGCGCATTTTTCGACATTTTCAAAGGGGTTAGCCTTCTCGGAATTCTGGGCGCATTTTTCGAAATTTTCAAAGGGGTTAGCCTTCTCGGATTTCTGGGCGCATTTTTCGATATATTCAAAGGGGTTAGCCTTCTCGGAATTCTGGGCGCATTTTTCGAAATTGTCAAAGGGGTTAGCCTTCTCGGAATTCTGGGCGCATTCTTCGAAATTTAAAGGGGTTAGCCTTCTCGGAATTCTGGGCGCATTTTTCGAAATTTTCAAAGGGGTTAGCCTTCTCGGAATTCTGGGCGCATTTTTCGAAATTTTCAAAGGGGTTAGCCTTCTCGGAATTCTGGGCGCATTTTTCGAAATCTTCAAAGGGGTTAGTCTTCTCAAGATTCTGGGCGCATTTTTCGAAATTTTCAAAGTGGTTAGCCTTCTCGGAATTCTGGGCGCATTTTTCGAAATTTTCAAAGGGGTTAGCCTTCTCGGAATTCTAAGCGCATTTTTCGAAATTTTCAAAGGGCTTTGCCGTCTCGGAATTCTGGGCGAATTTTTCGATATTTTCAAAGGGGTTAGCCTTCTCGGAATTCTGGGCGCATTTTCGACATTTTCAAAGGGGTTAGCCTTCTCGGAATTCTGGGCGCATTTTTCGAAATTTTCAAAGGGCCTTCTCGGAATTCTGGGCGCATTCTTCGAAATTTTCAAACTGGTTAGCCTTCTCAAGATTCTGGGCGCATTTTTCGAAATTTTCAAAGTGGTTAGCCTTCTCGGAATTTTGGGCGCATTTTTCGAAATTTTCAAAGGGGTTAGCCTTCTCGGAATTCTGGGCGCATTTTTCGAAATTTTCAAAGGGGTTAACCCTCTCGGAATTCTGGGCGCATTTTTCGAAATTGTCAAAGGGGTTAGCCTTCTCGGAATTCTGGGCGCATTCTTCGAAATTTAAAGGGGTTAGCCTTCTCGGAATTCTGGGCGCATTTTTCGAAATTTTCAAAGGGGTTAGCCTTCTCGGAATTCTGGGCGCATTTTTCGAAATTTTCAAAGGGGTTAGCCTTCTCGGAATTCTGGGCGCATTTTTCGAAATCTTCAAAGGGGTTAGTCATCTCAAGATTCTGGGCGCATTTTTCGAAATTTTCAAAGTGGTTAGCCTTCTCGGAATTCTGGGCGCATTTTTCGAAATTTTCAAAGGGGTTAGCCTTCTCGGAATTCTGGGCGCATTTTTCGAAATTTTCAAAGGGCTTTGCCGTCTCGGAATTCTGGGCGAATTTTTCGATATTTTCAAAGGGGTTAGCCTTCTCGGAATTCTAAGCGCATTTTTCGAAATTTTCAAAGGGGTTAGCCTTCTCGGAATTCTGGGCGCATTTCTCGAAATTTTCAAAGGGGTTAGCCTTCTCGGAATTCTGGGCGCATTTTTCGAAATCTTCAAAGGGGTTAGCCTTCTCAAGATTCTGGGCGCATTTTTCGAAATTTTCAAAGGGGTTAGCCTTCTCGGATTTCTGGGCGCATTTTTCGAAATTTTCAAAGGGGTTAGCCTTCTCGGAATTCTAGGCGCATTTTTCGAAATTGTCAAAGGGGTTAGCCTTCTCGGAATTCTGGGCGCATTGTTCGAAATTTTCAAAGGGGTTAGCCTTCTCGGAATTCTGGGCGCATTTTTCGAAATTTTCAAAGTGGTTAGCCTTCTCGGAATTTTGGGCGCATTTTTCGAAATTTTCAAAGGGCCTTCTCGGAATTCTGGGCGCATTCTTCGAAATTTTCAAAGGGGTTAGCCTTCTCAGAATTCTGGGCGCATTTTTCGAAATTTTCAAAGGGGTTAGCCTTCTCGGAATTCTGGGCACATTTTTCGAAATCTTCAAAGGGGTTAGCCTTCTCAAGACTCTGGGCTCATTTTTCGAAATTTTCAAAGGGGTTAGCCTTCTCGGAATTCTAAGCGCATTTTTCGAAATTTTCAAAGGGGTTAGCTTTCTCGGAATTCTGGGCGCATTTTTCGAAATTTTTAAAGGGGTTAGCCTTCTCGGAATTCTGGGCACATTTTTCGAAATCTTCAAAGGGGTTAGCCTTCTCAAGATTCTGGGCGCATTTTTCGAAATTTTCAAAGGGGTTAGCCTTCTCGGAATTCTGGGCGCATTTTTCGACATTTTCAAAGGGGTTAGCCTTCTCGGAATTCTGGGCGCATTTTTCGAAATTTTCAAAGGGGTTAGCCTTCTCGGATTTCTGGGCGCATTTTTCGAAATTTTCAAAGGGGTTAGCCTTCTCGGAATTCTGGGCGCATTTTTCGAAATTGTCAAAGGGGTTAGCCTTCTCGGAATTCTGGGCGCATTCTTCGAAATTTTCAAAGGGGTTAGCCTTCTCGGAATTCTGGGCGCATTTTTCGAAATTTTCAAAGGGGTTAGCCTTCTCGGAATTCTGGGCGCATTTTTCGAAATTTTCAAAGGGGTTAGCCTTCTCGGAATTCTGGGCGCATTTTTCGAAATCTTCAAAGGGGTTAGTCTTCTCAAGATTCTGGGCGCATTTTTCGAAATTTTCAAAGTGGTTAGCCTTCTCGGAATTCTGGGCGCATTTTTCGAAATTTTCAAAGGGGTTAGCCTTCTCGGAATTCTGGGCGCATTTTTCGAAATTTTCAAAGGGCTTTGCCGTCTCGGAATTCTGGGCGAATTTTTCGATATTTTCAAAGGGGTTAGCCTTCTCGGAATTCTGGGCGCATTTTCGACATTTTCAAAGGGGTTAGCCTTCTCGGAATTCTGGGCGCATTTTTCGAAATTCTCAAAGGGGTTAGCCTTCTAGGATTTCTGGGCGCATTTTTCGAAATTTTCAAAGGGGTTAGCCTTCTCGGAATTCTGGGCGCATTTTTCGAAATTTTCAAAGGGGTTAGCCTTCTCGGAATTCTGGGCGCATTTTTCGAAATTTTCAAAGGGCCTTCTCGGAATTGTGGGCGCATTCTTCGAAATTTTCAAACTGGTTAGCCTTCTCGGAATTCTGGGCGCATTTTTCGAAATTGTCAAAGGGGTTAGCCTTCTCAGAATTCTGGGCGCATTTTTCGAAATTTTCAAAGGGGTTAGCCTTCTCGGAATTCTGGGCACATTTTTCGAAATCTTCAAAGGGGTTAGCCTTCTCAAGACTCTGGGCTCATTTTTCGAAATTTTCAAAGGGGTTAGCCTTCTCGGAATTCTGGGCGCATTTTTCGAAATTTTCAAAGGGGTTAGCCTTCTCGGAATTCTGGGCGCATTTTTCGAAATTTTCAAAGGGGTTAGCCTTCTCGGAATTCTAAGCGCATTTTTCGAAATTTTCAAAGGGGTTAGCCTTCTCGGAATTCTGGGCGCATTTCTCGAAATTTTCAAAGTGGTTAGCCTTCTCGGAATTCTGGGCGCATTTTTCGAAATTTTCAAAGGGGTTAGCCTTCTCGGAATTCTGGGCGCATTTTTCGAAATCTTCAAAGGGGTTAGTCTTCTCAAGATTCTGGGCGCATTTTTCGAAATTTTCAAAGTGGTTAGCCTTCTCGGAATTCTGGGCGCATTTTTCGAAATTTTCAAAGGGGTTAGCCTTCTCGGAATTCTGGGCGCATTTTTCGAAATTTTCAAAGGGCTTTGCCGTCTCGGAATTCTGGGCGCATTTTTCGAAATTTTGAAACGGGTTAGCCTTCTCGGAATTCTGGGCGCATTTTTCGAAATTTTCAAAGGGGTTAGCCTTCTCGGAATTCTGGGCACATTTTTCGAAATCTTCAAAGGGGTTAGCCTTCTCAAGATTCTGGGCGCATTTTTCGAAATTTTCAAAGGGGTTAGCCTTCTCGGAATTCTGGGCGCATTTTTCGACATTTTCAAAGGGGTTAGCCTTCTCGGAATTCTGGGCGCATTTTTCGAAATTTTCAAAGGGGTTAGCCTTCTCGGATTTCTGGGCGCATTTTTCGAAATTTTCAAAGGGGTTAGCCTTCTCGGAATTCTGGGCGCATTTTTCGAAATTGTCAAAGGGGTTAGCCTTCTCGGAATTCTGGGCGCATTCTTCGAAATTTTCGAAGGGGTTAGCCTTCTCGGAATTCTGGGCGCATTTTTCGAAATTTTCAAAGGGGTTAGCCTTCTCGGAATTCTGGGCGCATTTTTCGAAATTTTCAAAGGGGTTAGCCTTCTCGGAATTCTGGGCGCATTTTTCGAAATTTTCAAAGGGCCTTCTCGGAATTGTGGGCGCATTCTTCGAAATTTTCAAACTGGTTAGCCTTCTCGGAATTCTGGGCGCATTTTTCGAAATCTTCAAAGGGGTTAGCCTTCTCAAGACTCTGGGCTCATTTTTCGAAATTTTCAAAGGGGTTAGCCTTCTCGGAATTCTGGGCGCATTTTTCGAAATTTTCAAAGGGCTTTGCCGTCTCGGAATTCTGGGCGCATTTTTCGAAATTTTGAAACGGGTTAGCCTTCTCGGAATTCTGGGCGCATTTTTCGATATTTTCAAAGGGGTTAGCCTTCTCGGAATTCTGGGCGCATTTTCGACATTTTCAAAGGGGTTAGCCTTCTCGGAATTCTGGGCGCATTTTTCGAAATTCTCAAAGGGGTTAGCCTTCTCGGAATTCTGGGCACATTTTTCGAAATCTTCAAAGGGGTTAGCCTTCTCAAGACTCTGGGCTCATTTTTCGAAATTTTCAAAGGGGTTAGCCTTCTCGGAATTCTGGGCGCATTTTTCGAAATTTTCAAAGGGCTTTGCCGTCTCGGAATTCTGGGCGCATTTTTCGAAATTTTCAAAGGGGTTAGCCTTCTCGGAATTCTGGGCACATTTTTCGAAATCTTCAAAGGGGTTAGCCTTCTCAAGACTCTGGGCTCATTTTTCGAAATTTTCAAAGGGGTTAGCCTTCTCGGAATTCTGGGCGCATTTTTCGAAATTTTCAAAGGGCTTTGCCGTCTCGGAATTCTGGGCGCATTTTTCGAAATTTTGAAACGGGTTAGCCTTCTCGGAATTCTGGGCGCATTTTTCGATATTTTCAAAGGGGTTAGCCTTCTCGGAATTCTGGGCGCATTTTCGACATTTTCAAAGGGGTTAGCCTTCTCGGAATTCTGGGCGCATTTTTCGAAATTCTCAAAGGGGTTAGCCTTCTAGGATTTCTGGGCGCATTTTTCGAAATTTTCAAAGGGGTTAGCCTTCTCGGAATTCTGGGCGCATTTTTCGAAATTTTCAAAGGGGTTAGCCTTCTCGGAATTCTGGGCGCATTTTTCGAAATTTTCAAAGGGCCTTCTCGGAATTCTGGGCGCATTTTTCGAAATTTTCAAAGGGGTTAGCCTTCTCGGAATTCTGGGCGCATTTTTCGAAATTTTCAAAGGGGTTAGCCTTCTCGGAATTCTGGGCACATTTTTCGAAATCTTCAAAGGGGTTAGCCTTCTCAAGATTCTGGGCGCATTTTTCGAAATTTTCAAAGGGGTTAGCCTTCTCGGAATTCTGGGCGCATTTTTCGACATTTTCAAAGGGGTTAGCCTTCTCGGAATTCTGGGCGCATTTTTCGAAATTTTCAAAGGGGTTAGCCTTCTCGGATTTCTGGGCGCATTTTTCGAAATTTTCAAAGGGGTTAGCCTTCTCGGAATTCTGGGCGCATTTTTCGAAATTGTCAAAGGGGTTAGCCTTCTCGGAATTCTGGGCGCATTCTTCGAAATTTTCAAAGGGGTTAGCCTTCTCGGAATTCTGGGCGCATTTTTCGAAATTTTCAAAGGGGTTAGCCTTCTCGGAATTCTGGGCGCATTTTTCGAAATTTTCAAAGGGGTTAGCCTTCTCGGAATTCTGGGCGCATTTTTCGAAATCTTCAAAGGGGTTAGTCTTCTCAAGATTCTGGGCGCATTTTTCGAAATTTTCAAAGTGGTTAGCCTTCTCGGAATTCTGGGCGCATTTTTCGAAATTTTCAAAGGGCTTTGCCGTCTCGGAATTCTGGGCGCATTTTTCGAAATTTTGAAACGGGTTAGCCTTCTCGGAATTCTGGGCGCATTTTTCGATATTTTCAAAGGGGTTAGCCTTCTCGGAATTCTGGGCGCATTTTCGACATTTTCAAAGGGGTTAGCCTTCTCGGAATTCTGGGCGCATTTTTCGAAATTCTCAAAGGGGGTTAGCCTTCTAGGATTTCTGGGCGCATTTTTCGAAATTTTCAAAGGGGTTAGCCTTCTCGGAATTCTGGGCGCATTTTTCGAAATTTTCAAAGGGGTTAGCCTTCTCGGAATTCTGGGCGCATTTTTCGAAATTTTCAAAGGGCCTTCTCGGAATTCTGGGCGCATTCTTCGAAATTTTCAAAGGGGTTAGCCTTCTCGGAATTCTGGGCGCATTTTTCGAAATTTTCAAAGGGCCTTCTCGGAATTCTGGGCGCATTTTTCGAAATTTTCAAAGGGGTTAGCCTTCTCGGAATTCTGGGCGCATTTTTCGAAATTTTCAAAGGGGTTAGCCTTCTCGGAATTCTGGGCACATTTTTCGAAATCTTCAAAGGGGTTAGCCTTCTCAAGATTCTGGGCGCATTTTTCGAAATTTTCAAAGGGGTTAGCCTTCTCGGAATTCTGGGCGCATTTTTCGAAATTTTCAAAGGGGTTAGCCTTCTCGGATTTCTGGGCGCATTTTTCGAAATTTTCAAAGGGGTTAGCCTTCTCGGAATTCTGGGCGCATTTTTCGAAATTGTCAAAGGGGTTAGCCTTCTCGGAATTCTGGGCGCATTCTTCGAAATTTTCAAAGGGGTTAGCCTTCTCGGAATTCTGGGCGCATTTTTCGAAATTTTCAAAGGGGTTAGCCTTCTCGGAATTCTGGGCGCATTTTTCGAAATTTTCAAAGGGCTTTGCCGTCTCGGAATTCTGGGCGCATTTTTCGAAATTTTGAAACGGGTTAGCCTTCTCGGAATTCTGGGCGCATTTTTCGAAATTTTCAAAGGGGTTAGCCTTCTCGGAATTCTGGGCACATTTTTCGAAATCTTCAAAGGGGTTAGCCTTCTCAAGATTCTGGGCGCATTTTTCGAAATTTTCAAAGGGGTTAGCCTTCTCGGAATTCTGGGCGCATTTTTCGACATTTTCAAAGGGGTTAGCCTTCTCGGAATTCTGGGCGCATTTTTCGAAATTTTCAAAGGGGTTAGCCTTCTCGGATTTCTGGGCGCATTTTTCGAAATTTTCAAAGGGGTTAGCCTTCTCGGAATTCTGGGCGCATTTTTCGAAATTGTCAAAGGGGTTAGCCTTCTCGGAATTCTGGGCGCATTCTTCGAAATTTTCAAAGGGGTTAGCCTTCTCGGAATTCTGGGCGCATTTTTCGAAATTTTCAAAGGGGTTAGCCTTCTCGGAATTCTGGGCGCATTTTTCGAAATTTTCAAAGGGGTTAGCCTTCTCGGAATTCTGGGCGCATTTTTCGAAATCTTCAAAGGGGTTAGTCTTCTCAAGATTCTGGGCGCATTTTTCGAAATTTTCAAAGTGGTTAGCCTTCTCGGAATTCTGGGCGCATTTTTCGAAATTTTCAAAGGGCTTTGCCGTCTCGGAATTCTGGGCGCATTTTTCGAAATTTTGAAACGGGTTAGCCTTCTCGGAATTCTGGGCGCATTTTTCGATATTTTCAAAGGGGTTAGCCTTCTCGGAATTCTGGGCGCATTTTCGACATTTTCAAAGGGGTTAGCCTTCTCGGAATTCTGGGCGCATTTTTCGAAATTCTCAAAGGGGGTTAGCCTTCTAGGATTTCTGGGCGCATTTTTCGAAATTTTCAAAGGGGTTAGCCTTCTCGGAATTCTGGGCGCATTTTTCGAAATTTTCAAAGGGGTTAGCCTTCTCGGAATTCTGGGCGCATTTTTCGAAATTTTCAAAGGGCCTTCTCGGAATTCTGGGCGCATTCTTCGAAATTTTCAAAGGGGTTAGCCTTCTCGGAATTCTGGGCGCATTTTTCGAAATTTTCAAAGGGGTTAGCCTTCTCGGAATTCTGGGCGCATTTTTCGAAATTTTCAAAGGGGTTAGCCTCCTCGGAATTCTGGGCACATTTTTCGAAATCTTCAAAGGGGTTAGCCTTCTCAAGATTCTGGGCGCATTTTTCGAAATTTTCAAAGGGGTTAGCCTTCTCGGATTTCTGGGCGCATTTTTCGAAATTTTCAAAGGGGTTAGCCTTCTCGGAATTCTGGGCGCATTTTTCGAAATTGTCAAAGGGGTTAGCCTTCTCGGAATTCTGGGCGCATTCTTCGAAATTTTCAAAGGGGTTAGCCTTCTCGGAATTCTGGGCGCATTTTTCGAAATTTTCAAAGGGGTTAGCCTTCTCGGAATTCTGGCCGCATTTTTCGAAATTTTCAAAGGGGTTAGCCTTCTCGGAATTCTGGGCGCATTTTTCGAAATCTTCAAAGGGGTTAGTCTTCTCAAGATTCTGGGCGCATTTTTCGAAATTTTCAAAGTGGTTAGCCTTCTCGGAATTCTGGGCGCATTTTTCGAAATTTTCAAAGGGCCTTCTCGGAATTCTGGGCTCATTCTTCGAAATTTTCAAAGGGGTTAGCCTTCTCGGAATTCTGGGCGCATTTTTCGAAATTTTCAAAGGGGTTAGCCTTCTCGGAATTCTGGGCGCATTTTTCGAAATTTTGAAAGGGGTTAGCCTTCTCGGAATTCTGGGCACATTTTTCGAAATCTTCAAAGGGGTTAGCCTTCTCGGAATTCTGGGCGCATTTTCGAAATTTTCAAAGTGGTTAGCCTTCTCGGAATTCTGGGCGCGTTTTTCGAAATTTTCAAAGGGGTTAGCCTTCTCGGAATTCTGGGCGCATTTTTCGAAATTTTCAAAGGGGTTAGTTAGCCTTCTCGGAATTCTGGGCGCATTTTCGAAATTTTCAAAGGGGTTAGCCTTCTCGGAATTCTGGGCGCATTTTTCGAAATTCTCAAAGGGGTTAGCCTTCTAGGATTTCTGGGCGCATTTTTCGAAATTTTCAAAGGGGTTAGCCTTCTCGGAATTCTGGGCGCATTTTTCGAAATTTTCAAAGGGGTTAGCCTTCTCGGAATTCTGGGCGCATTTTTCGAAATTTTCAAAGGGCCTTCTCGGAATTCTGGGCGCATTCTTCGAAATTTTCAAAGGGGTTAGCCTTCTCGGAATTCTGGGCGCATTTTTCGAAATTTTCAAAGGGGTTAGCCTTCTCGGAATTCTGGGCGCATTTTTCGAAATTTTCAAAGGGGTTAGCCTTCTCGGAATTCTGGGCACATTTTTCGAAATCTTCAAAGGGGTTAGCCTTCTCAAGATTCTGGGCGCATTTTTCGAAATTTTCAAAGGGGTTAGCCTTCTCGGAATTCTGGGCGCATTTTTCGACATTTTCAAAGGGGTTAGCCTTCTCGGAATTCTGGGCGCATTTTTCGAAATTTTCAAAGGGGTTAGCCTTCTCGGAATTCTAAGCGCATTTTTCGAAATTTTCAAAGGGCTTTGCCGTCTCGGAATTCTGGGCGAATTTTTCGATATTTTCAAAGGGGTTAGCCTTCTCGGAATTCTGGGCGCATTTTCGACATTTTCAAAGGGGTTAGCCTTCTCGGAATTCTGGGCGCATTTTTCGAAATTTTCAAAGGGCCTTCTCGGAATTCTGGGCGCATTCTTCGAAATTTTCAAACTGGTTAGCCTTCTCAAGATTCTGGGCGCATTTTTCGAAATTTTCAAAGTGGTTAGCCTTCTCGGAATTTTGGGCGCATTTTTCGAAATTTTCAAAGGGGTTAGCCTTCTCGGAATTCTGGGCGCATTTTTCGAAATTTTCAAAGGGCTTTGCCGTCTCGGAATTCTGGGCGAATTTTTCGATATTTTCAAAGGGGTTAGCCTTCTCGGAATTCTAAGCGCATTTTTCGAAATTTTCAAAGGGGTTAGCCTTCTCGGAATTCTGGGCGCATTTCTCGAAATTTTCAAAGGGGTTAGCCTTCTCGGAATTCTGGGCGCATTTTTCGAAATCTTCAAAGGGGTTAGCCTTCTCAAGATTCTGGGCGCATTTTTCGAAATTTTCAAAGGGGTTAGCCTTCTCGGATTTCTGGGCGCATTTTTCGAAATTTTCAAAGGGGTTAGCCTTCTCGGAATTCTAGGCGCATTTTTCGAAATTGTCAAAGGGGTTAGCCTTCTCGGAATTCTGGGTGCATTGTTCGAAATTTTCAAAGGGGTTAGCCTTCTCGGAATTCTGGGCGCATTTTTCGAAATTTTCAAAGTGGTTAGCCTTCTCGGAATTTTGGGCGCATTTTTCGAAATTTTCAAAGGGCCTTCTCGGAATTCTGGGCGCATTCTTCGAAATTTTCAAAGGGGTTAGCCTTCTCAGAATTCTGGGCGCATTTTTCGAAATTTTCAAAGGGGTTAGCCTTCTCGGAATTCTGGGCACATTTTTCGAAATCTTCAAAGGGGTTAGCCTTCTCAAGACTCTGGGCTCATTTTTCGAAATTTTCAAAGGGGTTAGCCTTCTCGGAATTCTAAGCGCATTTTTCGAAATTTTCAAAGGGGTTAGCTTTCTCGGAATTCTGGGCGCATTTTTCGAAATTTTTAAAGGGGTTAGCCTTCTCGGAATTCTGGGCGCATTTTTCTTAATCTTCAAAGGGGTTAGCCTTCTCAAGATTCTGGGCGCATTTTTCGAAATTCTCAAAGTGGTTAGCCTTCTCGGAATTTTGGGCGCATTTTTCGAAATTCTCAAAGTGGTTAGCCTTCTCGGAATTTTGGGCGCATTTTTCGAAATTTTCAAAGGGGTTAGCCTTCTCGGAATTCTGGGGCCATTTTTCGAAATTTTCAAAGGGGTTAGACTTCTCGGAATTCTGGGCGCATTTTTCGAAATTTTCAAAGGGGTTAGCCTTCTCGGAATTCTGGGCGCATTTTTCGAAATTGTCAAAGGGGTTAGCCTTCTCGGAATTCTGGGCGCATTTTCGAAATTTTCAAAGTGGTTAGCCTTCTCGGAATTCTGGGCGCGTTTTTCGAAATTTTCAAAGGGGTTAGCCTTCTCGGAATTCTGGGCGCATTTTTCGAAATTTTCAAAGGGGTTAGTTAGCCTTCTCGGAATTCTGGGCGCATTTTCGAAATTTTCAAAGGGGTTAGCCTTCTCGGAATTCTGGGCGCATTTTTCGAAATTTTCAAAGGGGTTAGTTAGCCTTCTCGGAATTCTGGGCGCATTTTCAAAATTTTCAAAGGGGTTAGCCTTCTCGGAATTCTGGGCGCATTTCTCGAAATTTTCAAAGGGGTTAGCCTTCTCGGAATTCTGGGCGCATTTTTCGAAATTGTCAAAGGGGTTAGCCTTCTCGGAATTCTGGGCGCATTTTTCGAAATTTTCAAAGGGGTTAGCCTTCTCGGAATTCTCGGCGCATTTTTCGAAATTTTCAAAGGGGTTAGCCTTCTCGGAAATCTGGGCGCATTTTTCGAAATTTTCAAAGGGGTTAGTTAGCCTTCTCGGAATTCTGGGCGCATTTTTCGAAATTATCAATGGGCCTTCTCGGAATTCTGGGCGCATTCTTCGAAATTTTCAAAGGGGTTAGTTAGCCTTCTCGGAATTCTGGGCGCATTTTTCGAAATTTTCAAAGGGGTTAGCCTTCTCGGAATTCTGGGCGCATTTTTCGAAATTTTCAAAGGGGTTAGCCTTCTCGGAATTCTGGGCACATTTTTCGAAATCATCAAAGGGGTTAGCCTTCTCAAGATTCTTAGCGCATTTTTCGAAATTTTCAAAGGGATTAGCCTTCTCGGAATTCTGGGCGCATTTTTCGAAATTTTCAAAGGGGTTAGACTTCTCGGAATTCTGGGCGCATTTTTCGAAATTTCCAAAGGGGTTAGCCTTCTCGGAATTCTGGGCGCATTTTTCGAAATTTTCAAAGGGGTTAGCCTTCTCAAGATTCTGGGCGCATTTTTCGAAATTTTCAAAGTGTTTAGCCTTCTCGGAATTTTGGGCGCATTTTTCGAAATTTTCAAAGGGGTTAGCCTTCTCGGAATTCTGGGGCCATTTTTCGAAATTTTCAAAGGGGTTAGACTTCTCGGAATTCTGGGCGCATTTTTCGAAATTGTCAAAGGGATTAGCCTTCTCGGAATTCTGGGCGCATTCTTCGAAATTTTCAAAGGGGTTAGCCTTCTCGGAATTCTGGGCGCATTTTTCGAAATTTTCAAAGGGGTTAGCCTTCTCGGAATTCTGGGCGCATTTTTCGAAATTTTCAAAGGGGTTAGCCTTCTCGGAATTCTGGGCGCATTTTTCGAAATTTTCAAAGGGCTTAGCCGTCTCGGAATTCTGGGCGCATTTTTCGAAATTTTCAAACGGGTTAGCCTTCTCGGAATTCTGGGCGCATTAGTCGATATTTTCAAAGGGGTTAGTTAGCCTTCTCGGAATTCTGGGCGCATTTTTCGAAATTTTCAAAGGGGTTAGCCTTCTCGGAATTCTGGGCGCATTTTTCGAAATTTTCAAAGGGGTTAGCCTTCTCGGAATTCTGGGCGCATTTTTCGAAATTGTCAAAGGGATTAGCCTTCTCGGAATTCTGGGCGCATTCTTCGAAATTTTCAAAGGGGTTAGCCTTCTCGGAATTCTGGGCGCATTTTTCGAAATTTTCAAAGGGGTTAGCCTTCTCGGAATTCTGGGCGCATTTTTCGAAATTTTCAAAGGGGTTAGCCTTCTCGGGATTCTGGGCGCATTTATCGAAATTTTCAAAGGGCTTAGCCGTCTCGGAATTCTGGGCGCATTTTTCGAAATTTTCAAACGGGTTAGCCTTCTCGGAATTCTGGGCGCATTAGTCGATATTTTCAAAGGGGTTAGCCTTCTCGGAATTCTGGGCGCATTTTTCGAAATTCTCAAAGGGGTTAGCCTTCTAGGATTTCTGGGCGCATTTTTCGAAATTTTCAAAGGGGTTAGCCTTCTCGGAATTCTGGGCGCATTTTTCGAAATTTTCAAAGGAGTTAGCCTTCTCGGAATTCTGGGCGCATTTTTCGAAATTTTCAAAGGGCCTTCTCGGAATTCTGGGCGCATTCTTCGTAATTTTCAAAGGGGTTAGCCTTCTCGGAATTCTGGGCGCATTTTTCGAAATTTTCAAAGGGGTTAGCCATCTTGGAATTCTGGGCGCATTTTTCGAAATTTTCAAAGGGGTTAGCCTTCTCGGAATTCTGGGCACATTTTTCGAAATCTTCAAAGGGGTTAGCCTTCTCAAGATTCTGGGCGCATTTTTCGAAATTTTCAAAGGGGTTAGCCTTCTCGGAATTCTGGGCGCATTTTTCGAAATTTTCAAAGGGGTTAGCCTTCTCGGAATTCTGGGCGCATTTTTCGAAATTTTCAAAGGGGTTAGCCTTCTCGGAATTCTAAGCGCATTTTTCGAAATTTTCAAAGGGGTTAGCCTTCTCGGAATTCTGGGCGCATTTCTCGAAATTTTCAAATGGGTTAGCCTTCTCGGAATTCTGGGCGCATTTTTCGAAATCTTCAAAGGGGTTAGCCTTCTCAAGATTCTGGGCGCATTTTTCGAAATTTTCAAAGTGGTTAGCCTTCTCGGAATTTTGGGCGCATTTTTCGAAATTTTCAAAGGGGTTAGCCTTCTCGGAATTCTGGGGCCATTTTTCGAAATTTTCAAAGGGGTTAGACTTCTCGGAATTCTGGGCGCATTTTTCGAAATTGTCAAAGGGGTTAGCCTTCTCGGAATTCTGGGCGCATTGTTCGAAATTTTCAAAGGGGTTAGCCTTCTCGGAATTCTGGGCGCATTTTTCGAAATTTTCAAAGGGGTTAGCCTTCTCGGAATTCTGGGCGCATTTTTCGAAATTTTCAAAGGGCCTTCTCGGAATTCTGGGCGCATTCTTCGAAATTTTCAAAGGGGTTAGCCTTCTCAAGATTCTGGGCGCATTTTTCGAAATTTTCAAAGGGGTTAGCCTTCTCGGAATTCTGGGCGCATTTTTCGAAATTTTCAAAGGGGTTAGCCTTCTCGGAATTCTGGGCGCATTTTTCGAAATTTTCAAAGGGGTTAGCCTTCTCGGAATTCTAAGCGCATTTTTCGAAATTTTCAAAGGGGTTAGCTTTCTCGGAATTCTGGGCGCATTTTTCGAAATTTTCAAAGGGGTTAGCCTTCTCGGAATTCTGGGCGCATTTTTCGAAATTCTCAAAGTGGTTAGCCTTCTCGGAATTTTGGGCGCATTTTTCGAAATTCTCAAAGTGGTTAGCCTTCTCGGAATTTTGGGCGCATTTTTCGAAATTTTCAAAGGGGTTAGCCTTCTCGGAATTCTGGGCGCATTTTTCGAAATTTTCAAAGGGGTTAGCCTTCTCGGAATCCTGGGCACATTTTTCGAAATCATCAAAGGGGTTAGCCTTCTCAAGATTCTTAGCGCATTTTTCGAAATTTTCAAAGGGGTTAGCCTTCTCGGAATTCTGGGCGCATTTTTCGAAATTTTCAAAGGGGTTAGCCTTCTCGGAATTCTGGGCGCATTTTTCGAAATTTTCAAAGGGGTTAGCCTTCTCGGAATTCTGGGCGCATTTTTCGAAATTTTCAAAGGGGTTAGCCTTCTCAAGATTCTGGGCGCATTTTTCGAAATTTTCAAAGTGTTTAGCCTTCTCGGAATTTTGGGCGCATTTTTCGAAATTTTCAAAGGGGTTAGCCTTCTCGGAATTCTGGGCGCATTTTTCGAAATTTTCAAAGGGGTTAGTTAGCCTTCTCGGAATTCTGGGCGGATTTTCGAAATTGTCAAAGGGATTAGCCTTCTCGGAATTCTGGGCGCATTTTCGAAATTTTCAAAGTGGTTAGCCTTCTCGGAATTCTGGGCGCGTTTTTCGAAATTTTCAAAGGGGTTAGCCTTCTCGGAATTCTGGGCGCATTTTTCGAAATTTTCAAAGGGGTTAGTTAGCCTTCTCGGAATTCTGGGCGCATTTTCGAAATTATCAAAGGGGTTAGCCTTCTCGGAATTCTGGGCGCATTTTTCGAAATTTTCAAAGGGGTTAGTTAGCCTTCTCGGAATTCTGGGCGCATTTTCAAAATTTTCAAAGGGGTTAGCCTTCTCGGAATTCTGGGCGCATTTTTCGACATTTTCAAAGGGGTTAGCCTTCTCGGATTTCTGGGCGCATTTTTCGAAATTTTCAAAGGGGTTAGCCTTCTCGGAATACTGGGCGCATTTTTCGAAATTGTCAAAGGGATTAGCCTTCTCGGAATTCTGGGCCCATTCTTCGAAATTTTCAAAGGGGTTAAGCCTTCTCGGAATTCTGGGCGCATTTTTCGAAATTTTCAAAGGGGTTAGCCTTCTCGGGATTCTGGGCGCATTTATCGAAATTTTCAAAGGGCTTAGCCGTCTCGGAATTCTGGGCGCATTTTTCGAAATTTTCAAACGGGTTAGCCTTCTCGGAATTCTGGGCGCATTAGTCGATATTTTCAAAGGGGTTAGCCTTCTCGGAATTCTGGGCGCATTTTTCGAAATTTTCAAAGGGGTTAGCCTTCTCGGAATCCTGGTCACATTTTTCGAAATCATCAAAGGGGTTAGCCTTCTCAAGATTCTTAGCGCATTTTTCGAAATTTTCAAAGGGGTTAGCCTTCTCGGAATTCTGGGCGCATTTTTCGAAATTTTCAAAGGGGTTAGCCTTCTCGGAATTCTGGGCGCATTTTTCGAAATTTTCAAAGGGGTTAGCCTTCTCGGAATTCTGGGCGCATTTTTCGAAATTTTCAAAGGGGTTAGCCTTCTCAAGATTCTGGGCGCATTTTTCGAAATTTTCAAAGTGTTTAGCCTTCTCGGAATTTTGGGCGCATTTTTCGAAATTTTCAAAGGGGTTAGCCTTCTCGGAATTCGGGGCGCATTTTTCGAAATTTTCAAAGGGGTTAGTTAGCCTTCTCGGAATTCTGGGCGGATTTTCGAAATTGTCAAAGGGATTAGCCTTCTCGGAATTCTGGGCGCATTTTCGAAATTTTCAAAGTGGTTAGCCTTCTCGGAATTCTGGGCGCGTTTTTCGAAATTTTCAAAGGGGTTAGCCTTCTCGGAATTCTGGGCGCATTTTTCGAAATTTTCAAAGGGGTTAGTTAGCCTTCTCGGAATTCTGGGCGCATTTTCGAAATTATCAAAGGGGTTAGCCTTCTCGGAATTCTGGGCGCATTTTTCGAAATTTTCAAAGGGGTTAGTTAGCCTTCTCGGAATTCTGGGCGCATTTTCAAAATTTTCAAAGGGGTTAGCCTTCTCGGAATTCTGGGCGCATTTTTCGACATTTTCAAAGGGGTTAGCCTTCTCGGAATTCTGGGCGCATTTTTCGAAATTTTCAAAGGGGTTAGCCTTCTCGGATTTCTGGGCGCATTTTTCGAAATTTTCAAAGGGGTTAGCCTTCTCGGAATACTGGGCGCATTTTTCGAAATTGTCAAAGGGATTAGCCTTCTCGGAATTCTGGGCGCATTCTTCGAAATTTTCAAAGGGGTTAGCCTTCTCGGAATTCTGGGCGCATTTTTCGAAATTTTCAAAGGGGTTAGCCTTCTCGGGATTCTGGGCGCATTTATCGAAATTTTCAAAGGGCTTAGCCGTCTCGGAATTCTGGGCGCATTTTTCGAAATTTTCAAACGGGTTAGCCTTCTCGGAATTCTGGGCGCATTAGTCGATATTTTCAAAGGGGTTAGCCTTCTCGGAATTCTGGGCGCATTTTCGACATTTTCAAAGGGGTTAGCCTTCTCGGAATTCTGGGCGCATTTTTCGAAATTCTCAAAGGGGTTAGCCTTCTAGGATTTCTGGGCGCATTTTTCGAAATTTTCAAAGGGGTTAGCCTTCTCGGAATTCTGGGCGCATTTTTCGAAATTTTCAAAGGAGTTAGCCTTCTCGGAATTCTGGGCGCATTTTTCGAAATTTTCAAAGGGCCTTCTCGGAATTCTGGGCGCATTCTTCGAAATTTTCAAAGGGGTTAGCCTTCTCGGAATTCTGGGCACATTTTTCGAAATTTTCAAAGGGGTTAGCCTTCTTGGAATTCTGGGCGCATTTTTCGAAATTTTCAAAGGGGTTAGCCTTCTCGGAATTCTGGGCACATTTTTCGAAATCTTCAAAGGGGTTAGCCTTCTCAAGATTCTGGGCGCATTTTTCGAAATTTTCAAAGGGGTTAGCCTTCTCGGAATTCTGGGCGCATTTTTCGAAATTTTCAAAGGGGTTAGCCTTCTCGGAATTCTGGGCGCATTTTTCGAAATTTTCAAAGGGGTTAGCCTTCTCGGAATTCTAAGCGCATTTTTCGAAATTTTCAAAGGGGTTAGCCTTCTCGGAATTCTGGGCGCATTTCTCGAAATTTTCAAAGGGGTTAGCCTTCTCGGAATTCTGGGCGCATTTTTCGAAATCTTCAAAGGGGTTAGCCTTCTCAAGATTCTGGGCGCATTTTTCGAAATTTTCAAAGTGGTTAGCCTTCTCGGAATTTTGGGCGCATTTTTCGAAATTTTCAAAGGGGTTAGCCTTCTCGGAATTCTGGGGCCATTTTTCGAAATTTTCAAAGCGGTTAGACTTCTCGGAATTCTGGGCGCATTTTTCGAAATTGTCAAAGGGGTTAGCCTTCTCCTAATTCTGGGCGCATTGTTCGAAATTTTCAAAGGGGTTAGCCTTCTCGGAATTCTGGGCGCATTTTTCGAAATTTTCAAAGGGGTTAGCCTTCTCGGAATTCTGGGCGCAATTTTCGAAATTTTCAAAGGGGTTAGCCTTCTCGGAATTCTGGGCGCATTTTTCGAAATTTTCAAAGGGGTTAGCCTTCTCGGAATTCTAAGCGCATTTTTCGAAATTTTCAAAGGGGTTAGCTTTCTCGGAATTCTGGGCGCATTTTTCGAAATTTTCAAAGGGGTTAGCCTTCTCGGAATTCTGGGCGCATTTTTCGAAATCTTCAAAGGGGTTAGCCTTCTCAAGATTCTGGGCGCATTTTTCGAAATTCTCAAAGTGGTTAGCCTTCTCGGAATTTTGGGCGCATTTTTCGAAATTCTCAAAGTGGTTAGCCTTCTCGGAATTTTGGGCGCATTTTTCGAAATTTTCAAAGGGGTTAGCCTTCTCGGAATTCTGGGGCCATTTTTCGAAATTTTCAAAGGGATTAGACTTCTCGGAATTCTGGGCGCATATTTCGAAATTTTCAAAGGGGTTAGCCTTCTCGGAATTCTGGGCGCATTTTTCGAAATTGTCAAAGGGGTTAGCCTTCTCGGAATTCTGGGCGCATTTTCGAAATTTTCAAAGTGGTTAGCCTTCTCGGAATTCTGGGCGCGTTTTTCGAAATTTTCAAAGGGGTTAGCCTTCTCGGAATTCTGGGCGCATTTTTCGAAATTTTCAAAGGGGTTAGTTAGCCTTCTCGGAATTCTGGGCGCATTTTCGAAATTTTCAAAGGGGTTAGCCTTCTCGGAATTCTGGGCGCATTTTTCGAAATTTTCAAAGGGGTTAGTTAGCCTTCTCGGAATTCTGGGCGCATTTTCAAAATTTTCAAAGGGGTTAGCCTTCTCGGAATTCTGGGCGCATTTCTCGAAATTTTCAAAGGGGTTAGCCTTCTCGGAATTCTGGGCGCATTTTTCGAAATTGTCAAAGGGGTTAGCCTTCTCGGAATTCTGGGCGCATTTTTCGAAATTTTCAAAGGGGTTAGCCTTCTCGGAATTCTCGGCGCATTTTTCGTAATTTTCAAAGGGGTTAGCCTTCTCGGAAATCTGGGCGCATTTTTCGAAATTTTCAAAGGGGTTAGTTAGCCTTCTCGGAATTCTGGGCGCATTTTTCGAAATTATCAATGGGCCTTCTCGGAATTCTGGGCGCATTCTTCGAAATTTTCAAAGGGGTTAGTTAGCCTTCTCGGAATTCTGGGCGCATTTTTCGAAATTTTCAAAGGGGTTAGCCTTCTCGGAATTCTGGGCGCATTTTTCGAAATTTTCAAAGGGGTTAGCCTTCTCGGAATCCTGGGCACATTTTTCGAAATCATCAAAGGGGTTAGCCTTCTCAAGATTCTTAGCGCATTTTTCGAAATTTTCAAAGGGGTTAGCCTTCTCGGAATTCTGGGCGCATTTTTCGAAATTTTCAAAGGGGTTAGCCTTCTCGGAATTCTGGGCGCGTTTTTCGAAATTTTCAAAGGGGTTAGCCTTCTCGGAATTCTGGGCGCATTTTTCGAAATTTTCAAAGGGGTTAGCCTTCTCAAGATTCTGGGCGCATTTTTCGAAATTTTCAAAGTGTTTAGCCTTCTCGGAATTTTGGGCGCATTTTTCGAAATTTTCAAAGGGGTTAGCCTTCTCGGAATTCTGGGCGCATTTTTCGAAATTTTCAAAGGGGTTAGTTAGCCTTCTCGGAATTCTGGGCGGATTTTCGAAATTGTCAAAGGGATTAGCCTTCTCGGAATTCTGGGCGCATTTTCGAAATTTTCAAAGTGGTTAGCCTTCTCGGAATTCTGGGCACGTTTTTCGAAATTTTCAAAGGGGTTAGCCTTCTCGGAATTCTGGGCGCATTTTTCGAAATTTTCAAAGGGGTTAGTTAGCCTTCTCGGAATTCTGGGCGCATTTTCGAAATTATCAAAGGGGTTAGCCTTCTCGGAATTCTGGGCGCATTTTTCGAAATTTTCAAAGGGGTTAGTTAGCCTTCTCGGAATTCTGGGCGCATTTTCAAAATTTTCAAAGGGGTTAGCCTTCTCGGAATTCTGGGCGCATTTTTCGACATTTTCAAAGGGGTTAGCCTTCTCGGATTTCTGGGCGCATTTTTCGAAATTTTCAAAGGGGTTAGCCTTCTCGGAATACTGGGCGCATTTTTCGAAATTGTCAAAGGGATTAGCCTTCTCGGAATTCTGGGCCCATTCTTCGAAATTTTCAAAGGGGTTAGCCTTCTCGGAATTCTGGGCGCATTTTTCGAAATTTTCAAAGGGGTTAGCCTTCTCGGGATTCTGGGCGCATTTTTCGAAATTTTCAAAGGGCTTAGCCGTCTCGGAATTCTGGGCGCATTTTTCGAAATTTTCAAACGGGTTAGCCTTCTCGGAATTCTGGGCGCATTAGTCGATATTTTCAAAGGGGTTAGCCTTCTCGGAATTCTGGGCGCATTTTTCGAAATTTTCAAAGGGGTTAGCCTTCTCGGAATCCTGGTCACATTTTTCGAAATCATCAAAGGGGTTAGCCTTCTCAAGATTCTTAGCGCATTTTTCGAAATTTTCAAAGGGGTTAGCCTTCTCGGAATTCTGGGCGCATTTTTCGAAATTTTCAAAGGGGTTAGCCTTCTCGGAATTCTGGGCGCATTTTTCGAAATTTTCAAAGGGGTTAGCCTTCTCGGAATTCTGGGCGCATTTTTCGAAATTTTCAAAGGGGTTAGCCTTCTCAAGATTCTGGGCGCATTTTTCGAAATTTTCAAAGTGTTTAGCCTTATCGGAATTTTGGGCGCATTTTTCGAAATTTTCAAAGGGGTTAGCCTTCTCGGAATTCGGGGCGCATTTTTCGAAATTTTCAAAGGGGTTAGTTAGCCTTCTCGGAATTCTGGGCGGATTTTCGAAATTGTCAAAGGGATTAGCCTTCTCGGAATTCTGGGCGCATTTTCGAAATTTTCAAAGTGGTTAGCCTTCTCGGAATTCTGGGCGCGTTTTTCGAAATTTTCAAAGGGGTTAGCCTTCTCGGAATTCTGGGCGCATTTTTCGAAATTTTCAAAGGGGTTAGTTAGCCTTCTCGGAATTCTGGGCGCATTTTCGAAATTATCAAAGGGGTTAGCCTTCTCGGAATTCTGGGCGCATTTTTCGAAATTTTCAAAGGGGTTAGTTAGCCTTCTCGGAATTCTGGGCGCATTTTCAAAATTTTCAAAGGGGTTAGCCTTCTCGGAATTCTGGGCGCATTTTTCGACATTTTCAAAGGGGTTAGCCTTCTCGGAATTCTGGGCGCATTTTTCGAAATTTTCAAAGGGGTTAGCCTTCTCGGATTTCTGGGCGCATTTTTCGAAATTTTCAAAGGGGTTAGCCTTCTCGGAATACTGGGCGCATTTTTCGAAATTGTCAAAGGGATTAGCCTTCTCGGAATTCTGGGCGCATTCTTCGAAATTTTCAAAGGGGTTAGCCTTCTCGGAATTCTGGGCGCATTTTTCGAAATTTTCAAAGGGGTTAGCCTTCTCGGGATTCTGGGCGCATTTATCGAAATTTTCAAAGGGCTTAGCCGTCTCGGAATTCTGGGCGCATTTTTCGAAATTTTCAAACGGGTTAGCCTTCTCGGAATTCTGGGCGCATTTTCGACATTTTCAAAGGGGTTAGCCTTCTCGGAATTCTGGGCGCATTTTTCGAAATTCTCAAAGGGGTTAGCCTTCTAGGATTTCTGGGCGCATTTTTCGAAATTTTCAAAGGGGTTAGCCTTCTCGGAATTCTGGGCGCATTTTTCGAAATTTTCAAAGGAGTTAGCCTTCTCGGAATTCTGGGCGCATTTTTCGAAATTTTCAAAGGGCCTTCTCGGAATTCTGGGCGCATTCTTCGAAATTTTCAAAGGGGTTAGCCTTCTCGGAATTCTGGGCACATTTTTCGAAATTTTCAAAGGGGTTAGCCTTCTTGGAATTCTGGGCGCATTTTTCGAAATTTTCAAAGGGGTTAGCCTTCTCGGAATTCTGGGCACATTTTTCGAAATCTTCAAAGGGGTTAGCCTTCTCAAGATTCTGGGCGCATTTTTCGAAATTTTCAAAGGGGTTAGCCTTCTCGGAATTCTGGGCGCATTTTTCGAAATTTTCAAAGGGGTTAGCCTTCTCGGAATTCTGGGCGCATTTTTCGAAATTTTCAAAGGGGTTAGCCTTCTCGGAATTCTAAGCGCATTTTTCGAAATTTTCAAAGGGGTTAGCCTTCTCGGAATTCTGGGCGCATTTCTCGAAATTTTCAAAGGGGTTAGCCTTCTCGGAATTCTGGGCGCATTTTTCGAAATCTTCAAAGGGGTTAGCCTTCTCAAGATTCTGGGCGCATTTTTCGAAATTTTCAAAGTGGTTAGCCTTCTCGGAACTTTGGGCGCATTTTTCGAAATTTTCAAAGGGGTTAGCCTTCTCGGAATTCTGGGGCCATTTTTCGAAATTTTCAAAGCGGTTAGACTTCTCGGAATTCTGGGCGCATTTTTCGAAATTGTCAAAGGGGTTAGCCTTCTCCTAATTCTGGGCGCATTGTTCGAAATTTTCAAAGGGGTTAGCCTTCTCGGAATTCTGGGCGCATTTTTCGAAATTTTCAAAGGGGTTAGCCTTCTCGGAATTCTGGGCGCAATTTTCGAAATTTTCAAAGGGGTTAGCCTTCTCGGAATTCTGGGCGCATTTTTCGAAATTTTCAAAGGGGTTAGCCTTCTCGGAATTCTAAGCGCATTTTTCGAAATTTTCAAAGGGGTTAGCTTTCTCGGAATTCTGGGCGCATTTTTCGAAATTTTCAAAGGGGTTAGCCTTCTCGGAATTCTGGGCGCATTTTTCGAAATCTTCAAAGGGGTTAGCCTTCTCAAGATTCTGGGCGCATTTTTCGAAATTCTCAAAGTGGTTAGCCTTCTCGGAATTTTGGGCGCATTTTTCGAAATTCTCAAAGTGGTTAGCCTTCTCGGAATTTTGGGCGCATTTTTCGAAATTTTCAAAGGGGTTAGCCTTCTCGGAATTCTGGGGCCATTTTTCGAAATTTTCAAAGGGGTTAGACTTCTCGGAATTCTGGGCGCATATTTCGAAATTTTCAAAGGGGTTAGCCTTCTCGGAATTCTGGGCGCATTTTTCGAAATTGTCAAAGGGGTTAGCCTTCTCGGAATTCTGGGCGCATTTTCGAAATTTTCAAAGTGGTTAGCCTTCTCGGAATTCTGGGCGCGTTTTTCGAAATTTTCAAAGGGGTTAGCCTTCTCGGAATTCTGGGCGCATTTTTCGAAATTTTCAAAGGGGTTAGTTAGCCTTCTCGGAATTCTGGGCGCATTTTCGAAATTTTCAAAGGGGTTAGCCTTCTCGGAATTCTGGGCGCATTTTTCGAAATTTTCAAAGGGGTTAGTTAGCCTTCTCGGAATTCTGGGCGCATTTTCAAAATTTTCAAAGGGGTTAGCCTTCTCGGAATTCTGGGCGCATTTCTCGAAATTTTCAAAGGGGTTAGCCTTCTCGGAATTCTGGGCGCATTTTTCGAAATTGTCAAAGGGGTTAGCCTTCTCGGAATTCTGGGCGCATTTTTCGAAATTTTCAAAGGGGTTAGCCTTCTCGGAATTCTCGGCGCATTTTTCGTAATTTTCAAAGGGGTTAGCCTTCTCGGAAATCTGGGCGCATTTTTCGAAATTTTCAAAGGGGTTAGTTAGCCTTCTCGGAATTCTGGGCGCATTTTTCGAAATTATCAATGGGCCTTCTCGGAATTCTGGGCGCATTCTTCGAAATTTTCAAAGGGGTTAGTTAGCCTTCTCGGAATTCTGGGCGCATTTTTCGAAATTTTCAAAGGGGTTAGCCTTCTCGGAATTCTGGGCGCATTTTTCGAAATTTTCAAAGGGGTTAGCCTTCTCGGAATTCTGGGCACATTTTTCGAAATCATCAAAGGGGTTAGCCTTCTCAAGATTCTTAGCGCATTTTTCGAAATTTTCAAAGGGGTTAGCCTTCTCGGAATTCTGGGCGCATTTTTCGAAATTTTCAAAGGGGTTAGCCTTCTCGGAATTCTGGGCGCATTTTTCGAAATTTTCAAAGGGGTTAGCCTTCTCGGAATTCTGGGCGCATTTTTCGAAATTTTCAAAGGGGTTAGCCTTCTCAAGATTCTGGGCGCATTTTTCGAAATTTTCAAAGTGTTTAGCCTTCTCGGAATTTTGGGCGCATTTTTCGAAATTTTCAAAGGGGTTAGCCTTCTCGGAATTCTGGGGCCATTTTTCGAAATTTTCAAAGGGGTTAGACTTCTCGGAATTCTGGGCGCATTTTTCGAAATTTTCAAAGGGGTTAACCTTCTCGGAATTCTGGGCGGATTTTCGAAATTGTCAAAGGGGTTAGCCTTCTCGGAATTCTGGGCGCATTTTCGAAATTTTCAAAGTGGTTAGCCTTCTCGGAATTCTGGGCGCATTTTTCGAAATTTTCAAAGGGGTTAGTTAGCCTTCTCGGAATTCTGGGCGCATTTTCGAAATTATCAAAGGGGTTAGCCTTCTCGGAATTCTGGGCGCATTTTTCGAAATTTTCAAAGGGGTTAGTTAGCCTTCTCGGAATTCTGGGCGCATTTTCAAAATTTTCAAAGGGGTTAGCCTTCTCGGAATTCTGGGCGCATTTTTCGACATTTTCAAAGGGGTTAGCCTTCTCGGAATTCTGGGCGAATTTTTCGAAATTTTCAAAGGGGTTAGCCTTCTCGGATTTCTGGGCGCATTTTTCGAAATTTTCAAAGGGGTTAGCCTTCTCGGAATTCTGGGCGCATTTTTCGAAATTGTCAAAGGGATTAGCCTTCTCGGAATTCTGGGCGCATTCTTCGAAATTTTCAAAGGGGTTAGCCTTCTCGGAATTCTGGGCGCATTTTTCGATATTTTCAAAGGGGTTAGCCTTCTCGGAATTCTGGGCGCATTTTTCGAAATTTTCAAAGGGGTTAGCCTTCTCGGAATTCTGGGCGCATTTTTCGAAATTTTCAAAGGGCTTAGCCGTCTCGGAATTCTGGGCGCATTTTTCGAAATTTTCAAACGGGTTAGCCTTCTCGGAATTCTGGGCGCATTTTTCGAAATTTTCAAACGGGTTAGCCTTCTCGGAATTCTGGGCGCATTAGTCGATATTTTCAAAGGGGTTAGTTAGCCTTCTCGGAATTCTGGGCGCATTTTTCGAAATTTTCAAAGGGGTTAGCCTTCTCGGAATTCTGGGCGCATTTTTCAAAATTTTCAAAGGGGTTAGCCTTCTCGGAATTCTGGGCACATTTTTCGAAATCATCAAAGGGGTTAGCCTTCTCAAGATTCTTAGCGCATTTTTCGAAATTTTCAAAGGGGTTAGCCTTCTCGGAATTCTGGGCGCATTTTTCGAAATTTTCAAAGGGGTTAGCCTTCTCGGAATTCTGGGCGCATTTTTCGAAATTTTCAAAGGGGTTAGCCTTCTCGGAATTCTGGGCGCATTTTTCGAAATTTTCAAAGGGGTTAGCCTTCTCAAGATTCTGGGCGCATTTTTCGAAATTTTGAAAGTGTTTAGCCTTCTCGGAATTTTGGGCGCATTTTTCGAAATTTTCAAAGGGGTTAGCCTTCTCGGAATTCTGGGGCCATTTTTCGAAATTTTCAAAGGGGTTAGACTTCTCGGAATTCTGGGCGCATTTTTCGAAATTTTCAAAGGGGTTAACCTTCTCGGAATTCTGGGCGGATTTTCGAAATTGTCAAAGGGGTTAGCCTTCTCGGAATTCTGGGCGCATTTTCGAAATTTTCAAAGTGGTTAGCCTTCTCGGAATTCTGGGCGCGTTTTTCGAAATTTTCAAAGGGGTTAGCCTTCTCGGAATTCTGGGCGCATTTTTCGAAATTTTCAAAGGGGTTAGTTAGCCTTCTCGGAATTCTGGGCGCATTTTCGAAATTATCAAAGGGGTTATCCTTCTCGGAATTCTGGGCGCATTTTTCGAAATTTTCAAAGGGGTTAGTTAGCCTTCTCGGAATTCTGGGCGCATTTTCAAAATTTTCAAAGGGGTTAGCCTTCTCGGAATTCTGGGCGCATTTTTCGACATTTTCAAAGGGGTTAGCCTTCTCGGAATTCTGGGCGCATTTTTCGAAATTTTCAAAGGGGTTAGCCTTCTCGGAATTCTGGGCGCATTTTTCGAAATTTTCAAAGGGGTTAGCCTTCTCGGAATTCTGGGCACATTTTTCGAAATTTTCAAAGGGGTTAGCCTTCTCAAGATTCTGGGCGCATTTTTCGAAATTTTCAAAGTGTTTAGCCTTCTCGGAATTTTGGGCGCATTTTTCGAAATTTTCAAAGGGGTTAGCCTTCTCGGAATTCTGGGGCCATTTTTCGAAATTTTCAAAGGGGTTAGACTTCTCGGAATTCTGGGCGCATTTTTCGAAATTTTCAAAGGGGTTAACCTTCTCGGAATTCTGGGCGGATTTTCGAAATTGTCAAAGGGGTTAGCCTTCTCGGAATTCTGGGCGCATTTTCGAAATTTTCAAAGTGGTTAGCCTTCTCGGAATTCTGGGCGCGTTTTTCGAAATTTTCAAAGGGGTTAGCCTTCTCGGAATTCTGGGCGCATTTTTCGAAATTTTCAAAGGGGTTAGTTAGCCTTCTCGGAATTCTGGGCGCATTTTCGAAATTATCAAAGGGGTTAGCCTTCTCGGAATTCTGGGCGCATTTTTCGAAATTTTCAAAGGGGTTAGTTAGCCTTCTCGGAATTCTGGGCGCATTTTCAAAATTTTCAAAGGGGTTAGCCTTCTCGGAATTCTGGGCGCATTTTTCGACATTTTCAAAGGGGTTAGCCTTCTCGGAATTCTGGGCGAATTTTTCGAAATTTTCAAAGGGGTTAGCCTTCTCGGATTTCTGGGCGCATTTTTCGAAATTTTCAAAGGGGTTAGCCTTCTCGGAATTCTGGGCGCATTTTTCGAAATTGTCAAAGGGATTAGCCTTCTCGGAATTCTGGGCGCATTCTTCGAAATTTTCAAAGGGGTTAGCCTTCTCGGAATTCTGGGCGCATTTTTCGAAATTTTCAAAGGGGTTAGCCTTCTCGGAATTCTGGGCGCATTTTTCGAAATTTTCAAAGGGGTTAGCCTTCTCGGAATTCTGGGCGCATTAGTCGATATTTTCAAAGGGGTTAGTTAGCCTTCTCGGAATTCTGGGCGCATTTTTCGAAATTTTCAAAGGGGTTAGCTTTCTCGGAATTCTGGGCGCATTTTTCAAAATTTTCAAAGTCGTTAGCCTTCTCGGAATTCTGGGCACATTTTTCGAAATCATCAAAGGGGTTAGCCTTCTCAAGATTCTTAGCGCATTTTTCGAAATTTTCAAAGGGGTTAGCCTTCTCGGAATTCTGGGCGCATTTTTCGAAATTTTCAAAGGGGTTAGCCTTCTCAAGATTCTTAGCGCATTTTTCGAAATTTTCAAAGGGGTTAGCCTTCTCGGAATTCTGGGCGCATTTTTCGAAATTTTCAAAGAAGTTAGCCTTCTCGGAATTCTGGGCGCATTTTTCGAAATTTTCAAAGGGGTTAGCCTTCTCGGAATTCTGGGCGCATTTTTCGAAATTTTCAAAGGGGTTAGCCTTCTCAAGATTCTGGGCGCATTTTTCGAAATTTTCAAAGTGTTTAGCCTTCTCGGAATTTTGGGCGCATTTTTCGAAATTTTCAAAGGGGTTAGCCTTCTCGGAATTCTGGGGCCATTTTTCGAAATTTTCAAAGGGGTTAGACTTCTCGGAATTCTGGGCGCATTTTTCGAAATTTTCAAAGGGGTTAACCTTCTCGGAATTCTGGGCGGATTTTCGAAATTGTCAAAGGGGTTAGCCTTCTCGGAATTCTGGGCGCATTTTCGAAATTTTCAAAGTGGTTAGCCTTCTCGGAATTCTGGGCGCGTTTTTCGAAATTTTCAAAGGGGTTAGCCTTCTCGGAATTCTGGGCGCTTTTTTCGAAATTTTCAAAGGGGTTAGTTAGCCTTCTCGGAATTCTGGGCGCATTTTCGAAATTATCAAAGGGGTTAGCCTTCTCGGAATTCTGGGCGCATTTTTCGAAATTTTCAAAGGGGTTAGTTAGCCTTCTCGGAATTCTGGGCGCATTTTCAAAATTTTCAAAGGGGTTAGCCTTCTCGGATTTCTGGGCGCATTTTTCGACATTTTCAAAGGGGTTAGCCTTCTCGGAATTCTGGGCGCATTTTTCGAAATTTTCAAAGGGGTTAGCCTTCTCGGATTTCTGGGCGCATTTTTCGAAATTTTCAAAGGGGTTAGCCTTCTCGGAATTCTGGGCGCATTTTTCGAAATTGTCAAAGGGATTAGCCTTCTCGGAATTCTGGGCGCATTCTTCGAAATTTTCAAAGGGGTTAGCCTTCTCGGAATTCTGGGCGCATTTTTCGAAATTTTCAAAGGGGTTAGCCTTCTCGGAATTCTGGGCGCATTTTTCGAAATTTTCAAAGGGGTTAGCCTTCTCGGGATTCTGGGCGCATTTATCGAAATTTTCAAAGGGCTTAGCCGTCTCGGAATTCTGGGCGCATTTTTCGAAATTTTCAAACGGGTTAGCCTTCTCGGAATTCTGGGCGCATTAGTCGATATTTTCAAAGGGGTTAGCCTTCTCGGAATTCTGGGCGCATTTTCGACATTTTCAAAGGGGTTAGCCTTCTTGGAATTCTGGGCGCATTTTTCGAAATTCTCAAAGGGGTTAGCCTTCTAGGATTTCTGGGCGCATTTTTCGAAATTTTCAAAGGGGTTAGCCTTCTCGGAATTCTGGGCGCATTTTTCGAATTTTTCAAAGGAGTTAGCCTTCTCGGAATTCTGGGCGCATTTTTCGAAATATTCAAAGGGCCTTCTCGGAATTCTGGGCGCATTCTTCGAAATTTTCAAAGGGGTTAGCCTTCTCGGAATTCTGGGCGCATTTTTCGAAATTTTCAAAGGGGTTAGCCTTCTTGGAATTCTGGGCGCATTTTTCGAAATTTTCAAAGGGGTTAGCCTTCTCGGAATTCTGGGCACATTTTTCGAAATCTTCAAAGGGGTTAGCCTTCTCAAGATTCTGGGCGCATTTTTCGAAATTTTCAAAGGGGTTAGCCTTCTCGGAATTCTGGGCGCATTTTTCGAAATTTTCAAAGGGGGTTAGCCTTCTCGGAATTCTAAGCGCATTTTTCGAAATTTTCAAAGGGGTTAGCCTTCTCGGAATTCTGGGCGCATTTCTCGAAATTTTCAAAGGGGTTAGCCTTCTCGGAATTCTGGGCGCATTTTTCGAAATCTTCAAAGGGGTTAGCCTTCTCAAGATTCTGGGCGCATTTTTCGAAATTTTCAAAGTGGTTAGCCTTCTCGGAATTTTGGGCGCATTTTTCGAAATTTTCAAAGGGGTTAGCCTTCTCGGAATTCTGGGGCCATTTTTCGAAATTTTCAAAGGGGTTAGACTTCTCGGAATTCTGGGCGCATTTTTCGAAATTTTCAAAGGGGTTAACCTTCTCGGAATTCTGGGCGCATTTTTCGAAATTGTCAAAGGGGTTAGCCTTCTCGGAATTCTGGGCGCATTTTCGAAATTTTCAAAGTGGTTAGCCTTCTCGGAATTCTGGGCGCGTTTTTCGAAATTTTCAAAGTGGTTAGCCTTCTCGGAATTCGGGGCGCATTTTTCGAAATTTTCAAAGGGGTTAGTTAGCCTTCTCGGAATTCTGGGCGCATTTTCGAAATTTTCAAAGGGGTTAGCCTTCTCGGAATTCTGGGCGCATTTTTCGAAATTTTCAAAGAGGTTAGTTAGCCTTCTCGGAATTCTGGGCGCATTTTCAAAATTTTCAAAGGGGTTAGCCTTCTCGGAATTCTGGGCGCATTTTTCGACATTTTCAAAGGGGTTAGCCTTCTCGGAATTCTGGGCGCATTTTTCGAAATTTTCAAAGGGGTTAGCCTTCTCGGATTTCTGGGCGCATTTTTCGAAATTTTCAAAGGGGTTAGCCTTCTCGGAATTCTGGGCGCATTTTTCGAAATTGTCAAAGGGGTTAGCCTTCTCGGAATTCTGGGCGCATTCTTCGAAATTTTCAAAGGGGTTAGCCTTCTCGGAATTCTGGGCGCATTTTTCGAAATTTTCAAAGGGGTTAGCCTTCTCGGAATTCTGGGCGCATTTTTCGAAATTTTCAAAGGGCTTTCTCGGAATTCTGGGCGCATTCTTCGAAATTTTCAAAGGGGTTAGCCTTCTCGGAATTCTGGGCGCATTTTTCGAAATTTTCAAATGGGTTAGCCTTCTCGGAATTCTGGGCGCATTTTTCGAAATTTTCAAAGGGGTTAGCCTTCTCGGAATTCTGGGCACATTTTTCGAAATCTTCAAAGGGGTTAGCCTTCTCAAGATTCTGGGCGCATTTTTCGAAATTTTCAAAGGGGTTAGCCTTCTCGGAATTCTGGGCGCATTTTTCGAAATTTTCAAAGGGGTTAGCCTTCTCGGAATTCTGGGCGCATTATTCAAAATTTTCAAAGGGGTTAGCCTTCTCGGAATTCTAAGCGCATTTTTCGAAATTTTCAAAGGGGTTAGCCTTCTCGGAATTCTGGGCGCATTTCTCGAAATTTTCAAAGGGGTTAGGCTTCTCGGAATTCTGGGCGCATTTTTCGAAATTGTCAAAGGGGTTAGCCTTCTCGGAATTCTGGGCGCATTTTTCGAAATTTTCAAAGGGGGTTAGCCTTCTCGGAATTCTGGGCGCATTTTCGAAATTTTCAAAGTGGTTAGCCTTCTCGGAATTCTGGGCGCGTTTTTCGAAATTTTCAAAGGGGTTAGCCTTCTCGGAATTCTGGGCGCATTTTTCGAAATTTTCAAAGGGGTTAGTTAGCCTTCTCGGAATTCTGGGCGCATTTTCGAAATTATCAAAGGGGTTAGCCTTCTCGGAATTCTGGGCGCATTTTTCGAAATTTTCAAAGGGGTTAGTTAGCCTTCTCGGAATTCTGGGCGCATTTTCAAAATTTTCAAAGGGGTTAGCCTTCTCTGATTTCTGGGCGCATTTTTCGACATTTTCAAAGGGGTTAGCCTTCTCGGAATTCTGGGCGCATTTTTCGAAATTTTCAAAGGGGTTAGCCTTCTCGGATTTCTGGGCGCATTTTTCGAAATTTTCAAAGGGGTTAGCCTTCTCGGAATTCTGGGCGCATTTTTCGAAATTGTCAAAGGGATTAGCCTTCTCGGAATTCTGGGCGCATTCTTCGAAATTTTCAAAGGGGTTAGCCTTCTCGGAATTCTGGGCGCATTTTTCGAAATTTTCAAAGGGGTTAGCCTTCTCGGAATTCTGGGCGCATTTTTCGAAATTTTCAAAGGGGTTAGCCTTCTCGGGATTTTGGGCGCATTTATCGAAATTTTCAAAGGGCTTAGCCGTCTCGGAATTCTGGGCGCATTTTTCGAAATTTTCAAACGGGTTAGCCTTCTCGGAATTCTGGGCGCATTAGTCGATATTTTCAAAGGGGTTAGCCTTCTCGGAATTCTGGGCGCATTTTCGACATTTTCAAAGGGGTTAGCCTTCTTGGAATTCTGGGCGCATTTTTCGAAATTCTCAAAGGGGTTAGCCTTCTAGGATTTCTGGGCGCATTTTTCGAAATTTTCAAAGGGGTTAGCCTTCTTGGAATTCTGGGCGCATTTTTCGAAATTTTCAAAGGAGTTAGCCTTCTCGGAATTCTGGGCGCATTTTTCGAAATATTCAAAGGGCCTTCTCGGAATTCTGGGCGCATTCTTCGAAATTTTCAAAGGGGTTAGCCTTCTCGGAATTCTGGGCGCATTTTTCGAAATTTTCAAAGGGGTTAGCCTTCTTGGAATTCTGGGCGCATTTTTCGAAATTTTCAAAGGGGTTAGCCTTCTCGGAATTCTGGGCACATTTTTCGAAATCTTCAAAGGGGTTAGCCTTCTCAAGATTCTGGGCGCATTTTTCGAAATTTTCAAAGGGGTTAGCCTTCTCGGAATTCTGGGCGCATTTTTCGAAATTTTCAAAGGGGTTAGCCTTCTCGGAATTCTGGGGCCATTTTTCGAAATTTTCAAAGGGGTTAGACTTCTCGGAATTCTGGGCGCATTTTTCGAAATTTTCAAAGGGGTTAACCTTCTCGGAATTCTGGGCGCATTTTTCGAAATTGTCAAAGGGGTTAGCCTTCTCGGAATTCTGGGCGCATTTTCGAAATTTTCAAAGTGGTTAGCCTTCTCGGAATTCTGGGCGCGTTTTTCGAAATTTTCAAAGTGGTTAGCCTTCTCGGAATTCTGGGCGCATTTTTCGAAATTTTCAAAGGGGTTAGTTAGCCTTCTCGGAATTCTGGGCGCATTTTCGAAATTTTCAAAGGGGTTAGCCTTCTCGGAATTCTGGGCGCATTTTTCGAAATTTTCAAAGGGGTTAGTTAGCCTTCTCGGAATTCTGGGCGCATTTTCAAAATTTTCAAAGGGGTTAGCCTTCTCGGAATTCTGGGCGCATTTTTCGACATTTTCAAAGGGGTTAGCCTTCTCGGAATTCTGGGCGCATTTTCCGAAATTTTCAAAGGGGTTAGCCTTCTCGGATTTCTGGGCGCATTTTTCGAAATTTTCAAAGGGGTTAGCCTTCTCGGAATTCTGGGCGCATTTTTCGAAATTGTCAAAGGGGTTAGCCTTCTCGGAATTCTGGGCGCATTCTTCGAAATTTTCAAAGGGGTTAGCCTTCTCGGAATTCTGGGCGCATTTTTCGAAATTTTCAAAGGGGTTAGCCTTCTCGGAATTCTGGGCGCATTTTTCGAAATTTTCAAAGGGCTTTCTCGGAATTCTGGGCGCATTCTTCGAAATTTTCAAAGGGGTTAGCCTTCTCGGAATTCTGGGCGCATTTTTCGAAATTTTCAAATGGGTTAGCCTTCTCGGAATTCTGGGCGCATTTTTCGAAATTTTCAAAGGGGTTAGCCTTCTCGGAATTCTGGGCACATTTTTCGAAATCTTCAAAGGGGTTAGCCTTCTCAAGATTCTGGGCGCATTTTTCGAAATTTTCAAAGGGGTTAGCCTTCTCGGAATTCTGGGCGCATTTTTCGAAATTTTCAAAGGGGTTAGCCTTCTCGGAATTCTGGGCGCATTTTTCAAAATTTTCAAAGGGGTTAGCCTTCTCGGAATTCTAAGCGCATTTTTCGAAATTTTCAAAGGGGTTAGCCTTCTCGGAATTCTGGGCGCATTTCTCGAAATTTTCAAAGGGGTTAGGCTTCTCGGAATTGTGGGCGCATTTTTCGAAATTGTCAAAGGGGTTAGCCTTCTCGGAATTCTGGGCGCATTTTTCGAAATTTTCAAAGGGGTTAGCCTTCTCGGAATTCTCGGCGCATTTTTCGAAATTTTCAAAGGGGTTAGCCTTCTCAAGATTCTGGGCGCATTTTTCGAAATTTTCAAAGTGGTTAGCCTTCTCGGAATTTTGGGCGCATTTTTCGAAATTTTCAAAGGGGTTAGCCTTCTCGGAATTCTGGGGCCATTTTTCGAAATTTTCAAAGGGGTTAGACTTCTCGGAATTCTGGGCGCATTTTTCGAAATTTTCAAAGGGGTTAACCTTCTCGGAATTCTGGGCGCATTTTTCGAAATTTTCAAACGGGTTAGCCTTCTCGGAATTCTGGGCGCATTAGTCGATATTTTCAAAGGGGTTAGCCTTCTCGGAATTCTGGGCGCATTTTCGACATTTTCAAAGGGGTTAGCCTTCTTGGAATTCTGGGCGCATTTTTCGAAATTCTCAAAGGGGTTAGCCTTCTAGGATTTCTGGGCGCATTTTTCGAAATTTTCAAAGGGGTTAGCCTTCTCGGAATTCTGGGCGCATTTTTCGAAATTTTCAAAGGAGTTAGCCTTCTCGGAATTCTGGGCGCATTTTTCGAAATTTTCAAAGGGCCTTCTCGGAATTCTGGGCGCATTCTTCGAAATTTTCAAAGGGGTTAGCCTTCTCGGAATTCTGGGCGCATTTTTCGAAATTTTCAAAGGGGTTAGCCTTCTTGGAATTCTGGGCGCATTTTTCGAAATTTTCAAAGGGGTTAGCCTTCTCGGAATTCTGGGCACATTTTTCGAAATCTTCAAAGGGGTTAGCCTTCTCAAGATTCTGGGCGCATTTTTCGAAATTTTCAAAGGGGTTAGCCTTCTCGGAATTCTGGGCGCATTTTTCGAAATTTTCAAAGGGGTTAGCCTTCTCGGAATTCTGGGCGCATTTTTCGAAATTTTCAAAGGGGGTTAGCCTTCTCGGAATTCTAAGCGCATTTTTCGAAATTTTCAAAGGGGTTAGCCTTCTCGGAATTCTGGGCGCATTTCTCGAAATTTTCAAAGGGGTTAGCCTTCTCGGAATTCTGGGCGCATTTTTCGAAATCTTCAAAGGGGTTAGCCTTCTCAAGATTCTGGGCGCATTTTTCGAAATTTTCAAAGTGGTTAGCCTTCTCGGAATTTTGGGCGCATTTTTCGAAATTTTCAAAGGGGTTAGCCTTCTCGGAATTCTGGGGCCATTTTTCGAAATTTTCAAAGGGGTTAGACTTCTCGGAATTCTGGGCGCATTTTTCGAAATTTTCAAAGGGGTTAACCTTCTCGGAATTCTGGGCGCATTTTTCGAAATTGTCAAAGGGGTTAGCCTTCTCGGAATTCTGGGCGCATTTTCGAAATTTTCAAAGTGGTTAGCCTTCTCGGAATTCTGGGCGCGTTTTTCGAAATTTTCAAAGTGGTTAGCCTTCTCGGAATTCTGGGCGCATTTTTCGAAATTTTCAAAGGGGTTAGTTAGCCTTCTCGGAATTCTGGGCGCATTTTCGAAATTTTCAAAGGGGTTAGCCTTCTCGGAATTCTGGGCGCATTTTTCGAAATTTTCAAAGGGGTTAGTTAGCCTTCTCGGAATTCTGGGCGCATTTTCAAAATTTTCAAAGGGGTTAGCCTTCTCGGAATTCTGGGCGCATTTTTCGAAATTTTCAAAGGGGTTAGCCTTCTCGGAATTCTGGGCGCATTTTTCGAAATTTTCAAAGGGGTTAGCCTTCTCGGGATTCTGGGCGCATTTATCGAAATTTTCAAAGGGCTTAGCCGTCTCGGAATTCTGGGCGCATTTTTCGAAATTTTCAAACGGGTTAGCCTTCTCGGAATTCTGGGCGCATTAGTCGATATTTTCAAAGGGGTTAGCCTTCTCGGAATTCTGGGCGCATTTTCGACATTTTCAAAGGGGTTAGCCTTCTTGGAATTCTGGGCGCATTTTTCGAAATTCTCAAAGGGGTTAGCCTTCTAGGATTTCTGGGCGCATTTTTCGAAATTTTCAAAGGGGTTAGCCTTCTCGGAATTCTGGGCGCATTTTTCGAATTTTTCAAAGGAGTTAGCCTTCTCGGAATTCTGGGCGCATTTTTCGAAATATTCAAAGGGCCTTCTCGGAATTCTGGGCGCATTCTTCGAAATTTTCAAAGGGGTTAGCCTTCTCGGAATTCTGGGCGCATTTTTCGAAATTTTCAAAGGGGTTAGCCTTCTTGGAATTCTGGGCGCATTTTTCGAAATTTTCAAAGGGGTTAGCCTTCTCGGAATTCTGGGCACATTTTTCGAAATCTTCAAAGGGGTTAGCCTTCTCAAGATTCTGGGCGCATTTTTCGAAATTTTCAAAGGGGTTAGCCTTCTCGGAATTCTGGGCGCATTTTTCGAAATTTTCAAAGGGGGTTAGCCTTCTCGGAATTCTAAGCGCATTTTTCGAAATTTTCAAAGGGGTTAGCCTTCTCGGAATTCTGGGCGCATTTCTCGAAATTTTCAAAGGGGTTAGCCTTCTCGGAATTCTGGGCGCATTTTTCGAAATCTTCAAAGGGGTTAGCCTTCTCAAGATTCTGGGCGCATTTTTCGAAATTTTCAAAGTGGTTAGCCTTCTCGGAATTTTGGGCGCATTTTTCGAAATTTTCAAAGGGGTTAGCCTTCTCGGAATTCTGGGGCCATTTTTCGAAATTTTCAAAGGGGTTAGACTTCTCGGAATTCTGGGCGCATTTTTCGAAATTTTCAAAGGGGTTAACCTTCTCGGAATTCTGGGCGCATTTTTCGAAATTGTCAAAGGGGTTAGCCTTCTCGGAATTCTGGGCGCATTTTCGAAATTTTCAAAGTGGTTAGCCTTCTCGGAATTCTGGGCGCGTTTTTCGAAATTTTCAAAGTGGTTAGCCTTCTCGGAATTCTGGGCGCATTTTTCGAAATTTTCAAAGGGGTTAGTTAGCCTTCTCGGAATTCTGGGCGCATTTTCGAAATTTTCAAAGGGGTTAGCCTTCTCGGGATTCTGGGCGCATTTTTCGAAATTTTCAAAGAGGTTAGTTAGCCTTCTCGGAATTCTGGGCGCATTTTCAAAATTTTCAAAGGGGTTAGCCTTCTCGGAATTCTGGGCGCATTTTTCGACATTTTCAAAGGGGTTAGCCTTCTCGGAATTCTGGGCGCATTTTTCGAAATTTTCAAAGGGGTTAGCCTTCTCGGATTTCTGGGCGCATTTTTCGAAATTTTCAAAGGGGTTAGCCTTCTCGGAATTCTGGGCGCATTTTTCGAAATTGTCAAAGGGGTTAGCCTTCTCGGAATTCTGGGCGCATTCTTCGAAATTTTCAAAGGGGTTAGCCTTCTCGGAATTCTGGGCGCATTTTTCGAAATTTTCAAAGGGGTTAGCCTTCTCGGAATTCTGGGCGCATTTTTCGAAATTTTCAAAGGGCTTTCTCGGAATTCTGGGCGCATTCTTCGAAATTTTCAAAGGGGTTAGCCTTCTCGGAATTCTGGGCGCATTTTTCGAAATTTTCAAATGGGTTAGCCTTCTCGGAATTCTGGGCGCATTTTTCGAAATTTTCAAAGGGGTTAGCCTTCTCGGAATTCTGGGCACATTTTTCGAAATCTTCAAAGGGGTTAGCCTTCTCAAGATTCTGGGCGCATTTTTCGAAATTTTCAAAGGGGTTAGCCTTCTCGGAATTCTGGGCGCATTTTTCGAAATTTTCAAAGGGGTTAGCCTTCTCGGAATTCTGGGCGCATTATTCAAAATTTTCAAAGGGGTTAGCCTTCTCGGAATTCTAAGCGCATTTTTCGAAATTTTCAAAGGGGTTAGCCTTCTCGGAATTCTGGGCGCATTTCTCGAAATTTTCAAAGGGGTTAGGCTTCTCGGAATTCTGGGCGCATTTTTCGAAATTGTCAAAGGGGTTAGCCTTCTCGGAATTCTGGGCGCATTTTTCGAAATTTTCAAAGGGGGTTAGCCTTCTCGGAATTCTGGGCGCATTTTCGAAATTTTCAAAGTGGTTAGCCTTCTCGGAATTCTGGGCGCGTTTTTCGAAATTTTCAAAGGGGTTAGCCTTCTCGGAATTCTGGGCGCATTTTTCGAAATTTTCAAAGGGGTTAGTTAGCCTTCTCGGAATTCTGGGCGCATTTTCGAAATTATCAAAGGGGTTAGCCTTCTCGGAATTCTGGGCGCATTTTTCGAAATTTTCAAAGGGGTTAGTTAGCCTTCTCGGAATTCTGGGCGCATTTTCAAAATTTTCAAAGGGGTTAGCCTTCTCTGATTTCTGGGCGCATTTTTCGACATTTTCAAAGGGGTTAGCCTTCTCGGAATTCTGGGCGCATTTTTCGAAATTTTCAAAGGGGTTAGCCTTCTCGGATTTCTGGGCGCATTTTTCGAAATTTTCAAAGGGGTTAGCCTTCTCGGAATTCTGGGCGCATTTTTCGAAATTGTCAAAGGGATTAGCCTTCTCGGAATTCTGGGCGCATTCTTCGAAATTTTCAAAGGGGTTAGCCTTCTCGGAATTCTGGGCGCATTTTTCGAAATTTTCAAAGGGGTTAGCCTTCTCGGAATTCTGGGCGCATTTTTCGAAATTTTCAAAGGGGTTAGCCTTCTCGGGATTTTGGGCGCATTTATCGAAATTTTCAAAGGGCTTAGCCGTCTCGGAATTCTGGGCGCATTTTTCGAAATTTTCAAACGGGTTAGCCTTCTCGGAATTCTGGGCGCATTAGTCGATATTTTCAAAGGGGTTAGCCTTCTCGGAATTCTGGGCGCATTTTCGACATTTTCAAAGGGGTTAGCCTTCTTGGAATTCTGGGCGCATTTTTCGAAATTCTCAAAGGGGTTAGCCTTCTAGGATTTCTGGGCGCATTTTTCGAAATTTTCAAAGGGGTTAGCCTTCTTGGAATTCTGGGCGCATTTTTCGAAATTTTCAAAGGAGTTAGCCTTCTCGGAATTCTGGGCGCATTTTTCGAAATATTCAAAGGGCCTTCTCGGAATTCTGGGCGCATTCTTCGAAATTTTCAAAGGGGTTAGCCTTCTCGGAATTCTGGGCGCATTTTTCGAAATTTTCAAAGGGGTTAGCCTTCTTGGAATTCTGGGCGCATTTTTCGAAATTTTCAAAGGGGTTAGCCTTCTCGGAATTCTGGGCACATTTTTCGAAATCTTCAAAGGGGTTAGCCTTCTCAAGATTCTGGGCGCATTTTTCGAAATTTTCAAAGGGGTTAGCCTTCTCGGAATTCTGGGCGCATTTTTCGAAATTTTCAAAGGGGTTAGCCTTCTCGGAATTCTGGGGCCATTTTTCGAAATTTTCAAAGGGGTTAGACTTCTCGGAATTCTGGGCGCATTTTTCGAAATTTTCAAAGGGGTTAACCTTCTCGGAATTCTGGGCGCATTTTTCGAAATTGTCAAAGGGGTTAGCCTTCTCGGAATTCTGGGCGCATTTTCGAAATTTTCAAAGTGGTTAGCCTTCTCGGAATTCTGGGCGCGTTTTTCGAAATTTTCAAAGTGGTTAGCCTTCTCGGAATTCTGGGCGCATTTTTCGAAATTTTCAAAGGGGTTAGTTAGCCTTCTCGGAATTCTGGGCGCATTTTCGAAATTTTCAAAGGGGTTAGCCTTCTCGGAATTCTGGGCGCATTTTTCGAAATTTTCAAAGGGGTTAGTTAGCCTTCTCGGAATTCTGGGCGCATTTTCAAAATTTTCAAAGGGGTTAGCCTTCTCGGAATTCTGGGCGCATTTTTCGACATTTTCAAAGGGGTTAGCCTTCTCGGAATTCTGGGCGCATTTTTCGAAATTTTCAAAGGGGTTAGCCTTCTCGGATTTCTGGGCGCATTTTTCGAAATTTTCAAAGGGGTTAGCCTTCTCGGAATTCTGGGCGCATTTTTCGAAATTGTCAAAGGGGTTAGCCTTCTCGGAATTCTGGGCGCATTCTTCGAAATTTTCAAAGGGGTTAGCCTTCTCGGAATTCTGGGCGCATTTTTCGAAATTTTCAAAGGGGTTAGCCTTCTCGGAATTCTGGGCGCATTTTTCGAAATTTTCAAAGGGCTTTCTCGGAATTCTGGGCGCATTCTTCGAAATTTTCAAAGGGGTTAGCCTTCTCGGAATTCTGGGCGCATTTTTCGAAATTTTCAAATGGGTTAGCCTTCTCGGAATTCTGGGCGCATTTTTCGAAATTTTCAAAGGGGTTAGCCTTCTCGGAATTCTGGGCACATTTTTCGAAATCTTCAAAGGGGTTAGCCTTCTCAAGATTCTGGGCGCATTTTTCGAAATTTTCAAAGGGGTTAGCCTTCTCGGAATTCTGGGCGCATTTTTCGAAATTTTCAAAGGGGTTAGCCTTCTCGGAATTCTGGGCGCATTTTTCAAAATTTTCAAAGGGGTTAGCCTTCTCGGAATTCTAAGCGCATTTTTCGAAATTTTCAAAGGGGTTAGCCTTCTCGGAATTCTGGGCGCATTTCTCGAAATTTTCAAAGGGGTTAGGCTTCTCGGAATTGTGGGCGCATTTTTCGAAATTGTCAAAGGGGTTAGCCTTCTCGGAATTCTGGGCGCATTTTTCGAAATTTTCAAAGGGGTTAGCCTTCTCGGAATTCTCGGCGCATTTTTCGAAATTTTCAAAGGGGTTAGCCTTCTCAAGATTCTGGGCGCATTTTTCGAAATTTTCAAAGTGGTTAGCCTTCTCGGAATTTTGGGCGCATTTTTCGAAATTTTCAAAGGGGTTAGCCTTCTCGGAATTCTGGGGCCATTTTTCGAAATTTTCAAAGGGGTTAGACTTCTCGGAATTCTGGGCGCATTTTTCGAAATTTTCAAAGGGGTTAACCTTCTCGGAATTCTGGGCGCATTTTTCGAAATTTTCAAACGGGTTAGCCTTCTCGGAATTCTGGGCGCATTAGTCGATATTTTCAAAGGGGTTAGCCTTCTCGGAATTCTGGGCGCATTTTCGACATTTTCAAAGGGGTTAGCCTTCTTGGAATTCTGGGCGCATTTTTCGAAATTCTCAAAGGGGTTAGCCTTCTAGGATTTCTGGGCGCATTTTTCGAAATTTTCAAAGGGGTTAGCCTTCTCGGAATTCTGGGCGCATTTTTCGAAATTTTCAAAGGAGTTAGCCTTCTCGGAATTCTGGGCGCATTTTTCGAAATTTTCAAAGGGCCTTCTCGGAATTCTGGGCGCATTCTTCGAAATTTTCAAAGGGGTTAGCCTTCTCGGAATTCTGGGCGCATTTTTCGAAATTTTCAAAGGGGTTAGCCTTCTTGGAATTCTGGGCGCATTTTTCGAAATTTTCAAAGGGGTTAGCCTTCTCGGAATTCTGGGCACATTTTTCGAAATCTTCAAAGGGGTTAGCCTTCTCAAGATTCTGGGCGCATTTTTCGAAATTTTCAAAGGGGTTAGCCTTCTCGGAATTCTGGGCGCATTTTTCGAAATTTTCAAAGGGGTTAGCCTTCTCGGAATTCTGGGCGCATTTTTCGAAATTTTCAAAGGGGGTTAGCCTTCTCGGAATTCTAAGCGCATTTTTCGAAATTTTCAAAGGGGTTAGCCTTCTCGGAATTCTGGGCGCATTTCTCGAAATTTTCAAAGGGGTTAGCCTTCTCGGAATTCTGGGCGCATTTTTCGAAATCTTCAAAGGGGTTAGCCTTCTCAAGATTCTGGGCGCATTTTTCGAAATTTTCAAAGTGGTTAGCCTTCTCGGAATTTTGGGCGCATTTTTCGAAATTTTCAAAGGGGTTAGCCTTCTCGGAATTCTGGGGCCATTTTTCGAAATTTTCAAAGGGGTTAGACTTCTCGGAATTCTGGGCGCATTTTTCGAAATTTTCAAAGGGGTTAACCTTCTCGGAATTCTGGGCGCATTTTTCGAAATTGTCAAAGGGGTTAGCCTTCTCGGAATTCTGGGCGCATTTTCGACATTTTCAAAGGGGTTAGCCTTCTTGGAATTCTGGGCGCATTTTTCGAAATTCTCAAAGGGGTTAGCCTTCTAGGATTTCTGGGCGCATTTTTCGAAATTTTCAAAGGGGTTAGCCTTCTTGGAATTCTGGGCGCATTTTTCGAAATTTTCAAAGGAGTTAGCCTTCTCGGAATTCTGGGCGCATTTTTCGAAATATTCAAAGGGCCTTCTCGGAATTCTGGGCGCATTCTTCGAAATTTTCAAAGGGGTTAGCCTTCTCGGAATTCTGGGCGCATTTTTCGAAATTTTCAAAGGGGTTAGCCTTCTTGGAATTCTGGGCGCATTTTTCGAAATTTTCAAAGGGGTTAGCCTTCTCGGAATTCTGGGCACATTTTTCGAAATCTTCAAAGGGGTTAGCCTTCTCAAGATTCTGGGCGCATTTTTCGAAATTTTCAAAGGGGTTAGCCTTCTCGGAATTCTGGGCGCATTTTTCGAAATTTTCAAAGGGGTTAGCCTTCTCGGAATTCTGGGGCCATTTTTCGAAATTTTCAAAGGGGTTAGACTTCTCGGAATTCTGGGCGCATTTTTCGAAATTTTCAAAGGGGTTAACCTTCTCGGAATTCTGGGCGCATTTTTCGAAATTGTCAAAGGGGTTAGCCTTCTCGGAATTCTGGGCGCATTTTCGAAATTTTCAAAGTGGTTAGCCTTCTCGGAATTCTGGGCGCGTTTTTCGAAATTTTCAAAGTGGTTAGCCTTCTCGGAATTCTGGGCGCATTTTTCGAAATTTTCAAAGGGGTTAGTTAGCCTTCTCGGAATTCTGGGCGCATTTTCGAAATTTTCAAAGGGGTTAGCCTTCTCGGAATTCTGGGCGCATTTTTCGAAATTTTCAAAGGGGTTAGTTAGCCTTCTCGGAATTCTGGGCGCATTTTCAAAATTTTCAAAGGGGTTAGCCTTCTCGGAATTCTGGGCGCATTTTTCGACATTTTCAAAGGGGTTAGCCTTCTCGGAATTCTGGGCGCATTTTTCGAAATTTTCAAAGGGGTTAGCCTTCTCGGATTTCTGGGCGCATTTTTCGAAATTTTCAAAGGGGTTAGCCTTCTCGGAATTCTGGGCGCATTTTTCGAAATTGTCAAAGGGGTTAGCCTTCTCGGAATTCTGGGCGCATTCTTCGAAATTTTCAAAGGGGTTAGCCTTCTCGGAATTCTGGGCGCATTTTTCGAAATTTTCAAAGGGGTTAGCCTTCTCGGAATTCTGGGCGCATTTTTCGAAATTTTCAAAGGGCTTTCTCGGAATTCTGGGCGCATTCTTCGAAATTTTCAAAGGGGTTAGCCTTCTCGGAATTCTGGGCGCATTTTTCGAAATTTTCAAATGGGTTAGCCTTCTCGGAATTCTGGGCGCATTTTTCGAAATTTTCAAAGGGGTTAGCCTTCTCGGAATTCTGGGCACATTTTTCGAAATCTTCAAAGGGGTTAGCCTTCTCAAGATTCTGGGCGCATTTTTCGAAATTTTCAAAGGGGTTAGCCTTCTCGGAATTCTGGGCGCATTTTTCGAAATTTTCAAAGGGGTTAGCCTTCTCGGAATTCTGGGCGCATTTTTCAAAATTTTCAAAGGGGTTAGCCTTCTCGGAATTCTAAGCGCATTTTTCGAAATTTTCAAAGGGGTTAGCCTTCTCGGAATTCTGGGCGCATTTCTCGAAATTTTCAAAGGGGTTAGGCTTCTCGGAATTGTGGGCGCATTTTTCGAAATTGTCAAAGGGGTTAGCCTTCTCGGAATTCTGGGCGCATTTTTCGAAATTTTCAAAGGGGTTAGCCTTCTCGGAATTCTCGGCGCATTTTTCGAAATTTTCAAAGGGGTTAGCCTTCTCAAGATTCTGGGCGCATTTTTCGAAATTTTCAAAGTGGTTAGCCTTCTCGGAATTTTGGGCGCATTTTTCGAAATTTTCAAAGGGGTTAGCCTTCTCGGAATTCTGGGGCCATTTTTCGAAATTTTCAAAGGGGTTAGACTTCTCGGAATTCTGGGCGCATTTTTCGAAATTTTCAAAGGGGTTAACCTTCTCGGAATTCTGGGCGCATTTTTCGAAATTTTCAAACGGGTTAGCCTTCTCGGAATTCTGGGCGCATTAGTCGATATTTTCAAAGGGGTTAGCCTTCTCGGAATTCTGGGCGCATTTTCGACATTTTCAAAGGGGTTAGCCTTCTTGGAATTCTGGGCGCATTTTTCGAAATTCTCAAAGGGGTTAGCCTTCTAGGATTTCTGGGCGCATTTTTCGAAATTTTCAAAGGGGTTAGCCTTCTCGGAATTCTGGGCGCATTTTTCGAAATTTTCAAAGGAGTTAGCCTTCTCGGAATTCTGGGCGCATTTTTCGAAATTTTCAAAGGGCCTTCTCGGAATTCTGGGCGCATTCTTCGAAATTTTCAAAGGGGTTAGCCTTCTCGGAATTCTGGGCGCATTTTTCGAAATTTTCAAAGGGGTTAGCCTTCTTGGAATTCTGGGCGCATTTTTCGAAATTTTCAAAGGGGTTAGCCTTCTCGGAATTCTGGGCACATTTTTCGAAATCTTCAAAGGGGTTAGCCTTCTCAAGATTCTGGGCGCATTTTTCGAAATTTTCAAAGGGGTTAGCCTTCTCGGAATTCTGGGCGCATTTTTCGAAATTTTCAAAGGGGTTAGCCTTCTCGGAATTCTGGGCGCATTTTTCGAAATTTTCAAAGGGGGTTAGCCTTCTCGGAATTCTAAGCGCATTTTTCGAAATTTTCAAAGGGGTTAGCCTTCTCGGAATTCTGGGCGCATTTCTCGAAATTTTCAAAGGGGTTAGCCTTCTCGGAATTCTGGGCGCATTTTTCGAAATCTTCAAAGGGGTTAGCCTTCTCAAGATTCTGGGCGCATTTTTCGAAATTTTCAAAGTGGTTAGCCTTCTCGGAATTTTGGGCGCATTTTTCGAAATTTTCAAAGGGGTTAGCCTTCTCGGAATTCTGGGGCCATTTTTCGAAATTTTCAAAGGGGTTAGACTTCTCGGAATTCTGGGCGCATTTTTCGAAATTTTCAAAGGGGTTAACCTTCTCGGAATTCTGGGCGCATTTTTCGAAATTGTCAAAGGGGTTAGCCTTCTCGGAATTCTGGGCGCATTTTCGAAATTTTCAAAGTGGTTAGCCTTCTCGGAATTCTGGGCGCGTTTTTCGAAATTTTCAAAGGGGTTAGCCTTCTCGGAATTCTGGGCGCATTTTTCGAAATTTTCAAAGGGGTTAGTTAGCCTTCTCGGAATTCTGGGCGCATTTTCGAAATTTTCAAAGGGGTTAGCCTTCTCGGAATTCTGGGCGCATTTTTCGAAATTTTCAAAGGGGTTAGTTAGCCTTCTCGGAATTCTGGGCGCATTTTCAAAATTTTCAAAGGGGTTAGCCTTCTCGGAATTCTGGGCGCATTTTTCGACATTTTCAAAGGGGTTAGCCTTCTCGGAATTCTGGGCGCATTTTTCGAAATTTTCAAAGGGGTTAGCCTTCTCGGATTTCTGGGCGCATTTTTCGAAATTTTCAAAGGGGTTAGCCTTCTCGGAATTCTGGGCGCATTTTTCGAAATTGTCAAAGGGGTTAGCCTTCTCGGAATTCTGGGCGCATTCTTCGAAATTTTCAAAGGGGTTAGCCTTCTCGGAATTCTGGGCGCATTTTTCGAAATTTTCAAAAGGGTTAGCCTTCTCGGAATTCTGGGCGCATTTTTCGAAATTTTCAAAGGGCTTTCTCGGAATTCTGGGCGCATTCTTCGAAATTTTCAAAGGGGTTAGCGTTCTCGGAATTCTGGGCACATTTTTCGAAATCTTCAAAGGGGTTAGCCTTCTCAAGATTCTGGGCGCATTTTTCGAAATTTTCAAAGGGGTTAGCCTTCTCGGAATTCTGGGCGCATTTTTCGAAATTTTCAAAGGGTAACGCCTTCTCGGAATTCTGGGCGCATTTTTCAAACTTTTCAAAGGGGTTAGCCTTCTCGGAATTCTAAGCGCATTTTTCGAAATTTTCAAAGGGGTTAGCCTTCTCGGAATTCTGGGCGCATTTCTCGAAATTTTCAAAGGGGTTAGGCTTCTCGGAATTCTGGGCGCATTTTTCGAAATTGTCAAAGGGGTTAGCCTTCTCGGAATTCTGGGCGCATTTTTCGAAATTTTCAAAGGGGTTAGCCTTCTCGGAATTCTCGGCGCATTTTTCGAAATTTTCAAAGGGGTTAGCCTTCTCAAGATTCTGGGCGCATTTTTCGAAATTTTCAAAGTGGTTAGCCTTCTCGGAATTTTGGGCGCATTTTTCGAAATTTTCAAAGGGGTTAGCCTTCTCGGAATTCTGGGGCCATTTTTCGAAATTTTCAAAGGGGTTAGACTTCTCGGAATTCTGGGCGCATTTTTCGAAATTTTCAAAGGGGTTAACCTTCTCGGAATTCTGGGCGCATTTTTCGAAATTGTCAAAGGGGTTAGCCTTCTCGGAATTCTGGGCGCATTTTCGAAATTTTCAAAGTGGTTAGCCTTCTCGGAATTCTGGGCGCGTTTTTCGAAATTTTCAAAGGGGTTAGCCTTCTCGGAATTCTGGGCGCATTTTTCGAAATTTTCAAAGGGGTTAGTTAGCCTTCTCGGAATTCTGGGCGCATTTTCGAAATTTTCAAAGGGGTTAGCCTTCTCGGAATTCTGGGCGCATTTTTCGAAATTTTCAAAGGGGTTAGTTAGCCTTCTCGGAATTCTGGGCGCATTTTCAAAATTTTCAAAGGGGTTAGCCTTCTCGGAATTCTGGGCGCATTTTTCGACATTTTCAAAGGGGTTAGCCTTCTCGGAATTCTGGGCGCATTTTTCGAAATTTTCAAAGGGGTTAGCCTTCTCGGATTTCTGGGCGCATTTTTCGAAATTTTCAAAGGGGTTAGCCTTCTCGGAATTCTGGGCGCATTTTTCGAAATTGTCAAAGGGGTTAGCCTTCTCGGAATTCTGGGCGCATTCTTCGAAATTTTCAAAGGGGTTAGCCTTCTCGGAATTCTGGGCGCTTTTTTCGAAATTTTCAAAGGGGTTAGCCTTCTCGGAATTCTGGGCGCATTTTTCGAAATTTTCAAAGGGCTTTGCCGTCTCGGAATTCTGGGCGCATTTTTCGAAATTTTCAAACGGGTTAGCCTTCTCGGAATTCTGGGCGCAATTTTCGATATTTTCAAAGGGGTTAGCCTTCTCGGAATTCTGGGCGCATTTTCGACATTTTCAAAGGGGTTAGCCTTCTCGGAATTCTGGGCACATTTTTCGAAATCTTCAAAGGGGTTAGCCTTCTCAAGATTCTGGGCGCATTTTTCGAAATTTTCAAAGGGGTTAGCCTTCTCGGAATTCTGGGCGCATTTTTCGACATTTTCAAAGGGGTTAGCCTTCTCGGAATTCTGGGCGCATTTTTCGAAATTTTCAAAGGGGTTAGCCTTCTCGGATTTCTGGGCGCATTTTTCGAAATTTTCAAAGGGGTTAGCCTTCTCGGAATTCTGGGCGCATTTTTCGAAATTGTCAAAGGGGTTAGCCTTCTCGGAATTCTGGGGCCATTTTTCGAAATTTTCAAAGGGGTTAGCCTTCTCGGAATTCTGGGCGCATTTTTCGAAATTTTCAAAGGGGTTAGTTAGCCTTCTCGGAATTCTGGGCGCATTTTCAAAATTTTCAAAGGGGTTAGCCTTCTCGGAATTCTGGGCGCATTTTTCGACATTTTCAAAGGGGTTAGCCTTCTCGGAATTCTGGGCGCATTTTTCGAAATTTTCAAAGGGGTTAGCCTTCTCGGATTTCTGGGCGCATTTTTCGAAATTTTCAAAGGGGTTAGCCTTCTCGGAATTCTGGGCGCATTTTTCGAAATTGTCAAAGGGGTTAGCCTTCTCGGAATTCTGGGCGCATTCTTCGAAATTTTCAAAGGGGTTAGCCTTCTCGGAATTCTGGGCGCATTTTTCGAAATTTTCAAAGGGGTTAGCCTTCTCGGAATTCTGGGCGCATTTTTCGAAATTTTCAAAGGGGTTAGCCTTCTCGGAATTCTGGGCGCATTTTTCGAAATCTTCAAAGGGGTTAGTCTTCTCAAGATTCTGGGCGCATTTTTCGAAATTTTCAAAGTGTTTAGCCTTCTCGGAATTCTGGGCGCATTTTTCGAAATTTTCAAAGGGGTTAGCCTTCTCGGAATTCTGGGCGCTTTTTTCGAAATTTTCAAAGGGGTTAGCCTTCTCGGAATTCTGGGCGCATTTTTCGAAATTTTCAAAGGGGTTAGCCTTCTCGGAATTCTGGGCGCATTTTTCGAAATTTTCAAAGGGCTTTGCCGTCTCGGAATTCTGGGCGCATTTTTCGAAATTTTCAAACGGGTTAGCCTTCTCGGAATTCTGGGCGCATTTTTCGATATTTTCAAAGGGGTTAGCCTTCTCGGAATTCTGGGCGCATTTTCGACATTTTCAAAGGGGTTAGCCTTCTCGGAATTCTGGGCGCATTTTTCGAAATTCTCAAAGGGGTTAGCCTTCTAGGATTTCTGGGCGCATTTTTCGAAATTTTCAAGGTGCAAGCAACAAGTTGTTGTGCCCGAAGCGGTTAAAGAGACGTGCTTCGGAATAGAAGGTCCCGGGTTCAATCCCCGGGACGGAAGATTTTTAAGTAAAAAAGATTAAAATTAAAAATAATTAAAATCCCAGAGCACGCTACAAGAAAGCTAAAAAGGAAGATGCAAGCAACAAGTTGTGGTGGCCGAAGCGGTTAAAGAGACGTGCTTCGGAATAGAAGGTCCCTGGTTCGATCCCCGGGACGGAAGGATTTTAAGTAAAAAAGATTAAAATTAAAAATAATTAAAATCCCAGATCTCCATACAAGAAGGCTAAAATGGAAGGTGCAAGCAACAAGTTGTTGTGGCCGAAGCGGTTAAAGAGACGTGTTTCGGAAGAGATGGTCCCGGGTTCAATCCCCGGGACGGAAGGGTTTTAAGTAAAAAAGATTAAAATTAAAAATAATTAAAATCCCAGAGCACGCTACAAGAAAGCTAAAAAGGAAGATGCAAGCAACAAGTTGTGGTGGCCGAAGCGGTTTAAGAGACGTGCTTCGGAATAGAAGGTCCCTGGTTCGATCCCCGGGACGGAATGATTTTAAGTAAAAAAGATTAAAATTAAAAATAATTAAAATCCCAGATCTCCATACAAGAAGGCTAAAATAGAAGGTGCAAGCAGTAAGTTGTTGTGGCCGAAGCGGTTAAAGAGACGTGCTTCGGAATAGAAGGTCCCGGGTTAAACCCCCGGGACGTAAGATTTTTAAGTAAAAAAGATTAAAATTAAAAATAATTAAAATCCCAGAGCACGCTACAAGAAAGCTAAAAAGGAAGATGCAAGCAACAAGTTGTGGTGGCCGAAGCGGTTAAAGAGACGTGCTTCGGAATAGAAGGTCCCTGGTTCGATCCCCGGGACGGAAGGATTTTAAGTAAAAAAGATTAAAATTAAAAATAATTAAAATCCCAGATCTCCATACAAGAAGGCTAAAATGGAAGGTGCAAGCAGTAAGTTGTTGTGGCCGAAGCGGTTAAAGAGACGTGCTTCGGAAGAGAAGGTCCCGGGTTCAATCCCCGGGACGGAAGGATTTTAAGTAAAAAAGATTGAAATTAAAAATAATTAAAATCCCAGAGCTCCGTACAAGAATGTTAAAAAGGAAGGTGCAAGCAACAAGTTGTGGTGGCCGAAGCGGTTAAAGAGACGTGCTTCGGAATTGAAGGTCCCTGGTTCGATCCCCGGGACGGAAGGATTTTAAGTAAAAAAGATTAAAATTAAAAATAATTAAAATCCCAGATCTCCATACAAGAAGGCTAAAATGGAAGGTGCAAGCAACAAGTTGTTGTGGCCGAAGCGGTTAAAGAGACGTGCTTCGGAAGAGAAGGTCCCGGGTTCAATCCCCGGGACGGAAAGGTTTTAAGTAAAAAAGATTAAAATTAAAAATAATTAAAATCCCAGAGCACGCTACAAGAAAGCTAAAAAGGAAGATGCAAGCAACAAGTTGTGGTGGCCGAAGCGGTTAAAGAGACGTGCTTCGGAATAGAAGGTCCCGGGTTCAATCCCCGGGACGGAAGGATTTTAAGTAAAAAAGATTGAAATTAAAAATAATTAAAATCCCAGAGCTCCGTACAAGAATGTTAAAAAGGAAGGTGCAAGCAACAAGTTGTGGTGGCCGAAGCGGTTAAAGAGACGTGCTTCGGAATTGAAGGTCCCTGGTTCGATCCCCGGGACGGAAGGGTTTTAAGTAAAAAAGATTAAAATTAAAAATTATTAAAATCCCAGAGCACGCTACAAGAAAGCTAAAAAGGAAGATGCAAGCAACAAGATGTGGTGGCCGAAGCGGTTAAAGAGACGTTCTTCGGAGCGGAAGGTGGTGGGTTCGATTCCCGGCACGGAATGATTTTAAGTAAAATATAAAAGTTAAAAACAATTAAAATCCCAGAATTCCGTATAAGAGAGCTAAAAAAGAAAATATAAGTACCAAGTTGTGATAGCCGAAGCGGTTAGAGATACCTGCTTCGGAGGAGAAGGTGGTGCGTTCGATTCCCGGCACCGAGTGATTTTAAGTAAAAGATAGAAAATTAAAAATAATTAAAATTTCAGTGTTCCGTGTAGGAGGGATAAAAAGGAAGGTGTAAGCAATAAGTTGCGGTGGCCTACATTCCAAAAAATACGCCTTCTAGGCCTAGATTCCAAAAAATAGGCCTACAATCCAAATTAAGCGTATTTTTTGGAATGTAGGCCTAGTAGGCCTATTTTTTGGAATGTAGGCCTAGTAGGCCTATTTTTTGCAATGTAGGCCTAGTAGGCTTAGTTTTTGGAATGTAGGCCTAGTAGGCCTATGCCCGAAAAATAGGCCTACATTCCAAAATTAGGCCTACTAGGCCTACATCCCAAAAAATAGGCCTACTAGGCCTACATTCCAAATAATAGGCCTACTAGGCCTACATTCCAAAAAATAGGCCTACTAGGCCTACATTACAAAAAATAGGCCTACTAGGCCTACATTCCAAAAAATAGGCCTACAATCCAAAAATATGCTTATTTTTGGAATGTAGGCCTAGTAGGCCTATTTTTTGGACTGTAGGCCTAGTAGGCCTATTTTTTTGGAATGTAGGCCTAGTAGGCCTATTTTTTGGAATGTAGGCCTAGTAGGCCTATTTTTTGGAATGTAGGCCTAGTAGGCCTATGCCCAAAAAATAGGCCTACATTCCAAAATTAGGCCTACTAGGCCTACATCCCAAAAAATAGGCCTACTAGGCCTACATTCCAAATAATAGGCCTACTAGGCCTACATCCCAAAAAATAGGCCTACTAGGCCTACATTCCAAATAATAGGCCTACTAGGCCTACATTCCAAAAAATAGGCCTACTAGGCCTACATTACAAAAAATAGGCCTACTAGGCCTACATTCCAAAAAAATAGGCCTACTAGGCCTACAGTCCAAAAAATAGGCCTACTAGGCCTACATTCCAAAAATAAGCATATTTTTGGATTGTAGGCCTATTTTTTGGAATGTAGGCCTAGTAGGCCTATTTTTTGTAATGTAGGCCTAGTAGGCCTATTTTTTGGAATGTAGGCCTAGTAGGCCTATTATTTGGAATGTAGGCCTAGTAGGCCTATTTTTTGGGATGTAGGCCTAGTAGGCCTAGTTTTGGAATGTAGGCCTATTTATTTGGGCATAGGCCTACTAGGCCTACATTCCAAAAAATAAGCCTACTAGGCCTACATTCCAAAAAATAGGCCTACTAGGCCTACATTCCAAAAAATAGGCCTACTAGGCCTACATTCCAAAAAATACGCTTAATTTGGATTGTAGGCCTATTTTTTGGAATCTAGGCCTAGAAGGCGTATTTTTTGGAATGTAGGCCACCGCAACTTATTGCTTACACCTTCCTTTTTATCCCTCCTACACGGAACACTGAAATTTTAATTATTTTTAATTTTCTATCTTTTACTTAAAATCACTCCGTGCCGGGAATCGAACGCACCACCTTCTCCTCCGAAGCAGGTATCTCTAACCGCTTCGGCTATCACAACTTGGTACTTATATTTTCTTTTTTAGCTCTCTTATACGGAATTCTGGGATTTTAATTGTTTTTAACTTTTATATTTTACTTAAAATCATTCCGTGCCGGGAATCGAACCCACCACCTTCCGCTCCGAAGCACGTCTATTTAACCGCTTCGGCCACCACATCTTGTTGCTTGCATCTTCCTTTTTAGCTTTCTTGTAGCGTGCTCTGGGATTTTAATAATTTTTAATTTTAATCTTTTTTACTTAAAACCCTTCCGTCCCGGGGATTGAACCCGGGACCTTCTCTTCCGAAGCACGTCTCTTTAACCGCTTCGGCCACAACAACCTATTGCTTGCACCTTCCATTTTAGCCTTCTTGTATGGAGATCTGGGATTTTAATTATTTTTAATTTTAATCTTTTTTACTTAAAATCCTTCCGTCCCGGGGATCGAACCAGGGACCTTCTATTCCGAAGCACGTCTCTTTAACCGCTTCGGCCACCACAACTTGTTGCTTGCATCTTCCTTTTTAGCTTTCTTGTAGCGTGCTCTGGGATTTTAATTATTTTTAATTTTAATCTTTTTTACTTAAAACCTTTCCGTCCCGGGGATTGAACCCGGGACCTTCTCTTCCGAAGCACGTCTCTTTAACCGCTTCGGCCACAACAACTTGTTGCTTGCACCTTCCATTTTAGCCTTCTTGTATGGAGATCTGGGATTTTAATTATTTTTAATTTTAATCTTTTTTACTTAAAATCCTTCCGTCCCGGGGATCGAACCAGGGACCTTCAATTCCGAAGCACGTCTCTTTAACCGCTTCGGCCACCACAACTTGTTGCTTGCACCTTCCTTTTTAACATTCTTGTACGGAGCTCTGGGATTTTAATTATTTTTAATTTTAATCTTTTTTACTTAAAATCCTTCCGTCCCGGGGATTGAACCCGGGACCTTCTCTTCCGAAGCACGTCTCTTTAACCGCTTCGGCCACAACAACTTATTGCTTGCACCTTCCATTTTAGCCTTCTTGTATGGAGATCTGGGATTTTAATTATTTTTAATTTTAATCTTTTTTACTTAAAATCCTTCCGTCCCGGGGATCGAACCAGGGACGTTCTATTCCGAAGCACGTCTCTTTAACCGCTTCGGCCACCACAACTTGTTGCTTGCATCTTCCTTTTTAGCTTTCTTGTAGCATGCTCTGGGATTTTAATTATTTTTAATTTTAATCTTTTTTACTTAAAACCCTTCCGTCCCGGGGATTGAACCCGGGACCTTCTATTCCGAAGCACGTCTCTTTAACCGCTTCGTCCACAACAACTTGTTGCTTGCACCTTCCATTTTAGCCTTCTTGTATGGAGATCTGGGATTTTAATTATTTTTAATTTTAATCTTTTTTACTTAAAATCCTTCCGTCCCGGGGATCGAACCAGGAACCTTCAATTCCGAAGCACGTCTCTTTAACCACTTCGGCCACCACAACTTGTTGCTTGCACCTTCCTTTTTAACATTCTTGTACGGAGCTCTGGGATTTTAATTATTTTTAATTTTAATCTTTTTTACTTAAAATCCTTCCGTCCCGGGGATTGAACCCGGGACCTTCTCTTCCGAAGCACGTCTCTTTAACCGCTTCGGCCACAACAACTTATTGCTTGCACCTTCCATTTTAGCCTTCTTGTATGGAGATCTGGGATTTTAATTATTTTTAATTTTAATCTTTTTTACTTAAAATCCTTCCGTCCCGGGGATCGAACCAGGGACCTTCTATTCCGAAGCACGTCTCTTTAACCGCTTCGGCCACCACAACTTGTTGCTTGCATCATCCTTTTTAGCTTTCTTGTAGCGTGCTCTGGGATTTTAATTATTTTTAATTTTAATCTTTTTTACTTAAAACCCTTCCGTCCCGGGGATTGAACCCGGGACCTTCTCTTCCGAAGCACGTCTCTTTAACCGCTTCGGCCACAACAACTTGTTGCTTGCACCTTCCATTTTAGCCTTCTTGTATGGAGATCTGGGATTTTAATTATTTTTAATTTTAATCTTTTTTACTTAAAATCCTTCCGTCCCGGGGATAGAACCAGGGACCTTCTATTCCGAAGCACGTCTCTTTAACCGCTTCGGCCACCACAACTTGTTGCTTGCATCTTCCTTTTTAGCTTTCTTGTAGCGTGCTCTGGGATTTTAATTATTTTTAATTTTAATATTTTTTACTTAAAACCCTTCCGTCCCGGGGATTGAACCCGGGACCTTCTATTCCGAAGCACGTCTCTTTAACCGCTTCGGCCACAACAACTTGTTGCTTGCACCTTCCATTTTAGCCTTCTTGTATGGAGATCTGGGATTTTAATTATTTTTAATTTTAATCTTTTTTACTTAAAATCCTTCCGTCCCGGGGATCGAACCAGGGACCTTCAATTCCGAAGCACGTCTCTTTAACCGCTTCGGCCACCACAACTTGTTGCTTGCACCTTCCTTTTTAACATTCTTGTACGGAGCTCTGGGATTTTAATTATTTTTAATTTTAATCTTTTTTACTTAAAATCCTTCCGTCCCGGGGATTGAACCCGGGACCTTCTCTTATGAAGCACGTCTCTTTAACCGCTTCGGCCACAACAACTTATTGCTTGCAGCTTCCATTTTAGCCTTCTTGTATGGAGATCTGGGATTTTAATTATTTTTAATTTTAATCATTTTTACTTAAAATCCTTCCGTCCCGGGGATCGAACCAGGGACCTTCAATTCCGAAGCACGTCTCTTTAACCGCTTCGGCCACAACAACTTGTTGCTTGCACCTCCCATTTTACCCTTCTTGTATGGAGATCTGGGATTTTAATTATTTTTAATTTTAATCTTTTTTACTTAAAATCCTTCCGTCCCGGGGATCGAACCAGGGGCCTTCAATCCGAAGCACGTCTCTTTAACCGCTTCGGCCACCACAACTTGTTGCTTGCACCTTCCTTTTTAACATTCTTGTACGGAGCTCTGTGATTTTAATTATTTTTAATTTTAATCTTTTTTACTTAAAATCCTTCCGTCCCGGGGATTGAACCCGGGACCTTCTCTTCCGAAGCACGTCTCTTTAACCGCTTCGGCCACAACAACTTATTGCTTCCACCTTCCATTTTAGCCTTCTTGTATGGAGATCTGGGATTTTAATTATTTTTAATTTTAATCTTTTTTACTTAAAATCCTTCCGTCCCGGGGATCGAACCAGGGACCTTCAATTCCGAAGCACGTCTCTTTAACCGCTTCGGCCACCACAACTTGTTGCTTGCACCTTCCTTTTTAACATTCTTGTACGGAGCTTTGGGATTTTAATTATTTTTAATTTTAATCTTTTTTACTTAAAATCCTTCCGTCAAGGGGGTTAGCCTTCTCGGAATTCTGGGCGCATTTTTCGAAATTTTCAAAAGGCTTAGCCTTCTAGGAATTCTGGGGGCATTTTTCGAAATTTTCAAAGGGGTTAGCCTTCTCGGAATTCTGGGCGCATTTTTCGAAATTTTCAAGGGGTTTAGCCTTCTCGGAATTCTGGGCGCATTTTTCGAAATTTTCAAAGGGGTTAGCCTTCTCGGAATTCTGAGCACATTTTTCGAAATTTTCAAAGGGATTAGCCTTCTCGGAATTCTGGGCGCATTTTTCGAAATTTTCAAAGGGGTTAGCCCTCTCGGAATTCTGGGCGCATTTTTCGAAATTTTCAAAGGGGTTAGCCTTCTCGGAATTCTGGGCGCATTTTTCGAAATTTTCAAAGGGTTTAGCCTTCTCGGAATTCTGGGCGCATTTTTCGAAATTTTCAAAGGGGTTAGCCTTCTCGGAATTCTGGGCGCATTTTTCGAAATTTTCAAAGGGGTTAGCCTTCTCGGAATTCTGGGCGCATTTTTCTAAATTTTCAAAGGGGTTAGTTATTCTTCTCGGAATTCTGGGCTCATTTTTCGAAATTTTCAAAGGGGTTAGCCTTCTCGGAATTCTGGGCGCATTTTTCGAAATTTTCAAAGGGGTTAGCCTTCTCGGAATTCTGGGCGCATTTGTCGAAATTTTCAAAGGGGTTAGGCTTCTCGGAATTTTGGGCGCATTTTTCGAAATTTTCAAAGGGGTTAGCCTTCTCGGAATTCTGGGCGCATTTTTCGAAATTTTCAAAGGGGTTAGACTTCTCGGAATTCTGGGCGCATTTTTCGAAATTTTCAAAGGGGTTAGCCTTCTCGGAATTCTGGGCGCATTTTCGAAATTTTCAAAGGGGAGAAGGCTAACCACTTTGAAAATTTCGAAAAATGCGCCCAGAATCTTGAGAAGGCTAACCCCTTTGAAGATTTCGAAAAATGCGCCCAGAATTCCGAGAAGGCTAACCCCTTTGAAAATTTCGAAAAATGCGCCCAGAATTCCGAGAAGGCTAACCATTTTGAAAATTTCGAAAAATGCGCCCAGAATTCCGAGACGGCTAAGCCCTTTGAAAATTTCGAAAAATGCGCCCAGAATTCCGAGAAGGCTAACCCCTTTGAAAATTTCGGAAAATGCGCCCAGAATTCCGAGAAGGCTAACTAACCCCTTTGAAAATTTCGAAAAATGCGCCCAGAATTCCGAGAAGGCTAACCCCTTTGAAAATTTCGAAAATGCGCCCAGAATTCCGAGAAGGCTAACTAACCCCTTTGAAAATTTCGAAAAATGCGCCCAGAATTCCGAGAAGGCTAACCCCTTTGAAAATTTCGAAAAATGCGCCCAGAATTCCGAGAAGGCTAACCCCTTTGACAATTTCGAATAATGCGCCCAGAATTCCGAGAAGGTTAACCCCTTTAAAATTTCGAAAAATGCGCTCAGAATTCCGAGAAGTCTAACCCCTTTGAAGATTTCGAAAAGTGCCCCCAGAATTCCGAGAAGGCTAAGACTTTGAAAATTTCGAAAAATGCGCCCAGAATTCCGAGAAGGCTAACCCCTTTGAAAATTTCGAAAATGCGCCCAGAATTCCGAGAAGGCTAACTAACCCCTTTGAAAATTTCGAAAAATGCGCCCAGAATTCCGAGAAGGCTAACCCCATTGAAAATTTCGAAAAATGCGGCCAGAATTCCGAGAAGGCTAACCCCTTTGAAAATTTCGAAAATGCGCCCAGAATTACGAGAAGGCTAACCCCTTTGACAATTTCGAAAAATGCGCCCAGAATTCCGAGAAGGTTAACCCCTTTGAAAATTTCGAAAAATGCGCCCAGAATTCCGAGAAAGCTAACCCCTTTGAAAATTTCGAAAAATGCCCCCAGAATTCCGAGAAGGCTAAGCCCTTTGAAAACTTCGAAAAATGCCCCCAGAATTCCGAGAAGGCTAACCCCTTTGAAAATTTCGAAAAATGCGCCCACAATTCCGAGAAGGCTAACCCCTTTGAAAATTTCGAAAAATGCGCCCAGAATTCCGAGAAGGCTAACCCCTTTGAAAATTTGGAAAAATGCCCCCAGAATTCCGAGAAGGCTAACCCCTTTGAAAATTTCGAAAAATGCGCCCAGAATTCCGAGAAGGCTAACCCCTTTGACAATTTCGAAAAATGCCCCCAGAATTCCGAGAAGGCTAACTCCTTTGAAAATTTCGAAAAATGCGCCCAGAATTCCAAGAAGGCTAACCCCTTTGAAAAATTTCGAAAAATGCGCCCAGAATTCCGAGTAGGCTAACCACTTTGAAAATTTCGAAAAATGCGCCCAGAATTCCGAGAAGGCTAACTGAGCCCTTTGAAAATTTCGAAAAATGCCCCCAGAATTCCGAGAAGGCTAATCCCTTTGAAAATTTCGAAAAATGCGCCCAGAATTCCGAGAAGGCTAACCCCTTTGAAAATTTCGAAAAATGCGCCGAGAATTCCGAGAAGGCTAACCCCTTTGAAAATTTCGAATAATGCGCCCAGAATTCCGAGAAGGCCAACCACTTTGAAAATTTCGAAAAATGCGCCCAGAATCTTGGGAAGGCTAACCCTTTTGAAGATTTCGAAAAATGCGCCCAGAATTCCGAGAAGGCTAACCCCTTTGAGAATTTCGAAAAATGCGCCCAGAATTCCGAGAAGGCTAACCCCTTTGAAAATTTCGAAAAATGCGCCCAGAATTCCGAGAAGGCTAACCCCTTTGAAAATTTCGAAGAATGCGCCCAGAATTCCGAGAAGGCTAACCCCTTTGACAATTTCGAAAAATGCGCCCAGAATTCCGAGAAGGCTAACCCCTTTGAAAATTTCGAAAAATGCGCCCAGAAATCCGAGAAGGCTAACCCCTTTGAAAATTTCGAAAAATGCGCCCAGAATTCCGAGAAGGCTAACCCCTTTGAAAATGTCGAAAAATGCGCCCAGAATTCCGAGAAGGCTAACCCCTTTGAAAATTTTGAAAATGCGCCCAGAATTCCGAGAAGGCTAACTAACCCCTTTGAAAATTTCGAAAAATGCGCCCAGAATTCCGAGAAGGCTAACCCCTTTGAAAATTTCGAAAATGCGCTCAGAATTCCGAGAAGGCTAACTAATCCCTTTGAAAATTTCGAAAAATGCGCCCAGAATTCCGAGAAGGCTAACCCCTTTGAAAATTTCGAAAAACGCGCCCAGAATTCCGAGAAGGCTAACCACTTTGAAAATTTCGAAAATGCGCCCAGAATTCCGAGAAGTCCAACCCCTTTGAAAATTTCGAAAAATGGCCCCAGAATTCCGAGAAGGCTAACCACTTTGAAAATTTCGAAAAATGCGCCCAGAATCTTGAGAACGCTAACCCCTTTGAAGATTTCGAAAAATGCGCCCAGAATTCCGAGAAGGCTAACCCCTTTGAAAATTTCGAAAAATGCGCCCAGAATTCCGAGAAGGCTAACCCCTTTGAAAATTTCGTAAAATGCGCCCAGAATTCCGAGAAGGCTAACCCCTTTGAAAATTTCGAAAAATGCGCCCAGAATTCCGAGAAGGCTAACCCCTTTGAAAATTTCGAAAAATGCGCCCAGAATTCCGAGAAGGCTAACCCCTTTGAAAATTTCGAAGAATGCGCCCAGAATTCCGAGAAGGCCCTTTGAAATTTTCGAAAAATGCGCCCAGAATTCCGAGAAGGCTAACCCCTTTGAAAATTTCGAAAAATGCGCCCAGAATTCCGAGAAGGCTAACCCCTTTGAAAATTTCGAAAAATGCGCCCAGAGATCCTAGAAGGCTAACCCCTTTGAGAATTTCGTAAAATGCGCCCAGAATTCCGAGAAGGCTAACCCCTTTGAAAATGTCGAAAATGCGCCCAGAATTCCGAGAAGGCTAACCCCTTTGAAAATATCGAAAAATGCGCCCAGAATTCCGAGAAGGCTAACCCGTTTGAAAATTTCGAAAAATGCGCCCAGAATTCCCAGACGGCTAAGCCCTTTGAAAATTTCGAAAAATGCGCCCAGAATTCCGAGAAGGCTAACTAACCCCTTTGAAAATTTCGAAAAATGCGCCCAGAATTCCGAGAAGGCTAACCCCTTTGAAAATTTCGAAAAACGCGCCCAGAATTCCGAGAAGGCTAACCACTTTGAAAATTTCGAAAATGCGCCCAGAATTCCGAGAAGGCTAACCCCTTTGACAATTTCGAAAAATGCGCCCAGAATTCCGAGAAGGTTAACCCCTTTGAAAATTTCGAAAAATGCGCCCAGAATTCCGAGAAGTCTAACCCCTTTGAAAATTTCGAAAAATGGCCCCAGAATTCCGAGAAGGCTAACCCCTTTGAAAATTTCGAAAAATGCGCCCAAAATTCCGAGAAGGCTAACCACTTTGAAAATTTCGAAAAATGCGCCCAGAATTCCAAGAAGGCTAACCCCTTTGAAAATTTCGAAAAATTTGCCCAGAATTCCGAGAAGGCTAACCCCTTTGAAAATTTCGAAAAACGCGCCCAGAATTCCGAGAAGGCTAACCCCTTTGAAAATTTCGAAAAATGCGCCCAGAATTCAGAGAAGGCTAACCCCTTTGAAAATCTCGAACAATGCGCCCAGAATTCCGAGAAGGCTAACCCCTTTGAAAATTTCGAAAAATGCGCCCAGAATTCCGAGAAGGCTAACCCCTTTCAAAATTTCGAAAAATGCGCCCAGAATTCCGAGAAGGCTAACCCCTTTGAAAATTTCGAAAAATGCGTCCAGAATTCCGAGAAGGCTAACCCCTTTGTAAATTTCGAAAAAAGCGCCCAGAATTCCGAGAAGGCTAACCCCTTTGAAAATTTCGAAAAATGCGCCCAGAATTCCGAGAAGGCTAACTAACCCCTTTGAAAATTTCGAAGAATGCGCCCAGAATTCCGAGAAGGCCCATTGATAATTTCGAAAAATGCGCCCAGAATTCCGAGAAGGCTAACTAACCCCTTTGAAAATTTCGAAAAATGCGCCCAGATTTCCGAGAAGGCTAACCACTTTGAAAATTTCGAAAAATGCGCCGAGAATTCCGAGAAGGCTAACCCCTTTGAAAATTTCGAAAAATGCGCCCAGAATTCCGAGAAGGCTAACCCCTTTGACAATTTCGAAAAATGCGCCCAGAATTCCGAGAAGGCTAACCCCTTTGAAAATTTCGAGAAGGCTAACCCCTTTGAAAATTTCGAAAAATGCGCCCAGAATCTTGAGAAGGCTAACCCCTTTGAAGATTTCGAAAAATGTGCCCAGAATTCCGAGAAGGCTAACCCCTTTGAAAATTTCGAAAAATGCGCCCAGAATTCCGAGAAGGCTAACCCCTTTGAAAATTTCGAAAAATGCGCCCAGAATTCCGAGAAGGCTAACCCCTTTGAAAATTTCGAAGAATGCGCCCAGAATTCCGAGAAGGCCCTTTGAAATTTTCGAAAAATGCGCCCAGAATCTTGAGAAGGCTAACCCCTTTGAAGATTTCGAAAAATGTGCCCAGAATTCCGAGAAGGCTAACCCCTTTGAAAATTTCGAAAAATGCGCCCAGAATTCCGAGAAGGCTAACCCCTTTGAAAATTTCGAAAAATGCGCCCAGAATTCCGAGAAGGCTAACCCCTTTGAAAATTTCGAAAAATTTGCCCAGAATTCCGAGAAGGCTAACCCCTTTGAAAATTTCGAAAAACGCGCCCAGAATTCCGAGAAGGCTAACCCCTTTGAAAATTTCGAAAAATGCGCCCAGAATTCAGAGAAGGCTAACCCCTTTGAAAATCTCGAACAATGCGCCCAGAATTCCGAGAAGGCTAACCCCTTTGAAAATTTCGAAAAATGCGCCCAGAATTCCGAGAAGGCTAACTAACCCCTTTGAAAATTTCGAAAAATGCGCCCAGATTTCCGAGAAGGCTAACCACTTTGAAAATTTCGAAAAATGCGCCGAGAATTCCGAGAAGGCTAACCCCTTTGAAAATTTCGAAAAATGCGCCCAGAATTCCGAGAGGGCTAACCCCTTTGACAATTTCGAAAAATGCGCCCAGAATTCCGAGAAGGCTAACCCCTTTGAAAATTTCGAGAAGGCTAACCCCTTTGAAAATTTCGAGAAATGCGCCCAGAATTCCGAGAAGGCTAACCCCTTTGAAAATTTCGAAAAATGCGCTTAGAATTCCGAGAAAGCTAACCCCTTTGAAAATTTCGAAAAATGCGCGCAGAATTCCGAGAATGCTAACCCCTTTGAAAATTTCGAAAAATGCGCCCAGAATTCCGAGAAGGCTAACCCCTTTGAAAATTTCGAAAAATGCGCCCAGAATCTTGAGAAGGCTAACCCCTTTGAAGATTTCGAAAAATGTGCCCAGAATTCCGAGAAGGCTAACCCCTTTGAAAATTTCGAAAAATGCGCCCAGAATTCCGAGAAGGCTAACCCCTTTGAAAATTTCGAAAAATGCGCCCAGAATTCCGAGAAGGCTAACCCCTTTGAAAATTTCGAAAAATGCGCCCAGAATCTTGAAGATTTCGAAAAATGTGCCCAGAATTCCGAGAAGGCTAACCCCTTTGAAAATTTCGAAAAATGCGCCCAGAATTCCGAGAAGGCTAACCCCTTTGAAAATTTCGAAGAATGCGCCCAGAATTCCGAGAAGGCCCTTTGAAAATTTCGAAAAATGCGCCCAGAATTCCGAGAAGGCTAACCCCTTTGAAAATATCGAAAAATGCGCCCAGAATTCCGAGAAGGCTAACCCCTTTGAAAATTTCGAAAAATGCGCCCAGAATTCCGAGACGGCTAAGCCCTTTGAAAATCTCGAAAAATGCGCCCAGAATTCCGAGAAGGCTAACCCTTTTGAAAGTTTCGAAAAATGCGCCCAGAATTCCGAGAAGGCTAACCCCTTTGAAAATTTCGAAAAATGCGCCCAGAATTCCGAGAAGGCTAACCCCTTTGAAAATTTCGAAAAATGCGCCCAGAATTCCGAGAAAATAACTAACCACTTTGAAAATTTCGAAAAATGCGCCCAGAATCTTGAGAAGACTAACCCCTTTGAAGATTTCCAAAAATGCGCCCAGAATTCCGAGAAGGCTAACCCCTTTGAAAATTTTGAAAATGCGCCCAGAATTCCCAGAAGGCCCTTTGAAAATTTCGAAAAATGCGCCCAGAATTCCGAGAAGGCTAACCCCTTTGAAAATTTCGAAGAATGCGCCCAGAATTCCGAGAAGGCCCTTTGAAAATTTCGAAAAATGCGCCCACAATTCCGAGAAGGCTAACCCCTTTGAAAATTTCGAAAAATGGCCCCAGAATTCCGAGAAGGCTAACCCCTTTGAAAATTTCGAAAAATGCGCCCAAAATTCCGAGAAGGCTAACCACTTTGAAAATTTCGAAAAATGCGCCCAGAATCTTGAGAAGGCTAACCCCTTTGAAAATTTCGAAAAATGCGCCCAGAATTCCGAGAAGGCTAACCCCTTTGAAAATTTCGAAAAATGCGCCCAGAATTCCGAGAAGGCTAACCCCTTTGAAAATTTCGAAAAATGCGCCCAGAATTCCGAGAAGGCTAACCCCTTTGAAAATTTCGAAAAATGCGCCCAGAATCTTGAGAAGGCTAACCCCTTTGAAGATTTCGAAAAATGTGCCCAGAATTCCGAGAAGGCTAACCCCTTTGAAAATTTCGAAAAATGCGCCCAGAATTCCGAGGTGGCTAACCCCTTTGAAAATTTCGAAAAATGCGCCCAGAATTCCGAGAAGGCTAACTAACCCCTTTGAAAATTTCGAAGAATGCGCCCAGAATTCCGAGAAGGCCCATTGATAATTTCGAAAAATGCGCCCAGAATTCCGAGAAGGCTAACTAACCCCTTTGAAAATTTCGAAAAATGCGCCCAGATTTCCGAGAAGGCTAACCCCTTTGAAAATTTCGAAAAATGCGCCGAGAATTCCGAGAAGGCTAACCCCTTTGAAAATTTCGAAAAATGCGCCCAGAATTCCGAGAAGGCTAACCCCTTTGACAATTTCGAAAAATGCGCCCAGAATACCGAGAAGGCTAACCACTTTGAAAATTTCGAAAAATGCGCCCAGAATCTTGAGAAGGCTAACCCCTTTGAAGATTTCGAAAAATGTGCCCAGAATTCCGAGAAGGCTAACCCCTTTGAAAATTTCGAAAAATGCGCCCAGAATTCCGAGAAGGCTAACCCCTTTGAAAATTTCGAAAAATGCGCCCAGAATTCCGAGAAGGCTAACCCCTTTGAAAATTTCGAAGAATGCGCCCAGAATTCCGAGAAGGCCCTTTGAAAATTTCGAAAAATGCGCCCAGAATTCCGAGAAGGCTAACCCCTTTGAAAATATCGAAAAATGCGCCCAGAATTCCGAGAAGGCTAACCCGTTTGAAAATTTCGAAAAATGCGCCCAGAATTCCGAGACGGCTAAACCCTTTGAAAATTTCGAAAAATGCGCCCAGAATTCCGAGAAGGCTAACCCCTTTGAAAATTTCGAAAAATGCGCCCAGAATTCCGAGAAGGCTAACCCCTTTGAAAATTTCGAAAAATGCGCCCAGAATTCCGAGAAGGCTAACCCCTTTGAAAATTTCGAAAAATGCGCCCAGAATTCCGAGAAGGCTAACACCTTTGAAAATTTCGAAAAATGCGCCCAGAATTCCGAGAAGGCTAACCCCTTTGAAAATTTCGAAAAATGCGCTTAGAATTCCGAGAAGGCTAACCCCTTTGAAAATTTCGAAAAATGCGCCCAGAATTCCGAGAAGGCTAACCCCTTTGAAAATTTCGAAAAATGCGCCCAGAATTCCGAGAAGGCTAACCCCTTTGAAAATTTCGAAAAATGCGCCCAGAATCTTGAGAAGGCTAACCCCTTTGAAGATTTCGAAAAATGTGCCCAGAATTCCGAGAAGGCTAACCCCTTTGAAAATTTCGAAAAATGCGCCCAGAATTCCGAGAAGGCTAACCCCTTTGAAAATTTCGAAAAATGCGCCCAGAATTCCGAGAAGGCTAACCCGTTTGAAAATTTCGAAGAATGCGCCCAGAATTCCGAGAAGGCCCTTTGAAAATTTCGAAAAATGCGCCCAGAATTCCGAGAAGGCTAACCCCTTTGAAAATTTCGAAAATGCGCCCAGAATTCCGAGAAGGCTAACTAACCCCTTTGAAAATTTCGAAAAATTGCCCCAGAATTCCGAGAAGGCTAACCCCTTTGAAAATTTCGAAAAACGCGCCCAGAATTCCGAGAAGGCTAACCACTTTGAAAATTTCGAAAATGCGCCCAGAATTCCGAGAAGGCTAACCCCTTTGACAATTTCGAAAAATGCGCCCAGAATTCCGAGAAGTCTAACCCCTTTGAAAATTTCGAAAAATGGCCCCAGAATTCCGAGAAGGCTAACCCCTTTGAAAATTTCGAAAAATGCGCACAAAATTAAGAGAAGGCTAACCACTTTGAAAATTTCGAAAAATGCGCCCAGAATCTTGAGAAGGCTAACCCCTTTGAAGATTTCGAAAAATGCGCCCAGAATTCCGAGAAGGCTAACCCCTTTGAAAATTTCGAAAAATGCGCCCAGAATTCCGAGACGGCTAACCCCTTTGAAAATTTCGAAAAATGCGCCCAGAATTCCGAGAAGGCTAACCCCTTTGAACATTTCGAAAAATGCGCCCAGAATCTTGAAGATTTCGATTTCGAAGATTTCGAAAAATGTGCCCAGAATTCCGAGAAGGCTAACCCCTTTGAAAATTTCGAAAAATGCGCCCAGAATTCCGAGAAGGCTAACCCCTTTGAAAATTTCGAAAAATGCGCCCAGAATTCCGAGAAGGCTAACCCCTTTGAAAATTTCAAAGAATGCGCCCAGAATTCCGAGAAGGCCCTTTGAAAATTTCGAAAAATGCGCCCAGAATTCCGAGAAGGCTAACCCCTTTGAAAATTTCGAAAAATGCGCCCAGAATTCCGAGAAGGCTAACCCCTTTGAAAATTTCGAAAAATGCGCCCAGAAATCCTAGAAGGCTAACCCCTTTGAGAATTTCGAAAAATGCGCCCAGAATTCCGAGAAGGCTAACCCCTTTGAAAATGTCTAAAATGCGCCCAGAATTCCGAGAAGGCTAACCCCTTTGAAAATATCGAAAAATGCGCCCAGAATTCCGAGAAGGCTAACCCGTTTGAAAATTTCGAAAAATGCGCCCAGAATTCCGAGACGGCTAAGCCCTTTGAAAATTTCGAAAAATTCGCCCAGAATTCCGAGAAGGCTAACCCCTTTGAAAATTTCGAAAAATGCGCCCAGAATTCCGAGAAGGCTAACCCCTTTGAAAATTTCGAAAAATGCGCCCAGAATTCCGAGAAGGCTAACCCCTTTGAAAATTTCGAAAAATGCGCCCAGAATTCCGAGAAAATAACTAACCACTTTGAAAATTTCGAAAAATGCGCCCAGAATCTTGAGAAGACTAACCCCTTTGAAGATTTCGAAAAATGCGCCCAGAATTCCGAGAAGGCTAACCCCTTTGAAAATTTCGAAAAATGCGCCCAGAATTCCGAGAAGGCTAACCCCTTTGAAAATTTCGAAAAATGCGCCCAGAATTCCGAGAAGGCTAACCCCTTTGAAAATTTCGAAGAATGCGCCCAGAATTCCGAGAAGGCTAACCCCTTTGACAATTTCGAAAAATGCGCCCAGAATTCCGAGAAGGCTAACCCCTTTGAAAATTTCGAAAAATGCGCCCAGAAATCCGAGAAGGCTAACCCCTTTGAAAATTTCGAAAAATGCGCCCAGAATTTGAGAAGGCTAACCCCTTTGAAAATTTCGAAAAATGCGCCCAGAATTCCGAGAAGGCTAACTAACCCCTTTGAAAATTTCGAAGAATGCGCCCAGAATTCCGAGAAGGCCCATTGATAATTTCGAAAAATGCGCCCAGAATTCCGAGAAGGCTAACTAACCCCTTTGAAAATTTCATAAAATGCGCCCAGATTTCCGAGAAGGCTAACCCCTTTGAAAATTTCGAAAAATGCGCCGAGAATTCCGAGAAGGCTAACCCCTTTGAAAATTTCGAAAAATGCGCCCAGAATTCCGAGAAGGCTAACCCCTTTGACAATTTCGAAAAATGCGCCCAGAATACCGAGAAGGCTAACCACTTTGAAAATTTCGAAAAATGCGCCCAGAATCTTGAGAAGGCTAACCCCTTTGAAGATTTCGAAAAATGTGCCGAGAATTCCGAGAAGGCTAACCCCTTTGAAAATTTCGAAAAATGCGCCCAGAATTCCGAGAAGGCTAACCCCTTTGAAAATTTCGAAAAATGCGCCCAGAATTCCGAGAAGGCTAACCCCTTTGAAAATTTCGAAGAATGCGCCCAGAATTCCGAGAAGGCCCTTTGAAAATTTCGAAAAATGCGCCCAGAATTCCGAGAAGGCTAACCCCTTTGAAAATATCGAAAAATGCGCCCATAATTCCGAGAAGGCTAACCCGATTGAAAATTTCGAAAAATGCGCCCAGAATTCCGAGACGGCTAAACCCTTTGAAAATTTCGAAAAATGCGCCCAGAATTCCGAGAAGGCTAACCCCTTTGAAAATTTCGAAAAATGCGCCCAGAATTCCGAGAAGGCTAACCCCTTTGAAAATTTCGAAAAATGCGCCCAGAATTCCGAGAAGGCTAACCCCTTTGAAAATTTCGAAAAATGCGCCCAGAATTCCGAGAAGGCTAACACCTTTGAAAATTTCGAAAAATGCGCCCAGAATTCCGAGAAGGCTAACCCCTTTGAAAATTTCGAAAAATGCGCTTAGAATTCCGAGAAGGCTAACCCCTTTGAAAATTTCGAAAAATGCGCCCAGAATTCCGAGAAGGCTAACCCCTTTGAAAATTTCGAAAAATGCGCCCAGAATTCCGAGAAGGCTAACCCCTTTGAAAATTTCGAAAAATGCGCCCAGAATCTTGAGAAGGCTAACCCCTTTGAAGATTTCGAAAAATGTGCCCAGAATTCCGAGAAGGCTAACCCCTTTGAAAATTTCGAAAAATGCGCCCAGAATTCCGAGAAGGCTAACCCCTTTGAAAATTTCAAAAATGCGCCCAGAATTCCGAGAAGGCTAACCCCTTTGAAAATTTCGAAGAATGCGCCCAGAATTCCGAGAAGGCCCTTTGAAAATTTCGAAAAATGCGCCCAGAATTCCGAGAAGGCTAACCCCTTTGAAAATTTCGAAAATGCGCCCAGAATTCCGAGAAGGCTAACTAACCCCTTTGAAAATTTCGAAAAATGCGCCCAGAATTCCGAGAAGGCTAACCCCTTTGAAAATTTCGAAAAACGCGCCCAGAATTCCGAGAAGGCTAACCACTTTGAAAATTTCGAAAATGCGCCCAGAATTCCGAGAAGGCTAACCAATTTGACAATTTCGAAAAATGCGCCCAGAATTCCGAGAAGTCTAACCCCTTTGAAAATTTCGAAAAATGGCCCCAGAATTCCGAGAAGGCTAACCCCTTTGAAAATTTCGAAAAATGCGCCCAAAATTCCGAGAAGGCTAACCACTTTGAAAATTTCGAAAAATGCGCCCAGAATCTTGAGAAGGCTAACCCCTTTGAAGATTTCGAAAAATGCGCCCAGAATTCCGAGAAGGCTAACCCCTTTGAAAATTTCGAAAAATGCGCCCAGAATTCCGAGAAGGCTAACCCCTTTGAAAATTTCGAAAAATGCGCCCAGAATTCCGAGAAGGCTAACCCCTTTGAACATTTCGAAAAATGCGCCCAGAACCTTGAAGATTTCGATTTCGAAGATTTCGAAAAATGTGCCCAGAATTCCGAGAAGGCTAACCCCTTTGAAAATTTCGAAAAATGCGCCCAGAATTCCGAGAAGGCTAACCCCTTTGAAAATTTCGAAAAATGCGCCCAGAATTCCGAGAAGGCTAACCCCTTTGAAAATTTCGAAGAATGCGCCCAGAATTCCGAGAAGGCCCTTTGAAAATTTCGAAAAATGCGCCCAGAATTCCGAGAAGGCTAACCCCTTTGAAAATTTCGAAAAATGCGCCCAGAAATCCGAGAAGGCTAACCCCTTTGAAAATTTCGAAAAATGCGCCCAGAAATCCTAGAAGGCTAACCCCTTTGAGAATTTCGAAAAATGCGCCCAGAATTCCGAGAAGGCTAACCCCTTTGAAAATGTCGAAAATGCGCCCAGAATTCCGAGAAGGCTAACCCCTTTGAAAATATCGAAAAATGCGCCCAGAATTCCGAGAAGGCTAACCCGTTTGAAAATTTCGAAAAATGCGCCCAGAATTCCGAGACGGCTAAGCCCTTTGAAAATTTCGAAAAATTCGCCCAGAATTCCGAGAAGGCTAACCCCTTTGAAAATTTCGAAAAATGCGCCCAGAATTCCGAGAAGGCTAACCCCTTTGAAAATTTCGAAAAATGCGCCCAGAATTCCGAGAAGGCTAACCCCTTTGAAAATTTCGAAAAATGCGCCCAGAATTCCGAGAAAATAACTAACCACTTTGAAAATTTCGAAAAATGCGCCCAGAATCTTGAGAAGACTAACCCCTTTGAAAATATCGAAAAATGCGCCCAGAATTCCGAGAAGGCTAACCCGTTTGAAAATTTCGAAAAATGCGCCCAGAATTCCGAGACGGCTAAGCCCTTTGAAAATTTCGAAAAATTCGCCCAGAATTCCGAGAAGGCTAACCCCTTTGAAAATTTCGAAAAATGCGCCCAGAATTCCGAGAAGGCTAACCCCTTTGAAAATTTCGAAAAATGCGCCCAGAATTCCGAGAAGGCTAACCCCTTTGAAAATTTCGAAAAATGCGCCCAGAATTCCGAGAAAATAACTAACCACTTTGAAAATTTCGAAAAATGCGCCCAGAATCTTGAGAAGACTAACCCCTTTGAAGATTTCGAAAAATGCGCCCAGAATTCCGAGAAGGCTAACCCCTTTGAAAATTTCGAAAAATGCGCCCAGAATTCCGAGAAGGCTAACCCCTTTGAAAATTTCGAAAAATGCGCCCAGAATTCCGAGAAGGCTAACCCCTTTGAAAATTTCGAAGAATGCGCCCAGAATTCCGAGAAGGCTAACCCCTTTGACAATTTCGAAAAATGCGCCCAGAATTCCGAGAAGGCTAACCCCTTTGAAAATTTCGAAAAATGCGCCCAGAAATCCGAGAAGGCTAACCCCTTTGAAAATTTCGAAAAATGCGCCCAGAATTTGAGAAGGCTAACCCCTTTGAAAATTTCGAAAAATGCGCCCAGAATTCCGAGAAGGCTAACTAACCCCTTTGAAAATTTCGAAGAATGCGCCCAGAATTCCGAGAAGGCCCATTGATAATTTCGAAAAATGCGCCCAGAATTCCGAGAAGGCTAACTAACCCCTTTGAAAATTTCGAAAAATGCGCCCAGATTTCCGAGAAGGCTAACCCCTTTGAAAATTTCGAAAAATGCGCCGAGAATTCCGAGAAGGCTAACCCCTTTGAAAATTTCGAAAAATGCGCCCAGAATTCCGAGAAGGCTAACCCCTTTGACAATTTCGAAAAATGCGCCCAGAATACCGAGAAGGCTAACCACTTTGAAAATTTCGAAAAATGCGCCCAGAATCTTGAGAAGGCTAACCCCTTTGAAGATTTCGAAAAATGTGCCGAGAATTCCGAGAAGGCTAACCCCTTTGAAAATTTCGAAAAATGCGCCCAGAATTCCGAGAAGGCTAACCCCTTTGAAAATTTCGAAAAATGCGCCCAGAATTCCGAGAAGGCTAACCCCTTTGAAAATTTCGAAGAATGCGCCCAGAATTCCGAGAAGGCCCTTTGAAAATTTCGAAAAATGCGCCCAGAATTCCGAGAAGGCTAACCCCTTTGAAAATATCGAAAAATGCGCCCATAATTCCGAGAAGGCTAACCCGATTGAAAATTTCGAAAAATGCGCCCAGAATTCCGAGACGGCTAAACCCTTTGAAAATTTCGAAAAATGCGCCCAGAATTCCGAGAAGGCTAACCCCTTTGAAAATTTCGAAAAATGCGCCCAGAATTCCGAGAAGGCTAACCCCTTTGAAAATTTCGAAAAATGCGCCCAGAATTCCGAGAAGGCTAACCCCTTTGAAAATTTCGAAAAATGCGCCCAGAATTCCGAGAAGGCTAACACCTTTGAAAATTTCGAAAAATGCGCCCAGAATTCCGAGAAGGCTAACCCCTTTGAAAATTTCGAAAAATGCGCTTAGAATTCCGAGAAGGCTAACCCCTTTGAAAATTTCGAAAAATGCGCCCAGAATTCCGAGAAGGCTAACCCCTTTGAAAATTTCGAAAAATGCGCCCAGAATTCCGAGAAGGCTAACCCCTTTGAAAATTTCGAAAAATGCGCCCAGAATCTTGAGAAGGCTAACCCCTTTGAAGATTTCGAAAAATGTGCCCAGAATTCCGAGAAGGCTAACCCCTTTGAAAATTTCGAAAAATGCGCCCAGAATTCCGAGAAGGCTAACCCCTTTGAAAATTTCAAAAATGCGCCCAGAATTCCGAGAAGGCTAACCCCTTTGAAAATTTCGAAGAATGCGCCCAGAATTCCGAGAAGGCCCTTTGAAAATTTCGAAAAATGCGCCCAGAATTCCGAGAAGGCTAACCCCTTTGAAAATTTCGAAAATGCGCCCAGAATTCCGAGAAGGCTAACTAACCCCTTTGAAAATTTCGAAAAATGCGCCCAGAATTCCGAGAAGGCTAACCCCTTTGAAAATTTCGAAAAACGCGCCCAGAATTCCGAGAAGGCTAACCACTTTGAAAATTTCGAAAATGCGCCCAGAATTCCGAGAAGGCTAACCAATTTGACAATTTCGAAAAATGCGCCCAGAATTCCGAGAAGTCTAACCCCTTTGAAAATTTCGAAAAATGGCCCCAGAATTCCGAGAAGGCTAACCCCTTTGAAAATTTCGAAAAATGCGCCCAAAATTCCGAGAAGGCTAACCACTTTGAAAATTTCGAAAAATGCGCCCAGAATCTTGAGAAGGCTAACCCCTTTGAAGATTTCGAAAAATGCGCCCAGAATTCCGAGAAGGCTAACCCCTTTGAAAATTTCGAAAAATGCGCCCAGAATTCCGAGAAGGCTAACCCCTTTGAAAATTTCGAAAAATGCGCCCAGAATTCCGAGAAGGCTAACCCCTTTGAACATTTCGAAAAATGCGCCCAGAACCTTGAAGATTTCGATTTCGAAGATTTCGAAAAATGTGCCCAGAATTCCGAGAAGGCTAACCCCTTTGAAAATTTCGAAAAATGCGCCCAGAATTCCGAGAAGGCTAACCCCTTTGAAAATTTCGAAAAATGCGCCCAGAATTCCGAGAAGGCTAACCCCTTTGAAAATTTCGAAGAATGCGCCCAGAATTCCGAGAAGGCCCTTTGAAAATTTCGAAAAATGCGCCCAGAATTCCGAGAAGGCTAACCCCTTTGAAAATTTCGAAAAATGCGCCCAGAAATCCGAGAAGGCTAACCCCTTTGAAAATTTCGAAAAATGCGCCCAGAAATCCTAGAAGGCTAACCCCTTTGAGAATTTCGAAAAATGCGCCCAGAATTCCGAGAAGGCTAACCCCTTTGAAAATGTCGAAAATGCGCCCAGAATTCCGAGAAGGCTAACCCCTTTGAAAATATCGAAAAATGCGCCCAGAATTCCGAGAAGGCTAACCCGTTTGAAATTTTCAAAAAATGCGCCCAGAATTCCGAGACGGCTAAGCCCTTTGAAAATTTCGAAAAATTCGCCCAGAATTCCGAGAAGGCTAACCCCTTTGAAAATTTCGAAAAATGCGCCCAGAATTCCGAGAAGGCTAACCCCTTTGAAAATTTCGAAAAATGCGCCCAGAATTCCGAGAAGGCTAACCCCTTTGAAAATTTCGAAAAATGCGCCCAGAATTCCGAGAAAATAACTAACCACTTTGAAAATTTCGAAAAATGCGCCCAGAATCTTGAGAAGACTAACCCCTTTGAAGATTTCGAAAAATGCGCCCAGAATTCCGAGAAGGCTAACCCCTTTGAAAATTTCGAAAAATGCGCCCAGAATTCCGAGAAGGCTAACCCCTTTGAAAATTTCGAAAAATGCGCCCAGAATTCCGAGAAGGCTAACCCCTTTGAAAATTTCGAAGAATGCGCCCAGAATTCCGAGAAGGCTAACCCCTTTGACAATTTCGAAAAATGCGCCCAGAATTCCGAGAAGGCTAACCCCTTTGAAAATTTCGAAAAATGCGCCCAGAAATCCGAGAAGGCTAACCCCTTTGAAAATTTCGAAAAATGCGCCCAGAATTCCGAGAAGGCTAACCCCTTTGAAAATTTCGAAAAATGCGCCCAGAATTCCGAGAAGGCTAACCCCTTTGAAAATTTTGAAAATTTTGAAAATGCGCCCAGAATTCCGAGAAGGCTAACTTACCCCTTTGAAAATTTCGAAAAATGCGCCCAGAATTCCGAGAAGGCTAACCCCTTTGAAAATTTCGAAAATGCGCCCAGAATTCCGAGAAGGCTAACTAACCCCTTTGAAAATTTCGAAAAATGCGCCCAGAATTCCGAGAAGGCTAACCCCTTTGAAAATTTCGAAAAACGCGCCCAGAATTCCGAGAAGGCTAACCACTTTGAAAATTTCGAAAATGCGCCCAGAATTCCGAGAAGGCTAACCCCTTTGACAATTTCGAAAAATGCGCCCAGAATTCCGAGAAGGTTAACCCCTTTGAAAATTTCGAAAAATGCGCCCAGAATTCCGAGAAGGCTAACTAACCCCTTTGAAAATTTCGAAGAATGCGCCCAGAATTCCGAGAAGGCCCATTGATAATTTCGAAAAATGCGCCCAGAATTCCGAGAAGGCTAACTAACCCCTTTGAAAATTTCGAAAAATGCGCCCAGATTTCCGAGAAGGCTAACCCCTTTGAAAATTTCGAAAAATGCGCCGAGAATTCCGAGAAGGCTAACCCCTTTGAAAATTTCGAAAAATGCGCCCAGAATTCCGAGAAGGCTAACCCCTTTGACAATTTCGAAAAATGCGCCCAGAATACCGAGAAGGCTAACCACTTTGAAAATTTCGAAAAATGCGCCCAGAATCTTGAGAAGGCTAACCCCTTTGAAGATTTCGAAAAATGTGCCCAGAATTCCGAGAAGGCTAACCCCTTTGAAAATTTCGAAAAATGCGCCCAGAATTCCGAGAAGGCTAACCCCTTTGAAAATTTCGAAAAATGCGCCCAGAATTCCGAGAAGGCTAACCCCTTTGAAAATTTCGAAGAATGCGCCCAGAATTCCGAGAAGGCCCTTTGAAAATTTCGAAAAATGCGCCCAGAATTCCGAGAAGGCTAACCCCTTTGAAAATATCGAAAAATGCGCCCAGAATTCCGAGAAGGCTAACCCGTTTGAAAATTTCGAAAAATGCGCCCAGAATTCCGAGACGACTAAGCCACATGAAAATTTCGAAAAATGCGCCCAGAATTCCGAGAAGGCTAACCCCTTTGAAAATTTCGAAAAATGCGCCCAGAATTCCGAGAAGGCTAACACCTTTGAAAATTTCGAAAAATGCGCCCAGAATTCCGAGACGGCTAAGCCCTTTGAAAATTTCGAAAAATTCGCCCAGAATTCCGAGAAGGCTAACCCCTTTGAAAATTTCGAAAAATGCGCCCAGAATTCCGAGAAGGCTAACCCCTTTGAAAATTTCGAAAAATGCGCCCAGAATTCCGAGAAGGCTAACCCCTTTGAAAATTTCGAAAAATGCGCCCAGAATTCCGAGAAAATAACTAACCACTTTGAAAATTTCGAAAAATGCGCCCAGAATCTTGAGAAGACTAACCCCTTTGAAGATTTCGAAAAATGCGCCCAGAATTCCGAGAAGGCTAACCCCTTTGAAAATTTCGAAAAATGCGCCCAGAATTCCGAGAAGGCTAACCCCTTTGAAAATTTCGAAAAATGCGCCCAGAATTCCGAGAAGGCTAACCCCTTTGAAAATTTCGAAGAATGCGCCCAGAATTCCGAGAAGGCTAACCCCTTTGAAAATTTCGAAAAATGCGCCCAGAAATCCGAGAAGGCTAACCCCTTTGAAAATTTCGAAAAATGCGCCCAGAATTCCGAGAAGGCTAACCCCTTTGAAAATTTCGAAAAATGCGCCCAGAATTCCGAGAAGGCTAACCCCTTTGAAAATTTTGAAAATGCGCCCAGAATTCCGAGAAGGCTAACTTACCCCTTTGAAAATTTCGAAAAATGCGCCCAGAATTCCGAGAAGGCTAACCCCTTTGAAAATTTCGAAAATGCGCCCAGAATTCCGAGAAGGCTAACTAACCCCTTTGAAAATTTCGAAAAATGCGCCCAGAATTCAGAGAAGGCTAACCCCTTTGAAAATTTCGAAAAACGCGCCCAGAATTCCGAGAAGGCTAACCACTTTGAAAATTTCGAAAATGCGCCCAGAATTCCGAGAAGGCTAACCCCTTTGACAATTTCGAAAAATGCGCCCAGAATTCCGAGAAGGTTAACCCCTTTGAAAATTTCGAAAAATGCGCCCAGAATTCCGAGAAGGCTAACTAACCCCTTTGAAAATTTCGAAGAATGCGCCCAGAATTCCGAGAAGGCCCATTGATAATTTCGAAAAATGCGCCCAGAATTCCGAGAAGGCTAACTAACCCCTTTGAAAATTTCGAAAAATGCGCCCAGATTTCCGAGAAGGCTAACCCCTTTGGAAATTTCGAAAAATGCGCCGAGAATTCCGAGAAGGCTAACCCCTTTGAAAATTTCGAAAAATGCGCCCAGAATTCCGAGAAGGCTAACCCCTTTGACAATTTCGAAAAATGCGCCCAGAATACCGAGAAGGCTAACCACTTTGAAAATTTCGAAAAATGCGCCCAGAATCTTGAGAAGGCTAACCCCTTTGAAGATTTCGAAAAATGTGCCCAGAATTCCGAGAAGGCTAACCCCTTTGAAAATTTCGAAAAATGCGCCCAGAATTCCGAGAAGGCTAACCCCTTTGAAAATTTCGAAAAATGCGCCCAGAATTCCGAGAAGGCTAACCCCTTTGAAAATTTCGAAGAATGCGCCCAGAATTCCGAGACGGCTAAGCCCTTTGAAAATTTCGAAAAATGCGCCCAGAATTCCGAGAAGGCTAACCCCTTTGAAAATTTCGAAAAATGCGCCCAGAATTCCGAGAAGGCTAACACCTTTGAAAATTTCGAATAATGCGCCCAGAATTCCGAGAAGGCCCCTTTGAAAATTTCGCAAATGCACCCAGAATTCCGAGAAGGCTAACTAACCCCTTTGAAAATTTCGAAAAATGCGCCCAGAATTCCGAGAAGGCTAACCCCTTTGAAAATTTCGAAAAATGCGCCGAGAATTCCGAGAAGGCTAACCCCTTTGAAAATTTCGAAAAATGCGCCCAGAATTCCGAGAAGGCTAACCCCTTTGAAAATCTCGAAAAATGCGCCCAGAATTCCGAGAAGGCTAACCCCTTTGAAAATTTCAAAAAATGCGCCCAGAATTCCGAGAAGGCTAACCCCTTTGAAAATTTCGAAAAATGCGCCCAGAATTCCGAGAAGGCTAACCCCTTTGAAAATTTCGAAAAATGCGCCCAGAATTCCGAGAAGGCTAACCCCTTTGAAAATTTCGAAAAATGCGCCCAGAATTCCGAGTAGGCTAACCCCTTTGAAAATTTTGAAAAATGCGCCCAGAATTCCGAGAATGCTAACCCCTTTGAAAATTTCGAAATGCGCCCGGAATTCGAAGAAGGGTAACCCCTTTGAAAATTTCGAAAAATGCGCCCGGAATTCGAAGAAGGCTAACCCCATTGATAATTTCGAAAAATGCACCCGGAATTCGAAGAAGGCTAACCCCTAGTATTTTTCAATAGCCCTAGTATTTTCCATAGCCCTAGTATGATTCAAAACCCCTAGTATTTTTCAAAACCCCTAGTGTTTTTCAAAACCCCTAGTAATTTTCAAAAGACCTAGTATTTTTCAAAAGCCCTAGTATTTTTCAAAAGCCCTAGCATTGTTCAAAAGCCGTAGTATTTTTGAAAAGCCCTAGTATTTTTCAAAAGCCCTAGTATTTTTCAAAAGCCCTAGTATTTTTCAAAAGCCCTAGTATTTTTCAAAAGCCCTAGTATTTCCAAAAAGCCTAGTTTTTTTTCAAAAACCCAAGTATTTTTCAAAAACCCTAGTAATTTTCTAAAACCCTAGTAATTTTCTTAAACCCTAGTAATTTTCTAAAACCCTAGTAATTTTCTGAAACCCTAGTAATTGTCTAAAACCCTAGTAATTTTCTAAAAACCTAGTAATTTTCTATAAACCTAGTAATTTTCTAAAACCCTAGTAATTTTCTAAAACCCTAGTAATTTTTGAAAGCTTTAGTAATTTTTTAAAGCCCCAGTGATTTTCTAAAACCCTAGTGATTTTCTAAAAAACTAGTGATTTTCTAAAACCCCAGTGATTTTCTAAAACCCTTGTATTTTTCTAAAACTCTAGTATTTTTCCAAAACTCTAGTATTTTTCCAAAACCCAAGTATATTTCTAAAACCCTAGTATTTTTCTAAAACCCTAGTATCTTTTAAAACCCTAGTATGAATATCTCTGCCATATTTGTTAAATCATTTTGTCGTGAATCCTTTGATTTTGGTATTTCTAGTAGCAAACGAAACATTACCTATGCACTTACATCCAACACTAGAAAAAATAATAGTATGAAGTCCTGACTTCGTTTCTCTGCATGAATACAAGAGCGGAGACATATTCCAATTTCTCATTACACACCCAGGTGGCTTCAAAGGAATAAACCATTAAGTCGGTGTTTCTTTATGTTAATTGATCTGACCAAGTCTGTCTTGGTTTCCGCTTTCCAAAACAAAAGCAAAGTTGCAATATTCTCTCATTGTTGTCACTAGGGGGCAGATTTCTATGCCCTAAAAAGTAGGATATATGCATGCATTTATGACCTAAAAAAAATTAAAATATGACCAATAAAATTTAAAATGTGACTTTACCACTTACACACTGTGTATATATATTTTTTAAGTTTCAATACAATTCATATGATTCAAATATAATGTTAATTATTTAAAATATCTGTAAATTCTCAAAAAGTATCAGTATAATGCTAAATTTACAAAATATGATATGAAACTTCAAAATTTCTTTAATATGCAGACAAATATACCGAAAATATGACCTAAATATGCATATTTGTAGTAAATATGCTACAATAGTTGAACATTTCCTAAATATACAGTTATATGCACTATAAAAGGATGCTTGGAATCTGGTTTAAATTAGTCAGAAACCTGAAATAATGCAAAGGGGAAAAATATGACATGTCATAGAAATCCACCCCCTAGTAATCACTGACCTCAGTTCTTCCTTCACTTTAAATAATTCACACATATTATTGTCTACTGTAACTAGATCTTGCAACCTTGCATTTCACTCCACGTGGAGTTGACGAATAGCTGTCGCAGGACATTCTTAGCTTCTGATTGGCTGAGGTAACTAGCTGATTCGTGTGGTAAATATAAAGAGCATGGGTTAAGCTGTCAGCAAACTTTTCCTCCTAACCAAAGGAAGCCGCCTGGCCAGCAATGAATAACTGGACTATACAGGGTGTTAATGAATAACACCGAAATATTTTACTTGTGTATAGAGGAAACATAGACAAGCAACTTTTATTAGGAGATTTTTGCTCTATGGATTCAATTTTTCTTGTTATAGCATAAAATCTCCCAGGGCATGGCCGCCACTGACTTCTAACATTAGAAAAAAATGCAAAACAAAGGAACTTCGTTGTTAACACTGTAGTCAGTAATTATGAATAAATAAAATACTAATGCAGTGGTAACCAGTCATGTGATTAGTCTAAGTTTTGCAGATTATGGAAACACTAAATTATCTTATAGCAGTTGACGAATGATTAAGAGTCTGGTTTTCATCGGTCACTAGGAAGGCATGAAGTCAATTTAATGAACATTTTAACCCTAATTCGCATAATTATTGATTTATGAGCCCCAAATTATAATGACTTTAATGCCCTATAGCAGGCCTGCACAACATACGGCCCGCGGGCCGCATGCGGCCCCCATTGCTATTTATTCTGGCCCGTCTGACTGATTAAAATTATTTTATTTAATATATAGGATAGGGGAATAAGACTTTTTCATCTAGCTCTAATTAAAAAAATTAAGAAGTGTGTAACAGAAAAACAATATTTAAATTTGGAAAATTTAGTAGCAATTTGCACTGATGGTGCTCCATCTATGGGGGGGGGGGGGGGGGGGGAATGTTGGTGCTGTAACAATTATTGAACAGTATGCAGGTAAACCACTGGCAAAATTTCACTCCCTAATTCATCAGCAGGTATTATGTTCAAAGGTTTTGCAGTTTAATCATGTGATGAAAATAGTATTTGCTCTGGTCAACTATATTCGAGCTCGGGGTTTGAAGCACAGAATGTTTCGGGCGTTTCTAGAAGGAAATGATGCCGACTATGGGGAACTACCATACCTCACTGATGTACGATAAAGTTTTGGTGCGCTTTGACCTTCTAAAAAATGAAGTAGTTGAATTTTTGTAATCTGAAGGAGATGAGGAAAAATTTCCAGATATAATGAATGAAGAATGGAATCAAGATCTGTTTTTCCTGTGTGACATTTTGGGTCACTTGAATGTCCTTAACTTCAAGGAAAAAATAAATATGTTTTTCAATTAATTTCTCATATAAAGGCCTTCAAAATTAAACTAAACCTGTTTGAAAATCAACTTGCTAAAGCGGATATATCGCAATTTATAACTTGTGACAGAATATTCCTTCTGAATATCATTCGGTGGTGGGTGGAAAATATAAGTGATGTAATCTATCACTTTTAAGTGAGGAGTTTCAGAAAAGAATGCCATTGAGCAATGAAGACGAAGTCCGCATTAAAGTGATTCAGGATCCATTTTCTGTGGATGCAGGAAATCTACCTGTCGATCTCCAGATGGAAGTCATTGATCTCCAGTGTTCTGAAAACTATCGGGTCAAGCACAGGGAGAGTAGTTTACAAGAGTTTTATTCTGTTCTGAATCAGAATAAATTTAAAAATTTGTTGGATACTGCCTACCAGGTATTTTGTAACTTATTTTTGGGAGTACATATACCTGTGAACAAACATTTTCTGTCATGAATTTGAACAAAAACAAACAGCGTTAATCTTTAACTGATGCAAATTTAGAGGCCATATTAAGAACGGCCACTTCAAATATGACACCAAACTTTGATAAAATAGTTGCAACAAAGAAATGTAATGTGTCACATTGAGCTGTTAAGGATAGATACCAGTGCAATTATTAGTAAACCTCGTGTGTGTTTAAATGGTATTTATTGTGAAATCTGGTAACATCATCTGTAAGTAAATAATGTTAATATAATTTTAGTTGCAACTCTTAAAATTTAAATATGCACATTAATTTGCCTTTACTGTAGACCTAATAACAACATTTATAAATTTACCTGCAGTGGCCTAATGTAAGATACAAGGTCCGGAGTGATGTGGCCCTTGGTCGGGTGGCAATAGTTGAGTTTGGCCCTAAGAGTGAAACAAGTTGTGCAGGCCTGCCCTATAGCATACACATTTTACATCATAGAGCAAAAATCTCATAATAAAAGTTGCTTGTCTAAGTCCACAGAGAAAGTATTGTGATCGTGAAAAAAAATCGAAATTGAGATAATACTGGAAACACAAGTTTCGCAATGCCTAGAAACCGAAAAAAAAAGTTTTTGGAATGACGTCTGTCCATCTATCTGTGGACAGCAAATAAAAGTTTCATCATATTTACTTAATTTTTTTGAATTAAGGACTTAGGGAATTTATCGAACCGCCCTGTATTTGAGTTTCATAACCGAATTATTAAGGGGACTTTTCATGAATGTTTTTTTTTTTTTTAAATTGGCTCTAACAATTTTAATAAAAATTTAAAATTGGGAAAACTCTTATATATGAGACTAACAAAGTGTCTATATCCATTTTTCTGCAAAAATGACTTAGAGGGTACTTTACTCGTATTTATTTGCAATTTTTCTAGGCTATCTCCGTTACAATGGGCGAAACATGGAAACTTAGCACAGTCAAATTGTAGAGAAAATTAAAAAGAACATTTTTTGTTAAATGTATTTCTTTACAAAATTAATAGGTATCAAGATAAAAACTAAATAAAATGACTTAAATGCAAATTTCAGAACAAACGTTTTGATTAAAATATGAATGTTATTTTTCTGTTGCCCTTAGTAACAAGAATACCATACTCTTAATTATTGTTGTTTACCACAGTCGTAATGAACACACCAAAATCAATTAGAGTGAGGTGGTATAGGGTAATAGGGAAGAGATCCTGGGTTCAAATCAAATTTCTTGGCCACCCAAATTTACCAGTAGGCTATTGTAATAACCTGGGCTCGGATTCTGATGACCTAAAGTTTCTATAAACTCGCGAATTACCTATGGGTTAATTACTCAATGGACAGAATTTAAACAAGAATAACGCCATACAAACACAAATAATTTAAAGATAGCAATCACATACAATTGTGACGAGTTTCTATATAAATGTCCTCAGAGTAAATATGAAAATGACAGAAAAAAAAATGTTCCTACAAACCCGGGTAAAGGGTAAATCGTCGGGTTAATTTATCCTTTCATGGATGGCTGGATAAAATTTAACCTCTTTGTAGGATCAATAACAATGAGAATCAAAGCCTTCTGAATTAAATTAACTGTACAACTCCAAGGCCTTGCTCATTATATCATTGTACGTTAAATGGAACTAATTTATCCATGGATAATTTATCCATGGATAATTTACCCATAGGTAATTCACAATTTTGTAGAAACCGGACATAAATAATTATAAAGAATGACCTAAAACTGATATTTTATTTATAAAAAAAATATTGTACACACAAAGTTATGAGCTAATTTGTACATAATTGTAAAAACTGTAAATGCAGAAATGATGATGTAGGTCTTTAAACATAGTTCTTTGTTCTTATTTGGAGCATCTGAGAAGAAAAGTAAGAAAATTTATTTTAAAGTAGATCCAACAAAAAGTCGCATTATAGCAGCCTATTAATTTATTTACATATTTAAACGCATGAAAATGACGAAATAAGGAAGCAAATGTCACGAAAATGACTAAATAATGACGTAAAATTGAAATAAATGCCCTAAAAATATAAAATGGCATAAAATGACAAAAAATGACCTAATAAAAATCCATTTCTATAATCTAGAGCCCATGATTAATTTAATTTAATTTAATTTAATTTAATTTACAGTCGTTGAGTGTAAACTACACTATAGACATTGTCAGTTATTAATACAATAATGTTTACACAATAATGGGACATTTAATTTCCAGAAATTCGCTTATATTATAAAATGGGTTCTTTAGGGGCCAGCAAGTGATACTTTTTTGAAGTGTAGTTCATTTCTAAGAAATAATTTGGATGGCATCTTATTTGCTACCTTGATAGCCATACATTCAAAGTTTTCTATTGATTTTGTTAGCCTATTATACGGAATATTGTATTCTTTGTTGTTCCTAGTATCGTGTTGATGTATGTCACTCCTAGTTGTGAAATTACTAATATTCTCTTTAAAATATGATAATAAACTCTTTATATACAAACAAGTCACTGTTAAAATTCTCTGATTAACAAAGAGTGGTTTGCAGTGTTCGGTATATCCAGAATTGGTCATGACTCTGATGATTTTCTTTTGTAACGTAAAGACTTTATTTACATGAGGACTGTTACCCCACAGTATTATACCATAATTTAGAATACTTTGAAAATATGCAAAGTATGCCCATTTTATATACTTGTATGTTATTATTGTTTTCAGTCTTCTCATTAAGTACACTACACTAGATAGTTTATTGCATATATATTCAATGTGTTTCTCCCAAGTCAATTTTGTATCTAAATATACACCTAACATATTAAAACAACTTACATCTGCATTTACTTTAAAATTTAGACATTTCGTCTTGTCATCATTTAACATAAAACCATTAGCAGCAAACCACTCTTTGGCTTCTTGTACTATATTTAGTTTCAGGTTTTCCAGTATATTTTGTTCACTTACAGCTGTAAACAATGTGGTATCGTTCGCATATAATATAGAGTCTACTTGTATATTATTTACTAAATCATTTATGGCCACCAGGAACAAAATCGGGCCTAATACTGAACCCTGTGGCACACCAGTTACAATATTTTTAACTTCTGATTTTAGGCCATTTACGACAACACATTGTGATCGTTCAAGTAGGTATGATGTCATCAATTCTAATTCGATGTTTCTTATACCAATATAATCTAGTTTACTAAGCAAGATTTGATGTTTAACGCAATCAAAAGCTTTGCTTAGGTCACAGAAAACTGTTAACAAAGAGTTTCGCTTTTCATATGCCTCAATTATGTGCTTAACCAGATTACACATTGCACTAATAGTATTTCTACCAGACCTAAAACCATGTTGATTATCACAGAATATCATATTTTCTTCTAGGTAGTCACATATTTGTTCTTTTATTATTTTCTCAAATACTTTTGCAAATACCAGGATAATAGATATTGGCCTATAGTTTGCTGGATCTAAAGCATCACCTTTCTTAAATATTGGTATTGCCTTAGATAATTTCAACATTTTTGGAAAAATACTCATACATTGAAAAAAGGCTGTTTGTGATCAGAGATTCGGTTTGATTATCACATTTTCCATTTTCCGGTTTTATTTCCAAGTATTGTAAGTGATTCAAAATTTTGTTTTCAGGCTTTCGTTTCTAACTCAACTGTATCGTGTTGTATTAGAAGTATGGTAGTGTTCCCAGTTCATAGGATGACCTCTTCGAGGGGGTGGCATTAGCTAACGTTCTCTTTTAAGCAATAAAACATGTTTCACCCCTCAGTTTAGCTGTTGCTTTTGATTTGTGAAGGTCACAAAGGGGTAACTTCAAAGTAACTTCACTACAAAAATTGCATAAAGCCTAACATTTTTCTATGGTAGGAAAATAAGTGAAAATATGATAATCATTTAAGTACAATGAGCTGTTCTCCAGTTGCACTTCCAACATTAAGTTACCATGATTATTTATCTAGGCGAGTTCTAAGTCACGAGTTGCATTTACCGGTATAATAACTATTTATGCAACAAATAATTAATAAATTGTATTTAAACTGAATTATTTGAATAGCATTGTGGATTGACACTGTACTATTAAAACACATATAATCAGTGTGGCTGTTATCAGTGAACAAAACACGATGAATTAATAAAAATCCAATTAATGTATTGTTTGCTGAAATTTAATACTGAAGGTATCTTCGTAAAACATAAGTATATTATTATGAATAATAAGTAGGCTCCCTAGGAACTGCAAGACCTCGACGTTGGTGGGAGTCCAGACTAAAAAGCAATCCAGATGATGTTCAACAGCTTTGAAGAAAGAAGAGGAAACTATTCCCAACAGCAGAAAGGTGGAGGAAATATGTACAGTAAACTAAAAATAGGTTGATAGACCTCATTACCCGTAAGTGTAGGGAGTCTATCTAAGGGAAGGATACCCTGCAATCAAACTCTGGTCCTCCAGGTTGGAGGTTGTGCAATGGGCTGGTAAACCTTTCATGTAAAACAAAATTACTCAGCAGTTTCACATATCTATAGGACCGGACGGATCTACTGGACATAGACTTCGTCTTACGAAAAAGGACTTGCGATTTGGTAGAAAGGATATATTAAAAATCGAAACATGGAATGTCAGAGGTTTATCTAATAAAGAAAAAGAACTGACAAGAGAATTAAAAAGAAGACGTATAAGTGTTCTTGTTACAACAGAAACAAAAAAGAAATTAAAAGGTACGTCTGAGATAAATGATTATGTAATGATATACTCTGGAGTAGAACAAAATAGAAGAGTAGTGAAAGTACCGATAAAAAAAGGGAGTAGTAACATACAAAGTTATTCCTTTATTAACGAACGAATCCTAACAGTCTGCCTTAATATAGAAAGAGGAAAGCTATTAATATTTGGAGTTTATGCTCCTGAAAAAGGAAAAAGAGAAGAAACCCCAATATTTTATGACAACTTTCAGCAGATACTAGACAAGTACAACAGAACACACCATGTTGTAATTGCAAGGGATTTGAATGCTAGAATTGGGAATGTGCCTATACCTGAAGTTTGTGACCTTTTTGGCTAGGTCTCCGTTAATAAGAATGGAAATGTGCTTAGGGATTTCTCTAAATATAATGCCCTAAAGAAAACCAATTCCCTTCTTTTCGAAAAAGGACATTTACAAGTTCTTCTAGAGGATTAAGATCGATCATAGACTACATACTAGTAAACGAAAAACTAAAGTATATTACTGTATATAGAGGCAGTGAACTGTATACAGATCCAAGTAAGAATCAGCTTGAAAAATTTTATGTCATAACCGGGATTTGAACACGGATCTTCGGCTTAACGCGCCGATGCTCTACCATTGAGCTACCTGTATACAGATCATTATCTTCTCATGTCTGAACTCTATATAGTGACTAAGTGGAAAAAGATAAATATCATAAGGGAACTGCACCAAAGATGAATATCCAAACACTTTGGCGATTCTGTAACTGTAGAAGATAAAGAAGAGGAGTCGATAATTGTAAGATATGAAGTTTTGGGACAAAGAATAAGTAAGAGGAAAGTGTGGTCCTAGATTTTGGAATGAAGAAATTGAGGAAGCAATAAATTATAAACAACAAACATACAAATCTCTTCTTCAAAACCAAAATGAAGAAACGAGAAAAGATTATGCATAAAAAAGGATTATTGCAAAAACATAATACAGGATGCTCATAGTGAATCTTGGGATAAATATATAACAAATGTGGAACATGATGTCTATGGAAGACAATTAATTGCTTGGAAGACTTTGAAAAATTTGAATTCAGACGAAAGAGATTTAACTAGGATATCTTGTATAAGTGAAGAAGAATGGATAAATCATTACACAAGTTTATGGTATGATGAAAAAATTATCTTAATCTACTTGATGAAGAAGTAGAATAGTTGGTTGATCTGATAACTTTTGAAGAAGTAATGATGCCCAGGGCCCGAGTTTCTGTAGACTCAGTATTATTGTAAATAAATATTGTAAATAATATTGGATTTAGTACGTAAGTTAAATGATGTATCCAATATCAGTCTTGTATTGATCTTATTGACGAAATAAATCTAAATCTAAATAAATATCAGAACAGAATGAATGACCTGCTTTGTCTTTTGTGTTAGTTATCTTGCGGACAGACAGATAGACGGACATTTTCCCGTCCCCCACACAATTTCATAATGTACCATTCTGACACTTAATAACTCAGCCTGAGTTTCGGTATAAACAAAACAAAACAGCTCACCTTTGTGACCTCACTTGGACGTAAGCAGTTGGTTGGACGATTCTTCTCGAGTTGATTTCCTTGGAAGTCTCAGGTTGGATTATTTCCTTGTTCTTGCACACTTTATGAGGCCCAGCATGTTGTATCATCTCCATCTCGACTGCAATTCTGTCTGTAAAAAGTTTTTTCATCACTTAAAGGAGGGCAAAACTTTCTCTTTGCCGTTTACTTTAAAGTTTACGTTGGATAAGAATATCAAAATTCTGAAAATAGCTAAATTTCTTAGTGAAAAAAGTGCTATCCCGTTATGATACTTATTAAGGATACCAGCAGATGTCACTATCATTCACTTCCTTTTCGAACAAATTAATAATTATCAATTTCCTTCATTTTAACCACTACAAATACTATTATTTTATTTATTTTATTATTTAATAATAATAATAATGAACATTACAGGTAAAGAACCCAATTACAATGTCCATGACAACAATACAATTCATACATACAAAATAATAAAGACAAAAGATAAGAATACACAAAAGACACATTACTGTAATTTATAGATTAAAAGAAAAAGAAATTCCTAGCCACTTCTGGGTTCCAGCAGTTGCCAGGTTTCTTCTCTAAACATAGTACATAATGCCTTTATGAATAAAAACATTTAAGATAAGAAAGAAAGTGAGGAGAATGTTTTTTCATGATGCATTAAATCAATACACTAACTACAATTTATTGTAACTACGTTTAATAATTTCAATTCACTAATAAATTAACTTTCCATGCTTCGTATATATGTATGTGTATGGGTATATATATATATATATATACCTATACATATAATACATATAATACCTATACATATAATACATAAAGTTGGAAATACATTATCACCACAATTTAGAACAAGTAAAGGACTACTACAGGGTTGTCCTATGTCACCAATACTATTTAAAATTTATATAGATATTAGTCTGAGGCAGTGGTCTCGGAAATGCAACAGAATGGGACTAGAAATAGCAAATGGAAAATATATACATCACTTACTTTTCGCAGATGACCAAGTAGTTATTGCACAAGATGGAGAAGATGCCAACTACATGTGTAACCAACTATTGAAGGAATACAAAAAATGGGGTTTGAAGATCAATTATAAAAAAACAGAATACTTAACCAATGATACAGATGAATTGTACATCGAAGGGGAAAGAATAAAAAAGGTTAACAACTTCTGCTATTTAGGCACAATCTTAGAAAAAGGGGGAACATCAGACATGGCTATCAATCAAAAGATAAATAATGGAAGGAAAGTAATTGGAATGTTGAACTCAGTCTTATGGAGCAGGAACATAATTTGTAGCACGAAGAGAATAATATTTAAGTCAATATTGCAAAGTAAAGTGTTATATGGAGCAGAGATTTGGACAATGAACAGAAAACATATGAACAAACTGAATGTATTAGAAATGGATTTTTGGAGAAGATCAGCCAGAGTCTCACGAAGAGACAAAATAAGGAATGCAGAAATACGAAGAAGGATGGAAGTGGAAGAAGACATTAACAATACTATTGAGCGGAAGAGACTACAATGGTATGGTCACGTACGAAGGATGGAAGAAGGAAGGATACCAAAATATATACTTGAATGGGAAATTGGAAGGAGAAGAAGAAGAGGGCGTCCTGCGACTACATGGATCAACAATGTACAGATATCAATGGGAAGAGTTGGTGCAGTGGAAGAAGATACACAGGACAGAGAAAAATGGAGACAGATTATTAACAAATGATGACAAGCTCAGAAAAGTGTATTGATTGTGTTGAAATGTGATATGTGGATACTTTGTTTTAATTTGTTTGTATTGTTTGGTTGGAGGACAGCCTCTGTATTGAGGGAAAACTCAGAATGTATGTATGTACATATAATATACATAAGGGGTGGGTCTCTGATCTCAGGTTGCTATGAAACCTATAGCAGAGTCAGGGTAGGGAAATTTATATCAGATGGGTTTGCCATTAGAAGCAGCTTGAAGCAAGGAGATGCACTATCTCCTTTACTTTTTAATTTCGCTTTGGAATATGCCATTAGGAAAGTTCAGGAAAACAACATAGGCCTAGAATTAAATGGTAGTCACCAGATTTTAGCTTATGCAGATGATGTTTGCTTGTTGGGCGATGATGTAAACACAATCAAGAGAAATGAAGAAAGTCTTTTCGATGCCTGCAGGAATGTTGGATTAGAAATTACTGTAATACAGAATATATATATTTATTAAAATAACAACTCCCTGCAGATACAGGCTGCCAATATAGACAGAGTGTAACATTTCCAAATCAGCAATATAACTATAAAGTCAAAGTTTTCCTATAATTAAATTTTTAAACATTATTGATTATTGTATAAGTAGTGACGAAGAAGAGCGAGAGAACCATGCAGAGTGGCAACGACAATATCTTTGATTTTCTTTTGATTTAGGCTGAACCTTTTCCAGGTAGAGAGGAAGTGATGTGGGATGGTACCACGTGCCCCTACCATCAGGCCAATTACTTCAATTGTTCGTAAGTTGTACTTCTGTTTGAAGTATGAAGCGGTTGGTACATATATGGCTTTCTTTTCTTCATTGACTTCTTCAGGCTGCCCCCTATGCTTCTCAAACCTGATCGTGGGATCTAATATGTATCCCACTTCACTGTTAGAAGGTATGGCAATCATATCTATTCTCCTCGAACCTCCATTCGTAGCTAAACAGTGAACTTCTTCAAAGACCTGAAAATTGATGGATCGCAGTTCTTTGGCAATCATAGAGCGATCGTGTGATGGCGAGAGTTGCGTAGAGTTTCTCCTAAAGGGCAGGAACCCAGGACGTGTGCAAGTGTTTCTTTCTCTCTGTGGCATCGCCGACAGAGGCTATTATCCTGGGTCCTACCTGGTAGAGCTTGTACTGCTGAGACGTTGGCTGTCATTTTTATAGCTTCTCGCCATTCGCTCGAGGTAAGGCCTTCATGATGTCGAATCCATGAGTTGTATTGAGTGCATTCTTTATAAAGGTCTACTCCGAGACCTTTTTGTGGGAGTGAAGCCCAAGCGTCGACTTCTTTTTGTCTCAAAATTTTCCTTATACGCTGGGCGTCATAAAAACCAGTACGGGGATCTTTTATACCTTCAGTAACCTCAGTTAGCTATAGACGTTTGACACATTCAGTACTCTCTAACGCTAGATTTCTTGACGATAGCACATGTGGATTTGCTGATTGAGAAAGGACTTTGCAGCAGTTTATATGCTGTAGGTATGCTTCCCAGCTGGCCTAAGTATATGGTCATGGAAAGTCAAAATGATGCTCCACAAAATATTAGAACAGCCGGTAAATCATTTGAACAAGTGGAGGAATTCAAATATCTGAGAAAAGTAATTACAGATACAAATAATATTAAGGCAGAAGTTAAGTGTAGACTCAAATCAGGAAATGCTTGTTTTTATGCAGTTCAGAAACTCTTATAGTCTCGTCTTCTGTGCAGAAATCTAAAAATTAAGAATTATAAGTTGTATTATATGGATGTGAGACATGGCCGCTAACTGATCAGGAAGAACATAGTCTTGAGAGTGTTTAAAAAAAGGGAGCTTAGAAAAATACTTGGGCCCAAGAGCAGGGTTGTAAAAAAGCCGGCTAAAATCAATTTTTCCTGTTTGGGGGAGGTGGCAGCGGGTTGAAATTTTGAAAAAATTGTATTTAGAGCGCTATGGGGTTTAGAGGGAAACTTTGTCTGCATAAATTAGACACCAATGATTCAGTGGTTGTGGGGGTGAGGGTGGAAATTCAAAAATTTTAAAACCATGTCTTGTGGGGTATCGTTGAAAACCTCTTGATGAGTAATCTTTAAATCAACAACTAGTTTCTCTATAGCGCTCATATAAGGAGAGATTCGAATTTTTGAAAGTCAATAACACTTTAAAATATACCTCAGCCTGTAGGCCTGCCAAAATGAATTTAGAGGACCAACTGAGGCTAAAATTACCAATGAAATAAAGTTTGAAACATTAAAAATAATAGTTAAATATCTTGAGAACAATAATCCTTGGCCAAATTAAAAATTAAATAATAAAACATATAAATTAATACATAATTAACAACTCTCTTTTTATAAAAAAATATTTCAGTTTTTATTCTACCCTTACCCCAATAAATTCAATAAAAAGCACTATGAAAACTACCTCAGCCTGTGCCCTGTAGGCCTACCTAAAGGGATTTTTTATACTTATTTCTCCATCAGTTACACATATCTGAAGTGTAATCACTAATCACCTATCGCTGGAATTTTGTCAAGCCATAGAATCTTTACATCGTATGCCGGCCAGTTCTACATCAATCGAAAGAGTTTGGGTTAATCCAAACAAAATTGAGAAACAGACTAGACAATGAAAAAGCCCAGAAGCTTGCATACATCAACAGGCAGAATAAAGCAAATATGTCAGAGTCTTATGATGAATGGTGAATTTACCGTATTTACTCGAATATAACATGCACCATTTTTGTCCATTTGTAGATTTCAAAACTGAGGTGCGCCTTAAATTCTAGTACAAATCCGTTTCGTAGGTCGGTGGAAATATTGATTTACATAACAATGCATTGCTATAATTCTCGACTTTGTTCATTTTATCGTTGGCCTACACCACATGAAATTTAATTTCTGAAACATAATGAAAAAATTGTTTTTGTCAGTTCTATAGTGCAAATGTGGAATATTGTGCATTGTCGATTTTAAACTCATTTAAGAGCGATATCAGCTTTTATTGTGAAACATTCATTTAACGTTTTGTTTGTCCATTTACCAATACAAAATAAATACGTCCGAGGATTCCAGTGATGAACACATTAGTGAATAATGATGAGCCATGCCTATAGGCCTACTTGTAGGCCTAAAACTGGCAGTTAACTCTAAATGTTTATGTGTTGGTTCATTATTCTATAAATACTATGACAAAATTCCAAATAAAATATCCTCCTATTGATGCGCATTACATTCGCTAACAAACTCTTTTTTTTATTTATTATGATTTTAAGTTTCAAAATCAGGGTGCGCATTAAATTAATTAATCTGCTAAGACTCTTCTTTATGCTTAAAATTAGCCATCCAGTGTAAAAATATTGAGCCTATATTATGTATAATATTCTTATTTGTTAACCAAACCCTTATGACGTGTAATTAATTGTTACGCAATACCGTAATGGACTGCATTAAAATCGTTGTATATTAAATGTCACTACATAAAATACCATATGCGCGATTCTGCTGAAACGTGATTTCTTTGGTTGACAACACTGCAGAAAGACTGGCGGACTAGCTATGTTTTGTTCCCCCCGACCCTCACTTCCCTGTAAATCCAGCGCAGAAGAAATGGAGTATGGGTAGTAGTAACTTTATTGATGACAAGTATGACTACAAATGCACTCATAGAAGTCCAATTAGGGTAAATGGATGGATCCATCGGTGATTTAAAAAAACTCACCCTATGCCTACTCACGGTCTTCAAGTGAACAGAAACTCTTGTTGTAATATACATTAAATTCATTTGGGAAAAGCTGCATTCAAATTTACCAGTATAATTGGGAATTTTTGATCAATTAAGTACATTTTAAAAATGAACCCAAAAGGTTTACTGGTGCATGTACAGTACCATGGACAGTACCAGAAGAAAAAATCACTGGAAATGTATTTTATATATATATATATATATATACAGGGTGTTTCACCAAGTTTTACCGCCACTTTCTGAGTGCATTCTTGAGGACATTTGGAACAAAAAAATGTAAATACAAAAGTGCGATCTGACTTGTAGTTATGTTGTTAATAAGCGTTTGAAGTTTCAACATTCGTGACAAAATAGCAATAAATTCGGCAATAAATCGGCACAGAAATTGAAAGTAACAAACAAAATGGGTTTAATTCACATACTTAACATGCATTTCACCCTTTATCTCAGTTTGCCATCAAATTTTCAAAGATGCCTCCCTTTACGTCCAAGTGCTTTAACACGCGGGTATGAACGGTGCGTGTTGAGTTCCATAATTTATCAGGACTATTCATTATTACTGTTGCACGTCCGCTATGTTGAGCTCTGTTCGCACCGAGGCGTTCATAAATATCTACATTACTCCGTAATTATTTAAGATAGGTAAAACTTTTATTAGGAAAAGTTGTTCCAAATAACGTGAGGAACATGCTCTGTTACTGGCTATAAAACTTTGTGAAACACCCTGTATATATATAAGTTTGAAGTTACAGCAGAACTCCAATTATCTGGATTAATTGGAAATGGCCTAATTCGGATAATCAATTATCAGGATAATTGGATAAATCATGAAAAAAAGTACAGTCGAACTTCTGTATAACGAAGAACCCGCATGTAGCAAAATTTTTGTTTGATCCCGGCAAATTTCCTATCTAATAATGTTAAATGTAACTCTCTACAATGATGAAGCTATTTTAGGAACACCCTTTTATAATGATGTTTCGAGGTTGAATTGTGACCTGTAGCTTAGCCATATGGATGGTAGCTGGTATCAGATCAGTATCCTTTCCAGCCACCAAAGTTGTTTTCTCGGTGCCTGATATCTGTTACATTTCTTAGAAATTCCAGGAAAGAAAGTTTCATGAGGGGTGGAAAATAGGATCACTGAGGCTAAACTCATCCCTTATGTGTGCAAAAACATACTGTGAGTTAGGTTAATACTTCAACATGTATGTAATGTGCAATTAAAACACCATAACGAGCAACTGTTTTAGTATTATAAATATTAAAAATCCCGCCGCAGTTGACACGTAGTTGAAGATACAGGCGAATGGCCTGTGAAACGCATCCTACCAAATAATTGGTAAGTGAAGTCCAAGTGTGTTAATCAGTTCATATTAATAAAAACTGTTTTAGTTTTGCCTTAGCTACGTGTTGAATTTGCTTGTCTTTCTCTTCTCTCTTCCCACCAACTACGAGTTTGACATTTCTGACAAATGGCTAGGCTCAAAGCGTTCCACGATCCATTGATGATGTTAAACCAACCAGAATGGTAATTTTTTTTAGTGTGCAGGTGTAAAGTAGCTATGGTTACAATTCAACGGAACTCAGTAAGTTAAGTAACAAAATTAGCGTTCTACTTCTTCCCATGTCCAATGGAAAATTTCCGTGGTATCACCCTTGCTGAATCACCTCGGATGAGTCGTGGTCATCATCCCATGGCTCCATCCCAGGTCTGGACCTGCCTTCAAGCACTCATCATAATCACATCAAAGGAAATAAAAAGAATCATGTGCCACTCTTATTTACAGTAAGATATAACAATTAACTATGCAGTTTCCATGGATATCCAGCTAACTCCATGGATATTTATTCTGCAATTGCTGAGATTTTCATCAAGTCTCTAAATATAGCAGGAAACTCGAGTACTATGTCGCACACGCAGCTGCATAGCTATTTAGGTATGCAACTAGGTGTCCGGCATACCTCGAGGTACCTGTTATATTCAGATCAACGCTCCAGTTCTGCTTCGAGACTTCTAGCTGCTCTACACTCTCTGAATATAATGGGAAACTCGAGTACTATGTCGCATACGCGGTTGCATAGCTATTTAGGTATGCAACCAGGTGTCCTGCATACCTTGAGGTGCCTGTTATATTCAGATCAACGCTCCAGTTCTGCTTCGAGACTTCTAGCTGCTCTACACTCTCTGAATATAATGGGAAACTCGAGTACTATGTCGCATACGCGGTTGCATAGCTATTAAGGTATGCAACCAGGTGTCCTGCATACCTTGAGGTGCCTGTTATATTCAGATCAACGCTCCAGTTCTGCTTCGAGACTTCTAGCTGCTCTACACTCTCTGAATATAATGGGAAACTCGAGTACTATGTCGCATACGCGGTTGCATAGCTATTTAGGTATGCAACCAGGTGTCCGACATACCTCGAGGTGCCTGTTATATCCAGATCAACGCTCCAGTTCTGCTTCAAGACTTCTACCTGCTCTACACTTTCTGAATATAATGGGAAACTCGAATACTATGTCGCATACGCGGTTGCATAGCTATTTAGGTATGCAACCAGGTGTCCGGCATACCTCGAGGTGCCTGTTATATTCAGATCAACGCTCCAGTTCAGCTTGGTGAGTCCTGCCTGCTCTACACTTTCTAAATATAGCAGGAAACTTGAGTACTATGTCGCATACGCGGTTGCATAGCTACCTAGGTATGCAACCAGGTGTTCGGCATACCTTGAGGTGCCTGTTATATTCAGATCAACGCTCCAGTTCTGCTTCAAGACTTCTACACTCTCTGAATATAATGGGAAACTCGAGTACTATGTCCCATACGCGGTTGCATAGCTATTTAGGTATGCAACCAGGTGTCCGGCATACCTCGAGTTGCTTGTTATATTCAGATTGATGCTCCAGTTTACTTCGCATTTGTTTAATTCACTTATTTGGTTTGCATTTTGGTTTATTCAACTTTTTGCTGAAAGAAGAGAAGAAGACACAGAAGAGAATATGAAGACTGTATTTCAGTCTGAATGTAAGTAACATGTATATTATTATTGTTTATTACCATTTTAACAGCTGAGTTTGCTAAATGATTAATGCAAACCCAGCGACAATGAGCCAGAGGCATCTGGTGATACCCGTCCTCTATGAGGCTTAATGCAGCTTATTTCTTGTTACTGTGTAACAAGAAATAAGCTGGGGGACTGGATGCAGCATTAATCATTCCACAAGAGGCTGGATGAGCAACTGATTTGTTCACAAATTTAATCTCTTTCACTTCAGCACAAATTAAACATACTGAATGCATATGACTTGATGTTTTCGTGGCACTGAGAAGTAATACAGTCTTCTGTATAACAAAGATTGATATATAGCAATATTTTTGTTTAGTCTCGGCGAATTTTCTATCTTAATAATGTTAAATGTAACTCATTATAACGATGAAGCTATTTTGGAGACACTCTTTTATAACGATATTTGGAGGTTGAATTGTTACTGCAAACCAGTAGCTTTGACCTATGGATGGTAGCTGGTAGACCTATATGATCAGTATTCTTCCCAGCCACCAATATTGTTTTTTTTAGAAATTCCAGAAAATAAATGTTTTTGAGGGCTGGAAAATAGGATCACTGAGGCTAAAATCGACTGCTGGCATGGTCAGCCCGGGTTTGACCCCTGGTACCTCTAAGGATATTTCTGAGGTAGGGAGGTCTGGAACAGGGTGCACTCAACCTCATGATTCAAACTGAGGAGCTACTTTACAGAGAAGTAGCGGCTCCGGTCATGAAAACCACCATTAATGACCATGGGTGTAGGCATGCTGACCACATGCCCCCAATCCTGCCATCTGCCTATGGTAGATGACGCAGCAGTCAGGTGGTAGGCCTTGTCCCTTCAGGGATGAAGTGCCACAGATTTTAGTTTAGAGGCTAAAATCATCCCTTATGTGTGCAAAAATATACTGTGAGTTAGCTTGTTACTTCAACATGTACATAATGTGCGATTAAAACACTATAAAGAGCAACTGTTTTAGTTTAGCCTTAGCTATGTGGCGAATTTACTCGTCTTTCTCTGCCCTCTTCCTATCAACTAAGAGTTTGAAATTTCTGACACATGGCTAGGCTCAAAGCGTGCCATAATCTGTGATGTTAAACCAGTCCGAATGGTATTATTTTAGTGTGCAGGTGTAAAGTTATGTTAAGTAACAAAATTAGCGTTCTACTTCTTTGCATGTCCATTCCATGAATTATCTGTAGGCCTAGATTACACAGTTTTCTGCATGTGTCCCTTCAGGGATGAAGTGCCACAGATTTTAGTTTAGAGGCTAAAATCATCCCTTATGTGTGCAAAAATATACTGTGAGTTAGCTTGTTACTTCAACATGTACATAATGTGCGATTAAAACACTATAAAGAGCAACTGTTTTAGTTTAGCCTTAGCTATGTGGCGAATTTACTCGTCTTTCTCTGCCCTCTTCCTATCAACTAAGAGTTTGAAATTTCTGACACATGGCTAGGCTCAAAGCGTGCCATAATCTGTGATGTTAAACCAGTCCGAATGGTATTATTTTAGTGTGCAGGTGTAAAGTTATGTTAAGTAACAAAATTAGCGTTCTACTTCTTTGCATGTCCATTCCATGAATTATCTGTAGGCCTAGATTACACAGTTTTCTGCATGTGGTCGTTCTAATATTTTGTAAATTACAGCCCCTCAATGTAACAATAACCCTCATATAACAATACAACTTGCTATGGTCCACAGATATCGTTATATAGAGGTTTGACTGTAATTTCCTTTTTTTTTTTTTTTTTTTTTTTTTAAACTAAACTATACAGTACTGTAATTACTATCTCGTAAGCTGAACTTATGCACGTGAAAGAAAATTTCCTAAAAAGGTGCCAGTATTGTGTGGATGCAAGAGGAGAACATTTCCAACATCTCTTGTGATGAGGTACGTGTTTATTTTCATTGTAATTTTAACTGTGAATGTGAGAACCTCAATCATTTCACCGATCGCGGCTTTATTAGCGTAGATATTTCACCCAATCGCTCGGGAGTTGGAGCTGTGCCCACCGCGACGCAGAAACCCGCGTCATTGGACAACTCTTGCGTGGGACTCACTGTATAAGGATGGCAAATTGTGGTGATCGATAATGGATGCAAATCATAGCCATGACTTTGTTGAGATATGTGGAATCATGAGTTTGCAGTTCACAACTGGTTCACGCAGACATTACAATGTTAACTTTAAGTTAATGGTTATTAATGACGCCGAGGCCACAAACAACTGTGGAGGGGGAAGAAAATTTGGTGATTCAGAAGCGAATGTTCGTAAGTGGTGTTAGATGAAGAATAAATTAAAGAATGTCAGTTCTACATGAAAAGCTTTCAGAGGACCTAAGCAGGGAAGGTTTCATGAATTGGAGCAACACGTTGTGCAGTATGTGCGAAAGAAATGGAATAAAGGCTTCCCAAGTTGTCAGAATGAAGGGGTTGGAGACAAGTAGGAAATTTCCAACAGCAAGTGGCCCGCAATTCAAAGTAAATAGGCTACAGGCTGGTGAGGGTGATGAAAAAGGTGGGATTTATGCTATGGTGAGGCGCAGAACAAAGCTAACTCAGCAACTATCCATAGTGTTTGATGAAAAACTAATAGCATTTCAGCATCTTTTATTAACAATAGTTTGAATTTATTAAAAATAAAAATTCTCAAAAAGCCTCTTCAAAATAGGGGAGGTCATCTTAGATCCACGGTTGTCTTATAATCAGGTAAATATAGTACTTGATAATATCATACATACAATGTATGTAAGTCAAATATTGAAATAATATGGCAACAATAAATAAACAAGCTTATTCCAACTCTAGAAGAACATCAGGCACACTAAAAACGAAGTGTGGTTACTTCCTGTTGATGTTACTTGAATATCGATGAATGTATGCTATTCGACACATTTCATATTTTATGGATAGTGATTACATTTCTGTTTGCAAATGTCTGTCACTCTCTCTTTTTTTATAATAACAACAATTAATTTGGTTGTACTTCTCAGCATAATATTTGAGTTTAAGCATGAAAAAATATAAAATAAGCCAGACTTATTTTGAAAAATAGAAGGTAGTTAGTACTGAAATTAGGCATTTTATTTTACCTTAAAGGTAAAGCTGAAGCTCTTCTTTACTGTCCTCTTCAGATGAAATAACATCAGAACCAGCAGCTCACTAGTACTAAAGATGTAACATAGTCTTAATGGAATCTTTCTAAGGGACTTAACCAAATTTCATGGAAATCCTGCAATGAAAACAATTCAAACTAGGCAATAATACAAATTATCAATGCTCATTAGTCATTGCATTAGGAAAATCAGACTATCGTACTCTTTATCGATTCCTGGAAGTTGTGAGCTTGGTTCATTCAAACTCAAACTTTAGTAACCTACTGTTATGCTGGGCATACACTCATCGAGCAAAACTGCCCTAAGCAAAACTGCTCTAAGAAAAATTGTTTTTGTTTAAATATGCAGCATAATCCCAGTCTAGAGGACCCATTCACACAGTATGCACATCTGCATGTAATTTTTATTTTTGTTCTGAGCGAGGCAGGATGACCAACTGCTCACATATTGCTTACCAGTACCAGATAGTCTAAATAATGCACAATACTACCCACATAGTTAAGCGTGCAAAGCGGAGGCAGCAGCTGTAGCGAAGCGCAAACGCATTTATAGAATAATGTCAACAGGTTTTGAATATGTGCCATATTATATCTCCCGCGAGGTGTGTCAACCTGTTTACCCACAATTATAGCTGTACTAGCGGTATGAAGTCACACCTCTAACGTCCATTCACAAGTTTCTTCATAATTCAAGGACAGAAAAATGGCGGAAAACAAGCAACTTTTCACTAGGTCGTGATATAAAAGAAAGTGTATCATTTAGGGCCAATGGGTTGGACCGAATAATTCACCAAGACAACATCTCCTCTCCACACAACTAACAACAATTACCTACAAAATTCGTGTGATATTAGGTGTTTTATGAAGAGGATCTCGGTTTTAAAATACGGGTCCTCTACAATTGGATTTTACCAGACCTTTTTAAAGGTAGAGCACTACCCTTAGCTGAGCAAGTTTGCTTTCTGGAACTGAAGACTTGATTAAATGTACTTACTTTAGTTCAAGGAATTGATTAAAGGGGTACTGAATGAAATTTTTCACTTTATATTGAAATAAAATATGATTCTCCTAGTGTAGAGTCGAAAACCCATTTCTTTTATGTTCGCTCATTCTCATTCTGTGAGCAATTTAAATTATACTGTTGTAAGGCTGTGATGTCAAGCGGCTAATGCGCCGTCAGCAGTTTCAGTTTGGCTTGCTCTGGTGTTGTGGTGTGAAAGGTGCCAGTCTTGTATTCCCTAGTACTGTTATTGTGTAGTGTAAGTGAAGATGCGTGAGTGCAGTGCTTATGGTTGTTCAAATAATTCTGGTGTCCATAGAAGTGTTGGTTACTATGCATTCCCTGATAAAAACAAGAAAAGACGTTTGTACAACAAATGGGTTTCTTGCATGAAGGGTTAAAATTTTGTTCCAACAAAAAATTCTAGAGTATGTGGAAAGCATTTTAAAGAAAATCATTTTAATGAATCAACTATAGTAATGGGGGTATAAGGTGGATTTTTACATTATAGGCTAGTTTACTAATATCACTGTTTCGAACTTAACATAACCTAACACTAATAAGCCATACTGCGACGATGGTGGGAGTTATTAGACTTTGCCAAAGAATGAAAGAGAACAGTGGAAAGAACAAATACTTGCCACACCCTACTCACTAACGGGACCCGCCTAGCAGTGCAATTTGAACTACTAGGAACGTCAGGCCACAATGTCATCTAATAGGCAGAAGGTGAAACGGGGAAAAAATTAAATTATTTCTTCTTTCTTTTCTTGCTTTTCCCGTCTCCTTCCTCCCTTTCTCTCACCTCCTCGTCACCCTACTAACTTACCTACTTGGGACCTATTCCCAACAATAATTTCAGATTGATCGGTATTTGAACCCAGGACCACTAGCATCATAGCTAGTAACCTTAACCACTATGCCACGAGTGATTGATGAGCAGTGAAGGGAAAATTCATCTATATAGCCTAACTTTAGGGAGCTTCAATACATAAGAAATATCCATTTTGGTGCTAAGGTCATTTATTATAACCATTAAATATTATGTTACCTCTGAAAATAGCCATTTTGGTGCAAGGGTCATTTATTGTAATTGGGTCATTCCATGTGAAGTGACCCTCAAGGTTTGGAAAATAAATTGCACAAATTTAAAGGAAACTCCATATCAAAATAAAGATGGTTAATTACTGATTATTAAATTAGTATGCAAATTTGAAATGCACTTCATTTCTTGGTGTAATCAACTTCCAAACTTGAACTTATATATTAAAAAGAAACTGGTGCATTTATGCATAAGTTGACAACTCTGAGATCAGCAGAACTATCGACTGACTTTTTTTTATTGTTGTGTAATCTTGAAGATACTACTTCTCTTGTGTTATTCAAGTGATTATATTTTGGAAAAGTAAGTATCTACATTTCCTATTTAGTCAAAATAACATTACTGTTTTCTGTCACACCCGGAACGCAAAAACATGTAAAAGTTTGTTTAATAGTGGATATATGTATGACAGCATGTTACTGATTCCCAGAAGTGAGGTTGAACACATGCTCTACACCTTTCAATAACAACTTTTTTTAATATCTGCAATGCAACTAGCTTAAAAATGTGTTCTGGGTGTGACATCTCCAATATATTGGTTGCTTGGCTCTCCACTTCTAATTACAGTATTTTTATATCTTATCGCAGAAGAGTTCTAATTAAAAACAAATAAATTCAGGAACAAAATAAAGGAGAATGAAGATGTTCATGAGGAACATTAAAGGAAATAGCGGCAGAGGAATAAAGAAAGAATACTCAAAGCAAAACGGGCAATAAACCGTGATGAAAAAGCCCTTCAGCTTAAAAGACAAAGAGATAGAGAGAGACAGCCACGTCACAGGGAGAAAGTGAAGAAATCTAAGTCATCTGATATTATCTGAACTCCCAAAAAGAGTCCTCCTCAATGTAGTCACTCTTTTGGAAAAGCAGATTGTAAAGTTTGCGGCATTAAAAGGGAATTTTATGCTGAAGTGAGAGAAGTCTACTACGAGAATGATAAACTATTGCTCAAATATATGCAACCATCAGGAAAACCTTGCATTTGGCCAATTAAAGAAGATCATTCACATAAGAGTATGTCTGTGATCGTTCCCAAAGTCAGAACACAAAAATTACCATAATTAATTAGAGAGGTCAATTTGTTTTCAGTTCTTTGGCAAAATTCTGCTTAAACATTGTTAAACAGTCGTAAAACAGTGACTATATGGAAACAAATAAAGTATTTCAATAAATAGTTTCAAAGACGAATTTAATTCTCACTTGTCCTTTTTTGTCACACCCAGAACATTTTCAAAAATTCCGTTCTTCTATAAAAATGTAAATAATTTTTAAAACCTTTACATATTCCATTTAAGAAAGTTCCACTTTAACTAAAATAAAATTCTATTTGTCTCTTTGATTAACCACAGAACAGAGTTTTTACTTTTTCTATGTTCATATGTAAAAGTACTGGACAAATCAGTCACACCCAGAACAGTAAGTATTTTTTTTTTATTACTGCTTTCTGGATTATGTATAAATCTGAAAATTTGTGAACAAGAATATTAGCAGCTCAGGATCACATAATAAAAATTAGAAAACTATAGGTTCATAAACTTTATTAATATAAAATGATAAACTTCTTAAATAAGCTCAAAAGTGTCACACCCAGAACTGTGGAATGACCCAATTGTGAAATAGGCTATTATGCTGGTTCTGAAAATAGCCACTTTGGTGCAAGGGTCATTTATTATAATCGTGAAATAATATGAAATATATTGACTCTGAAAATAGCAGTTTTGGTGCAAGGGTGATTGTACTGTAATGACATTTAATATCGCATAGTGCAGTATAACATGCAATACCGAGGGGAAAGGCTTGCAGCCGGCCTTGAACAGCAAGCAGTTTGAAGGCCGAGTAGGAGAAGGTAGGGGAAGCAAGCTTCACCATAGCAATGCGCAGCGGAGAGTGGAGTGAGAGCCAGAGTGCGGCAAGTATTTGGTTTTTGCCAAGAACAGTGAATAATGAGCCAGTTAACTAACCTAACCTTTACTGGTACTGGACACTATATACAATATACAAATGGTTTGAACTTTTCTTGGCAAATACTATGTAATAGTTCTTCACGGGCTAACAGCCGAATCGAGGATTTAAAAAACTCCAAGCTTTTGGACTCCATCTCTGAGTCTCGTCAGGGAAACTGGCAGAGAAGGCGGAAGGGCCTGTAATGTAGGCCGGAGCAGTTGGTGAGTTCCAGCCAATGGCAATGTCAAAAAAGATCTGTTCAAAATTCGCCTGACAAAGGAGAAGACGGACATCACAGGGAACCCAGGATATGTAGGTCTCTTCTTTAAGATGTTGAGGGCCAGTTTCCAAGCCCCGCTAAGAGGAAGACCTTTGTCTCTGTTTATAGTGTTGCTGCTGAGACTGATTTCAATCGCCTCTTTAACAAGCCAATCCATATCCTCGTTCGTCTTGTCCAGGATCTTGGTCTAGTCATAGAGAATTCTGTGATCTTGCTCGATGATATGCTGTGGTACTGCAGACTTGTCTGGATAGAATACTCTGGTACACCTATGATGTTCTTTGCATTTGTCTGCCATGGTGCGTCCAGTCTTGCCGAGATATATCATCCCGCACTCTCATGGGATGCTGTAGACTCCAGGAGACTTCAGGCCTGGGTCGTCTTTCACTGATCTAAGGTGATTTTGAATTTTTGGCGGTGGAAGCGACACCGTTTGAATCTTGTGTCTGCATAAAATCCTCCCGATCTGATAGGAGACAGGTCCGCAGAAAGGGATGAAAGCTCTATTGAGTCATTGACAATTAGAATCTGGGTCGGCTCTTTTCTGTCCTTCCACTTTAACAGTCCTTTTCAGGGCCAATATAAATTCTCTGCTGCTGTATGAATTTTGAAGAAATGTGGTTTCTAGATGAGACATTTCTGTGGATAGACTGTGAGTGTCAGCAATGGCTCGATGTAGCAAAGTTGAAATGACTGACAGTTTCTGGGAAGGGTGATGGAAACTCTGACCTTAAAATACTTGGAAACCGGCCCTCAACATCTTGAAGAAGAGACCTACATAACTTGGGCTCCCCGTGATGTCCGTCTTCTCCTTTGTCAGGCGAATTTTGAACAGATCTTTCCTGATGCTGCCATTGGCTGGAACTCACCAACTGCTCCGGCCTACATATACAGGCCCTTTTGCCTTCTCTACCAGTTTCCCGGAAGATGGAGTCCGAAAGCTCGAAAGCTCGGAGTTTTTTAAAACCTCGACTAGGCTGTTAGCCCGTTAAGAACTTTTACACAATATACAAGTCAACATTGTTACCTCATCTGAACTGTTATCAGACTCCTGGGATAGGCTATGTAGACATTATATTGGGGTTCATTGTTGGAATCATCTACATCTGAAGCAGTATCAATAACAATCCCTTCGTTTAATCGCCAGCAGCATAACAAGGAAGGACCACAATATAACAAATGCCAATACTTTTAAAAACATACATTGGTTGCGATTAGGTGAAACTACACGAGCTGACCCAACCGACGTCAAGATGTAAACGGTGCAACTGCAGTCAATAAGCATTCTACTTATATCATTAACACTGCTGAAACATTAAACGTATTTTTAAAATGTATTAACATACAGATTTTATATGAAAAGAGAGATACAAAGACATAAATACCTTTCATTCTTCCAAAGAGCCTTGAACATCCAGCACATAGTGACGCCATTTTGCTATCAACAGTACAGCCAACTGAAAATTTTTGAAAGAGAAACACCAAAATTCCCTTTAATAGGAAAAAATGTCCCGCCAGCTGAACACATGGTTTCAACGATGATAACTATTTGAAATGTAACAAGCCTATATGTTATTATTAATTAATTAATTAATTTAAAAAAAAAAAAAAAAACTACATACCTAACTAATTACAGCCTTTAATTGGGTCAACAACATTGTAAGACAGATGCAAATCTGATAAATATACCAGCATTTTCATAGAATTTTTGGGGGTTATTTTTTAGTTTTTGTGTCTTTTTTGCAGTCATTTTATAGTTTAAGTATTTTAAGTCATCAAAATCTGGCCCTGCTATCAAAACTCACAAGCTGAATTTTGATAATGTTTAATGAAATGTATTTCTGATAAAGATTTCCACTGAAAAATGAAGTTGAATTAAAATTTTGTACCAAAAACTTAATTTTCGCAAAATACATATATATATATATATATATATATATATATGTATATATTCGTGTCCTTCCTTGAATGTAAATAGACAATATTTTGACATGTGCATAAAAAATCTAAGATCTGCTCTTTATCAGTTAAAAAGGTATCAAAAAATAAAAATCCTTCCACATACATTTTTAGTTAAGTTACTTCAAGGAACATTTATGAAAAATTAGAAGAAAGTTAAACAATGTGTCTGGTCGGGACTGCCTAACAAACACATTTACATAGAAACAGGCATAAAGGCGATAAATCGAGTTACATGAGAAATGTACTGGAATGAAATTTTTGTAAAAAGAAAATATATTTCATGTATTTTTTCTTGAATGTAAGTAGACAATATTTCATCCTAGAAGTGTCTGAAACAAAAGAGGTTCACCTAATCAAGGGTAACAACCACAGTTTTGAATCAGTCACTAGCTAGGACTATCTTTATTCACATGAATGTGACACTAAATATTCATTTTTTCACAGTAACCATGAATCCTTTATTAAAGTGAGGCAGAAAGAATAGGTGAGTTTCTCAGAACAACTCCTTCCACCGACTACTAATCTTTCCATTCTCCTTACAAGTAGTTATGGCTGTATCTCAATGAACATTCACTCCCACATAGTAGCTTATAGTAGGACAAGAAAAGTATTTCTAATAGGGTGGCCATTTCTAAAATGTCAGAAAGGAGGACACTTCTTTGGTAATCTAGCATAGTATAAAACTTCGGGCATGGACGGCTGGACAGCAGATATTACATGGTATAACCCTGACTAATTTTACTTAATAACTGCATTTATATAAAATAAATTATACACTGCTTCATTGCTTTTTGAAATGTACTGAAATTCTTTGACCCACTGAGGATTAAAAGAAGTCTTTCGTTTTGGCATTCTGGTAATTGAAGAAAAACAATGCCAAACTGCAAAGAATGTACAATACAAATGGAGACCTGAACAACAATCAACAGTACGGCCAACGCCACGTACTGCACCAAACAAATGATAGTACGCTATCACTGTATGGACAAGCGAGCCAACGTTAGGACTATTCAGATTTTTCCGCGGCACCAATGAAACAAATGATAGTATCGACAAGCGTTCCAACCTTAGGATTGGCAGGAACATACGGGAAAATACAAATTTTATTAATACGCTTTACCAATCCATCAGTGTCTCGAAAAGGGGGACAAATCAACGTCCGGCATAAAGCTGCGCCGGATGGAGGACTACCTAGAAAAAAGCCTTACAGTCCGGCTAAAAGCCGGACGTCTGGCCACCCTAATTGCTATATAATATTAATGTTAAGATTTCAGTGATATTTTCAAATGGACACAATATTTCAAATGATTATTGTAATTAATAAATTAATAATCGATAAATATTTTAAAAGGATTATTAAATATATTACTTTATTTGCATTACTTTCAAAGCTACTTGTTGGACAAGCGCAACATTAAATAAATATTGAATTTCTAGCTTTTTCATTATTGTTTCATTGTTATTGTTTATGAATGAATTACGTGTGCTAATAAATATGTCTTTTAATTAGTTTGCTGTTAAATAAATTATTTAAAAATACCAACAATTAAATTAATAAATGGAGGAGAAGCCACAAGCACCTGCTGGTAGGATATGAGACAGGCATGTCCCAGAAAACCCTTTTCCCACTTCGTGATATCATTAGGATTTAGGAGCAATCTTTACTTACCTATTGCTGGAATATCGGACACATTGACACGAAGGGAAGTTCACTACACAAAAATATCTCAATCAACATTTGAAGAGCTTACTACTTCATCTTCAAGGTCATTCCCGCTTCTGTTGTGTACTCCATTTAAGCAGTGGCATAACGTGAGGGTAGGCTTTGAGACTGAGTCTAGATTAAATAAATTGCTAAGAAAATAAGTGGAATCATAAACAAGTAAATGAAAGCATCATCAACCAAGTCAATCATTATGACCCATTAGTACTATCATTAAAATATTTTTAGCCGCTGCATACCCCACTTCCTACTGTTATTATAAGTCAACTTGTGGTTCCGCGTGCTTAGGCAGCCTTGAAATCCCATGATGCGGCAGCGGAGGCGAGTTGAGACTGGATGGTGGTCAGCCAAGTTATAGTCTCATTCAAGTGCGAGTTATATGACTTTTCCCACTGAATGTTAACCTACTCATTCAGAGAAGACAGGCTAATTCCTTGCACAAGAGCGACATATGGCACCACCGCAGAGACTAGAAAGGTTTATCGGGGTAGTAGTATCATCCCTCAGATACCTGCTCACTTGAAACCAGGATAACATAAACATTACATTCTCATTGCTGACCTAAACTGTGCGTTTGATTACGTTTCAGTGTTGCGTGTGAATCTAAGGTAAATTACCAACTCCTGAAAATGAAAGTAACCAAACATTTCAAACATCTTGATACAGTAAATTCAAATGGTTAACTAGTAGTTACAACCATAAATATCGTATTGGCTATTTGGCAGGGAAAAGGATGGAGTGTTGAAGGACTATAAAATGTAAATATAATAATAATACCGGTAGTAATACTTTATATATGTCGTATAGGACATTGCAAAATCGAATACATGTGCAAACATTCCCGTTATTTAAAATGCTATTAATACTTGAGAATCGTGTCACTTAAATAATCATTATAAATTTAATTTTTAAAACATAGTTTACCCAGAACACAATGTAAAGCTACACCACTGCATTTAAGACATCTGGTCTTGGAATGGCTTGTACTTTTTCATACAATTATGGTGCACAACAATTATCGTTCTATGTGGCAGTTAACCTACAGAAGGTAATACTTCCAATACTTCATAAGGTCCTTTATACCGAGCCGTAAACTTTTTCACCTGCCCTGGTTTCACCATTGGGTTACTGAGGAATACTAAATCACAATTATCCCTTCCCTGCTTGCTTAAAGTGCTGCTTTGCATAGGCCGATTTTTAGAATGCCTTGCCATTGTTTGTTCTGTCCAGGTTCCACATGTTTTGAAACTTACCAGCCCCACCCCCCACAAAAAAAAAAAAAAAAAAAAAATTGTAGTGTACACTTTTCCTTCTCGGTTACTGTAGAAGTTCATGATTCCCCCATGGCATTATGGCCTATTCACATAGAGCTTCACCATCCAACAGTTCTGACATCATGTAATGGCTCTAGATTTACAGGGTCGTTATTCAGGTGGCTCCATGGTGGTTTAAGATTTACTACAACTAGAAACCTCTCTTTATTCAGCTGAATCCCTTCGTTATTATACACTATTCACTCTAATGACCCACCAGGAACCAGCAATTACTTAAGTCACTTTCCCCTTCAAGATTATTACCCGAGTGCTTCTTTCCACTCAGCAACTACTGGCCATGGAGAGTTCCTGACTTGGAGCTTTCAAGATTTAACATCGGAAACTCTCTGTGACCCTAAGGCTCTTTTCACACTGGGTCACTTGTGACGGTCACCGGTGACCGTCGCGGTGACCCACCCAAACACAAGTGATGCTGCAATGTCTACTCCGAACACTTGTGACGATCACCGGTGACCGTCACCGGCGAAGAAGCATTTGTTTAAATGGGAGCATTCACACTGGATCACTTGTGACGGTCACCGCTCGGTCTCCGCATTTATGATTGCCAACAATGCAAGTTGTGTATACATAATTCAGTTGTATAATTGAGCTCAGCGAAACTAGTTATCCAGTTTAGATTTGATTAAATACTGAAGATTTTATAAGTGAGGTGGAATGTCAGCCTGCCATTTGGGATATCAAAAGCAATCATAAATTGTTTTATCATGTAGTAACTATTGGCAATACTAGCGGTGACCGTCACAAGTGACCCAGTGTGAAAAGAGCATACCTGTATTTCCAGGATATCTGGAGAATGACAATTGTCATTGTTTTCAGAAATATAGGTTCAAATGAACTAAATCAAATAAAACAATTAAATAATTAACTGAAAATGTTCCAGCCTTCTTATTGAAGGAAGAGCTAACTGGACAATTCAGGAGTCACCGTGTCAGGCATGCCATTCCAATTATTATTAAGTATACCAATGATGCCAACTTGTGAATGACTACTTGCATACTTTACCCAGAATAGGCTATAAAGAAAAGAGGATGTACCTTTATCGATAAATATTGAGTGAATCAGGTCTGTGAGGGCCGATTTCAGACTCATTCTTATAATTATGTCATTTGACTGATTTATAATAATAATAATAATAATAATAATAATAATAATAATAATAATAATAATAATAAATAATAATAATAATAATATAAAAAATAAACAAGCTAAATAGTCTGTTTTAGAGGGTGAAGAATATGTAAAAACATAACAATCAGCTAATCACTCTTAAGGTTAGAAAGGGAGCATGAGTCGAGTTCTGAGTATGATAAACAGGGCTAGGATTTATATGAGCCAGTAATAACAAGTGGCTTTATATGGACTAAAAGCAGGTAAAATATGAACTCACATGTGTGAAATGAGCCAAAATGATGGAAAGAAGACTTCTTTATAATGATTTCAGTACTTGTATGCGACTTAAAATAAAATAACAAAAGCCTACAGATAATAAGCCATGTGGTTTCAACTTCTGCTATGAACTGCTGCCCAAAAGAGCATCACAATTTAAGGAGAAACCAGGGTGACCATATCTACCTACCCAAAAACAATTTATCAAATTGCTGATGTTAAAAACCAAAGTGCAAAATTGACAAACATTTGCCCTTGTAGGAGTTTAGGTTTGCTCAAGATGTACGTTGTAAAAATCCAACACTTCCTTTTAGGCATGCTGTTAAGATAAACCATCACTAGGGTCTGTATTTTTTGGTAAAATAAAATGGCTGAATTCGGTGTTAACTTCCTTCTATTTTGTATTTCGCAAAATAAAATATTTTATACAACTGTCCCTATGGGGATGCTATGGCACTCTGCATGCTGTCTTCTTTTTTAGAACCAGGAAAATTGCCATATTTGAGGTTATAATGTTCTTTAAAACATTCATACATAAACTCAGTTTGTTCTTAAGAAACAATGTGATATGAAAGAAAAATAGTGAAGTATAACCTAAAATGACATAATTTATAATCACAAAAGTGCCAAATTAAGGGCCTGTCTTCAAAAAAGAGAACGTCTGGTCACCCTGGGAAAAACCAATGCATCTCAAGTACAAATTCTACAAGAACCCCTGATGAAGCATGTCAAATTAGGTAGGCCTACCCTTTCCACAAATATTCAAAATAAAATTACCTATTAAATTGTAGAAAAGTGGAAAATTATGGACAGTAAAATGTAGCCTATTTTAAGTCACTACAAACATATTTTGTAAAAGCGTTTAAAACTGTCAGTGGTAATTTGTCTAACAAAAATATATATTTAAATACAAATCCTAACCCTGGTAATAAAAAAAAAGTGGATTGCATCAGAAATAGAGAGAGACTTTAATATAAACTAAATGCGCATACAGTTATGTGCACCTTACACAGAATTAAACCAAATGCTAAGAGCATAATATATAATGCACTACTAAACATAAACTATTTAGGCCTAATAGTGCAACATTGGCCATGGTAGGTGACATCTCTACCCTGTGTGTTGTAACATTAACACTAGAAACAAACAAACGAGAGATCAGACCTATCGATGCTGCTAATACAAAAATCTTTATACATGTACCATACACAAATAAATGGAATTACAAGTTTTCTTTCAAATTTGCAAAAGTTGTGTCATGTAAATTAAAAATTATTGTATTATAAAATTAGTTTTGTTTTCATCTTGTCTCATTTTGAAAAAACTTTTTTTCTGGTACCCTGTTCCAAAACTTTCTGAAGAACAGAATCTTGTTATAAATGTAATCAAAATGATGGAAAAAATCCTGAGTATGTATGAAGCCTCGTGTGAGGTCAGAGGAGGATTTGGAGGGGATGACATTTGAGATCAAAGTCAAGAGTCAAATCATTATCCAGATTCGATGACTTATCTGAGTCAAAGTTGAAAGTTGGTCCACATGAAGAAAAAGCAAAATGCACCGTCACATGTAGGAAATTTTCTTCAAGACTGGATTTTTGGAAATAATGTTTCACAACATTAATTTGGACATTGTAAGACATTTAGTTATATTACATATACAATGTCTATACTATCAGGCTCATTTCAGAATGCATTTCGTTTACTTGCAAGTTATCTGAGGGGAGAAAAGCCCACTCTGTCTTATGAGTATAGTATATTAAAAATAAAAGATAAAAATATGGGAAATATTGTACAGATATGCATGCAATGCAATATACTGGAATTGAGCCTGACATAATTTGGAAAACACATACGAGATTATTATTCCCTTGTTAACTAACTTCTCTCCTCTAACCTCTGAAATGCCTCTGTTGCATCCTCCAACCTTCGACATGCCTGTCTCGCTTCTTCTAACCTAAAGAAATCTCCATCTCCATTGATGAGACTTTTTCTCCTGTCGGTGCCATTTTCCTTCGCCTCCTCTGCTTCTTCAGCATTATTTTTGGGTACAAATGTTGTCCACTCATTTGTCTTTTCATCCAGGTACTCTATACTGTTTAAGAAAGTTTTGCCTGAAAACAAAGCATAAAAAACGCACACACTTTAATCATTTTATTTTATTTTATTTTATTTTATGAAGTGCCAGTATGGTACTTTATGAGATTGTGTGGGGAACGGGAAAATGTCTGTCCGTCTGTCCGTGTGTCTGTACGCGCGATAACTCAAATACGCTTTATAGGATTTTAATGAAACTTGGTATATGCATTTATAATGTCCATGGGAAGAACCCTATTGATATTGGACCAAATTGGTTCACTGGTACCGGAGTAAAACCCAATTTAGTGTCTATTTTAAAAGCGCCATAACTCAAATACGCTTTATCAGATTTTCATGAAACTTGGTATAGGCATTTATAATGTCCATGGGAGGACGTCTAATGATATTGGACCAAATCGATTGGCCGGTACCGGAATAATGCCCAATTTAGTGCAACAAAAGGCACGATAACTCGAATACACTTTATGGGATTTTCATGAAACTTGGTATACTTATTTATAACGTCCATGGCAGGAATCCTATTTATTTTGAACCAAATCAGTTCACCGGTACCAGAGTAACAACTTATTAAAGGTCACATTTTTTAAAAATCATGTCTGTACTACAATGCCGCATTTTTAATTATTTGAGGGCTTTGTCTGCAGTGAAGTCAGATGTTTGTTTACTTCGCTGGTGTAGTTTAAATTGAGTATTACATGAATACATGTTATATGCAGATGGTACATTACTGTGAAATAATTAGCGGAGTTATAGCCTATGCCACGAATTTTGTGAAATGTTGATATATTTTAAGAATTTCAATTTGCAATACATTGAGATTTGACAAATAACACTATTCCTTCATATATGCTTATCAAACTACATGGTCAAGTTGACTGAGTTGGCCGAATGGTAACGTCTTGGATTCGTATTCTGGAGGACCCTGGATCAAATCGCGTAGCCGCCGAATTGATATGGATTTTTTTATATTTCTTATTTTTATGTGAATGCGCGATTGTCAAGGTATCACAAATCTGTAGTTCTGCTGACGCTGGTCGATTTTAATCTGATTAAATAAACTTATTTTCTGCACATCATAATTGCAATTTCAATTGATTCAACAAAATCATACTGGCACTTCGTTATATCAGTTTACCTGATTTTATTTTATTTTATTTTAGTATTTTGTTACACAATAACACCAATTTTGCTCAATGTTATTTACATTTAACAGATTAATCTTTTGAAATACACTGTCCCATCAGCTTTAGGAAGTTCATGCTTAAAATGCATACAGTACTTTTTAAAAGATTGTTACTGATGGATTATTTATACAAATTATAAGTTTTCTAGTCTCCCGAAAGAATTTTATTGTGCATATAAATACATACTCATGATCTTTTAAAATATTGTGTTATATGGGCAATTATATTATTATTCAGTTAATGTGTGTGATGCTATAAGGAGAATATTATATGAAAAATTTAGTAAGATCCCTAAATCTAGTTTACCTGGAGACTGTATATTAATTTATGAATGGTAGATAGCAGTTTCTTTTTTCAACCTAAAAACTTCATATTTACTGACATAATGGATGCTCCCCCATAAAGGACTCACTCCTTGCATTAAAAATAAAAAAATAATTAACATGCCTTGCATAATAGTCACATCTCATTTCTCACAAAAAATCATTTTAAATTAAAACATAATATAGTATAAACAATGACACTTATTTATAATAGTGGATAAAACAACCTGGAGGGCAGGTTGAAATGTTGTGTTTTGTAAAAAGGTTGTTTTATCCACTATTATAAATAAGTGTCATTGTTTATATTATATTATGTTTTAATAACAAGTATAGTGGAAAGAATAGGACCATAAATTATTATTATTATTATTATTATTATCATCATCATCATCATCATCATCCCTGTCATATGTGCGACATATTCAATATGTATTGATGTATTGATATGTATGTTATCAAACATTAGCTGGGGATTCTTTTAAATAGTGTTTTTTTTACTACTTTTTTTCCCCTTAAATAAAGGATACACCCTAGTTTTTGTTATAAAAATCTGGGGAAAAAGTGCATCTATTATGCGGGTAAATACAGTACTACAAAGTTACACTAAAGATATTGTTCTGAACCTGACTGGCAAGTTGCTTTGCAAATACTGTCAAATATTTTGTTTGAATATCAACAGTCAATTGCTGTATTAATTTATTTCTACTAGTATTCTGTTTCTAGAATTCTAGATGCATAAAAACATGGTTGAGAACCGCATAACCTTTATGTATATAAACCAGAAGAACAGGAACAAAGAGAAAGTCGGGAGTTGTTTAGATTGTGACAGGAAGAAGAACAGGCAACTCTAGCTTTCATTTAAATACAGTAACCTGGGCATAAGTGAGAGTAGAGAAATATACATACTGTTATCATAACTTATAACCACTTTTATCAATTCTTATGAAATACAGTAAATATGATTAATTTATCATGGATTATGGAGTTACTTATTATTTAAATCATTTTACATCATCATCATTTTCATCATAAACCTGTGAAAATCCCTGTAACCAAGCCATTAAATCTGCAAGCAGTGATATTCATTAACATTTTGTAACTAGCCCATGGAAGAAAATGTTAGTAACAAACTCTCTGTTACGAATTCAATGCCTGTCAGCCTTGTTTAAAATGTATGTAAATAATCAAGATGGCTGATATCTGTAAATAGCTAGTCAACTGGCTGGTGAACGATTTGAATTTTGATGTAATAGCATCCATTCTTATGCAAAGGTGGTACAAATCGTTAGCAGCTTTTAGTGATAATTGTTAACACTGTTAATAATTAATTATTAATTATAATATGTGGGTAATCTTTTCTGTAAGAAGAATTGAAACTAGATTCCTTCACGACATAGTGATGATGGTCCATGGACAATAGCGTACTAGAGTGAGTGTCGGATTTATGCTTTTCATAAGTATAGGCCACTTTATTTGCACCGCCCCTTCCTTCTTCCTAAAAGTTCCCACCTATCATAATCACTCATTTGTAGGCCTTTATTAGGTAATAAACAATTTTAAGTATTAAAACATAGATTACGTAGGTACTGAAAAATGAAATAAACGAATTAATTAGTCATAAAGTAAAAGTAAGTGAGCGCCCTCTTAAATCTGCCGCCCCTAGGCCTCGGCCTATACGGCCTATTGACAAATCCAGGACTGACTAGAGTGTATTTTTTCCATGATGTTGGGAAGAAAACTATCATCCTCTATGTTCAAACTATGATGTGTGTATAAGGACACATTGCCTAGCTGCACATCTAGTTAGAATAAAAATATAATAGACAGAAGAATGTACCATCCGCAAGGAAAGCAGATCAGGGATGGACTCAAATCACTAACCCCAATGCACCAACCCAACTCAACCCAACCCAACAAAAGCAAGGCAATTGTTCAACTCTATAATGGACTGCCAATCAAGTTTCTATCCCTTGAAATATATTATATATTATTATTATTATTATTATTATTATTATTATTATTATTATTATTATATTGTGCATTTTTGTTGTCCAGACAAACCAAATTTTGTATTGGAGTTATTTCCTAATAACGAAGTGTGTATATGACACAACCTAGTGTAACTTCTGCGAAATACAAATATATTATTACTAAAATTGCACACTGCTGATGTAGAACTATTCAACAATAGTACAAGAAACTTTTTATCAGTAAGGCTGTAGGTGCTTACCCGAGAATCCACCAACTGCATACAATCGGTTCCCTATAACTGCAACACCCACATTAGCTCGTGCTGTTGTCATGTTGGGGCCAGGGGTCCAGGTTTTCTCTTGTGGATCATAAATCTCTGTTGAGCACAATGAGTGAGTACCATCAGAACCACCTACAGCAATTAGTTTTCCTGTAACACAAGAGAAAAGCACTTAATACAAAAAATGCAGCATCAAACAATCTAATTCTTAACACTTCACTCAGGTTAAGACTAGATATGCAAAGACTAAATATAAACAACTGAATATGCATGATAAAGAAGCATATAAAACATGAGCCAGAAAGATGAAATTAGTGTTTATGTTGGTACAAAATTGTGTTCCTGAACATTATTTCCCAGCTTTTCTACAGGTTTCTATGGTAGAAGGATCATTCTCACAGCTGTTCCTTGAACAATATAACATCATATTTGGCAATTTTTAATAGAAAAATATATTTTAAAAATGACCAAAGTACCAACTATATAATCCACGTTAATTTTTCTAGTGATTCCACCAAAACCAGAGAACCAACCTTTGAAAACAGCAAGCCCACAACCTCTCCTGGCTGTGATCATTCCTTTTGCATATGTCCATGCATCAGTCTGGGGGTCATATACTTCAACGGAACTGAGGCAGTTCCAGGCATCACATCCACCTGCTGCAAATACCAGGCCATCCATGGCACACACCCCAGCTTGATATCGGCCTAAAACAACAAAATCATTACACATGTACAATAGTAATTTGAACAGCTCTTGGCTTCAGTTCATAAAATGTCATAATTGGCTCTAAACATAGCATTTATTATGGTCCAAGACTCTATAACTCTATAATTAGGTCACATCCAGAAATAAAACATATGAACAACAAAAAATTCAATAAGTTTATCAAAAATCTTATTTCATAGTTCAAAAGTTACTTCACTCTGTACTTAGTAGACAATTAAGGAACGATTTTATTTGTAATAACTCAGGGTTTCAATTTTTGTTCTTACTACTTTTCCTTTTTTCTTTTTATTATTCTGTTCTTTCTTTTTTATTATTATTGTTTAGGTATTGATTTGATATTATAATTTCTTTATGTATTTGTAATTTGTATTTTATAATGTAAATGGCTGAACTGTGCCCGAGCACGAGCGCTTGCTCATTCGGGTGGTTTTGTTTTGTAGAAATATTTTGTATAAATATAAATAAATAAATAAATAAAAAATATATATATATTTTGTTTAAATGAGCAATTTATTGTCAAACATTAAAAAAATTAATAACAGAAAAATATCTGACTTTAAAAGCAATTTACATGGCTTCGTTTCAGTTTGGCAATATTCACCATTTCAGTTATGAAAAGATTCATCAGCAAACATTGTTTCCACTCTCCCTTCCTTGACACATTCACGCTTCACAATTTATTTTTTATTTTTTCCCCTGTTCCTTTTAAATCTACCCTGTCTGTCTATTAGCCATCTGATGATTAATCAGATTAGTTATCAGGTTGGTTATTCGTCCGTGTTGTTGTCTCCATAAGATTTATCCTCTGCTGGGCAGCTCTTACTTCCTGTCTACCCAGAGATTATAGGAATATTTCAAATGGATTGGGTATATTCTTGGGGGTTTGGAGTGTTCTGGAATCGGTGTACCAAGCTGAAAACTCTGATTTAATTACTGCCCAAGACAATTTTCCTCTATAAATAAAATCTATAGAATTGTTTCTTTATTGGTTATATACTTATAATGAGATATGTTTTACAAGAATGCAGTTAGGCATTTATCTATAATAAGAGGAAATGTTTGTCTGTTTGTCTACCTGCTGTTCTGTCTGTGCATCATGCCCAGCGAAATGTACTGCATGCAGAGATCTGAAATTTTAAACATAGATTGACTGAAGGGTGGCCGAATCACTTCGAAGCTGGATTTTTAATTTTTGCTTTCGTTTCTGAGATAGGGGTGAAAAACTGGCAGAGAATGTGAATTTTTTGCACTATTTCGGCAGTACATTTCGATTGTCAAACTTGGTAATAAAAGCATTACAATTTTGTTCAATACATTGCATGGAATTATCGATCCCTTTGACTCTGTGAGCTCACCCTGGTCGATTTGTTTGTTTATAATGTCAAGGCATGCAGAAATCTGAAATTTTCAACAAAGACGAGGAGGGATAATGAATGTAGGATAGGCAAGAATTGATAGATTTGGACGGAACTCACCATGTTTTCTGGGCTAGGGAACCTGAATCTGAGATCTTTTTCCTAAGCAGCATTTACTAATCGTGGAATCAACTCCAAAGTCAGATTTTTAGCTGTTTCATTATAATTATGAATCATTTTGTTTATGAATGATTCGCATTTAAGTGAATTAATTATCGTGGACAAAGCCACAGGCACCTGCTAGTAAACATATAAGCAAAAAAGTCCTTAAAATAATAACAAGCAATTGACAAAAGACTTTCATGCCTATATTACTCTAATAAATAAATGGATCTTTAGGACCTAACCTTGGCAATAAAAAAAAACTACACTAATATATGAAAGCGATCACATCAGATTTAATCGAACATTTCTGGATATAGTATTATTTATAATCACCTGTTTGCAATGGTGCAATGGGAGACCATTTTCCTGTCTCAGGATCCAGAACATCACACTGTTTGATGCCAACCTGACCATTCCAGCCTCCAATGCAGTAGATTCTGTTGTTCAGATCGCAGACTCCTGTCAGTATGAAAATAGTTTTGTTCAGATTTAGAACACTTCAAACGCTGGTCACAAAGGCAATTTCAAGGTTTCAGGAGCATTTCCCGATTCTCACAGCACTAATCTATTAAACAAGTTCAGATTACTCACCATTAAGCCTGAGACTGGAAAGCGACAACACTAGCTCAATGACGCCATGAGTGTCACCCACACAAAGTCATACAGAATACACTTCCTCCCGCTACCACAGCCAAACCTCATCAATACAAATCCAACACTTACCAGGTAAAGATATTAACATTTGTGGACTAAGCCTTGGAGGTTCTATCTGTACAATTTTAAAGAGCTTCTTATTTCTAATGCTAAATAGCAATATTGTTCAATGGTATTATCATTCCCAAAATGCATTTACTTATCTGTTAGTAGCCAAAGACAAGAAACAGAACCTGAATAAATAGGATTTACCTTTGCTGGTAATTGCCTAAAATAACTGAACAGTTCAATTCAGTTGTTTCATTAATTAATTAATATTTAAATACCAGAAGAGAAAATGTATAGCTTAATTCAACTGACTACCTTTTATGATAACTACTATTCTGTAAAGTGTACGCAAAGTTTTCCACTCATCCCTCTACCCAGAATTCCATGACTTTAAACCCCAGGAATTAACATTCTGGAGAGTTAGAAGGATTTAAAAAAATGTTCTTTCTCACATTTAGTTTGAGTAATGCCTATTCGATTTGCTTTGCTATTTTGACAATGTGTAGTTTCTAAAATAAGTGATACTGTTCAATAAGACAGGAGTAAAAAGCAATTTATGTAGTGTGGAAGCAAATTTTCAGAATGGACTGGTCCCCTCATAAGTATACCAGTGCTTGAGGTGTCAGGAGAAAAGAACCGAGATGGTGTTCCCTTTCTTGCTCTCAAGAATACCTTGATAAAGGCCATCGACAAAAGTTAAATAGGATACATACCTAATCTTTAACATAAATATGCAGTATGTTTCTATTTCAGTTATGACAAACGTACGCAGACAATTGGAAGTAAACATCCTACCTACTACTATAATAAAACTAACCATGAACCTGAAAAGGGAAAGACAGAATGCATAATTCATAACATAATAAACTACATTATCAAATTACATGAACGGTAAGTGTAGAAGCCTCGCCATCTGATTTCAGTTTGTTTTATCCCTAAGAAATTACGATGATTTTTACAGTCAAAATTATGTCAAAAACATTCTGGGATGGTGACACTTGCATAAAAGTAACAGGCTGGTTTCAAGGAATTTAAAAAAGAACTGGGATGCCATTCCATCCCACCTCAAGCACTGTATATAACTAAAAAATCTAATAGCATTCAAAATGTGGTATAAAACTGGCTGTTTATCGAAACAGAAGTTTTTAGGAATTATTTCTCAAATAAAACAATTATTGATGAAGCAGATTTCTACATTACATTTACAAATAAATCATTACAAGTCAGATTCATTGACAAAATTAAAAGACAATGGATTTTGAACATGCAAAATAACTTTTTCAATGATAGAAAATTTTCTTATTCTATAAAAACTATGCACTGCTTTTGATATGATATTGAACTTATTCATGGTGTATTATTCAGCATAACCAAAATGCCCTGTACTTAGATATTTTGTTTCATAAAGGAGCAGAATTGAGATGAGCTTCAAAACTCTTAAAAGCACTCTTAATATTGTGGGCTGAAACAAACTAATAACAGCTACTTATTTTGCACAGTAGACAAATAAATATAGAAGAGACATGAATAACAGTCCATTAATTTCATTAGTCCATTAGTTTCAAAAGAACATTCACCATTCACTATTATCTCACAAATGTATCATTCATTCTAGAAAATTCTCAGAAAGAATCATGTCAGCATCCCATAACCTGATAATTTATTCACTATCCTTTATCTTTTGATGGGGAACATTATTAAGAATGAAAAAAGGAATACAAGCTCTTAAAACCTCCCACCATTCTTGGATAGCACATGGTAGTAATCTCCTACCTAGGTCTTTTAGAATGCTTTAAAAATTTAAGAAGCTGTTTAGAATTGAAAATTATGCTATCATTTGCATTCATGAGGTTTCTCTGTTTTGATATACGCAAGAAAAATAGATAGCGAACTCACCAAAAGGGAAAATGTATTTCATATAACCTCGGAAAAGGTGAACATGGCCTAACTGAACTATGTTATTTTTGTGCTGGTTTTTTAATTTGTTTCTTCTAAGCTTTCTTCAACCGTCCCCTCCTCTATCAAGGGATGCTGAAAAGGAAATCGGAAACAAACAGACGTTTTAATGACTGCAATGTGAAAGCTTCTGTGAGGGTTTCCTGAAATATAAAATTAAATAAGTGAGAAGTCAACTGCTGCAGAGCTTACCTGACCAGACACTAACTCTGCCTCTGAGGGCTCACGATATCTGGGAACAAAACTCAAATACAAAAAACTGTGGAAAATGCTCCTGAATTGTGTGATCATGACATACAAAATGGAACTGTTTCTTCCTGTCATAATCTCCAGCAATCCTGCTATGTATTTCCTCACATACAGACCAACGAAAGTCACTTTCAGAAAAAGTTAATGACTACATAAATAAATATATAAATAAATAAGTCAAGAACAAGAAGTCTAACCCTGAATAACTGATCCTACCAGAACTAAAACAGCAGAAAGATAAATAAATAAATAAATTAATGTGAATTTTACTAGAAATGAATAAGCTAATAGAATATAAATTTTTCTATTATAATATGCCGATTATTTCTTCGGTAGCTCCAGTACAAAAAGATCAAGTAGTAAGTTTTTAATAACAGTTACAGTAAACCCCCTTTTTAACATTCCTGCTTCCTGAAATTTCTGATTTTCTAAGGACTACAATTCAAAGTCCCTGCATAATAATTACTAAAGCAAGGCATTTGATAAGTTTGCATCTTTTTTTAAATGAAGGTTGAAAGATAGCCAGAATATATACAAATGTGTATCACGAATTAATTGATTAAATAAAGGCAATTTTTTTGCATTTTCAGCCATTTTCAAAAGTTTGGTCATTTTTTGGGCATTTTAGGTCATTTTTTGGGCACACATATAGTTTTTAAAAATAAAGTTATATAACATTACATTTTGAACTTTTCATTATTATATCTGTTTTAAAGCTTGTCTATTATAACCTTAAAAGCAAATAACTACAGGAAACAAAGCAGACTTACAGCATAACTGGAAGAAATGTGCATTTTGAACTCTACATTTCTAAAAAAAATGGTATAAGCAATGCCCGCTTCCCCTACTTTTAAGGAATGTGCATAAGGAACTCATTGAAGCCACTCTCTCATTGGAGAAAGAGAAAACAAAATCCAAAAAAATTCACGTATTCCCCTTGGCCATACAAAAATTTTGATCTAGGTTGAAAAAGCAAGAAATTTTGTCAAATAAAGAAATCAGCGGTAGCAGACCACAGTTGGAACAGTAATAATGAAATCTGTAATGAGGACAAATGTCTATAAAACCAACAAAAATAGTTATATATGAAAAGTTGAAAACAGTTTAATGAATTTTGAAACCCCCTCAAGAGATAAATTTTATCATAAAGAACATCAACCTACAATAGAGGGCACAGAAATCTCCGAACAATCATCTTTGTTTACTTGGTAACAGAAAATATGGATAACTTCCACGAAACATGTTTTGCAATTTAAAAATAATTGTAAGTAAATATTTAGTGAAGTTTAAAGTGTTAATTACAATAATTTATTCAAATAATACAAATTAAGTTATACCACTGTAAAAAGTTCCACTAGTTAAACAGCAGACTTTCTGACATTTAATATTCTGTTTTCCTACGGTTAATAAAGTTCTGCTTAAGCACAGTACTTGCAGGATACACATCTATCACATAATTCCTCAGGTGAGAATTATCAAGGTAGTACAGATAATTAAATCTGTTTTATGAAAATGATCCCCACAGAAAAATGTTCACAAAAGATTGTGGTTCTGGAAAAGCTAGAAAATCTGTTATTTTATAAATGTTCTCCAGATTCTGGTGTTTTAAATCTGAACAGAACATTGGTGTTTATTGACATTTTAAAGAACAGTTTTCTTTTGTAAAAATAAAAATATTTTCCCAGTATTTGGATTTATCTGAAACCAATCTTGGAATTCCAACTTGCATATGAACAACTAAGACCCTAACGTTTGGAAACAGTTTTTCAAGATAAAAGATGGCTCCATATCAGTTTAAGATCCTTATAGCATCTGCTAATCAGTATCATTCTTTCTTTTAATATGTGTAAGAAATTTATTGCATAGAAATTTGAAAGAATACATATATTTAGAATAGACACATAAAATAGAAGGGCTTAGGATTGCAGACTGCTGAAGATTACAAGATTCAGACTACATTTCATAAGGTAGCCATAGATCAGTTCTGTTTATATTGCTAATTGCTGAACAAACTCTTGGGTAAGGAGAAGTCTAAGGAAATCTACTTAGGAAAGTCACGATCATTCCAAATTCTCTCACACTTCAAAGATGAATGGAATTCGCATAATGTGCATCAGCAAAAGTTCTTTTAACTGCGCAAAATGAATTTGTTTGTGGAAGTCAAGAGGTAAATTTAGTTTTTATTACTTTCTAGAAGAAGAACAAATAAATTCAATATTATTACCGTATATTGTGATTATGTGAATTGAGTATAAATTGTTTTACTAGATTTTGTCTGGAGTAAAAGCAGGATTTGCATAAGAATTTATATTTCCATTAAAAATCATATTTTTTCAAATTAGAGAAAATACTTGTTAATCGTGAATTATATCCTACAGTAATTTAATATTAATTACTTCATTGTATTTATGTCTGTAACTAACCAGTACTTAATTTTTAATTTATAACAAATTTTTATAGCAAGATAAGAAAGTAAGGTTAGCAGATTGTAGAGCCTCAAGATATAGATTTTTTTTTTTTTAATGTTAATCTTTCTTATCCTTCTTTTTATGCCTGTGAAACCGATTTGTAGGCAATACAATCTTCAGTATTATACTGCAATGCTAATTCTAAAATCTGATGTCTACAAAAAGAAAGCAGTTTTGACGAATAAAAACATAATCTGGTATGCTTAAAACATCTTCACTTTAGGGGGTCAGTTATACAGGAAAGCATTGTTTTGGTGAACATGTTAGTTTATCTAGATCTATTAACACAGAATATATTTTCTAATATACAGTCTCTCTCAAAAGTAAAACTAGAGCAAATATAATCTAATGCCAAAGATGATGAGTGCATATCAATGAATGAGATACTCATCACTGTGGTTGAGCATTCAGTAGTTGACAAACCACAGAGATAGAAAAAAATTATTATGGGAGTTTATTTAGAACATTTCCGCTATTTTATGGTGTTTATTAGGATCAGGATTTTTTAGGATCCAAACCATTCTTTCAGCCAAACTAATGCACACAAGAATGAAAGAAAACTCAAATGTATGAACAGTAAAGAACATAGTCACTAATATTTCTTCCCAATTAAAGGTAAGTTGTAGACATCAGAAACAAAAAGATATTCCTACTTATAATTTACAGACTCTGGTAATAAAAACCATTCTTGATAATATAATAGTCATAATCTCGGATTAGCTACTTAATTTGCAAATTTAATGAGAATATGAATGGTACTGTTGTGATTGTTATAATTATTTAACAATATCACAAAAAACTTAATGACACAGAAGTAATATTTTTAAAACGTAACAACTATAGGAAACAAAATTTTCAACTGACCTTTATGGTATTTTATTACTGAATCTGCAAACATTCACAGAATGTTAGATTTTTTATTTTCTGGTAGTTTCAACTGTGAAGCTGAAATTAGGTTAAGAAAACATTTTGATACATAAATCAATTACTTTTATCATGCAAAGCAGGCTTTCATCAGGAAACCCCTACAACATATAGCAGTTTTTCTTGCTAATGAAGACATTTGGGACCTCAATGAAAGTTCTCGTGTAATAAAACTAAGTGTTTTACATTAAAAAATGTTTTCTTATCTTAATTCTTGAAATTGTCTGGTACACCTTAGTATTAGTGTATTCAAGAAATAGGATTTAGTTTCCAATTTGTTCTTTTCAACTCATACTAATTGAATTCAGAATGTTTTTGCCAATCTTTCTCATTAGGTTTAATAATTTACTTGCCCAAAATGAGAAAATATAGCATATTGAATTTATGGGAAACTTGACTCCGGATAAGAAACACAAAAATTACATTAAAGCTCTAACATTCACTGCAATGTTCCACTCTTTTCAAATACAACCAACTCCCGATGATCGGTGGACGGATTATCTGGTTTGCAGATTATCTGTGCACAAAAATTTGAATTTCCTGCACTTAATTTCGAATTTTCCACAAATCATTTCAAATTTCCCACACTTTATTTCAAATATCCTGCACTTTATTTCATCAGATTTTGAATTTCTTGCGCTTTTTCATCATACATGTACAATATGGCAATAAAATGCAGGAGATTCTAACACAAGTGTGGGGAAATTCAAAATCTTCCTAGGATTATCTGTGTGTGTTTTTTTTAATTTATTTATTTATTTATTTATTATTATTTGTGCACGTCCAAATTAACACAGATAATCAGGAGTTGGTTACATAAATTTTATCTTACAAGGGAAAAAAAGTAACAGAAAATATAACAGTTTATCCCAAGGATTTCAACTATATCAGTCCTGCTAAAACAGCTCAAACAGTGTTTGAAACAGCCCCATTCTTATAGTAAAAATGAAGATGGCAAAAGACATTCCTACACAAAGAATAACAATAATAACAGTAATAAAGTTCACCATACAAACTCAGCTACTTGCCTATGTTGCATCTGGCAAGAGGAAGAGCGGTTATTTGGCTCCACTTCTTCTTATCAGGATCATACATTTCGACTGTGGCTAGCTCTGTGGTGCCATTGCTTCCACCTATAGCATATACCTTTCCATTCACGACAGCTATGTCAAATCTGCCACGTGCTTCCTTCATAGAGGCTAATGTGTCCCATAGATTTGTTTCAGGGTTGTACATCTCCACACATTTTAAGCATTCACCTCGATCATAACCACCTGGAAAAATACAAGCAATTTTTTTAAGCAAGAAAAGAAGACAGGAAAGGGTAGAGGTTTAAAACTTAAAGAGAACTCTAGTGCACATGCAAATATGTGTAGAGTTTTTATTACCATAATTACTTGAATCTAATGCACACCCGAAATTTGAAATTATAAATCATAAAAAAAAGAGTTTATTGGTGAATGCAATATGCATCAATGGCAGGATATTTTACTTGGTATTTCATTTCACACTACAGCAGAGTTTGGTTAATTCGAAGCGGGATGATTTGAAATACTGTATAATGTGAATAAATATTCATTCCCCTTGACATTCCTAAATAAAGGTTATGTTAAAAAAATTGCAATTAATCCGATTTTTAAAAGTTGATTTTGCATAAATTGAAGTCGTAATTTGTCTCACGTTCAATTTGTAAGGACTCCAAGAATTTCAAAGCTGCAATGAATTTCCCAAGAATTCTATATTTTGAACCCTAGTCTCTTGGCAGGAAGTAAAGTATTTTTATCACCGTTATCTCTGTGAATTTCCCAACGTTGACGAGTGCATTTTACTGTGAAGAAAGAAAAAAAAAAGTTCATTTAACATCATAATAACAGTGAGGCAGCTATTAAGGTAAGATTCACTACAAATAATTATTATTATTTAAGGCAATGAGCTTATTTTTTACATTTTTTACAGCATTTTTGTTTAAAATGACAGTTTGGTTAATCCAAAAATTGGATAATTAGATTTTTTCTAATTCCCCTTGGAGTATGAATTACTGAGTCCACTGTACAATGGATTTGTGAATGCTGATGAATGGTGTAATGTTTTGGGGAATAGTGGAGGGAGTCGCTGATATCTCTGCATTGAACCCTGCTTTTAATAACCTTGGTGTTAACAAAAACACTCCAATATTGAAGTGTATTTCGTGTATTTAAGCTTGAGTGTCAAAATAATATGTTTGCTTCTGTGCATACCGGTAATAGGCCAACTGAACTTGACTGTTGTAAAAGTGTGTTTGCTCTGTGCTATAACAGTGAGTAACATTTAGAAATGATTAATGCCCGGTTTCTATAAACTCGTGAAATACCTATGGGTAAATTATCCATGGGCAAATTAGTTCCTAATCACCCGCAATGAGATAATGAGGAAGGCCTTGGAGTTGTACAGTTAATTTAATTCAGAAGGCTTTGATTCTCATTGTTTAAATTATTATTGATTCTATGAGAGGTTAAATTTTATCCAGCCATCCATGAAAGGATAAATTAACCCGACGATTTACCCTTGGAAAGATCTAGCCCGAGTTTGTAAGAACATTTTTTCATATTTACCCAGTGGACATTTATCTAGAAACTCGCCACAAGTGTATGTGATTGTTACCTTTAAATTATTTGAGTTTGTAAAAGTTATTCTTGTGTCAATTCTGTCCATTGGATAATTTACCCATAGGTATTTCGCGAGTTTATAGAAACCAGACATAAGATAGGAAATTTGCCCGGACACTACTAATGATTCATTTTGAATATGGGCCTGGTGTCCCCTGAAGAATAAGGGAAGATTTCTTGGCATGAATGTACAGGGTGCGGCAGAAAGAACGCCTCGATTACAGAAGGCAAATATATCCAAACCCAATAAAATATGAAAAAAACTTATGTAATTCTTTGAAAGTACACATGATGCCACTTACATGAACATGTTTTGAAAAGAACATCATTCAAGTGGTGGCCTCCATTGTTTGTACACTGATTGAGCCTCTCTCGGTAGTTGTCTATGACTCTCATTGTCATTTCGGGCGGAATAGCAAATTCCTGTTGATTTGCCTCCTTGAGAGCTTCCAAAGTTTGGGGATGATGTTGGTACACCTTGGCTTTCAGATGTCCCGTCTTTGGAGCCCGAAATGTACGCGAAAGGCATGCTGCGTTCTTGCGCTGCATTGCTGTCGGCGACTCGCCATTTTGAATAAACTGCTCTACAGCATAAGTGTGATGCACTCCTGAACAAGCCATGGTCTAAACTAAAACAGCACCTAAGTTGCTGTTCGGCAATATTCACCCTGCCCCTCTGCTGCACCCTGTACATGAGCTTTCCTTAGTAGAAAAAAACATACACAGTACTCCAAAATGAGCAACCCTATCCTGGACAAATTTATAGCTCAATGTAAATTCTAGGGAAAATATTAAGTAATGCTAGCTTACCACAGACAAGAAGAGAGTTGTTGAGGTTCGCACAGCCAACTGCACACTTGACGGAGCTCATGTTTGCCATTACACAGTACAGGTCTGGTTTCTCTTCACTTGATGGTCTGCTTGCTACTGGCGTGTTTACGGGAGACGGACTTGAGGGCTGGTTCAGGCGCAGCATTACGGACATTGTGGCCAAACATCCATTGATTGTTACCAAAGCTAGGAATGTGTGTTCTGAAAAGCAAATAAGCAGTTAAGATATGTTATCATCATATTAACAATTCATTATTTTCTATCTATTAATAATCTTAAGAGTAAGGTAAAAAACTTTTGTGTATTTTTAATTTTTGGTTTCATTAAGTGAAAAATAGTGAAATGGTAACAAAAATACAGAACACTAGCCCTGGAATTCAAATATTTCACTAATTCACAGAAATTAATAATATGGCAAAAATCCTGAATAGAGAGGGAAAGAAAGAAAAGAAGAATTTGGTCAACCTGTTCATAAAGAAGGTGATTTCATATCTTTTCCATCTATAAACTACATAGTATAACCAGGATGACCAGATGTCTTACATTTCCCGGTCATGTCCTACATTTCAACTCTGTGTCCAGGAAAAAGTGCAAAATTTAAAGTCCACTTTGCAAACATTCTGCCGTAAGATGACTAAACATTCATATTTTTGTCGTAAAACTCGGAGTCATTTCTTAGGTTTCTGGAAAACAGCTCATCTCGATTTCTAGAGATATCACAAGACAAAATTGTTTGTTGCTATTGGCTGCATATTTGTAGCAGGGCAGTCAATCAGTACGCTAAAAATCGCAGGATATTTGTTTGCGTTGCCAGGTCATAATTTTTTACGTTGAAAGGGTTTTCTCCTTAATTTCACCTTAGTGGACAAATGGAAGGAATTAGCTAAATAGAGAATCCATAAAAGATTTGCTCTTAGTACAATACAATTTTAAGCATGTGTCTTGCTCTGACTTTTATAAGTACATTTTAATCCAGCAAAACATTTTAAAGCAAATTACTTCATCAGAGAGATATCTATAAAGCAAGCCAGAATAGCATTTATTTTTTTATTGATATTTTACAGTGATCATTAAATATTAATGTACAGTTATTTTTTCTAGTGAACTCTTCTTTAAATTTCTGTAAGAAGTGTGTACTTTAAGTGCGCTTGTCAAAGGCACACAGCATTATTATTGAGGAGTGCATCATGCGAAGTTAACTCATAGTTTCGAATTAAATGTATGAAATCAATATAATTGTATCTTTTTGGTTTACTTATAAGCTTCCTATATTTTTCTTGAATATCCTATATTTTTATGTCTGCCATTTCTGGAAATGTCATCTGTCCACCCTGAGTATAACAAATGTCAGCCTTGAGACAAATATTTAGTTATCAGATGAAGCTAATGTGAATTGAATCTAAATCTGAGATTACTTTTTCTACTCCATTTTATTTTCTTTCTGCACCACATTTTGAATCATGGGGACAAGGAAGTGAATCGTGATTATTTAGTGTCCTTCAACCTCTTCCACTGCCATAAATTTGTGGCCTGCTGTAAGAATTGGGGCTCAATTTCTTTTTTTACCGCATAGATTAAATCCTGACAATGGTGACATAACAACGAGACACAAGTTAATGACCAGTTGGTGATATGATCAAATGAGAGAATCCTAAGAAAATCAGCCACAAATACAAAATGTTAACTTATTTGAACAGTATTTTCCTCCTTATACCCTCTGATATTAAAATAAACAGACAACACACTGTGACATTGATATTTATGTATAGAATATTAAAAAACCATTAAAATATATGTACAGATTAAAAATTAATCACAAATTGTACAGGTCTATGTTGTAAAAATACTAAAATCTCTATATATATAAAAGGCTTTGTCCTGACTGACTGAATGAATGACTGACTGACTGACTGACTGACTGACTGAATGAATGACAGGAATCAACGTACAGCCTAAACTATAACAGGAAGAGACTTGGAATTTTGACAGTACCTTCGTTTCATAATGTAGGTGCTCACTAAGAAAGGATTTTGAAAAATTCTGATTCTAAATGCCAAAAATTAAATGTTTTTGAAAAAACTTAATCCCTTTTTACATAGAATTATCAATTCCAAATCACAGAATATATTGTTGCCAAATGGTATCAGATGGGCTTGGAAAAAACAAATGAAGTGCACTTTTGACAAATAAGAGAAGTTATCAAAATAATTCATGTTATAAATAAATATTACAGAATGAAATCCACTAAGATAATGGAATCACATAACTTTCTCTACCCTGGACATAGAGAAAACAAAACGAGGTATGGTAATGTGTATATTATTATATTATATCGCAGGTTTTTGGAGAGAAAAGTATGAAAGTGATAATGCTTTCTGTTTAATTTCATCCCCAAAACGGCTTTATGGTAACATAAGAGTGGGAAATTTCCCGCCTCGATATTACAATTTTATGTTACAGGAATTTCTGTTTCTTCTTATTTAAACCTCTACCAGGCTTGCTGTGCACTGTACAAGCGATGGGATGCAAAATTCTAGATCCTCTATGAGCCATAAAAAACTATATCAAGCATTTTCTGAGGGAATAGTTTGAGTGTAATAAGTCGTTCTTCCTATTTCAAATTATAAATGCCTATATAAGGACCTAGAATTTAAAATTGAAAATCCTTCATAAGTTAATTTCCAATTACAAAATACAAAACCCGGGCGATGCCGGGTCTTTTAAGCTAGTGTGTATATAAAATGAATGTCCCTATTGTCGGGAGTCTTTAATGGTTTTTTAATATTCTATACATAAATATCAATGTCACAGTGTGTTGTCTGTTTATTTTAATATCAGAGGGTATAAGGAGGAAAATACTGTTCAAATAATTCTCCCTCTGCAGCAAATATGAAATTTATTGATTAAAAACAAATGTTAACAGTCTACCATCAGTGTTTTCAATTAAGCCTGGACTGATATAACAAAGCAGCTTGGTCCTTAGCTATACATGTGGCTAGAAACCATGCATAAAGGATGTATATAAAAAGGAGACAAAACCCACCTCCCACTCTTGCTGCTGCGATAAGGTTCCAGTCTGATTCTTTCTCTTGTTCTGTCTTCTCACCGATGTCTCTTGAGTATATTAATACCCGAGGTTTGGCTGGTTGTAATGGACCCTTGCGTCGACTCTGCAAACAAGCACCACTATGCTATTCTCTTCTGAACATATATTGCTAAAGGTATTAGAAAGGAGTTCCATAGTTTTAGGTCACTCAGAATAATGGTTATAAGACCAAAAGTCAGGATTATAGTCTGAGAAAGGTTTCTGGAACGATAATCATCTGACATAGCTACTGAAAACTTTCTTTTATCACAAATTTTCCTACCGTTTCTTCAATTATAAGGCTGTTCATGTGGGGGAAGATTAAATATCGAGGATGGAGAAAATTCATTGTCATTGTACATTTTGTTTGTCCAGCAATTATACATTACAGTATTAAGTAGCTCAGTTTTAGAGCTCTTACTTCTAACTCTGGAGACGGGTTCAAATCTGAATATGTACAGTCGGTCAAATAAAAAACGTCGGGCGGTATTTGATTAAGTATCACGAACGAGCATATGCGCATGTACAGGAAGACTTAAGGTTAGGTTCACACACGCCTCTTGTCTATCCATGTATTTTCTTGATTATTTAGTCAGTTTTGTTCCAAAACAAACATGTATAGAAGGCTGTGGCTATATGCCTCAAATCCGCCATATTCTTGGTTGCAAATTTTTATAATATTAATAATTAATAGATTCGCGATGAATATGTTTATTCAAGGAGCATTTTTTAAAGATTTTATTTTATAATACCGGTACTTGTAGTGCAAAATCAATAACTTACGCTCAGCATCTGCAACCAATCTTAGCATCGAAATACGCGTCCGGCCAGATCAACGTTTGCTATGAAAACTTCCGGTCGCATTATAGTAAAGTTCCCACCTCTTAGCTGCTCTTTCATAAATATGGAACCTTCTCGCTGCTTCAGAGACCGAAAAATGCAGGTCAATTACAGCCCTAACCACACTTTCTCTCACGTTAGCATTTGTATGTGGCGATGACACAAAGCAAAATGAATTATGACAATGCATTAAGTTGAATATCGTGTGTTGCGATTTCCGCGATGTTCATTTTTTCCCTCCTTGTTCATATTTTCCCTCCTGCCGCATGGCCTCATATGTTCCGAAAATGACCTGTATTTTGTGTTTTTTATAGGAAACTTGTGAACTAATGCGTCAAAACTTTAATTTTAGCAGCATACGAGTCCCGACGTTTTTTATTTGACCGACAGTACATTAGTACTATGAAGAAGGTATGTTCTAATGTGTGAATTTATATTTTATTTTCAAGCAACTCTCTTTTTACATACAAAAGCAACATTCCAAAGTTATATGAATTTCTCAATAATATCTTAATTTTAAAATATAGTGTGATCAGAACAAACCTTTTACAGTAATTTAAATAAAAATCTTGAATTATTTCAATTTTTCATCTAGTCCCATCCTATAAAATGCATTGTTAAAAAATGGTGTACAATTCGAAATGTCGAATAATTTAATTTATCTTCTTGTGGTCCTCCCAGCTTCAAATTAAGTACTTTGGTAGAGTAGCATAAGCATTAGTTGACTACCAGCTGAGGAGAACAAAGACGTTAACTCAAAACCAGTCCACACAAATTGATATAAATGGAGCAAAATTGTTTTTAATGTGTCCTATGTTAGCATGTATTTTGTAAGCTATATAGTAATATTCATAACACATATATTTTATCTGTATATTTAATATGCAGGGTTTCAGAGAATGAATGGTGGGGGGGGGGGGTATCACAGGGTTCCTGTTCCTGTTAAGCATGCTCCCCACTATCTGACTATCTTAATTTTAATTTTTTTTTTTTTAATCAGTGTTGTTTTTGTACTTTAGGTTAAAGTAATAGTTCTCAGAACATGCTGCCCTGTTGGGATCTACAAAAGGCTTCTTAAACTTACTGTAGAACGAACATATGCGATCATAAGGGATAAATAGACTTCACTCACTTTAGGATTTGCTTGACTGCGTTTTGACATCTTCTTGTAATCCTGAACAATTTCTGTGTCACTAACGTCACCAGTTGGCAACTCTGCACAATCCTGTAGTGAATTGTCCATGGCCAGGTACAGCAAGTGTGTCTGTAATGATAATACAACAAACATGGGTTAAGTAAGCAAAAAAGAGAGAAAGATAAGAAGTACAGTCGGTCAAATAAAAAACGTCGGGACTCGTATGCTGTTAAAATTAAAGTTTTGACGCATTAGTTCACAAGTTTCCTATAAAAAACACAAAATACAGGTCATTTTCGGAACATATGAGGCCATGCGGCAGGAGGGAAAATATGAACAAGGAGGGAAAAAATGAAAATCGCGGAAAGCGCAACACACGATATTCAACTTAATGCATTGTCATAATTCATTTTGCTTTGTGTCATCGCCACATACAAATGCTAACGTGAGAGAAAGTGTAGTTAGGGCTGTAATTGACCTGCATTTTTCGGTCTCTGAAGCAGCGAGAAGGTTCCATATTTATGAAAGAGCAGCTCAGAGGAGGGAACTTGACTATAATGCGACCGGAAGTTTTCATAGCAAACGTTGATCTGGCCGGACGCGTATTTCGATGCTAAGATTGGCTGCAGATGCTGAGCGTAAGTTATTGATTTTGCACTAGAAGTACCGGTATTATAAAATAAAATCTTAAAAAAATGCTCCTTGAATAAACATATTCCTCGCGAATCTATTAATTTTTAATATTATAAAAATTTGCAACCAAGAATATGGCGGATTTGAGGCATATAGCCACAGCCTTCTATACATGTTTGTTTTGGAACAAAACTGACTAAATAATCAAGAAAATACATGGATAGACAAGAGGCGTGTGTGAACCTAACCTTAAGTCTTCCTGTACTTGTGCATATGCTCGTTCGTGATACTTGATCAAATACCGCCCGACGTTTTTTATTTGACCGACTGTACATTATGAACTGGAAATTATGATAAAAATAAAGATTAGAAGAAGAAAAAATATGATAAATAATTAAAGGACTAGGTAGAAAATTCAGACATGAGGAATATCATTCAACCATTTCTTCTCATTATGTGGCTTAAAGATAATACAGAGCTCTCCAACTAGTACAACAGTCCTTCTGTATACTATAGCAGTAGTGAAGTTCTTAATTTATTTTCAACCAATGTGTCTTAAGTGCTTGCAGCAGCGAGGAAGAGAAAATATGAAACTTGATAGGTGGGCAATTGAAAATGTCTAACATGTTACGAAAATATGTCTAGTATGGTAAAATGAAGCAATAATTAATCAAAATAATTCTAGAGATTTATTTTTCTTTAGGTTCAATAAAGATACTAGTAATTTTAAACTTGATATTAATTTGTGAAATTAAACTGCAAACATGATTGTCATAGTAGCTCATCATATTGCTATATGAAATGATGTAAGCCTAAAGACAGATCCAAATTCTTAAAATTCATTCATTTAGGACAATGAATCCAACGGGCAAAAAAACTACAACTGTTTTGTGATTGCACTAATACATACAATGCTAATAGCTCTGAAGTACATGAAAATGTAAAAATGAAATCCTTGATGTTAGAGCTAGATATTTAGTTTTCTCTCAATTCAACATTTGATTCTATTATGTTATGAGAAGACAAATGATTTGGAAATTTTGAAAATACCAGTCAATATAAATTTATATTACATTATAAAATATATTAATAAACAATGCACATTAACGACAATAAAACATGAGAAAAGCTTGTCTTGATTTTTATCGTACCTAACGATGCATAATTGTATGAAGAGCAAATAAGCTCATGAAAATGTAAGTATGAAATTCTTGATGTCAGGCCTCGTAATTTTTATTTTCAGTACTTCAACTGTTTTGATTATGATAAATGAAGTGTGATAAGCAAAGTGATGTGATGTGATGTGATGTGATGTGATAAGTGAAAGTGTAAATTTAGAGGAAATAGATACTGTACTAATTTTGAAAATATTAGTCAATGATATAATTTTTCAAAATTGAAACTGTATAGACTAAATACAGAGGTCTAAGCTCCAAATAATCAGTAATTTATCACCTAATATTTAATAAAAAAAGAAAACAGACAAAATTGTTTTATTATTGTACTAAATATTACACACATTGGTTTCAAAACCTACAACTTTTTTCCCCTCCTAATGCTTGACCATTCGTTATATGCTGATTGAAATTATAAGTATGCCTATTTGTCAAAATTTTTAGTATACATATTATGATTTAGTAGTCTGTCTAATAAGTTCTCTAAGTTCTGCGAGATAAAAAGAAAAAAATGTAAAGGAAAACCGGTCTGATATTTTTCTATCCAACTAATGCCACCAATTTTTAAATTACAACTTGTTCATGCATTCACTAGTAAGCCTATCCGTTAACAATCTCTATATAGCATTTTTATGTAGTCGATATAAATGCCATCACACTATATGCCTTTCCCTCTTTGTCTGCTAGTATCTTAGCAGTTGTTTGCAAATTGCCTCTTGATTGCTGATGTGAGCGTCAGTGTGGCTACATCTTCCAAACGAATGCATTTCCCTTTTATTAGAGTTTCATTACCATTGTGATATACTGTGATATTATCATATAATACTGAACAATATTAATGTTGCTGTAAAATAATACATCAATAAAATAACAGAGAACATATTCAGCAAGTCTATTGATTAAAGCACATACCAAATGACGATTGTTATTGCTTATTTGTCATCATGATTTTAGGTAGATTTTCGAAGAAAAATCTACCTATTGCAATGGATACCACTTTATGATTTTCGAAAAATTCTTTCATATCTTTACGTTTCATGCTCCCCTAAGTACGAAACCACCGCCCGTTAAAAAAAAAATTTTGTGATATTTATATATATATTTATATATATATTTATATATATATATCTTTACACGATAGCGGCCGTAATTTTGAAGATATTTGAACCAAATTTTATTATGTTATTTCTAGGCCCAATAGTTCGGACAAGTTCGTTAATGGGCAAAATTGGCCCAAGGGGGTGGTCGGGGGAGGGGGTTGAAATTTTAAAACATTTATATCTCGGCCCCTATGAAGTATAGAGGGAAACTTTGTTTGAATAAATTAGAGTACTCCCTATGGAGTTCACAGTGACACCAACAATTCGGGGGTTCGAGTGAGGGTGGGGGTGGGGGATGAAAATTCGAAACTTTTGAAACCACGTCTTGTGGGGTATCGTTGAAAAGCTCTTGATGAGTACTCTACAAATCAATAAATAGTTTCTTGATAGCTCTCATATGACGCGAGATTTTAATGTTTGAAAATAATAACACTTAAAAGAATTATTATAATATCATAATTTTGTCTTGTTTAGCGGCTTTGCTAATTTTATTCATTGCTGATCTTGTGCACGGCCTCCCAGAATATTATATCCTATTCTTGTTGTCAAAACAAATGATTGTAGGCTCTTCCTCTTTACTGCAGGTTTACCATGCCAAGGCTAAAGAAAAAGAGTGTTATGCAGCGACAATAAATTAAACCAAAAGCACTTCGAAATCTACCTCCGCCTGTAGGCCTGCCTAAAGGGATTTTTTTAATTAGAATCTACTGTTACTAACAATATCAGTTAAGCACTCCAAAACAAGACTGAAAAGTAACAGAAGAAGGTAACATCTTGCAAAACAATTCAGAGCATTGGTCTTAATCCGTTCCAACAAAAAGTTATATAGTGATTCATGTAGGTGTAAATCCAAATTTTACACAGAAGTACAATTAAAAAGTAATAAATTGAGAACAGAATAATTTAAGATGATAAATCAACAGTTTATATCTTCTTTCTTTACGATCATGATTAAGAGGAAGGAGAAAAATCAGAAAAACCTTATATTAATATCTTTTACTAGCATGAATGTAAAATTTTACCTTCTCCATAAGCTGGTCCATAGTCACGGCATTTTCATCATCTGACTGACGTTTAATCCAGTCTAGTACAAGTTGGCACACAGATTCTCCTACAACAAGGGACATTTCTTGACGAGTCTGATTCAACACCTCAATGCGCACACATGGCAAGGACAGCAGGATGTTTGATTTGGACACATTCTCGAACTGAAAATAAAATAAGAAGGTTACTTACATCTAGACACAACAAATATTACCTTAATTGAATTTTATATAGACAACATTTCTGAAACAACATGAATTAGCCCTGAAAAACTGCATAACTCTTACATCCAATTTATTCATAAAACATTTATTCCAACTATTCCATTTGAAACAGACCAATAATGTTTAGTAATTCCACGGATATAGACCAATCACTATCATTTACCTTATAATAGGCTTCCTTGGGTTGCAAGGATGCAATTTTATCTGATTAAAAGTCAGCTCATTACTGGACACATAAGGCATTGACATGTAGCGATTAATATGTTACATGTTAACAGTGACCAGAATACATTATTTCATACAACATAACTTGTTTAGAAATTGAAGTAACATAAATGTATATTGATTAAAAATGTAATTTTGATTTGCTGTAAGCAATTTCATGTGCTTTTATTGCATTCTGAAGTTAGCAATCTACACAGACACTCTACATCTTGTAGTTTGCACTACAGGTCGCATGTGTAGCTCGAATCGATTCACCAAGTCGATTCATCGACAATCCATTCATTTAGTATGGTGCTATCTCACTGTTAACATAATATTGACAAAAAAGTAAGAAAATAATTGACAAAATCCGTTACATTTTATTCATGGAAAAGTCTTAATAAATCGTTCTCAATATTACGAATTCCTTAGAAAACTTGACTCGAACTTCACTCTTGCAAATTTATCAATAAACTTGTAATCTGTCGTGTGATTACATATGATAAAACATATGCTCAAATGTTACAGTATTTCATAAAACAAAACCACAATCTTATTATTATTAAAACTTTTCTACAGTTGGCAATATATCACAAGACAGTGAGTTATTAGGTTCATGCATGGAGTCAAAAGAATTATGATTTACCTCTTTTGCAATGAATGCATCAACTTGGTCAACAAATGTTTTGCTCTTCGAAATGCCTGGGAGGGAGCGGATCTCAATGCAATTGTCCACACTAAGATTTTTGATGAGATGGCGAGAGCATTCCTTCACCACACGATCCATCTTCAGATGGCATGCTGCCAGATAAACTGCCTTCACCTGTGAGTTGCAAACTTCCAGCCTAAAATATCATCAATCAATCATCATCATCATCAATCCACTGCTTGACATCACATTGTCATGCAAACCATGGTTGTTTACACTGCATGAATATTAATATGTTTCAGTGTTAGGAATTCTACTTAACGTCTGCAAAATATCCTTCAGTACTCTATTCTCAATGTCACCACCAATTTCTTATGACGTGAAACTTTTTTGCATCAAGTACTGGGTTAATGTAAAACTTATTCTTAATCAGCACACTTTATGAACATGTTGATTTAGCAGCTGTATATATGTGATATCAAGGAAGAAATAGGTTATTCCTTAAACTATGATACCTTGTTGATCCTGACTCAATAGACAGGAGGAAAGGGGAAATTAAAACACAGATTAAAACCACGCTTATGTAAGGAGGATAATAATTTATCAAAGCCACTAATCGAATCCATATCATTTTGAAAAGTGGAGAGTCGCATGAAACATAGGTCTTCTTCATACTATTCTTTAGAATCTCTAAGAGCTTGGTGTAGACATTAACATGTTGTTCCTCATGTATTAGTAGGGTTTTGAATTACCCAATGACTTCAAAAGTATTGCTATATTATATTCCAAGTAAGAATGATCCTGTTCAAAAGAAAGAGGCGTGTCTGTCATAGTCCCCACGTGAGAGCGCATGTCATCACCATGATAATGGTATCCTTTATCCTTTATGTTTTCATATACTATAATGATGGCGATGCCAGTGAGAGTTTGTTATATCACGTGTAAATGTTAATATTATTGTTGCATGAACTTACGAACACTGCTTCTTCACTAGCAAGCCACACCCTGGTAATGGCACATGCTAATGACATTAACCAATCACGTTTTGTCACATGATGCGAATTTTCCGCGAACTCTCTGTGAGTTCTCCTCCCCATTGTTTTGAACAGGACCAAACTTACTTGGGATATGACATAATAAAACAATTTCAATGATAGTATCATACTGGTAATATGTAGATTACAGCTTTCAGATCAAAGTGATTAAATAACATAAAAGCAATATCGAGCGTTTTCTGAGGGAATAGTTTGAGTATGATAAGTCCTTCTTCATATTACACTCTAAATACCTATATAAAGACTTACAGCTTGACTAGATACCTATATATAAAGACTTACAGCTTGAAAATCAAAAGTCCATCATAATTTAATTTTGATTTACATGCAAAATATGGAACCCAGGCGACGCCAAGCCTTTCATGCAAGTTTTTTTTTATGAATATATATGTTACAGTCAATGTATACAATTGGGCATTATTTATAATGCCTGGGCAATTTAAAAAGTGCCCAATGGGATGTGACAAAATGATAAATTATATATAAATTAACACATTGCCCGGGCATTATGAATAATGCTGGAAATTGAATGGGCAATTTGAGAAAATTTTTATTCATATTTCTCAACATACAAAAATAAGAGGATATTATATTAAAGTAAATAAGTATGAAAAATACGTACGCCTAAAAAAAATATATATATATATGACATTGGTGACATTTCGAGTTACATAGGTTAGGTTAGGGAGAATCACACCAGACGCATGTTGCCAAATTGCTGTCAATTTATTAAAGTGACCAGAGAAATTGTAGCAGTATTAATATTGACCGGGCAGTGTAAGAAATTATTCTAGATTGCCGTAAAATTATTAAATTGCCCGATTTTATCGGAAATAATTACCAAGCATTATGAAAACTGCCCTGAATAATCAGACTGACCGTAACATATACACAACTTACTTGGCTGTGTAGGCATAGTGAATGAGTTTCTCCAGGGCTGTCTTATCAAAGCCTCCATTTAGCTTGTAGGTAATTATGTTCTCTCTCAGGTTTCCTTTGGTTTCATCATCTGCAGTGAACAGCTCAAACAAGTGAGGGCTGACACTTGCAAGGACTGCACGATGAGCATGGAACTCCATATTTCCAACCTAATATAATATTGTTACACTTTATTCCAATTCCAGCTTTCCAGAGCAAAAATATTGCCTCAAAGACACTAATGTTTGTTGACACTTATGTTTGTTTGTAGGGATGGGTCCTCGATACCTCAATACTCTCGATACTTGCATGGTATCGGCATTGAGCGATACTTCAGAAAACTCGCTACTTTTGTAACTTCAGAAAACTTGATATTTTTGTGACTCTGAAATTCAAGGAAATGCGGTATCTCTTTCTGCTTTTAGTAGTCTACTAGATACAGTAAATACTTCTTTTTCTCCTTGAAATGGAGAAGATCACTCTGTGACTTTTGTCTAGTCATAAATAAAGACTTTCCGACTTTCAAAATCCAAGCAGAAGAGATTCTTAATTGTTCCGTTTCCTGTCAAACATTTCAATAACAACCAACAAGCAAGCTGACTGTCCAAACCCCATTGTAATTTTTTAACAAAAACTTGTAAGTGGACTGTTTCAAAAACTAATTTTAGTTTTAATGTAGAGCTTAAAAAAATTATAGGCTGCTGATGTTATTAAATTTTACCTCATTAAATAGGCACAATTAATTAATTTAGTTGGTATTACACAGTTCTCTCAACTTTTAATTTTTAATGTACCAACTTATTGAAACTAGAAATCTTGACGGTATCGAGTATCGAGGAAAAAATCATGTATCGGTATCGAGTATCAAGAAAATCTGGTATCGACCCATCCCTATTTATTTTCTTTCATTTCTTTCTACATGGTATATTAAAATTAATTTGAGTGTTGTAACTTACATGCAAGATAACATCACAGAAGTGGCGATTCTTGCGCATCATGTTGAGCGACTCCATGGTACGAGAGTTGTGCTTCTCATCCTCAAAGATGAGGCCTGCAGAACCCACAACCTCATTCTGCTGTTGTTCCACCATCGCGTCCGATCCATTCAATGGAAACTCTGCAACAAGATGATATCACTCATCTCAAACACAGGTTCAACAATAACTGATGCTGGAAATTCGCTGGTAAAGTGCAATAAACTAATCCCTGATACTTTTAACCCGCACACATACACCCAACACACAGAAAGTTCCCTTTGACAAAGAAACTGTTCAATGCTCATCTATAGTATCAACTAATCTTTGGGTTAACATGCAGTTCGTAAAGCTTCTTGATAGCATTTTACTGATGCTTAGCACTGTACATACATCTATAGTCCTAACTAATGAATTTAAACAAGGGATAACTAGCTTGAAAATATGATAAAGGAGCTCTTGGATGGGATTGGTTTAAAAGGGAACTCTTAATAGGACTCAGAAAGGGAAGCTCTATTAACACTTAAAAAGATTTGTATCAATGAAGTGGCATCTTCTCTTAACTTCCAACCCCATTATCCTAAGCCAACAAATATTAGAGACCTAACTATTACTTTAGAGCCTAAAAAAATGGCACTGAAATATTTTTCCTTGCCATAAACATGGTTTCATAAATAGCATTGATTTCATACGAGGGCGGTTCGTAAAGTAAGTTCCGATATCTTTTTTTCAGAAAACCCTTTATTGTAGGGACTTTTATTACACACCAGTGAACAGTACACTCTTTCAGCTATTTTCAACATAATTTCCGCTAACATTCAGACATTTGTCATACCGCTTCACAAGCTTCGAAATTCCTTCTGCATAAAACTCTGCCGTCTGTGCGTGTAGCCGCCCGTTGACGCTCTCCTTGAGCTCTTCATCCGTTTGAAATCGCTGCGATCCGACAGTCCAACGAATTTGTGGAAAATGCTCTGAGAGTGGAGACATGGTGAAACGGAAATTCTCTCTGACCATTTCATCCACTTTTGTAACAAGTTCATCATTCACAACAGACGGTCGGCCACTTCGTTCTCCATCATGGGCGTTAGTGCGTCCGTCACGAATTTCACGACCTCAACGTCGAACCTTAGTGTCACTCATAATGTTCCCGCACACTTCAGTAATCTCACGATGAAATGCTGCCGGTGCCATTTGTTTTTCTCACAGAAATCGTATTACTCCATATAACTCACACTTGGCGGGATCTCTTATCGCTGCGCACATTTCAAACGCCTGTATTGTTGAGATAAATGGCCGAAAACAATCTCACAGTTATACTGCCGTGAACGTAATGAACCAAGTTACACAACGGAATACAGTTCGCGATGCTCGCGTGTTGTGAGAGATCGGAACTTACTTTACGAACAGCCCTCGTACATTGAACTGGTTTCATAAATTGTACTGCTTCACCAGCAGGGAAAGTATAAAAAAAAACTTCAAATTACAAGCATGATACAATAATTGATATGATGTTGGTTTTATGGTTGTTTAACGACAGGGGTGTACTGCACTTAGACCTGTGACTGTCACTGATGTGCCAGAATTTTGTCCCACAGGAGTACTTTTACATGCCTGTGAATCTACAAACATCGATCTGGGCCAGGATCGAACCCATAACCTTAAGTAGAGAAAATCAGCACCTTACTCACTGCGCTACCCAGGCCGATTGTTTGACGATGTTAAGAATAAAATTATGGAATTCATAAAATTTATATAAAAACGATGTCAGTGTTATTGTTTTAATTTTTTGTGTTAAATAAGTAATTTAAATAAAACATCTAGCAATTGAGTAAATAATCGCGGGCAAAGCAGCGGGCAACTCATCAGATATCTCAAAATGATACTTCGCCAATCCACAGGGTAGGACTCGTCCTCGAATTAAAAACGAATAGCGGGCATGACCCAGTTCTATTAGCAGTACAGAATATTCACCCAGCCTCATCTTAGTACTTCTGGGCGAGGGCATGCCACGGGCAATGACCTGACTTTCATTCAAGAGTCTGCAAGGTCGCGCCAAACATGGCTCTCCCCGTTGTTGCACTTGTCTGGTAGGCAAAGTGCCAGCAGGCCTGACGTCGATACCAGGAGGTGTGTGAGAAGCTCATGTGATGTGAAACTTTCATTTCGCAAGCGTGACTTTTCTGCCGTCGTTTTTGCGTCATCCGCAAGATCCTCCATTAGCGAATCTCAGATTCTACTTCCTCTTAACTGTTGAATCATGGGACGAATAAATATGCCAAGAAAAATTAAATGACACAACTATCTTTTTTAGTCTGTTGGTTTGATTCGGTCTCTAGAAAAGCATTTGAGGAAGGCTGAAGGATTTTCCTCCCCCAATATCTGAAAGGTCCAATCGCTATCGAAATTAATAGAGTTCTGACAAAATACCTCTAAATATGAGAGATTGAGAGAAGAAGAGGGAGAGAGAGAGAGAGAATGTGGAAGGGAGATTGGGGAAAAGCAAATGAATAAATAATGTTTCACACGTGATTTAAAATAGCGTTCAAAACACCTATGTAATCACAATTCCGTCATCACTATTCGGTATTGTAGTAGAATTGTTACAGAGTTAAAAATTGCCCGTTTTTACACTTACTTGTATCCAGATTTATCAAAAGTAGCATACAAACATATATAAGTTACCGTACACACACTTTAATTCCACAAAGGTAGCCCTATCAAGATGCTGAAATAGTCGTTCTACAATTACACGGGTGCGTAGAAAGTAAAATGGGGTTTTAAGGGGTTAAGTATTTGAATGCATATAGTCTACCCTTATTATTAACCTGACATTCAACCATTTAAATTTCCATGTACCATATTTTAGCGGGTGTTGCGGCCATGCTGCACGCAACAGTTGGGACTGGTTCATCCAATCGGTGCGCAGCTTGGGTGACCCCGGATTAGAAGATGGACTGTACTCGCTAAGGCTACAAGGACTTTCATCTACTATTCCAGTTCTAAATTTGAATTTATTCATTTAAATTTTATTGTTAGTGTGAATTTATTAGCCTAGTAATCGATATTTCACCTAGAGATTAATAGTACATTATGCAACGAGGGTATGGTATGGGACTCAGCTTAACAGCTCTGGAATGTAGGGAAAGCAGCGTATTTCAGAGCAGTTAAGCTGATTGTGAGTTCCATACTATATAATGACATTTATTAAGATACAGTATCTTAATTAACAGTATACACAAGTTGCATAATACCATAATTAAATGTTTAAGTTTTGAGATTTTATATTCATAAAAAACAATCGGCTGGCCGCGCCAAGTTATCGAATTGTCTTCTGCGAGAGATGGCAGTAGACGGTCAAGTCGAAGCTTATTCTTGACTGTTTTTTTGAAAGGAACTCATTTGTTGCAGGCCGAAATAACTCTATTTAGTATGATATCAAAATTAACCCGTTCACGTCATTCAAAACATGTTGATTTACTTTGTAACATCATGCATTATGGATGCGGATGGTACAGCAGACTATGAATAAACCAACAGGATGATGGGAAGAGAATGTTTTCGCATTGAACGCCATATGAGAGAGGGCAGTGCAGAACGAAAATTCCCGTGAGCAATTTTATAGGTTCTGGCGAGTAAAATAACGAACTCGATTGAAATATTTACAAGTATTACGTGAAATCAAACGAGTTTCCTGTTGGTGTGCTTCGGGAAGTTGACACTTCAAGATACATTCTTCCGCATGTAGATGAAATTTCTAATTTAAAATTTCTCTTGGCTGAGAAAAACCATGTAAAGCCTCAAGTCAGGTTGGCCAGCCACGGAATTTGAATCCGCGATCTTTCAAGGTGAGCCTCAAATGCTACAGTCTCAGCGAACTCGTTTGGTTGTATACAAGTAAATTATTTTATGATGGGAGCAGCATTGCAGATACATACACGTTCTAAGGTCTCTCGAATACAAAAATCACGTCTTATACGTCGAGAATGAAAAGTATTAACGATGACATTATCTTACTTTTAATGGCACTTTAACATCAATAAGAAAATTTCATTTTTCGCAAATTTTCTGACAAGCTGCATTACAGTATTATGCAGTTCTCGATTTATTATGTGAAAGTGATAATATACCAAATCACATATCATATACTTATATAAAAATGTAATGGTTCTTGTCTGTTCCAATTTGTTGCAAAAACTACTAAACTAATAGGGATGAAATTCTGCATGATGAAACGGAAACGTAGTAGGACTATAATCGTTGGTTCACCTTCGCTATTTTACCTAATATCACAATCATTAAAATTCAAAATCGGGTAAAATAAACACAAGCCATCTTACAGAGGCGACGGTTAGAGTATTGAATTTGGATATCGGGTCAACCTGGTCACATCGAACAAATAAATAATTCTGGGAAATAACCGTCTGGTCATGGACATGCTTATGGGCGATTCACATAGAAACTTAACCGTAAACGTAAGAACGTAAACTTAAACACAAACTTTAGCACGGCATTGAGCATTCGCGATGAAAACTTAAACGTAGATAACAACTAATCATAAACGAGAATGTGAACAGATGATAAAATGTCTGCAGCAGACGAAAATATTTTCATGTTTCTATTAAACATGTGTAGGCCATTAAATATTGAAATCATAGAAGCGTATGCAGACATATAAAAATTAACAGAATATTATATGGGCTATATTTACTACTGTAGGTCATTTCTTGGAGGAACTAATGTTCATATATTTTCCTTCAAAGCCGCATCTTTATATAATGGATGCCTTTTATCATAAAGATAAGGATAGGATACAACGTTACGAGTTTCTCATTCTTAGACGCCATCTCTTGGCTACTTCCACTTCCGTCTCCTGTTCTGTTCTCTGATTGGTTGTACCGTTATTTTTCGCATAAACCGTAACGCAGAAGATTGGTGTTTGCAAGGTTCTACGTTGTTTAATTTTACGTTTAAGTTTCATGTTTACGTGATGCATAGTGAATGGTCACATATTGAAAAACATGACCCCAAACTTTCAAGTTTACGGCTAATTTTCTATCTGAATGGCCCATTAGCCATCGGCGGCGTTTCTGTAAGTCCATAAATACAATAGTATAACATGTGAAGAGCAGAATGATAATGTAGATGCCGGCAAACTAAGCACATTAAAAGTCCCTGATTGAGATATCAATCATAACGGCACGAGCGATACACGAACTCCGTTTCGGTTAATGTTACACCCTCGTTTACAAAAGAATATAAATAGACAGCATCTGCCACCGACGGGTACGAAGTTCAATCAATGAAAACGCCTACAACTGACCTAGAAATTGGTTGTTCTAATCTTGTTGTAATCTGGAAGATATAAACTGCTAAACGCGAAGTACAGTCACTTAATTGATTTTAATACAGATTAATACAAATTAATGAGGACGGTGTCCTGAACACGACTCAGAACAACTCAATAAGACAACTCAAAGGTGATGAGAGTTTCAATCTGTATCAAAGGGATGTAATTTAATGCATGTGTTGAATAAACCAATGAAGACAAATCAGAAATTTACAGATGTTAATCTTTGTATTGCAGAATTGTCAAATTCTATTAAGTTGGCGATATTTCAACTAGATTGTACAATGGAGTACCTACAAAAATTAAATTGTCACATATTAATTTGAAATGTAAAATGAAGGAGTATACTAATTAAAGAATGTTGATGATCTTTTATTATTAACTTTCTTTCTTTCTTTCTTTCTTTACCGTAGTTTCACCTCTCCCTTTTAGGATTTAAGCGACCCAAGCCGCCCGGGCCTTACAGGGCCGCGGCCTGTCGGGAGAGGGATTATCTTTCGATCACATACATACTTTTTTGACCAGACAAGGACATGGAGGGCCTCCCCGGATGAGTGATCAGCCCAATGCCGGGGCCACCTCCGAGACAACACGAACACATAGGACGAGACACACCATTCACACACACACTCAATCCAAACAAGGCGAGGATGGGATGAAGATGATAATGACGGCCAGATGATATCTGGGGACCACAAGGGCCTAAAGTTACCCGACATTTGTCTCAAAGGTGAGGAAAAACCCCAGAAAAAACCTCACCTAGTTAACTTGTCCCGACCAGGAATCGAACCCGGGCCCGCTGCGTGAGAGGATTGAACGCATCCCCTGAGCCACAGCGTTTAATATTAACCGGATTTATATTTGTCATAACTGCATCTACGTCAGCTAAAATTTGTATGTGCTCTTGATGAATAATTATACTGTGTTTTAAAGTATTGTTTTGTAAAAATAGTATATTTTATATGGAGACTTGTGAAATTTTATGGAATGGACCTATACACTTTATTTTTCAAGTTCCCCCATAAATAATAGCCACATACTGTTAGAAGAACTTAAAAGATAATATCACAATAACTCTATATCGGAAGCTGAACTTACGCACGTGAAAGAAAGTTTCCTAAAATGGTGCCAGTGTTGTGTGGATGAAAGGGGACGATATTTCCAACAACTTTTGTGATGAGGTACGTGGTTATTTTCATTGTAATTTTAACCTTAATTGTGAGAACATGAAACATTACACCGTTAGCGGCTTTATTTGCATAGATATTTCACCCGATCGCTCGGGAGTTAGATCTGTGGCCGCCGTGACGCAAAATCCAATTCTTACGCGTAACGCACTGTAGTTACAGTACAATAAATGAAGGTCAGCCCATAAAATAAAATAAAAAAAATCTGATGTGAAAGTCACATAACTTCCTCTGCCCAAATAAAAGTTTGCAGCATTTACGCTAATTATGCTATAAATATCTTATAGCCCCTTCTTTGAATGTTGCGACTAAAAACGCAGGCTATGGGGAAAAAAAACAAGTGACTGCAAACGTTTATTGAACTTTCTGCTGTTAAGAATAATTTCCGAAATTTATCAAATATTCCCCTCAGACATTTCTTTACTGTAAGCAGGGCCACCAGTACATTTTTCTCTCTTCACGTGCTTATATAGAATAAAATGCCTTAAATAACCCCGTATTGAGTTGTTCACCAGGCAAGTTGGTAGGTTACAACCACCCTTCAGAGAATGTTTTTGAAATGGTATAAGCAATCCATGTACAAAATTTAAAGGAAATTTTTAGAGCCGTTTATGAGAAAATAGCAAAAAACTAAATATTCTTCATGTAAAGTCCCCTTAAAAATAAGAAAAGGTTGTAGTCAATCTTCACAGCCTCAGAAGGTACCTAACCCAAATACAAAATTTTGTTTTCGTACGATTTACAAGAAGCCGTATTGCAAAAAGCACGTATTCACAGTGGGTAGCTTATAACTACCCTTCAGAGAATTTGTTCGAAAAAATGTTTCAAATAAAAGTTTTAGCTCTTGGTACAAGCAATCCATGCGCAAAATTTAAAGAAAATCGTTAGAGCCGTTTTCGAGAAAATCGCGAAAAACGAAAATTTCTTCATGTAAAGTCCCCTTAAAAATAAGGGAAATTTGTCGCCAATCTTCGAATCACATCTTCAGAAGGTACCTGACCCAAATACGAAATTTTGTTTTCATACGATTCTCCGTTTCGGAGGTAGCCTGTTCACAAACTTCCACACAGACAGACACACACACAGACATGTTTCCAAAAATAGTATTTTTGGATTCAGGTGGCCTTGAAACGTGTATATATGCTAAAAACTCAACTTCGAATTTTAGGGTCGAAAACAATACTTCCTCTACCTAGGCCTATAGTACCTATGGTACGGGCAGAGGAAGTAATATTGTTTAACAATCGAAGGTAAATCACTTTTAACGGTACAGAATACTAATTAAAAGGGGAAAATTATGCCACTGAGTGGTATAAAATTATAACACTCGAGTGTTACCAACTTTAATTGCTTTACTTGGATAATACTTTTTAGTAAAACATATTTGCACATGATTATTAAATAGGCATAATTTGATAAAAATTGAAAATTTTAAATTAGCTTCACCTTTTAAAATGTTAAATTTCTCAATCTGGTTGCAAAAATCGTGACTTTAGTGAGTGAAAATTGTCCTTTAAGTTGGCAGCCGTGTACCAGAAAGTCAATAACAGCTGTCTGCGCGCTCCAATATGGCTGGCTCACGGTGAGTAATTCATTACAATAAATCTAATATTTATTATCATCTCACAGATTTCAACGGTGGTCTAAAAAAAAGTCTATGACGCACATGCTCAAATGATTTTATTTTGCGAGTACCCTAAGTTTGTGAAACGAACCCGTCAAGGCGAGTGTAGCAATCTATAAGCAAAATAAAATCCCTTTTTCACCACTTGGATCATAAATAACTATTACTTCTTAGAGCCTAAAACCTAGATGTACAGGTGAACGTCTTTTACCATGAGTCGTATTTTGACGTACACATTGAAGATGTTTTAGAACCATAAAGTAACTTGAGTTCATCATAAATAACTTAGTAGTGTTTGGTAACTACACTGAAATTGTCCCTTTTCGTGAAAAATATGTAATTTTTATTTCGTTAAAATCTTTACGTATCTAAGTGGGCGACTATATCTGGAGTTCCTGTACGACGTTTGCTCGTAGTTCATGCCTTGCCAAAATTAGGCTGTTCGTTCAATGATTTCAAGCATAATACGAACTCGTATAGAACTCTCCGATGTCTCGACTCAAGAAAAGTTCTATAATTTTCCAACATTTCTTATGCAGAATCGCCATATGCATATCTATCTGTTCTACAATATATTCAGTGTCTAATATTGGTCTGTAGCAAATTCTGAATATTTAAAGAAGTTTCGTTAAGGAAATGCAATTAATTTTGCGATTCAATAAAGCAAAGAAACATTTCGGAATGCTCAGAAATATCAATTCTGGAGAATGGACCTGAGATCGAACTTCGGTCATGTTACTCTACTGAGTACAGACTAATTATTAAAATATTAGTTGCCAAATGATAAACGGAGACTAATAAGTGATTGTAGCTCTTCAGTGTTTTCATCTGCTAATACGATATTCTTAATTCTACAGTAAAGATAATACTATCAGGATTGAATAATCGAATTTAGAAATCACTATATACTAAAAAGCCACATGACTCATTCACTGACATAACTATTTACCCACTTCCGGATTTGTTAGAAACTTGAAATTTGGTATACTTAGGCTATAGCCTGTAACTGACGTGTATATTTAAAAAAGTTCTATTTTTTATTTTTACCCTCTAAAAAACCTTAAAAATGGCAGACGCAGCTTTAAAGTCGATGCAGACCTTTTTTGAGGCTTACAGTAGCTAAACGGTACGTCATACATAACATAAAACCAACTGCACCTTCAGTAACGGATTATGAGAGAACTATAAATTTGGTCCTTTTACTTTTTGTCGAATCTCCATCGATTATGCCTTATGCAGAAAAACGGATACTTTAAGTAAATATCGTACATTTTATGCACATTATGTAATTTTTACAGATTTATAGTACAGTTAGAATGATACAATTTGGCACGAATATTGGCACATCAAATTGTCATAAGCATGCCAAATTTTGAAATTCTAGCTGCCCTACAAGTATGGAGAAACCGTTTAGCCTAGCTATTGAAGCGAGTCAAACTATAAAAAGGGATGAATGGAACATTCATGATCTCTTCCTACTCCTAGAATTATGAGCTGAGGAGCAACGATCCTTGCACTGACAAATGTGCATCCTGATTCTATAAAAGAGATAGAAGCACGTGAGCACAAAGCAGCACGCTACATTCTCGCGTGAAGGAAACACGAAATAAAAAATCAGATTAACGGCTCATTTAAAGTGGCATTCTGGAGGACAGCCAGATGAGGTTAATCCAACACCCGCCGCCTTAAAATACATAGCAGTGTAGACTGTAAAAAAAAATTGGGGGCTTTTCTATCCCTGCTCAGTACTAAAAGTTGACCCGAAGAAGTCCCCTTACTCATCCCAAGCGCAAGTTTCGATTTTTAAAAATAAAATCCGTTCTGTCAAAGGCACACGTGTCTTTTGTGTTTCTGCGCTTACTCTCTGGCCGCAGTATGCCAGACCCATATGGCTTGGGTAATTTTCTCCAAATAAGTTGAAACCTGGTTTCATTTTAAAATAATTTAAGTTCGAGTTACACTAACAGTGATCTTCCCCTTATTAGTTTAAATGTTTAAACTTGACACAATGTTAAACTTTCTACGTTGAGGAACGAGTGTTCTGTGGTTTAAAGTGATACTGTAGTGGGAACTTCCTTGGCAATATTTAATCATACTTTAAATTTTAAAATAAGAAATTACTATTAAATTTCGGTAACCCAACAAACTTGTGCAATCATCACGAGATATTAACGTAATTTTTTTATTATTACTAGTACGGTAGGTTATTATTATCAATAATACCAATAATAGCCTAATTAACTTATTACTAGACTTTACTTACACCATTTTTTATATAGGGCAAAACCGGGTGACGCGCCGCACTTTTGTGTAAATTCGTCTACCTCAAAACAGGATTGAATATTCTGAAAACTCTTTTTGAGATTCCAAGCTATGATCTTCCCTCCCTTTATTTCAGCAACGAAAATATTTATAAAATAATAATTAAATATGTAAATACAATTATTAAATTGAAAGACAAAGCGGGAGAGATGCCGCTTTACAGGGTGCTATGCCGCACGTAGGGGAGACATGCCGCATTCATAATAACAGTCTAAATTTACATCAAAGGCACGTGTAAAACAAAAGAGAACCTATCTACACAATCTCTGGACATGGGTGACTAGCCTTTTTTCATTTTCTGTACCAAATAATCCTTCAGGCCCAAGTGAGGGTTTTCCCAATTTCCTGTGTCCATGCGCCTACGAATAGTCCTCTCTGGCATAAGATAGCAACGTTCGGCTTCCCGAATGGAAATTTCCCATGCCTTAATTCGCCGAACAGCTTCTTGTAGGTCATTGTCATTCCATAGGCCACAATGTTTAGCTCCTTCCCTTCCCCTATACCTAGTTGACATGTTTATTGTTGAAAAGAGCAGAAAAAATAATTTTGGGGGGTAATTATACTGCAAGACATTGTGCGGCGTGTCACCCTTGAAAGCTGTGCGGCATGTGACCCAAAACTCAGGGACACGTGCCGCACACATCTGTAGAGCTTATTGTTATTGTTGTTATGGCTAACTTCACTCACAATATCTTTACAACCTCTAAATAGTCTATTAAAAGTAGTACACGCAGAAAAAATGGAACAAATACAGATCAGGAAAGAATAAAGTAATGCGTCCAAAAAAGTTTCGCAGTGAAACTAGTGCACTTACCCGATAAATGTCGCTACAACAATGAAATAAACACCACAAACAATGAACTTACGCGATCCAATTACTCTAGAGAGGGAACTGGAGATGGTATCACGACAACTAGCGGTATCTAGTGTCAAATGTCCGAGTTAGAGGGGGTGCGGCATCTATCCCGGTGCGGCGCGTCACCCGGTTTTGCCCTAATATTCACGTTTATAGCTAGTTTTCTGTGTATAGGCTGTTCCACAACATAAAAGCCTATCTCACTTCTAGCACGAGGTCAGGGCTGACTGCGGAATAGTTTCACAATAAGCCCCTTCCTAATGAGGGTCACTTAATGTTCGCTAATTTCAGAGTCAATGTGTTTAGAGAGTACACATTCTTCTGATGTAGCGCCGATGACCATTTTTACTTCTGGGTCGGAATAAAAGACATTTTATCAACTTACCATACACTAACACAGCGAGTGCAAATATTTAACACGTTACATGACACTGGAATGAACAATCTCAAGAAAAGACAGAAACCTGTCAGTATTGCTTCTATGCAAGACCTTTAATGAGGATTGCCTATTGTTCAATAATCTATGCAGATAATCAGCAGGGGGAAGTGTTATCTGCATAGGCGTAACGAGGGGGGAGGGTTGGGGGTTTGAACTCCCCCCCCCCCATTGATTAAAAAAGGGAAAATTGTACTATTTATTTCATTATTGTGATATATCACTTTTTTAAAAAATCTGCTTATAAATTACTTAATATGAGTTTAAAGCGTGGGAAGCTTAAAACTCGTTATTGTGCATCTTAATTTTTTAAATTTTCCGGGAGGAGGACCCCGGAACCCCCCCTCTCCAGATGTTATAACCCCCCTATGGTTACGCCTATGGTTATCTGGGTATCTCCAAGAACTGAGGCTTTCATAATAGTGAAACAGTCATGATTAATTTTGTAACCATAACTAGGTACTGCTATAATTCTCTTGGCAAAATCATTCAGATTTTTTGATACTGTGACCTAAGCTAGTTAAAGTTGCTTTTAAGTGCAAAATTCCTCCAAGTTTTAAGGAAACCCCCATGTAGGCTTAGTTTATACTGATGAAAGCAGAATAACGAAGCATGCAAATTCGAGCTAATGCAGGACAAATTTGTTTGGCTACTGTGGGCTGATTATACGTTATTAGGCCTACATGACGAAGTAACTAGCATATTTTTTTAAATATTTAAATTTACATTTAATAACATCACTTACTTACATTACATTATTATCATTATTACATATTTAATACAAGTAAAAACACCTAAACCAAACATGCCCCTATATGAGCAACGCTCGTGTTTAGGGGATATAGTAGATAATATAAATATAATTACATATCACCGCACAGTATACTAGACACGAAAAAGTTCTAAATTTACGAGTACATGTAAATAAAAATAATATTTTAGCATTAACCAGTGGTTAAAAATAGCATTTACAACAAAAAATAGAATAAATTGGACTGAAACATTGAAAGACCAAACAAAATTAAAGTGTGTTATTAATATTATCTAATAACTTTTTTTTATATTCCTCTTAAAATGTTTGAGATTGTAATTTACAAAATTTACATTCAGCAATAAAATTGTTGTACAATTTCAAACCAAAGTTTTGACTATGTAATTGCCCCTTGGTCGTCTTACATTTTGATTCAGCGAAACGAAAAAAGCTTAACATCTTCGTTCAATGATAATCAACAATTCGAGCCTGCTAGATTTACCTCATGTCCAATTTTACGTGCATAGTAACAAAGGCAAGATTACAAAGATTTTGAAATAATACCATTAGTTAAAGGAGTTCGTAATTTATCAGAATGTCCATAGTCCTTACCTAGGCCCATTAATCCAATTATTTTCACAAACTCCGACTGCAAAAATATCAGACGATTATTTTCGATGAAACTGCTCAGTGGGATCAGTGTCAGTCTTTATATTAAGGTTGTATCATGATCAATTTAGATATGAAGCAATTTGTAGCACATTACATTGTAAACAAGTGCATATCATAATCAAATATTTATTCTATCACACAGTTTGAATTTAGGAATCCGACTGACCCACAGGCCATGGCTGAATTGCAAACTAAGTTATTTTTAAAATCTTTGGATAACAAAATGTTAGCCTGTGATTTCAAAAGGATCTGATGAAATTATAAGTAACACTACATTCTAATTATTATTATGGCGAAAGTTCAAAGTACTTTTGGAAAATCATTTATTTTAGCTAAATGTCAATATACATACCGTATTTAATAAGCCCAGTAGACATTTCCACGTTAGGTAAATCTTCTGTAGGCCTAAGCGTGCAGCTTACATGCAATTAAAATTAGTACGATAATTCCAACATTGACTAAAGTTAAGATCCAATTCTGATAGCTTTTATGGGAAAGTGCAGATAATGTTTTAGACAACTAAAAACATATTTTCTAATTCATAATCTTGTAAGTATGAAAACTATTCAATATGCCTATAGAAAGGTTATGCATAATTTTCAGATAACGCTGAGTATCCATAAGCATAGGTGTAAAATACATCATTTGCCAACGAAATGCCTGTAACAAAGATAAGTGACCTATCTTGCACTAACAGTCAGGAAATACATATTAAAGATGAATAGCGTTATCATATGAGGGTGCTCGGAATGATCTGTTAATAATAATCTAAATGTGTATAAAACGCTGTACTAGTGCATAATGCAAGCAAACAAATCACTTAAATTTATTTTAGAAATGGTATGTGAAACATTTGGGATTTAAAAATTAGTAACAGTAATGTTTTTAATCTTGTAAGACTTTATTTTTAAACATGTATTTCTTTCAACTCCCCTCCCCAATTCTGCTCCTAAGTTTAAATTGGCACACCCTAATGAATTGTTCTATTTAAGCCTATTGAATAGACAGTGAGACTATTAACAAATCGTGCTCTTACGTGTCACTTGACGCTTACATGTCTCAAGTTGATCTGGGTATTTCTACTACGCCAACAAGCAATGAACAAAACTTTTAAAAATACGACTTCATTGGTCGCATGGCTAGTGACTATATATCAGTCACTAATCCTGTACGGAAAATACACAGGATAAAGCAACATGTTTCCTATGTGTATGTTGACAGATCGGTGGTTTTCCCATCTTATCCAGGTTAACGTGTTCTGTTATCTTTCAGAGTATTATATAGTGTAGTATGTGTCGCATTTTATCCAGGTTAACGTATTCTGTTATCTTTCACTGTATTATATAGCGTATGTGTCCGCACAAATCTTACCATTGCCAAAACAGATTACTGTTGCGTTACAAACAATACAGAATAATATGATACTGTTATACTCATTTAATGTTTGTCATGATTATTATTTATCGTCAGATGGGTAGTCACTTCGTGCCTGACTTTTAGTTCTATAGATTTACAGATATGGGACTACTGTAAAACTAAAACTATTGTAAAACTACTGTAAAACTACAGATATGGGACTGAGGCAATTACGCACACATCAATGCCACTGATCTGGCTCAGATCGAATCCGCGAAACTTGAGAAAAGAAAGTCAGTGACTATCATTTGTAAATCACTGTTATTAATATCGTTTTAACTAGGGATGGGTCGATACCAGATTTTCTCGATACTCGATACTTCGATACTCGATACCGTCAACTTTTCCAGTTTCAATAAATAGGTACAATAAAAATTAAAAGTTGAGAGAACTGTGTAGGCCTAATACCAACTAAATTAATTAAGTGCGCAAATTTAATGAGAAAAATTTAATATCAGTGGCCTATAATTAGTTTTAAACTCTACATTATAACTAAAATTAGTTTTTGAAACAGTCCACTTACAAGTTTTTGTTAAAAAATTACAATGGGGTTTGGACAGTCAGCTTGGTTGTTATTGAAACATTTGCCAGGAAACGAAACAATTAAGAATCTCTTCTGTTTGGATTTTAAAAAGTCGGAAAGTCTTTATTTATGACTAGACAAAAGTCACAGAGTGGTTTCCTCCATTTCAAGGAGAAATGGAAGTATTTACTATATTTAGTAGACTACTAAAAGCAGAAAGAAACACATTTCCTTTAATTGCAGAATTAACAAAGTATCGAAAAAGTATCGAGCTTGCTTTCTGAAGTATCGCTCGATGCCGATACAATGCAAGTATCGAGAGTATCGAGGTATCGAAAGTATCGAGGACCCATCCCTAGTTTTAACTGATTATTTTATGTGTAGCCTATGTACAGTCGCGATTAGACTCTAACAAGTCAAAGTTATAAAAATAAATCATATTTAAAAAACCCAGTGACTTAACAGTTCTACTAGACTGATTACATTTTATTAGTATACTAACTGAAAAGGCCCGGCGTCGCCCGGGCTTTGTATTTTGTAATTTGAAATTAACTTATGGAGGACTTTCGATTTTGAAACTCTAGGTCCTTATAGCCTATAATATGTATGTAAAACTTGAAATGAAGAAAAAGATTTATCAAACTATTCCATCAGAAAACGCTAGATATAGCTTTTTATGGCTCATAGAGGATTTCGAATGCTGCATTCCGTTGCTTCTACACATCATGCCTGGGAGGGGTTGAAATAAGAAGAAACATAAATTACATAAGATTGTATTGACTTGACAGAAAATGTTATTTCTCATTCTCATGTTACAACCCTTTCGGGGCTGAAATAAAATAGAAATGCAGTATCACTTTCATACTTTCCTCCCCTAAAACCCGGGACATAATATACTGCGAGTATAGGACTCAAAATGTTCCATCCCATGCTTAGGGCCTATGATAAATCTCAACTAATATAAAGCCTACAGCTATGGATAACTGACTATTTACCGACTTCTGATATAGCATACTCACACACTTAAGTTGTACCTGCAATACGACCTCTTATTCTACATCAAAATGTGATTTGAGAAAATATTTCTTATGTCTAGGGTAGAGAAAGTTGTGTGACTGCATCACACTTTGCTTTATTTTCGTATAATTCATTTTTCAGTAATTATTTTCGCCAATATATTGCATCGATTCAATCATAATTCGTTCAAGTCCAGTTGCCAAGGCCCAATGTTATCAAAGTAAACAATACACGGTTGTCATGTGAACTGAACAGCATTTCATCGTTTTTCAGTAGAATATTCACAGAAATTATATAATTTTCAAGGGAAGGACTGATTTGTTTCAATTTTAATGTTGACCGCTATACTTTCCGGGCTTAACTGGGTATGTGTGCAAAATTCCGTGTAAATTGGTAAAGAAATGTAGATTTGTATAAGGAACAAACATACATACATACATACATACCCACAAACACACATTCGACTTTATATATTAGATTATTATTAGGCCTATTATTATTGTTTGCCTAAATTACAGTATTACAAACAAATTAACTAATTACAGATGTATAAGAGCCCAGTTATGATGGATGTGTATGGTCTTCGATTATCAACAACCTAGAAAATAAAGTGATCATAATAATTTACACAAGAAAAATGAGTAGTTCGACTAATTGTTTAGCCGAAATGGCAAATCTGCCGTAACATTTAACTGATTCACCCGGCATAATTATGCGCACTGAATTCACGGTTACAATACTTCGAGTCCTTGTGATAACGAATTATGTAACCACAACCATGACTTTACCGATCATAAAACAATTCTCCGATTTTGTATGGAAGATATTATAAGTACCGGTACCACCAGTTTCCAAAGTAGGCCCTACAGAAATACGTGGAATCAGAGTTTACAATTTAATAGGTCAGAGGGCAATCCACAACTGGATTGGCGGGCGCACAACTTTGGGGTGGGGGATTAGACAAATTGTAAATAACGAGATGAAAATAATTAAAATTTACGTGTAACTTAGCTTCCTCTAAGAGTCCATTAAAGAAGTCCTGAAGTAATCCTACTTTACTTTATCTCGTAGAGGTAGCCTACTGTATTTCACATTAAAAAAATGCTGAGTGCTTTAACTTGATCTGAATTTCTAAAATTTGGCAATAAAAACAACAGCATTGAAAATCAAAATGAAATACTTAAAATTGATTTCACTAAAACTTAAAAATTAAACGTAGCCTATATACATTTTTTTTTTTTCAAATTGACTTCGCGGGCCACCAGAAAATGTCTCGTGGGTCACCAGTTGGAAATCTCTGATACAGGCAATCCAAATTAACAATTCTAGAGTGAAAGGGAAAAAGCGAATAAGTCAAATGACCATGGTTTCAGGAAGGATAAAAAAAAAAAAACAATTTATTTCCACAGCAATGTGACAATAATCAGTTCAGTCCACCAGATAATTTTACACAGTATCTTATTACATGTAAAAATATCTGGGTGGGCTGAACTAAATATTGTAACAATGCTGTGGAAATAAATTGCTTTTGTCTCTCCCAAAACTTTGGTTTTTTTACATTCGCTTTCTCCCTATCACTCTAGAATTTACACACATAAAAACCAGCAGATCAGATATCACAAGATACACTGTTACCTTACATTTACAATATATCCTATCCCTCGCAGTCGTGGATTTAAGTAGGGAAAAGGGGAGAGTAGTTAGAATAATTAGAAGTTTATAATATTAATGCAACATTGAAAGCTCTTAGGACAGAAATAAGGACTATGGATCACATAAGACAGGATATGAAAGGATTCCAGGAAGTGTGATCAACGTTAAGACAACACAAAGATGCACCGACAACGGACAGGGAATGTTAATATTAGTAAAATCCTATTGATTAGCCGGTCATGAGATTTGAACCCACGATTTCTATTAAGTCCGCGATTATACCGTATCGGCCGCCATTTACAATTCATGAAGGACAATGAAACTAGAAGAGATTTTTTTCTTCAGATTGCTAACACCAATTATTCTAATTTACTCTGAGTTACTACAAAACAGAAATGTTCTTTTACCCCAAAATTTTATGTTTTCAGAATTGACAGAACTTTTGAAATCATTTGAGTACGAAAATATTATCTTAGGAAACATACCTATGCGTGTCTTTCCGTGAATAGTAAGTACCAATAAAATACGAAATCGGAAAATAGTGTAAAAAAAATCTTCTGTTTAATATCTTCCGGGAATATGTCAAGAAGCATGACACCAATTTATCTTTCTCCCACTATCACGTTACAGGAAGACAATTTTTTAGTTTCGTGCCTTTTCTGAAAATGGACCTAACGATTTCATTTCAACTTTGTACTAGGGCTGCTGGTACAAAAAAACTTGTTTATTAAAATTTTTCCTTTGTTAAACTTCATTAAAGGAGAGTTATAAACTAGCCAGCTCTTCTACCAATTCAGACTTATGCATTGAGAACAATATGGGTTTGCAGGAGAACGAGACAACTGAATGGGCACTCCCGCATTGCGGACATACTATATCGTGATAAGAAGGAAAATAATTCCATCATCCATGCTGAATGTAGAGGAAGTCTTTCTGGGCGCTTCGCATAGCCTAAAAACCCTTTTCACTTACTTTTACCAATTTCATTTGGAGTTCATAACATTCTACGGCTTATGGAATCTCTAACTCACGTCTTTGGATAGTATAAAAAAGTATGAGAAAAATAAGCAGTTCTGCTCATGCAAAAGTTGACACTTCAGGGATTAAAGATGAGATAACCCCGTTCATATTTTACAGATCTAGTTTCTATGGGTGTCAGCATACCCTGAGATCCTCATTAATTTTTTGGTAGGCCTACTCTTTTTCTGTTAAATATAAAATATATTTTATACTGAATTTAGAAAGTATGCAATTATAACTACATTTCTGTATTTATGTTAATCTTTCACCTAGGCTGTTGCTAAGAAGAACATAATTTGTTACCGTAATTTAAATATTTTGTAGCCTCGTCGAATTCAGCTGGCGTTCAAAACTAGGGATCAGAAAACTATGTCAATATTTATGTATTTAATCATTTGAAATTGATTTTCAATTGACAATAAAATAATGATAGACCTACCTGCCTCATAAATTATCACTTAAATTTGGATTAACTGTCATTGTTTAATCTACTGTCATAATATCACTATTATTGTTCACAATGGTAAATTAATTCTTAATGTTATATATAGACCACTGTATAGAATAGCCTAATAAGTAATAAGGAGGAACCACTGTGTTTGGAATTACGTTGAGTTGCCCCCCCCCTTTTTAATAAAAATCCTGGCGACGCTCCTGGTTTCCAATCCATAATAATAATAATGTTTTATTTTGCTTGGCAGAGTTAAGGCCACAGGGCCTTATCTTCCACTCAACCAGGATAAATACAAAATAGCCTACATTAAAAGAAATCTACAAAAACATATACAATGGATATCATACATAATAATATAAAATGCTAGCAATTGAATAATAATACAATATTTATCTGCCTATATTAAAACATAAGACAAAATGCGTCCAATAATATGCAGAGAAAACAAAGCGAATTAAAAATTTATATATAATTGGGTGTGTGTACATATAATTGGGAAACAAGTAAACAAAAAATCTTCTATCCTCTTCATCTTGGTTTATAAAGTTTCTTTTGAAACTTTTGTAGGTAGCTATTCCTTTGTTTCAGTTTTAATGGCAATTAGAATTTCCTTGAAAACGCCCTTATGATGTCAATATAAAAATATTTAGTTTTGTTTGTAAATATACATCTCGCAATGTCTTCAGGCTAAATTAAAGTTATATAAGAAGCGTAGAACACGTTAATCAGAATTATCTGTATACTAACACGCACGGACATGTTGTTTATATTTTACGCCCCCAGCTTGAGAAAATCAATGGGTTTACTCACGTTCTGCTACGGAGGGATGCATGATGCGGTCCTACACGTGCAACGTACAACACACTACTGCTTGACGCTGCGCACACGCGCTTCTCTTTTGTTCACTCTCACGCACGTTGCCTAGCGACGGGGCAGCGCACTCCTCGATTCTTCTGGACGCTCCGAAATTCAATGCATCCAAGCGATATGGCAAATGCAAGGGGGGGGGGGGGGGGTATTTACATTTCAAGAAGACTGAACATACATTATTTATCAGGGATGTAATTAGATTCAGTTCCAAGAGGTTTTTTTTCAAATATATATTTCGACCATTTTAGGTTAAATGAAGACATTTATCCGATTGCGATTCTAAACAAATATTGATCATCCACTAAAATTTCGACTTGGTCACTGACCCACTGATTTTAGGGTAACTACGGATCATCCACTAATTTCTCTTAAGAAATGTGTTCAATGAACTATAGTCCTACTAATTAGAAAGAAACATACGCGGTTTCTTTCTAATTTGTAGGACTATAGCTCCTGCATCGTGTTCAACAAAAGGGCTCGTTAATTGCGAAAGTTAATGTTTGTAAATAGTAAAAAATTAGTTAAATGCAATACAGCAATGTTAGATGCATTGTTTTCATGCATAGTCAACATGCATTCATCTATCAGAACCAGGAAATCCAGGAAATCAGGATGAAAGTTTAAGAACAGAATGTTTTATTCTGAGAAAGATACTCACTTGAGACAAAGTAGACCTACTTTTGTTTGTTTGTTTCTACCGAAGGAACAATCTGATAATAGGCTATCTGCACAGTTATATTACTTCCACTCTGTATAATTGTTCAAAGTTATTAAAAAAAAAAGGTGTTTAACATGTGAAAAAACTTTTTATTATGAAGCAGAACAAATTACGATACAGCTTCCTCAAAATTTTAACACAAATCCATTACTTCCTCTATCAAAACCTGGCAAAACCAAACTGTGTAAATTATCAAACAGGCCACGACTCTATACTACAACAAACATCTTTGTTCTTTCTCTAAGGAAAATCCATTTTTCTCTGCAGATATTACCAAGTTCTTTGTAAATAACCACCTTTGAAAGGTCTGGTCACCGGCACCGGACAACCATGCTTTTATTAGTGTCCAATAGCCATTTGTAGACTGCACAGAGTATAACAAGCAGTCAGTGCTGGTATTGAGTTGTTGGTAAACAGTAGTAAATGTGCTACAGATCCGCACAGTTCTGTAAGTCTATGACTTCACTGCTGCGGAAGAGCTACTAGGAAATTTCAAGTTAATCGACAGTAATTTCAAAAATCTTTAAGAAGTCGTCATTCGTTTTGAGTCAAGGGATATGTAATTGATTAAAGCCCTAGACTTGTGGAGAAATTATCCATAGCCTTAAATGAAGCAGGTGGTAAAATGAAAAGATGCAGCAAAAAAAAAAAAAAAAATGTACTCGAAAGAAATGTGAAATTCTCCATTCTTTGTAATATTCGGGATGAGTTACCAGGGAACAAACATACTAATGCAATCGAAGGAATCATTAATATCACCCCATGGTTTAAGTTTGCCTCTATGACTTCATGTGAGGATCAGAAAAAAAAAACTTTTCTCGGCTCAAATATTTTCTTTTTCAGGAAATAGAAAGCATTTTCATTGGAAATTTGAGACTATACGTCCATTGAAATAAAGTATGTGAAACATAAAATGGCATATCATCCCAATAGGTTTACATGTGCTAATACTGCATCAGGATTATGATCTACATGCAATAAAGCCTACATTAAAAGTGAATTTTTGTTTACATCTAAAATCGTCTAGAATTTATAAAATATGTAGAATATGTAGGCTACACATAACTTGCATGACACTACAGATGCAAAGTGCACGCTAAACAGTAACCTTATAACATTGAGTTTCAATTTTTTTTTTTTTTTTTTTTTTTTTTTTTGTCAAGGATTTTAGTTCTGATGGGTGATTGTAATGTATTTTTGCCACCTGTTTATGAATCTGAAGTCGAATTTTATATATCACGTAAGGAGTTTATAGAATTTTAATTTAAGCATTAAAGTAAATTTTATTTAACCTATAATATCATTTATAGTGAAGTTGAAGCAATTAAGTGAAGTAACTGTCTGAAAATAAAATCAATCCGGAAAACAATTTACTTATTACTTTATTTGTTAACATATAAAATTGATTTCGACATATTGCAAGTCCATGATACACATTTCATAATTGAAGCGTTTACTTTTATAAGGGTCTAAATGCCACAATCATGATTGCGAGAAAACGGTACATAAAGCCACAGAATGACGTGCCGGAGATACCTTGGAAATTATTGCTACTAAGGTGGCTTTCCCTGAACCTTGGACCCTTCTGAAATGCATTGGTCTGGGTACATAGATAAATTTAAAATTATCAGCTGAAAATTATGATTTTGGCACTTAGACCCTTTTAAAGGTAAGCGCTTCAATTTAATCTCGCTTCTTTCTGCTTCCTTCAGAAGTGTGATCCAGACTGTCTCTCTACATAGATAATACATAGTTGTCTTATCGATACATCGTTTTGAATAGAAAATTCCTAGGAATTAATGTAGAAATAGCATATAAAAATTAACAACGACAAAGAATATGAAAACTTTGAAGGAAAGGGGGAACTTTTTATACATTGTTAAAAGAAAATGGGAAAAACGAATCCTAGAATTAAGTGAGCAAGTGTGTTAATCCTTTTTGCTTTGTTCACAAGCAAGGCAAATACAGCAAGCCCATAATTTGTAGGTACTCAAGGCTTTTATGTTAATATTAGTGTGTAATGGTAGGAGGTACATCCTATGGCGAAAAACCTTTGTAACGCCAAGGGTGTTAATATTACAACACAAGAATAAACTATATCACATCATATCATATCGATACATCGTTTGGTTTCCCCCCTTTTCTTTTTTCGCGGCTCGGTCACAATTTATTGGCTAGCCGGCCAAGTCAACAACTTCTCTCCACATGAATTCAGCAGAGTTCTACCTGTTCATTAATTTCTACAATTAATCTCGGATTTGTATATCATTAGTTCTATGTCCTAAATAAACCTTGAACGGTACCTGTTATGACCGGTTTTTCTGATTTGGCAATTAGGGACGAGTCATGTCACCACCGAATAAAAAGGTTTAAGTGCTCGTCAATTGTCTCCTATTATAGCCCATTACTTGCACAGCCCTAATATCAACACCAAAGAGCATACATGCTTTATATATCGTGGCATTTTCTCGAAAAACCTACAGGAAGGACAAAAACTCAACTACATGGCATTATGCATCGGATGATGCTGCCATTGTGGGGACGGACATAAATTGTATCAGTGCTGCAATAGGTAAGTAATTTGGTTCCTAATATATTTTATATAGCCTACAATTTTATATAAAAATATATTAACGTCCGAAAATATATGGGCCTACAAGAAACGCAAGGACAAGAAAAATAAGCTACGGAGATGAAAAATTAAACTAATCCAAAGGAAATACGAAATGAAAGATCAGGTGTAGCCTATCTCTCTCACTCTCTTCCTGACCAGACGTAACCAGTTATTAGAACCGGTTCATTCTGGCTCATTTTTATTTGGCACACCCGTTACTTGACAGTCATTTGCACTATAATGCAATTATAGATATTGACCGTAATGATTAATAATATTACCGGTAGGCTACACATTTTACAAAGATTTCAAAGTCATATATTCTTTCACATTTCCGCTATGGTAATTTGAATATGTGCCTTGTACCAAGTTAACCTTTTCACATATATTGCCGTGTAAATTCATCATCTAAAAAAAATCATAAATTCATAAATATGAGCTTAACAGACCATTATTTTATGTAAAACGTCAGAATTTTTCCTTATTGTGATTGCCATTCATGGATACCAGCTCTTCAACTAAATGTGTTCGTCGATTCTAAACTTAGAACCCGCTGATGATTTTAGTTGTTGATAGCTTATGTAAGTATAACAATTTAGCTCTGAGAAGATTAAATTCAGACAATACCTGAAAAAAAATTGACAGACATCACTTAGAATAAGAACTTGGTCTGTTCAAATGAACTACATCCCTTTCCTTTTCTTAAAGCAATTATTAATTACTGATTAAATTATTACTACTATTAAAATTTGCGGCTTTTGCTCTTGTCTGTGGATCTATTTATCGGTTTATGTGTATATTTCAATATCTCAAAAACCACAACATAAACATAGATTACGAAGAATAACAAAAATTCACATTCACAGTTCCTCAGAAGGTTTTAGACCATAATTCATTTTAGCTGTCAATGATTAATTATGAGGGTTTTGCAAAGAGTACAACAATTATCAAAAAACAGCGTACCGGTAGCACTGATTTTCTTAAAACTTAGGCCTACCGTAAGAAATTCCGCAAAAAATATGTATTGTTCCCAAAGCATGCTATATTTTTTACAGTTAAAAGCGTATTTATGTAAAAACCATAGCGTGATATTTTACATGAGGTATCGTCAAGTATTAAGTAATTAGTCTAAAACAGCGTTTCTCAACCTTTTTGAACTCGAGGACCTCTAACATGTCTAAAAAATTTTACGGACCCCTAATTTTACATCCCATTTATTAATATTTGGGTATTACAACGAAATATGTGAAAAAATTTTACTTTTTTACTTTCCACTTGCTTTATGATATTTTTAATTAGTCTGCGGACCATCTGCACCATTTTCGCGGACCACTGGTGGTCCGCGGACCGTAGGTTGAGAAACTCTGGTCTAAAACATTTTAGTTTCATTAAAATGTCTTAGAAAACATTTCTTTATTCATTCTGATTATTCAAATTAATTTACTTACTCAAATTAATCATCACTAGTACCCGTGTGAGAATCGGACACTACAGCAAATGATAAATTATTATTAAACAATATCACCATTAAGCTAGGTGGCATATATAATAACTAATAAGAAAACACGACGTGTCGACTTGCGTTGCGTAGGGGCACAGCTTACATGTCATGCCTACTAAGAAATAAATGGGATGCCCCCAGGAGAGTTTCGAATTCCAAGAAATAATTCCTCACAAAAATTACTTACAAGAAAAGTGCGGCGGCTGCTGGGAATAAATCATTTTAAGCAACATATCTCTACCTTCTGAGAATAGAACAGAATAGAAAAGAATGCAAGAAATCAGTTCACTCCCTAGTAGGCCTACCTACTTCCATTACATTATTAAGTGCCAGTATGGTACTCTCTAAGATTAAATGGTGGATGGGAAAAATATCTGTCCGTCTGTGTGTCTGTATGCGCGAAACTCTAATACGGTGGAAAGGTGAAGTCAGATTGAAGAATTCAATGCTACAGCCGGGATTTGAACCAGGATCTTCGGCTTTCCGTGCCGCTGCTCTACCATTGAGGTACCACGGCAACATGCCGGTACAACATTAAATTCTCCAACTGACTCACATATCCCGGTATACCACCAGGCATACAGCAGATCAATATTCTAGTTAACAATCAAAATTTTAATGAATATTGTACATTTACTGTATTAACTGTATTCTTGTAACAATGTTTGATTATGTCCATAGCATTGTAAATATGTTCTATGACGAAATAAACAGTTCATCCCACTTATTCCTTTACATATGCTGAGCAATCTTTCTCAAGAACCCATGGTATAAAATTCAATAGTTGGTTGGTATACGGTTATTTAACGACGAGAATGTACTGCAACTTAGGCCTATGACCGTCGCCGGTGTGCCGGAATTTTGTCCCACAGGAGTTCTTTTATATGCCAGTAATTCTACTGACATGGGCATGTCAAATTTATGCACACATAAATGCCATTACCTGGGCCAGGATCGAACCCGCAACCTTGGGCACTGAAAGCCAGCGCGATACTAACTGCGCCACCCAGGCTGATTAAAGTTCAACAGTTTCTGGAATGTGGCCTATTAACTCCATCTGGCACAGTTTACCTGATTTTATTGTATTTAAAATTAAATAAATAGGCCTATTATCCGATTATATAAAAGATAACAGGAAATTTAGGAATTCGTATAATTATTATTGTAGTGACATTTCGTTGCTGGTGAACATATTTCATATTCCCCGAATTTCTCCCAATTTAATTGATTTTTCTGTCGCATGTTTGTTTCCCAATAACATATCGGTGGACAACATCCGAACTCCTTACAATCAACTTATCGGGGCTAAGCTAGTGCTCGACGAAGTCCTTCAACTACCTCAGAGTAGGGCAGCCAACAACTCCTTGTTTTCACCGAAAGGGGACAGGGCGAGTTCGATAAGAGCGAACCCCCGGATAGGCCATATCCCGTCCTAGTATGTAGCTTATGATAAAGGTGGAAAATATAGATACATATACTTGGCATATACACACATGGCAAGTGCACACAGAAGCCGGTAGAGGTAAGAAGAAAAATCGTAAAAGACATGCAGAAAAACTGACAGTACGACGGATAATCACGCAAAAACTTGCGCCGTGCCACAGAGCTGAAGGAATGTTAAGAATAGAACTAAATAGTAATATTATATTGTGATACAAGGGTGGGAAGTGTGTTTTTTGTGTCATACACTTCATACACATGTGTTGTATATCTATATTTTCTACGATGGCGATTTAGCTAATAATAAAAGTAAAACTAATTAACCACTAACAACAGCTATTCTGAAGCTGAAACGGATACAATTTTTTTTAAGTAGTACTATTTTAATCTTGGTGCCAATTGACTACTTAAGCTCAGACTTAAGTAGGCACATCATACTTAGTGCTAGGAATTAAATCGTTAGGCAATACTGAGTGATAAAAAGGAAGTTTCTGTAGTTCGGAGTATTCCTGGACGATCGCAACATTTCACCTTGTGCCGCAATCCGGGTTGTGAAGAGCCAGAAACTCTTGGGCATGTTCTGGGATTTTGTCCAAAAGGAGAAATAATGAGAAATACACGTCACCTCAAGATCAGGTCCTATATTGTAACTGCTCTCAGAAAAGCTAAATGGAAAGTACACGAAGAAATGCAGTGTGTTTCGAAATGCCGGTCTCCTTAGCCGTGGTAGCTAAGGCATGTTTCTGTGGACCCGCGGTAAAGGAGACTGTGAGTTCGAGTACTTTGTGTAGTACGTAAAATGAGTAAAACAAACTGTAAAACAAAGTAAACAAATGGTAAAATGAGACAAAAAGTTCAGGAGAATTGGCCTATGGCCGGCTAAATTTATTTTAAAAAAATCTGGTGGCAATAGAAGGGCAAACGTTGCAGAAATTCACAGTTGTCGTACTACAGTGTGTCCCACGCAAGAGTTGGCCAATGACGCGGGTTCGTGCGGCGCGGCGGGCACAGCTCCAACTCCCGAGCGATCGGGTGAAATATCTACGCTAATAATGCCGCGATGGGTGAAACGATTCAGGTTCTCACATTTATAGTTAAATGAAAATGAAAATAACCATGTACCTCATCACAAGAGATGTTGGAAATGTTCTCCTTTTGCATCCACACAATACTGGCACCTTTTTAGCAAATTTTCTTTCACGCGGATAAGTTCAGCTTCCGAGACAGAGTTCATTTCTCTTGTGATAGGCCTAGGTGATATTGTCTTTAAGTTCTTCTAACAGTATGTGAATATTATTTATGGGGAAACTTGAAAAATAAAGTGTATAGGTCAATTTCCCATACATAAGAAGAACTTCAAGACAATATCACAAGAGAAATTAACTTTATCTCGGAAGCTGAACTTATGCGCGTGAAAGAAAATTTCCTAAAAATTTCCTAAAATGCAAGAGGAGAACATTTCCAACATCTCTTGTTATGAGGTATGTGTTTATTTTCATTGTAATTTTAACTGTAAATGTGAGAACCTGAATCGTTACACTCATCGCGGCATTATTAGCGTAGATATTTCACCCGATCGCTCGGGAGTTGGAGCTGTGCCCGCCGCGCCGCAGGAAGCCGCGTCATTGGCCAACTCTTGCGTGGGACACACTGTAGTAGGCCTAATCACAACTGAATCTGCTCGCCGATAGTATTGGGCTGCGTGTGTTTTTAAAGCGATAGTGTAAAGCGCTGTAGCAAAAGAGAGTTAAAAGAAGATCGTATTCAACCAGCTGATTGAATGATGAAATGACGGAGCATTTAACACGGATTGTTGTTACTGCAATAATATATAGAACTAAACTTACTAAATTGTTTCGACTTCTGTGATGACTTGAAATTATTGCTATTAACAGAAGATTTTATCATATTCTGCCATTATGAATCCTGCAGCAGACTTTGTGAAGCGTAATTTGGACTCGATTCGGCGAATGTAAAACGACGCTGAGACCAATGCATTTGAAATCGATGTCGAATTTTTGTTATGCACGGTGAAAACTAATTTATTAATCCAATCAATAATTACAAACTTTGTATGTGAAGTGTTTTGGACCATCTTGAATTTTTGTCACTAACTGAACTTCAGTGAAAATGAGACATTAGTTTAAAGAAGAATTATTCCAATCTGGGAGATGGGGGGGGGGGGGGGGTTAGCACCTCCCGTGATTGCGACACTGCCTATTTCGCAAAAAAATACAGTACGGTACCCCTAATTTTAAACTTGCAGTTAACAGCATGTCTAGTAAACATCTGTACAGGTTCAAGTTGAGGGCAAGAAGAAAGACAGCTTTCTGGCGCCGAGCCGGTTTCTACGTCGGTATGATAATCAATTTCGCCTGATTAAAGAAGGCTAACAAAGATTTATTTTAATTTTTACCAAGCCTTTTCTAAATATATTATACATAGGCCTAGACAACTATAACAAATATATTTTAAAATAATGGCAACAAAGTCAATACTGATATCATGTGCTTAACGCAGTGTTCTACTTGACACAATTGAAGGGCTTATTTCCAACCCTACTCTTCTCAGTGAAATAAAATTCGAAAAACGGGAAATTAAAACAACTAATAATTTTAGGACAAAAACTTTATTTCTGGCAGATACTTTTTTTGAGGTTGTAGTAAAAAATAACAGAACCATGCAATTGGTAGAACTGGAATCACATCACTAAGATTATGTAGAGTAGGCCTAAGCCTACTTCAAACTAGACACCCATGTACGCGTACATATTCACTGTGTTCCAAATGAAGAATTCAAGTAACTATTTTATAATATAACTTCTTGCAACTTCATCCTGTGACATCTTTCTTCTTAATATCATCCAGGTTATTTCCTGGAAATCTGTGTAAAATTTCTACATGTCTCAAGTGTATACAGTAACCGAATCTTAAAATTAGTTACATTTAAATAATTTTTTCTTATATATTTTTATAGTACCTTAAGTTTATCGAATACCTTGATGGTTTCAAACTACTGTATAACAGTCCCCTCTTCATTAAAAATAACAGGAAGAGCTGCAGCTAGATTGTACCAAGAAGTAAGATGAGTTAAAACAACAACTTGGTGAATTCTGTCAAGTGATACATAATTTTTTCTCGGCCGACACTTTCAAACTAAAAGACGTAACTGACTTCTGAATTATGGAAGAAAATATATATAATTAATTAAGATAATTCGACCAAAAAGTGACTAAGCTTCTAAGAATTATTTTAAATAATATATATATATCCTCTTAAATTAGAATAATATAATTATATAAATCGACCAAAAAGTGACAAAGCTTGTAAGAATTATTTAAAATAATATATATATATATATCCTCTTAATTTAAAATAATTCTTAGAAGCTTGTGGTAGTTTTGGGCAAAATTTAAATCAATTTAAATGTTCGTAACTCCTTAATTAAGATAATTCGACCAAAAAGTGACTAAGCTTCTAAGAATTATTTTAAATTAAGAGGATATATATCACTTAATTTAAAATAATATATATATTATTTTAAATTAAGAGGATATATATATTATTTAAAATAATTCTTACAAGCTTAGTCACTTTTTGGTCGAATTATCTTAATTAAGGAGTTACGAACATTTAAATTGATTTAAATTTTTCCCAAAACTACAAGCTAGGAACTTTCCATAGGTCACTGCGACCACATGTGTCCATTCAAGATCCGAGTTCCTTCTACTTCATTGTCACAGCGAATCTACGGAAATGTGAAATATCTATCATGTCACTTCTGCCTCTGTGATATAGGGTGACAATGAATGGTGTTGACGGAAACTAGGCCGAACCAGGTGAATAAACCATCATAAAGTATTTTTAACGTCACGAAAAGGGGGTCATGCAACTCTCCTGCCAAAAAGCGCGCCCAGTTCCTCAATTTATTATTAGCCAACCCCTCCATCCCTGCCCGTGACCCAAAACAGCGTTCCACATAATGCAGGTCTAATAAGTAAGTGTCATCTCAGACATATGCACACCACACATGCCCTGCCACAATAATGTCAGCGTTCAAAATAGTTCACGACAAAAGACGACAGAAGAAAACAGGACACAACCAAAAGCTGGTTAGGTTTTCAAATACAAGATGTACATATACATGCATCCACAGAATATTGTTTCTGCTGAGAGTATTTTAGGAGAAAAAAAGTGTGCGTGGACAGGTGGCAGAGGTGAAACTTGTTTTAATTTGTGGATTTTTCAATTTTGTATTGGATTTTTTGAATTTTGGATTGTTGTACTTTTTAATATTGGAATTTTTAAATTTTGGATTTTAATTTTTTTAATTTTCGATTTTTTAATTTTGGATTTTTTATTAATAAATTTTGGATTTTAGATTTTTATATTTGGACTTTTTTTTTAATTTTTTTTTCAGTTTTGAATTTTTCATTTTTAAATTTTGGATATTTGTATTTTTTAATTCTGGATTTTTTAATTTTTTTATTTTGAATTTTTGGACTTTTGAATTTTGGATCTTTGAATTTTTTAATTTTGGAATTTTGGATCTTTTAATTTTGGATTTTTTAAATTTTGGATCTTTGATTTTTTTTTTTAGTTTTGAATTTTGGATTTGTTAAATTTTAGATTTTCGATTTTTTTTAATTTTGAAGTTTTGAATTTTTTAAACTTTGGATAAGCCCAATCATTGAGTTGATTGTTTTCTGTGCAGTCCGTTCCGTCACACCTCACTAATTTCGTGACGATTTTGAGCGTTACATTAATTTCGTGACGATTTTGAGCGTTACATTAATTTCGTGACGATTTTTGAGCATTACACAAGCTCTCGATTACCCCTTCCGCGGCTAAAGAAGTTTCACTTCAAAATTCCCTCTGACACCGGGATTCGAACCCGTGAACTTCGGTTTACCGTACCGATGCTCTACCAACGGCCAGAGTTCGACTTATGGTTCGACATATGGATTTTCTTTCCTACGATTACCCTTAAATGTAGGCTATATCTAAAAACCATTACTATTTTATTTTGTGCACTGCCTTCGAGATCTAATGAATGATGGACGGTTCACAAAATTTGTCAATGCCCAACGTCCATGTTATTACTTTCATTTGTTACTAAAAATTTAGCATGGGCAATTAGTCGCATAGAATTTAGTTCCTGAACACTGGCCCTAGGTTGCTATAATGACACATCTGGTGCGGTAAGTAATGCGGTAAGTAGTGCTGTAACGAGTGCGGTTAAGGTAGGTACTGGAAATCCGACTTCATTCCGAAATAGAAGGAACGGGAAATGGATTAAAAAAACTACAGGTTCCTTAGAAAAATCTGTACTGTTTAGTTGGCCGACAATGCCGTAACTCGATCATCGCAGCCTGCGTAGGCCTATCTGGAGGAGTCGAGTTTGAACAGACAGTAGCGAATGTTAAATAGAATGAGAAAACAGAGCGAGACTGTGTTAATGCGTTAATGAGTTAACAATTTGGAAAAGTGCCTGCTATCAACTTCAAACTTTTGCTCGATTCTGTTAAAACAACACTTTCCACGCGAGTATCTCGATACTATTAACATTTGCAAGCGGTATTCAAATAATTTCAAAGCAATATGTATCTTCCTTTACATACTAATGCTCTGTATTCAATAAATATAAGATGCAAATGAATTAAACGATTCAAAGCTTAAATTTTATATGAAGACTAAGAAGCTTCGCAGCTGGTCATGCGTTCTTTAACCATACAATTTCATCACTCGTGGGAGAAGACTAAACTTTCGTAATTCCAATGCAGGTAAATTTGTTCGTTAACATTATCGTTGCATGGGGCCCCTCAGTAGCCCCCTAGCTCTCAGGGAAAGGAAAATAAATGTATATTAATAATTATAGTCAGGTGTTTTTCTTTTAAGACAATTATCTGAAAGTCAGTAGAGACATAAAAAAGTTTACATTAGTTTTACCAAATCGACAACATGGAATCAGATTCCACAGTGGATTATAGAGCTTTCACATTCGCCAGAGGTTTCAAGGCCACAACTTCTCACGTCTGCCCCCACTGAGCAGTCAACAGTATTCCCCTTTGCGCAGAGGAGCTGCGCTGTCGCACACACTCATACGATACCAAGGGGGAACTCCCTACTGGCTTGTCATGTGACTGGCATTGGAGGGGTATGATGTCATATGAGCACGGTAAGTGGGGGTATCAGAGGCGTGCTACGTTTGGCCTTGAAACCTCTGGCGAATGTGAAAGGACTATAGGAAAGGAGGGTCCAGGGGGTTCGGATCCCTGAAATAAAAATCTAAGATTCTATTTTTGTATTTAAAATAATTATTAAATTAAACAAGTGTTGTTGGTATGTCAAATATGATAGAGCAGTTGTTTTGTTTTCATAACGTAATGAGTAGGCATATAATTTCCATTGTTTCATGTGTTATTTAACTTTTCTTATAAATAGTAATAAGTATTACCTATAACCTAGATAACGATTTTTTGTTTAACTTGGTATGTCTTAGAGTATGGTAAACAAATTTTCTGACTAGTTTTTCAGTGCTAAAGTAGCATAAAACGTTATTTTCTTTAGTTCAGTACTTAAAACTTTTTCGTGGGTGAACCCCCGAACTCCCTTTCTGTATTCCATACCCCCAAACCCCCCGGCACTTTCAGCCTCCACAAACCGTGATCCCTTTAAGGCCTGCTTAAGACGTGGAAACAAAAAAAAAAGTCAAAATACTCTCCACTAGCCACAACACACTTCTGACAACGTTCGTATAACGCTTGAAAACTGTTGGAGAAGTCTTGATGTGGAATCGTTCTCAGAATAGCCGTCACATGATCGAAATTATTTTCAGGTTGCGTCATTGTTGCACTTATTATATGATTAATATAATGTTACAAAATGGCCCAAGAAGTTAAAGTGACAAAAAATAAATTGATTAAAAAATTGCCCCCCCCTAGAAAATATCATACGGGCGCCTTGTATCTTTGGGATACGTATTTTGCAGTAGGCCTACATCTATTCTACGTTTATCATGTTTTAAATACCATGGCTAACATTTTTCTATCCTCCTTTCTCCCTTAGCATCCGTGACGGATCTATAGCAGTTTGAAATCGGATGAATCTTTTTGGAACACTAAAATGTAATAATACAACGGTTTATATGCACCTTGAATTACGTTGGTGATATCAAAGAGCTCATTCGAATATTGATGTCAAATGATTACGAAATAACGTTATGAAATATGGTTCTAGAAATGTCTAACATTAAAATATAGGCTAATATTACTTTATGCACACAAGGCATCTCTCTATTTTTGTTTGATCATCAGATAACAGGGCAAGTCATCTGACTCAAGGCCTGATTGCAAGATTAGCAGCTGTTCGAATGTTCAGCATTACATTATATTAATAGAATGGCTCAATGAAATTTTAGCTTTTGAATATTCACACGATCAAATATGCTATTTTTAAAATAAAGTAATAACTTTAACTGGGAGAGAGTTTGCTCATAGACCTAGGTGAAATGATTTTACCAGAAATACAGATCTGAGATACTTTGAATAATCGAGAAAAAATCGGGTGCATGAAAATAGTATGCAAATCAAATTGAAAGTCTTCTATTTTCTCGAAACTGGCTTGTACGATTTCGCTAAAGCTTTGAATAATAATTGACCCTAACGTATCGAACGACATTTCTTTTTAAAAGTTATTCTTAAAAGTTGTACTTGGAAGCAGTCGTTCTGACATTTTGTAAATCGCATTACCAAGAAAATATCAACAGTCATATTTTGGGTAGGAATGTCAGCTTAGCATCACACATTACTAGACTTCGGATTTTAGGTAAAAACCTATTTTAATCCATAAGTGATATATGGACGAAAACTTGTATATGCATGTTTCATAATTGACTATGCCTAAAACTGATACTTTTATAGGACCTAAAAAAGCCTATTTTTACATTAGAGCCTAAAATTGCCTTTTTGCTTGTTTTTCCTATAAAGTTCAAAATAAGTTATTTTTTGTTATAATTTCTAGCATTTATTTTCAGTTCATACTAAATTTTTAGCTCAGAATGTGCAGTACATGACACATTTGTGACGTGGTGGTTAAATAGTGAGGAATGTTTCGTCTTCAGTAAAAAAAAAATCCTTGGAATTCCCAAGAAAATGTAGTGTTTTTCTCCCAACTCCCACATTCAGTTTATATAAAAATAAATAAATAAAAATAAAAAAATAGAAAAAAAAACTTCTCTGAATCACTGAGGGATACAAGGAGTTAAATATGCTAGCGTGCGTAGCTTCTGGGCGCAGGGATTAGGTTTTCACTGTTATGGTAGTAATACAGGCCCCAGTAATAGGTCTATATAATTCTGTGTACCATAGGCCTATATCTGTGCTTTATCATGATTATTGTTTAATGGTGACTTCAATAAATATATTTTTCTGCATTGCAATTGAGATATTTCAGAATATCGGCAACTTAACGATTTTATAAGAGACTATTTTACGATTTTTGAACCTAATTTCCAATTTTTAGAGCCTATTTTAGGTACCTAAAACAGCATTTTTGGCGACCTAAAAGTCCGAAGTCTACTCATTACTGTAGAACCCGGATTTGTATGCAAAATGCATGTTCTTTTTTTATATATTTAAAAGTCTGCGTAAATGGTATTTTTGTTAGTTACACTTTTCTAGACAATTTTACCAACATTTATTAATGCATATAAATGCATATTCTGGGGGTAAATGCATATTTTAAGTTTTAAATGAAAAAGTACATGTTTTACTCTTAAATGCGGTATTAAATTACATTTCCCCTTTCTCCCGAGCCAGTTTTATCTCGTTGGGGTGCATGGTTACATGCTGTGTCATATTACGCGGAACACTTCAGTGAAGTGAAAACAGTGATAGATTCCTTGAATGCGGAAGGTTACGATAGCTCAGGATATCAAGCATAGAGTGGGACCACGGGAGCGCGAGGGGGAAAGGTATCAGGCATTTAGTGGGGGGCTATTACTGCTTCGAGCTAGTGGCGTGGTGAGCCCTTCACCATTATAGATGGCTCTACTCGTTGCGTGAGCATCGTTTACACGTCACTAACGTTCTCGGAAACTTAACCAAAGCGTCCCTTTCATGTAAACAAACACAGTGGCTACGATCAGTAACAGTTTGGGCATTAGTTCATCATAACTGTGTTATTGTTTTATACGTATTGGATTTAAAATGCCGAAAAAGTGAATTTCTTCTTTTATTTTTATTCAGATGATTTCTCTCTTCATTCAGATGATTTCCTTCTTCCGTTCGATATAATTATATGTATTCCTCTATTTCACTCTCAACGTTGCCAAAGAAGTTTCTCTTCTGTCACGTGGCGTTCCAAGCACCCAATTTTTTTTAATTATTCATGCATACATAATTTATTAATTGATTATGCATACAAATCCGGGTTCTACTCATTAGATTTGATAGTGTAATGGGTCTCTTTGAAGAGCTGGCGATTTCTATAGACTGTGAACTTGGACAGGAATGTGAGTCAGAAGCGACAAGGCAGACAGGATGGCGACCCGGCACCATGCCAACACGAGTCACGACCTCTTGCCACACCCGGAAACTGCAAGTGCAACACCAACACGAGCCTTTTCTGTTAATAGCCAATAGCAAAAGAATCCGTTCTTCTCATGGATGCTAGTGACATTTTACAAAAGTTACATAAAATGAATGACATAACTTTCTCTCCTAACTTATTTCAGATACTCTATATTTCGACAATATATTTTATTAAATAATTTGCGCGTGGGTTTTGTAATTGTCATGCTCGTCTTAAAAATAATGTAATTTTTATGAAAGAGATGTTTTAAATTGTCCGAGGCAATCGGAAGAATATACAATAGATCTGAATCATTAGGAAACCGGACGAAACATAAATCTCGATAATATTATCAACTCTATCGACAATAAAATAATAATAATAATAATAATAATAATAATAATAATAAATAGAAAAAAAACAACTTGTAGGAAATATTACTGTACGCTACTCTTGTTACGTTACTTTATTTAGAAAATATTAAAATAAAGCGAGATTTTTGTCTCGTTCTGTACTCCTTACGAAGTCCTAATTTATTGTTACGCAGAAGAATAGGCCTATATAGGCCTAATATCCTGAAAACTTCCTGGGAGTGAAAAACTCAGGATAACTTTTGTTGACGCGCACACTTTTGACTTGACAGATTATGATCACGAATTCTGAAAATCCCCTTAAAAATGGAAAGTTATCTCTCATAAATTTTAAGAAAAGGAGGGCCAAGTATCACATTCGAAACCCATGAAGATTGTATATATAAACCTCATAGGCAGACTTGCAATAATATTTCTGGACGCGTCTAAGCTAAATCTATGTATAGCCATTCGGTGCAGTTCACGACTGAAATAAGTGCTGACCAATGTAGTAAACGAAGGAATAAATTACACTATAAAATAAAACTGTTTTATTATAAACATTTTGTCTAAACAACTCGTAATATAATGCAGGATCTGGACTTCTCGTAAATATCCTGCATCATTCAAATAGCATTACTGTTCAAATCTAAAATCCAGGCCCAATTTCCTTAGTACCATACTATATAACATCTTTTCCGGTAGCATTATAAAAAAATGAATGGCATGTCACGCTATCCCATTTCATATTTGCTGTGGAAGAGTCAATTTAATTTTCATTAGGCCACTATCGTTCACAAGGGAGAAAATACCATTTGTTTTTAAGGAGTAAAGTGCTGAACCTTGCAGAATCAACCTCATTGTTTAGATTAGTAAGACTTCTATACTTATTAAAAAACACAGTTAAAGTTCAGGCAGTAGTCCTATATGTTGCCTATAAGACAGAAGTGACGAAACTTAAAAGTGTAAAGTGTGCAGCTAAAAGCGATTTCTCATGAAATGCAAACAATGTTCCTATACGAATAAATCGTGGTTTAAATCCAAGAGAAACACACAAGTGTAAGAATGTGCCAACTATTTTTACAATAGTTGTCTTGGTGCTGATAGAGGCTATAAAATTGCGGCATTTTAGAGGCTGAGAAGGCAAAGATTCAAGCCCAGCCAAATCTGTAGGAAATGCTATTAAGTTGCCAGCAAATAATAACAAATAATTTAAAATATGAACGCAGGCTACTTGTAACATTGTAATATTTTTATATAGATTTTGTAAACGACTTAAGGATCAAGTGCAATATACATCGAAGCATTAAATAAATCTTATGCAAATTTTGTATAACTCTTATAAGTGACATGAAGATCAGAAAATATTTTAGACGTTCTAGATCATAGAATTCATTTTATAAAATACGTCTTCTAAACGAATTCATTGCACTCCAAAGTATTAAAAATGAAAACATGAACATAAAAAAGTAACTTGTACTATTACGATCTAAAAATTACAGTCCTTGAGTATTAAAAATACTAGTATTAACATAAAGAGGTACCGCAGCAGTTTTCGAAAACATTTTCGGCATATTTTGGCATGCTAAATTAGTAACCTACACAATCCCCAGTCTCTGTCTCTGGGTTCTTAGTGCCACTTACAGTATAAGTTCACACAAGTCTTATTCCTTTAATTGTCTGAATACAGAATTCAAATACATGTGAAAGCTTGAAACTCAAACCCGGTGCCCCGGTATCTAGATTGTAATTTGTTTCGTGTGCTTTATTATCCAGGACCCACTGTTATAATTCTTTGTCACCATAAGACAGTTTGCTAACTTGGCTTTATGATTTATGTTATGGGGTATAAATTCTGAGGTTTTCCAGGTGTACCGAATGCAGAAATCCTTCTCGGGTTTGCAGCCAGTTGAGAAGTTTGCTGTTCTCCGACGTTTCAGAGACAGCGTCATCAACTCATCATAATGTGTTATTTAATAAGCATAGGCCTACTTCTCTCCTCGCTGAAAACCCGAGAAGAATTTCTGCATGTTATAGGCTACTAGCAATGTTTTAACTTTTTAATGGTATACGTCTACTTTGTTTTAGGTCTATCTCCATTTGGAGACCTTTTTATGCGTTTGGTTTGTTTTGAGTAGCCAGAAATTCTTAACTTATACCATTGTTTATTTCATGTTTTTGCCCTGGGTGAGTGGCAGAGAAGGCCTTATGGCCTTAACTCCGCCAGGTTAAATAAATAAATAAAATAAGAACCTGATTTTTTTTTGGAAAATAATAAAACGACTGATTTCGGTTTATTTCAGTGGATATTTCGCGAAATAATTAAATTTATTAGTCTACTATATTTAACACTGAAAACTTTACTGCTTTATATAGTAGCGAATATAGCGATGTGAAGTACAGCAAAAATTATTATTCAACGGTATTTTAAATGAAAATAAAATTTAGTTTCAGCGTTGAAAGATAGAATATTATTAATTACGGTATACATTCCGTAGGGATTGGGTGTGTATGTTTTTTTTTTCCTTTCTTTCTTTGGGGGGGGGGGGAGGATCATTATATCTTTGATATTTCAATTTTCATTTCAACCTAAGTTCATTTGTTTGTATCACTTTGTCCAAGTGGCACCCTTTACCGAGGGAAGTTTTTGGTAATAAAAATAACCATTTCGAAATGGAAGTGTCAATCACATTGCATAAACTATGGAATCGTTGATTACCGTATACCAATCACTGCTGTAATTGGTCATTAAGTATCTATAACTTCTCGGCAATCATAGAGACAACATACATGGAGAAAGAAATTGCAAACACTAACAATTATCCTTTTAAATCATTATTTTCGTATACAATTGTCAACAATCGTTCTGAAGGGGGCGTATTTATCACTATTTTAAACTTTTACAATTTACACTTTATAATCCAATAAATTTCGTGATTTTTCGTGATATTTCAAAATCTTTAACGCTAAATATAGCTAAGGAATGCTGTTTTGCAAAATTTCACTTCCAAAAAATAGGTCCCTACTCATATCCTTTTAATGGTAAGGAATAAATATAGTAAGAAGATTCAGATTCAAGTTAGTCAAGGGTACGAAACTTTCAATACACACTTTAGAACTCCCAATATAAACAGAGATTGTTCTAAGTTCATGTTGAATTCGAACTAAATCCACAACATTTATGTAGTAGACGAAGTATGAAGTTGTGAAAATGTTCGTCCTGTATTTAAACATGTGATTTGGAAGTCCTTCAGTTAAATATGAACGCGTGTGGCACATAGTTCAACGCCTGGCTTTCTTCCTGAAAAAAGTGCTTCACTCATTGCTGCTTCCTATTAGCATTTCAGCGGTTCCCGGACGAGCTCCTCTAAGTCTCAGAAGTGAAAGAATATAATCCAGACAAACGACAGCAAATTCTATTTGGACCTGTGTTCAAGCTGACTTGGATTATTACTTTTTATTGCGTTTAAATTTAGTAGATCTGTGTGCGGCTTGCCAGTTCTGAAACCAGGTCGGACGGCAGGATTTTCCATGACGTTAGGGGGCGGGCCTGAGATTCAAGTTCCCCACAAAGATGACTGCGGACAACAGTGGTGTCCAATACTTCTGGCTTTAAACCTACTTTCAGATCGTCTACACCACACAACTTATAACCGTATTGAGACTTAGAGCAGCAGACATCAATAACAGTACTATAAAATAATAAAATCATAAAATCACATCCACAAATCCTATATCGACATCAAACAATATTCTATGAGCAATACTTATTTAATGGGAATATGATCTATTTTATGGATCCCGGAGGTTCACTAGGTACACGAGCCCGCCATTCAACATAATTCTGTGCTAACTCCATCTAATCAATCGCAAATCCTACTTCCCTTAAATTTATTATAATATTGCCCTTCCACCCACGTCTAGGTGAGAAAGTACCCTCACGGACTTCATTGAAAACGAATTGAGTTTATTGGGGCGTACTGATGAACTTGAGTAACGAGTGAATCGTTCTAGCGGATCGGTAGGAAGCTTCATACAAATGAATCCCAATTTATACTGCTCACTAGAAATGAGAAGGGTACTTGGATTAGAATTCATCCACCTTAACGTACGCTATCGAGTATCGCTCAAGAGTTACAGTTACAATAGACAGTTCTGGGAAAATAGCAATATTCGATTGCACATGATATGTTTTGCTTATCACTAGAAATGTCTGCTAAACATTTACACAGAAATGATAAGCATGGGCACTCCACAACTGCATTTTTCGAGCCACACGATAACAGTGCTGGGAATATGGACACCTGCATACATGCAACCGTAAGCAAACACACGATCCAGCATCCAGATCGCCCATAAGGAAAAGTAGCATAAGGTAAGGTTCAAAAGCAAAAGAAGAAAACAAGTGTTAATTTATAACAGGTTAAGCGCTAAGCTACAAAATAATGGGGGCGAAGTATACGCTTAACACGGGATGAACTTTGACCTTATTTTTTCGAAAACAAATAATCGGGCTACGTCAAGATCTGGCCTATAAGGTCATATTATGTTCAAAATTTGCCAGTCGAACATACCATCACATAGAATCAGGAAAATCTCCACCTTATAGGGTGATTTCTTTGGCACCATTTTCGAAAACAAAACATCAAGCTGCGTCACGACCTGGCTTATAAGGTCGTATGCTTATGTTTAAAATTTGCTGTCACTCGAAAGAATCAACTTTTGAGAACTCGCGTCAGAAGCAAACGCTTTTTTACCTCTCGCATATACCTAGTATAGAGAAAATATTGTGATCGTGACAAAAAATCAAAACCGAGATAACACCGGAAAAACATGTCTCAAGATGCCTAGAAACCAAAAAAATGTGTTTTTGGAATTACGTCTGTAGCGACTAAAAGATGCATTGTATTTACTTAATTTTTTAAACTGAGAACTTTTTTGGTATTTCATCGAGCCGCCCAGGATTTGATTTCTATAAATGAAATACTAAGTGTACTTTTTTCAAAATTTTGATTTTTTAAAAAATGGCTCTAACGATTTTAGCAAAAATGCAAATTTGAAACATCTATCTACGACTAATAAAATGGCTATATTCGTTTTTCTGTAAAAATTATTTAGGGAGTACTTGACTCATGATCATTTTTTATTTCCCTAGACTATCTCAATTACAGTAGACGATACATGAAAACTTAGCATAGTCAAGTCGTAGATACAATTAAAATGAACACTGTTATAAGATTAATAGATATGAAGATAAACACGAAATAAGTATGATTTAAATTCAGAATGTCAGAACATACATTAATTAAAATATGAATGGTATTCTTTTGTCTCCCATAGTAATAAGAAAATTGTAACAAACTTGTTGTGAAATGAAGTATACTTCAGTCGTAATGAATACACAAAAACTAATCAAAACGAGATGGCCGAGGTTAGAAGTCCTGGTCTCAAATCTCAAACCTTATTTCCGGCCAATTTGACTTGGATTTTTCATGGCCTCCTCATTCGCAAAAAAATATTTAATTTTGTTGTACATTTTTTGAATGGTACATACCAGTTCCGACCTTAACATGTATAATATAAGAAATTTAGTGCAACATATGTTGCACCATTTAATAAGTTAATGCTTCGCTCTTTAGGCGATAAAGTGACACCTATTTCGTCGTTTAATATACTGCTTTAGTAACTCTCTTGTTTTGATTTTATTTACTATATTGTTTTTTCAATATAATTATTTCTGAACTTTTTTAACTTTCCAGTTTATTTTCTGAAAATGAATACTCAAGGAAAAAGACTAATCTCTCGGAAGAAACCACATCATAATAAACTCAAGAATCCTTGTCCTGCTTCATATGCTGGCATGCATTCAAGAGGAATTTTCCGAAGTTAAGAAATTTTGGGATATTTATTCTGTGAAAAGGTTTGCGGGTGCCAGTTTGATGGCTTGCTTTGTTGCCACCCCTACTGGCCTCAGGAAGTCTAGACAGGTTTATAACAGGGGTGAAGGTGACCTTATGCAATCCACAATTCTTACAACTATAATAATCACTGAACAGTCCGTTACTGAAATTATGTTACTGTATGTTATTGTAGAGTACATGTCCACGAAATTAAAATAAATATACAGTTTCCTCCAAATTCTTAAATACATCCCTATGCACACAAAATATTTCATTTATCCTGATTCTTTTTTGTTATGTCAATTTTTTTGTCGAAACATTTGATGGAATCTTATTTTTTACAACTAAATACTAGTAATACAACCTACGATAATATGTTTAAACTAATTAAAATAATTTTACAAGCTATAAAGTCATAGGTTCTTCGCGAAAATAACAATGGGTGTAAAATTTCCATTAAACAACGAAATTTATTGTAACATGAAAAATATTAATCTGCTACGATAATTTTATTTGAAATTATAATAATAGAGCTAGAAGGAATTTTAAGTTTCTGGCTTTCGAATGTTAAGGTCTTCTGGCAACATTGAAAGTACCGTATTCTGGAAATATTTAGTGCATTAACCCCATTGGTATTTGTACGAATTGTTCTTATATTAGATTTTCAGATATGTGTAAGAACCGTTCATGTAGATGTGTGTAGATGTATATATATATATATATATATATATTACTCAAGTTCCGAATTGACTATTCAGTTTACGTCTGTACTACATCGTGATAGTGTTGAAAGGCTTTCTTCGAAATCAAACGTAAGTTAATTTTATTTTATATTTTATTAATGAAAACCTAAAATCATTTAAAGTTGTCATAATTTCTAGGATAATTAAAAATCTCCAATTTAAGGAAAAGAGATCTGTGAATGAACAGTAATATTCCCTCGTTTTATTTAATTATTTTGTTATTAATTCCCTAAGAAGCGTATAAAATTTAGACATTCTTTATACGAGTTTGCAATTCTGTCAATCATATTTTTTTTTATGATAAAAGTTTTCTCATAAAGGATTTTATATTCGTGGTAAAAGTTTCCCCATAAAGGTTTTTTTATGTTCGTGTCAACATTTACGCAAAACTAAACCTTTTAAAACTACAAATATTAGCAATTCACCTTCCCCGCAGATTGTTTTATTGCATCATAGGAACACATAGTCTGTCTTCTCGATCTACTTTAGGAAACAATGTAGTGAAAATATGTTATACGTGTTTTATTGTACAGAAAATTATCTGAATATATTATCTTAGCTAATGAACAAAACAAATACTAAAAATTATTAAAATTAAAATAAAATGAAATAAAATATTCTTATCCTGTAAGGATTTAATTTTACTAGCCTAATAGAACAACAATTAGTGTAGGTAAAACACTAAATTCCCTGTATGAAACATTCACACAAATTTTACTATCTAATAAAGGTTGACATAATATTGCATATTATATACATTTTAAAAGTTTACTCGAAATTACATTTTAATAATAACAATAAAAATAATAATACATTCAATAACAGTGGTGTACCTCAGGATTCTGTCCTGGGACCATTTCGTTTTATTGTGATGATAAATGACCTAGCAGAAACATTCCAGGTTCTTCTGTTTTGTATGCAGATGATGTATCTTTTTTAAAAGTTAGCCATGATCTCGTGGCACTTGAAAAAATATGGAAAATATAATGGAATCTGCTGATATGTGGTTTATTAAGAATGAATTTAAGTTGAACATTAATAAAACTCATAAATTAGTTTTCAGTTTACGAAATGTTAATACTAATTCTACCATAAAATTGCTTGGATTCGTGCTAGATCCTAAACTTTCTTAGAATGATCACATAACCAATATTTGTAATAAATTGTCAAGGGTCCTGTATGTCCTTCGCATACTAGTAAATATCGTAAATATAAATGTTCTGAAGAATGTATACCATGCACTCTTTCATTGTCATTTATTGTATGGAGTACATTTATGGGGGCATTCCTCAAATACAATCAAAATCTTTAGACTTCAGAAAGCAGCTGTACGTATTATAAGTACAAACGCCAGTTGCGGTCACTGTAAACTTTTTATTGAAAATATTTAAACTTTTTGATTTTACTGATATAATTTTTTGATAAATCATCTGCATGCACAATATCTAGTGTTTATTATAGGCCTACGTGTATATTGATGTAATCAAATGTAACTTATTACATCGACATAGCCTATTGTACGATACTGTATTTAATGGCTAAATAAATATCATTATTATTCGTTATTAATAGGAACACGATTTTATGTTGACTATTCAACTCATACGCCGCGTGTTTGATATTGACCAATAACGTTTAGCAATTCCTCGTATATAGACCAATCACGGCCGTTTATCTTACAATATTCTTGTAGGAATCGCGAGGATGGCATTTTATCGGGTAAAATGGTCTGGTCGTTACTGGAGACGCGAGTATCAGTGTGCAGTGATTAATAGTCAGATGGTGCCACTAAGCGGCACGAAAACAGATTATTTTATACAACATAATTTGTTTGGAAATTGAAATAATAGAAATGTACATTGATTAAGAACACAATTTCGATTCGGTGCAAGCCAGTTCGTGTGCTTTTATTCTGTTCTGCTGTTAGCTTAACTGAATGAAGTTAACTATGTCTTATATGCACTGGTGGTAGCACTGATTGCACCAAAACAGCTCGAATCGATTCATGGATGGTTGATTCATAGTATGCCGTGATCTCGCAGCTGTTAGTTTTGTTTTTTTAGAACAAAGCACGAAAGTAATTATTATTTGTATAATCTGTTGGATTTTTATTCATGGAATAATCTTAATAAATCCAACTCGAGTTGACGAGTTGCATCAGATAAATTCGCTCCTGCTGCGCAGTCGCGAATCTATCGATAAACTCGTCAACTCTCGTGGGATTACCTATGATAAACCTATGAATGCCTGTATAATGCGTAGTCTCTATATGATAAAAGCTGTGAAATAAATTGTTAGATATCACTGAAATTATTTTAAATTTACCCTGTTCATTGAAATGACAAATTAGTGGGGATTCTAACATCCCTATCGTATGATCACATCATTTATAGAACTAGATATCCTTGTATGGTGAAAGGCTTTTTCACAATCAACAGTTTAAAATTAAAAATGTATCGATGGGATGCTTATCCCGTTGTTAATTACTATTATATCAATTTTCATACAATTTGCTCTACGTTATTTTCTCCAATAGTATAGGCTATTTTTAACAGTCATTATAGATGGGTATAGAATTTAACAAAATCATGAACATGTACACTATCCAAAAGTAGATTTTTTAAACTTTTGTCTCATAAAGAAGAATCCAGTAGGCTACAACAGTTTCTAACTGAGGGGGGGGGATTAAGCAATCTTGTGCCAAAATCAAAAAGTTAATGTCGTGAATCATTTAAAACTAAATATCTAACAATATTATTGTAAAATTTTCCCAGATCTTTTATCTATTTTTTCTATCAATCCTCAGACTATTAAAATTGTTAGATGTTCCTGTTTTAAAATAAAAATCGATCAGATGTTTATAATCATTAACTTAGGAACAATCTTAATGCGTAATGTTTAATATGCATGTTCAAAACAGTTCCCCTTTATGCTAAGGAAGATGAAATATTCTAATTTTTATTCTTAAAATAAAAAAAAGTTAATCTGACAGTTTTCGTGTAAATGTTGAAAGGAATTATTGTTTTTCGTGGAAAACCATAAAAAGTTTTCCTTTCATAAGTTGAGGTAAATCCAGTAAAAACTAGTAATTAGGAACACAACTAAGCTTATTATATAATTAAACTTGATACTTTTTGTTGCTGGTGTTAACAAACTTCATATTTTCGCGGTCACAAAAATGTATTGAAATTTTTTTTTAACTTTCAGATCGTGAAACTTTCCATCTTCTTAAACATTAGTTTACATTTTTATATATATTCGTATCACTAGAGGACATGATTTTAAGTTTAAAAATGTTTTAGGTGTTTTCGTTAAAAGAAATCGGTTTTTTTTCCAAAACATCTTTTTAAGTCTGTAATAAAGTTTAATGAACTTTCAATGCGATATAAAGAATTCAACACATAATACCTACAAACTTTAACTGAAAACTTGAGTTAAAGTTTTTAAACTCTGTTTATATATATATATGAAAGTGATGGTTACAAATTGAACTATTTAAACGAATACATATGTATTGTTACTTTCATCCCTCCTCTCCTTTATCTCAGAGAGCAAAGGACTGATCAATATTAATTAGAAAGCTAGTTTTACTTTCAACACTACAATTTTGTTGTCTGTCTCCGCAAAATTTTTTTCAAGCAAAAAAAAGGAACTAATAAATTTGACCAAAGGCATACTAGATTTTTTATTAAGTTTTCATACCCTATTTTAGATGTTTATAGCCACTGTAGAATTAATTTGTGTGTGCGAATCCTATGAACCTGGCCCTACAAAGTGTAAATGTTTCTGGTATTTGATAGTAAGGGGAAAAGATTACGAAAACCAAAGAATCCTTTCCCTACTTATGAAATTAAAAACTAAAATAAGAAAGGATTTTTAATGGAAAATCATAATAAATGTTCATACTCTACGATAACCTCTAGAGATCTTTCTCAAATAAACATGAAACGCTGTGATGACACTGTTATAAGCTAACAGAAGTGAAATCATAAAACTAGCCTATATATATCATAACAAAATGTGATATTTTTTCTTCATACTTTAGATGATATTACACAGGGTTGTAGTAATAACTATATCAAAATTGTACACTTTCTTGATTATAATGTTTTGTTTTTACTTTAAACAGATTACAGTTTTTTAGTGATATCAAATACAAGGAATTTTCGTATTATTTTAAAATACTATGATTATTAATGTTATATGTTTTTATTTTCTGGTAGAAATGGCGAGCGAAAATCAACTGATTGATCTTACTAGAGACGATGACAATGAGAGATGTCCCTCAAGGTTGTAAGTAACGTTTTATTTTAAAAACCGATGTTTTTTTTTTATTATTTGATTGGATATATATATATATATTTTTTTTTTTACATAAATTTGAAATCTACATACATTTTATTATTATTTTTCAGATCAAATGCATTCACAGAAGTGCTTCCAGAGGTACCGCGTTATCCTTGTGGATTTAATGATATTGCAGGGAGGTTAGAAAACCTCCATTCTACAATATTCCACTTAACCCTATGTAACGGAATATTTCACGGCACTTCATGTTCATATCCTGACCACCGATACGAACTTACATTGTGGACAAAAACGTGCAATGAGCGGTGTGTTCACTATTTGCATAGATGTATGGAGGTAATCATTTTGTTTTCTTTTATTAATAAATGATGTTTATTAATAAATGATGCTTACATTTTATTTCAAAGATCTTCCTCCACATTCATAGGTTACCATTCTGACAAACTATAGCCTACCTAGTTACAATGTTAATGTATCGTAAAGTACAATAAAGTATAAAGTATAATAGTGATATTTTCACCGAGGAAGAAGAATTCTATTGTTTTGAATACATTTGTTGTCTAAATGTTCATTAGAAAATTCTAAGATTAAAAAAAATGAAATCTTGATGTAATGACTCCATGCTCATGAAGGAGAGCGACACATTTCTTAGGGATGGCCTAGTACATCTTGCACACGATATTATGCCCAGGCGTCCGATATTTGCTAAATTGTATTTATCATTATAAACGACACTATGAGATTAATATATTACCCTCAAGGGCACTTCATGAGTTTGATCAATACATGTCTTGAATCTTACAGTAGGATCTTGGATTCATCTTCTACTATCAGCAGTTTTCATGGTGATAATGTCCGTTCTTTTTCAATTCCTAAGAATTCTTCTTCAGATATTATTTTTATTTTCGAAGCAATTTCTAATATACTCTATACATTATATAGAGGTGTGTGGGTTTCAGATAGGAAGAGAAATTGTCCGAAGACAAGACCAAATGTATTGTTAGAAAAATAATTGTTATGTTATGTCTGAATGAGAGTATATGCTATTTTCGAGAAGAACCTATGATTTTATAGCTTGTAAAATTCATTTAATTCACTTAAACACTTTGTCCTAGCTGTGTTTAGCTGTAAAAAATAAGATTCCATTAAATTTTCGGTAAAAAAAATGAAATTAAGAAAAAAGTCAGGACAAATGAAAGGTTTTGTGTGCATTACGAATAAAGAATAATTCCAATTATCCAGATTCAAACTAACAGGATCGGGAAATATAAATAAAATGTGTCTGTCTAAATCTAGTTTTAGACCCCCCCAACATTTAAAAAGTTGCAAATTTGTTATACTTCGATCCAGATAAACTCATAAAGCACAAAAATAATTATAACTGCAACTGTCCTAATTTGATCTCGGGACTGTAGAGGTTGTGATCTTGCCTTCTGTGTAGATAATTGTCATAGGTTATTCACATTTATAAAGATTAGTTCTTTTTATCGCTCAAAAAGCCGTATATAGCATTCATTTTACTAGCCCCAACGGGAAAGTTACTTCTAGTTAAAAAAGAATTCTCTCAACTGCGTCGGTTGAAAATATGAATATTTATTGGATCATGGTCTCCAGACCTACGGAATAACTTAAGCGTGCAATAATTGGACAATGTCCAGACTCGCTACGTTCTGAATGGATGCACCTGTCTTTTCAATAAACAGATTATTGTCTACTTTCTATACCCAACCGTATTAGCGGAAGCAACGGAGGAGAAAATAAGAAATTTTCTGGTTATTTCTTACAAAGCACCATGAAAATTACTTAACTGCTAGCAGTACGACATAAAGTAAGCTGCGGATACAAGAAGATTTTCTAATTTACATTTTCTTTGCCTTGGACCTCAGCCAGTTCGTTGAAGTAAATAGCTAGAACTTGAACATTTTCAAGATATGTTGGAATATAATGGAACTTTTTATAATCACAGAGGATATAACTATAATAACTACAACTTCCCACCAAATTAGGAAAACTATTATTCTTTTAAATGCTGACAATGTTCAAGTTGGTTCACATATTATTCACGTCTGAGAAAAAGAGCGCGGGAAAAATTCGCAAGCGAAATAAAAAATGCGTTAATAAACAAATCACTCAAAGAGAACATATATAAAATAATAGCAAATCATCGGTTAACACGAGATATCTGGTATCTCCAAAATGTCAACTTTCAGGAGATAGGAAAAACGTTTCAATTCCAGCGTTGTAAAGGTGCAAATAGTTTAACTACAATCGATTATAACTCCAGAATCGACCGTTATTTGCATACGAGGTTTCAAAAGAAACCCAGAGCTGTTTTTTCCCTGAATACTATAAGTTGAAAATGGTTAATTTCGGAGATACGAGATCTCTCTTCTTAACCGAACACATCTTTAACTATTTTGGATAGAAAATATAAACTGGGAGAGAAACGTTATAAATTAATCCATACATATAAAATAAAGGGAAGAATAAAACAGGCACTGCAGGAAAATATGAAAGTCATAGAAAAAAGGATAAAATATCAAATAGCAAAGAATGTAAACAATAAATACTATAAATGAGAAAATAATGAATTACAGGAATGTTTAGCAGTTAGCTATAGGAATCCTTTTCACGGACGTTGCTAGTAATGACGTCAACTGCAAGATAAGCATCTCTTCCTTATCTAGGTCTATAGCTGCTTCGTAAACGGGAATTTCTGTTAGATGAGGGAATTCCAAACATGCACTGATAAGCGAACTGATAACGGTACCTCAATGGCGAAAAACTTACATCCTTCTCTAGGTCAGATGGAAAAGAGACGGAACTGTGACCATGCTGGTGACAGAAATGATAATGATAATATACCATAGGTAACATAAGAATGTCTATCATTTTAAATATAAGGTCAATATTGTGATTTCTAGGGCAAGGCATTTAATGACCATAAAATAGTGAAAAAATGCAAAATAAAAAATGCATTTATGACCTAAAAATAGTGAAAAAATGACCCATAATTTTAAAAAAATGCCCAAAAATTTACCATTATTACTTATAATTAGTTTTTAAATAATGAATTGCTGAAATCAATTTATGACAGTCCATTATATATGAATTTACATTATAAAACACGTTTATTTTGTTACTAAAGAAATAAGTAGATTTATGCTCCTTGGACACCCTTAGCAAAAAAGAAATTATTTCTGAACTGGAATGCCCATCAGACTGACCCTAGCAAAAATGTGCCATTTAAAAAGAAAGAAAAATCTTTATTGCTACAAGACCAACTGTGGTGTTCACAATATACCTGAATTTAAATTAACTAAGAACACTTGGCGGATATTCTGAAACAAAAACGATTGTCTGTTGTCTGAAAGTAACTATTTGTAAATGGAAAAATCTCCTCTCTACCTCCACTGAAACATGATATAAATGCCGAAAATGACCTATCTCTAGAAAAATGACGAAAAATGCAAAATAAAGCAAAATAATGCAAAAACAAATTGCCCTTATTTGATCAATTATTTCATGATACACATTTATATATATTCAAGCAATCTTTTAACCTTCACATAAAAAAGATGCAAAATCATCAAATGCCTTGCCCTCTGATTTCTAATCGTTTTATGGATATCCTAACTTTAAAACCACCGGCAGAATAATCTGAATTATGCTTCCCTCTCAGACTAAGACAAACTCGAAAGCCAATGGTACATTTTGATGAGTCAGTAACTAACGCAAATTAGCTCCTTACAAAGATTACAGAAGGAAGGAAAGCTACACACTGGGTCCTTTACAGAAAAAAATGTAAATTAGTAGTTCTGTGAATATTCGCGACCAATGAAGATAGGTTCATCTTAATACAGAATAAAAATTAAAAATCCTTACATATATATCGTTTTCAATTAATTTCAAGGAACACCTTAAGGTTTTTGACAAATTGGAAGAAAACTAAACAAAGCGTAAGGTCGTCACTCCGTAACAAACAAATTTACAAACGTAGGACATGCTGATAAACCGTTAAAGAGTGGAAGTATTGTGGGTGCCACTTTTTAAAGACTCTTTTTCCAAGAACTGCCTCTATCAGCTGCCACCCTAATCCTCTTCGACCTGTCAATCAGTGAACAGAATGGTAATTAGCGTATACACACTTGTCTGCAGTCCAGTACAATGTTGTCAAATATGCACCACATCATTTACTTCATTTAATAAGTAGTGAATGACAGCGGCAACGCTGGGGAAACCCACGCGACCAGAAGAGCACATATTCTTTGTCGGTGTCGATATCGGGGGAGATTTTCAGATTAGGGAACAATACTATTATATTCTTTTGTAGATAGACGATGGTTTGGGACGAGGTCGTCTATTTACAAAATAATAATATAATAGCCTTGTAACCTAATCCGAAAAGCTGCACCGACACCGACAAAGAACAGGTGCCCTTCTAGTCGCGTACCCCAGTGTTGCCGCTGTCATTCACTACTTTTTAAGTGAAGTAAATGTGGTGATACGTGTTTGACAACATTGTACTGGTCTGCAATGGGAATACACCTAATTACCATTCTATTCACTGATCGACAGGTCGAAGAGGATTAGGGTTTTTAAATTTCTATAGCATGAACAGTTTGACCAAAATCGTTGAAAGAAGTTGAACATTACATGAAACGGGACTTTTAAAACGGCCATATTCTAGAAACGGAATAATAAAAAAAAAAAGTGTGCGTGGAACATCACGCGACAGAAGTGAAAATTGTTTTAATATTTTTATTTTTTAAATTTTGGATTAGTGGATTTTTTTCACTCGCCCAAGTTTTCCTTCCACTGAATAATAAAAGACCCTTGCACCAAACATAATTTGTCACAACTATAAATAACAAAATAATATTTCATAATAAAATAAAATAGCCTTGCACCAAAAATCATATTTCACAATTATAAAAGTGGGAGTGAAAACTCGGGTGAGCGTGATTCTACCTTTTTCCCTTTTAATATTGGGTTTTTCGACTTTTAAATAATGGATTTTTTAAATTTTTGATCATTTAATTTCTTTAATTTTGGAATTTTCGATTTTTTAACTCTGGATTTTTTATTTTTAAATGTTGAATTTATTTTTTAAATTTTGAATATATGGATTTTTTAATTTTTAATTTTTGGATTTTTAAATTTTGGAATTTTTAAACTTTGGATCTTCGAATTTTTATTGTTTGGATTTTTTAATTTTGGATTTATGATTTTTTAATTTTGTATTTTTAGATGTTTTAATTTTGGATTTTTTAATTTTTGTATTTTTTAAATTTTGGATAAGCCTAATCATTGAGTTGATTGTTTTCTGTGCAGTCCGTTCCGTTACACCTCACTAATTTCGTGACGATTTTGAGCGTAACACTATTTTCGTGACGATTTTCAGCGTTACACAAGCTCTCGATTTACCCCTACCGCGGCTAAAGAAGTTTCACTTCAATAAAAATCCTTGCACTTACGTAGTTTTTAATTACTTCAAATGGAACATGTCTGGTCGTAACTGCGTAACAAACAACTTTACAAACAGATAAAATACGACCTCGCTTCGCTTCTTCTTTGATGACTTTTTATTTTTATTTTTTTATTGTACATATAATACTTTTCGAGTTATGGTGTAAAAACCTTCGGGTGTCATTAATTTTTTCATTAATTTAAACTGATAGACTGATGCAAAGTATTTGAGCCGGAATTGTGTGTACTCCAAATCACCTAACTGATATAAAAATTACGATACTGGTGTTGAGTCACTTCTGCTTCAATTAGTTATTTTGTTTGGAAAATTGTACAAGTTGTGTCTCTATGTTTTGTTTACATAAATGGAAGACATAACAGCACCATTTAGCTGAAAGTTAGTGCAGTAATGGATGTCGTTAAACAAGATAGCAATATCTTGATGAAAATACAGTATTACAAAAATACTGTAATGGCATTTTCTTAGCAATGTAGGTATGGTATTGAGAACATTATTTTCTTATATATGTCTATTGGATTCCTCTTTACTATCAGTACCACTGTACTCGATTCAGATAAGCACGCCTCTTTATTTCTTTACCCTTATGATACTGATAATTAGGGCCCGGATTTTTAGGTTCTTATAAACCATGCATTAGTTTTTTAAACATATTAAAATAGTTTTATTTTAGTTATTTTACCATTTTCAAGCATGTTTTCAAAAGTTTTACTCTAATAAGTGCAATAAACAAATTGAAACAAATTTATTAATTTTACACGTATATACAATCATATACAGTATATTCTTTCATGGTTCTGAATCAGAAACTATAGCAGCAGTTTTTGCTTACTTTTAATTTTATAGTTTATAGAATAAAATGTATTTTAGAATTATCCCCGTAATTTTCTACCCCATCATTAAACTCTATACAAACAAAATGAAACATTTTTAGGACCACCTGGTATGAAATGGCTTAAATCCAAATCTGAAAATATGAAACTGGCTCATAATCGTTGTGCCGTTATTATTTGCTAGCATGTATGACTCAAGTCGGTTTCTCTGGGTAATTTGTCGCAGGTTTTCCACAACTTTCAATTTTTCAAAGCGGTAACGTCATCATTTTAGGAAATCGGTTATTATCCATTGTATACTAAATATGAAAACCACTGGAAAATTTGAATTCCAAACTTTGAAACATAGAAGAGCATGTCAGTTACTAAGCAATTTATATATAATAATTAATTCTTATATTGATGATCAGAATATTTTTAAGAATTTCCTTACATGTACCCGGTAAAACTGGTACATTAAGACAGCTATTCTTTATTCCAAGAAAAAAGGAGGACCTTAAAAAATTCACGAACAAAGCATTTTCATTTACTCTCTCTTATTATTTTTTACTTCTTATTTCTGCGTTGATAGATATCTTATTTTTTTTTCCTTATTTTTCTTATGTATATTTTTATTTGTGCCGTTTGTGTTATTGCAACTAACGTATATAATATATTGTTAACATAGTCATTAACACTGTAATTCGGAGTATAACTGTAATGTTCCTTCATAATTAATTAATTAATTAATTCAAGAACCATTAAAAATAATGTAATCAATCAATTTTTACAAGCATGCATCAGTGACTCATCAGAACAACTTGTAACTTACATAACTTTCCTGAACAGATAAGATAACAGATAAGATAAAGCAAACACACTTAATGATGTGTATGTGGTGTAAACTAACCATGTCAAATTTTCTCTGAATAGGTCTGCACGATCTTGAAATATTACCACAAAGTTATCTAATTCATACTACTACAAGGTGTACCTCTCCGCTTTGCTAAATTCTGCTCCAACAAATTTTAAATAGGACACGTCAGTCAAATTTCAGCGGAACAATGAAACCTCGGCCTGTTTCTGCGCATAAAGTGGTGTGTAATTATTTTTAACGCGAGCAGGCTATTAACAGCTTATTAATAATATGTCATGCTGCGTCAGTTGAGACTCACTGGGAAGCTTCCGGAACATTTCAACACAAACAAATTTACATCCTATGGTGAATTAAACCTAATTAAATTTAAAACGGCGAATCAGAAACCTGCTAGAGTCGGTAAATAATGCAGAATTCAAGTTATTAATTTTTCTACCCGAACCACAGGTACTATAGGTAGACCTATAGGTACATCTTCGACCCTGAAATTCGATATAAGGCTTCCACAAATTGATAACAGTTTTGAGGTACCGTAACCTTCTAAAAAGCAATTATCGGAAACATGTCAATGAGTGTGTCTGTGGCCAGCGTAGCCCGAAAACGAAAAATCGTACAAAAACGAAACTTAATATTTTTAGCATCATGGTTAATGATACTTCGTTATAAGTAGGGCTGTACCGAATAATCGATTAAACATTTAATTGTCGATCAATTACATTTTCCGATTAATCGGTTTGGTCGAATTCTGAAAACCGTTTTTCGAGAAATGGGTCAAATGACCCAAACTCCTGTGTCATACAGCCTATTGGGTCCAAACACGTGTGTCTGAAGTCTTGGCTGAAAAAGTAACCGGAAATGTAAGTTTTGTATATATTTTTTCACTAGTTAACAAAAATGGTATTCATTAATTCAGGATTTCTTCTGATTATCTGTAGTGTAGTAGTTATTAAACGTGAAAAACAATATTAAATGTACACTTTGGTTTCGTTTAAAATATGGACATGTTTGTCGATTAATCGATTAAAGTCAAGCGTTAACTCGATTATAAATTTTAATCGATTTTCAGCCCTAGTTATAAGAGAATGAACACTAGAAAACTATATTTTAACGCTATGTGATCGGTCGGAAAGAATCTATACCGATACTGCTGAAGCTGATGTAGTTTCTTCTTGAGTGAGCAAGTGTCTAGCGTTTCCCCCTGATCCGAGACCTTGCTTCACGACCTTGAGTTATGCGTGTCGGGAGTTGAATCACCTTGTGTCTCGCTTTATAACCTGTGATAATGTATTTTCTCACTATACACCGCACGCTACTCCGGATAATACCTCACGATTAATTTTACTGTATAATCTGATAAAAGATGTTCTTACTTTATCTCCAAAGTGTTTCAGTGTGCTTCTTTTGAGTATTTAAAGCTCATACGTCTTTATTTGGCCATTAATATTAACATTCAAACAGCATTCTACGATTACGACCGAGATATTTCGTAATCGATAATGGAGGGGCGATAATTACGGAATGATCAATCAGAAAATCTGGCATCTGAACAACATTATAAACATTGTAAGATAAAATATAGCATTGCTTTTAGGAATTTTGTCATTTTGTACTCCATTGTTTCGGTAAAGGAAATCAAAAGTGAACCAAAATCCCCGGTTTCTTCATTCTTAAGAAGCTTACACTTGCATTTTATTCACAGTGTTTGCTCCAGCAAGACGCCGAAAGTGAAGTATTCTAAAAGTTGATTAATTGAAAAATGTTCTTTATGAGTTTATGTGGTGGAGCTGGAATCTTCTATGTGGAACCAAGATGTGTCATTATTTAAATAGAAAATGCAACGGATTACTAGCTTTTTTATATCGGCTGCAAAGAACTCTTTGTCTTGGTGTCGGAGCCAATTTCCCACATCTTTATATGCTGTTTTTGAGTGGATCAAGATAAGTTGTGTGTTAAGTGTTACGGGTTAAGGCGGAACTTTGTAAAAATATTTAATATTATAACCCTTATCTGATGGAAATGAGATATTTTAATTATTGTAAACACAGCTTTTATACTAAATACTACGAGGGCCATTCAATAATTAAAGAGACAAACTGACCTGGAGAAAAACAGTTTATTTTTACAAAACAAGACTTTTCCTACTTTTCAACATAATCCCCATCAACATTTATGCACTTGTCCCAACGAGTTACTAGTTTTTTTTTTTTTTTTTTTTTACCGGCTGCAAAGAACTCTTTGTCTTTGTGTCGGAGCCAATTTCCCACAAATTTCTTGACATCCTCGTTATCCTGGAACTTCTTCCCACGTAATGCCTCCTTCAGTGGACCAAACAAATGGAAATCAGAGGGTGCTAAATCGCAACTTCAACAGGTCGGCCAGAACAGTGTTCGTCAGTCACTGATTCTCGACCACTTTTGAACTGTTCTACCCACTCGTAAAAATTTCCACGGTTCATACAACTTCCACCATACACTTTAGTCATTCTAGAGTATATATTAGCTGGATTTTCACCTTCAGAATAAAAAACTAATCACAGAACGTTATTCAACCAATGTGGAATTTTCAAGAAGACCCAACAATAATTTTGAGATTATAAACAGAGCAATGTTGATCCATCAGCTGATTAGAACTCATCCCAGTGATGCCAACTTAAAATCCTAAATGTATCAAACTTGTACTACCAACCGACTTTTCCCCGGACCAATTTGTCTCTTTAATTATTGAATGACCCTCGTATAACGCACTGTCATCCACTAAATTCATCCGCTTTTATCAATTCATTGCTTTAAAAATCTAATTATAAATAATAACGGTAAATTTACTGGCTATTTTTTATTCTGTCTCTCTCCCACTATTTTTAGGTCATAAACACATTTTTATTTTGCATTTTTCCACTATTTTATGGTTTTTAAATGCTTTGCTCTAGTCAGGTATGAATGAGTTATCAGTACAATATATTTGTAGAAATACTAGCCGGTTACCCGTCCTTCGTACGGTTGAAAAAGTATTTTGCACAATTTTTAGTCTTACACGAGAAACATCATGAGAAAGGCTCCTGACGCTCTCTCGGAGTTTTGAAATGACACTTGTTTGCAACTATCTCCATGCGAATTATATTTTTTGCAGTACTAGGCCATTTAAATATTTGGACCTATTTACATACTAAATATTTGATAAAAAGGCAGAGGAATATCGTCTGGGCGAGGAAATTAATCGGGTCAAGCCCTGCAACAGAGATTAGAATTAGATGCTGGAAGAAATATTTCCCAACACTCTAATGATGGCAGAACATTATACATTTGGTTCGCATGGAGTTAGATGCAGATAGGAGTCATTCTCAAACTTCGGAAGAACTTCAGGCACACTAAAAACGAAATACGGCTACTTCTTGTGTAGTCCTATAACCTTTCCGTGTATTAAAACTATGTCCATGCAGAATTTCAGCTCTATCAGGTTGGCAGTTTTTTAGACAAATCGGTACAGACAGAAATGAACCATTGTATTTTTATAATAGTATAAGATTACTGCGGTGAAATATTGTTGAACTAACATCATATGAATATCGTATGTTAAGCACAGGAAGAATGAAAGATACAACTGTTCTTAGTTCGTGAGTTATCTAGGGAACACAGGTCTATATCAAGCAGATTCCTGGATAACTACAACTCTTGACGTCACTAAATCATCATTACTTATTTCTTACTGAACGTAACAAAATATACACTAAAGTTTGGCCAGAGAACATACTATCTATAAACTTAAAAAAGAAAAAGAAAGAAAAAAAGTATGCAAATAGATTCAGCAGTTCTCGAGTTAGGCCTATAAGTGTTCTAACAGATAGAAAGACAGACATACGTTTCATTTTATATGTAGGAGCTAGCCAATTTTATCAGGCAAGTTTAATATGTAGCACATGTTGAAAATATAGTTTTAAACTTTGTGCAATCCGGAATGCGATTTTTTGCCTAGTAGTTCTGACAACTAAATTATAAACTCTTCATATTCTTCGAATCAACAGGTGAAGATCTTCGACATATAGCTTACAATCTTCAAATAACCACAAGAATAAACAAGTTTAAAACTCACCTCAGGGAGCATTCTAGACACTTCCTACAAGGCAGCGAATCGTCTTACCTGTAAACAAGATAAACACAGTGGTCAGGACTACGTCAAGGACATTTCTATGTTAAGCCCTCTCGCTTCTTATCCATAATAATTGCGACCTACATTTCTAAGTTTCGTGTTACAAATACTTAAATTATTAGTTATTAAGGCACTAAATCGCAAACTACTTCAATACAATCAACTTCAGTGGTTTTCTATCTTTTACGTCACTGTTAAAATAAACATTAAATATTGCATTTAATTATTTGATTCACAGTTATAAATACTGAAGCACATAGTAATTAACTAACCACCAATTAAAGAAAAGTATAAATAAATACGTTTATATCCAGTTAAAAGTTAGAATATAAAGAATGCAAGGCGGAAAAAATGGTATTTTAAGGACTGTATAATGAGTTGGTGTCCGTGGTCTTGTGGTTAGCGTCGCTGACTACAGATCCGTCGGCCCGGGTTCGATTCCCGGTACCTCCTCGGATTTTTCTGAGGTAGGGAGGTCTGGTACGGGTGCACTCAGCCTCGTGATTCTAAATTGAGGAGCTACTTGATAGAGAAGTAGCGGCTCCGGTCCAGAAAACCACCACTAACGGCCGTGGGTGTCGGCATGCTGACCACATGCCCCCCAATCCTGCCATCTGCCTACGGGAGATGATGCAGCGGTCGGGTGGTAGGCCAAGTCCCTTCAGGGATGTAGCGCCACGGAGTTTAGTTTAGTTTATAATGAGTTGGTAAAAGAAAGTACAGTATTTAAAAAAAAAAATGTAATTTTAATCAGATTTAATCAGTCAAAGCTTTTAAATATTTTTTTCGTTGCATAGTGGCTCTGAACATTCGATAAACGAGCATATAGTTACGCAATGCATTCGACACATATCATAGAATATTTTTAAAAAATTCTCATTACTGAACATCAAAACATAACTTACCATCTCCTCCCAAACAAAGTTTTTATATAAGTTATTTTTTTCGTTGCATAATGAATCTCAGCATTCGATAAACGCGCACATAGTTAAGCAATGCATTCGACACATATCACAGAATATTTTTTGAAAAATTCCCATTATTTAACATCAAAACATACCACCTTATCCCCTCAAGACAAACTTTAAGCCTTTTTAGATAATTCTTATGTAATTACCTCAGGTCGGCGCATATCTTGAAAATAAGTTCTTCGCTCTGAATTTTAACCGATTTTCGTGTTTCTTCCAACAGCAATGATGTAACGATTCAGAACAGCAGCTGTATATTTTTTTGTTTCCTACACCTAAGCTCTTCAACTCTGTAAACCAAAGGTAAATTCAGCTTAACGTAAGACAAAGTGTAGATGAAAATCATAAAAACAGACAACATAAAGCAGCACAACTTTTAACTATGGTTTAACTTTTCCACTGCTTGCATCTACAGTAGAACTCCAATTATTAGGATTAATTGGGACCGGACCCGATCCGGATAATCAAAGATCCGGATAATCAAATATCCGGATAATTGGATAAATCATGAAAAAGGCCATTTCTTAAAAAAAAAGAACTAAATTTTGCAGTACTGCCCTTACATAAAGAGTCACATCTTGAACACATCGGTCAGAGTCAGTTGTTTTATTACTTCCTCTGCCCGTACCATAGGTACTATAGGTAGAGGAAGTATTGTTTTCGACCCTAAAATTCGAAGTTGAGCTTGAAAACAGGTACCTTCTGAAGATGTGATTCGAAGATTGGCGACAAATTTCCCTTATTTTTAAGGGGACTTTACATGAAGAAATTTTCGTTTTTCGCGATTTTCTCGAAAACGGCTCTAACGATTTTTCTTTAAATTTTGCGCATGGATTGCTTGTACCAAGAGCTAAAACTTTTATTTGAAACATTTTTTCGAACAAATTCTCTGAAGGGTAGTTATAAGCAACCCACTGTGAATACGTGCTTTTTGCAATACGGCTTCTTGTAAATCGTACGAAAACAAAATTTTGTATTTGGGTTAGGTACCTTCTGAGGCTGTGAAGATTGGCTACAACCTTTTCTTATATTTAAGGGGACTTTACATGAAGAATATTTTGTTTTTTGCTATTTTCTCATAAACGGCTCTAAAAATTTCCTTTAAATTCTGTACATGGATTGCTTATACCATTTCAAAAACATTCTCTGAAGGGTGGTTGTAACCTACCAACTTGCCCGGTGAACAACTTAATACGCGGACATTTAAGGCATTTTATTCTATATAAGCACGTGAAGAGAGAAAAATATACTGTTGGCCCTGCTTACAGTAAAGAAATGTCTGAGGGGAATATTTGATAAATTTCGGAAATTATTCTTAACAGCAGAAAGTTCAATAAACGTTTGCAGTCACTTGTTTTTTTCCCCCATAGCCTGCGTTTTTAGTCGCAACATTCAAAGAAGGGGCTATAAAATATTTATAGCATAATTAGCGTAAATGCTGCAAACTTTTATTTGGGCAGAGGAAGTTATGCGACTTTCACATAAGATTTTTAACAAACTGTCGGCTAAAAGTTTTGATTTTTCGCTAATAATTGGCCCTGAAAGAGGGTTTTCTAATGGTCGCTGCTGCAAAAACCAATTGAATACGTCCTTAAAGCGATCCGGATAGTTGGAGTTCTATTGTATCAATTTGGAACAAATGCGCACAGGCCAAAAGCTTAAGTTCGCCAAATTTAACGTTTCTAGCTCATCTGGAAATGGGTAAACATTAATGTCAGTGACTGAGGGAATACCTTTCAAAGTTTTATTTGGAGGGTAAAATATAATAATTTGAACTTTTTGTAATTTTCATATGGATTAAAAAGTATAAGGTTTCCAAACTTAAAGTTTATAGCTCATGTGGAAGTAAGTCACACGAATGTCAGTGAGTGGTTGATCCAGACGAGTGTAGTAGAAATGAACGACATTACGTATATCCAGTCAGTTTTTTCATACTTTTAGGGCACCAAATCTTGCACGTTTATGGCAGTTGGATGTGGCAATATTCCTGCCAAATTTTACGATTCTAGCTGTCCTATAAGAGTATAAAAAACTTCACAATATGGGGAAAACATACAAAATGTATTTTAAATTAACAAAATCTTACTCTATCCAAGTATAACCGATGGAGATACGACAAAAAGTCGTAGGATCAAACTTGTAGATCTCTCAAAATCCCTTATGCTGGCGCAATCGGTTTTTTTTATCCGCTTTACCGTTTATCTACTGTAACCTTCTGAAAAAGGTTTGCAGAGATCTTCAAGTTCCGTCCGCCATTTTGATTTTTTTTTTTGGGGGGGGAGGTAAAAAATTAAACATTAGAACTGTTTGGAATATTTCCGTCAATTACAGGCTTAAAGCTAGAGGAATGCCAAATTTCAAGTTTCTTGCTCATCTGGAAGGGGGCAAACAATCACGTCAGTGAGTTAGCAATGAGGCTTTATAGTACTGTATAGTGATGATTTGCTACTTCAATGCATGTGATCGTTAATTGGTCGTTGTTTCGGTAAAGGCCCACCGATCTGGTCCAAAATCAATAGCGTTCTTCCTACAGACTTTAAAAGTGTGTATACTAAGTTTCATGAAAATCTGATAAAACGTATTCGAGTTATCGCGCGTACAGACACATACAGACGGACAGACATTTTTTCTATAACACAGCCCAACAAAAAAGAACTTTTTATTTGGTGTTTCAGATGTTTTACCGGATTTTGGCTATGTGCTTATGCCAAATATGTAAACAGTTTTTCTCTACCAGCTCTACTTTTATATAGATTTTATTCGTGAACTCTTAGTCTAGCGAAACAAAATCTTGCTTGATAATATAGCTAGTGAAGGTTCTTGACCATACTTTGGACACGTAGGAAGAAACCTGTACGAAGTACAGAGAAACTAAAAGCTGGATTATTTTTTGGCCCTCAAATTGACAGCTCATAAGTCATAAACGACCTACAATATGTGATAATATACTTTTTTTGAAAGACCCCATGTTATATTGTTATTGTAATGTTAATGTAATGTTAGTGTGTTTCTTTTTTCTTCGCGTGATTTAGAAGCTAAAAATAGGCACTGTTTTTATTTATATCAAACGTAAAATGGGATAATATGCATAATGGTAACACCGCACCTCACAAAACTAAAACTGACAGGGAAAAACTAATGGCACATTTGGCATCAGCGACCTAAAATAAATTCTAAGGCACCAAAATGGCTGTTGGTCTATGTAATCTTAAAAATCACCAGTCCGGCACTTAATACCTATCCATCAGCAGATATTAAAAACTGTTATATTTTTTATTTCCAGGAATGAAGAGTTCCCGGACAAAGCTGCAGAACAATGAGGTCTACACTTGCGTCACAACAAAATATAATTAAGAGAAGCCCCAGAAAGGCAGCCTTAACAAGATATCTTTATTCCCGGAAAATATGGATAGGAAAATCAGCCACGACGCATGCTTTATTGAAATAATTGCATTTATTCGTTTAACTCAATACACTAATATGAGTTTTGTCACTAAATATTTAGGTAAAGAAATTATCTTACGCACTCGAACAATTTATACGTTAATAAACAAGTAAGGCTTTAACATCGCGGGCACACATTCGAAAGCTCGTGGGTTCAAATCCCGTGGTCAGCTAATCTGCAAGTGTTTTCGGGTTATCCCTACTCGCAATAGCAAATGCCAGACCGGAATTTACTTTCCATCCATCCCAAATGTTCTTAAACATTAAGTTAAGGCTTTACACCGACCATTAAGTCCTTGCATGTTCTGACAATGTTGATCCAGAACTTAATCTCTCCCTTACAGACGTAATCCCTTCAAAAGAAAGGTAATCTAGTTAAGGGAAAAAACAGAATTTAATATAGCAAAAAATAATACCAATTAATTAAAAGTTATATAAAACCTTCCCCACATCTTATTCCCTTTTCCTTTGCATCCAAGCGTAAGATCTCACCAGTCTCACTACGCTTAATCCTTAACGACTAAAACATTCCCCCATCTGGCAGTAGATTTTTTCACTGTCTTCTACAAGCTTCTCGTGGTTAACATGTTGTAACGCATATTTAAATTTCAGTAAATTTTCTGGCGATCTAGAAATAAGGGATTTGAGGTTTAAAACCCGGTCACTTCTGAAATGGATTTTTCAGGCTACAATATCCATTCACCTCTGACTTAGTCATGTGTTGCACACTAATACCCTAGCGAGGTTTAAGATTCCATGTTAATTAATCTGCAATGGACTTTTTATCCTTTAGTAGCCTATAGGCGGGTTTCCTGTTCCCCTTTAGTGAAATGACTCAACTCTATTTGCAGTATTTGCAGTAAAAGACAAAGGCGGAGACCGAAGCATTGAAAATAACTCCTCTTCTATTATAATTTAGAACTATTTTAACTGTTAACAAATAGGTAAAACATGGATGTCAACAAGAAATTCTTCATAAATATATTTGATCTCATGGTTCATATCCGAGCAACCAATAGTGGGATAAGCGCAGTGATAATTAATTACTCCAATCTTACAGCAATCATACAGGCCTATAAGGTAAAAAGAAAGAAGTGCATGGACATTTCTCCTTCCTGTATGACCTACACGTCTTATGTTGCGCGATTTAATACTAATGAAACACGTAGAGTGTAACTTCAATGTTGAAACCCATCGTTTTGAGCTTGAAAAACTTTCTCGGTACTATTTTCCTATTGAGAAATGCTGAAAAGAGACATCTGAGTGATAGCAAACATTTTGGCTTTTAATTTCCACTTCTATGTAAGGTAATAATTCATTAATACTATTAATATTTCAGTTCTGAAGTCAGAAACTAGCGAATGGATTGAAGTACTGACATAAAGTAAGAAAATACTGCAGCCTGTTCTCAATTTCTCATTCGATGTCACCTTTGTCATGCTGAAGTGCTGTACAGTACCTGGAGTTCGTTCTACATTTCTCCTCCATCACTTTAAAAAAATAACCAGCGTTGTTCAAAGAAAGCTTTTATTTTTGGCCGGCCTGCTTTATTCCTAGTTAGTAATAAATTAGTCTATTGTAATGTGAATGATTTATAATATATTAATATAAATTATCCAATTACCTATTTGTTATTTTTGTGGAAGATGAAGGTATAAAGTTCTTCTCATTCAATAACTATTTTAAGAGTGTAAGCCCATATGAACCTAGGTCTAGCACCCAATTTACATTTCGTAAAAATACTGCAGAGCGGGCTTTGCCCTTTTGAGACCCCAAGGGGCCACGTGAGGTACTGAAGGCCAGGTCCTCGTTACTCCAAGTAATCTAATCGTATTACGTAAGCAAGGTCGACTCCACTACACATTGTACAGAGCAGGCATGACGAAGTCAAGAGTGTGCCTCGCGCGATCATATCCTAGAGCTTTGATGGACAAAGTACGGCCCGCGGGCCACAACGGTCCTCCGTACAGGTTTAATTCAGCCAGTGACAGGAAAGGAGGAGAAAAATATATTTCTTACTCGATTGCTTTTTCTTTTATAGCATGACTCCATGATGATTTTAACAGAACTTCAAGACTTTTAACATTGAACAAGCCTTGGATATTTTCATTATTCCATTTACTGTGGACTGCAAACAGTAAAACCATACATTCATCATAAATAAGTTCTTAAAATCTCAAGAGTTGAATTCTACAAGTCCTTATAGAAATCAAGTTTCCAAATTTTGATCTCTCTTACCCAGAATGTTATCAGTATCGCCATATTTGCATCTTCATATGTGCATCAGCAACTGTTTAATTCGCTAAAGCTTCGAAAAAGTTGTGTCAAAAACAGACAGACTGACAGATCTTTGAGTCCTGAGGCTCATCTCCTCCTAGTTGCAACCGGACTACAAAAACCTATCGGAAGTGCAGTCACAGTTCCACTCATCTTATACTTCTTCATATATAAATAACAGAAAAATTAGTCATGAAAATCACACCATTTCAGAACTTCAATAAACTATTTCGTCCCGTTTTGTGATTTTTTAAACTATTTATGCCCGGTTTCTACAAACTTGTGAATTACCTATGGGTAAATTATTCATGGGCAAATTAGTTCCATTTCACCCACAATGATATAATGAGCAAGGCCTTGGAGTTGTACAGTTAATTTAATTAAGAAGGCTTTGATTCTCGTTGTTTAAATTATTATTGATCCTACACAGAGGTTAAATTGTATCCAGCCATCCATGAAAGGATAAATTAACCCGACGATTTACCCTTGGAAAGATCTAGTCCGAGTTTGTAGGGACATTTTTTCTGTCATTTTCATATTTAGGCCTACCCAGAGGACATTTATCTAGAAACTCGCCACAAGTGTAAGTATTGCTATCTTTAAATTATTTGTGTTTGTGTGGTGTTATTCTTGTGTAAATTCTGTCCATTGGATAATTTACCCATAGGTAATTCGCGAGTTTATAGAAACCGGCAATAAGGGATTTATTTAACATAATTATTTTTGAGAATGTAATAAATATTTATTATTACTGTTTATAGACTTACACTATGAGGACATTTACGTTAAAGAGCGTGCAAATCCCTTGGGAACTTAAACAAAACCAACAAATAATAGCTTTTATGGCTGGTTTTCACCTACAAATAGAAAACTGCAAATCATATTCTTTACTGGTACTGCAGTGGATCTTTCGCACGAATCTGCTCAATTTAGCCCTGCAACTGCTAAGACTGATCCTAAATAGAAGAGAACACTATAAGCACGCTCCCCAGCTAATTTACAATGCACATAATGGTAAAATAGATTCTACAGCTGCGCTACATTCAACATGTGGTTTCAGATTCTTTAAGTCAGGAATTCTGTGAAGATGAAAAGGAACGAAAAAAATGATTTGGTGGCTCAATAGAGAAGCAGAAAGGAATTATATTTTCACTGTAATTCTTCATTTGATAGTATGAGTATCATGAATTCAGTATAAACAAATTATAAATGAAATGCCAACTAAAAATATCTCCTGGTAGATGAAGACAAAAGGAAGGTCTCAAAAAGAGAAATACGATTGTCAGTTTGAAGTTATGCGTTGAGCGCCTGCAAATGTGCACTTATGCAATATGTTTTACTGAAGAGCCGTAGAAGCAATCGCATAATCACGGCGCTCTCAGTAAAAAAAAAGTAGGTAGTGAATTTTAAAACAAAAATCATAGGCCTACTACTGTCTGACTGTGAGCTGAAGGCCGAGCTGGTGGCATAGTGGGGGAAAGACATAGACAGTAAATGCAAGCGCATGGTTAAGTAGTGGGGGAACGCTAGCTCGGCCTTCAGCTCGCAGTCAGACAGTACATTAGTAAAAAGGATTTAAGTTATGAATATACGTCTGAAATGACATTTTATGGCCAGATTTTGGATTTTTACTTGAAGCATCATCTTTCTAGTTTTCAAAAATGTATCACTTATGACCCCAACATGTTGGAAACCATATTTAAAAAATCCCTTTAGGCAGGCCTACAGGCGGAGGTAGATTTCGAAGTGCTTTTGGTTTAATTTATTGTCGCTGCATTGCACTCTTCTTCTTTAGCCTTGGCATGGTAAACCTACAGTAATAAGAACTGAATTCGGTAAAGAGGAAGAGCCTACAATCATTTGTTTTGACAACAAGAATAGGATATAATATTCTGGGAGGCCGTGCGCAAGATCAGCAATGAATAAAATTAGCAAAGCCGCTAAACAAGACAAAATTATTATATTATAATAATTCTTTTAAGTGTTATTATTTTCAAACATTAAAATCTCGCGTCATATGAGAGCTATCAAGAAACTATTTATTGATTTGTAGAGTACTCATCAAGAGCTTTTCAACGATACCCCACAAGACGTGGTTTCAAAAGTTTCGAATTTTCATCCCCCACCCCCACCTCCACCCCCACCCTCACTCGAACCCCCGAATCGTTGGTGTCACTGTGAACTCCATAGGGAGTACTCTAATTTATTCAAACAAAGTTTCCCTCTATACTTCATAGGGGCCGAGATATAAAGTTTTCAAAATTTCAACCCCCTCCCCCGACCACCCCCTTGGGCCAATTTTGCCCATTAACGAACTTGTCCGAACTATTGGGCCTAGAAATAACATAATAAAATTTGGTTCAAATATCTTCAAAATTACGGCCGCTATCGTGTAAAGATATATATATATATATATATATATAAATATCACAATTTTTTTTTTTGAACGGGCGGTGGTTTCGTACTTAGGGGAGCATGAAACGTAAAGATATGAAAGAATTTTTCGAAAATCATAAAGTGGTATCCATTGCAATAGGTAGATTTTTCTTCGAAAATCTACCTAAAAACATTTAAAGGGAGGGAAATCTTTGGTTTTATTACATTAATTTTCTCAATTTTTAAATGTCTATGCTTATAACATTAAATTATCAATCAGCATTCAATAAATTCAACAAAGTTAACTTTAGGAATGTTAAATATCGGAAAACGTAAGAGCAAAAATGAAACTAAAAAGATATTAGGAAATGCGCTAAAACTGTATATTTAGGAAATTGTAACATGCTGAGACAAAAATTGGTGCAATATATTTCTAGACGATAATATAAGCCTACAACCCCCATTATAATAAACCATGTCTAGTGCATTGATAAAATACCCTAAGTCCAAAGAGCATACGAAAATTAGCCTATACCACGTGTCGAAACCATCATTTTAAGTGCAACTTTTGGACGACTTTCAAAGGGTTGAGGATGGCATAACCTATGCCGAAATGCATCCCCAGCAGTAGATGCGCCTATAAAGAAAAAATATCAGCATTTCTTTTATTCTGCAAGAATAATTTATTGCCATTTTATGTTTCTTTAACGATATAACTTAATTCTAATTTATTATAATGACTTTGGGTCTCAAGTACTAATTTTTTTTAACAATTGACTTTACTGTAAAATGTTATTTAGTATTTGAGCTGGTATTTCCGTGTAAACTCAAGGCCACCTATTAACAACACTGTATTCAGTTGTGAAATTAATGGAAGATGCCATGGCATCCGGCAAAAAAAAGCATAGCTGATTTTTTTTTTTTTTTTTTTTTTTTTTTTTTTTTCAACATAACACATCAATTTGTCGGTCGCTTCGATTTTGTTCACCCTGTCTACTTGAGTCTTTTGTTCATAACCAGGGCCCGGATTCTAATGACATGTAATCTTTTTATTGATGGTGCATAGACATTGCCTACTTGTAGATAAATCCTAATCATGGCCTCTAGATTATAGAAATAAATTTTTATTAGGTCATAATTTGTCATTTTATGCAATTTTATATTTTTAGAACATTTATTTCAATTTTATGTCAATATTTTGTCACTTTTGTGTCTTTTGCTTCCTTATTTAATCATTTTCATGCATTTACATTGAGTGTATTAACTTTTTTCGTCGCTAGCGGTTCTCTTTTTGAAGTGTTGTTTGTGTAATGCAGGAAGGAAAAGTGTTATCGTGTCTCAGTCGGAAATGAGAACCAAAAAAACGCTAAAATTTTGTATTATCTTACTATTGTTATTAGATTGACTTGGCACCTGCTTGGATTTGAGAGTGCAAACTATTGTTTATCATCAATAAACAATAATATAATCCGGCAGACCACAACACGAAATGCCGAAGTTTGACTCGCCAGTACCTCAGTGCCAGTATAAATTTCGGTTAAAAAAGAACATTCACACCATTACAGTTATTTACACTTTTTACAATGATGTAAAAATTAGTCTAAAACTTTGTGTGTACAATAATTTTTTATAACTAAAATATCAGTTTTAGGTCATTTTCTAAAATTTAGGATCATTTTATAGGTCATTCTTAAACAATTTTAGGTCATCAGAATCCGGGCCCTGTTCATAACATACCGACACGCAGAAATCTGATTTTATTTTACATAGGAAGACAGAAGGGGATCACGAATGCATGCCTAAATGGAAAAAAACATTGACTGATTTGGACGAAACTCACTATGCGGAGTTTTCTTGGGGGCCAGGGAATTCGAATCTGAGGCGGGGCGCAATTTAATCATGAAATGCACCTCAAAGCCGGGTTTTTAGCTTTTAATTAACAATCGCTTTAATTGTTTATGCTTGATTTAGGTGAAGTTCATGAATTTTTGGTTCACTTCAATCGTTTCATTTCGAATCTGTATGCCCATAAGTTGCATAAGATTCGTGTTATTCGTTTAATTCTCATTTTTCCTAGGTGAAACAATATAATTAAGAATAAAATTATGCAATCCATGAAAATTATGTAAAACGGTGTAAGTTTTAACAACTACGTTTTAATTAATTTGCTGTTAAATAAATTATTATAAAACATCTAGCAACTGAGTAAATAATCGCGTGAGAAACCGCGGGCACCTGCTAGTTGCAATACTTTTTTTTTTGTTTTTTTGGATTATTTTTTTGTTTTTTTGTTTTAATGCATGCAGTATGACGTAGCCTACCAATGAAGAAACACGTCCGAGAGATTTCTCAGGTGCTCCATTTTCAGATATCACTGAGCTATAAAATGCCATAATAGTATCTCATTTCAAGCAAATACGATCAGAACAAGTCACAGAACAGTAAAATTAACAAGCATATTATGAGCACGTGTCTTTTGTGGTACCATGCATAATCATTCGGAATGCACGTGTTCTTAAAATCATCCTAATTTGGATATCGCGTGCAGGTATGGCCTCCACTGCCTCAGATTCGGCCTGACTCTAATATGAGGAAAACAAAGGTCATCAAGTCCATCAACAAAAGTAACAAGCAGGAGACAGATATTTGGGGGAGATTTTGAGGAGTTTTGGCTCGAATTCAAAATCAGGCTCGAAATTCTAAAGACAAGAGATATTTAGTTATTGACAAAACAAGTGGTAAAACTGAGATGTTATTTTGCGAGTAGATAACTTTGCGAAACGAGTCCTTAAGAGGGAGTGTAGCAATCCTACGAGCAAAAGCAAATCATTTTACCATGTGTATATTATCACACACATTTTTCTTTTTTAGATAGCCGTTAATATCTGTGAAATAATAATTTTATTACGTAACGTGAAGCGATTTTGGGAGCTCCCAGCTATCCTGCTATCTAGTACGTAGAGGGATTTTGTGGTACATGGTTGCCAACATAAGGGATGGAGTGGATAACGCTTCTCAGTCACCAAATATGACTTCTTTTGTGATCACCGATACAAATGAGGTAATTTTCTATTTTCATCAAACTGAGTCTATTTAATAATCGTAATAATCGCGTAAAAATATATGGGATTTTAACACTAACAGCTTTGTCTTAATTACCGGATTTATTGTTATTGTTATTATTATTATTATTATTGTATTCTAGAGAAGGCTCTAACCTGAAAATCTGGTATGCTAACCATATTTTCCTTGTATTTTCCTAAGACTGGCGTTACAGTCTATCTGAAAATGAAGTATATAAAAAACCCACGACGCTGAGGTGGTACCTGGAAACAGAACAAAGGGATTGTTGCATAGAAACTGAGCATGCGCCTATCAGGCTTCCCGGAAAGGAGATGCGTAGTTCCAGCTGTATTCCCTGTAGTAATGAAATGTGCAATAGCTTTAATTACTAATCAGTTTATATCGAATTACACGTGCTATATACATTTTCCAGTCAACTAGTGAATATTACATTCAAGTATTCTATTTATTGAACTACTGATGACACCTCTCATACAATAATATTGCATACGACTATTCAATCAGATGATCACAATTCATTCACTTGCAGTTTTAGACAAATTTTACAACCAACTCTTTTAAAAATATTTTTAAGTTAATGACCTAAAGCACAATAAATACAATAGACCCGCTGCACTGCTTGGAAATCAAATTCTATTGTCAGGCAGGCATATTAACAATAAAAACTGGGTTTCACATTACTGTGATATTGCAATATTACAAATGGGTTGATTTGTATTCGTTGTAGCCTATAATGCATATTGTTGATGTGTAATGGCATGTTATATTTCAACTGATATTCATTTAGAGTGGATATAACACAGGATGAAAAAACAGCGACGAATCATGGTAAAGTAGGGTTCTCATTACATACCCAGACGGCTTCAAAGGAATAAACCCTTAAGTCGGTGTTTGTTTATATTAATTGATCTGATGAAGTCGGTCTTGATTTCCGCTTTCCAAAACAAAAGTAACGTTGCAATATTCTCTCATTGTTATCACTGACCTTAGTTCTTCCCTCGCTTTAATCATTTCACACGTTTTATTGTTTACTGTAACTAAATCTTGCAACCCCGCGTTTCGCTCCACGCGGAGTAGACGAGTAGCTGTCACATCCGTCAAAGGACATTCTTAGATTTTGATTGGCTGAGGTAACTAGCTGATCGGTGCGGTAAAAATGAAGAGCATGGGATGAGCTCTCGGCTAACGTTTCCTTGTAACAAATGGAAGCCGCCTGGGTATGCAAAGAATAACTGGGGAAACCACGAACAAAATTAAGTCAAATCGGCCGGTCACGGGATTTAATATCAACTGCAGAACTTAGCAAATTAGTGGAACAAACACTGTAAAATTCAACTTAAGACAATTACGATAAGGAATCTGCTCTTCCTGAAGCTGATAGTATCTCCCGTGAATAAATTCAAGCCGGAGAAATGTATGAAGTTTTGGTTTGGTCAGGGTTGCCAAGTGCAGATGAAACTTAAGCATGAAAAGGAGAACACAAACACAGAAATAAAGTCATTACGGGAAGTTTAGACTAGAGCTGGTGAATTATATTTTAATACTAGGTGTATCATTATAGAATTAAATATTACATCGCAAAATATATGAGTTCAGTCTTGTTAAAATGTTTTGAGGCATTTTCTTAAGGCAGAGATGTCTGTATAAAATTAAGATACATGCCACCTCTGTCTGCTCTTTTCTCACTACTAACACTGCCAATAACTGACAGGCTACATTAATTACACTCGTGTACATTCCATAAAACAGGTGAGCATGTCCCCATTTGCTCTCACCCACCCGCCCTCGCGTACCCGCAGTTTGGTTTCCCTTCCACCTGAATCGTGAATCTGTTCTTTTACCTGTGGATACCGCATGGTAAATAGCCATTTTTGCCCGAACAATCCAACCCGACGTGGAATTTAGAATGCACCACCCTCAACACAAAGACACACCCTATGAACTTCTGTAGATAAATATCGATAGATTAATTCATGAAAATCATTATAAAAGTATTTAGTCAACCCTCGATATAATGCCACCATCCGTTCTCTAACATTTAGTGGCACTAAGCGAGGGTGGCACTAAAACGAAATTTAATTTTTTAATAAAAATTGCATAATGCAGTGGTGTATTAATTTATTGTATTATATTAAGGAGGAAAAATTGAACAAAAGACAGATAGAGAACGTTAGCACAAAATAAAATATGTACTCTACTGTCGATAGCTCAATTTATTACAGTAAATATCCAGCGCTACAGTACACAAAGGGGTTGAAAATCATGTTGGTAAATGTAATTAGTAAGTGTTTATTACAATCATTAACTTTTTACAAATTCCAATGCAAACAGTCGCATGGGTCCGCATGGACCGTCCATGCTTACGCAAAAACACACACAAAAAAAAAAAAGAACAAATAATATAAATTCAAAATAACACAAACAAACTAAATCTATTCCTCACCCTCCACACCCGCTCTCCAATTCGTCGCTTTTTCAAACCTGAGCTGTCTCGCCTTCATTAAAAACTTCCCAATGCCTTCCTCAACGTTTTTTCCCGTCAGTAACTCCAAACATTTCCGTTGATCCCTATTTGATTCCATAAAAGATAATGGTAAATATTTTCCCCTCCAATTTTCCAAACCTTCACAATTCGCCAAAATATGAAACCATGATTCTTCCCCCTTACATAATGGACAAACTCTCATTCCGTTTTCATCTATGACCTTAATCATTCTCCACGCACCGAGTCTAATCCAAGCGAGGCCTAGTTTACTGACTTTAGATCCTTTTCGTATGTAGTGTTCCTTCCCCCACTCCAATTTTAACTGCGATTGTAATTCAAGTGAAACCATAGTCTGACATTGTGCATTTGTCTGTTGTCTATCAATATCCTTCAAACGGTTCTTAACCTTCCTCCACACACTTCTCCTATTTCCCTGCCCATCCATCCAAACATATCCCATCCCAATTGTTTCTAATCCCTTTCTTAATTTGGAAGCCCATGTATTTCCTCCTATTCTTAGCTGTTCTTGATAACATATTGCTCTAATTAGAGACTGATCCCCCAGCATAAGTTGTAACCAATATTTCACCGCCCTAATTTTACACTCTATAGTCTCACTATGCGCTCCAAACTCTCTCATAATGCCACAATTTGCAGTACCCCTCCCTACCCCCAAAATCCCTTTCAAAAAACGCGTCCTGACCTGATCTAGATTCCCTGTTTCTTCCCAACCCCATATCTCAGCCCCATAAGTCATCGTCGATCTCACTATTGCCCCGTACAGAGTTTCCATAACACCTATTGGCATGTCTGGAATTTTACTACGTATCCGAAGAGTTTCAGCTGATTTCAGTCCCGCTTTATGTTTCGTCACCTCAATGTGCTTTGCCCATCGTCCGTTCATAGTAAGCGTCAATCCTAAATACACGAAGTTCTTCACGTTATCCAAAGATTGTCCCGCATACGTCCATGTCTCTTCCCTGCTATAAACTGATCCGTTCTTAAAGGTCATAGTCTTAGTCTTTTTTGTATTAACAGTAAGTGACCATTCCTCGCAGTAAGTTTGAAGCCTGTCTAGTCCCAGTTGTAGTCCGTGAATCGTCGTTGAGCATAACACCATGTCATCTGCGTATAAAAGCACAGGAACATGTACATTCCCCACCTCAGGTGCTTCCATATGTATCTGTCCCATTACATCAACAATATCGTCTATAAACATATTAAATAATAAAGGAGACAAAATACAACCCTGCCTCACCCCCATCTTGCTGACAAAACTTTCCGATACCCTTGTACTGTCGTACTTTACACAAAATTCCACATTTTTATAAATCGCCTGCAATGCTACAATCATCTTCCGCGTAATCCCTTTCACCCACAATTTATGCCATAACGCCTCACGATTAATTGAGTCAAACGCCTTCTTCAGATCTACAAAAGCACAATGCAGTTTTCCACGTTTTAATGATATTTGTCTCCCACGTAATGTGTCCAAAATAAATACCCCATCTATAGTACTATGTCCTTCTCTAAAGCCAAATTGAAATTTTGAAAGTTTACTAAATTCCGTTGACCAGTCCTTAAGTCTGCTATACAGTATTCTGCAATATATTTTCTCCATAATAGGTAACAGAGTGACTCCCCTATAATTGTCCGGAATTCTTTTTGGTCCATTCCCCTTATAAATTGGCTGAATTATTCCCTTGCCCCAACACTGAGGATAATTCCCACCACGAAACGTTTTCTCGAAAATCTGGAGCATCACCAAACCAAACTCATTAACACTTGCAGCGGCTTTAAATACTTCAGGCGGTAACCCATCAGAACCCGGAGCCTTCCCACTTTTCAATCCTTTAATTGCCCTTATGACCTCCTGTATAGTAATATCTTCATCCAACATTGGTACTTCCAGCCACTCCCGCATTTGAATCTCTATTGTTTTTCCCGCCCCCCATTCCCCACCACCGAAAACTCCTATAAAATGTTGAAGCCATTTTTCCGGAGATATTTCACTAATTGTCTGACGATTACCCTAGTGATTATGATTACAGTACAGTACTTTTTAGTCCTTGTTAAAGAGTAACTGTACCTGTAGTGTAGTGTTTAACAGATGAATGGACAATGGATTGAAAGAAGTGAAAATTTGGAATATCTCGTTGTATGAAGGGATCTTTCTACCTGTTCCACCCTCACGCAGGCTGCCTGTCCAACTTCTTAATATAGCTTCCTCATTCCACCGCACTACACTTACACTCACTTCTTGGAAATATAGTACGGTATGTTTCTTAAATAATCTTCCTAACATTCACGCGAGTTTTAAAAGAATTTTGCAACCGAGAAAAAAACTGCAAGCTGTATTTTGTAAAAATCTTGTCTTATATTCACTGGCACTAAATGAATTGGCATAGTAACGAGGTTTCTTATGTATTTTGCATGGGAGAAGATCAGTTCACTTGCATTTATTGACACAGTGCGAGGGTGGCACTGTAAAGAGGGTCATTATATCGAGGATTGACTGTACTATGTAAATACGATCCAAAACATAGCAGAATGATTAGTTCCCTATTCCCAAATTACAAGAACATCTCGATTTAAAAATGGCTGCCATCAAATGCACGATAAGTGAACTTCCATGCAGATTCGCCAGTGCCCACGCTCAACTACACGTGCGTCGTGCACTCTGTTTAGAAACCATTTGGAACAACACTTGGTGACGTCACTTCCCAGTGCAAGTGGGCGAGTGTACATTTGAATGAATTTGGAATCGGTCAACATCTTCGTAACAAAAGGTTACGCTATTTCCAGATTCAAATTCAATCAATACAGACAAGTAAAGAAAAGAAAATCAATGCTTATCTATATATGGCAAGAAAGAAAATCTTCAATCTTAAATCATGGTAAAAGTAACGTAAAGTAAAGTGATCCCTATTCAGGCCATGGAGGCTCAGAGGGTTCCAGGAGGTTGAGGCTCCCAGATTTTGGACATTCGGCACATGAAGGTGGTAAGGTTGTCAGCCGTAAATGTATAAAGTCTAAACTGCACGTATGCATTACAATATTGTACCAGTCCTAGGGCCGCCTTTAGGATTATTTCTTCCTAGATTTATTTTGCATTTTTCTTAGGGCTAATTTTAAGGTATGCCCATAGATTGATTTTCTATAAGCCAAACTATTATTCTTTTTTTCAGTTTAAAGTTATTTTTCTAAATTAGTCGAAATTCTTTTCGAGTTTGCAGGATCCCCGAGGAAGGAGGCAGCGTCATCCTCTGAAACGTCGGAGAAAACCAAACTTCTCATCTGGCTAGAAACCCGACAAGAATTTCTACACACGGTGCGCCAGAAAAACATCAAATACACATGTTAGTATTATGTGGTCTTCCCCCTTTTGTTTTAATTACTTGTATATTTAAATAAATGGCATGACATTGTGCAGTATTACACAATATGGTTTATACGGTACTATCAATGTCCATAAAACAGAACCATATTGACTTACTTCGATTAAAAAATGCAGTAACTCCGCTTTGTCAATATTAGCGTCCTTAAAAGTTAAAATGTGGAAATCAGATATATTTCGACCAACTTGTGGTCATCCTCAGTGACAATACTGACAACAAGTTGGTCGAAATATATCTGATTTCCACATTTTGAGAACTTTAATATTGACAAACCGGAGTTACTGCATTTTTTTAATTGAAGCTACTGTCATGTAGACTAGAGAATACGCCTATGGATTCGTTGACCTAGTCCTCCGAAAATTAGCCAATTGACGATCATACCAAACACCCATTAGCGATCATTCAATTTTAGATTTACACTGCCTGTATTCTGGATAAGACTTAGTCTATAAGAACTGTCCGAAATTGTATGCAAATATGCTACGATATCTACTGAGAAATATGTTGCCAAGTTAGTACATTAATCGAATTCCTACCAATCCAATTATTACTGCGTTGTGTTGTACAAGCTGAGATATGACCCAGATCTTATCGATTAAATTATCGCACGTGACATATCGCCACGTGACGAGTCGTGCTGTCTCCAGAATTGCGTGTTCAAGGTGAATCCCCACTCTGGGCGCTGTACATTTTCATCCCTTCCTTTCAGGTATCTTCCCACAATTATTACATCTTCCTCCTGCTCATCCCATTGTGCGGTATTACGTAGCCAAATTGCCGTTTCTTATACAGGGTGTTAAAATATCAACTATAAAAGTGTAAAAGTATAATATTTGTTTTATTCCACATCATGTGTAAAGCAGATTCCATGTTAAGACGACTTCTTCCCATACCATCGTTTTCCTACACAAGAAAACAATAGATTTGTTCCCTAATCCCGAAATTTCTACTGATTATGTTGAGGTTTTGGCGGTAGGCTCTTTGCCGTCTCCTAATAGTGCGGCTACTTTTTCTTTGCTATTTCTGAAATGAAGTGTTTACTGTAGACATTACTAATCACTGCACAGCTGGAGGTCATTCTACAATTGTGTCGGGTCCACAGACGACCATTTTTTTTTGCGCTGTAGCTGGAACAGGCCAAATATTTGAGCTGAGAAAGTTACAACTACAACTATTAGAGTTGCTGTTCACAGCTTGGCAGGTCTAAGGGGAGCCGGCAAAATAGTGTAACATTAGTTATAAAAGAGGCCTACATAACATGAAAAATTGTGTAAACATTGTAAGAACGAGCTATGAAAACAATCCGTAATCATCCATTTATAATGATAATACCTCTTAAACTAATAGAAGCACCGAACAAAAACTAGGCCCTAAATACTGTTAACAAAATCAGATAGAAAGTTTATTTGTTGATGTCTTGGAGACCAGGAATTCTATGCTGTTTGTTCAAGCAACAGTGCAGGGGTAAGAGTGCAGTTTGATGAAAGCAAAACTGGAGCATGACAAACAAAAGTCATAAACTTTCCAATGTTAAAATGGATTACAAAGTAAAATGATTTTAGACATAATAAAATGTCCAACTTTCAAGATGCCAAATTCTAGCTAAACATAAGACAAATAAAACCAGGGTTTTTTTTACTGTCGGTCTATAGCCTGTTCATTATACCGGCGAAGTATGAAAATTTCCACGGATGATTGTGGTGATGATGGCTAACCAGCTCACAAGAGGAAGAAATAACCGTAGCCGGAACGTGCAGCTTTACGATGGCCCAAAACTAGGACGGGTGCATACTTCTTTCACTATTGCTTTAACGACACTGTAATAAGAAAGTATCGAAAACTGTACGATAGTCGTAGAGATACCAGAAGAAAAGTGCTCGTAACAGTGCAAAAGCGCATTGCAACACAAAAACTCATAACAGCCTCAAGCAGGGCGTGCTTCCTCCCCCCCCCCCCCCAAAGAAATGCATATAAATCTTACATTACATTACATCTTACATTAACATGGAGCAACCCCTTTTTTGCTCTGAACAATTTTCAATTTTTTTTTTTTCATTTTTAAATCCTGAACTATTTTTTGCAGTTACCAGTGCTAACTTACGCTCTCAAGAAATGTCCCTTGCCAAAAATTAAGCTAACCACAACCTCCGGAGAGATGACGTTCTTTTTATTTAGGAAATTAAAAAGAATTAAGAATCAACAAACCATGAATCATATTTTTCTTTCTCGCAGGTAGGCCTATGCAGTACTGAGGAAGTATTGTGATCGTGACAACAAAAAGTATTAAAATCGAGATAACACCGGGAAAACATGTTAGTGAAAAGACCAAAAAAAGTGTTTTTGGAATGACGTCTGTCTGTCTATCCGTCCTTGTATACATCTGTAACAAGCCAACGGTTATTGTACTGGAGGCCGTTCCTGCCCTGGGATAGAGCCGTGGGGGGGGGGGAGGTCCAAGGCCCGACCGAGGGACACTATGCCGGATGATAAAGCGTAGGGTGGCCAGATCCTTTCGCAGGATGGGAATGAGGACACAACACCCAGTCCTGACCCAGGAAGGAAACTTTACAGCTCTGTAAAACCTCCAACCCGGCCGGGAATCGAATCCGGGCCACCCAGGTGACTGGCAGTCACACGACCAACATATATATATATTAATAAAAGGAAGTGTTTGTTTGTCTGTCTGTCCGCGATGCCCAGCGAAATCTACTGAAGGCAGAGATATGAAATTTTAAACGTAAATGGACTGAAGGGTGGGAGAATGCACCTCGAAGCCGGATTTTTTATTTTAGCTTTCGTTCGCGAGTTATGAGTGAAAAACTGACAGAAAACGTGGTTTTTTTCGCTATCCAAGCATCAGTTTTCAATAATACATTTCATTTGTCCAATCAGTTGCAGGTGGCTTTGCCTTTTTTTTTTTTTTTTTTTTTTTTTTTTTTCATAATTTGGAAATAAAAGAATCGCTCCTCTTTGTAAGCCCATCCTGGTCGATACATTAGTTTATAATGCCAAGGCCCGCCGACATCTGAAATTTTCAACGTAGTCGGAAGAGGGAGGAGTATAGGCCTAAATGGTCAAACATGGATCGATTTGGACGGAACTTACTATGCAGGGGTTCTCTGGGCCAGAGAACTCGAATATGAGGTCGTTTTTACCAGGCGGCACATTTTAATCGTAGAATGCACTCTAAAGCTGGAATTTTAGCTGTTTTTTATAATTATTAATCGTTTAGTTTATCAATGATTCACGTGTAAGTGTTAATGAATATTGTGTTTTAACTATGTTGCTTTTAATTTTAATTTCTCAACTAATTACCGCGGGCGAAGCTGCGGGCACCTGCTAGTATAATATATATATGGGTCCTCGATACTTTCGATACCTCGATACTCTCGATACTTGCATGGTATCGGCATCGAGCGATAATTCAGAAAAATTCGCTCGGTACTTTTTCGATACTTTGGTAATTCTGCAATTCAGCAATTAAGCGAGAATGCTAATATTTTTGAACAAAAACTTGTAAGTGGACTGTTTCAAAAACTAATTTTAGTTTTAATGTAGAGTTTAAAAATAATTATAGGCTACTGATGATATTAAATTTTGTCTCATTAAATATGCACACTTAATTAATTTAGTTGGTATTACACAGTTCTCTCAACTTTTAATTTTTAATGTACCTATTTATTGAAAATGGAAATATTGATGGTATCGAGTATCGAGGGAAAAATCCTGTATCGGTATAGAGTATCGAGAAGATCTGGTATCGACCCATCCCTAATATATATAGCATTATATCTCATTCAATATTTTTGCTCAAGTTTAATGGAATAAAGTAGAGAAGTAAATAGATACTGTATAGTAATAGATGAACTCCAAAGCCACCACCAGTTACTCAATAACAACCTTACTAACTACAGGACCCGGAAAACCAGCTGCCAGCACTCGGGGTGATTGTACGAGGTGCAGCAAAAACACATTTTGCGAGGTCGACACGGTGACCTCAGCTGAGGGAGATACAGCGCATGTGCAATACTTCAGGGTGAATGTCCTTTCTGCGGCATTGAGAAGGTGATTCACATAATCCTCGACCCACATTCAGGACTGTTCCATTTTCATGCAATACTATGACTTCCAATTTCCTTTAATTCTTCTAATGGAAATCAATTTCTTTTAAAAGACAGACTGATATTTTATGCAAAAGCTATCTTCAATCTAATTGATGACCTGGATTTCAGATTTTATTACATGAAAAAATACCACGGTTTAAATTATATTATTATTGGACTACTGCTACTGCATTATTACTATTATTATTATTATTATTATTATTATTATTATTATTATTTTCATAGGCAAACCGAGGGGGGTTTTGGGGGTTTGAACCCCCCCCCCCCATTGATTAAAAAAAGGAAAATTGTATAATTTTTTTAAGTCTGCCCATAAATTACTTAATACAAGTATAAAGCGTGGGAAGCTTAAAACTCGTTATTTTGCGTCTTAATTTTTAAAATTTTCCGGGGGAGTACCCCCGGAAGCTTAAAACTTGTTATTTTGCATCTTAATTTTTTTAAATTTTCCGGGGAAGGACCCCCGGATCCCCCCCTCCCTGGGAGGTATTCCATACCCCCAGACCCCGTGGATGTTATAACCCCCCCCATATGGTTGGCCTGGTCACGCCTATGATTATTAGTGCTATGTTATTGTTTTTGTTGGTATTAATTACCACTATTAAACCCGTTCTAAACGTGTAGCTTCATTTTTAGTGCAATCGGATTTTCGCCTTGGAGCCAAGGTATATAAAGCTTGGAGCGATGCATCTGACCGGCTACTAACAACAAGGTGCGAAATCATTAAAATAAAATGTGGGGGGGGGGGGGAGCCCGAATTACAGGTTGGTGCAGAGTTGCCAACTTGCCACATCGCTGAAGATCTGGTGGCCATCCAATTACTTCTGTTCTATAGGTATTATTGCAGTCACTTTTGTAGAAATACGAGTACAAACAGGATAAACTAATAGCTTACATTGTTTTCATAAATATATGTATTGTATGTTTTCTTGGTCTTTTATAATGAAAGGATTCTCCCCCTTCAGGGAAATTTTGATGGGAATAATTTTTTAGATAAAATAAGCGGTAGATGGGAAAACCCCCATCCCCCCGCGATTCCGCACCTTGTCTAATAATGAAATTAAATCTCCAACATTGTGATTTTTACATTCAGATTTTTCACTGGAAATTCTATTGACCACAGAAGTAGCCTACGTACTTTAAGTTAAAATAAAGCGTATTTATAGATAAATTGGAGGATGTTTTAAATACTTTCATAGAAAAAGAAACGCTTGGATGAATTGCAACCCTTGTAGTTTCATTGAATTTTGCAAGATGCACACTAATAACGGTACATTATTGAAGTTATATTTGCAACTTAATGGCGAGGCGAAATCTTCGAGTGTACACTGTCAGGTCAGAAAGCCCTCGCATTGGCATCTGCTGCATCGACTCCGTTCAATTCATGAAGCCGCATTGGGGTTTACTGACGTTTTTTTACGATTTTTTCCGATTAATGGCAATCAGAAACAATATGTTCAGTGAACTTAGAAGTATAACCTCTTACGACCACGTCATAAGAAGGCATTGGAATTATAGCCATAATAAAGCGGAAAATAATATCTACAGACAATGGCATATAAATGGCATTATATGGCAATATATAAGAAAATCCGTGTTTTCTATTTAAGATGACCTCACTGTATACAACATTGCCACTGTTATAGCATATCGTGCGGCGAATAAAAATGTCTCACATGAAACTAAATGAAGTGCAAAGAATAGAATTAAGAGTTGCCAGGTTATTTTTAAATTGGCCGTGAGATTTTCGTGCACAATGCGCGCTGCTATTTAAATTCATTCACGGCTTAATGTTCCACTGAAGCAACCTTGCTACAAATATACAACCACCGTAACCCTGCAATCCAATTGCCTTAACAGAATATACAACATAACAGATTCCATCTGATTTTTTAATAAATTTATCAAGAGAGCGGTTTAAAGTTTAGACAATGTAGAAAGAACAAAATTGACCAGCGAAATATTCATTAATTATAAACATTATGGGGACAACATGCATGATAGGTTATAGAAATGACAAGAAGCATTTCACTATTTTTAAAAATGTAGATAGAACACTATGGTTCTAACGCTTTTCTTTGTTTGTCACGTGTCTTCATGTGGACAATAATCCGTATAATCCGTTTTAGTACAATCTTGGTAATCCGACATATATGGGACCAAACAACAGCCGGATTATCGAAAAATTCTGGATTATCGGGAGTAGCCAGAAAATTCCTTTTTTTGTATAGCCTAAATATTTTGTTTTTTCACGAAGCATGTCATCCGATAATGGCGTGTGCCTGGCATGCTCTTGCATAAACCATGTGAATATAGTTTTTTTCCATTTCAGGACACACACCTGAGGGAGGGAAGCGCAAGAGCGGGCATGTATGTTCACTTCCGGCGGTGGTCGGCGGGTTGGAAGGCAATATGACACTGTTTCCCGAGAGCGCCGGATTACTGAACGTGCCGCACTAACCAACCGCCGGATTATCAAGAGTGTATTATACTGTACTACGTTCACAGACGCCATAATCCATAGGCTATTAATCGCCGTTTAATGGTTCAAAATTTGGAGTCTAAGACACTGCAAATAATCCACCATTCAACCGGAATCTTACTCCGATATTAAAGCTGGTAAAGGACTAAACCCTGAAAGTTTTGCAGCATTCAGTGAAAATAGAGTCGTCGTGGCCAGATAATTCAAGGGAAATCGAGAAGTTGTTGGTCAAGTCACATTGGGTATCCAATCCCCCCCCCCCCCCCCACAAGAAAAAATTAGGATTTTTCTAGAAGTTTATACCAAACATCTCACAAATTATTCGTATATCTGGGGAGTTAATATATTATTATTTGGGGCTACAAGTCGAAATAATGAGTTTAAAAGCAAAATATTTATAAACGAATATTTCAGGAAAAAATACAAGCTGTTTGCTGAGCAACGCCACGATTTTTATTAAAACCATAGAAACAAAATCGAAAATAAATTAAATATCTTTTTAATTTAACTCGGACGAAGGTGTTGAGTTCATCGATGTAAATACCGAAACAGCGTCCCGGCGAAGGCCATGGACCCTAAAAATTTCCGGAGATGGGTCCATGGCGGGAAAGAGAAAGCGACGCTGTAGTAGGGAAGCCCCGTATAACTATAATACTGGTGAGTTGCATCACCATTATGTTCCTCTTTTAATTACTAAATACTTCAAACAGTGCCGGGTTAACTATTTGGAACTATCGGGAACTTTTCCGGTGGGCCGTTGCTATACGGTGTAAATTTTTTACTTGTTTGCTTATACCGTTCATTATAATCAAAGGACTGTAAGCTACTTAAACAAGAGTGTGCTCTATAAAGCTCACTGTACCCATAAGTTGCCATATCAAATAGCCTGAACCATTTTTTCAGCTAATACATTTGATACAATAGTTTGGCCACTGATATAAAAAATAATGTACCTTGCCACTACTAAATGGAAAATATATAATAGCTTCAGATATAAGGAAAATTTCCAAATTACAGTGGTGTCATAGATTATTTGGATTATGAATCATTCCCAATAAATATTGCACATGTTGCACTGCTATATTGTTACTGGTTTAAGTAGCATATGCTAAAGTTGCCTGTTTCGATCTGTTTTCGTCGATTTATTTCAGTTAATGTGGGCAATACGAATCCCCTATGTTAAATGCATAATAAAATGTAGACTGCAGCCTGGCCACGTGGTCAGACAATGTATATACACAAATATAAGTACACAAATCTCATTATTATTATTATTATTATTATTATTATTATTATTATTATTATTATTATTATTACTTACTTACTTAATGGCAATAGACAATTCCTAAGCAAGCTAAAAGATTATTATCTATTTTACGGAACCCGAAGGTTCATTGCCGCGCCTACCTGAGTCCGCCATTCAAACCTATTCTGTGCAAACTCCATCAAATCATCCCTCACAAATCCTACTTCCCTTAAGACCGTTCTAAGATTGTCCTCCCACCTACGTCTAGGTCTTCCACGTGGTCTTTTCCCTTTGGGTCTCCCAGTCAATACTTTTGATATATCATTATTATTATTGAACAATTACTGTGAACTAGTAATAATTTCATTTTTTTAAAATATAGGTTGAAGTCAGTACCGAAGCAGCGTCCCAACGAAGGCCATGGGCCCTGAAGATTTCCGGAAACGGGTCCATGGCGGGGAAGTTAAAACGACGCTGCAGTAGGGAAGCCCTGTACATAAACAAATACTAGTGAGTTGCATCGCTCTGGAGTCTTTATGTTGCTTTATTAAGTGCCAGAATGTTACTATATAAGATAGTGAGGGGACGGGAAAATATCTGTCCGTCTGCCCGTATGTCTATACGCGCGATAACTCAAATACGCTTTATCGGATTTTCATGAAACTTGGTAGGCCTGTACGCATTTATAACGTCCATGGGAAGAAGCTATTGATATTGGACCAAATCGGTTGACCAGTACCGAAGTAATGCACAATTTAGTGCCTATTTTATGGTAATATATTACAACGAATTTATCAAATGGAAATCATTTATCAGCGTCATATACGGCTTTGAAAGTTCCAATACAGTTAGCCCTGGCATATTCCTTCACGTATGATTATCAAACTAGCCAGATGTTTCTTTATTTCGTTCATGAGTACAGTATTATATTTTACATGAATACTGTTATACACAGAATATATATTACCGTGAAATAATTGGGCCTACGTACATTAAGGGCGTATGTAAGTGAATTATTTTGAAATTTATGTTTTTTGTTTTGTTTATAGCACTAAAAAATTGTGCTGAATGTTCTGCATCCATTGATATATAGTTTATATAGGTTTAGAAATAATTTGTGCCATTTAAATGGACATTTAATTATGTTTACACGCTCTGAGCCACACCCTTAGAAAGGTCAGATAAGAAATTCACTATTAATTTAAAATTGAATTTCCCGGTAACTCTAATTTAACACACATATTGTTAGGTAGCTCCACAACCATTAGAGATAGAAGGCTGAAATTTTTTACACTAATTTTACATGCATATATGCATAAAGTAGACTACAATGATGCCCATAGGTATAAAATTAAAGAAAATGTGTCATGAAATATTGATCAAATTTCAAGATATTTTATATGCGATATGTAAAAATTAATTGCATTAAAAATAATAACTTTAGCTGTATAAAAGTAGTCTACTTTCTAGAAAAATATGTTCATTATATGCATTAAAAAAATAAAAAGTGTCAGAGAAAAAAGAAAAGGAAGTGATAAGTGCATCTGAATTAATTTTTTTTCATGCTCCTATAAAACGTGTAATTTAAAATTAACTTGGTCAATTTTTTATACTTTTATCTGATAGTTATGTTGTAGTAAGCCTTGTTATAGGATCGTGTAATTTTTGTCCACTATTCTTGAAAAATGTTGATATTTTAGAACCTGCATTTTTTATCTTTCTGTGGTTGTTCACGTACATAGGCCTATACCTTTAAGCGGAGTTCTTTGCCAGTGTATTTTGTGAAATGTTGATATATTGTAAGAATTTCTTATATAAGTGTATACGAGTTTGAATTAAGGTTAAATATCAAACTTTAACCTTTGTTCTTCCGTAAGCCCTGCTTAATTAATCGATCTAGAGCTTAACTCGGTGATAGATTACAAAAATAACTTATTTTCTGCATATCACAACTGCAATTATCACTGATTAAACAAAAGCATTCTGACACTTTGTTACATCAGTTTACCTGATTTTATTATATACTAGCTGACCCATCAATGCTTCGCATTGTTAGATTTATGTATATATATAGGTTAAGTGTACACAATTTAAAGTCGATTTGATGTACTTCTATAAATCATCAGCCGTCCAGCCAACACGGTTGACGTATTCATATTCCACATACTCCTTCACCCGTAGTTTACTCTGATTAGGTAAACACATTAATCGTTCTGTTTCAATTTTGGCAAACATATAGTAAATAGCTAGGCGTAGGAGATGTGTTCGCTCATCTCACGCAGTGGGCTCCGATTAGAATACTGGTCGGGACAAGTTACCTAGATGGAGTTTTTTCCGGGATTTTCCCTCACCTGTGAGACAAATGTCTGGTAACTTTGGGCCCTAGTTGTCTCCGGATATCATCTGGCAGCCATTATCATCATCATCATCATCCCATCCTCGCCTTGTTCAGAGTGAGTGTGTGAATGATGTATCTCGTCCTATATGTTTGTGTTGTCTCGGAGGTGGCCCCGGCATTTGGCTGATCACTCATCCGGGAGGCCCTCCATGTCCTTGTCTGGTCAAGAAAGTATGTATGTGATCCATAGATAATCCCTCTCCAAACAGGTCGCGGCCCTGTAAGGCCCGGGCAACGTGGGTCGCTTAAATGACCCCAAAAGGGAGGGGTAAAAACTAAGGTAAAGATAGATAGATAATATGGTAAATAGAAATTAATCAGGAAATTATATCTATTGATATTGTATGAACTATCTGGGGGTAAAGGCGGCCGGTGCGTAACGCTGACTACCTTACAACCTTCACGTCACGATTGTCTAAAAATCCGGGAGCCTCAACTTCTTGGAACCCTCTGGGCCCCCATAGCCTGTAATAGGGAACACTTTACTTACTATCTTTCGCAATGCAGTCCTAGGCTAACTGTAGGCCTAAGAAAAGAGTTCAACTCTTAAGAACAGAACCCAGGACCTTCTAAATTTACTTCATGACAAAAAATAGTTGATAATCATTTACAGGAATTCTATTGATAGCCTTTCTCATAATTTTATATCTATTAGGTTTACATGAAATCGCAGTGTCATGCAAAGCCACCTGTGTAGTTTAAAAAAAATAATGTTGTCATGGGGATTGTATACATGCAGTTTGAATTCCTTTTGGTGAATTTCATAACCTTACAACCCTATTTTGGCCCTTAGAAGCCCTTAGAAGCCAAAGATTTTGAAATCCTTTCTTAGTGCGCCTCTAGAGCCTATGAGCAATATGTGTACCAAGTTTCACGTTCCTAGGCTGTATAGTTTTTGAGAAACCGTGATCAGTCAGTGAGTCAGTGGGTTTTGGCTTTTATATATAGAGATGAATGGTTAAAGTAAGAGATTCAAAACATAATAGTGAGTAGTACGGGGTCGTGGACATTCTGAAGTGATTCAGATTGTGAACAGGTTTAAAATGTTGTTTAAATCTATTTTGCAGCTTATGCCTAACACGAAGACATCTCCAATGACAGTACCGAAGCAGCGTCCCAGCGAAGGCCATGGACCCTGTATATTTACGGGGATGGGTCCATGGCTGGGACGAAGGCCATGGGCCCTGAATATTTATTGGAGATGGGTCCATGGCGGGAAGTTATATCGACGCTGTAGTAGGGAAGCCCCGCATTATCACCGCTACCTGTAAGTTGCATCCCACTGGTGTCTTATGTTTCTCTTTTATAATTGAACTAGCTTAAAAGACCCGGCGTCGCCCGGGTTTTGTATTTTGTAATTGGAAATTAGCTTATGAAGGATTTTCAATTTTAAATTCTAGGTCCTTATATAGGCATTTATAATTTGAAATAGGAAGAACGACTTATTACACTCAAACTATTCCCTCAGAAAACGCTTGATATAGTTTTTTATGGCTCATAGAGGATCTAGAATGTTGCATCCCATCGCTTGTACAGTGCACAGCAAGCCTGGTAGAGGTTTAAATAAGAAGAAACAGAAATTCCTGTAACATAAAATTGTAATATCGAGGCGGGAAATTTCCCACTCTTATGTTACCATAAAGCATTATCACTTTCATACTTTTCTCTCCAAAAACCTGCGATATAATATAATAATATACACATTACCATACCTCGTTTTGTTTTCTCTATGTCCAGGGTAGAGAAAGTTATGTGATTCCATTATTTTAGTGGATTTTATTCATTCTGTAATATTTATTTATAACATGAATTATTTTGATAACTTCTCTTATTTGTCAAAAGTGCATTTCAATTGTTTTTTCCAAGCCCACCTGATACCATTTGGCAACAATATATTCTGTGATTTAGAATTGATAATTCTATGTAAAAAGGGATTAAGTATTTTCAAAAACATTTAATTTTTGGCATTTAGAATCAGAATTTTTCAAAATCCTTTCTTAGTGAGCACCTACATTATGAAACGAAGGTACTGTCAAAATTCCAAGTCTCTACCTGTTATAGTTTAGGCCAGGGGAGGACAGAAGGTTGCTCTGTGACGTCACTGCTTTCTGCTCTGACTTCTCGCGTTATGCCTCTGCGAGGAGTATGTGAAATGATGGCATCGGTGAACAGGGGGGATGAAAGGGGTATTAGTATTGCGGGCAGCGGAAATGTAAGGGGTTAGAACTTATGTTATACGTGTTTCCGAGCTAATGAAACAAGAATTGATTTTCTTTATGGTTTATCGATTAATACAGTTTATTATAAATCATTTTTCTATTTTTATATACTGTGAGAACAATTACCTTTAAACAAAATCTATGTTCTTTGATAAAAATAAACATCACTATCATTTGAATTAACATTATTCACTGCAATAAAAATAATTTTTAAAAAACTAACTGAATTAATCACCATACCTTCTCGTCTGATACAAGATTGCAGTAACAATTTTCTGACTTTCGTGTCTCTCTTTTCTTTTTGAAGTTTGTCAATGTTGGAACAATGTTTGAGCACTATTTAATCGAAGACTACATATTAGATTGCGATCTGACGATGTATTTCTTGATTTAAGCTTTGCACATTTCATTAGTGAAAAAACTGTTCGGTTACACATGTACATAACATTCGTGCAGCAAGGGCATAAAGTCTAGGGAATCTGGTTTCAGAGAAATTTCTGTAAAAATCACCCAAGTCCATTTTACGTTCGTATTTGTCCTTTAACAAATCGTCGCATTGTAAATTTAGCAGTTCCAACTGATACCGGCAAGGAATGTCTTTGACATTAACTGAATATGGGGTAGCAAAACGTTTAAACATTGGAGAAAGGTTTTCCACATCTTGAAACCTCGATTTGAACTGAAGAAAAAGGTTTTGTAGAACTAACACATATTGTGCAGAGAACAATATCAGGAAAGCGTATTTGCGTCAACTTTGAAAAATGCTCCGTTTTTCCAACCAGAAGTTGTTCTATCCACAGAGCTAAATTGAATCGGTCTTCGAGTACCTATCTTTAAGTGTACTCTAAATGCCCCTACTAACGTGTGCTCTTGCTGACGTCACACACAAGGGATTCGCGTGCTCTTGCTCCACAAACGTCATCACAAGACGCAGTTGACTTCCACTGGTTTAGGCTGTACGTTGATTCCTGTCATTCAGTCAATCAGTCAGTCAGTCATTCATTCAGTCAGTCAGGACAAAGCCTTTTATATATATAGAGAAGAGATAGTTCAGATGAGGAATTCATTGTCTTATGCTGAAAAGTATGGTGTCGTGATCTTCCACCAGTAAAGTATTCTGATTGTGAGATGGTTTTAATTGTATTTTTTGTATGTTGCAGGTGCCTCCCGAAGACAAAGACAGCATCTATCAGTACCGAAGCAGCGTCCCAGGGAAGGCCATGGGCCCTGAATATTTACAGAGATGGGTCCATGGCTGGGACGAAGGCCATGGGCCCTGAATATTTATTGGAGATGGGTCCATGGCGGGAAGTTATATCGACGCTGTAGTAGGGAAGCCCCGCATTATCACCGCTACCTGTAAGTTGCATCCCTCTGGAGTCTTACGTTTCACTTTTATAACTGAGTAGTTCAGACGAGCAATTCATTGCCTTATGCTGAAGAATTTGAAGTCGTGATCTTCCACCAGTAAACTATTCTGATTGTCAGATGGTTTTCATTGTATTTTTTGTATACTGCAGGTGCCTCCCGAAGACAAAGACAGCATCTATCAGTACCGAAGCAGCGTCCCAGGGAAGGCCATGGGCCCTGAATATTTACGGAGATGGGTCCATGGCTGGGACGAAGGCCATGGGCCCTGAATATTTATTGGAGATGGGTCCATGGCGGGAAGTTATATCGACGCTGTAGTAGGGAAGCCCCGCATTATCACCGCTACCTGTAAGTTGCATCCCTCTGGAGTCTTACGTTTCTCTTTTATAACTGAGTAGTTCAGACGAGCAATTCATTGCCTTATGCTGAAGAATTTGAAGTCGTGATCTTCCATCAGTAAACTATTCTGATTGTGAGATGGTTTTAATTGTATTTTTGTATGTTGCAGGTGCCCCCCGAAGACAAAGACAGCATCTATCAGTACCGAAGCAGCGTCCCAGGGAAGGCCATGGGCCCTGAATATTTACGGAGATGGGTCCATGGCTGGGACGAAGACCATGGGCCCTGAATATTTATTGAAGATGGTCCATGGCGGGAAGTTATATCGACGCTGTAGTAGGGAAGCCCCGCATTATCACCGCTACCTGTAAGTCGCATCCCTCTGGAGTCTTACGTTTCTCTTTTATAACTGAGTAGTTCAGACGAGCAATTCATTGCCTTATGCTGAAGAATTTGAAGTCATGATCTTCCACCAGTGAACTATTCAGATTGTGGAATGGTTTTAATTTAATTTTTTCTATGTTGTAGGTGCCCCCGAAGACAAAGACTGCATCTCTCAGTACCGAAGCAGCGTCCCAGCGAAGGCCCTGAATTTTTATGGAGATGGGTCCATGGCGGGGAAGATAAAACGACGCTGTAGTAGGGATATCCGTATAAACATAAATATCTGGTGAGTTGCATTGCCTGGGATCTTTATGTTCCTCTTTTAGGCCTTATACTGAAGAGTATGGTGTTGTGATTTTTCTCCAGTGAACTATTCAGATTTTAAACTGGTTTCAATGTTTAAAAATCGATGTTGCAGATTATGCTGAAGACGAAGACTTCTTCAATGCCAGTACTGAAACAGCGTCGGCGCGAAGGTCATGGGCCCTGAGGATTTCCGGAGATGGGTCCATGGCGGGGAAGTTAAGCGACGCTGTAGTAGGGAAGCTCCGTATAACTTCAATACTGGTGAGTTGCATCGCTCTGGAGTTTTTAAGTTCTTCTTTTATTCCGAATTGTTCAGATGAGGGACTCATGGCCTAATGCTGAGGAATATGGTGTCGTGATCTTTCTCCACTGAACCATTCAGTTTGTACACTGACCTGAATTTCATTTTCTTAATATTATGTTAATATTATGTTACAATTAGTAACAAAAAATCGTCCTGGCGAAGGTCATCGGCCCTTAAGATTTACGGTGATGGATCCATGGCGGGATAGTTAAAGCTATGCTGTAGTAAGAAAGCCTGATATAAACGTCAATAGCCTACTGGTAAGTTGCATCGCTCTGGGGTCTTTATGTTCCTCTTTCACGACTGAACAGTTAGACGAGAATTTCAAGACCATGTCCTGAAGATCTTGTGATCTTTCTCCGTCGAACTATTCAGATTGTTCAATATTTGATTTATATTGCAATTCCCCACCGAAACCGATGTACCACAACATCCAGAATGTGAGGCGGCCCCATACTGTTTTGCTTAGCCAGTGTGCTTAAAAAAATGGGACTCTTCTTTCAGAAGCACACAATACCATTCCAACTGAGTTCGATCACCCAGGCCTACGTTGCAGTACACAGTAAATAACCATTAACCATCCAATGAGCCAACCAACCAGTTCCTCCACTATCAAGACTCAAGTTGCTATATTAGTTTCAAAATCTTTTAAGTCATGTGTATTTTATTGTGATTTGGAAATAACTTATAACAAAACAGACGACTTCGATATTCAAAAGGGTATAAATAAAGTTGAATTTAAAAAAATCAATGATTATAAACATTTTGGACAAAACATGAATGACAGATGTAGAAATGACTTTTAAGAACCATTTAATACAAACAAAACAAAAATGTAAAAGAACTGTAACTTAGATAAAACCCTATGGATCTACCTCATGATAAGACAAGCTGATTACTACCAAACAACTAATTTCAAATTACATCTAGTTGCAATTACTGCTTTATTAATTAAGGATTATCCTTGAAAGAAACTATTCAAGGATTAGTCATGTTAAGTTATATTCCACTAATAAACCCATGCTGTTGACTTGGTCACCGACAATTAAATTACCTTCGTAATGGAACTTCCATCGCATGTAACTTCATTATACCCTACTGCATCTCTCGGATAAAAATATACTGTGTCGTTCTGTACAACCTGTTGAATTTACGAGCGTATATGCTTACAAAACAAAGGATTTTAAGAGAACAAACATTTTGTTTGGAGTTTTGAGTGCTTTTGTACAGCACAATCGGCATTCTAAATTGGATAAAAGAAGAATTTACATTTTCATGTTTTGTAGTTTCTTCCATCATACTTCTCAGAAAAGAACGAATGTTTGTAATATAACTGCTGCTTTACCTGAACAACTTACCCAGCTGTTAATACAATTTAGTAAAATTTACTACAGCGAAACCTCCGTATAACAATATTTGTGGGCCCTACCTAGTATATTGTCCCCAATCCTGCCATCTGCCTATGGTAGATGACGCAGCGGTCGGGTGATAGGCCTTGTCCCTTCAGGAATGTAGCGACACGGAGTTTAGTTTTAGTTTAGTGTAGTATATTGTATTGTTATATTGAGGGATTATAATTTGTCACACGTTAGAAAGACTGCATGCAGAAAACTGTGTAATCTACAGGATAATTCATGGAATCGGACATACGACGAATCGGAAAATACTAAATCACATGTTCAAATAATTGTAAAATCACCTAATTTTGTTACTTAACGTACTGACTTCCGTTGAATTGTAATCATAGCAATTTTACACCCGCACACTAAAAAAATTCAGACTGATATAACGTCACGGATCATTGCACGTTTTGAGCCCAGCTACATGTCAGAAATTTCAAACTCGTAGATGGTGGGAAGAGGGAAGAAAAAGACAGCAAATTCACCACATATCTAAGGCAAAACTAAAAACTTGCTCCTTATGGTGTTTTAATTGTACATTATGCACATGTTGAAGTAACAACCTAACTCACAGTACGCTTTTGCACACATAAGGGATGATTTTAGCCTCAGTGATTCTATTTTACAACCCCGATGAACCGTTCTTTTCTCCAATTTATAAGAAATGTAACAGATATCATTGATGAATTTCATTTTTCCTCTAGTGCTGGTAATAAGAAAGTGTATAATGCAGGCATATTCCATATACTGTACTAAATTTCAATTTTCTTATTTTTAGTGTTTTATCTTTGTTGGACTGAAGATGATGCAAAACCAGCATCGAAATGCATTTCCATCCATAAAAGACACATATATTGTTTGATTGATTCCTGAGAGAAGATTCTACAACTACGTAATTCCAACTACAGGCCGACTATCATTACACTATACTGTGGTTTCAAATAACAATTTGTATAAGAAAATAGACGATGCTTTTAGATTTAGTATCTGTTCTTCAAGATCATTTACTGTACAACTTGATTATTGAACAATTGAACGTTGATAGAAGAAATTAAAAAATAAATCTTGTACATATGGTATTTTTAATAATTGACTACTCTTCTACAACTACATATATCTAAATATAGCTTGTATATATATCATGTACTATGACTATCTAAAAAGTAACATGTGACACTCTTCTCCAAGTTTTGTTAACAAGGCTAACTATCAATACGTCATACTGTGAATCCAAATAACTTATGTACGATGACATACAATTTTTTTTTTAGATTTTAGTATCCATTCTTCAAAATAAGTCACTGCACAACTTGGTGATTGAACAATTGGAATGTGGATAAAAGAAGATATCTTATATATATATATATATATATATATATATATATATATATATATATATATATATATGTAATACTAATTACAGACGACTCTTCTACAATTACCGTACATACTCGTATATCTGAATATAACTTATCTATATATTATGTACATAACATCTACTCTGTTACATAAGAAGGCATTAAGATAATTAAAAATCTTTTAAACATTCATGATATATAAAAAAAGTGATAAATACAACAGGTTACTATAAAATTTTCTGGTAAATTCTTTGTCAGCATCCTATCTTATCAATATCTAATAGTTACTAGTGCTTCAAGGTTGAAAAAACTTCATAATATAGACTTCCTTACCCAGAAACGATATTGGATAATGATCTGATACCAGCTACCATCCAGAGGGCTAAGCTCCTGGTTTGCAGTAACAATTCCACCTCCAAATAAGGTATTAAAAGGGTGTTTGTAAAATAGCTTCATCGTTATAGTGAGTTACATTTAACGTTATTAAGATAGGAAATTCGCCGGGGTCAAACGAAAATATTGCTTTATGCGGGTTTATTGTTATATCGATCTTCGTTATACAGAGGTTTGACTGTAGTAATAATTCGAGAGTATCGCGCGAAAAGAAAATCTCTTCATGTAAAGTGGTTGTACAAATTAATAGCAAATCGTTTCCACGCTTCATGTGGCATCCCGACACATAACCTAAATAAAATATAATAAAATGCCCTTACATGACTTTCTTTATCCTAAGGATGGCAATACGATTCCCTCACTTCACATTCCGATGTACGACAAAATACCATATTGTAAGAGTGTGTGTTCAGTTATTTCATCCCAAGCCAGCATTGTTCGCCAAGCAAGACGAGTCTGAATTTATACGTTGTCTCCTTCAGTAATTTGTACGAAAGTGTTTCAAGTACAAGTTTAAGCTTTTAGTACAAGCACCTTGTGTACAACGTTTAAACAAAACCGTTAGGGCCATTTGCGAGAAAACAGCTAAAAATTAAATTTTCTTTACACAAAGTGGGAATAAAAGTAAGAGAAAGTCATCAATAATCTTAGTGTCTCAAATAAACCAAAGACAAACCTTTGTTTTATCATTACGATTTTCCTTTTTCGAGCTAAACTGATCAGAAACACACGTTTTTTTTTAAAACAGTAGGTCTACTTTTGAACTCAGGGAACAGTACTTTCCGGGTTGAAGAAATAATAAAGTTATCTTAAAAGGGATTATTTTAACGTTCATGTCTCCAGAGATTACTGTCGCACTTCTGGGCTTTAATCTTTCATTTTCCTGCATTGATATTAACCCGCTGTAGCATCCACTTAAGAAAATCATGTGTTATACAAGCGATAACATCCACTTAAGAAAAACATGTGTTGTGCAAGCACCGTAAGAATCGTAAGTTAACGGCAACTATTAACGAGGCTATTCTGTGGCTTGGTTTTAAAAGGGCCAATGTCACTTACTTGCAAAAATTATATATATATATATATATATATATATATGCATTATTGAGCTCGGCTAGTCTTTATCCTTCATATACTAAAAGTGCCCATGTCTGTTGCTATTAATAGACATAATATAGAAACCTTAGAAGCTAATGTAAGTTCTCAGCAAAAAAATGTTACTTCTATAGAGGCTTCAAAGTCAGTAATCTCAAAAGCAAGTTTTATGACATTGGTCCTTTTAGAACCAAGCCACAGAATTTACAAAACCAAATCTTGAATCGTCTAAGAGTCACGTAGCCTACATTCGGTCTAGCCTGCTGTTATGCCTTTTTCTGAATCGTTAAGGCAATCTAACTGAATTCATGTCTACCTGGCTGAATTAAGGCTGACATCGGACTTAAGGGGAGATGGTAGTTACCGCTAGCAAAATGATAGAAAATATAGCGTATGTTCAAGAAGCCATAACTCAGGTGTTAACAGTCAGATTACTGCCTTGCTGCCTGCATTATTATAATTACGCCGTTCAGGTTCAACAAATTCTGGATTTTTTTGCGAATTTGCTGGAGAGGGATGACTTTTACGAACAGAACTCACATCCCGTCGGGAACTTGAAAATAGACTATATGTTTTTGGTTCGAATTCAACTAATTTAGCGCAGACTTGAGATTAACTTTTACAATGTTGTTAATGTATTTTTACTGTCGTATGTTACAGAGTTGACATAAAAACACATCCGTTGTTTTAAGCCAAATATCTATGATTTTGTTCTTTGCGTGTTTTTAACACATGAAAAAATACCTGAAGATGGAAATGTTTACCGACGAAAAATCGAGACTGAAAAATTCAAGATGAGCAAGTAAAAAAAAAAAAAAAAAAAAAAATGAACGTTATCAGGACTCATTTTTTTAAATTTGTTTGCGACAATTCTTAAGACGTATGCGGTGAAAATGAGTCAGTCATCTTTGGGATTGTACCAATGTTGTTTCTTCCCTCTGGAATGATAGCCAAATTCAAAACAGCACGATTAGACCTCTGCAACACACTGACAAACTGACATTCGAAAGGTCATGGATTCGAGTCCCTTTGAAGGCTAATCTGAGGGTAGGTTTCTTCGGGGGTTTCCCCACTTGCAAAAGCGATTGGCGGATTATTTTCCGTCTACCCCAATGTGCCAGTTCTTGGACACTGTGCATAATAGGAGGAGAAGCCTTGCCTTCAATTTGTCCTTAGGAAATCCCCCTTTATTCTGCCTAGCGTTGATCCAGAGTTTAGGCCCTTCCCTATAAGCACTGGTATGCAAGTCCTTCGAAAAAGGGAGATAAAGCCGGTTACGAAAAAAAGTTTTACGTGCCTTTTCTCTCCACTGATTCCAGACTAAGTGATCACTTTACGAAGTACTTTTCAATTCTACGACTATTTTGATGAAAAAAATTTATATTTACATTTTTCCAACTTGCTGGGCTAAATGCATCTGACAACCCTAACATCGAGTTGGTGTAAAAGCAGGTCAGACAAGGAGATGGTTCTAAGCAAATCAGCTGCATAGCAACGGATATTAAATTAGAGACGAACTCCATGTTCTAGACTGGACTGCAAAAGGGGAGGAGAAGGACGACCTGCATGGCAACGGATATTGAAAGAGACTAGCACATTCATTCACTTCCCGTTTGTAAACATGTTGAGGAACAAAAGATGCATGGTAAATTATTCATTAGGGGAATCTACACTACGTAATGCTTCTAGTGTCCTGCTATCTCAAAAGAATTATGTGGTCAACACCTGGCATTGCAGTATTTGCTCATTTTATGTAACACTTATAATGTTGTAATTCCTTTATTGCAATAAAATGGTCGAATTATGAGGAATGGGGAAACGGTAGAAGGATATATGAGAGGGGAAAGAGGAGAAACCTACTTGGACCCCATTTTGTCCACCACAAATTCCACATGAATCCACGGAGATTTGATCTCGGATCCCAGAGCTGGAAGGCGAGTGGTTGTGTAACATTCAACACAATGCAAAAGATGTCAAGCTATAACGCATCTACGTAAACTAACGCGTCTGAACATTTAAGATTTTGAAAGCTTCACTACTAATTACTTTTTTAATGTTTCATTTTCGTGGCCCTTTTGTTAGCTTGCTGAATACAGATCGGGCGACCCAGGTTCCAACTCCCATAATTTCTCAAATTGGCCCTGGTAAGGAAGTCTGAAACGGGGTAGGCCTATCTAAATTCCAAGTGCTAATTAATCTTTTCACTGCTACTGAAATATAAATTCACTTTAAAAAACTGTATAAAAGCAGAAAATGGCACAGATGTACAGTTAATAGAGTAATGCTGTATTATGTAAAATGTAAGAATTTTTACCCTTGTGTTATGATTGACATTCCTATTAACCATCTTTTGACTAGAATTTCTCCATAGAATTCAAACTTAGATTCCAATGATTTTGCTTGATGATTGCTTATACATAAATTCAGTCTTGTAAAGGTGAATACATCTGTTTATAATGTATAATAATAAGAGGAAGTTTATGTATGTTTGTCTGTCTGTGCACGATGCCCAGCGAAATCTAATGCACGCAGAGATCTGAAATTTTAAACATAGAAGGACTGAAGGGTGGCCGAATGCACCTGAAGCTGAATTTTTAATTTTAGCTTTCGTTCGCGAGTTATGAGTGAAGAACTGGCAGAAAACGTGATTTTTTCCCCCTATCAAAGCATCAGTTTTCGGTAGGTTTTCAATTGTCAAATCAATTGCAGGTGACTTTTTTTGGTCATAACTTGAAAATAAGAACACAGCCTATCGCATGGAATTATCGATCGCTTCGATTCTGAAAACCCACCCTGGTCGATTCGTTTGCTTATAATGGCAAGGCACGCAGACATCTGCAATTTTCAACATACATGGAAGAGGGAAAATTAATGTAGGCCTAAATGGGCAAACATTGATCGGGTTGGACGTAACTCTCTACGCAGGTTTTTTTTTTGGGGGGGGGGGGAAGGAAACTAGAATCTGAGGTATTTTTTCCCTGGCAGCGCTTTCTAATCGTGGAATGCATTCCAAAGCAGGATTTTTAGCTATTTCATTATAATTATTAATCGTTTAGTTTATGAATGATTCGCGTGTAAGTGTTAATACATGTTTCAATTATTTTGCTCTTAATTTTCAAATTTTTAATTAATATGGTGGGCGAAGCCGCGGGCACCTGCTAGTTGTCTATAAATTTAAAATACGGTACACCATTTATGGAAACTACACCTAAAAATCCTAACTCTGGATTATTAACCTTATCAAAAACCTAACATTTTAAATATCCTGTAGCATTGCTTTATTAATCTTACATCTCTGCGCTTATACTGTTTTTTGCAGGGCCGAATTTATACATCAGCAGCAGTGAAAAAGTTTATTTACAGCTTAAAAAAGTGGAAAGGAAAAACTCATACATGGAATTCAGAGGAATACATGAATACACGAAAAACAGAGATTAGCAAGTTTTCGACTTATACAAGGGAAGAAAATGAACTACTAGTACTAGGTCTAGATTAATAATAAGTAAGGCCCGGATTTGAAGGTTCTAACCTATTTTTTCCCTAGCTTCCTAATTAGAATATATATTTTTCCGTTTCATGCCCCTTGCTTCCGAATATATGAATCTTATAGAACCTAAAAGGGGATAAATCAGACTGAAGGGCTTAAAAGGGGCTGAGGACTTTTACTTTAAAAAAAAGGGGGCTAAAGAGGACTTTTGCTAAAAAACTAGGGGCTAAAGAGGACTTTTGTTGAAAAACTAGGGGCTAAAGAGGAAATTTAAAATACTTTTACTAACATGCACATGCGGTTCAAATGAAATTGACATTTTTCATGAACACATTTTTTAATCATTGCAATCTTGTTAAGTGTTCGTTCGTTGAATTACAGATTTTTCATTAAAATACTATAAAAAGAAAGAATAGCTGTATCATTAAAGGGTAAATATTTCAATTGTTTATGCTATTTTTCGCGTGCCGATGTAAGGAACAGATACTTGTTTATTTTCTAAAAAAAAAATAGAATAACTGTGTCAAAATTATAGAACAATTTTCGGTGTTAATATTAGTGTTTTATTATCGTTTGTTTAAAACCTAAAAGGGCTATTCCACGAAAATAAAAGGCTAAAATACCTTTCATAAAAGCCACTGCACTTCTCTGCCAAAATAGTCACTTAATATCAAACTTTTAACATAAATTATTCATATTATCTGGTCCTTTCGTACTAAAATAATTTACCTAATTATAGATAGAAACCAACCTGGCTTACGCCGATTTGAACTCAGATCATAGATAAACTAGCATCTACAACTTTTAAAATGAATGTTTGAAAAGAGCTCACTTCATCTCTGCGCTTCCACTTCTGTACTGAGCACATGAAGTGTCTTCTCTAAGCTTTACCACATGGGACGCTAATTAGAGGGAAAGAACATGCGATGCTAATCTGTGTGACATACGTTCTGCCGCGTGCTCGCTTCACTCACGTTCACACCATCCCGTGACACATATACAAGGATAGATTATGTACATCTGTCTTGCCATGTTAACTAATTTATTTAAAATAAATGCTTAACTTTTGACGCACGATTGCGACGAAACTAGATTACAGGAGCTTTCTGAAATGACAACACAGCTTCAAACATGGATAAGCGACACTTGGTCTTCAATCTCAAAAATAAATTATAAGGAGTGATGGGAAAAGTACAAATGAAAGTAATCGGGCTGAATTACAATTACCTAACAGACATTTTACTTAATTACAATTACAAATTACTTTTTCAAAAATTATCAGTAAAATTAGCCTACAATTACATTTACAATTATTACTTTACCCCTAAAAAGTCCTTGTTTTTGGCATGTTTTGGGTAGAAGCCCGAATTATTAATGAACAAACAAAAAACACATCAATGAGAATATTTTCGGAAACTTTGAGTAGCTTTTTGTTAATATTAACTCTATTGGAAATTAGTTGCAAAAACAGTAGGGATGACGATATAGCAAGCGAGAATGGTACTAATACTAACGACTACTAAAATATGACAATTAAAATTTTATTTCCAGAAGTAAATTACAAGTAGAAATTACATTTTTTAAAAAGTATTGATTACAAGTAAATGGGACCAAAAAAGGAATTGTTACTGTAATCCGATTACTTTTACTCAATTACTTCCCATCACGGATTATAAGTTCAAAAGTTCGGTAATACAGTTTCTGAGTTCTGAGTATACTGCTGTCCCTACACACCGAGTTTCATGTCATTGATCCGCATGCTTCAGTATTGGACTTTTAACTAACCCGTTTTACAGTAATTATATAAGAATAAAAAAGTTAAACTAGAAAAAAAGTTTGTGCTTCAATTCCCGACAAGTCTTGCAGGTTACAAAATAACTTAGTCCTCGGATTAGGGAAACATCTGGAAATCCCCCGGCAATATCGTAAAAACTGTATACATTGAGGAAAAAGAAAGTTGATTAGGGAAAAAGGTATTTTATTCCGCGCACGAGTTTTCACTCCCACTCCTATAATTGTGAAATATGACTTTTGGTGCAAGGGTATTTTTTTATTGTGAAATATTACTTTGTTGTTTATAGTTGTGACATATTATGTTTGGTGCAAGGGTCTTTTATTATTCAGTGGAAGGAAAACCTATCGCGGCATAAATTACCGTTTAGCCGTTGATTATCTGAATATTTTATTATTTAAAAATTAAAAATTATAAATGCCTGGGTCTCGATTCAAAATCAAGAATCAACATTGCAAATCTGTAAGGCTAGGAATACTACATTGAACAGACTTATCGCGTCTTATTTTTTTATTCGTATCCTTCACCTCTTGAGTGTTTCCTTCTTCCTTGCAGAAACATGCGTAGTGCCATCACGTGACCAGGGACATCAATTTTCTTGGAAGCTACAAGTGAATTACTTCAGTTCGTGCCATCAGCTGTCTCCTGCTTTGCAATTACAGCACATCAAGCTATCCGACACAAATTACTCTCATCATTACTTGTGGTTTTATTATGTACAGTGTGCTTCCGAACAATAGGTCTCAGTCAACTAACAGTATTCATGATAATAAAACAACAACAACTTATAAACTGATCTTATAATTATCATATACGATTTGAGAGTATTGGCAGCATTTCGAAAATTGCATATAATTTTTTTTATTCACTTTGTTTTCTCTGCATATTTTAATATAGGCAGATCAATATTGTATTATTATTCTATTGCTAGCAATTTGTATTATTATGTATGATATCTACTGTATTTGTTTTTTGTAGATTTCTATTAATGCATTTTGTATTTATCCTGGCTGAGCGGAAGATAAGGTCATAGGGCCGGGCAAAATAAAACATTATTATTATTATTATTATTATTATTATTATTATGTTTGGAACTCCGCGTAGAGGGAAAGGCGGGTTGGGAACGACCCTAAGCACGTAGGCCATATGTTTGGGCCCATTGTGCCAATCCCTAGTAATGGGATGATTGGCATGTATTTATATATTGATACTGATAACACCAGAAGGACAGATGACATAATCTTATATATGCAAATAAATTCGTATGATTCAAAATATATAATAAATTTCAACTAAAAAGATGTTTCCTAAAACAATTCTGTCGCGCATAAACATTTTTCTTGAAAACTCCAGTGAAGTACCGGCACAGCAGAGTGGTCACGGGCAACGACTAAATTCTCTCAGTACGCCTGCAGTCCCGCGACTAGACTACCCGCACAGCAATACGTACACTTTACGGTACGTCTACATTTCTGCGATAAGAATGTTTGAACTGAAACATTTAACTCCCAGTTTCAACCAAAATGTTCCGAATATTTCACAGCGTATATGACAAAAAAAATAAATAAATAAATAAATAAATAAATAAATAAATAAAAATAAAAGGCTACTAACAGGGTTCGAATTTTACATATTTGATACTTACCTAATATTTAAATCTACCTGGCAACTTTTAGGACGTTGGGCACAAATAAACTGTAACTCAAGCATAATGAAACCTTAATAAGTAGATCAATAATATACATAATTGACCTACTAAATAAAATGTATAAATAAATAAGTGAAAAATTAAAATTACGGTAGAGAAGTGGACGACAGGATCTGATGTTTTAGAAATATACAATAAATGATTCATTTCACATCAACGCATCGACATATACTGATAGGCTATCTTATTAATAAAAAAAATATAAAAAAAAGAGTCAAATAAATGATCAAGTACGGTGAACATTTTAGGATCAATTACATTCCTATTCTTGCTAAATAATTGTCTTTGCTTTTTTACGAATTTAATAAAAAAATCATGTTTTAGGTGTAGTATTTTTTAAAAAGTTTAATTAAACTACGGTAGGTTTAAAGTCACTATTTTGACGTGATTTTTCAGTTGGATTTGAATGCAGTTAAAGACAGCATCTTCTATGGAAAGCGTTTAGATCCTTTACATTCTTAAATCGCTTGGCGGATTTAGACTCCTTACCTCTGGGGGTAAAGTTTGCTCGACAACAAATCCCCAGTAGTACATACACAGCTTCAATTTTTTTATTCCATACTTCTCTCTTCTATTGTGTTTCTCTGGAGTCAAGATTATGGCGGGCGCAGATATTTTCGAAAATATTTTGCAGCCTACATCATTTCCAGGAATTTAATGTTGTGAATACATTATTTATTTATTTATTACTAGAGCAAAGCTCCAACTATTAATCTAATTAACATTTTTTTGTCTAGAAATAACAAAATTTCCTTCTATCAATGCAGCAGACAAAATACACGCAATCTATCTCCCATAGATCTTTTAAAAAACCTTTCCCGAGAACCTCAGCGGGGGTTTGGGGCGGAGTCCCCATGAGCGAAGCTATTATTAATTAATTATAAATTAACAAAGGTAAAATATAAACTACAGATTACTATTACGATGATATCGGCTACTTGTTATGATAAGTTTAAATATTTCCCTTAAAAATAGCTGCTAACCTTGCTATACATTTTTTTAATGTAGCAGGGGAATCTATAATGCGTGAAGTGCTAGAAAAAAAGAGAGAGAAAGAGAGAGAGAAAGAGAGAGAGAAAAAGAGAGAGAGAGAGAGAGAGAGAGAGAGAGAGAGAGAGAGAGAAAGAAAGGAAAGGAAAGGTTCTTTAAAATGTTTACACGAGATGCCATATTCTTTTACGACATCTATTGCACCAGATATCGTATTATATCTCTGCCAATCTGTCACGTGACTATTTCCTGGTAGCAGAAGAGAGAGAGAGACTCGATTCTACTAGAGTGCACAAAAACATTTCTTAAATTTACAATGGGCAGCAGATGTGAACAGATTTGAGCTCGGACAAACACTGACTAGAAAGGGAACTGGATGTATTTTGTATTGGAATACACGGACTACCTGCTCCCGCACAAGCACTTGTAACAAAATTCCAACGGTCGGCGAGAGGCACAGATATAAAACAACTTATACTTAATTGAAAATTACTCATACCATTCCCATTTTAAACTCCCTGATATTGAACAATGTCTTTCAGGCTTCTGTAGGCCTATACAACTTTATCTTAATTTTATTCATACGGTATCTTTATTTTTTATTTACGAACGATCACGTTGAAGTATTTTGTATACCACACTATTTTAAATAGGGAGAAAGGAAAATTGTTGAGGGTCAGCAGATAGCAATAACTCGATAAGTCATTGCACCGCACTTCCTGTCTCCATCAAAACGTCAACAAAACCAGGGACTTTCCATATATTCATTCTCCTTAACGTCAAGCATTTTAAAAAGCCGATAATACTGCTCCGACACTGACAACACAAAAAAGATAAACAAATAAATATTGGCTGATATAAAAAATGAAAATCTTAATAGGTGTATGGCCTGCTTATTTCACCACATTAATTCAATGTTGTATGTACGTATGATCCGTTTTTTACTATTGATCGTAGGGTCCCAATGGCCGGCCACTTAAATGAATGAGAGGTAGATAATTGTGGGTTAACAACTCTTGACGTGTTCTTATTACAGCCGAGAACCATAGACTTGAATGGAATTTGAACTGTGCTGATCATCTAGCAAGAATCGACTGTTGCATTGCATCGTTGACAATCAAGATGGATCTTACTAAATAATCGTAATGAAAATGAAAAGCCCCTACAAAAAGATTATCTGAACCATCCGTTGCGATCAAGGACTCCAGAGGGTACGCACACCCAAAATGAGGTTATTAAAACAGCAGTTAGAAAAAAGCAATGTTTTGCGTCACTCAGGAAGGGAAGATGTCACTAGGACCCAAACTAATTTCTAAATACGTGCTTGGTTGCGATCTATTATTCTATTTACTCGACTACTGCTTTGTAATGTAATTTATACAACTTCTACTTTTTTTCTGTAATTTATAAGTTAATGTTGCAAACAAACAGCCCTTCAAAGACAGTATCGCTGGGGACGATGATAGAGAGGCGACTATACTACTGGACAAGCTATGGACGAAGCGGATGGAACAATCTCCTGTCTTCGGTAGCCGCTAGTAGCTAGGCAGTAGTCATGCACGTTATTCTTACGTTCTAACACTGCTAACACACGCAGAATGGAATGGAAATACGATAATTATTCGCTACTAATATCTTAAGAATGTCCACTGAAATATTCCTGTAGGCATGGGCGTACGGTGGGGGAGGGTTGAGGGGGTTGAAACCCCTCCCGAAATATCTGCGATTTTCAGGATTATAACATGTTCAATAATTTAAAAAAAACGTTGGTTTGGTTATTTTATTATATTTGTTTACATAACACAGCATTATTAAAAAAACTCGTAAATTTCAATTTCTCATTAATGATTCTATAGTCTCGTAATTTATTTAAAAATAATGCACATACTAAATCTCAATGACCAAATGATCTGAAATAACTTATCCTGTAGAGGAAAGGATAGGACTATTGTTATTAAATAATTTATTAATACTGGTGGGTTTTTAGTTCTTTTACTTCTTATAATAGTGAAGCGTTACTGATGAACAAAATTTCCTTTGGAATTTCTCGTGAATGATTCGATAACCTGGATATTTATTTGGTGTGATCGGTTGGATCTCAGGAGTCTAATGGATATCAGCTTTCAATAGCCTACGTAAAACCAAATTTTCTGGAATGGACTTAGCTCCAAAAACAAGCACGAGTAGTTAAACGAAATTACTACGTCTCCAATCAATTTACCGATACAGAAACAACAGAATATAGATGCAATGATCCTTAGTGCTCTGCAAAAAAAATAATGTGGATTATAGCGCATAGTGTGTATTATATCCTACATTACTATGATACTTTCTCAGAAGGAAGATTTTATTTATAGACTATTTAAAACAATAAATGGACAGATACCTAATGACTGTGCTGCATAACAAACATATTAATAGTGTACTAATGATCACAATACCAATGTTTAGTTACTAAAAATAGTGTATAAGTTACAATGTGCGCAAGGAGATGTAGCTGAGACAATATTCTTTCAACCCCCTCCAAACATAATTTCACCGTACGCCCATGCCTGTAGGCCTACTAAAATAAAATGTTCTATCCTACACAAATTACAATGTAAACAACTGAAATTGTATAAATAGCCCATGGGGAAAAAACACTTTTTTTATTTTGAACTTGAAGAAAACTATATTTTTAAACACAAAACTAAAAAATATACTCGTATTTTTCTTGAGTTTAACTAAGAGAACTTTCACCATATAAAATAACTTTCCAGCTGTCACTTGTATCACTCTTTTCTAAGCTTTTTAACTGTAAAAAAACCATTATTAGTGGGTATTACTGACAGATTTTAAGTGGCTAGAATTTGTTCCACATGAAATGACAATAAATTATTACTCTTTATTAGAGACTAGTCTAGCATTATTTCATCCATGCTGTTCGTTTTATTCTACATTCTGCTTCATATCCCTTGTCACTGTCTCTCACGCTGATTAGATAATAGTCACCTCTCACCATTCTGGAAAACAGAGACAATGAAGCTGTTGAAACCCAAAATGAACTATATCTCTGTTTTCAGTCTGAAAACCAGGACATAATATATTACCGGTGTTGGTGAAACCATCTAAATGATCTTACCAAGCTCCTTAAGCTTGCCTTTAGCTGTAGACTTACAATGAAAGCAATTACATAAAGACAACCAAACAACATGATATTTATTAGGAGCAAAGAACTCAATTTCTCTCTTCTATTAATGCTAATACCGATACGTTATCTAAGCCAGTTCAAATAAAATACACACACATGTATATAAAGAAGAAGTACACATGATTGTAAAGCTGTCACGGAATACCTAAGCTCGGGACTTTAGAATAACTGCTAAAATAAAGACATGCCGCTAGCAAGTCTATCTCTCGTCCCCATATGGCCTAACTTATAATTTTGTTCCAAGGGGTGATTATATAAACAGTAAATGTCAAGATAATGTCAACGCTTGCAAGATATATGACAGCATACGTACCCCTGCAGTATGATACTACAAATAATTTCTAGGAAATAAGCGTTATCGAATACTGAAGACTAACTTACTATCAGTATAAACATAAATCGAGTCCATTTATCGCGGGAAAAAAGTAAAGTCCAATAATAAAACGTGGCATGCCAAAATTGGATACTATGTAGATACAGCCTAATTCCTTTTATAATCTAATTTCTATGTATAGGCTAGAAATACATTCTTGCGAAGGTTACAAGATAAACAACTGAAATCTTTATTATTTTCAGATAAGGGTTAAAAATGTTAACATCTTGATAAATTCAACTTTATACCCTTAACTTTAAACTTATCTGGATCCATATCACTACTTCAGCATTCATAAAATAAAACACAACACATGAATACTCATTAAAGCAATGGTAACACAATATTAAAAGTCGTATTTACGAGGCTGAGTATTGATTCTGGGCTCCAGATGTGTCAATCAAAAAAGAAAATGTATTTCGGCGTATTTGATGCGCCATCTTCAGTACTGTTCTTGAGGAGTTACCAAGATAATCCTCACTATATTCTTATACCTATACTGTCTTGGTAACTAATTACCTTAACGAAGTCAGTTGTAGAAGACTAGCTTAAAAGGACCGGCATCTCCCGGGTTTAGTATTTTGCGTGTAATTCAAAATTAAATTATGGAGGACTTTAGATTTTCAAGCTGTAAGTCCTTATTTAGATATCTAGAGTTTGAACCGAAGAAGGACGTCTTATCAGTCTCAAATTATTCGCTCAGAAAGCACTAGATATGACTTCTATCGCTCATACAGGACTTAATGCAGCCCATTGCTTTTACACGCCCAGCGTCCCCAGCAATTATTATAGAGCAATTTCCGACCTGGTATCACAATATAGCCTAAGCATTATGCCTATTATTTCCGACTTTATCAACAGGTAGCTGTTTACATGTAGCAACGGAAACAGAAATAACTGTTTATTTTCCGTCACTTAATCTGATATATAAAATTATTCACTAACTTCTCTATTAACGTATGTTTGCGCAAACGTTGCCGCTTTAGGTCAGGGTTGTAACGCGCCTTGGCAAATCTGAATATACTCTGAACACACAAAGCTAAAAGGAAGCAAAACGTCGGATTACAATAATAGTTTGCTGGACACAAATTTAGACTGAAATTACTTGCGCTTATAATTAGCAATTTCATTTGCAGCCCTGAATATGTAAGATGGGAGGAGAATGGAGAAAGAGAACTACCGGTACTTCTCATCGTTCTCATGATCGGGAAATATTGCTCTATTACTCACGTCGCTCCTGAACTATAATAGAGACAGTCAGTTTGTCTTTGTAAGGAATTCACGGGTGACTCGGCTTTCTTGAGCTGCATTCTTTTTTACTTTCTCTACACGTAAAATAGGCACTATAGCTGAAGAAAGTACCGTAATCGACCCTGAAATTCGTTGTCGAGTTATCAGCATTAATTCAGCAGGCCTACATGGTTTGAGGTCCACTCAATCCAAAAACACAATCTTCAGAAATAATTCTGTTTGTTGTTTTTCTGTGCGTGCGTCTGTCTGTGTCCATGAACAGCATAGCTCGAGAATGATAATCGTATAAAAACAAACTTTTATATTTGGGTTAGACACCGGCAGCGATGAGTTTATTTTACTTTTAATGTCACTTTATATGAAAAAAATGTCATATTTTGCCATTTTCTCGATTTGGCTGTAACAATTTAAATTTGCGCATGAGGTGCTTATGTTAAAAGTTAGAACTTTTATTTGAATTTATTTTTCGTAAATCAGTCTGTTTTGTATACACTCAGACTTGCGTGGCGAATAATACTAGTACTCTTTTGCATGAAGCTGAAACGCTCCATGCAGTAGGGTCTATTATTCTATATCATAATTTGAAGTATAAAAGTTGTATTCCCCATGCTTACGGTAAAGAAAATTATGAGAGTGTAGGAATATCACAAATATTTGAGCTTATAATTTTTAACATCAATATAATTCGGATTATAGAGGCCAGAATCACAACACTTAAATACTGTATGTATTAGCTACATACCTTATAATAATACAGTAACCTATTACACCGGTATTATTATTAACTTATTATTATTTTACTTAATTATTTACTTACTCAATGATATTAACAATTCCTAAGCAAACTAAAGGAATACTACCAATTTTATGGAACCCGGAGGTTCATTGCCGCGCTTACATGAGCCCGCCATTCAACCCTATTCTGTGCTAACTCCATCCAACCATCCCTTGCAAATCTTACTTCCCTTAAATCTATTCTAATATTGTCCTATCTACGTCAAGGTCTCCCAAGTGGTCTCTCCCCTTCGGGTCTCCCAAGTGGTCTCTCCCCTTCGGGTCTCCCAGTCAATACTTTTGAGATAGCCTATGTCTATCGTCTCCCATGCGCGCAATATCTCCAGCCCTCCGTGATTTAATTATCCTTATCACATTCGGTGAGGAGTACAGCTCATGAAGCTAATCATTATGCATTTTTCTCCAGTCTCAGTTTTCATTTCTCTTAGGTCTGAATATTTTCCTAAGCACCCTGTTTTCGAACACAGACTTTGTTGTTCCTGAAGAGTAAGGGGCCGTGATTCGCATCCATATAATACAACCTGAAGGATAACCTATATATATAAAAATGAATGTATGTGTGTGTGTGTGTCCTTTATGCATTACTACACCATTCATCCGATCGCCATGAAACTTTGGGAAGTTGTTGGGTACATTCCCGGGAAGGTGTCTGTCATACTACATTTTTAATTTTAGTCTTCGTTCGCGAGTTATGAGTGAAAAACGGCAAGAAAACGTGCATTTTTTACGCTTTCGAAGCATCAGTTTTGAGTTATTCATTTCAGTTGTCAAATCAATTGCAGAAGGCTTTGTCTATTATTGTCATACCTTGGAAATAATATCGTCGCGATTGCCATGGAAGGCAATGGATATCTCAGGTTATTATAAAAGCTATAGATCTTGATAAGGTAATGTTAAACATATTTTATTTGACATGGAATATAGTTTACAGAAAATTCCGGGGAAGTTGCTTAGTTCGGGGTCCTGGCTACAACGTTTTTATATGTAATCGTAATTAAAATATCTTATGTAGGGTCGTTAAATCTGCCTGAAATGTAACGGATTTATAAGTCTGGACAAATGAATATAGAAATCACGGCCTCAGTAGGCTTATTCCATTCTTCACCTATATAAATAAAAACTAATGTACTATGTCTGTCTGTCAAATACATTTACGCACTTTTTTTATCGTGAGTTTAATCGATTTCAATTCTCATAATCTTTCGAATACTGCATTTTTTCATTTATTTTCTAATCGTGAAATTCACTTCAAAGCCGGATTTATAGCTGTTTCATTAATTAGGCCTATCAAATGTTTAGTTTACACCTATGAATGTTTCGCGTGCAAAGTGTTAATAAATATAATACTTTAATTATTTTGCTCTTAATTGTTAATCTTTCAATTAATTATCTTGGGAGAAGCCGTGGGGATCTGCTATAAGCTATAGCCTATCTAGCGTTTTTTGAGGGAATAGTTTGTGTGTGATAAGTCGTTCTTCCCCATTTCAAATTCTTAATACCTATATAAAGACCTTAAAGACCTAGAGTTTGAAAATCGAAAGTCCTTCATAAGTTATTTTCGCATTAACAAAATACAAAACCCGAGCGACGCCAGGCCTTTTAAGCTAGTTGTCTTATAAAGTTTAATTTTTAAATTTATTGACAGAAGACGATAAGATCAAGTTTCTGAACTGCAAAAAAAAAGCATTTCCTGATTTTAGTCTACCCTTAACTTCTGCCTTATTATTACAGTATTATTATTGTTATTTTCTACAATAACTTTATTTTTTGTCAGAATCTATGTTCGCAGTACTGGTACTGTGTTTTAACACTTAAATAATAACGGGTTTCAATGACTATTAGTCATGTGCAAGTACATGTGATGGTCACCATTATGGTAACTACACAATTCACTTAAATGCTTTGAATATTTATAAACGTGTTTACTTAAATGTCAGTTAGAGAATCTATTCTAATTTCACGGAAAGTGCTCACTTCCTGCGGAAGCATTCAGTCGCGAAATTGAAATACCTTCATTGCAATAAGTGAGCTTTTATTAAGGGCACAAAAACCCGCGGTTACTGCAGACAGCATAAGAAGCTTTTAGGTCCGAAGGACCATTTTAATGTTTCAGATCATAGTATTAAAAGAGCAAGGGAATAGACAATAGGCTGCATTCAGTAGCAGAGAGACTGATGGAAACAAAATTATAAAATTGATACATCATATTACCGGAAGTTTTAAACAGTTCTCTTTTTTCAAATGCATAATATTTCAAAGCGATTAACAGGCTTACAGAACAGTAAACACATATTACGTTCTCCGTAAGCCTGTATTACAATAAAAAAATTATATTTATTTTGAAAGACTGATTATTAAATAATTAATGAATTTCATACCGTTTGTGGTGAAGTAAGATATGGTAAACAAACTTTTTCCACCTTATACCACAAAGTATATTAAAATACAGAAATTATTTGATACGAGGGTAACTACTGTCTTAAAATAAAAGAGAGAGAAATAAAACATCCAAAATGCAAATTACCTAGTATTATAATATGCATCATATGTCAATAGATAATTACACAATTGTTATATTAAAATTCATCGTTGGTGAATACACCCAACAAACGGTGAATTTTAATATAACAATTGTGTATTTAGCTATTGATATTTGATGCATAGTTGATGCATATCATAATACTAGGTAATTTGCATTTTGGATGTTTTATTTCTCTCTCTTTTATTCTAAGATGATAGTTACCCTCGTATCAAATAATTTCTGCATTTTAATATTCTTTGTGGTATAAGGTGGAAAAAGTTTGTTTACCATATCTGATTATTAAATTTTAAAGCGGCGTCTATTTCAGTAACCTTTTGCCTGCCGATTTTGCGTTCTAAAACTATATGGACTATAGTTCTACACCATTTCAACCTCAATTTCGGAAAAAGTAATTTCAATTTCGGAAAAAGTAATCTCAATTTCGGAAAAAGTAACTTCAATTTCGGAAATACGAGGGCTATTTTTTAAAACATTCCATGGAGCATAAAATGAAAGCCACAGTGAAAATCAAAACTGTTTTATTTGGAACATTTAGGCACACCTTCTAGCTACTTCTCTACATAATCTCGCTCCGATTGAGTCATTTGTCCTAGCGTGGTACCAACTTTACTATACCCTCTTCATAGTCCTCGTATTTCCGAAATTGAAGTAACTTTTTCCGAAATTGAAATTACCTTTTCCGAAATTGGAATTACTTTTTCCGAAATTGAAATAACTTTTTCCGAAATTGAGGTTGAAAAGGTGTAGAATACTCCAAATTTCAGGACAAACTTGTATCTTTTGTTGTTTCATGAGTTGGATGAAAATAAATTTACTGTCCCGACAATTCAGCATTTTGTAATCCGCTGTACTCGAGCGAAACGTAAAACATGGAAAAAATTACTGAAGTTATCACTTGGATTTCCGTTGTCGGTCCTCAGTTTACACTTACACCACGACACTTTGCCCTTCAAGTATCTCTGGCATGCGTCATAAGCAACAGGTGATAAAACTACATGTAATTCAAGTTTTAGAATGATTAAAATCGTGCTCACAAAAGCTGATGTCTTGTATTAAGCTCTGCACTTTACAACGTAACTTCATAGATGATATAATTAACTTCTACATCTACGCTGCTTCTAGCGCTGCAAATAACAGACTTAATTCTGACAATTTCGGTAACAACACTGAAGATCTGGACGAGTGAAATCTGCTAGGAAATGAAAAGTCGAAATGGAGCACGGTGTAACGAAATTACGCCTTTGCCGGGGTGAATTAGTATGGTAATTTTACCGGTTACACTGAATACCGAGGTTGGTGCACTCGAGCACTGAATTAATGAACTAGTTTAATGAATAATTACGAATTTTAAAAAGTCGCTGGTATAAACCAAGCAGTTCTGGCATTTTTCAATTGAACCACCCGGCAGATAAGCCTAATATATTTCCCTGTTATATGTGTGAGTCCCTTCTACTAAACCTCATTTCATTGTAGGTCTCTTGACGTAAGACATGAGACGAAACTTTCCGAGTTTACTCTACAGTCCGGCCGTTCTAAGAAAGATTCCTGAAGTGAACAAAAACCAGTATGCCTGTCTCACCCTAACACATAACTCATATAACCTAAGAATGAGGAAGGCATACTGATTTTTATTTTCTTCAGGTTTTTTTCTTAGAACGGCCAGACTAGAGATTTAGGCCTATATACTGATGTAAGTATATAACCAAAATATACACTATCGATGATTAGAATGTCCTTCCCCTTTTCAGATACACAATGTTTCACTTCCATTATGAAAAAACGATTGCCACACAATATGCCATGCAGTATGCAAGGAAAAGCAAATGAAGCAAAAGACTACCGTCTATTGTCGGCGCCCAAATGTTTTAGACAGTGGGATAGGTATATACTGTCGGCTCCAGAACCAGCCATGAAGTAGAGAATTAAGTGAAAAGTCTGTCTCACTCTTAAGAAGATAAGAGTAATGCGCTAGAGTGAGACAGACTTACATGTTTACTGCAGGGCCGGTTCTGGAGCCAACTATATGTAAATGCGAATTTTGACCCCACAGAGCACAAACCACTTGTTGAGGAAATTATGTGGAGAAAGAACTACTGAAATCTAGACTTAGGACTTTTAGGTTGCTAAAATGGAATTTTAGACGTCTAAAATAAGCGCTAAATGATTATAAAGTAGGATCTAAAAATCGGAAAATTTGCTCTATTATAACATCTTAAGTTCCATTTAAGTTGCCAATTTTCTTAATTGAATACATAATTTTATTTATTAGGTAATATGCCCACTCATCAACGATCATGATCAACACTGACATACTGTACACGAAAACTCGGGATTGTATTACACTGATATGTAATAAATTGCACTACTTTACATGATACTGATATATATGACAAACTTCATTTAGTAATACACTTATAAACAACATTAATTAATTTCTTCCGATTTTTGTCCACAATTTACTTCACAATAGATTACTACCACTTTTTCTAGATTTTCTACTGAAAAGCAATGTCGTCTATCACTCAACACTAAATTAGAGACTACCGTTCCATATCTGGTCGCAATATTTGTGTAATAACCATTTAAAAGCAAGGATTGTTATTTTCATGGACAAGGCATTTCTACTCATTAGACATTCAGTAGGCTATGGCATGTAATGTATAGTCGGAGCTAAAAATTCAATACGAACTAGAAATAAATTGTAGAATTTATAACATAAATGTTCAAAAAATAATCTATATGGAACCTTAAGAGGAAAAACATCCAAAAAGGTAGTGTTAGGCTCTAAACATCAATATAGGCCGTTTTAGAACCTATAAAAACATTTATTTCATGCACTGTCACCTATGAAACGCTTATACTCGTATGCAAGTTTTGTGTTTATATCTTTAGAGGACTAAAATAGGATTTTATCTAAAATATGAATTCTACTGATAACATCTTGTGCGGTGTTCGCCTATGCGTTTAGACGAACCCAACATTTTTGTACGAAATTTGTCTTGTCCGTTGGTCGTTACAGTCAACTTTGTAAAATTATTCCTTTGCAAACGAAGGATGAACTACTGGTCATGATGTTATGTAAACAATACTAACCTATAGTTGTCTCTCTCACACATCATACCCACGTTATGGTTTTACAATGCAATATCTACAGGCCTATTTACATCTTTTTCTTCTTTATCTTAGCTTTACCTCTCCCTTTCAGAATTTAAGCGACCCAAACCGCCCGGCCTTACAGGACCACGACCTGTCGGGAGAGGGATTATCTTTGGATCACATACATACTTTTTTGACCAGACAAGGACATGGAGGGCCTCCCCGGATGAGTGATCAGTCCAATGCCGGGGCCACCTCAGAGACAACACGAACATGTAGGACGAGACACACCATTCACACACACACACACACACTCACTCCAAACAAGGCGAGGATGGGATGAAGATGATAATGACGGCCACATGATATCTGGGGACCACAAGGGCCTAAAGTTACCCGACATTTGTCTCACAGGTGAGGAAAAGCCCCAGAAAAAAACCCCACCTAGTTAACTTGTCGCGACCAGGAATCGAACCCGGAGCTGCGTGAGAGGAGCGAACGCATCCCCTACACCACAGCGGTGGACCCTATTTACATCTTATGTTTATGTTTTATTAATGGGCTTTCGATTTGGAGTTCCTGGTAGCCAATTTATAAAGGGATTGGGAACCTCCTACCTTGATCCTATGTTAAATGAATGGTTTTTCATTAAACGCTTCTCAGAAACTATTGGCAGTATAATAAAGAAATTTGCATAGCTTATTCCTGGAACATTTCTTTAACGTCAGGGGTTTGGAAAGTACTAATTAACCTGGCAGCTATGTAATTTTTCTTCTGCATTTTGGGGTTACTCTCACAAAAATATACATAACAAAATATCCAAATGCTTCTTTTTTCCCACTTTCATGACAAATAATATGGAAAATTATTCCGAATCCTGGGAGAGTTAGAATATAGACTTCTGGATGTCCAAAGGATCAGAGTAAGTGTTGATAGAAGATAGGATCACCATCGCATAAAGTAATATTACTAAGATAGGCTAATTATACTAAATATTTCCTGAAAGAAGAATTCCAATAGGAACTGTTCTTTTATACAGGAAATAGAGACTTGGGGGAAAAAACTATTATCGTTGGATGTTTTAACTGTTGAATTCTAACTATATTGAAAAAAAAAAAACTATTATCGTTGCACAGAATTATTATCCTCTTCCCCTCTTCTTAATGCTTTTTCCTGGTTATGATCGTATTATTAATTATTTTATGGCATTAACAATTTTCAGTAACATTCTTAGGCCTAAAGTATTCTACTTCCTAATTCCAAGTAGGCTTGCTACTACAAGTTAGAAAGAAATTAGAACACTGCAATTTAGTGTCTTATGCTATGCAGATATTATATTTCAGTTTGAATAATAAAATAAAATGCGAAGGGCAAACCTTACGAAATTCTAGATAGAGTGAACGATACCCCATGTTCTATAAGGAAGAGTAGGAATATTGAAAATTCTCGGAAAGATTATCGTCCTCATACATGAAGAAGGAACGAACATATCAGAACATTGACATACACCACAGACACTAGACCGGACCTAACACCATGCCACTTTTTATGTGGCTTTATCCAAGGCTTAGTTTACATCACTGGTAGTTCCATAATTGAAAACGAAATGAACGCATAACAATAATTGCTACTGACAGTTCTGACACCCATACGTTTCGATGGATTTAAAGCTACAAGGACTGAAGTTTTGTTACCTGCCCTGTTTTATGTGAGCATACAAAACAATACTTTAGGCTTTGTAGACTTCGAATTCTGTTCGAAACTTATAATTTGATATTGGTCACCATAATGAAACGTATTACTTAGTCCGTAGATTGTCTAACATTTTCTTCCGTTTGTATGTATTCTTGTAAACTTACAAAAGGTACAGGATGTTGGGGATTTAAATTTTAAAAACAGTGCAAATAAAAGTATAAAAAATCTGATGTGAAATTCACATAACTTCTCTGCCCGGATAAATATTAGCCTCTTTGCCTGTCTGTCTGGTACCCTATGACCCCCAGGTGGGGTGAAGGGGCTCTCTTCATGTAAATTGGTTGTAAACACGAAGAGAATGTCCTTACTACATCACATCGCATCCCCGAAGAATACATAACCCAAATAAAACCCGATTAATGTACTCTCGTAACGTTCTTTACTTTAAGCATTGCCAATGCATTTTTCTCACTTCACATCCTGATATAGAACATATTGCAAAGAGCACATATTCAAAGTGAGTGAGATAATTTTTCGAAAAAATGTTTCAAAAGAAAGTTTTAGCTCTTAGTAAAAGCAACCCATGTGCAAAATTTAAAGAAAATCGTTAGAGCCGTTTTCGAAAAAACCGCAAAATACGAAAAAAAAAATCTCCATGTAAAGTCCCCTTAAAAATATGAGATACTTGTCGTCAATCTTCGTGTCACATCTTCAGAAGGTATCTGACGCAAGTCAATCTAATAACAATAGTAATATAATACAAAATTTTGACGTTTCTTTTATTCTCATTTAAGACTGAGACATGTCGACACTTTAACGCCGAATTTTTCCTTCTTGCATTAAACAAACAACACTTCAAAGACAGCACCGCTAGCGACGAAAAAAGTTAATACACTCAATGTAAATACATGAAAATGACTAAATAAGGAAGCAAATGACACGAAAATGACAAAATAAAGACCTAAAATTGCAATAAATGCCCTAAAAATGTAAAATTGAAAAAGAAAAAATGACAAAAAATGACCTAATAAAAATGAATTTCTATAATCTAGAGGCCATGATTAGGATTTATCCACAAGTTGGCAATGTCTAGGCAGCATCAATAAAAAGATGACATGTCATTAGAATCCGGGCCCTGATAATTACGCTTAAATTACTATAATACAAATTAATAAATCCGGTGAAAAACTTTCGCACATCCTCCTTTTTTTCACAAAAGCCAGGAAGACTTGAATTCAGGTAATTCAGTAGTCTTCACTCTTATACAGTAGTTAATAATCACATAAAAGAATTTTGATTTTTTTTTTTTTTTTGCCGATTTCACAAAAGGCACTGGAATTAATGTTTGTATGTTATTCACTGTCATGTTGGTTATGAATTTGGCTCGGATGTACAGGAGAAGACAGGAGTATAGCGAAACCACCTTCAGGGAGTAAAATTTCCGTCGTCAGCGAATACATTAATCAGGGGTGCCCACAGGGGGGGGGGGTTAAGACGCAGACTGCGTCATTGAAATTTCTGGGGGGGGGGGCAAAATATTATCAATTATGAATTTTCTGGAGGGGGGGGGGTTGAAAATTGTTGCAAAATTAGAGTTTTATATGTTAAAAATAAAAACAGCCAAGTTCTATAACTTCAAAAGGTCTCTTCCAATTCTTTATAAAGATAAAGATGAAGAATTTCGACAGCCATGGGCGCCCATACCTGGGGACGGGGGGGGGGGGCGCAAGGAAAAAATGTATATTAATAATTATTGTAGTCAGGTGTTTTTCTTTTAAGACAATTATTTGAATTGCAGAAATTTTACCAAATCGACAACATGGAAGCAGAATCCACAGTGGATTAGGAAAGAGGGATTCAGGGGGTTTGGACCCCAAAAGTCAAAACCTAAAATTCTATATTTGTATTTAAAAAATATATATTTACTTAAACAAGATTTGTTGGTGTGTCAAATATGATATAGCAGTTATTTTCTTTTCATAACATAATGAGTAGGCCTGTTATGTCCACTGTTCCATGTGTTAGGGTACGCGCAAGACGGAACCGGGATGGTCGCATGCCACAGGCCGCATTAAGAATGAAGTCATGTCTTCTTACGAGGGTGAACAAGACGCAGCTTGGATGGTCTCTTGCCAGCTATCTGGTCAGGCCGCAGTTTGCTGGTAGAATGCTAGCCCTCTTTTTTCATGCGACCGGCCGCTAGCGTATAGCCTAGATTCAGGCGTTCCACTTGTGCATTTTGCAATCGCTCCACAAACAAAGGACTGTTTATAAGACACATCCTCTGTAATCAGCTCAGACTACCAAAATAAATATTGTTACTACTCAATGAAGGGGTTTTAGAGATCATGGCTACAGTTACTGACTTGTATGGTTTATATTCAGTATTTTTGTATAATTTATAGTAACCTAATAATTTTATATTATGTTAATTTTCGTGTTGCGGGGTTAAGTGTGTTCGTTTCAACGTCTTCTTGTGCTCTGAAGAATGAATACAATGGTCGCACCAACTCAAGAAAACAATAATAATAATGATAATAATAATACTAATACTAATAATAATAATAATAATAATAATAATAATAATAATAATAATAATAATAATAATAAGTTTTTATCCATACATTGGTTCTCCATCTCAAACCGTTTAAAAAAAATATATATCTAATCTACTTTTCTTGCCGAAAAAGTTTTTACGCCACTTTTTCGGCGAACTTTGTACCCTAGCACCTAAAGTATTAGGTTTACAACGAATACTTTTAGAAGAAAAGCTGTAGAGCATTAAATTTACTATAAAATACACATTCAATTTAGTAGCTCTGTGAAACAGTGAAATACTCTTTTGACATATTTTACATGTAACTAATTTTGATGAAGCTTCCTGTAATGAGTTTGAATTCATAAACTCATTCCCATTGTCTTCTGAGTCTTCAAAACCTTATGAATGAGAAGATAATAACAAAGAAATAAAAACATAAATCGAGATAATTAAAAAATGTAATCCTTAACATGTCACTGGCTACACACTGAATATACAGATAGGCGACCTGCCGGTGAGCGACCAGGCTGCGTCTTGCGCGCACACACTTCATGCTCGGCGCCTGGCTCAACACCGTAGCGACCAGGAAGGGGACCAACCAAGCTGCGTCTTGTTCGTACCCTTCGGGTACGCGCAAGACGGAACCGGGATGGTCGCATGGCGCAGGCAGCAGGAAGAATGAAGTCATGTCTTCTTACGAGGGTGAACAAGACGCCGCTTGGATGGTCTCTTGCCAGCTATCTGGTCAGGCCGCAGTTTGCTGGTAGAATGCTAGCCCTCTTTTTTCATGCGACCGGCCGCTAGCGTGTAGTCTAGATTCTGGCGTTCCACGTGTGCATTTTGCAATCGCTCCACAAACAAAGGACTGTTTATAAGATACATCCTTTGTAATAAGCTCAAACCACCAAAATAAACTGTTACTACTCAATGAAGGGGTTGTAGAGATCAGTCATGGCTACATTTACTGACTTGTTTATATTCAGTATTTTTGTATAATTTATAGTAACCTAATAATTTTATATTATGTTAATTTTCGTGTTGCGGGGTTAAGTGTGTTCGTTTTATTGTCTTCGTGTGCTCTGAAGATTGAATACAACGGTCGCACCAACTCAAGAAAACAATAATAATAATAATAATAATAATAATAATAATAATAATAATGTTTCTAACCATACGTTGATTCTCCATCTCAAACTGATTAAAAAAATATTCCCTGCCACAAAATCTATTTTTTTGCCGAAAGAAGTTTTTACTCCATTTTTTGGCGAACTTTCTGTCCTAGCACATAAAGTATTGGGTTTACAACAAAAACTTTTAGAACAAAAGCTGTGGAGCATTAAATTTACTATAAAATACACATTCAATTTAGAAATTCTGTGAGATAGTGAAATACTCTTGTGACATATTTAACTAATGTGACATATGTGATGAAGCTTTCTGTAATGATTTTGAATTCATAAACTCATTCCCATTGTCTTCTGTGTCTTCAAAACCTTATGAATGAGAAGAAATAACAAAGAAATAAAAATAAAATGGAGATAATTCAGAAACTTAATCCATAACATGCGACCTGCCAGCTAGCGACCACGCTGCGTCTTGCGCACACACACTTCATGCCCGGCGCCTGGCTCAACAGCGTAGCGACCAGGAAGGGGACCAACCAAGCTGCGTCTTGTTCGTACCCTTATTCAACTTTTCTTATAAATAGTAATAAGTATTATAACTTAGGTAACAATTTCTTGTTTAAGTTGCCATGTCTTAGAGTATAGGCTAGTAAACAAATTTGCTAACTAGTTTTTTAGTGCTAAAATAGCGTAAAATGTGATTTCCATTAGTTCAACATTTAAAAATTTCCCGGGGGTGGACACCAGACTTATGTAACATTTTCTTGTTGACATTGGCATGTCTTAGAGTATGGTAAACAAATTTCCTAACTAGTTTTTTAGTGCTAAAATGTGATTTTCATTTATTCAATATTTAAAAATTTTCCGGGGGTGGACAGCCCACTTAGGTAATGATTTCTTATGTACATTGGCATGTTTTAGAGTATGGTTTTCATAACTAGTTTTTCAGTGCTAAAATAGCGTAAAATGTGATTTTCATTACTTCAATATTTAAAAATTTCCCGGGATGGACATCCGACTTAGGTAACATTTTCTTGTTTACATTGGCATGTCTTAGAGTATGGTAAACAAATTTCCTAACTAGTTTTTCTGTGCTAAAATAGCGTAAAATGTGATTTTCATTAGTTCATTATTTAAAAATTTTCCGGGGATGGACCTCCGAACCCCTTTTTGGGGGGTATTCCAAACCCCCCCCCCCCGGCACTTTCGACATTCCCCGCAATTATTTTCTGGCTACGTCATTGTTGCACTTATTATATTATTATATTATTAATATAATGTGACAAAGTGACCCAAGAAGTTAAAGCGACAAAAAATAAATTAATTAAAAAAATTGCCCCCCCCCTAGACATATCATATGGGCGCCCTTGTCGACAGCCAATTGGGTTGGGGGTGAGCAATGAAGTTTGGAGGGTGAGCAATGAAGTTTGGGGGGTGAGCAATGAAATTTGGGGGGTGGGCACCCCTGCATTAATATTGGCACATAATATACAAGTTTGGAGTGTTTTAAATGAAATAAAGGCTACTTAAATACAGTAGGCTATGTAGGATTTTTACATGAGGATTCAACAAGTGCAAAGATGGCGACCATAAAGATGCTTATTCAAATTTATTTTATTTTTTTAAACACTTGAACTAATTCGCAATTCTCCTTTTCACAATTCATATTCAAGTTTTATATGAAACCCTGAACACTGAACTAATTCTACTTTTGGGTTTATTTTATGGTATGCTAAAACATGTATAGGCCTAACTGTTAAGAGAAGCAAACGTTACTTTAAACTAGGGATGGGTCCTCGATACTTTCGATACCTCGATACTCTCGATACTTGCATGGTATTGGCATCGAGCGATACTTCAAAAAACTCGCTCGGTATTTTTTCGATACTTTGGTAACTCTGCAATTTCAGGAAATGCGGTATCTCTTTCTGCTTTTAGTAGCCTACTAAATATATTAATTTTTGCACAAAAACTTGTCAGTGGACTGTTTCAAAAACTAATTTTAGTTTTAATGTAGAGCTTAAAAATAATTTTAGCCTACTGATGATATTAAATTTTGTGTCATTAAATAGCCTATGCACACTTAATTCAGTTGGTATTACACAGTTCTCTCAACTTTTAATTTTTAATGTACCTATTTATTGAAACTGGAAATGCTGACGGTATCGAGTATCGAAGAAAAAAATCATGTATCGGTATCGAGTATCGAGAAAATCTGGAATCGACCCATCCCTGCTTTAAACAATCATTAGTCAAGGCTGAATTTAACACAAATGGCAATGGTCAGATAAACAGCAGAAACTTACAAGGTTAATGAATTGCGTGTTCGGTTCACACAATTTAGCAACGTAAGTAATCAAACTGTTTATGTAAATAAGCTTAACCAAGATAGCTTATAAATCTCCGAAGATAAAGAGAGGTGGCAAGCTGTTTAACTTATATCATTCTTATTCATATCTATGAAATGTAAATAAAAAGCAAAACTTTCCATTTCAACAATATACAGACCTAGCTCTTTTTTCATCCATCCATGATTCCCTCGGGAAATTTCCTAATATAATTGATAGGCAGCATTCATTATAAAATTGACATTGGAACTTTAGTTCAATATATGTTGGATATAGTTTTTCTGTCAATCCATTATCTCCTGCCATCTTCAGAATTGATTTGTGAATAATTGACACGTTACGTTTCAAAGCATTTGTTTCCATCGTACAATGACGAGATTTCCTTTAACTTATCATATTATCTGGGAGTATATTCACTGGTCTAACGTCCTCATAACGAATCTTCAGATGATTTATTTAGTTCCGGCGAAAGATGTAAACAATTCGTGTCACAGATACTAAAATATATTAAATTTGAGTTTCCTGCAACTTTTTCTTTCGTAATGCTAATTCCAGATAGTTTAATACTGTTTCAGCCTCTCACACATGCAAAAAGAATAATAATTTATTATAGTTATTATATTTTATATAAAAGTATTTATTTATTATATACATTTATTAATATTATAAACTAGCGTAAAAGGCCCAGCGTCGCCCGGGTTTTTATTTTGTTATTTGAAATTAACTTATGAAGGACTTTCGATTTTCAAATTCTAGGGTCTTGCATAACATGTACGTAGAACTTGAAATGAGGAAGAACGACTTATCACACTCAAACTATTCCCTCTGAAAACGCTAGTCATAGCTTTTTTTTGGCTCACAGAGGATGTCGAATGTTGCATTCCGTTGCTTCTACACACCATGCCTGGGAGGGGTTGAAATAAGAAGGAACATTAATTCCAATTACATAAGATTGTATTGTCTTTATGGAAATTTTTATTTCTCACTCTTATGTTACCATTGAACCGTTTCGGAGCTGAAATTAAAAAAAAAAAAAAAAAAAAAAAAAAAAAATGCAATATCACTTTCATACTTTCCTCCCCCCAAACCTGGGACATAATATACTGAGGGCATAGGACTGAAAATGTTCCACCCTATTTTGTCTTCTTTACAGCTATGAGTGACATATCAGTGGATAGGATTTTTTAGACTTCTGATGTACGTACTCACTGGCACACACTTAAGCTGTCCCTGCAATACGACCGCTTATTCTACATCAAAATGTGAAGTGAGAAAATATTTTCCATGTCGAGGGTAGAGAAAGTTATGTGACTGCTTCACGTTATGCTTTATTTTCTTGGATTTCATTCTTCAAGAATTATTTTCACAAATGTATTAATTACATCGATAGCATCAGAATTTGATACAGCCCAGTTTTATATAATTCCTATGTGAACACTCTAAACAATACACTGTTGTCATTATAACTGAATTGCATTTCATTTTACAGTATAATATATTCAGAAATTGTATACATTTTAAAGGGAAGGAGTGGTCTGTTTGAATGTTAGTGTTCACCGCGTTACTTCCCGGGCTTAACTGGGTATGTGTGCAAAGTGTCGTGCAAATTGGTCAAGAAATGTTATCTAAAACACTATGCGGCTTTTGAGCCTTTATTGGAGAAGTTTTCACTACATCAGAGTCTCTGTATTCACTACCCACTTTCCAGTCACATTCCAGATCGGTGAATTCCAATGTCAATTTTACAATGTCCTCTATTGCAAGTCTCGGATATTTTTTAAGAAATCCACTAAACACATTCAATATTATTTCCGGGGTTAGTTTCCCATTCTACTGGATTCGTTCATTTTTTCTTTACATACAAAAAACGGCGAAATTTCATGTTTTATTATTCTCCAGAAGTTTTAGAATCCATATATAGGCACATTTTGTTTCTAAGAATATTTTAAATATGGGTAAAATCGGTAAGAAGTTCACAAAAAACTAACCTAAAATGGCGCTCAGAAAGGAATCACAATAATACAGAATCAGCTGCTAGAGACAGCGCAGTGCATGCTGGGAAGAATCCGATGGGTCACGTGGTGCTGGAATCAACTGCCAACATGATAAGGGTCAGACAAATCTCCGGAAGATATTATATGCCACATTTTCGAAACCGACAAACAGTGTATCGTACATTATTCGAAAATGCAAGGGTGCTTCGCTTCGGCTGCCGCATCCGCTCGCGCACTTAACTAATGTGGTTAGTGTTTTGCATTATTTAGCTTTATGTAGAGGTTGCAGGACCGTATGGAACAGACCAATGACATGCAAGGTCGTTGGCAGCCAATGGGAGTGTTGGTCTGCAAGCCAGAGCCCGCATACCAACGCCGAACATCGCGTGTGGAAATCCAGTAGAGTGGGAAACTAAACCCTTATTTCCTTTTGTCCACTTCGCAAAGACTTACCTCTCTTATTTTTAATTATGCCACTCGGACCGGGTTGAATTTCAGTCATTATGATTAATGCTTCTCGAAGACTGGGTTTTAAATTATAAGTGCCACATTTCGCTATCCACTGAAATTTATATGTTTTTGTTTGTTTGTTTTATTATGAAAACATGTGAAAGCGGAACTCTCACTGTGAATATGTCACACTTCTTTTGTCACAGTTCAATTTTTTTAATATATCTTTAATGTAAACAATTGACAGTAGACTCTCTAACTATGCCTCATTTCAAATTTCCGACTTTTCCCGTGGATTTTCCAAAAATGTTCTTTCATACAAACCTTGTCCTGACAATTACGAACACAACAAAAAAGAAATCAGCCAAATCGGTCGAGCCGTTCTCAAGTGATGCGGCAACAACCCTTTTGTAAATTCATTTTTAGGTAGATTTCGAAGAAATGATTTTCGAAAAATTCTTTCATATCTTTACGTTTCATGCTCCCCTAAGTACGAAACCACCGCCCGTTCAAAAAAAAAAAAATTGTGATATTTATATATATATATATATATATATATCTTTACACGATAGCGGCCGTAATTTTGAAGATATTTGAACCAAATTTTAATATGTTATTTCTAGGCCCAATAGTTCGGACAAGTTCGTTAATGAGCAAAATTGGCCCAAGGGGGTGGTCGGGGGAGGGGGTTGAAATTTTTTAAAATGTATATCTCGGCCCCTATGAAGTATAGAGGGAAACTTTGTTTGAATAAATTAGAGTACTCCCTATGGAGTTCACAGTGACACCAACCATTCGGGGGTTCGAGTGAGGGTGAGGGTGGGGGATGAAAATTCGAAACTTTTGAAACCACGTCTTGTGGGGTATCGTTGAAAAGCTCTTGATGAGTACTCTACACATCAATAACTAGTTTCTTGATAGCTCTCATATGACGCGAGATTTTAATGTTTGAAAATAATAACACTTAAAAGAATTATTATAATATAATAATTTTGTCTTGTTTAGCGGCTTTGCTAATTTTATTCATTGCTGATCTTGCGCACGGCCTCCCAGAATATTATATCCTATTCTTGTTGTCAAAACAAATGATTGTAGGCTCTTCCTCTTTACCGAATTCAGTTCTTATTACTGCGGGTTTGCCATGCCAAGGCTAAAAAAGAAGAGTGCTGCGCAGCGATAATAAATTAAACCAAAAGCACTTTGAAATCTACCTCAGCCTGTAGGCCTGCCTAAAGGGATTTTTTATTAATATAGATTCATTATAATACTACTCCTAATAACACGTACATAAAGAGCAATAGTAAAATAATAATAATAATAATAATAATAATAATAATAATAATAATAGTAATAATATTTATTGTCAAGCATAAATTTACATACATTAGTACTCGCATCCCTGATGTAGCGTAGGCTATTTACAGGGATGTTTGTACGTCTCAAATAAAGACAAGAAACAAACTCAAGCATAAAACAAACAAGAAACTAGGCCTATACACAACAAAACAAAATAAAACAGAATAAAATTCCACTAAAACCTAGTAGCAAGTGGCCCAGATTAGGCACTCTTGACGGATCCCTCCCATATTGTTTTCACTCGGAAAATGTATTTTCCTATTTCTCTGAGGATTTCAGCCTTGTCTGTATTAATAATTTTTATATAAGCAATATCTTCATTAATATTACTAAAATAAGATTCTAGCAACAGTTTCCTAAACTTACTAGTCCTGTTGCATTCAATCAAAATATGTTTGGCATCCTCCCTCAGATTACATAAGAGGCAGATGCCTTTTTCAGCGATTCCTCTTCTGCCTTTTAGTTTCCATATCCCTAACCTCCACCAAGCTATTCCTACCCTTTCTTTATAGTCACATACTTCAACATATTTTTCTTTACCCCATCTGGTTTTCATGTCTATGTAAAATACAAGAGATCTCTTTTCTTCTAAGCTCTGTGATAATATATACTGTTTCAGCCTCTCACACATGCAAAAAGAATAATAATAATTTATTATAGTTATTATATTTTATATAAAAGTATTTATTTATTATATAAATTTATTAATATTATAAATTCATTATAATACTACTCCTAATAACACGTACATAAAGAGCAATAGTAAAATATATTATACTAGCTGAAAAGGCCCGGCGTCGCCCGGGCTTTGTATTTTTTAATTTGAAATTAATTTATGGAGGACTTTCGATTTTGAAACTCTAGGTCCTTATATAATATGTATGTAGAACTTGAAATGAAGAAAAAGATTTATCACACTCAAACTATTCCATCAGAAAACGCTAGATATAGCTTTTTATGGCTCATAGAGGATGTCGAATGCTGCATTCCGTTGCTTCTACACATCATGCCTGGGTGGGGTTGAAATAAGAAGAAACAAATTTCATAAAATTGTATTTGGCTTGACGGAAAATTTTATTTCTCATTCTCATCTTACAACCGTTTAGGGGCTGAAATAAAAGAGAAATGTAGTATCACTTTCATACTTCCTCCCCTAAAACCCGGGTCATAATAAACTGCGAGCATAGGACTCAAAATGTTCCATCCCATGCTTAGGGCCTATGATAAATCTAATACAAAGCCTATGGATAACGTATAAGTGGAAAGGATTATTTACAGACTTCTGATATAGCATAGTCACACACTTAAGTTATCCCTGCAATACGACTTCTTATTCTACATCAAAATGTGAAGTGAGAAAATATTTCTTATGTCGAGGGTAGAGAAAGTTATGTGACTACATCACACTGTGCTTTATTTTCGTGGATTTCATTTTCAGTAATTATTTTCGCCAATATATTACATCGATGGAATCATAAATCGTTAAAGTCCAGCATTAGGCTATATAGTTGCCAAGGCCCTATGTAATCACAGTAAACAATTCACTGTTGTCATGTGAACTGAACAGCATTTCATTGTTTTCAGTATAATATTCTCAGAAATTATATAATTTTCAAGGGAAGGAGTATTTTGTTTGAATTTTAATGTTGACCGCTATACTTCCCGGGCTTAACTGGGTATGTGTGCAAAATTCCGTGTAAATTGGTAAAGAAATGTAGATTTGTATAAGGAACAAACATACATACCCACAAACACACATTCGACTTTATATATTAGACTAGCTGAAAAGGCCCGCGGTCGCCCGGGCTTTGTATTTTTTAATTTGAAATTAATTTATGGAGGACTTTCGATTTTGAAACTCTAGGTCCTTATATAATATGTATGTAGAACTTGAAATGAAGAAAAAGATTTACACACTCAAACTATTCCATCAGAAAACGCTATATATAGCTTTTTATGGCTCATAGAGGATATCGAATGCTGCATTCCGTTGCTTCTACACATCATGCCTGGGTGGGGTTGAAATAAGAAGAAACATAAATTTCATAAAATTGTATTTGGCTTGACGGAAAATTTTATTTCTCATTCTCATCTTACAACCGTTTAGGGGCTGAAATAAAAGAGAAATGTAGTATCACTTTCATACTTTCCTCCCCTAAAACCCGGGTCATAATAAACTGCGAGCATAGGACTCAAAATGTGCCATCCCATGCTTAGGGCCTATGATAAATCTCAACTAATACAAAGCCTATGGATAACGTATCAGCGGAAAGGATTATTTACAGACTTCTGATATAGCATACTCACACACTTAAGTTGTCCCTGTAATACGACCTCTTATTCTACATCAAAATGTAAAGTGAGTAAATATTTCTTATGTCGAGGGTAGAGAAAGTTATGTGACTACATCACACTGCTTTATTTTCGTCGATTTCATTTTCAGTAATTATTTTCGCCAATTAGAGCGTAGGCTACTGTATACCCCCCATCCCCCCCCCCCCGTGGGAATTTCCGACACATATATTTTTTTGTTGGTATTCCCATCTAGTTTCAGTTTTCAGTTGTTTGCCCCTTATCAATTACAGCATTTACCCGGAAATCCCGGAAATCCGGAGAAAATGAGTTTGTTTTAATTTTTCTTTGTTCTTTGCTCCTAATATGCCCAGGGAATTACTGGCTCACATATTTTTTGTTGGTATTACCATCTAGTTTAAGTCTTCAGTTGTTTGCCCCTTATCAATTACAGCATTTACCCGGAAACCCCGGAAAACTACGGAAATCTGGAGAAAATGAGTTTGATTTAATTTTTCTTTGTTCTTTGCTCCTAATATGCCCAGGGAATTTCTGACTCACATATTTTTTGTTGGTATTGTCATCTAGTTTGAGTTTTCAGTTGTTTGCCCCTTACAAATTACAACATATCCCCGGAAAACCCGAAAAACCACTTTTATACGGAGAAAATGACAATGTTTTATTTTTAAAATCTTTGTTCTTTGCTTCTAATATTCAAAGGGAATTTCTGAATCACATGTTCTTTTGTTGGTATTGCCACCCCGATTAAGGTTTCAGTTGTTTGCCCCTTATCAATTACAGCAAATTCCCAGAAAACTCCGAAAACCACGGAAACCCGGAGAAAATGACTTTGTTTTAATTTCTTAAATCTTAGTTTTTTACTTCTAGTAATCAATGGGAATTGGTGACTCATATGGTTTTGTGTTGGTATTGCCATGTAGATTAAGGTTTCAGTTGTTTGCCCCTTATCAATTACAGCAAATCCCCAGAAAACTCCAAAAACCACGGAAACCCGGAGAAAATGACTTTGTTTTAATTTTTTAAATCTTAGTTTTTTACTTCTAGTATTCAAAGGGAATTGGTGACTCATATGGTTTTATGTTGGTATTGCCATGTAGATTAAGGTTTCAGTTGTTTGCCCCTTATCAATTACAGCAAATCCCCAGAAAACTCCGAAAACCACGGAAACCCGGAGAAAATGACTTTGTTTTAATTTTTTAAATCTTAGTTCTTTGCTCCTAATATTCAAAGGGAATTAGTGACTAATATGGTTTTGTGTTGGTATTGCCATGTAGATTAAGGTTTCAGTTGTTTGCCCCTTATCAATTACAGCAAATCCCCAGAAAACTCCGAAAACCACGGAAGCTCGGAGAAAATGACTTCGTTTAAATTTTTTAAATCTTAGTTCTTTGCTCCTAGTATTCAAAGGGAATTGGTGACTCATATGGTTTTGTGTTGGTATTGCCATGTAGATTAAGGTTTCAGTTGTTTGCCCCTTATCAATTACAGCATATCCCCGGAAAACTCCGGAAACCTAAAGTATCCGAAGAAAATGAGTTCGTTTTATTTTTTTAAAAAACCTTTGTTCTTTGATCCTAATATTCCCAGGGAACTTCTGACTTACATTTTTTTTTTGTTGGCATTGTAATATAGATTAAGGTTTCAGCTGTTTGCCCATTATCAATTACAACATATCCCCGTAAAACCCGGAAAACCACGGAAATCCACAGAATTTCTAGAACTCGGAACTTGTGATCTACGGTCACTGAAACCGTTATTGCGAAGTAATTCTTCTAGTGTGTCCCTTGCAGGTTCAAAAGGGTGTGTATATGGACTACGAGATATCTGCCATAATTGTGATGGTCACATGCAAAGAAAAGGGCATGGCAATACCAACAAAAAAACATATGAGTCAGAAATTCCCTGGGAATATTAGGAGCAAAGAACAAAGATTTTAAAGAAGTTTTTAAAAAGTCAATTCCTCCGGATTTCCGTGGTTTTCGGAGTTTTCTGGAGATATGCTATAATTTATAAGGGGCAAACAACTGAAACCTTAATCTACATGGTAATGCCAACAAAAAAACATGTAAGTCAGAAATTCCCTTTGAATATTAGGAGCAAAGAACAAAGATTTAAAAAATAATACATAGTAATTTTCTCCGTATATACGTGGTTTTCCGGGGTTATGCTGTAAATGGTAAGGGGCAAACAACTGGAACCTTAATCTATATGGGAATACCAACACAAAAACATATGGTTCACCAATTCCCTTTGAATACTAGGAGCAAAGAACTAAGATTTTTAAAAAATAAAACGAAGTCCCTTTCTCCGGATTTCCGTGGTTTTCGGTGTTTTCCGGGGATATACTGTAATTGATAAGGGGCAAACAATTGAAACCTTAATCTAGATGGTAATACCAACAAAAAAACATGTAAGTCAGAAATTCCCTTTGAATATTAGGTGCAAAGAACAAAGATTTAAAAAATAAAACATAGTAATTTTCTCCGTATATACGTGGTTTTCCGGGTTTTCCGGGGATTTGTTGTAATTTGTAAGGGGAAAACAACTGAAACATTAAACTAGATACCAATACCAACAAAAATGTGTGAGTCAGAAATTCCCTGGGAATATTAGGAGCAAGGAACAATGAAAAATTAAAACAAATTCATTTTCTGCGAATTTCCGGGGTTTTCGGCTAAATGCTGTAATTGATAAGGGGCAAACAACTAAAATCTTAAACTAGATGACAATACCAACAAAAAAATATATGTGTCGGAAATTCCCACGGGGGGGGGGGGAGGGTTTCATATTGGTAGCCCATGGTCTAAATATATTACATCGATGGAATCATAATTCGTTAAAGTCCAGCATTAGGCTATATAGTTGCCAAGGCCCTATGTAATCACAGTAAACAATTCACTGTTGCCATGTGAACTGAACAGCATTTCATTGTTTTCAGAATAATATTCTCAGAAATTATATAAATTTCAAGGGAAGGAGTATTTTGTTTGAATTTTAATGTTGACCACTATACTTTCCGGACTTAACTGGGTATGTGTGCAAAATTCCGTGTAAATTGGTAAAGAAATGTAGATTTGTATAAGGAACAAACATACCCACAAATACACATTCGACTTTATATATTAGATACATTTATTATTATTAACCATCGCTCTATTTACCTATCCCAATGTAATATAGTGTCCTCATAAGATAGCGGAAAATCAAGGGTGGAATAAGAACAGAGGACTTAATTTTCCTTACAAAACTGTTAATTGAGAATTCATAAGTTAGTGAAACTTAACAGCCGTAAATTTCTTGTTTCCATAGAAACTTGAACGAGAATAAGTTTTTCAGCCCAATCACAAAATGTTACGAGTAACAGATTTGAGAAAGCCCTCAATCCTCTCTTCAATGTTTCTATCCAAATCATTTGCTCAGTCGTTTTATCTACCATACTACTCCTAACAACATGCATATAAAGAGCAATTTTTCTTGTTCTATCATCGGAATTAGCAGATAAGCCAATCGGTAAAATATGAGTTAATGGGCTTAAGTATTTTGAAATAACTGCATTAATTATGGTGACGTGTGTTACGAGAAGATATAAACTGACATTATCTTCACGTGACAGCTACATACATTATCAGCATTTGTACATGAAAGCATACCTTCACTGTCCATAAACAGATATCTTTACCATACTTTATTTTTCATTTTCTCTGCATCTTTTACTCGAATTGGCATTTTAAATCGAACACCAGTCATGCGAATCAACTTTGCAGGAGAATACACAAACGTGTTCTTATATTACTGGCATGTTTAAATAGTAAGTTTAGCGTAATTTCTGCATTTACGTCATTTTAAAAACATTAAAGACCTTTTTATTTCAATTTTGAACTTGGAAATTGAAACCATTTAAAAATAATATAATACAGTATTTACATAAATGATTTTTTTTATTATTCAAATGTCGTACAAAATTTAAATCTATAATAATAAAAGGAAGTGTTTATCTTTCTGTTTGAGCGCGATGCCCAGCGAAATCTACTGAACGCAGAGATGTGAAATTTTAAACGTAGATGGACTGAAGGGTGGCTGAATGCATCTCGAAGCCGGATTTTTAATTTTAGCTTTCGTTCACGAGTTATGAGTGAAAAACTGGAAGAAAACTTGAATTTTTAACGCTATCGAAGCATCAGTCTTCGGTAATACATTTTCAACTGTCAAATCAATTGAATCAGTCATTTCGAAAAGGCCATATATCCACCAAAGTAAAATTTTCAGGAGAAAGAAAAAACTGTTTGGATTGCAAAACCGAAGCTTAAAATGTCTTCGTTCATATTTAGAATGAAATAAGACTCTTAATATCTCCCTCATTGGAGGAGTGGGGTATGGTCTTTTCACGTGAATGCACGTTTCTTCGAGTACTTCTAGATTTTGAACTAAATGTGGTGAGGATGGACATATGGCCTTTTCGAAATGACTGATTCAATTGCAGGTGGTTTTTCTTTTTTTGTCATGACTTGAAAATAAGAGCATCGCGATTTTCTCAACATACCGCATGGAATTATCTATCGCTTTGATTCTGTGAGCTCACCCTGGTCGATTCATTTGTTTATAAGGTCAAGGTCCGCAGACATCTGAAATTTTCAACACAGACGGAAAAGGGATAATGAATATAGGCCTAATGGGCAAACACTGATCGATTTGGACGGAACTCACTATGCAGGATTTTTCTGGGCCAGGAAACTCGAAACTGAGGCCGTTTTTTCTAATCGTGGAAAGCACTCCAAAGCCGGATTTTTAGCTACTTCGTTATAATTATTATTAATCGTTTAGATTATGAATGATTCGCATAATAAAGTGTAGTGCTTTAATTGTTATGCTCTTATTATTTTTTAATTCATTATCGTGGGCAAAGCCGCGGACACCTGCTAGCATTTAATATAGGTAACAAGAAAATATTTTCTTTAATTTGGCTTCGTATTCACACAAGTAAAATATTTAGTTGCCAAAGCATTACAGTAATATTAACTAGCTGACTGACACATTGATTTTAAGGTAATGGCAAACCAATTTAATTACGGAAATATTGAATGTTCGAAATTAGCTCGGGAAACAAACACACATTTTAGAAGGTACAGACAACTAATTAAACTTAGATTAAGCAATCTCTTATCTTAATAAGCATCCGAAATTCTGAGATGTCGGTGACAATAACCCTTTTATTTCAAACGACAGGCTTAAGAATGCACAACTGACTTATCGTAATGAAAATGGTTTCAATTTTTGCCCTTTAAAATTCCTATTCAGTTATTACAATCATAGCCGTAAACTACAACCTCTAACCCAGTTGTTCCAATCAAGACCAGCAGTGGTTAATTTGGCTATGGAACCACTTATAAAAACAAGTATGCACAGCCATTAAGAAATATAGGGCTGTTAAATTTTATTGTAAATTCTAAAATAATAGTTCTGACACATAATCTGCATGGAAAAGAGTGTGCCATTTAACGGGGGGGCAGGGTTAGAACTATCCGGCTCCAAAATTGCTTCTCTGCCAAAGAAAAAGTTCCCCCTTTATTCCCCCCAGCAACTAATCTGGCTAATGTAAGGTAAATATTTTTTCTATAACCTGTTTTTTTTTGCTTCTATCTCTCTCTTTTTGTTAGACTTTCATTAAAAATGCGTTTCTCTAAAGTAAAATTGGCGTGTTTATTTTTTATCTGTCAACCTGCGAAGTGATGTGTATTGGTAAAACGTTTCCCCCCCGGCCAACAAAAATCTGACTTGTACACTCATGTACAGTGATGTTAATAATCAACAAATAATTAATATAAACAAACAAGCAAGTAGAAAAATCACATAAACAATCCTCGCTAGTTTAAAATACTGAATCGATCAAACAAGTTTGCAGTTCTGAACTTTTCATAAAGTCATAGGCTATTTCCACGGATAAGAAAAACCATTACGGAAAATTCCACAGAACTTGTGTTTCGGGATGCTAAACTGCATTATTTAACTTGAGAACTGTTAAAAAAAAAACAAATTAAATAATCATTACCACAACGTTCTAAAAAGGAAACCTGAAGTAAACAAAAACCAGTACATCTGTCTCACTCTAGCACATTACTCGTATGACTTACGAGTGAGACATGCATACTGGTTTTTCGATGATCTTAATATATCCCGCCTAGTATGCCACTAAATTTGTTTGAACACAAACGAAAATTAGAAAAATAAATAAAGAATAATAAATAATAAGGGAAACAAGTTCACGTCTATTGAGTAGATTGTTTATACGTTTATTAAGTCAGTATTTTAGCAAAGAATAAGCTATATAATTATCTTAATTTGATACAAAAACTATTATCTAATCTGGGCTAGTATCGATACATAAATTATACTGTCATATAATGAACAAAGACCTCAATGTTATCAAGATCTTAATATATTCAAAATTGGAAAAACTTTTGTTTTGTCCATATTTAAAATTTGCTGATATTATACCTCTTGAAATATGAAAATAATCAATTATACTGGTTTTTGTTTACTTCAGGTTTCTTTCTCAGCTCGTCTCGGGTATAGTAAAAAGTAATAAGTAAATAAGTGGACTAATGATAACTAATAGGCTATTTTTGTTTACTCACATAAGCAGTCGAAATAGAAGCATTCACCAACAAGTAAACAAATTAGCAAAATCCACATACCTGGAAGATAAGAAAAAACATTACGAGTGAGTTGATTACCAATTACTGGCTGCAGAAACAAAGGAGCTTATAGAGTCTACAAACAAGGTCAAAAGTCAATAGAAAGATTCAGTAGGTAGTAAGACATATTTTGCTGAAACCAATTATTGAGGATCGTGTTGACAAAACTCAACATTGCCAAAACATAAATTGTTCAGGAGAAGGTTTCTTTAGTTTTTATTAACACATAGAAGATAGGAACCTTGCATTTTGAAGCTTCAAAATGAATTGGTTAGGCCTATGTTGACTTTTCTTATGTTCTTTTTTCACCATCTTAAAGATCTTATTTCATAGCACCAAAAATCATTAAAAACTAATTTGGCAAAAAATGGAGATGTTGAGTTTTGTCAAAACTCAATTGTGCACCACAAGGATAAGATACATGATGTGATAAAGAAAGATCGGTTCTAACTGATAATGGTATTCAATTTACGAATCACGATCATCAAAATGCTTTTACTCATATATTTCAGCGTGTTTGTAAGGAAAATCATATAGAGCATAGAAAGACGCAGGTAAAGCAACACCGTTTGAAGAGAGGGTACAGCTGCTGGTTTTCATTAATCTGTGAGGGATGTTTTTGTCTATGTTTGACTATGACTTATAACCTAGATAACGTATATGTGTAACGGAGACAGGATGTCTCAGAAAACGTGAGAACCAATCAAGTCTAGGAACATTCTAAAGGCTAATGACACTATATGATCAGACATAATTATGTAACATCAGTATTGTTTATTGTGTTTAATTATTTACTGACTAGTGTGCTGTGACTAATAGCACTATTTCATAACTAATTAATTTTCCAGTTGGCATTTAATTCTGATAAGGCACGGATATTTCAACCACATTGCATAACTTAAATATATAGCATATGTTTATAACTGTAGAAATCAAAGTATTATTTACCCATGATATTTCGTGTGTTAAAGTTTTGGATTTATATTACCGCTCAGCGATTTCCATTATAGGCCTACAAATTAAATAAACACCAAAACTAAAAATCCTTTTAGGCAAGCCTACAGGCTGAGGTAGATTTCAAAGTGCTTTTGGTTTAATTTATTGTCGCTGCGTAGCACTCTTCTTCTTTAGCCTTGGCATGACAAACCCGCAATAATAACTGCAAGAAAGAAGAAAGAGCACTTATCAAAGATTCAAATCTCTCCTTATATGAGAACTATCAAGAAACTAGTTATTGATTTGTAGAGTACTCATCAAGAGCTTTTCAACGATACCCCACAAGACGTAGTTTCAAAAATTTCGAATTTCCATCCCCCCACCCCCACTCGTACCCCCAAAACCCCCGAATCGTTGGTGTCACTGTGAACTCCATAGGGAGTACTGTAATTTATTCAAACAAAGTTTCCCTCTATACTTCATAGGGGCCGAAATATAAATGTTTTAAAATTTCAACCCCCGACCACCCCCTTGGGACAATTTTGCTCATTAACGAACTTGTCAGAACTATTGGGCCTAGAAATAACATAATAAAATTTTGTTCAAATATCTTCAAAATTACGGCCGCTAGCGTGTAAATATATATATATATCACAAATTTTCGTACTTAGGGAGGCATGAAACGTCAAGATATGAAAGAATTTTTCGAAAATCATGACATGGTATCCATTGCAATAGGTAGATTTTTCTTCGAAATCTACCTAAAAATCCCAGGATGAAAGCAATAAGTGACTGAGAGATTTTAAGATATCTAAGTAGTAGTCTACGAGATTAGCACTATCCGCATATAACATAATGCAGAATACGGCTTCATGCAGCACACAATGCTATTTAAAACTTATCCGAACGTTGTGTTACTATTTGAGAATTTCCCGATGCACCTACTATGTCAAATAAATGAACTCACAATTCCAGGACTACTTAAAATAGCCAGGATAGCAAAGAAAGCTGATTACTAAGTAGTAATCCGATATAAGCCGAACGAGGGAGCAATGAGACTGAATCAATACGGGAACTGAACATTTTCTGAAATAGGATTAAAATTAGTTAATTAATTAATTAACTAATAATTATTAGGGTTCGGATGTTTACGACATGTCATATTGTTATCCTAATCGCGTCGTTTTTATTTTGCATGTAAAGTCATATTTTGCTCATTTTTGCGATCTTGGTAATATTTTAGACATTTTTAATTTAACGTCATATTTAAATAATAATTTCGGTAAAGGAACACATTTATACAGTGTCGAATTAAATTTGAAATTTAGTTATTGTTCATATTTGATAGGGACACGCAAGGTCTACAAAATGTTACGAGTATTTGGAGCTAATGAAGCGAGCAAACCGGAGAAAATTCTTTAAAAATAAATGTTCATTACAAGTAAAACTGCAAATCATCAAAATTTTAAAAATTGATTATTAGATTGAATTCATGATGTGTGTGTGTCTTTAAACGCCTTAAATTGGAACATTTATTTTTTGAAAACACGTTATTTTATTAGGTCATATTTAGGGTTTTTGGGTCATACTTAGTCATTTTAAGGGCATATTTGCAGTCATATTTTCCACTTTTTTAGGTCATAAACATCCGAACCCTAATAATAATAATAATAATAATAATAATAATAATAATAATAATATAACTCTACGTGCAAAAGGAAAGGTAAATATGCAGGACCACCCACTGAGCTCACATCCGTTTCCAACAGTAATTAGTTTGATTGTATAAGTGTCACTAGTAGGATCTAAGAACACGACCTTGCTCACACATATCTAAAATAAGGCGATGCATATAATGAGCGTTGATTGCTGGTAAAGTTAATACTCGTTCCCCTTTCTTCTTTTTTTTTTTTAATATCCTTTTATTGGAACTTGAATTACCGTATTTTACGGACCATAAGACGCACTTTTCCCTTTGAAAACAGAGCCTTGAACGTTGACTGCGTCTAATGGTCCGAAGTAAACTTAAAAAAAAAAAAATGTAAATGTTGCCGGAATACCATAGTTATAAACAAGGTGTTGTAAACAATAAGATAGTTACAAATTTTGGTACATCAGTGCACTTGTCACAATCCTAAATAGGGTACCTGGAAGCCAGATATACAATGCAAAAAGAAAGGAATGTTGAGTTATTTTATATGAAAGGAGTTGTTTCCGCCGGGTGGTTTAAATGAAGGCAGTGGCCACTAAACAGCCTTGTTATGCTGAATTGAGAGCTAGAGGGTGTAAAAGTATTTTCAGTCTGTTATGAGAAATCAGTTCAGTTCAAATTTACGCGATACCATCTGTGCAAAAGAGACTTTCGTACGATGCAGGTTTTAACTTAGAATTGATTTACACTGATTCCATTGTACAAGGTTATAATTTGTTTATAAAATGAAGTATATTATTATTACCTTTAAAAATTGTCGTTTTAATCACATTAAATTTATTTTCCTTTAAATTTCCATTCTAAAATCAAGGTGCGTCTTATGGTCCGGAGCAGTCCGTAAAATACGGTAGGCTTTGAACTAGATAGCGTGCTGCCGTTTCTGTGATGAGCAAACGTGGGTATATAAAGGGATATTGAACTTTTAGGCCTACAGAATACAGCGAGACCTGAATCGGAGTGGAAATATATCTCTCAGATATCTCTCTCAGATATAAATAAAGGTTTACAATGATCTAATTTTCTGGAATTTGTTTATATATATATATATATATTTTATTAGTATGGCTTCATGCATACCCGTACCATTTCCCCAGAGCACCAACCCATATCTCATTACACTTTGAAAAAAAGCAAAGTATGAAATGCTTAGGTACTCAACTGGTACATGATTCTTTAGAGCTGCAAGTAAATAGATCACTCTAGATAACTTACCGCAAACGTAAGCAATCTGAGTTTTCCATGAGAGATGTTTATTTATATATATTCCTAACAATTTTACACTGTCAGATACATCACCTAAAATATCATGTGTCACGATGAGAGTCTGCATATAACTAGGCCTATAGCTTATGAGCTGTGGCAACAGTTTAACACAGCGGTTGTTATCTTAACGGCTTAAGCGGGTTAATTCCTCCGGTTACGTGATGGGAATTAAACCTTTGTAATTATAGGATTAAAGCATACTGTAGCTAATTCACACGACAGCATGAATCATCACTATTACGGAAATCCGTATTCTAATAGTTGCCTAAAGAGTTTATAGGTTATTAAGAAAATGGCGCTAGAGTTAAAAGGTAACGTCCTTTCACGTAAACGGGAAGACCTGTAATTACAGTATATTACGAGAAGTAGTCTAGTCTTTTCTTCACCCTACCTCAACTATCTTAAACAAATGAAAACGGCCCAGAAATTACATTTCCCCAAATTATACGATTGACTCAGCGAAGAGGATCGGTTTTGTCAAATGCTGAACAAAAATGAGAAAATAAAAAGTATGACGTAGAATTTTCAAATTTTGTTATAATAATTAATTTAAGTTATTATTATTAATTGTATTAACATACTTGATGCAGCACTATCAGTTCTTTTATACATTCTGTAGCATTTAAATTATAGTTAGTCTACTGGGTATTTTTTTATCTTAAGATCTGAAGTTTACAAGTATTCTGTTCTGTTAGTACACACTAACATAATCAATTTCAGACAAAAACTTAATTTTAGTGCCACCTGATACCAACATAATATGTTGGGGAGAATTAAAAAATATATTTTTTAATTACATTTTTTAAATTAAAGTAAATTTTAGGAACTACGAGAATTTTTAAGAACTGAAATAATTAAGAACAAATATAATATTTAAAACTTAAACGAATTGTTAAAAAAAAATACAGAATTTATTGATTTTAAGAATGAAAAGCTTTTATAGATTTTAAGATTAAAATAATTTATGACCACGAAAATAATTTTAATAGTATAAAGAATATTCCAGTATTAAAATTTTAATACTTAAAATCTTAAAGAACAAAAACAAATTTTGAAAATTAAAAAACATATCAAAAGAATTCAAAAAAATCAAAATAATTCTTAACAATGGAAAACGAATATTTAAGGATTAAGAAACTCTAAAAATGAACTGAATTTTAAGAACGAAAAAAGGAATTAAAATAATTTTTAAGAATGAGGAAAAAAAATTTAAGGATGAAAGGAATTTATCAGAGAGAAAAGAATTCTGACACATTAAGATAATGTTTAAAAATTACAAGTATTATAAAGAATTAAAAAAAACTTTGGATTAATCGCATGGGTGCGCTTCTGTGGCACATCGTGTCACTGTGCGGTAGGGGAATTTCTCCCACTACAGTCGCCCTTGACGTCAGCATTAAGCAGTTTCGACGTGACACTGAACATGAAGAACAGGTTTCTTACGTCACAGTAAGGGATGGGGACTAAAACGTTTCCCCTCAGTTGCTCACCTATGGATTAATGTAACTGCTCCATAGGTAGAAACTTTTCCTCCCGTAGCAAATAGCGATATAAGAATCGAGATATTTAAACCGAAACTTTAGTTCCACACAATTATACTATTCTATTGATATGTTTACAAGGCTTAACGTATCATATCGAGCTGAGTTTGCTTGTTCTGTTCAGTACATTCATTTTGATTCTGATTCAGTAAGATTTTTTTTTTTAATTCGGTCCTGATTCAATGATAATACGGCTAGAAAGTGTGATCGAGTCGTACTCATCAGGGCCGTGGAAAGAAAGCAAGGGCTCCAGGGAAAATTTTCCCCTGGCCCCCGTCAAATATTAAATTCACTACCCTTTATAATGTATGCAACAAAAAGATTATGTAATGATATTACATAACTAGGTTATTAAGTAGCCTACCGGTACCATTCTGGTAGACAGGACTGTATGTTTGTGTGTCTGTAAGCGGGATAACTCAAATACGCTTTATCGGATTTTCAACAAAACTTCGTAGACCATTTATAACGCCCATGGGACGAAGCCTATTGATTTTGGACCAAATCGGTTAACCAATGCCGGGCAGGAAACGGAAAAATGCATTAAAATGTTCTAATTAGGAACAATTTTATCTGTGTGTACCAGTTTAATCTTTTGAAAATTATTATTTTAAATGCCGAACGCTAGTAAGGCCTACTATTGAGTTCTACTTTTCAGAAATACCAATTTTTCTTCAAGATTAATCCGTTTCAGATTAAATGATAATTCCGTGTCACCGTTATACGACAGGACAATGCAGATAAAATAAACACATAGAACGTAACTTATGCTGTTTATTGACTTATAACCAATTTTATTTTAGAGTAAATTTAGAAAGTAAAAAAATTAAACCTGGTCGGCCGGGCCCCCTTTTGGGCCCGGGCCTGCAGCCCCGGCTGCCCCTCCCTCTCGTCGGTCCTGGTACTCATTTTATATTAATAACGTACAGTTGTGTATCGCATTGAACTATTGAAAGGTATTCTAGAGCAGTTTCAAGGAATAGTATGGTCTACTAACTTCTTAATCTAGAAGGAAAACATAGTAGAAAGCTATCCACCAGACCATAAAACCCTAAAGAACAGTATTGCAGAATACGTCTCAATGAATACAGGATAAGCGAGGAAGACTTTAATCCTCTACTTAAAAATAGATTTTAATAGATGCTTGGGTGGCAATTGGATATAAAGGAACGAACATTGTCTAACCGAACAAAACCAATAAACACTGATGAAAGGAAGTTCGCTCTACGAATCTTAACGACTTCGTGAGGAATAAAACATTTGGAGTTAATAATGCCGTATATTAACATAAATACATGTTTTGAGGGCCCCTGGCCTATAGCCCATTATTTTCAAAAACATGTCTGTGTGTGTGTGTGTGTGTGTGTGTGCGAACAGCCTAGCTCCAGAGCGGAAGATCAAATTAAAACAACATTTTGTATTTGGATTAGGTACCTTCTGAGGATGTGACACGAAGATTGGCGACGACTTTCTCTTATTTTTTAAGGAGTCTTCACATGCAGAAAATTTAGTTTTTCGCATTTTCCTCGAAAACTGCTCGAACGATTTTGTTTAAAATTTGTACATGGGGTACTTATACTAAGAGCTAAAACTTTCATTTGAAACTTTTTTCGGAAACAATTCTCTGAATGGTAGTAATAAGACACCCACTGTTTGTAGAAATAAATTCAGTCTTGACTGGTGTACAATAAAGCTTTGCATCAGGTTCAAACAACTAAATACTCGGTCTTTGCAATATGGCCTCTTATTCTACACCAGAATATGAAGTGATGCTTAGAGTAAGAAAGTTATATGAATGCATCAACCAGAATTTATTTGGACTATATATCCTTCGGGGATGCGATAAAATGTGGTCAAGACATTCTTTTTATTATTACAACCGATTTACATGAAGAGAATGTCATACATAATATACTGTGCTAAGATGTAAACTTTATTTGAACAGAGGAAGTTATGTGAGTTTCACAATTATTTTTTCTATGAACTGTTCTTTAAAACCAAAGTCACTGCAAGATTTCATAAAAGTGCATCTACTTTCTTTATTAAAAAATTAAAAGTAATCTAGACTGTTAATTTATTTATTTTCGTAGTGAAAGGCAATATTTCCATTCATAGCAAAGATACAAGAAAACTAAGGCGTGACATTTTTTTTTTAATATTTATACCACTTTTTATGCCATATGTCCTATTAAAAAAGTCATTTCATTGAAAAACTGTGTGACAAGTACCAATTTGAAACATGCAATTTTTCAGTATTTATTTTTAAATAATTAAAAAAGTAATAAACCGACAGAAATGAAATTTCTTCACAACATTATCTGATATAGCATGAGTGCGTGTACGAAAAATCAAATATGTAGCTTTAGAAATGTATAAAATAGAAGTTTTGCCCATTAATCCCCTTAATAAATTAATTTGAATATCATCAAGACACGGTATAGCCTACATCTTCATGGGAGAACACTGGCCATTATATCCTTGAAGGAAAGTGTTTCAAGCTAAATTTGTATGCAGCTATCATTCGATTTAAGTGAATGGTTATCTGTACTTCTGGTGGCAGGTTTGTTGATAATGTAAAAAATATGCTAAAAGGTCACGGGTGTTACCCAGGCGTATACATACTGGAGTAGGTGTCCCGGACAACAGTCAGTGTCAAGTGTGTGTCCATGACAACCTTTTGAAGACTCTCTCATATGCAGGTAAATATAGACTACCGGCAATTTCAATTTCGACTAACGGTAAGAAACACTACTGTTTAAAAAAGAGGAACAAAATCATTTTTAAAAATAAAGATACATCGGCCTACAACTTTTACGATAAGATTTATCAGCTAATTTTGAAATTTCGGATTTTAAATCTTGGTACCGGTGTAGCAAATTTTAATAGAGTTCAATAAATCACCATATGGGACAATAATTTCACTATAACCACAAAAGTGATTTTAACTTCCTTCCAGAAACAAAGATAGACATTCCATTAAATAAGATTTTTTTCTGAAATCGAAATATTTTATACGTTATAACCAGTGTAAATGGGTGTCAATTTAGCTATGAAATCTTTAAATTTATGTATCTTAATTTGTTTTATGCGTAAAATCTGCAAAATAAATACCATTTATTTAAATTATTTATAACTTTTTAAAGAAAGAAAAACAAAGTCTGTGCTTGTATGCTTGTGAAGATAACACTGTTCTACAAATAAAAATGAAATTCATTTTTCTGGGTATAACATTCTTGATTAATATGGAAATTCACCTCCTGAATTCAAATCTGTAATTAGTTTCTCTGTGTCAGGCATAGTTTTCAAGTTATATGCAATTTCATGTTTTAAATAATTTTCGTTTCCACGCTACGTATTTATGTAGGCAAAACATGTAACTATAAATATTTTAGTCGCTTGCAAAATTATTTACAAACATGTTATGCACTATAAAACAAAAGAAATATACACAAGCCTTAATATAATAATTATATTATGTGGAAAGACTTATTTAAGTTTAGAAAATATGAAAAAATACACTTTTCTCTAAGGATTTAAAAGTCTTATTTTTTTCTCGTGTTCAATTTTGCAGTCTCTGATAATGTTCCAGCAGTAGTCAGCAAGCATTACAGGTATCCATTTCCCTTCATACCGCTTTTCCATGGACATTATATCTTTATGAAATCTTTCACCATGTTCGTCGGAGACATCACTGCAGCTCTCAGGAAAATAATGTAGATGTGAATCTAGGAAATGCACTATTAAAGACATGTGACATCCTAGATCCCTATATGCATTTACCATTTGTTGAACCAGTTGTTCGAAGTTGTTAACTCTTTTTCTTCCCAGAAAATTTTGCGTTACATGACCACGCTCTTCTTTCTTTTGGAGCAAGGCATTCTTCAAAATCTGAGTCCTTTTGAAGTTCTCTAATTTGGGGACCCACAAACACGCCTTCTTTTATTTTTGCTGCAGAAAGACGAGGAAACTTTTTTGAAAGGCACATAAATCCTCTTCCAGATGTGTCCATGGCCTTAACAAATTGTTTAATAAGGCCTAGCTTGATGTGAAGAGGGGGCAGCAGAACATCTTCACTGGCTACCAATTTCTCATTCAGTAAATTTTTTTCTCCAACTTTCCACTTACCTTCAGGCCAAATCTTTCTTTTATAATGGGAATTTCTATCGCGACTATCCCACTCGCACAGAAAACATCAATATTTGGTGTAGCCTTGTTGCATACCTAATATCATGGCAACTATTTTCAAATCACCACATATTTTCCACTTGTGCTCATTATATTTTATTAATCTCAGCATATTTTTCAAAATATCATATGATTCTTTAGTCATACTTGCATAGGCAACTGGGACAGAAGGCATTATGTTCCCATTGTGGAGGAGAACTCCCTTTAGACTGTATTTTGAGGCATCTATAAAAAGTCTCCACTCCTTTGGCTCGTATTTGAAGTTCAAAGTATTCATTAGTCCACAAACATCATTGCAGAATGTCATCAAGTTGTCATTTGCAAAATAGGGAAGAAAAATGCGTTCCCTATATCTAAACTCAGTAATTTTCGTATCTGGTTGCAATAAATTGCATTCTTGCAATCTCGAACCCAACAGTTCTGCTTTTTGTTTACTTAGGCCTAAATCACGAACTAGGTCGTTAAGATATGGTTGTGTCAAGAAACGTGGAGTTGAAGTGCTTGTGGACTGATAAGATGGGTCTTTTTTTTCAGGAGATGATGTCAATGCTTCACTCACACTTTCTGCACTATCTGTTTCACTGTCTTCATTTGTTGGTCTTCTAGGCACTGGAAGAGTTTCGGAGTGTGTACCCCAATTTTAAATCCTGTAACAATGACTTGCTAATTAACATAAAATTTTACTAGCAACAGGAATGCCACAATCTGAAAATGAAAATAAATGAAGGACAAAATTAACTGTTGCCAACTGTTGTTAAGCAAAGTTCACCAACTTTATTACAAACTTAAAATGTCAGTTAAATGAGACGTATATTCTCGTATAACTTAAAAACTGTGCCTGATAGCGAATTTCTGTTTTCAGATTTGAATGTACCATATGGAAATCCTTTAGAAACACATATTTTCATATAAGAAAAATGACCCTTGTAGAACAGTGTAATCAAATTGATTAGCAGTCTACAACACAATTTTCTGCGCACAGGATCAATTTCAAATAGCGTATTAAAAGCTCGCATCTGGTAATTGCTTCATTAAGCCTTATCAATTTTATACCCTTACACTGTGGTCTAGAGGTAGCGTTCCCGCCTCTATATCCGAAGGTCGTGGGTCAAACCCGGCCATGGCCGTTGGATATTTAAGTCTTTAAGCTGACTTTAACCTGGGGGCCCCATGTCGTAGATTTACGGTTCGTAAAAGAACTCCAAGCCTAAATTAGAGCCTCTGGACAAAATTTCTCGGTTCTTTCACGTCCAAGTAATACCTTAGTTTCCGGTGTGAGGTTATGGGCTTACCACCTGTCAAAGCCAAAGAAACTTCGAATAGGTGTAACAGTAACTTTTACGTGGAGGTCCTACGCTTCACTACTGGGGGTAATATGAAATACATATAATGTAAACTATATAGGCCTACACAATAAGGATTGTCTCTTCTTGATTCTTGTTTACATAACTGAATACAATATAGAAATATTACAGCATGTTATTTGATATGACTACAAAAAGTTTAAATATATTACAACCAGGGATGGGTCCTCGATACTTTCGATACCTCGATACTCCCGATACTTGCATGGTATCGGCATCGAGCGATACTTCAGAAAACTCGCTCGGTACTTTTTCGATACTTTAGTAATTCTGCAATTTAAGGAAATGCGGTATCTCTTTCTGCTTTTAGTAGTCTATTAAATATAGTAAACACTTCTATTTCTCCTTGAAATGGAGAAAACCAGTCTGTGACTTTTGTCTAGTCATAAATAAAGACTTTCCGACTTTTAAAATCCAAACAGAAGAGATTCTTAATTGTTTCGTCTCCTGTCAAACGTTTAGTTTTAATGTAGAGTTTAAAAATAATTATAGGCTACTGATGATATTAAATTTTCTCATAAAATATGCACACTTAATTAGTAATTTAGCTGTTATTACACAGTTCACTCAACTTTTATTTTTAATGTATCTATTTATTGAAACTGGAAATGTTGACGGTATCGGGTATCGAGTATCGAAGTATCGAGCATCGAGAAAAAAAATCATGTATTGGTATCGAGTATCGAGAAAATATGGTATCGACCCATCCCTAATTACAACTTAAGTTATTTTCAGAGTACAGTTACACAGTTTACTTAATGACAAGTTGCAAACTTTGCTGCTGTTATGCTTTCTAGACAGAAAAGATTATACAAAAAAGAAGTAAAAGTAAAAAAATATGATTTGGTTAGGCCTACACTCGTATAAATGGTTAAAAACAAAGTTGTGTGTCCGATTTATGCGATTTATTTGTGAGCAGAAGCAAAAGTAAAAGAGAAAAAAGTAAAATATGGAGTTTAAAACGAAGATATGTCCTTTGCTTTTATTTATTGTTTTTCTACGTAGCCTCCTGATGTGTATTAAATTCGTGTCGTACAGTGGTAATTATGTGTGACATTTCGGACAGTCTCATACCACTGCAAGTATTAATTATCCGCGTCATTTGTGACAGTAGAAGATTTTTAAGAACTCCCCCCTTTTATTTTTCTAGGTTAGGGACTAGCTTTCCTATTTAATGTAATGAAGTAGGTGATTTAAAAAGTTACATATTAAGTGATACAGAAATCAATGATTTCATGGCCCCAGTTTGTGCACATTTTAACTGGTTTTCAGGAAGCCTTTGGTATTACTGCCTGTCTGCCTGGATCATATTTTTTATAAGATGTGCATAAAGGTTAATTTATACATTTCGTTTTCATCTTCTTCCTCCTTGGTATTAAAGGCATGCCTGTCACAAAAGGAGTTGTTATATGCAGCTTCTTTTTTCAGGTTATTCATTAAAATGAATATGTTGGGATGTGGTGTTAGGTTCAGTCTGCTATTCCATCCTTCCACCAAATTACTGATTCTATGTCTTCTAGGTGAAGTACGCCGTAGCGTAGTGGTTGAGGCGCTGCGCTACAAACCGGAAGGTCGCGGGTTCGATTCCCGATGAGGTTTTTGAGATTTTTCAATTGGCCTAATCCTTCTGGTGGCACTATGGCCCTGGGGTAGACTCAGCCTCTAACAGAAATAAGTACCAGGAGCAATCCTGGGGGTAAAGGTGGCCGGTGCGTAAGGCTGACAACCTTATCACCTTCATGTGCCGAATGTCCAAAATCTGGGAACCTCACCTTCCTGGAACCCTCTGGGCCTCCATGGCCTGTATAGGGATCACTTTACTTTACTATGTCTTTACAGATGACGCAAGTTGTCGAGGAATGACATACTGTCGTAAATGTCCCTGTCAGAATTGACGTGGACTCGTTAATTTCTGCTTAATTTATTTTTTCATGTATGTACTGTGTCACTAAAATTCATTGATAGCCTATAAAGAGGTTCGTGCCAATTAATGGAAGTCACGTGTGATCCTACGCGGTCCGTGATCTAGAAAAGATTTAAATATGCAAATCAAATAGTTGTGCATTATATTACTGCAAATATGGCATTTGAAAAGATAACAGGAAGTCATAAAAATAAAATTTTAATAACGGAGTTTAATAAATTTGTCTTATCTTAAAAAATCCTATCTTCATACTAAGAAACTTAAACAAATCTGAGGTCAGCAAAAGAATGGAAGATGACTATAATGAAATATAGCCTACTTATAAAAACAATCATTGTGTAACATACCATAAAGGGATAGGCAGTTAGGACAATATTCAAAATGCGAGAACTTGTTCTATAACGCTAAAGCTTCAAAGATTCGAAGCCAATATTTTCACCTTGTTTTATGGAATACTGCACTAAGTTGAGTTCCACGTGGAAAACCCAGATACAGTAGTGATAGCTTTCAAAAAGTACACAATGATTCGTAGCAATCTGCTGTAAGAACGACTATCACTTATACATGTGAAACATATAATTACCGGTGCGGTAATAGTGAGGATTTCGATGTTTTTAACAAGCCTTCTATTGTTTTTACAGGTAGTACGTTTTGTACAGATAAAATGTTTTCATTTTCGTAAATGAATACAAACTCTAATTAAATGTTACTGTCTAAAAGCAAGCAAGATATGTGTAATTGTAAACACATAAATACAGAACCTGACAAGGGAATCAAGCAAAGGCTGACGTCTGGGAGCAACACGTTTAGAGCAGGCAGGACATGCAGTGCCTATTCTAATTCAAAGCATGTTTGGGCCAATAAACTGACACCCGCTTCGAATAGCCGTAAGGAGAAAATGTCAAGTAAAAACAAAAAAGACAAATGGTGATCAGTCACTTCGTAAAGTACATTTAAATTAAGTTACTCCGAAAATATAGGTATACTACTTAAAGTGACCAGGCTAGTTGTTAATACGCAATGTTATAAGTTATAACCAGCCTTCTTTTTGCTGACGATCAGGTAATTGTTCTGAAGATGGTGAAGATGTTGATTATTTATAAAATTGCAAAAGGAACACACGGGCTAAAAATAAATTTAAAGAAGACAGAGTACATGACATCAAACAAAGATGACACAGAAACAGAAGAATTTAATTTTCCCCCATTATTGTGCACAATAAAATAATGGTTCGGGTCTTTCCAAAACTTTTTTTGTTCGACCATAATATAATACGCTTATTATATCTGACGTAACAGTAGCAAAATGATACCCATCGCCATACATATCTTAATTACAACACAGGTGTGATAATGATTATTAACGAACACGGAACGATCTTGAAACCTCGAGAACAGCAAACGAAACTGCGTAATAAATAACCTGTATTTAAAATCAAATCAATTCTGTTCATGTTAATTTTAATAGGCTATTATGCTAAATTTAGTTCACTTCGTGTGTTTTTAATGTACGCTTTTGACGTTATCAAGAGACGCCCAGCAGCCACCATGCCTTGCAGCCTGCCATTTACCAGAAAAAAAAACGAGAACTATTAACGTCTGTCCAAGAGTAGTTAGCTTCATCCATTATGAGGTAAAACCCTAAAATTTAAACATTATACGAAACAAGCAAAGCATATTGTACCATTATAGGCTAACCGTCAGTTTTATCATCCTCAACCAAATATATATCAAGTTCTGGATGATCAGGAAATATCGATGACTATCACAAAAGTAAATTTTGTGAAAATCGGTAAATACGATACCGGAAGGGTGAAATATATAAAATGTAAGATAGAAGCTAAAGGGACCATGAACGATAAGATACCCTTGCCCTTGGCCTTGTTATGTTAAGTTTATCGGGAAGGGTAGCGGACGCGACTTGGATATTATGAATATCCGGCAGTCTAAGAAACGGATTTTCCAAAAAGAGTGATAATTGCGTCCTTCAGTTCTAGGTTTTCATGGGAAGTAGCCTACTGATAGAGGATCAAATCGGTTGACCGTAAGCCCTGCTTAATGAATCGATCTGGAGCTTAACTCGAAAATCGATTTAAAAAATAACTTATTTTCTTTTTATCATAATTGCAATTACCACTGATTTAAAAAAAATCATTCTGGCACTTTGTTAAATCAGTTTACCTGGTTTTACTATTATTATTATTATTATTATTATTATTATTATTATTATTATTATTATTTTCCAAGGCTGTTTGTCCCCTACATTATTAAAAATTTACATAGGTTACGAGAATGAAGTATGAAATGCGGAGAAATGGGACTTCAGGTTAGAGAAAACTAGCCTTTTTGCTGACGATCAGGTAATTGTTCTGAAGACTGTGAAGATGTTGAATATTTAGAAAATTGCAAAAGGAACACACAAAGTACGGGCTAGAAATAAATTTAAAGAAGACAGAGTACATGACATCAAACAAAGATGACACAGAAACAGAAGAATTTAAAATGCAAAAAGTTGAGAATTTCAAGAATCTGGGATAGGTCGTACGGTTGGATGGATCTCAGAACGTAGGCCTATATGTCAAGGGGAAAGGATATTTGTAATATTAAATAAGATGAAGATGCGATGGACAAAGGACATGGGAGGAGTAAAATTACTTAAAATTGGAATGTATAATTATTAAGTATTGTTTGGTTGAGGGAAACAACAACGTTGTGGAAAGAAACCCTAAGAAGGAAAATTATTATTATTATTATTATTATTATTATTATTATTATTATTATTATTATTATTATTATTATTAACTGACTTCGAACAAATTCTTTCACGTTATGGATCACATCTAAAACGTGACATAAGACTAAAATATTTGCAAAATATTTATTTAGTAAATAAGCACTAAGCAAGAATCAATATAATGAAATAATTGACATATATCGAAAAACTCTTCGTAAATGCCTTGAAGCCATTACAAATAAAATGGTCTGTGTACAGATCAACAGAATTTACAGCAACTTGAACAGCGTGTCCAGCACTCGGGCTGGTAGTGTCGGTGTAATATAATATTATTGCCTAGTAATTACAGACTGGTTGCTGACAAATGGCTGGGAATATCCTAGTGGAAACGCTTCGTTGCATGGCTCTTTCTTATCAGTCTCTGCGAATATTCGAGGTGCAGGTTGAATCAACACTACAGCTTATAGCCTTATACTCAACCTTCACATACCACGTTTAGCTTCTAATCGGTATGAAATGGGATTTACGTGCAAAATATGTAAATATGTTATGATAACGGTGTTTAAACGTTATAATAAATTTTCTTGATGCCACTTGTTTTCTGTCACTATGGGCGTAAGTTATAGTTGGGAAAATCAACACTGGTGTATCAACAAATTTTGCCCGTGCTAAGATAATTGAATCGGCTAAATGAAATCGATCATCCCAAAAATGTAAACATTTTCAGGAAATTACACATTACACAACTATACATAAATTATATGAATATATAAAAGTCTATATTAGCATAATGATAAAATATTGCATATATCAAACAGTAAAATAGCCGATTATAGTCATATGCACTGAAACATAGGGTAGACTCAGCCCAACAATTTAATTTTCTGAAGTGTTTTCAAGAACCTTCCTTACATCAAAATTATGGTTAGGAATATAGGGGCTATTTTCATTGGAAGAAATTTGATGTGTAACACTCAAATAACTTTCTCTACCTAAAGTATGAGTGACAGACTACAACATTCCAAATTGCCTAAAGTCTCTTGTATATAAGTTTATAAGCAGAGAAAGAATGCTCTACAGAGAGAAAGGTTAGAGGGATATAGCTGAATTTACGTTTTTCTTTTCAATTTCAACAAGGACTCCTCCCCCCCCCCCCCCATTCATGGCTAGTTTCACTTGGCTCAGCACTGACAAGCTAGAGTTTTTCTTAACACTATCCCAATTATCTCTTATCATAACCCCGAACTTCCCCGTCAATGGGCTATTTCACGTTATTCTCGGCTTCAACTTCACTTAAATAGATGCAACATAAAAGGCAGCAGAGCATATCTGAATAATGACAGTTTTACGTTAATTACGATTATAACTGATATTAGACACTACCGGTATTTCACATACTGAGAAGTTAAAAAAGTTCACAAATAATTTAAAATTGTTGAGTTTGTGACTTTTATTTTTGCAAATACTCTTAACATTTTTGTTTAAATTACATATAAAATGTTGTTAAAATATATGGAAATAGGAACATAGGCATTAAAAACTTATAGTAGGCTATGAATATTCCTGCTACTGACCGCAAAGAATATAGAAAACTAAAACTGTATCCTTTTTCTTCGCGTTTGTAGTTTACTACGGTAGACTGTTCAACGCCGTAAGAAAAGTCTGGAAAAAAACAAATATAAGGTGCACTCTTCGCATGAGATATATCCCCCCCCCCCACCCACCCTCAGTGAATCAGTTCCTTTTATACCACGATCTAGCGAATTCTTCGAGGTTGAACAGGCTGACAAACCGTTGGGTACAAGGCAAACCTATGGGTACAAGGCACTTACTCTCGCATTTTTAATATTTGGTACAAGGGGCACTCTCGAATTTTTAATATTTGGTACAAGGGGAACTCTCGTAATTTTAATGTTTGGTACGGTCGGGAGTGTCGGCGACAATATACAAGGATACTTGGTACCTTGCTTCGCTGAGAAACAAAATGTGAATATCGAGTGGGCGGAGCTTAAAGTGCACCTTGTATTTGGTTTTCGCCAAAAGTTTTATGAAACAATAAATCTTACCCTGGTAGAAATATTGTTTAATATTGGTATCTTATTAAATTTACTACACAATCATTTATATACTACTGTACTTAGAATTCTAATGTTCGGTTTCAATTAAGTTCAAGTAACTATATAACGTACAAGTTTTTTCTTTGTTCTGGATCCGTATGGTCACCTGGATTCCCCGGCAGATGACTTTAATTAAAGTATTTCTCTCTCTTTAACGGGGTAAGCTACCGCCGTAATTACTGTTATTTTATGAAATAGGCTACAGACAGGTTTACGAATCAGGTCTATTCACGTTGATAGTACCGTAGCAGCAATAGCAATAAAGTTTCTTTCTATTCTAAAAACTCTAAGTTAATTAACAGGGCAAGGCATTTTACGATTTTGCAATTTTTTAATATGAAGATTGTAAGGTAGCTCGAATGTATATAAATCTGTAACACGAATTAATTTATTAAATAAGGCCAATTTGTTCTGGTAGTATTTTGCATTTTACGTCATTTTCAAGAGATAGGTCATTTTTTGACGTTTTCGACACTTCTTATAGTTTATAAAGTAAAATGTAACAATGTTAAAAGTAAATAACGTCCACATGAAACAAAGCAGATTTGCAGCATACTTCATTTCCAAGAAAACCTCCAACGGAGGTACAAATCATCACTTTCAGACAACAGACAATCGTTTACATTTGAGAGCATAAGGGTAATACACGTAGCCCGCAACCTCCCCTTCCACTCAAGAATTAAAAAAGACTTGAATCAAACATAATACTTCACAACTATAAATAACAAAATATTTCATAATAAAAAAAGACCCTTGCACCAAAAATCATATTAAACAATTATAGGAGTAGGAGTGGAGGACTCGGGGCGACATGTTTTACCTTTTTCCCCGTTTGAGAATCTCTGCCATGTATTTGTCCTTTATTTCAACTTAATTCATTGTAAACAGCTATTGTAAATTGTGATCCAGCAATAAAGAATTATTGATTTTTTTGTTTTTTTGTTTTTTTGTTTTTGCTATTTCATTTTAAATGACATCTATTTACTAAGTGACAATCCAAGGGCATGCCAATTTGGACACAACAGTTTATTTTTAACAAAGTAAGAACCATTAACTTTTGTACTTAGTAACAAAGTAAGAGTGTTTTGTTTTGTAATTTTAAATTAAACACTACCATCCAATAAACTGCTCTCTTAAATCAATTCATTACCTGTAAAAAAAAACTATTTACAAGAAATAATGGATAATTTATAGATTTTTTTAAATTTGTGTAGTTTTTAAACTGTATAGGCCATAAATACATCCTTATTTTGCATTTTCGCTAATTTTTGGTCATTAAATGCCTTGCCCTATTAATTACACATCTAAAAAATATGGACTCCACCCACTTTTCGAGAAAAAAAAACCAAACATATACTAACACAATTCTTCAATTTCAGGATGAAATGCGCAGTGGTTTTGTTCGCCCTGCTGGGTACAGCTGCTTGCGGCATACCAGGCATACCAATAAATCCAGCAGATTTGATTCGGGTGGCAGGACTGTTCGGCTGTCGACTCAATGGGAAAGACGGCCAGATTGACCGTGAATTTGCGCGCGTTATTTTGGGCTTCGGAAATCCTGCGAACGTACAGAAGTGCATGATAGGCTGTATGATTGGCTGGATGAACACCGCTAACAACTTTGTCATGTTCGAGACAGGAATCGACATGGTGCCCAACATAGGCCTACCTTGGAAGAAACTAGGCGAGTGGCAAGGTAACTTACGAGGATGCATAAAAAGCGCACTGGTTGCAGGCAGAAAGTGCACTATTGTTCCAGACTTGATGAAGTGCATGGCAAGAGCCGAGGAAGACAACGCGCGGCTTAAATACCAGAGCTTTCTGCAAGGTATGTTTCCCTGGATGCCTTGTTGGGACTATCTCAAGACAAATGTACCTATCTTTAAGCTTATAAACAATGTAGCCAATAAGTTGAAAGACGGTTTCATACAGAAAGTTGAAGAAGCCCTTGGATTCATCCGCCCTAAGGTCGGCGTAACAAATCTTCCACTTGTTATCGACAATACCACTCAGCCTGTGTTTGGACCACAGTTACCAACGCAATCTCCTGTTCAAGCTCCCCAAGAAGAGGGGACTCAACTACCTTCAGCAAGTCCTCCGAACGACGCCCTCAAACCACCAGCGACTAGTGACGCATCGACGACATAGCCTAGTCCAGGACTAAATCAGGTTAAATACAAATTGCTGTGAACCAATTGTGAAATATTTATAAAGCTCGTATAAGTATGTTACAAATTATTTATTATTATGAAAGCAGACAAAGAGACCCCACACACTTTTCCAGCTTGAAAGACATATACATTTTAATGAGCAATAGTTACGTTAAAGTGTTGTGAACAAAAGTGTTACCTAGATGGATCTAGTCAGTTTAAGGGAACCCAATGGTGAAATTTGTTTCTTATAATTTTCCATTAACTAAACTGAAATATTTACTCTAGGTCAGTGATGGACAAAATACGGCCCGCGGGCCAGATGAAGCCCGCGACAGGAAAGGAGAAAAATATAGCCTATTTCTAACTCGATTGATTTTCCTTCTACTGCATGATTCCATGGAAAATTTTAACAAAACTTCAAGACTTTTAGCATTGAACAAGCCTTGGACATTTTTATTATTCCATTTACTATGCACTGCAGACAGTAAAGCAGGGCATTCGGCATAAACTAGTTGAGTTGCAAAGTAATACTCAATTGTTGTTTCTTAACGTCTCAAAACTCGAATTCTACAAATCCTTACAGAAATCAAGTTTTCAGAATTTGATTTTTCGTGCCCAGAAGGAAATTGCCATGTTTACACCTTCATACGTGCAACGGGCTATGAAAACGTATGGGAAGTACAGTTACAGTTCCATTAATCGTATACGTCATATATGAGTAACAGACCAAATAGATCTGAAAATTGTACCCTTTCAGCATTTCATTAACTATTTCGGCCCGCCTTGTGAAATTTTTCTGTAAATTGGCCCGCTCCCATAGAGGTTTGCCCATCACTGCCCTAGGTAGTTCACAAGCGTCAGAAGTATCCTGCGAAGTACAAATCAAATGTATCAAATATATGCTTTTTAAAATTATCTTTATATGTCAATAAACTGTTCATATAAATGCCAAAAAAAATCAGATTCTGATAATATTCTTATGTTCTATCTATTAATTTATAGAACTTTTATGAATATTTTGCGCTCTTTTGTTTAGTAGGAAAAGTATTGACTTTAAAATTGTTTCCCTTTCCACTTTTAAAATGTTATAATGCTGAATACTTTACAAAATACAAGGATTACTGTTTTCATTTTATTTTTGATAAATACACTGATTTTTTGAATGAAATTGCTTAAATGCTTCACAGGTAAAATTATTCTGAACAATGGGCAACGCACAAAAATGATTAGCGAGATAACTAAGTTTGAAAGTTAGATTTTTTTTTTTACCAATTATTACTGACCTCGCACACCACTTAAGGCATCTCATAACGGCTGTATTGTGACTCAAAGATAAGAAATGAGTTTAATTTACAAAAAAGAGGACATACAAACATTTATAAAAATAACAAAACAAACATAAATAACTTTTTAACCCACTCTCATGAAATCACCATTGGTTTCCCTTAAAAACGAATTCTACAACAGTATTTCGGGAACACTATTTGCACATTTAAGTGAGATGAAACATTTTAGATTTACAATAAAATCAGGTAAATTGATATAACAAAGTGCCAGAATGCTTTTTTAAAAATCTAATTAATAAAAGGAAATGTTTGTCTGTCTGTCTGTAGGCTACGCGATGTCCAGCGAAATCTACTGAACGCAGAGATCTAGATGGACTGAAGGCTGGCCAATTGCACCTCGAAGCCGAATTTTATATTTTCGCTTTCGTTCTCGAGTTACGAGTGAAAAACTGATAGAAAACGTGTATTTTTTTTCGCTATCGAAGCAGGTGGTTTTGCCTTCTTTTGTCAAACTTTGATCGATTTGGATGGTTTAATTCGATTATCATTATGCAGGGGTTTTCTGGACCAGGGAACTCGAATTTGTGGTCGTTTTTCCCAAGCTGCGCTTTCTACTGTGGAATGCACTTCAGAGCCGGTTTTTAGCTGTTTCATTAATTATTAATAACTTAGTTTAGACCTATGAATGTTTGGCATGCAAGTGTTTAATGTTTTAATTATTTTGCTCTTAATTTTTAATTAATTATCGTGGACGAAGCCGCGGGGAGCTGCTAGTCAATGATAATTGCAATTATTATAGGCCCATGCAGAAAAGAAGTAAGTTTTGTAATAGGCTAGATCTTCGAGATAAGCTCCAGATCGATTCATTAAGCAGGGCTTGCAGAAAAATAAGGTCTAAAGTTTGATTCTTAACCTTAATTCATACTCGTATACACTAATATAAGAGATTCTTAAAATATGTCAACATTTCACAAAATGCCCCGGAAATAATATTAATGGTGCAAGTATAGGTCTACGATTCGCTGACATGTTTGTTTCAGGTTTAAAGCAGCCGTAGGCCTATAGGTTATGAATGAATTCAAGTCAATCTGAAATCAATCAATTACATTAGGTCTATTGCTTGCACAGAAGCGCTTAAGAAAAATACATTAAAGTATAATGTACATATTGGTACCATACATTTCGATAGATTGCAGCTGTGTTTAATTATATTCAACGCCCAGATAAGAGATCGACTATATAATACGTTATGTTTAGGTTATTGTGAGCCATTCTGGTACCTTTAAATTTTACACTTACTTTAAGTACTTGAATCGCGTCTGGTGGTAAACGAACCATAACTTGTCAACCGCTGAAGTAATGGATAAACTTATCTTTCCACGGCCAAGGAATTCATCTTCTATTTTTGGGAACGGAACCTTGCCATGTATCGCTCCACTGTTTGTTTCATCACTAAATTCTATTGTAAGGGATGCTTTGAATTTAGGGCAAATTAAGCTATGTAAATATTTACTATCGAGAGCTATTTCGATAAGGGCTTGTATAAATGAATGCAGAATTAAATAAAACAAACCCTATAAATATTAATATAAAGAATGTTACCAAACTCTATGCCCGAACTGCTAGGGATGATGGGAAAAGGTAATCTGCGCTATTCTACCTTTTCCCCAAACTACACGATGTAAACTGCGTCACCGACATATGTAAACTGCGCCACGACATATGTAAACTGCGCCACGACATATGTAAACTGCGCCACGACATATGTAAACTGCGCCACGGCATATGTAAACTGCGCCACGACATATGTAAACTGCGCCACCTATATTTAAATGGCGTTACCGTCATACTAACGCACTAACATTTTCCTTCCCACTTCTCCAGACTTAGGACTGGCTATGAAATCGGGACCACTAAAAGAAAATGTACCCAATGACTCTGAGACTGAAAAAACACAAGTGAATGACTCGTTAGTGAGATTGTGTTTTGATGTGCTTCGCTAGAGAAAAGTTGTTACCAACCTAAAGATAGAGCAGATAAAGCACTCGTTACCAACATACATAGAACGGTAACAGACAAGTACGCTCCCATCATCTCATGTGCAAAAAATTGTTACTGATTAGAAACGAACATTCGCATATTAGGTCTAACTTGTTTTTGGTTTATAACTACTGCCGCAACCTACATATCTCCGTGGCGCAGTTTACATATCTCAATTTTATTCTATTTCAAATTCGTTGTCAACCGTGGCGCAGATTACATACACCCAGGATGATAGAGGAGACTAAAACAAACTTATTTTGTTAGGGAACCATGGATCGAACACTCATTTTGAGCCTCATTTTAATGCCTTGCTATTGGCGCGGCAATGAGATCCATTGTACTAATTTTGAACGTTTATTGATATCGAACGCCAATTTTCATACTAAAATAAGGAAAATATGTCAAATTGCTTTAAACTTAGTTACACGCGATAACTTCCTCTCATCTCGTACTAGTTTCACATGTTCAGTATTCAACCAATATGAGTTTCCGATCCATGGTTCTCTAAGAAAATAAGTTTGTTTTGGCCTCCTCTATCATCCCTAGCAGGATGGACATTGATTTTTTTAATATCCTGTATATAATAAACTATTCCTCTCTCTCTCTCCCTCTTTCTCTCTCTATTCAATGTTTTAGCAAAAATAGCAAATCAAGTTAGTTAATTAATCCCCTTTGCCGCTAGATAAATTAACACCCAACTTCTTGCTAGCACGATATTTTAAGTACTTTTGACTGTATACTGATAACGGTATACAATCATAACTATTCTTTCTCTCCCCCTGCGGTCAGACGAAAACAATGAATCACAAGTTATGTAACAGGAATGTATTTACTAAACTAATGTGCAAATAATTCTGCAAACAGAGACAAAAAAACATTATGTTGAACAATGCGATTACAACGCTACAATGTCTCACGTTTCCTTATTACACCTCATCAGCACAGTACTGTGATTATGCGTCAAAGCAAATCGCAATTCGTAGCAAATTCCTGACTTTATATCAAGTAAATATTTTATGCACATCTCAGTATCCCTCAATTTGTAAACAATGGCGACTTCCTCGAATATAACACCTTATAAACAAACTAACGCTGTACATTCTTTTTCAAACTTCTCAGATTTATCACGTAATAGAAGAGCTGATTAATATATGAAGGTCTTTGACATATTTTAAGCAAATACAAAATCATACAAGTACAGTAGAGAATAACACAAAAATAAGCTACTTTATATTCAAATTAGCTTTCTTTCGATTAAAATAACAAGAAATTAAACTTTGGGAATGAAATAATAAGTTAAGATCACATGTTTAAGACATTTTGAATATCTTCAGTTACAAAAAACTCTGACGTGAAACACATTAACTTCCTCTGCCCAAATAAAAGTTTTGCCTCTTGTTTTATAATATATTATGTATGACATTATCTTCATGTAAACTGGTTGCGAAAATGAAGAGAATGCTTGTTTCCACAAAGCAACGGTTTTCCGAAGGATAAATGACCTGCAGTCCTATCATATTGGAAAAATGGTTAAAATGATCACAAAGTTTTAAAACTATCACTTCACGCAACTTCCTTCTTTTTTTATGGACTCTTCTCCGTTGTGAGTTCGCTAAGCACGGATATTTAGGTTTATTTTAACAATGAAAATAAAATAATACGTTAAGATCACATGTTTAAGACACTCTAAATACCTTCAGTCACAAAAATTATTTAGGCTACTAATAAAAATAAGTCATGAAATTATTATGTTACTGTCTAGCGGTGAGCGGAAGGCCGAGCTGGTGGCATAGTGGGGGAAAGACAGAGACAGTAAATGCAAGTGTATGGTAAGGTAGTGGGGGAACATTAGCTCGGCCTTCGGCTCGCCGCTAGGCAATACTTAGCAATGTGCAGGCAAATGTGAGGGTGTGAGGAACCAAGGACTTTATAGTGTTCGATAATACTGTAAAATCGATAAATACTGCCTACTTGCAATACAGGATACAGCGGTAAATGAATTTTTGTGCAATAATTCGCAGCCAGACGGATCTATTAGCAAACCCTGGAATCTCCACTTTGAAAAAATCGAGATACTAATGAATGGTAAAAGTTAAATGCATTTCCTACTACATGTTTAGTTTAAGTGTTGCAAATCCGAATCCACTTTATACATAAGGGAGAAAATCAGATTTGCAACACATTCACTAAGCTTGTAGTAGGAAATGTATACAACCTTAACTGTTCCTAAGCATCTCATTTTTTTAAAGGTAGAGATTGACGGCTTTGCAAATAGACCCCAACATTGATGATTTAGTTCCAATCGATTAATTCCGCGTAGGCTCATTACTAGTACGGAAATTACAGCATAGTCTATATATATATATCTAATATATAAAGTCGAATGTGTGTTTGTGGATATGTGGGTAAGTATGTTTGTTCCTTATACAAATCTACATTTCTTCGCCAATTTGTACAAAATTTTGCACACATACCCAGTTAAGCCCGGGAAGTAACGCGGTCAACATTAAAATTGAAATAAATCAGTCCTTCCCTTGAAAATTATATAATTTCTGAGAATATTATACTGAAAAAAAAGAAATGCTGTTCAGTTGTCAAGACAACAGAGTATTGTTTACAAAGTTCACATGGGGCTCTGGACACTACATAATATTGGACTTTAACGAATTCTGATGCTAACGATTTGCAAAAATATTTCTTGAAGAATAAATTCCACGAAAATAAAGCACATTGTAATGCAGTCACATAACTTTCTCTACCCTCGACACAAGAAATATTTTCTCACTTAACATTTTGATGTAGAATAAGAGGTCGTATTGCAGGGATAACTTAAGTGTGTGAGTATGCTATATCAGAAGTAGGTAAACAATCCTTTCCGCTTATACGTTATCCATAGCTGTATGCTTTGTATTAGTTGAGAAATAGGGATGTTTATCATAGGCCCTAAGCATGGGAAGGAACATTTTGAGTCCTATGCTCGCAGTATTTTATGTCCCGGGTTTTAGGGGAGGAAAGTATGAGTGTGATAAATCGTTTTCTTCATTTCAAGTTTTACATACGGTACATCTCTATATATATAAAAGGCTTTGTCCTGACTGACTGACTGACTGAATGACAGGAATCAACGTACAGCCTAAACTATAACAGGTAGAGACTTGGAATTTTGACAGTACCTTCGTTTCATAATGTAGGTGCTCACTAAGAAAGGATTTAGAAAAATTCTGATTTTAACTGACAAAAATTAAATGTTTTTGAAAATACTTAACCCCTTTTTACACAGAATTATCACACAAATTCACAGAACATATTGTTGCCAGTTGAATCAGGTGGGTTTGGATTAAATGAAATGGATGTTTGACAAATTAGAGAAGGTATCATTATAATTCATATCATCTGTATTAATAAAAGGAATTGTCCTCGATGTCCAGCGAAATCTACTGACCGCAGAGATCTGAAATTTTAAACATAGGTAGGCTGAAGGGTCGGAAAATGCACCTCCAAGCCGGAATTTTAATTTTAGTTTTCGTTCGTGAGTTATGAGTGAAAAACGGGCAAAAAACGTGCATTTTGTGCGTTTTCAAAACATAAGTTTTCATGAGAATATTATAGGAGAAAAATTCCTCCGGCACTGGGTTTTGAACCCAGGACCTTTGGCTATTCGCGCCAATGCTCTACCAACTGAGCTAAGCCGGAGCTCAATTCACAGCGCCAGATGGAACTTCTCTCCTATGACTGATTGCCCTAATGGTCTACCTCACAGACAGACAAGTTATGTCATATGCAGTACTGTGAGGCACACTAAGTAGTGATTTTTGTGACCGGGCTCCCACTGTTATTGTACAGTTAACATTCAAGATAGATATATAAGCATTCATGAGCCACAGATTATTGTCTCTGTTGGACACTACATGAGAATATTATAGGAGAAAAATTCCTCCGGCACTGGGACTTGAACCCAGGACCTTTGGCTATTCGCGCCAATGCTCTACCAACTGAGCTAAGCCGGAGCTCAATTCACAGCGCCAGATGGAACTTCTCTCCTATGACTGATTGCCCTAATGGTCTACCTCACAGACAGACAAGTTATGTCATATGCAGTACTGTGAGGCACACTAAGTAGTGATTTTTGTGACCGGGCTCCCACTGTTATTGTACAGTTAACATTCAAGATAGATATATAAGCATTCATGAGCCACAGATTATTGTCTCTGTTGGACACTACATGAGAATATTATAGGAGAAAAACATGAGAATATTATAGGAGAAAAAATTTTCTCCTATAATATTATCATGTAGTGTCCAACAGAGACAATAATCTGTGGCTCATGAATGCTTATATATCTATCTTGAATGTTAACTGTACAATAACAGTGGGAGCCCGGTCACAAAAATCACTACTTAGTGTGCCTCACAGTACTGCATATGACATAACTTGTCTGTCTGTGAGGTAGACCATTAGGGCAATCAGTCATAGGAGAGAAGTTCCATCTGGCGCTGTGAATTGAGCTCCGGCTTAGCTCAGTTGGTAGAGCATTGGCGCGAATAGCCAAAGGTCCTGGGTTCAAGTCCCAGTGCCGGAGGAATTTTTCTCCTATAATATTCTCATGTAGTGTCCAACAGAGACAATAATCTGTGGCTCATGAATGCTTATATATCTATAAGTTTTCAGTTATACATTTCAATGTCAAATCAATTACAGTTGGCTTTGTCTATTTTTGTCATACCTTGAAAATAAAACTTTCGCGATCGCTTGAATGTTGTAAGCCCTAAATATGGTCAAACGTTGTTTTATTTGGACGAATCTCACTATACAGAGGTTTTCTGGGCCAAGAAACTCGAATCTGAGGTCGCTTTTACCAGACGATGCTATCTAATCGTGGTATGTAGTCCACGTGATTTAGGTGTTAATAAATATAATGATTTTACTATTATGCTCTTAATTTTTAATTTTTGAAATAATTATCGCGGGCGAAGCCGCGGGCACATGCTAGTATTATATAAGCACCTAGAGCAGGTATGGGCAACCTTTGGAAAGATGCGGGCTAAACTTTACGATATTTATGAGGTCGCGGGCCGTAGATAATAAGTAGTTGTAAAAAAATAATAATGATACGGTTTTTTTGTATTTATAAAGTATAATGCTAAAGTTACATGATTGAGAACAATATCGAACTGATTAGGTATTTTCTTACAATCGGCAGAAATTAATGAGAAGCTTGAGCTTGAACTTGAGAAACAAGATAATCAATGTTGGCATCAATCCCATTAATATACAAGCGCAGAGTGTTTAAACATTTTCATCTGTAAGTCTGGTTCGATACTTTGATTTAGGCCTATTGCAGCATTTTTCTAGCGCTGACCGGAAGGAACACCCTCGTAGTTCAGGCTTTTGTTTCCCCCCTCTCACTCTCTTGTTGGCGAGAACAGAAAATTTTTACTTTTTCGAGCGTGATTTTAAAATGTTCCGCTGGCCGGATCAAAAGTCGGGGCGGGCCGGGCGTTGCCCATATATGACCTAGAGTATCAAAATCGAAAGTCCTCCATAAGTTAATTTCAAATTGCAAAACACAAAGCCCGGGCGACGCCGGGCCTTTTCAGCTAGAAATTCAACATTTCTCTACAAATAGACAATATAGGCCTACCGGGGGTGCGGAAAAAACAATGTGCAGAAAATTGTAGAGTAGAAAGGCAATACCAAACTAAGCATTTCGAAGGTAAGAAGAAAGGGTCCCAGATGCAAATCTGACTTAATTAACATCTTCATTTGCGAGTCACAATGAAATGTAACTCACAAAAGTGTTACATACTGTCTCCACTAATTAATACAGGTACACAAAGAGTAATTTCAACATTGCATGCACGTACTTATTGATGTACTGTCCAACACGTCATACAAAATGCACAATGGAGAAAGTCAAATGTTGGTGCATACTGGAATTCACGTTAGAAGTTCAAAACAGTTCGAACTGAAAAATCAAATGCTTTTGCTCCATGTTCAGTTACAGAGAAATGTCCCAAATGTAAACAAACAATTCTTCTTCCTTAATTAACGTCAACATGCCGTTACAGATGTTCAATATGACCATTAGTTTCATCCTGGAAACAACTTAGCTGTTCAGCAAGGATCGTCGTGTTGCAATAGCCTACACCAAGAGTGATCTGAAGTACTTTTGCTGCTGCCATAATGTGACCTACTAGGTCTTAGGGGCCCTCAACTGGGATGACATAAATTGTACTATGCACAGTCCCGAGAGGAAAAATCCAGCGGTGTCAAGTCAGGCGACCATGGAGGCCACCGCGTTGGTCTGTAACAAGACGGACTTTACGTTGACCCAGGTAGCACAGTGAAATAGCTTCTGCGACCTATCCCTCCTATCCTTCAAATGCATAGTTTGGTACTGCAGCTCTACTCTACAGTTTTCTGCCCATTGTTTTTCCGCACCTTGAAAATATGAATATCTATATTGAATTTTAGTACCAACGATAAACGTTCAATAAATAACACGTATTTAAGCCTATGAAGCAATTTCCATACTAGTAATGAGAGGTAATTTTTAATGTCTGATAGGAAATTTAAAAAAAATCAATAGCGGTATATTCTGTGGAACCCCTTATACTGACTACTTCTGTGTTGACGCAAGTACCTGCGTAACTCCTATAAGGTATGAAGAGCAACTGCACTTTTAGAATAATTCGTAATAGGACATTGTCCGTTCAAACGTTCCACTTTAAAACATGCCAATGTAAACCATTTACGAGTATCTTCTCATGCCTGACACCTGTGAATACCTTATACTGTACTTTAACATCACGCCAACTGATTCTAGATTTTGAAAAGTAGAATGGCGCGCGACTCAACAAAGCAGAAGGCGCCGCGACGCCGGGATCGATCAAGCTCTAAGATGGGGTCAATCAACCCACAACACAATAAGAACACCAAAATAGAGTGCTTGTAATCATCGAAGATTTTAATCTCAGCCATGTTCCATTCACAGAAGTCAGGTTACTAGTCTTCCATTCATAAGTAAACATCTATTTTCCTGTTCACGCTTTCTCCAGCACATGTGGCTGGGAACTGGAGGAGGCATGAATACTGTCCTCTTTTGGCTTAACTCAGGTGATGACTTTGGATCTGCATAGCTCAGAGATGGGCAAAAATAATAAGTGACGTGACAACAGTTTGAACGAATTCTTGTAATAAACTTTGTGTATTAGAGTCCCCATTGGGTTAAAATACAATATTATATTTCGTAATGCCGTAAATGTCACAACGGGTAAGTGCTCGTAATTTACGATCTTTGTATCGTTTGTATAGTTTTACTGCGGATTTGTCTAAATCGGGTTTGGAATATAAATGATACTTGGATAGAAGACGTCATCCGTTAGTTGTGTACGCACACAGATATATTTACAACCTGGTTCAACTTCGAAAACAAAAAATTGTTCATGTACGTAAGCTGCTCCAAACATAGGTAACGCAACTGCTGCAAAACTACGTTCTTTCGAATACTTCGTATCTGAAAATGACACTCAAAGTTCTTGCCTGTTTTACCTACCAATTTAATAGCAGTACTATTTTTCAGTAATAAGTTTCAATCATAGGCGTCGACTTTGGGGAGAGGCAAAAAAGTGAAAAACGGCAAGGTGATGATCATAAACAGACCCATCGAAAAATCCAGTCAGGAATTCTTAGTAAAGATTTTCAATTATATACGCCTAGGCTGTCCATTCGTCCCGTTTTTCCCGGGACAGTCCTTGTTTTTGACAAAATGTCCCCCTGTCCTGAAAGTTTTATTGGGGACACTCAAAATGACCCACTTTTTTGTGATTGTGATTGACAAGTGTATTTCACTCTAATTAAAGTTACAACAGTGAAGGTCTTGCTCATTGTCAAAACATACTTTAGCGGAGTAATATGTGCTGACTCTTTATGATAAATTATAAGAAAAAAACGCACTTCTTGATAGAATAAAAGATCTTGGATAAAAGTGAAATGTGCAGTGACAATGAGGCATCTATTTCTGTGGAATAAATTACCTACACCAATCTGTAGAAGAAATTTAAGAAGTCGTTGGAGATAATTTATGTGCATGAGACAAAGGTGATTTGTAAATATTCCCCAAATTTTGTGAATGAAATTTTTGTCCCCTTTTCTCCTTAACTGTCTCAGGTTAAAAAAAAAAATTAAAATGTCCCTTTTTTATATAATCCTATACATAATTATGCATAATTTTTATATAAGCATTATATGGATACCCTAGCCTAGGCCTATAATTATGCATAGAATCCAAGTGGCCTGAACACATTTCACTAATTGCAATGCAGGAAAATAAAATGACTGCTGTTTCATAGTTGGATTTTTCATAAATTTAATTCGCCAAAACTTCCTTTAGCTGATAAGGCGAATATATGTCCCAGACAAAGCACTCAGCCCCTCTCTTGCAAGATAATTCTAACCAGGAACCCCCAAGTCTCTATGTTAAGGTGTAGAGGCAGTTGGAGCAGTGTCGCTTCTATCAATGCGGCAGCCAGGGAATTGGTATTTTGGCCCATCGTGTGACTCAAAGTGCACGACTGGACCTGCAATTTGCAGTTTGTATGTGTTTGTGCTGCTCGCATGGGCTTGAGGAAGGAGCAGTGACTTAGCGAGAACACGTAAGTCCTATCAATCTGGGCCAATAATGAACAAGGGAATGTAAATTCAGTGTCCTGCTGACTACTCTACCCAGGCCAACTTTATTAGAGCAAATAAAGATTAAAAATAATTTTAAACCCTTCCCTTAAGTCTAGGGACCATGAAAACTATGTAGAAATTTTCCAAATTTAAAATATATTGTAATGATTGCAAAAGGTAGTCTTTCTTTGAAATTTACCAGGATAATACAGGAGATCTGTCCACCCATTTATCTCCTCTAGGATATTATGACTTAGGCCTTAATTCAGTTTTATAATTTCCATGTAAAGGATATCAGAACTAAGGAGAATAAGATACTGGGCTAGCCCAATGGGTGCCTATGTCAAGAAGTGATATCCTGTAGAAAACTTTATTTCCAGTAACTCAGATTCTGAACAAATTCCTACTGGATGAATAGGCAGTACCTGGAAAACTACAAGAACTATTGATTTGCTGGTAAACCGTGTAAAAACTAAACTCCGTGGCGTGACATCCCCGAAGAGACAAGGCCTACCACCCGACCGCTGCGTCATCTACCTATAGGCAGATGGCAGGATTGGGGGGCATGTGGTCAGCATGCCTACACCCACGGCCGTTAATGGTGGTTTCCATGACCGGAAACCGTGTAAAACCGTATAATAATATTCACCAAGAGAAATAAAGTAATTTTCATTAAATAATGCATTTAATAAACTAAAATAAATGTATTACAGTATTTCCATCACATATTCTGTGTTTAGCATTTCAGTTCACAGATTAAGCTGCTAAAAAAGAAGGGAGAGAAAAGCTTACACTCAGTGTCCCAATTTGAAATTTTCTCTTGCAGACAAAAATAAGGTGCTCAATCTCCGTTATTTTATGAAAGCAAAAAAATAGATCAGTAGTTTGTAAGCAAGAGCAAAAAAAATTACTTCAAGCACAACTGAATTTTTCTACATACAGAGATGGTAAATTTCATGTTTTACCCTGCAATCAAGTTGCGAAATACAGTTCCATCTGTTCCATGTACAGTTGTAGAAAAGTTATTTTTAACTCATTAATGTAGATTTTTCTCTTAAATAATGTTTTCAAAATTAAAAGCTATGATTATTATATTTTTAAATAGGGCTTACAAACAACTATAATAATGATAGTCCAAACAAAGCAGTCAAAATCACCATGTATGATGTACATCAAGTTGTGAGACCATGTAAGGGTTAAACTTTAACTTGTTATTTTTCACCTTACACGCTCCTTATTTATTATTTATGGCACGCATTAATGTATTCCGCAATGGTATGTTCAGTGATTCACGTACAAACATCATTAATAGCAGTAATTAATTATAAGTGCATTCTGCAAAAATTTCATATATTTTTAATAACTTCTTATGTGAATCTATATGACTGAATTTAAGTGCCTAGTTAACTGTTCAGTTTTCCAGGCACCTGTCAAAGTGCAAAAGCTACACATGGGTTTAGTAATATTCTGAATTTTTATTAAAAGATAAAGACAGGTAGGCTAAAAAGTAAAATCTTTTCACCAGTGTCTTCTCACTTCGCAAAGAAATAGAAACCCTACTGTGTATTTCTTGTATCTAAATTCAGCACAAATGAATTGATGGGAACAGCATAGTGTTCATTCTATGCTTCCTCCATGGTAGACACTGAGACCTTTTCTGAAATTAAAATTTGTCCTCTTAACAGACTGCTGAAGGCATCATGCTCAGTTCGTTTATCCTTCACAATAAGCCCTGAGTTATATTATTTAATTGAAACTTTGTACTAATCTCTGTGGTTCAGACAGACAACTGGTTAAGTTACGGAGAGCTGAGAGGAAATATTCTTGCTCTTACCTGCGTTTTCAGAAGCATGTGCTTCGATGCTGTTCTCTGTTGACATCATTGCTCCAGACTGCACTGAAACAAAACATACTTTACATTAATGAACTTCTTAAATAAATAGCTTATTCTCAATAGGCCTATGTTAACAATGTAGCCTATATGAATAAAACCATGCAATCTAGGAAATGGTTGGCTACAAATGACCGGCTATTAAAATTTATAGAGATGAACAATCTAGCAATTTGTTCTCTGCATGGAAAAATCATTTAGAAAAGCCTTTTTCTAATGTGCCTTTGTTTCATTTTTCCAGCATCAGACCACGCCACAGACACACACAACACATTTCTGAGTTCACTGAGAGTAAAGAATGCATATTGCCTACATAATGATGTTTAGCGCATGTTTAGGTACAGACTAGTGAAGAGTTATCGTGTTATTGAATAAATTTCTCGGTCTCCCATGGTTTAATATACAACAACGTGCATTTTCATTTGTTTTAACTTTTTAAGAAATAAATCAGTTGCTCAACATTTGAAGTATTTGAAGAACATTTTCTACATTACTAAAAGTTAGTTCACAAAAAGCGGTTAAATTAGAGAAAGAAGATACCATAACAGGAAAAACGAATGCCTAATTAAATAGGGAAGTAAATAAAAATTGGATTTGTGTTGGATAATGAAAATGCGATCTCTAACACACGAAAAACTATCTAAGATATTGCTGCACTCAAGTAAAACAATCATTGCAGTGTTGTACCACTCAATTGTTTTCTTAATCACAGCACCTCTCGAAAATCATGGTATAGATAACAAACGAAACAAAAAATAGCTAAGTTAAATGCAAACGACGCCTATAATCACTTTCATTATTTTGTTTGGCACAAATTTCTCCAGATTTCAAAATTGTGGAAATTAATGATTTTCTCTTACATGAAACCGGAAAAATCTTTGTAAGGGGTATGCGTACCTCCACATAGCCCCAGAAGAAAAAAAAGCACTGCCTACAAGGTATAGTGCATTTAATTACCAGTACCGGTACTTCAGTTTTGGGTACTTTAGCGATGGTTTGGTGGGATGGGTACGGGCAGCTATGTTTGTGTGTATCAGTTGCCAGCATGTCCAGCATGTGTAGGGAATCAAAAGCACATTAGGCTATGTAGCCTACATGGGCTTGAGATCACTAAATTTTATCACGAAAGTTCTGCTAAAGCACTGAATGCGTGGTGGAGAGAATTTAAGGCAGAATTAAAGTTATAAACTATTTTGAAATTTTCAATTTTTCAGATGACACTAGCGAACACGTAAAACAGAGTATTTCACAAAGCAGGAGATAGGCTTTTTATGAATTATGTGATTTCAGTCTAATATTGGATGACCAGATTTCCAAAACCAAAAAGGGGAAAATTTGAATATTTCAGCAATTAAAAAAGGAACAAAACCAGGAAATGATCTACATAAAAGTTGAATGACATTACGATTACGGTATTGTAAATTGTTTTGAACATATGTTAAATGCAGGACTAAGTGAAATAGAAAATGCACAAAATGTGCAAGAAATTTAAGTTTCTATAGTGCAGAACTTTGTCAGGGATTCCTGTCTTTCCTTGCATGTCATAATAATAATATTTAATAATAATAAAATTTATTCCACCATTAAAATACATTGTACTGATAGGCTTTGTCCAAAAAAAAAAAAGAAGATACAATTATGATTACAAGGATTAAGTAAAGTATTGATGGGTCGGCAATGTTAAACAAACACTGAGTTGCATTCAAAGTATTCACTTATGGAATAAAATGGGTTTGCAGTTAACCAGCTCTTAACAATGTTTTTAAACTGGATGTGGGCAAGGTTCTAACATGAGCTGGCATATGATTAAAGAATTTTATGCCCATGGCTGGGAAACATTTAGATTTTGTCGGGACAAAAATGCTGAGATTATTACGTGTATCATGTTCGTGCACCTGATCAGTTGTGAGAAGAGAAGGATATTTGTTCTTGATTATTAACAAACATTGGTGAATATACACATTGGTTACAGTGAGGATGCCCTGATCTTTAAATAACTGCTTGCAGTGATCACGATAGCCGGCACCTACTAAGAGGCGAACCGCGTGATATCTCTCAGTGCTCCCCAAAATGCTTGCACAACAGTCTTGATCTTTCAGTATTCTCTCATAAAAGTCAGTACACGAAATATTTTGCTTGTTCAATATGCTGTTTTATTTCTGAATGGCTTCAGTGTTCAATAAAAAAAAAAACAGAGAGACACGCTTTACAATGAAACTTGTTTGTTGTTGTGACTTCTCTCAAGAAGGGATATTCTTCTTTTAAATCCCGAGTGAAATTATACTTCCTTTTCAACATGATAAAAAAACCAGGATAAGCTATCACTAATCATAATACAGCCTACCGTATATACACTATATAAGTTATAGCTTTAATAACTTCACTATCATTATTACTCGTATAATACACACAGACTGACATCAACATACATGCTTCATGAAAAACGTGCTAAAACTCGTTGCTACATTCTTGACTTAAAGAGAATTGTGCTTTCAGAAAGGTGGTTAATAGTCATTGAACTAGTATTTTCAATCTTAAAAATAAGAAATCCACATATAGGCCAGTCAGTAGAGAATCGAAACAGGGGTGTATGTTACAAAAGGTGGGGTAAAAGATTTTATTTTTTTAACTTTTATATGTGGATACAAGCATGTAAAAAAACAAAAATGCTAACATGGGCGACCTCGGGAAAACTTTTGGCGGCAAAAAAACCTCGAAATTTTAGAACTTTTTTTTTGTTTTCTGCCTCTAACACCTAAACGGTGCATCCCAGCGAAAAAGTTACGATATAACTAACTAAAGAGCATTAAATTCTCCGTCGAATGAATACCACAATACGTACAAAATGGTATAAAACATGCCTTCCATAGATGGGTTTCAGACTTCAAGACCTTTATACCGCCCTTCATAGCTAAAGGCCTATCTTTAAGTTGCTCATTCAGGATTCCACAGAAAGAGATATCTAGGCTACTGTACGCCTACAGTCTCAATTTCACATTTTATGGTTTTCAATGTACTGGTAATTAAGTGATAGATATTCGACAATCATGAATTGTACTAATATTTAGAGTAGTCTATTGTAGGGCTAATGTATCATTTTTAGCTGCTATGAGTTCATGTTAACACTGTTAAAAATATATGAGAAAATTATTTATAAATCTAACATAACTGAAACATATTATGAGCCTATTGTCAAATCAGAACCTTAAGTTTTATGTGATATAAATTATTCAAAACAACCTGATCAATCATATACGTCATTACGCCATAAATAACCTCATTATTCATATCCAAACAGCAATCTACCACAACCGGAGAAGCCATATAATCAAAATGACAGTTCATTGAACCCATTTTGAATAGAAGTTAAAACATTTTTTTAAAAGTAAAAGTAAAAATTGCTTATGCACATGATTCTTTAAAAAATATATAATATCGATGAAATTCAGACAGATATGAACAAGATACAGTGACGTTTCAAAATACAAATATTACGGCTGTCAAAGAAAACAAAAACATGCCTTTCCAAACATTCGGCGCGAGAAAAATCAAGTTTACCCGCCCGGTAGCAATGAACAGTCACACTCCAATCTGGAAACAGCAAAATAAACTGAATTAACTCACTTTTAGTTCATTTTACACCAATCTGTTCTTAAAATGCTTATGATTATTAATAATTTATTGACGCGCACTCTGAAAGGAGACATCACGCTACCCATTAATCAATGGACGACCAATGACGAGATATACGAGACATGTATATCCCGAAATAGCAATAATAAAGACCCAAGCGATGTATTTCATATTAAGTGCATTCCACGAATATTTACTTACCTGCTGGAATCAAATTCAGTGAATATTATTTTATTTTCACAAAATAAACGTCACAAAAGGAGAAGTACACACCCACACCTCATAACACCAAACACATGTTGCTCTTGAAGGACAATATTGCCAACATAATGAACTGCCATTGTAAGTTTATAAACAATCTGAATGCAAAAATAGGACCATGGCCAGCGACAACGAATAGGAACGAGATGCACAAATTAAGTTTAAACTGCTTATTTGATGCTTTTATTTCCAAAACTTAAAATAGAAATAGAGGTTTTTATAATATCTGGATTTTTTCCAACTTTGGCGAAATTTTTTTCCCCCTTCAATACCGTCTCCAACAAAATTTACCCGTTTTTCTTTTTTTCGCTCTCATAAAAAAAAAAAAAAAAAACATAAAAATAACTACGGATGGGAAATAGAGCTGCGATTATCCGGATAAAAGTTAACTAAGCAAAAGAACTGAAATATCAGAAAACTAAAAGTAATTAAAAAAAAATACTGGGATGTACCGGTATCCTGAACTTATTGCAAGGGGGGGGGGACATACAAAAAAGTTTGCAATTAAGGTTATAGATTATCCCCCCAAAAACAGGGGGGGGGGGGTTCCTTTCCTTAAAAAAAAAATTAAGTACCGGTACAAAATTACGAGTTTTTATACCCTTTGGGTGATTCCTCCTAATTTGTCAGCAAACTAAAACTCTTCTTGCTTAGAGTTTCAATTCTGTTGAGAAATTTGCTGTTTTACATATTACATACAAATTAAAATCATTAATCAAATATCAAACTTTTTATGTTAACTTCATGTAAGTGCTGGTCTGGAATGGTTCACAAGGAATCATTTATAATAAAAATAAAAGATATGGAACTCGAACAACTGTTGTCTTGTGGGTTGTCACAGCTAGTCTATGCATTTAACACAAGGTGTCTACATTATAAACACTATTCAATTTGCATTTTACAATCCTCAGATTAAAATATGGTGAGAACATACATGCTTTTATTTTGTTTGGCTTTTAAATAAATTTGGATGTTATTTTATTAAGCAATTATTTTCAACAAATAAAAAAAAAGGCAAATCAATGTAAAAGTAAAGCCAAGGGCGCCATTGGATTTATAAAATTGTTTCTTATGGTTACTTAACATGCTTCACCGTTACCGATGTTCCACGACGACTTCTTTTATATGCCTGCAAATCTACAGACATGGGTCCATCTTCACACACATAAATACCATCCTGCGGATAGGATCAAACTTGTGAACTTGAAGACCTAAATCCAGCATTATTAACAGTTTCACCTATGCACACACTAAAAAATGTATAATTATATATATTTTCAAGGAAACCGGAATTTTTTTTTTATTTTGATGTCCAACAAATGGCTGCCCAGAGATGATCTTACTAAACCCATTTTGATACTATCTAAACAGTTTTCAGGACTGTCATGCTTGAACTATTCATTGACCTCCAAATAACTTTTGTGCAATCCATGTTGATCTCATTAAAATATATACTGTTTTGCCACCCTAAGACTAGGGTAAAAAAGTTAAGTGACTAAAAGCAATTTGTTTAAATGTGGGAAATGAGGTTTATTTTAGTGGGAGGTCCTAATAATTTACTTTTGGGTAAGTTCAATGCTGTTCTTTACATATGCGTAGCCAGACTTTTACAGCAGGGCATACCTAACATTATAAACCCCAATACTTTATGCACAATTTTTTTTTTTTTTAAAGATTAACATAGCTACCACGCTACAAATGTTGATTTGATTTGTTTGAGGAATTAATGTACAGGTAGGGGGAAAAAAAGCGGACCTAATAAAATATCTAAGTTGCTGATATGAGCAACTTGCTCTGCTTGCCTAGTGGGTTCTAGGCATGGCCAGTGGCTCATATCGGCAACTTAGATATTTTAGTAGGTCTGCTTTTTCTCCCCTACCTGTACATAATACAGAAAAAAAAAGTGTCTTAGAAATGGGACGTCAGATCATTTAACTATTTTGATTTTAAACACAAAACTATAGGTCAGTCAAATGAGACTGGCCATAATATCCAGAAATTCAATATACAATTTTTGTAAAGTAGAAATTATACATCTTGAGCATATGGTACCAATTATTTGAAATGTAATAACAATTAACCCTGCAGTGCTCGCGCGGCGTCTGACAGACGCCAGACCAGATTCATTTCCCCGTATTTAGAATACCTATGAGGCCATTGTGCTGACCTGCCATCTACCTTTCGGTCAACTACTCTTAAATAACATATCCAAGCGGCAACCCTCCAGTTTTCGGCTAGCAAGAGTGGAGTGACGTTATTGTTGCAAAAATGTAGATGGCGTCTGTGAGACGCCGCGTGAGCTTTACTGTTACAAGGTAAGTTACTGGTTTAAAACAAATTTCTTGCAGAAACTAGTGATCGTAAACCTACAAAACCAATCTTTTCTGATGGAAATTATTTATCTTTAGGCTTGGCAATGAGTGGAAAGGAGAAAAAATATCATAATCTTTCTGATCCAAATGATTGGAAGATAGCGCAAAGTTGCTAGAAGAAGAAGAAAGAACTTGATTGCGATAGTGATCCTAAAGAAGACATTGCAGAGTCTATAAGTAAGTCTACGGACACTGAACAAGAAGCAGATGATGATAATGATTATAGTGAATGTGATAAATATTTCGTAGGGCGGGACAAAGTTTCGAAATGGAATAAGAAGAGATCAGTAACTAGTAGTAAAAGTTGTTATACCTACACAGTCTTAGGACAATAATAATTTAAAATTATTTAAAAATGGTTACATGCCTAACAACATTGTTTTTTGTTAATTAATTAAAGTCATAATGTGCTAATGTTGATTTGTGTCCAATATGATTAGTTAAATGTTCATTTTCAATAAATTGACTTAATACACATATTTTTAACTAAGAGGTGTATGCAAAACATGTTCAATAATATTAAGTAAACTATGACAACCCTCAATAAACAATATGAACGCTCAAAACAACATAAAACAATAGAAACAATGTAAAACACGAACGGCGTCTCTCAGACGCCGCGTGAGCTTCTATGTCCTAAAATAGCGCGCGAGCACTGCAGGGTTAACTGACACAGCATCAAGTGGAACTGCTCTCAATTCGAACCAAGTCTTTTGAGATCTGGATTATAATTTATTTATTTATTAATTTTTTATTAGAAATTAAGATTGACCGACTGCAAGAGCTGCATAGAAAATTGGGTAATGGAACCCCTAGTTACAAACAACATTCCAAATACAGGCCAATCAATAGCGATGACATTGTAATGAGTTGAGAAAAAAATAAATACAACAGAATTTGTAAAGATTCTCTTCTGTTGATGCTGGTTGATATTCCTTTCGGAACAAACCATAGGATCCTATATTATCACTTTGTTTTTTCTGTATATGGCAACTATGTTAGCATGCCTATTGGATGCATCTATGGAGATAGCATCGACCTCATAAAAAACCTCCCACCCTCACGGTCATAGAAACAGTTCATCATACATAACGGTTTCTATTCCCGTGAAACAGTTCACCTTTGACATTTCTCCTTTCCTGCAAAAACCCTGGCATGTGTCCTGTTTCCATCTTGTTACAGCCTGGTAGGAGATGGGCTTGGCTGAAGAATCTTTCTGGAATTGAATGAACCGTTGATAAATTGCAAGACATCTTAATGGCATTTATATATTCTGATACTCTTGAACAAAAGTTCCGTTATTGGATTAACATCATCTCATAATGCAAAACGCGTCTACAATTTTGTTAAAACTTGCCACTGAACAAAAGCAGCAAGAATCTTAATTGTTTTTACTATTCCTATCAGACAATCAGAAGTTAAGACAGCAACGCAAATGAGCATCTATTACAAGGAGGGTCATGATCTCTGGGTAATGTACCAGTACTGATTCTATGGTAATGTTCAGGAACTTTTAGGGTTGCCAACTCATGAAAGTAGAAATAAGGGATAATAATGTATAACAGAAGTGAAAATAAGGGATAAATGCCAAAAATAAGAAACCCAAAGTTTATCAAATGGTCAGTTACAGTACTGCATTAATATTCTCTATTAAAAAAAACCACTATACATGTCACTTTACGTTAACAATACAAACATACCTGCCAAAGCAAAAATACAACAAAAAATTGGAGGGAACAAACGGAAGTCACAGTGTCGAAGGGGAGGAAATGAAGGAAGTGTCAAGGAGCATCCAACCAATTACAACTACCAATCATATTTTATATGACCAATATGAAAATATCATACCAAAACAAATTTTAAAGAATGAATAGTAGGAATTCTAGAAATACAGGATATATTTTGAAAAATAATGGACCCCCCCGATTTTCGTCCAAATTAAGTGAAAATACGGGATTTACTGTGAAATATGCACAGTAAACTTGCATTAACATTCTGTGTATTGTCATGTTCAAGGTGTATTAAAAATTGTAAGTAGTACTTTCTGTAACAGCATCACAAAGTCTGCGGTTTCTGATGTCTTTTATTGAAGATTATGAGAGGTATAATATTTACAAATTTGAATTGTTGTATATAAGCAAAATTTAATAAATTACATATTATGTTTCACTCTTTCTAGAAGAAATCAGTGCATGAATATTAAACAACTGAGAGATAAAACACAACTAAAGAAATATGTATATTAAAAAGGTACAGTTTATCACCACTTAATCGTAGTTTTGGATACACATTTTACTATACTGTAAAAGGAATTATACACTAATATCATTAAAAAAAGACAAACCAGTTGTTAAATTTCATACATTTCTTGAGAAAATATGGTTCATTTTCATTGATAACTTTCTTTGCACTTAAATCTGTCAAATATATATGTAATACAATGTCATCCGTTTATAAGGAAACTTTGCAACAGTGTGAGTAGGCTGCCGAATGTAATGTATGTGCACTAGGTCAGTAGAGACAGTCTCTGTATATTCAATGCAGATGCAATGTTCTTTGCTTATAATGATTAACATTTATTGGTCTGCAAAGGCCACTTTTAAAAATATTGCAATATTTATAGCGTGTAGATTAGTGGATTGACTTGAAAATGTTGAAATGGGAATTTACCTGGTGGAATACCGGTATTACTTTAAGAAAATAATTATCATTAAATGCATTTGAAAATTTATGCTTAAAATTCATATTCAAATCTTGGGTTCCAAAAGTGATGAAAAATAAAATACAGCAGGATCAGTATTTGACAAACCAGGGAGCTTTAGGCAAGTGTTTTAACTGTGTTTTTCTTAAGAATAGTTAACACGATGACACTAGGTTTTGTAACCACTTTTCTGAAAGTCATTTCGTGAAACTAATTACACACCCTTTCTTTATAACTAATTCCAATGCAACCGCACATTTCATCTTATTTCTGAAGTTCAAGTTGTTGAAATCCCACATACACGTTTGAAACACGTATGAATCCAGGCATTTCATAATTTCCTCACTTTCCCACTTCATTTTATGAAATGCGAACAAGCTAAATATGCGTAAAATATAAAAATTACTATTTAGTTTCGTGAAAAGTTGGAATCAGTCGAAACTGCTTAGTGTCGTAACTCATTGTCGCCAGTACATCTCACACCTGTGCATTCAAGTAAAAAACAGTTGCGAAACTTAGTTACGAAACCTAATTTCATCGTGTAAACTAGCGTTTAAACTAAAGATATTTTGGTGACCACATGATTAGTACAAGTTCGTGTGTGCCCCCTAGATCTGTTGATCTCAGTTACTGTGACTTATTTTTCGGGAAACCTGATACAGTTAAAGCTTATCGAAATAACCCTTACAACAAATAACCCTTGCAATTTTATCCTTGGGGAAACTTGATGTAGATAAAAGTTTATCGAAATAATCTTCACAATTTACAAGAATTGAAGTACAAAATAAGATGTGCAACTGAATCAACTAAGCAAGATGAGTTGCAGATGGAATAACTTAATGGAAAGATGTAAAGCATGCCTTATTGCAGGAGGCCATTTTCAGTAATACCTGAAATAAATGGTTTTCAAAATCGTTGCTGATCATCTGATACAAAGTATTTAGGGTGTTGGCCACTCATGCTGTGATAGTAGAGAAATTGACATGCCAGCTCCTGCTAATACAAAGTTCCCTCTTAACCAGATGGCTCTGTATAAGTTTTTGAATACATTAACTGCAAAATATTATATTTTTAGAGGAAGATTTTTCCTGGGAAGGATTTAAACTCAGTTTCAGGTTAACATCCTGATATTAACCTAGAAACTGAGTTTAAATCCTCTAGATATATTCCTCTAGACTTCATTCTTTTCATTCATGGTAAGAGTATTGTTACCTGGCAGGGAAATAAATTGGCCAATATTTTGAAAAATTAAACATCAAGACAGAATCGCGGACTATTAGTCTTTTCGGCCTGGACATGTTTTTACATTACAAAATCTCAGAGTCCACGAAATCCGTGACTTATGGCAAGCCTAAAACATGAACAATGAGGAATCATCCACACGCCAACATCTATAGCATGTGTTATGATGAATATATAAAAAGAAGAAAGAAAAAAGTATACGACATTATTACAAAAAGAGTAACTTTGTACCATTTCAACCTTCCTTGGCTTTTGGCTATTCAGGAATATTTCCACCCTTTTCAGAAGTCAACAGACACAAATCTGTGCATTAAGAATAACCTCTCTTGTGCCTTCCTCTTACCATCTCACATATTTTTCTACTAGAGTTAAAGACCTCTTACTTTCATATGAGAATCAAAATACTAAATTATTTTTCCTGCATATCATGTAATGTACTGGATCTGTGGTAGTTCAATTACAAAAGAAGTCATGACAAAATGTTTTAACCAAGTGCGCTGATCAAGATTGTTAGCACCTTGGACTCACATTCAGGAGGTCCTGGATTCAAACTGCATGGCCAGCCAATTTGTCTTGGGTTTCTTCATGGTTTCCCAGTCGTAAAGGCAAATTAAAAATTGAATATTTACTTCCCGTGACCTAACACTGCTATTTTATCCTGTAACATATTCATTAAAGTTGAATATCAGTTGAAATTAACAGACCTCACAAGCACATCAACAATAGAAAACAGCTGCAAATCAATAGTTACAACATGGCCTTCTGGTATACACACAGAACTTGCCGATAAACCCTGATATTCAAAGGAATATAAATAAAGATTAAATAAAATACTGAAATTATCATACATACAGTACACGACCTCCTGAAGGAGTTCACATAACATATTAAAATTTTTCACACAATTCTGTTAAAAATGCCTACGGTTTACTTAAAGTTTATATCACCAAGGAATTTACTTATTAATTTTCAGACTTACAAAATACAGTGTTTGCTTTCTGTGAACTAAGACGATCTCCGAAGTCTTCATGAGCTCATCGCCTTCTGGAATATAGATTTTTTTAACATGTTAATAAAGCAGTCTGAGGTGTGTTTTGCTGAGAACTATAAACAAACTCTACAGGTGTTTAACAATTAATATATACGCAAAAGTAAGAATTTTTAACCTTTAAGATTAGCACAATAAACAGGAGGAAAACAATTCTTAGGAAGTCTACTGAAAACTTCTTTGTATTGAGCTATTAACAGGCTGGCCAGACGTCCCCGATTTTCAGTTGCTGTCCCTGGTCTTTTTCCTAGAGAACAATTTTGTCAGTGGAAGTCTTTAAGTAAATAAAAAAATAGTATATTTGAGAAAAGTCAAATGTGAAAAAATTTGTATGAAGTATTTCAACATTCTAGGGGGAAAAAAATCCATCTCATTTAAAAACTTTCTGAAAATATTGTCATGTGTCTTCTAGATAAAACTTTTATCTGCTGAACAATTTTTCTTTACAGTGAACTCAATCTGACTGATCCGATAAAAAGTCGATAACTGAAATTAAAACGTTGCTATAACATTGTAAAAGCAAACTTCCATTTTATATGAAAACTTAATGTGAAGCTCTGTTTTCTTTCACGAATGAGTAATATTACATGAAAGATATTTATAATATTGTAATGTAAGGTCTATTTGATTTTATTTTATTTCAGTGCTTAAGCTTTCCAATTTTGCAAAATTAGACATCTATATTGTATGTCAAATTCTATTTTTGAAATTGTCAATATTCCCTTTTGAATCAGAAAAAGAAAAATAAAAAAATAAAAAACTGGCCAGCCTTTATAAAAGGGAGCAATATGTATACAGAATATTCTTAAGTATGTGTCAACATACAAAGAAGCATAAACTGGGACAAGAGTGATGATATATCTGTTTTGACAAGAGTGATAAAATATCTCCTGCTCGGGGTGGGGGGGGGGGGGAAGAGAAAAAAGGTAACTAACAACTTTAAATTTTTATATCCCTACAAGTTGCAGCCATGTGCAACAGCCACCCCCGTGGCCCCCACTGACCCTCTAAACCCTATTATCTGGCCTACCTGATCAGTTATAGAAAAGGCATTTCTTACGTAACCTCTTAAACTGAAGTAGGATTTTTTCCGACCCTTGATAATGCAGTGTGAAACTTTTCTTTCCTGACTTGGCAATGCTGTTAACCTACACCCGTATCCCTAAACAAAATTACTAATCAATGTATTAGCTATTTCAAACTTAAATGATTTTTTTAAAAATATATACTTATATGCTTTTTCCATGTGTCAGAATTTAAACTTCAATTTTGTATAACTTTGTTTTACGCAAAAATTTATGCTTATGCTTATACGGTCAGGCTATATTGCTCTTCTGTTACAACCCTTGTTTTATGGAAAGCTATTTCTAAAAAAATTTAATACCATAGCATTAGTGTGATAAATAAAGTTTTAAAAAATGAACTAGTTTCTGCATTGAATGTGGCTATTAAACTGTTGTGAAAACTTTATACATTGTCACTATGGCCCGGAAGGCGAAATAAGTCCACTGTGATTGGCTCACCCTCTGTTCCAACTTGCACATGCCTGATGTAAAGTGTAACGACTGAAATTTTGTAATAATGAATTTCTTATTAATCATTAGACAAAACAAAACAAATCATGGAGGATGATATGTTTTAATACAAAAGGTCTTGGGATGAATATGATTTCTTAGGACCATTAATTATGGGACAAATATATTTAATGGGAACTTTTATGGTATGAATTAATCAATACAAAGTGTCAGGATACCAAATGTTTATCATTAAAGGAACAAACATCAAACTGTTAGTGATGTACCATGCACTCTGATTACTGTATATCCAATTGTTCACAACCTTCAAACCTTGGAATTAGTAATAAAACATTTATTTTAATTAGTGGCTTCTGAACTGTGTAACACCACACACAGGGCAACTAATATAGCATTAGCATGCACAATGGACTGATATAGTAACTACGAGTATAAACATGAAGAAAAACAATTTACGTATCTGTGGAAGATCAGCTACATCCACTAGAAGGGATGTAAGACATTCGTGTTAGTATTGTTTTACAAAATAGGGGACACCAGTATGAAAGACTTTAAAACAAAATTTGATTTATAAAAGGAAGCTCTCCAAATCTACTACCATTATGCAAAACAAGGATTCACTATTAATTTTTAGACTGCTGGATTCACCACATTAAACTAATTACTGGACTTATTTCAACACTCAGAAAAAAGGTACATGAGCATTTCCACATGTTGTTGGTGAGTCAAGGTTTCCACAGCTACGTTGCTGTCTTCTTCAGGGTTGGAAAGAGAATGTACTGACTTAGATGCCTAAGTAGTCTGGAATTCATTATTGGGTGGCCAGCCAAACACAGTAGAAAATGATCTTATACTATTGAGAAAGACTGTTTTCACATCAATGCCAGCTCTGCAATGGGTTAGAGCTATTCACATATCCCTTTTTCCTTATATGTTACATCGACTGAAACTCAGAAAAAAGGCAATTAGCAAGGAAGGAATGTAGTTTATAGTTAAGAAGTCGATTGATAAAAATGTTAATATGTTACTTTGTATTGCCATGAGTTTTTATTAACAATACCTTCTAGAGTAAGAATACTTTTAAATACAATGAACGTTAATGTGCTGAGAAAAAACTTACCTTATAATCTAAAATACATCTATATACATTTTTACAGAAATGGCAAAAAGACTTGACACAAATGAACCTAATGAGTGCTGCTAAGCCATTATCTTAGCATAGTAATTTCATTACAAAAAGTGATACTTCAAAAATCTTAATACTATTATTAATGTCTTTTATGTTTTCTGATGAAAGTTACAGTAATTGTAATAATTATTATTAAAAATATCAGTACTGCTTTTAAAACGTTTACAGGTTATAATGCTTATTCAATCAATTTTGCTACGAGTGTTCACGATGCGCGATATGAGAACTCGTGTTGCTAGCCGTAGAAGTAGAGAATTGAGTGATCATTCAAATGAAAAAGTTCTTGGAAGAAATAAGAATCCGAATACTCGTGATGCGAGATATGAGAACTCATGCCAGGAACCAAGAAGTTAAAACTACTAAAAACTGACAAAATCTAATGCTACTGGTTCCCACAACGAGTATGGCTCAATGGGTGTGTTAGTTTCATGCAGCGTTCTGAGAGATTGAGTTAATCTCACTACTAGCTTTCAAAGAGTAAAAATCCATAAGATTAATATGCTGTCTTCTCTGCTCTGGGAGCTTGTATCAAGAGTCGGCAGTTTGGCAACTCTGTGCGCATGGTAGCTGTGAATTCATACAAGTGCCTTTCTTGTTGGCAAAACTTATGCTGCATTAACGAAGATAACCGAAGTGGTATGACAGCGCAGGCTGTTCTCGATAAGTCACCTGCAGTTCATGCGTGTCCTAGCATTAAATCATTCGAATGATCATTCATTTTTATCATTTTTGTATGATACTTATCTTGAGAACTTTCAAGAATAGAATAATTATGATATTTTGACACGAGAACTCCCATCACTATTTGAGATCAATGATGGAAAAATTCCACATATGGAAAGCTACATCATACTTAGGCAAAATCACTGAAACTCTCATCTCCCTAACTAACATGTAAGTGAACTTTGATATCACAAGCAAGGTAACAAGATCTAAAAGAATAGCATTAAAAAAATACAAGAGTTCTGTACTAGGAAATATCTTTAAGCATGTCGGTCAGGATAAAAGTATCTTTTCAATTTTAAGAACTTCACAAGAACACAGCATTACACCTCTCTTATCTCATCAAGTTCTCATAATTTGTTAAGCATTTCTTCCTTTCTTTAGATTTATCAAACTTTAACAAAAGATTACTTGCACAAGTAGTACTTACTGATGCAGAATAAAATTAGTATGGTGAATTAACATTTTTACTTGTAAATCTATCTTACGAGGCGCATCCATAAGTTTCTCTAGGGCTGTTTACAAAAACAAAACACAATTTCATGGAATATTCCAACAGATACAGCAAGTGTTCAGCTATTTTCCAACATATTTGCCACCGGAATTGAAACATTTGTCATTCCATAGAACCAACTTTTTAATACCTGTGTCATAGAAGTTTGCCACCAGGGCCAGGGATTGGAACCACTGTGTGACAAACATCTCCTCTCTGTCATTCCCTGTCATTTCTTGAGATGTAGGAAAATATGGAATCACTGGAAGTGAGGTCCAGGCTTTAGGGCGGATGTTTAAACACCTCCCAGCCAGATTTCTGCAGGAGACTTGCTAGGAGGTGTTTAAACATTCACCCTACAGCCCGGACCTCGCTCCCAGTGATTTCCACCTTTTCCTACACCTTAAGAAATGACAGGGAATGACAGAGAGGAGGAGATGTTTGTCACACAGTGGTTCAAACCACTGGCGGCAGACTTGTACGATGCAGGTATTCAAAAATTGGTTCTATAGTATGATAAATGTTTCAATTCCAGTAGTGAATATGTTGGAAAAAAGCTGAACACTTGCTGTATCTGTTGGAATATATATCCATGAAATTGTGGTTTGTTTCTGTAAACAGTCCCAGGGAAACTTACTTTATGGACACATCTCGTATTTCATTCTTTTAGTAATTTATTGCTAGGAAATCTAAAATTTCTAATACCTAATCCTTATATGTATCCTGCATGTGTTAATCTGGTGTCCCCCTTGCTGAGACTGATATGGTTTATTTTAGACACACAACACTCTGTTAGCTTATACACACACTCTCCAGTACTTGCCTCTGGACCTGTGCGGAGCTGGACGATTCTCATTCAACATCACTGCAATAAGCACCAACGTTTAACAAATGTTTTCTTACATGGACCAGTTCACTTACATATAAACAAATGGCTAGGCTGACCATACGTACCATTATTTTTGTATATGTTGGCTGTCCCATTGTTTTAATGAAAATGTAAATTTTGTACCATTTTAATAAAAACTCTAATTCAGTAGAGTCCTGTAAACTCGGCACTCAATAACCCGGCAGTTCGAATTACTCGGCAACCATGATGGGAAAATAAATAAGTTTTTGGCAAGAAATCATCTAAACTATTTTGTTGTAATTTATTGACACACAAATTTTGTTTCAAAGGAAAGTAAAAACATATGAATTAACATGTTTTATGGTGATTTTGTTGCATTTTGTAAGTTATATTTGTTATATTGTGTATATGTTTATGATATTTGAGGCCAACAAACACATTTAAAATTTTTAAGCTCTTATTATAAATAACTCTGTATTTCGGAAATTAGGCACTCTTTCGGTTCATATTAGACCAAGTTGATTTACTCTACTGTATATATTAATATTGGTCAAGAGTAATTTATTATTCACAGAATTGTATATTAATGCCATGATTAGTAATAAACTGAATAACCATGGAGTTCCATTTTGTGATAGTTATGTATTGATATCTGCGGCAATTTATTCAGAGAAAATATCACGTGTGGTTTAGTGAATTGTGTACTTCACTAGCAAAGTTCTGTTCTGATGAGCTTGTTTTTTGTCCAGTGTGTATACAAACTGGTGGCTTTGTTATTGAATTCCACACTTTTTAAAGTTCAAATTTTATTCTTAAAGCTTTAAGTATATGCTCAAGTGCCAAAAGGCAAAAGTGTAGTTTTAATAATGATCTCCAAAAAGAATTCAAATTTATTACTGTGGACAAGTAGTGTAGTGATGGAACGAAAGAGGTTTGCCAGCAATGTAATGTCCATTTTTCTGTTGCTGCATTTTTACCAATTTGACTTACGGTAATATGGTCAGCCCACAAATGGCTCTTCACATTTTGAAATGGGCCATATGAATAGAAATTAACATTATTATGCTTCAAATATTCAGAAATTTTTTAAAAAATATTTGCTATTTAGACTTACATATATTGCAGGTAATTGCTTCAACTAAAGGGATAAACTTTTTGCCAATGCTTTGAAGCAAAACCCTTGAAATATCAGGCTATTTGCATGTCCAACAACTACATTCTCTTACTTACAGCAGAGACTGACATAATAATACAACAATAATTGCAGTGAATTCCCGATTACTCGTATGTAGATTATCTAGTTTGTGTTTTATTTGTACAATTTTTTATGTTCTTTTCCCTCAGTTTTTCCCCCCACTTGCAAGCAAGGCTTGGACATTGACTCTTGTGAACCAGGCTTCCAGCACATCATGTTAAACAGTTTGTAGGTTGTTGGCCTACATTCTGATTGCTGCCAAGACAGACAGAATTGTCCCACCCTTGGGTGGGTTTTTGCTTATGTTTTATAATTGTTACAATTTTTTCAGACTGTTTCCCACATTTCTAGGTGGAATAAAGTTAGATTCCCACCTTGCTGTTTACAATTTTTACAATCTTTTGGAAATTTCTAAAGGGGAAATTTTTCCTATCTTGCTCCTTTTTTTTGTTACAACAGCCAGACTCACTACAGAAAATTACACAAAACATCATTCTTGAATAGTCACTCATTGTGTTTGGAATTCTTGCCTTTTGTATTTAGTTTTATATTGGTGAACAATAGTTGCATTACATGTTGTTTTATATTCTATTAATGTAGGATGTAATGAAAATTAAGAATAAATAATCGATAACATATGTTTTTTGCACGAATAATAGTAGTTCATCATCTCAATGCCATTCCTGCTCTTGCTAATATTAGGCCTACTGTCAAAATGGCTACAGATATCAGAAGTGGACTGTAGCAGAGGGGTATATAAAACATACAGAATATTTGTCTGTTTTTGCCATGTTTTGCCAACACAATTACAATAGAAGTGGATTATTCCCTTTTTTTGATAATACGTGCAACCCTCTCTTTCAATAATACAAATAATCGGGAGTTCACTGTACATAATTTGAAATACAATATAGTTTTCTCACATCTGACTTACAAACTATTTTTTACTTAAACCAAATTAAAAATATATATTAATACAAAATTAACTTTTTCTTATCATGCAAGAGAGCTTTTGTAAGGGGCCCCAACATAGTGCTATTTCATCTGTTGCTTGAAATGATTAATTCAATTTGTTTCCATTTGAAGACAGACTTATCTCTATATATATAAAAGGCTTTGTCCTGACTGACAGGAATCAACGTAGAGCCTAAACTATAACAGGTAGAGACTTGGAATTTTGACAGTACGTTCGTTTCATAATGTAGGTGCTCACTAAGAAGGGATTTTGAAAAATTCTGATTCTAAATGCCAAAAATTAAATGTTTTTGAAAATACTTAATCCCTTTTTGCATAGAATTATCGAAACAAATTCACAGAACATATTGTTGCCAATGGTATAGGTGGGTTTGGATTAAATTAAATGGATGTTTGACAAATTAGAGAAGGTATCATTATAATTCATATTATCTATATTAATAAAAGGAACTGTCCTCGATGTCCAGGGAAATCTACTGAACGCAGAGATCTGAAATTTTAAACATAGGTGGGCTGAAGGGTCGGAAAATGCACCGCGAAGCCGGAATTTTAATTTTAGTTTTCGTTCGTGAGTTATGAGTGAAAAACGGGCAAAAAACGTGCATTTTGTGCGTTTTCAAAACATAAGTTTTCAGTTATACATTTCAATGTCAAATCAATTACAGTTGGCTTTGTCTATTTTTGTCACACCTTGAAAATAAAACTTTCGCGATCGCTTGAATGTTGTAAGCCCTAAATATGGTCAAACGTTGTTTTATTTGGACGAATCTCACTATACAGAGGTTTTCTGGGCCAAGAAACTCGAATCTGAGGTCGCTTTTACCAGACGATGCTATCTAATCGTGGTATGTAGTCCACGTGATTTAGGAGTTAATAAATATTATGATTTTACTATTATGCTCTTAATTTTTAGTTTTTGAAATAATTATCGCGGGCGAAGCCGCGGGCAAATGCTAGTACTACATAAATCACTTTGCCATCAATGCAACAACGTAATGCTGTGGCTTTATGAGCCATGGTGGTAGAGAAAAAAAGCTAAGACAATATGACAAATCTAAGCAGATACCTGCACATGAGGGACAAAAAATCTACAAGGATATGAGATTAAAGTGTTACAGGTAAACCAACATGGATGAGAACTTGTTCTGAAACAATGAGAAAAATTTACTACAATGTGGAATGATGATGAAAAGTAGTGATAACATAATGCCAGGATTCCTAACATATGTATCTCATTTTTGTGGGCTTTCCCTTATTTGAAAGCAAACATATTCATGAATAACTAATCCTTAAGGTTTGTTGGATAAAAACTTCGAAAATTTATAAGCATTTACCAGCAAACTGAAGCAAATGCTTAGCATTATACACTTAATTTCACGAAATGCAGGAAAAGTTTTACTATTGCTAGAAATCTCTGTAGGGGTTGATATGTATTTTGCTATTTAGTAGTCTTTGGTAGTTTTTAATTACTAAATTACAATGGAAAACTTTTAATTTGTGGTAGAAACATTAACTCTGTCTTACACAACACATTTTCATAACAATAGTAAATTATATATTCTATTATATGTATGGAGCCTTTTTTAAAATTCTACTTTGTATGGTCGTTTGGTGTATTGGCAATGTAATGCAAGAGTGCATTATGTAACTTGAGGTGTGGTCAATCTATTCACAGATGTAGAAATGGTTTTCATTCGCAGTCACAAATACTTAACCCTTTCTTGAAAGATTATTATTTACATGCACTAGTTCCTTAGTTGGTATAGCCCTTATGTCTCTCATTCAGAATAAGTTACTTCATGGAAAAATAACAGTATTAAATTAATGTATCTCCTACCATGGAAGGTCTGACCTTTTGGGACAATCTGGGATTTTCCCTGTTGGCCAGTGCTATACGGGGCTATGTTTTATTTGTTTATATCATTCGCAGCAATAAAGTAATTAAACATTATATTGTTTCCATAGAGTGATCCTGCATTAACATCAGATATCCGAGGGAAATATTTACAGGCACAAGCGGGCTCCATAAAGTTCACAATATCACTACGTCCTCATGTCAACTGAACCATATATATGCATGACTTTTAATGTAAAGTTGATATTCTTTTTATGTTACTTCAGGTTCCATTTAGGTTTGATCATTGATATATAGACCATAGGCCTAATGACTCCACCACTACTATATGAAAACATACAACAGCTACAGGAGTAAAGAAAATGTCTCGCTAAACTTGAGAATAAGGTGACTGCCATCTCAGCCGGGCAGTACCGAGTAGGGCCAAGTCTACAATGTCGCCAATATTACAAACATGACTACATGCCGATTGAATTTGGTAGATAAACGACCGTCAGAAATAAATAGTCTTCCTATCTGGCTAAAAGCCAAAAAATAATTAACTGCAACTTTTAGTTTATATAATCGCTCATTAGTAGGGCAAGGAATTTAATGACCATAAAATAGTGAAAAATTGCAAAATAGAAAATGCATTTATGACCTAAAAATAGTGAAAGAATGACACGAAATTAGAAAAATAAAATAAATTTTCCACTATTAGCCTACTTATATTTAGTTTTTTTTAAGTATTGAATAGCTAAAAGAAATTTAATGGATGACAGTGCGTTATATATGAATTCACAATATAAAATCATTTATTTTATTACTAAAAAAGTAAGTAAATCTATACTGCTTGGACACCCTTACCGAAAAAAGAAATCTTTCTGCACTGGCATGCCCATCAAATTGCCCCTTTATATATGTCATTTAAAAAGAAAGAAAAAGTAATTCTTTATTGCTACAAGACAAACTGCTAAGGTGTTTACAATAAACCTGAATTAAAACGAACTATGAACATTTGACGGAGATTCCCAAATAAAAACGATTGTCTGTTGTCTGAAAGTAACGATTTTACAATGGGAAAGCTCCTCTCTACCTCCACTAAAACATGATCTAAAAATCCAAAAAAAGGCCTAAAAATGCAGAAAATGACCTAAAAATTACCAAAAAACGACCTATCTCTTGAAAATGACGAAAAATACAAAAACAAATTGCCCTTATTTAATCAATTATTTCATGATACACATTTATATATATTCGAGCTATCTTTTAACTTTCACATAAAAAAGATGCAAAATCATCAAATGCCTTGCCCTATTCATTATTAAGTAACTGGTCTTTGTTATGTTGCATTTTCTTAGATGTCAAATTTATATATATGGTATATAACGAAAAGAAGCCAATATGAAATCTTGGAACTGATTATAACATGGTCCCCAGGGAAGAATGAACCCAAAATGATTTCAAATGAATTCCTCAATGGGGCTGAAGCATATGAAAGTAGTCCTGGAAAGTCTTTGCAAACAGAGAAACAAGTAAGCATATTCAAATGAAATAGCATGCTCTGGATGGCCAGGAAAAATACATGAGAGTCATATATAAAAGCAAAAGGCTTGATACATTGTAAAATATAATCTTTTAAACTCATGACTAGGGACCGGATTTTTAGGTTTTAAAAAACACTGTTTTAGGTTTTCCATTAGGTGAAATAGTTTTTTTTAGGTTTTTTGTCCAAAATATCGTTTTTGGGTTGAATAATTGGTTTAATGAATTTGAATGTGCTACATAGGATTCAATACATAATACTTGTAAAGTTTAACTTAACAAAATTGAATTAAATTTGTGTAAACTTGCTTTAGGGCAATATTAAGGAATTGAAGAAAGAAAGTACAGTATAAACAATCAAAAAAAGCAGTGAAAATAAGATTGTTTCACATATCCTGGTTACAGTATATCACTAAATATCTTTCAAGATTTTCAACTGTGAAGTTCTTCCTGTTATCTCTTAGAATACATTTGAAGGCAGAAAATGTCCTTTCAACCTCACATGACATCAACAATGGTTGTTCGTACGAATATTTTAACAGGAATACGCAGGTACTCTTACACTTCCTCTCTTGATACTGTCATCCTAGACGACATTGAGTTGAACGAAACGCTGTTGGTATTAATTTCAACCCGACAAAAATTGTCTCTCCGCAAAATTTCTCAACTGACAAACAAAAAAGGCAAAAAAGTAGCCTAAATTAGATATTTTAGGTTTTTTATCCCGTTTAGGTACATTTAGGTTTTTATACCCCATTTAGGTATTTTTAGGTGCCACAGAATTAATGTGGGTGAATCCTATGGGCATGATTCGAAAAAGTGTGTGATCGCTTTTTGTTTTGGAAGAAAGGGAAAAAATAGGTAAAAACCTAAGAATCCGGTCCCTACTCATGACCTTCCACATTCCAGTCGGAAATCAATAATGTTCATAAAAGCAGCTGAGAAAACTATGCATGAAAGAAAGATATTTTAGATAAAATAATTTTCTAGTGATGTTATGTGCATGTATATAAAATCACAAATACTCAATTGTTAGGTATCTGTACACAAAACTATAAAAATATTTAACGTTCATGTTTTCCTGATATACTATTTATGGGATTATTATATTTAAAAATTGGTTTGAAACTGTATATAAATTGTTGAAATATATGTTTAAATAAGAAAGAAAGAAAAAAAAAGGGGGGGGGGGAATTGTGTGACATCATACCACCTAACTACTTCAGGGATCTTTCCATGTTGTTTTGTAAATTAATATACCCTCCTAGTAAGTGCCTCCCATTGAGTTTGTTCACATTATCTTAAGCAGGTTTTTTTTAAAAGTTTACTTAGATTTTTACAAAATAAGATCTCGATACAGTCACAAACAAAAAAAAAGTATATAAGTAAACAATATTTTAAGGAAAAACTGTACAGGAGGCACTAGAAAATATTCTAGGCTTTAAATGATCACATCATTAATCTAAGCTTAGATATGCAAAGGAATGCAAATTTAACACATATTTCAATTTACGGAAAATAAAGACTGAAAGCTGACACTCAAATAAAACAATTGTTTGTTTGTTTCCAGCAAAACAGTATCTGATCCCATATTACAACATTCTGTTAAAACCTAAAACTGATTCTATAGTGAACATCTGAAATCAAGAAGTACATATATGCATATGTAACTTCCGTTAATAATTCTATTAGACTCAGACTCATGGTTTACTGAACCTGATGTTAGCTGCAATCCTCTTGTCTGGCGGCAATATTCTTTTCTTTATACTATAATTTTACTTATTAGTCGACATTAAAATCAATTTTCAAAAACCTGAGAGGTAAAGGGCTGTATCTAAGACAGCACTGATCAAAACTGAAAAAGCCAAATATAAAATTTTCTATCAATAGGCCTACATTAAAAAAAAAACAAACAATTTTTGACAATTCATTGGTGTACAGATACCTTAATGCTATACAGCTATTTTATTTGACTTTTATTGCGTAACATCATGCACGTCATGTGTTTGGCATATTTGTCGTGGAAAAAGTGGCCATCACACATAAAAAGGTACTATTAAGATTTGCCACATGACTATAATAATATAGGCTACATACTAAACTAGAGGAAAAAATATAGTGCAATTTAAGCTATACATCTTACCTGCCAAAAGTGAACTGATCCTTTCATTACAAAACTACCATAGCACTTTTAATAAATTCATTAATAAATTCCAGTTTACCTGCTGGATTCATTGCTTGACTTGGATTTGATATGCTCTAGAACTTCGATCTTACGACCCAAGAGATCGTAGCCAACTCCAGATGAGAGTTCCTGGTCTGTATCTGAGCTCTGTTCGCTGTCACTTGAGTCATGGTAGAGCCCCAAACCAGGGAGAATTCCAATGCAACGCAAACCAACAGAGTTTGTATTATCATCTTTTATTTCCTCATCTTCCCTTGATTTCCTCTTCTTGGTATCTTCATTCTTACAAGAGTTTGTAAGTTGTGTTGGAGTTGCAGCAGACTCTGTTGATTCTGTTTTGCCATTGGATGAATCTTGACAAATGGAATAAATAAATTATGTAGATTAATAACAGTTCACATCTGATACAAAAAATTTATTCACTTTTCTGAAATGTATTACTGTTAAAAAAAAAAAAAAATTCTTAAAACTTCACTTCAGAACAGGAAGTGAGGCTACTAAAACCAGTAGAAAGGTCACAAGAATTAATAATCTTGGAGATTGACTCTTGTGAATATTTTGGGGATGTAGCATAAGGATTGGTGATGATTTTCCCTTACTTTTATTGCTACTTTATAGAAAGAAATATTTTTTGGTGATTTTCACGCAAATGGCTCCAACAAATTTGTTTAAATTTTGTTCTCATGTGCTTATACTAGGAGTTAAAACTTTTATTTGAAATATTTTCGAAAAAATTCTCTGGACAGCCATTGTTTGCACAAACCAAGGCTTAAGCCTTTCATGGTAAACAATACATCTGTATGTGAGGTTGAAACGACTCAATACGTACGCCCTGCAATATAGTCTTTTATCCTACATAGGAGAGTGAAATCAGAAAGTTGTACTGCTCATACTTAGAGCAGAGAAAGTTATTTCAGCGCAACACATCATAATTTTTCAGTATGACACCACTAATGGGTATGTGCCCCTATTTTACATAATCTGTACAACAATCAGACATGTAGCATATATAGCTTACAATAGGGCAGTCAGACTGAGAGAGTACAAAAGGATTTCATAGAAGAATCTGTAAAGAATTGTAAAAAAAAAGGAAAAATGGGCTCCAACTTAACCCCTGCATAAACAGTTAATATTTCTTTATTACATACAGTGAAACCTCGGCAAGACGCTCTTCAAGAGGCTGCTTAAAAATAGTGTATTATATGGGACCATATATTAGCGACAGCGGGTCATTTTTAGACTTTTAAAATTTTAACACAAAGATATGAATTACAATAAACATTTACTGAAGCAAATTAAGGATTAAATATTGTAATTATGCTGAGGGGTATTTCATTTTCTTTCCTTTCAAAGAAAGGAAAGGAAAGAACAAATACAGTAAAGTACTGTAGTAAATTAAAGTGCCTCTTTCCTAAAAGAAGTAAAAAATTGTTATGTATCTTGCATTTGATACAGTACTATGCATAATACCTTCATGATTTTTCACTATTGTTCTAAGCATTGAAGAAGGGATTCCTAACGATTCCACCAACTGTTTCTGATTCTGCTTTCATCATGTTTATGGAGAATTTGTAATTTCTCCAATATTGATAAAGCTTTCAGTTTCACTCCTTCATTCATGTTGGTAGAAACAAATCACTTTGCACTTCTACACAAGATCAAGTCTTCACTGACAATGTGATTTAAAATTGGCAGCAAAGAGGACCGCAGAGGACTGAATCCGTGCTCTGAATAGTCGTGCAGTACAGTTATTCAGGTACAGTTAGTTGCATGCATTCAAGAGTTGCATTTCATTCAATTTGTATCTACCAATCAAAGACTTCTACAAGTTCTTGAACATGTAGGCGCTAATGGTAAATGTGTAGCAGGCGCTAACAGTAAATGTAGAAGTCCGGAAAATATTTTCTTAGATTCTTAAAAGCACAATATTTTAGAATTTTCGGCAGATGAAAGAGTGTATTAAACGGGTTGACAAGCATATTAACAGGTGGATTTTATATATCAATATAAATATTAGATGGAAATTTACAGTGAAGTGTTCAAATCTGTAGCAAGATTGAGATCGGAAATATACACACAAAACTTCACTAAAAAGGTATATTTACCCAGAATGATCATTTCAACGGGTCTTCCCGCCATCATCAGCTGATTCGGAATCAGCTGATGATGGCGGGAAGACCCGTTGAAATGATCATTCTGGGTAAATATATCTTTTTAGTGAAGTTTTGTGTGTATATTTCCGATCTCAATCTTGCTACGGATTTTATATAGTTTTCTATAGTGATGTCAAGGGACCGGATGAAAAGAGCATATCGTCGTTGATACTGCAATACGTTGTATGTAAAAAATTGCCATTTTCATTGTAGTGCTTTTGTGATCAAAATGATCAGACTTACCTTCTTGTAATTTTAATTTTAGTGCTTTTGTGATCATAATGATCAGATACCTTCTTACAAGAAGGTAGGTCTGATCATTTTGATCACAAAAGCACTAAAATTAAAATGGCAACTATTTTACATACAACGTATTGCAGTACCAACGACGATATAATGCAGGATAGCGTAACAAATGGGCATATATTATCAGGGTTTCACTGTATTTTTAAAGTCAAGCACAAGTCAGATATAAGTTTATAAAGTGAGAATTACCTGTGCCATTTACTCGACTTCTCTTCTCACTAGAGGTTGGACTGGTAGCATCTGCTGGTCTTTTTCGTACCACAGCCCCAGCCAGCAACCGCATTTGTGAGCTTCTGCCACTGTTGCATCATAAAGCAATGCATTAAATACATAGGAAAGGGTTCCTTAAAATAGTCAGTTAATACCACATTCACTTGTATATAAGCCCCACATTTTCCTCAGAATTTTTCCATAGAAAACAGGGAGGTCTGTACAGTCGGTCAAATAAAAAACGTCGGGACTCGTATGCAGTTAAAATTAAAGTTTTCACGTATTAGTTCACAAGTTTCCTATAAAAAACATTAAATACAGGCCATTCTCGGAACATATGAGGCCATGCGACAGGAGGAAAAAAATGAAGAACTAAGGGAAAAAATTGAACAACGCCAAAACCGCAACACACGATATTCGACTTAATGTATTGTCATAATTCATTTTGCTTTGTGTCATCGCCACATACAAATGCTAAAGTGAGAGAAAGTGTAGTTAGGGCTGTAATTGACCTGCATTTTTCGGCCTCTGAAGCAGCGAGAACGTTCCATATTTATGAAAGAGCAGCTCGGATGTGGGAACTTCACTATAATGCGACCGGAAGTTTTCACAGGGATCTGGCCGGCCGCGTATTTCGATGCTAGATGGTTGCAAAAGTTGAACGTAAGTTATTGATTTTGCACTACAAATACCGGTGTTATAAAATAAAATCTTTAAAAAATGCTCCTTGAATAATCATATTCCTTGCGAATTTATCAATTATTAATATTATAAGAATTTGCAACCAAGAATATGGCGGATTTGAGGCATATAGCCACAGCCTTCTATACATGTTTGTTTTGGAACAAAACTGACTAAATAATCAAGAAAATACATGGATAGACAAGAGGCGTGTGTGAACCTAACCTTAAGTCTTCCTGTACATGCGCATATGCTCGTTCGTGATACTTAATCAAATACCGCCCGACGTTTTTTATTTGACCGACTGTACATGGGATGGAAGTAGCAATGTGGTGAACTGCTTTGCTGAGAAAGCTACAGAGGTGGGTATGTGACACACTACTAGTGATGTGAGTCGGAAAATTTTCAACGGAAAAATTGGAAATTTTTCAGAACGTCGGAAAAATATGGAAAAATAGGAAAAATATGATTAAGTGCTTTTTTTAAGTGTGTGTATGTGTCCAAGCCCCAGGCAGCCAAATTGCTTATTTGAGAAAGTGAAATCCCTTTCTTATTTGAGACAGGGAAATCCAATTGCATATTTGAGAAAGGAATATATATATATATATATATATATATATATATATAGTCCATAACTATAAGTATATAATATAACAGTGTAACAACATGTAACATTAGGCCTACAATATGACATTATAAATAACATTTCTCATAGTTAGCTGACTGTGAGCTCAGCTTGTAGACGTGAACTAGTTAATTATATCAAACTTAACTTCTTTAGTAATATATTAATGTGTTTTTTCCATTTTAATTTACTGCCAACTGTTAGACCTAAATACTTTATTTCATGTACTCTTTCCAGTTCTAGGCATTTACATGATGTCAACTTATTGGAATTGTGTAAATGATATTTTAACTTACATTCCATCCTCAGTTTTGGCTTTTGGGTAAATATTGTATGTTTTTATTCTGTTATCTTCTAGCCATCCTCTGAATGCCTCAGTATCAAATTTGCATATCTAAAGTTAGCTTGGTAGTAATTCACCGATAATAATTATTGCATTTAATCAGTAAAAATTTATATTCAGTGAAAATACACTTTTATATCTTTTTCTATTATTGGTGGTGTTTTATTTATTTATTTATTCTATTTTTCCAATTTTTCCTTATTTTTCCAATTTTTCCAGAAATTTTCCCGGAAATTTTTCCAAAAAATATTTTTCCGGAAAAATAACAACACTACACACTACCAGTGCATTTCTTTTTAAAGCAAACCAGTAAAGCGCTTTACGAGTGATGCACGATCACTTACGACAAAAAAGAATGGCAAATTCGATCAGCTGAAAGCATGCTGGATGAAACCGGCAATGTTTACAGCCCTTTAACATGGTTAAGACATGTGCAAATAACAATTATATGGGGATGGGAATAATAATTATTGTACAATACGATGTACAGGTAAAATCTAATGATACTAACTGTGCTGAAGAAGGTGTTGGTACTCGGGAATTTGAACAATGATGTTAAATCCGTCAAGGAAATTTTTGATGATCACCTAGTCTGCCATGACAGTTCGTGCAGCAAAACCATGCAGCAGTCGTAAAGCGAGATTTGAGTTCGCTGCACGGGTAGTAGAGTGGGGGTAAAGCAAAGCTGAAGCAAAATGTAAAAAAGAACGATTTTAATGCAGCAATGATAAAGCGCTTTAGCTTCGCTTTAAAAAGAAACGCACTATACTACTGACATTCTGACAGTCCTATTGACCATTCTGGCTCCCTCAGCCAAGCAGTGCACTAGAGCTCTGACTGTCAACCTCTTTGGCTCCCTCACCAAAGAAGTGCACCACATTGCTGTCCACTCCTGATTTCAACTGACAAGCAGATACATGTGAATGCACCACAATGGAATAACAATGGACTGGAATGGAATTTCAACAACAGTACCTCTTGATCTTGGGTATCTAACAGTATCACAGTCGTAGGATACCAATGACTAGGGCTCAAACATTTAGGTAAATACATATTTTTTTTGCTATTACCTATGATTTCTGGACTTTGTCAAAGTTCCGGTTGGGACCTTTGGATTCAAAATACTGAGTTGCATATCACATAAAAATAAATATTTTCGATATTTCTTATTTGAATAAATATTTTTGGTAACTTAATTTTTTTTTACATATTTTACCACATATCACGTTTAGAAATGAATATTTTGACTGTTTTTGTAAAACTGTGCCATATTTTGAATATGTTGCATTGTTATGTTGAGTCAGACAATAAATCAGGGCTGATTTGGCCTTCATTAGTGCAAATTTCTGTTTCCTCTCACACTGCATTACTAAGTTGGAAACAACAAAACAATTCTTGACAGAATCAATAAAAGAAACCAAACACATTGAAAACAAACTTAAAAAAAATCAGTGGTTCAAAAGCAAACGAAATTAAAGAAAAATTCCTGTCATGCCTAAATAAGAATGAAAGGTTACAAGTGTTGCCAAAGATTTCAGATATTTTAATGGGTAACAGTGTAGAGAACTTGGAGCAGATGGAACATCTGAGTGTCAGTGATACTGCGTTTTACAAATATGCAAGATTAACATCCTGCAATGTTGAACGTACATTTTCAAGATACAAGTCTCTGTTCCGTGAAAATCGTCACAGCTTTAAGATGCACAACTTAAGATCTACTTCTGTCGTTCACTGCAACAGTTCTACACTTGCTGACTAGAATGACTAGATGAGTACTTCTGTAAATATTGGTTAAATAAATAAAATATTTTTTTATATTTTTTAAACATATTTTCGACTTTTTAACCACATAAAAAATAAATATTTTCGTTTTTATAAGCACCTAAAAGTCCGAGCCTACCAATGACACTTTTTTTTCCTAAAAAAGGGTTCTTAAAATTACGGTGGATAATATAATAGGCAGGGCATATCCAATAATAAATGCAGTATTACGAAATAAGATTACTTTCACACACCTGGTAGCTCCAGTTTGTGTAAGAGGTCTTGAACGGATTTCTGTATTAATCCTTTCTTCTAGAGACTTCTCCTGGAGAGTGGCAACTGCATTTCGAAAGTCATTGATTTCACGAGCCTCTTCAGCTGATTTGCGTCTCTCTTCTTCCAGCTTGCTCCGATCAACAAGGTCTAGAAACTCCACTTCATCATCATCTAGACCTTTGATCATATTCTCTGTGTCAGAAAGAGATATTAATAACATGTGAGAAATGACAGACTAACATAATTAACCAGGGCCTGACCTAAAAGAGCTAGAAACATGCAAAACAATAAAAAAAAAAAAAAAAAAAAAATAGCTAAATATGACCTATAGAAAGACTATTACAACCAAATACACATATATTTACAGTCTTACTAATAATCCAGTTGTAACATTTATACACAGCTGAGGAGAAAAATGTACTAATCATCCTTGCATAAGGCTGAATGTGTGCAACGCTTTACACAGCCTGGCCCCCTTGTATAAACTTGACGTAAATAATCAAGATGGCCGATATCCGTAACAGCCGGTCGTTTCGTAGATGTCTGAGATTGAATTTTGAGGCTATGCATATTCTGAGCTGATTTTGCAGAATTATAAACATTGTTCCTTGTTTGCGGGACATATTTCCATACTTGTATCCATGATTACAGCTTTCTGAAAACAATATAATGAAATACTGAAACTAGGCAGACGACGCATCTGTTTGCCCGCTGCTCCGATAGATGGCTTTCAGCAGTCCTTCATAGCCAGGGGCTAGTAACGTCATGAAAAGCGTGACGTGTTTGATGACGTTGCAGTACAAACCCGGTGTAACCCTCGGCAGTTACACTGCGTTTATTGGTAATACGGGTTATGTAGAACTTGCACGCAGAACAACCAAACAACTGTTCAACGCAGATATAAGCAGCTTTTATTAGTAAGGCTGTTAATGATCATATAAAATGTCAACATTATTTGAATAATAAATAATGTTATTTTAATTAGCATCACTATATAATTAATAGTAACACTATAGTTGTTAAATGTTTTACTGTATCAGGATTTATGAATTCAGTAAATAGTTATTTGCAATGTAAGACCATTATATAAAACTAGGCAAGCACGAAGTTAACAAAACAAGAGCTGACAGTACTAAAAATGGACATATATTTAAATAAATATAATCAGAAATCCAAACAGGGTACAAATATGGTAAGTATACTTACTGAGTTTGTGAGCCTCCTCATATTCAAGTTCCCGTTTGTTTTTCTGTTCTTCCAGACGTTCAAACAATGAGCGGTGGTCATATTCTTCTTCTGGGCATTCTACAAACAAGAACATAATACGGTAATAATTAATTTGCATATTTATATCTATGCCCCTCCAATTAATTGAAATATCTGAAGATTGAGCTTCATCCTGAAATTTTATTGATTGGAGTAAATTTATATTTTTTGTTAATAACAGCAAACATTAGTTCTTTTGCTATTAATCTGATTGTGTATCAAAATTGAACATAATTTCTTATAGTCACAATTAAAATTATATAGAACATATTTTATACCGATCAATAGATTTTATGTATTTCAGTTTTCACTTTGTCCTTTGAAGTGTAACCTTTTGTAGTTCAGTGTAATTAATGTAACTAATAGGCATTTGTCTGGAATTAACCTTAGCAACTGGCATTTGTTATATAGCCAGCATGTGGACTTTTGTGAGTTTAACATGTCCACATGAATTTTGTTTTTTGATAGATAGATTTAGGTTGTGTTCCAGCTAAGTTCTGCTCACTCACTCATGCCCGCCGGCTTACATCCCCTGCTACCAGTGGCTTCTGAGCTAATGCAGACTTGAATGGTATGCCATCCACAAGATTACTTAATTAATGCAGCGAAAACGACCCTTCCACCAAAACGACTCATTTCAGAGCCAACATAATATTCCACGATTATAATGAAAGACCCTTGCACCAAAACGGCTTTTTTTTTATGTATTAAAGCTCTCTAAACTAAAATAGATGAATTTTCCCTTCACTGCTCAGCAATCGGAAAGTGGTTGATCCAAAATTTAGGTCCCAAATAGGTAGGTAGGTAGGTAGGTAGGTAGGGCAAGGGGTAGGTGAGAGAAAGTGAGGAAGAGCATGGAAAAAGTAGAGAAGAAGAGAATAAAGGAGAAATAAATTATTTGCTTCCCAGTTTCACATTTTTAAGAATAGATGGCATTGCTAGTAGTGAGGCGGGTCCCGTTAGTGAGTTGGTGGGAGGAGCCTAGTGCACGAGCTAAAACTATTTTTCCATTTTCTTGCACCTGCCATAGGCCATAAATGAGTGGCTGAGCTGTATTTCTACATTCTTGGGGAATTTGACTTTGTGGATAAAGGCAAATTTTGTTCTAGATTTATAAAGAAGGTAATTGCTGAACATTTCTCATATTTATGACATGATGATGAAGTTTGCTTAGCACTGCTTGGGGAGGCATGGTCACTGGAGGAAAGCAAAGTTTATTAGGGATGCTACAACACACTGCATGTGTAAAACATTGGGGTCTACTACAATTCTCTGCATATAGTCTCCTAATACTCTGATTGGCTGGCTGTGAGCTTCATGCCAACACCTTTACATGCAAGATGAACAAGTGCGAGATTAGTAACAGGTTGGTTAGTTTAGTTTAATACACATGTAGTTTTGGCAGCAACATCTAATCAACATCAAGTTTCCTACATGTTTCATGATGATATCGATTCTGCAAACCATTCTTGGCTCCCTTGCCTCATTTTATGTGATGACTAGTGATTGGATGAACAGCTCTTTCTTGAGAGCTAGCTCTTACGCACCCACTCTTGAAAAAGAGTCGTTTAAAAGAGCCGACTCGTAAAGAGGGAGGGAGGAAATTTCTCAGACCTCTCTCAATAAAACTTGCACTCCCGAAGGACCAATAAGAGGGGAAGGTTTAGTCAAATGTCAACACCTACACATCCACACTCTCCATAACTCTGAAAGGTTTCCGAATTCATCAATAGATGGCACGGTGATATTCTCTCTACCTAAAGTTGCTTAAAATCTGAAGAGTGAGGACAAAACGAGATATTGAATGGGTCCAATTGGATTATGCCAAGATATCTGAAGCCTTTATTGAAATGTGTACTGCAAACAGGAGGAATGGACAGTCTTGAGGTTGTGTTGAGTTTAGATGACATGACATTTAGATTTAACAGACAGCAGAATGGAGTCATGTAGTTGCCTGAACAAGCCCCATTGAGTGGATGTGCAGGTGTTGACACGTGATTAAACCACCCCTATTATTGGCCTTTTGGGAGCATGAGTCATATTGAGAGCATTCGTTTGTTTGCAAGAGGCAAATTGTACTGCTGTCACTCTGACTCTACACAACTCTTTCCTCAGCTAGCAGCTCGCGGGAAAACGGAACTTTATGCCCCATGCGAGGCCCTCACTCCAACTCCCTCTCCTAGCAGCGGCATTTGAACTACAAGCAGCAACAGTAGCGCCATCTCTTAAGCAACTGATGAAACAGAAAAAATAATTTATTTCTTCTTTATTCTCTTCCTTTCCCGTCTCCTTCCTCTTCACCCTACCTACCTATTTGAGACCTATTCCTAATAGTAAATTTTGGATCGACTGGGATTTGAACTCGGGACCCCTAGCATTATAGCCAGGAGTCTTAACCATTACACCATGAGTGAATGTTGAGCACTGAAGGAAGCTTTCATATATTTCAGTTATGATGAGGGGGTTTCATGAGTTTTAACGCAAGAATCGGTTTTTATAGTTTTGAGATATTTTGTTAGTTATGAAAAGAGTAGTGTTGGTGCAAGGGAATTTTCCTGCATCAATTAAGCCACACTTTATGTTATAATACTGAGTTTTTTATAATTATGAAATATTATGTATGGTGCAAGGGTATTTTTTGTATTGTGAAATAGCCTACTTTGTTGCAAAGGTAGTTTTCATAATTGTGAAATATTATTTGGAGGTGCAAAGGGCTTTTTTTATTGTGAAATATTAGGTGACATGTCAATTGCAATTATGCATTACCGGCGTTGAGCAGCATTATGGCATGCGCTGCGGGGAAGTGGGGCAGGCGGCACACGGGAAGCAGCCAGGCAGGAAAGCGACCAGGCGAGTAGAAAGGGGAGCAGCATGGGGCGCAAAGTTCCATTTCACCCAGCTCGCAAAGAGCAAGTTGACTCTTTCCTGCTCGAATGAATGATTCGTTCGAAAGAGTCACTTTGATCTAGTGATGACTACCGGTACCTGCCAAATTCTGTAACCAGTATAAATTACACCATTTAAGGAAATATAAATGTCCACTTCTTCACGATTCTCTTTCATTTCGCGTATTTTTAAGAATAAACTGGGTTTATGTATGAATTCTATAGGTTCTAAAAAGACCACTGCAATCTCAAGTAGAGTACCGGTACCGGTAAGGCAGTTTTCCGTGTTTTATTGATGGGAAAAAAGAAACAGCTTGCAAAGTGCTGCATTTCCAAACGTTGATTACTGCAAGACTTTTAATAAAGGAACAGTTCACACAGAACACACCGTATTAATTTTATTATGGCATACCTTCTGGCTGACCCGGTTTGCGGACTTTTTCCCATTCTTCTTGTCTGATTCGTCGCTGTTCAGTTAACTCAGCTTCCGAGATAAAACCAGAACTCATTCTAGTAGGAGAAAATAAAACTATGTTAATATAACAACTACCAAACTGGAATAAGTTAATTACACAGAACAGAACTGAAGTACCCCTCATAACCTAAATTGCTACAATCTTAATCTACCAGTTGCAACAGATCAGATCAGTTACTTTACTATGGAATGATAATTAATTACCCTCACCTCTCGTGTTTTTCCTTACTGATTGCTATTAATAGTTAACTAAAGGAAACACAATACGAATGAACTTAAACCCCTTCAGATTACTTCGTCCACCATTCTCTTCTTCCAAAGTGAAAAGCAAAGATTACAAGTGACATGTCACATGTGTACAGTTTTACTCTTTTTCTTACTTTCTCGATTCAAAAGTTGTTTCTGCTGATCTTTGCATCCAGTCAATGGAGAGTCGGGTGAATTCTTGTTTTAATAATTCAGACGTAGCGATAATAACAAAATATATATTTAACATGTTATTTTAGAGTTATTTAATATAAAAATGATAATATTGAATATATAGTAATATTGAAGAGTAAGATATTCTGAGGTGAGTTTGTGAATAACTTGCTGTAAATTCATATATTAATGTAATTTGAGGTTAAAGTTCGTTTTCTGTTTCGTAACCTTGGCTCGGCAAAAACAGGGAATATTTTATTGGTATTACATGCCTGAACCTATGTCTGCATTAGGATGTGCGAGTAATATTATAGAATGAAGCGTACTTTGTATAAAGTAAGCGTCCCGGCTAGTCATCACTTTGTGAGTTGGACTACAGCTGAGGTACCCAACCTATCCTTTTGAGATGTGGCAAGTAGGTCTAACTATGCCCCTCTACCATTTTTCAAGGATGTGAACTACGATAACATGTTTAAATAAACATATTTTGGTAGTCTTTCAACCAGTGAGAGTATTGATTAATTAAGTCAGTTGAGTAATTAAGTCATTATCATTATTATGTCAGTGAGATGGTTGACAGTGTTTTGCCTTGATTAGACCTTGTATGTTTTATTTCAAATTTACAACAGAGGTACATATGACATCTAGCCGACAATGCTGATAAATTGTTTTCTTTATAGTCAAAGTTGACAATCCTATCTGACATAAATACATAGGGAAAAAAAAAAAAAAATGGCACAATAACAGTAATTGCAACTCTGGCTTTTGGAGAATAAAATGCAAGATGATTTATCCAAAAGTCCTCCAGACCTGAAATATTAAAATTTTCTTTGGGAAAAGATCATTTAAGTTGTTCCCTAAGCTCCATCTACTAAACACACTAACGGGACCCGCTTGGGAAGGAGGGATTTGGGTGGGGAGTAACTACGAGGGTCATCCAGAAATTAAAGAACGATTTGGCATAACTAAAGATATCAACACAAAACTTTATTTACAAACTTACAGTACCTTACTTTATTTCTCAATGTAATCGTCATTGCTGTCAAGGCATTTATTGTAACATGGTATCAGTTTTTCAATGCTGATGTTACACTCTTCTACTGCCAAAGACCTGAGCCAGGATGTCACTGCCACTTCGAGGTCTCCATTGGTTGGGAACTCTTTTCCACCCAAAAAGTCCTTTAGTTTCAGAAATTCATGTAAGGTGTCCAAAATCAAACGCATCAATATTTGCTTTGAACTAAACGATTGTTGGCCTCCCACTAATCAATACTTAGTGTGCCTCACAGGGTACTGCATATGACATAACTTGTCTATCAGTGAGGTAGACCATTAAGGGTAATAATCAGTCATAGGAGAGAGGTTCCATCTGGCACTGTGAAGCAACTGCTCTCAGACTCATGAAACTTTATGTATCGGTATGATGTTTCTTAGATGACTGTCACTCTACAGAAAAAGTCGTGCTTGATTATTTTTTTATATTTCTTATAGAAAACTGAGAGGAAGCATGGCATCTGGAAAGATTCAGCATTCACCCAAAGTTGCCACAACATTTCCACTTCAAGAAGAAGTTGAAAATGGGAAAAACAGACATCTTGTGAAATGTCAGAGATGTCCGTCAAAGATCTTGAATCCAGGAATGGGCGTGTATAAGCAAGTTGAGGTATTGTACAACCAAAACAATATAATTCTCCTTCTTGAAGATTACATTCATAAAACATATAGGCTGTAATAACATACAGTACACATAGATACCATATTTTATTTTAGGGTCTGTACTACAACCTTTGGGTAAACTTCCTGTTATGTTATCTGGAAGATAAATACCAGCACTTTCTCTTGTAAACTTTTGTGGTTGGGTAGTAGAATCTGGAGCCTTGGTGAAGCTGCAAAGTTGGTTTCTTTGTCTGATGTCTAGTTTGTGCAGCCTCTGCTAGATGTATAAATGCCAATCTGCTAGATAATTTTAACCAGAAATTTATTTGGAGATCGATAATACGGCCGTTAACATAGTACAGGGAAAATTCTAAATAGTCTAAGCATTATTTTATGAGATTGGTTGTGTTCTAATGTGATGACAGTAGGCAGCCTGCTTCACTTCCATTTGTCTTTTCTTACAGTTCCCACTGCCACATATGAAGCAGAAGACTGATAGAGGTGACATTTCCACTGTTGAGGAGGAAGTAATTAAAGACTATTGGGTGGTAGAAGACATGTACTCCTTTGAAAATGTTGGCTTTTCACACTCTGTTGCTGGCGTCAAGTATCTAGCTTGTGCTGACTGTGAAGTAGGACCAATTGGTTGGTTTGACATTGCTGCTCGCACTAGCTATGTGGCATTGTCTAGAGTATTACATGGTAATGGCTAGGTCAAAGGAATATGCAGTGAAGCATATTGGGCAAAGTCATTACATGCCTTTTACAGGCTAAAATTTGGCTTTTGATGTTCTTCTTTCTCTCATCTGAAGTTAAAGTCATTTAAGTGAGATTTCCAGATGTTAAATCTTTAACCGAAATAAGATAATGCTATAGCTGTGTGAATTCAGAGCTGTATTAATTATTATTTATGAATTATAATGATTTTCCTCACTATCATATTATGATTTACTGACCAATAAGTATAATGTAAATGCTCTCCAATGAGCTATTGTTACCATGGTAGATAATGTATGCATACTACAGATATGCTTTTTAAGTTCCATAGGCCCTACATTACCTTGAACTTAGTTCTGCGTTCCTGAAAAAGGTGTAATTGATGAAAGAAATTTTACATTAATAAGATAAAGTTAATAAATGTTTTCCTTCAACAGAGCACACGATGTTGACCAAAACTTATTTAACATTTCAAGTTCTAAAATATTCTTTAGCCAGATGTTATAATAAAATGAGTGTTACAATTTAGTGTTAAATGTAATTTTTTGAGTGTCTTTATTTCCTTATCTTGTCGTATACCCTTCATCTTTCTAAGTCAGACTGCTTTATATGTATAAAGACTGAAGATAAAACTGTTTTGAAATCCTAAAAATTCATATATTTTTAAATAATCATTTACCTCTTACTGTTTCATATGTGATGCTTTAGCACACATTTATTTCCTCAATTCAGTCATTTTTCTCCATCTTGTAAAATACAAATTACATATAAAAATGATTCAAGTATGCTGCCAAAGGGAAACTGTGTGACTTAACATGTTTGTGGACTCATGAAAATACAGTGTGAAAAAATCACTTTCAAAGGATTTCTTATCATTTTATTTATATAATAAGTCACTGGAAAAGCATTGAACAACTGAGAAATACATTCTGTGATTTTATTGTGGACATCAGTAGTAATTTTTTTCCTGTCCAGCATGTGTATAAGAGAGACAACTTTTGTAATTGTACTTTCAGAAGATGTTTCTTTACCAAATCCCTTAACATTAGTTGTGTAATAACTATAAATGGAAGGGATTAATGACTAACTAGAATAATCAAATTTCATTTAGGAGTTTATTGCAGCACATTATTTATGTACCAACATTAAAACCAGCACAATTTATGGTGGGATGCTAAAGAAAGAAAGAAATACTCGTTTATATGTTTGCCAGAAGGGTTGAAAGAAATACCCATTTTTAAATAGCCAAAAGAATTTAACCATTATAAGTAGCAGAATTATCTGAACCATAGCCATTGAGATACAATTTTAAATATCACTTGAGTTTGTGCCAACTACAATAGCTCATATCATTGTGGCATGAGCAACTTTACATTCCTAAGCTGCACATCGATATAATACTGTAGCATTAGCACCATAAATACGGATTGATGCAAATTTCTGACTTCTAATAGTCAGTGTTTTCCAAGTCTGAAGTTGTGGTTCTAGATACGATGTAGTACCCCTTTTGAGATTAATTCAAAACAACTATGGCCACTATTAAAGAACTGTTTTTCTTTAGATTATGCACTAGTGACTAGAAGTAGTAATATGTATTTATACTACTTAAAGAAATGCAATATAGATTGGTGGTAAGAAGGAGTATTGAAAATCAAAGGTTGAATGCCATTGCTTTGCATTGGCACAATTCAGGAGACAATATGTTTAGTTACACATGCATAGTTGGTTCTTTTCTCTATTTCAGTCTCTGAACTAGGCTAGATTCTTGACTTAATTTCTTCATGTTATAAACACAGTGATGTTATATTAGCTGAGAAAGAAAATAGATGAGACAACTTTATTGTTAAGAATTGAGTTTGTGACAGAACACTTTAATAACTTTACATAACTTTACTCCAGGTCTAGGTTGATAATCCCCCCTTGATTTCCTCTTAGCCAATAGAATAGCTTAAAAGTTTAAAATAGGCCAATGCGAATCATACTACACTGATAGTAAAATAATTGTGTATGTGATAGTTTTTGCTTCATCTCATGAAGCCCGAGATCTCATTGCTGCTTTTGAGAATGCACATAACTTCAAATTGAATGCCAGACATGTACTGGTATGTACATACCTTGTGGCATTATAATTGTTGCTTGTCTCAAAATGGAATTCTTTTTGTTTGTGTGGAATTATCTAGCTGAATACCACAGGTGTTGAGTTTTACTGGGATAATTTAATTTCACTTTTGAACTCATGTTTCTTGTCATGAGATAATTATTTTTCAACCTTCAGTCTCGTAATAATATTTGTAGGCATGGAACTATTGCTTGTCAATTGTTTTTATTGTCAATGTATTCAATGGAGTAAATTTCAACTGATATTAATTCAAATGGATATGATACAGGATGAAATGGTGAGGATGATTCATGGTATGTTAATATCCAATTCGGCATTTGCCTTTACCACTGGGGAAACCTTGAAAAACTCGTGTCAAATTGGCCGGCCACAGGATTTCAACCTGGGACTTCCTGAATGCAAGTCCAAGATGTTACCACCTCGGCAGCCTCGCTCGGTAATAATATCATCAAGACAAGTAACATTCATTAAGCCCAACTAAATTACCAGTAAAAGTATTACCAATCGTGGCATTACTGTAGAAAATAATACAGTCTACCTATAACATTTGATTTATATTTCATATTATGTCTTTTGTTCAGCAAAGTATTCTTACTATCCTCTTGGTTGCATACACAGATTTTAACTGTGGGTATTGATTTAATCACCTGTGGGTTTCCAGAAATGAAAATTTTCCCTCCCATTTTCTTAAAACATTCCCACATAGAGAAGTGTTCATCCTTTTTAACACATTTGCTATGACAAACGCCTTGTGACATTTAAGAAAAGCCTTGCCTCCTGCACATGCCCTCTGGCATGCTAATATGGACGACTTGTGATGTTTAAGAAAAGCCTTGCCTCCTGAACATGCTCTCTGGCATATGCTTATATCTCTGCAATAAGAGGCTGAAGGTGGTAATTAATATTTATGCAATAGATGGTGGTTGAATACTAGATTTACCATAACCCAAACAATTAGGTGGTTGGCCCCTGAGAATGCACAAATTCCATGTGATTTCAAAGACATTTCAGCGCTGGTCAGTAGTGTGAAAATGGCAAGCAGTAGGGCTAGAGGTGATTCTGTGTGTAGTGGCTCTCAAGAAATAAACATTTTTCTAGGGCATTGTTAGAGGATGAAGTCTATTAAATTTTATTTAAGTTTTTTACTGCAGAGATTGTGACTTGCACAATATACGTATGCAGTAGACAAAATCCCTAGGCTGGAGTATTGAAAGAGCTGGCAGATAGTGGGTAGTGAATGCTAACCTATCTTCTGAAGTAAGAATCACAAAAGAAGAGTTGTTTGCATACATACTAATTTGACATACCAAGCAAAATAATTGGAATTCAAAGAAATCTCGAAAGAATTTTGCTTGTAATAATTACATGTTGCTTAGGCTGATTGACTGCATATTTCATTGAAATAAGCAGAGAGCACACAATTCAAATACAATATGCTAATAATCTAGATTCAGAGATCATTATTTCTACTTTTAGTTGAATTTTCTCAAACCAGTCCTGAATTACTGTTAAATAAGTGAAGTATTATATCACAAATCCAACTTCTTGCAGTATATTAATAATATAATTCTGCAACCTGCTTTAGCCTGTGATTTAAACACAGCCTGTGATTCTAAAAAGGTGCACTCCATAAAATATGTGATCATCACTTTGATAGTGGCCTTAAGAAATAGCATAAAGTGGTGCTACGTTTATATCTCCCCTGTTGTTCAAGCTTGTTCAACTTGAGTTTCCTTACCTGTTTTAGATTGTAGACAGTGGCATAACTTAAACGCCCACAGACCCTGTAACATGGGACCGGGGGGGGGGGGGGGGGAAGAATTTTTGGGTATTTTGAATCACTCAGGTTAATCTTATGTATTTGTATCTGGCATCAAGCTTTTCAGACCTATACAATGCATTACTTTTATTCTTTACACTTAATGTTACTGTATCTACTACTGAAAGATCATTTTTGCACTCAGTGAGTTGAGTACTGAATCTGAGAATGCTAGATAATTGAGTTACATACAGTAATTTAATTATTTACCTCTAAAGAGGCCAGAAGACAACAACTTGATACGGAAATAGGTGTAAAAGCAGTTGTGAAAGGTATGAGATAGTTGCAAGTTTTCTAAAAAGAAATACCTCTCATTTAATTTTAATTTTGATGAGTTGTAAATCTTGGTTATGAGTTAAAGAAAAAGTATAAAAACAGTGGTTGGCAGGATAAAAAACTGATGTGAAACTAAAGTTTGCCTCTTAGGGCTGTGTTCACCAACACGGATAAAATTTCTCGGTATCGTGGATAGTAAAAACTACGATTAATCCATTATCTCAAACAGTAAACCTTTCGGGTTTCACCACGTAGTTTGTCACCTTGGTTTTCAAAAGCTTGGTTTTTTTTACTACTTGTCTGACCCTTAAATTTTTCATAAGAGTAACCTACGGCATCTGGTGGTTGTTGTGTGAAACAGCGGGGGGAAAACTGTCTATTGGCTACGTCCGGACGTGAAATGTATACGTTGCCATAGCAACGGAAAGTTTCTCCTCACACTGTCTCTAGCTAGTAGTTCTACAAATGGTCACTAGATGTCTCACTGTTTTGGGGGCGTGGCGCATAGCAGATAATTTCGTTTTCCCCTTGAATCTTGTGCAGAAATTAATGTCGTCATAAATGTCCAAGTACGGCATACGTTCTTTTATCCATTAGGGTGCATTATTCTGTGTTCTGCTTCGTATTCCTCGTCGCTGTGATCATCTCTCATGTTGATCAGATGTTTCAATCTTGATGTCGCAGTTAGCTTGGTTTATCCTGTTTTGCTGACCGATATTTCACGGATAACGCATTAGCTTGGATATTATCGAAAAACCAAGTTATTATAGCTGGTGAAACGCAAAATGAACGATATTGAAGCTTTTCAGTCTAAAAACCAGGATCTTACAGATTATCGGCGTTGGTGAACACAGCCCTTAGTATAATATATTATGTATGATGTTTTCTTCATGTAAATTGGTTATAAAAATGAAGAGAATGTTGTTATCACATTGTATCACATCCCTGAAGGATACATAACCCAAATACAATCTGATTAATGCACTCACATAACTTTCTTTACTCTAAGCATGGAAAACAATACATCTTGCTCACTTCACTTTCTGATGTAGAATAAGAGGCCATGAAAGAGCATGTATTCAGTTGTTTCAAATGTGACGCAAAACTTTATTGTTCACCAGGCAAGACTGTGTTTTTATAAACATTGGGTGGCTTATAATTACCCTTCTGAGAATTTTTTCGGAAAAAAAAAGTTTCAAATAAAAGTTTTAGCTCTTAATATAAGAACCCCATATAAAAAAATTTAAATAAAAACGTTAGAGCCATTTTAAAGGAAATACTGGGAAAAAAAATTTCTTTATGTAAAGTCCCCTTAAAAATAAGAGAAAGTTGTTGTAAATCTTCGTGCCACATCCTCAGAAGGTGCCTACCTAACAGCCATTCCACGGAAAGTGAGCCTGAAGTGTCCAGACCGTAACAGCATTTTAATATTAATTTAAAATATATATGTCATCATTGAAAAATTATGAAATTAATTTTCAGTACTAGTCTACTGAAGAACTAATTCTCAAAATTAATTTCGTAATTTTTCAGTGATGACGTATATTTTAAATTAATATTAAAAGGTTGTTACGGTCTGGACACTTCAGGCTCACTTTCCGTGGAATGGGTGCTAACCCAAATACAAAATGTTGTTTTCATACGATTTTTAGTTCTGGAGCTAGGCTGTTCACAGACACACACAAACAGACATGTTTCCTAAAATAGTATATTTGGATTCTGGAGATCTCAAAACGTATTAATATTAAAAACTCAACTTTGAATTTGGGGGTAAAAAACACTACTTCCTCTACCTATAGTATGGACAGAGGAAGTAAAAATTAGTACTGTATTGGTACATAGTTAGCTTATTAGCTTTTGTAAACACCTTCTTTTAGGAACTCATATTGAATAAGATAGTCTTTCTGTGTGCATTAAAAAAGTAATTGGGAGCCCAAAATGTTTTTGCTGGGGGGACCAGCTGCAAAAAGTTATGCCACTGATTGTAGATATTTTTCTCATTCCATAAAAATGTTATTCTTTAGAATTATGTTGTAGGGCATTAATGTTATTTAAAATTTAAGGTAAAACTTACTTGTAGCCATAAATACTTGAACTGCCTGCATGGTCTGGTGGTTGACATTGCTGATTATAGACCTCAAGGCAAGAGTTCTATCCGTCCTCGGATTTTCTGAGGTAGGGAGGTCTGTAAAAAAACAATAACAATCCATATCAACCATGGAAGTTGGCATTTGACATTCTGAGACATACCCCCCAAGTCTTGCCATCCATAATTGAAGTTCGATATTAGTAGAAATACTTGGCATTATTCTGTGTTATATTTTCATTGTTTAAAGAGTAGATGTCAAAGGTGGAATGCTTTATATTAATAAATATAATTCAAAATGTATATTAAATGTATGTAATTTCTGTTGTGACATAGCCACTGAACTTACTCAACTATTTAACATTATTGAGCATTGGTATAAAAGTATCCTAGATAGGATTCACTTTAAATTTAAAAGTGTTAGGTATTGAAATATAACTTTCAACTATTGTTATTGCATAAAACAAAACCTGTCTTCTGTGAAACATACATAATTATATTTCTTGTTTTTATATATGTATGTGTTATGATTTCCATATGTAACTGTACCAAGGAAACCCAACCGTAAGTCGGTCAACATGTTTCTGCATAACAGTAGAAAATAGCTGTTGGATACAAAATGTCATTTGTTCGATTTTGACATCTATTGGTTTCATTCTTGTACTACACTCTCTGATCATAACAAACAAAGACAGCATTGCCACTGTAGTATTTTCAGTTTGAAAAGTGGTCTGTGCTTTTAGAAACCCATCCGTAAGTCGCAATGGAAATTTATCATTGTCCTTAATGTTTTCTTTGTTACTTTTGTGAAAAAAGTGCAGGCAACAGAAACACTTCCTTTGACTAGTAACTAGACCAAGGTTCCGACACTGCTTACATTTATCTACAGATATCAAGGGTGCTTTGTTTTAGTCTAGAAGAATTTTCGATAATAGCTGGTTGATTGCTACGAACTTTGTATTTTTTTATAATGACTTCTGACATCACATCACAAATAGTTGGAAATTCTGTCCGTGTGTGTGATAGACTTTGGACATGGTATTAAAATATTGTGAAACTGATGTTTAAAAAATGGAAAAGTTCCTTATCTTTCTAGATCAATAGCCATAAAATTATACTTTTTGAACAATAAAGTTTAAATTTTTGAGCTATAGGTATGATTTCTTTTTTAGAATACTAAGAATTTTAAATGCTGAAGTTGAATCCATTCAAATCAGAAGATTTATTTTTCAACTTACAGTTGGGTTTCCCTGGCCACATATAGTGAAAAGAATTTAGCAGAAAATAACTTCCTTATTCTTATGTGGTCAATATAATATTAAGGCCATGTCCCAGAGTCGAAATCAACTATGTTCTAGTGATGTACAAGATACTAGTAACTAGACCTTTGGATGTGTATGGTTCAGACACTGCTTACATTTATCTACAGATATCAAGGATGCTTTGGTTTAGTCTACAACTCAAAGCATTTTCGATAACTAGCTGGTTGATTGCTACGAACTTTGTATTTTTTGATAATGACTTCTGACATCACATCTGGCTATTTAGTCAATTGTCTAGTTCACTTCAGCTGTAAATGTAGCTTTGGGACATGGTTTACTATTGCACATATCTAACATATCAGATTAAGAAACGAATATTACAGAATAAATTGATTTTTTTATCAATTTTTTTTAGTACTGTAAATACTGTGTTATTGCTTTATGCTGTAATTTAGAGAGTGATGTATTTATCATATACCAGTACTATGTGTTGTATACAATGAACTTACTGTACAATGTGTTCATATTTTTCTTTTCATTTATGTTGGAAATGAAATGTCATTAGTGTTATATAACTGGAAATAAAATACTTGGACTAAAAGCTTGCATTTTTCCATTAAAATTTCTATAAATATGACTAATATAAATACTACCAAAATATTTCTTTTACATAATTATGTCTGTGGCACTACATTAGAACATTATAACTATAGATTAGAATAGGTATTGTGAACTTCAGCTACTTGTGTTAGAAAAACTTGTGTCAACAATAGTATTTTTGGAAATTTATAAAGGGCTTGGTGAATTAAGGGGCTGTGTCACTCTTTCATAAACGCTGGCTTTTTTATGTTGTACAAAAGCTCGTGCAAACTAGTGTTACCTATGAGGGTCAGTCAAATGAAAATGAGACAGATGGAAAAAATGTAAGTAAACTGTTTATTATTTCAAAAATAATCGCCATAACTAATACATTTATTCCACTGAGACAAGACTGTCAATGGCTTCATGGAAAAATGTTTGCAGTTGCCTAAGGACCCGTGATTCTACCCAGACGTACACCTCTTTGTCCAAAGCAAATCGACAGCCATGAATATCTTTCTTCATTTATCCAAAAATATGGAGCGAGATCTGGACTGTATGGAGGAAACTTTGCAAAAATTAAAGCGTTCCATTAAGTCCAAACGCCCAGGAATGTTGATAGACAGCATCATTCTGTTGCACGATAATGCTAGCCTACATGTTACCAAGATTGTTTCGACTACGCTGCAGAAGTTTCACTGGGAAGGCCTTACGCATCCTCCATACAGTCCAGATCTCTCTCCATATTTTTGGAGAAATGAAGAAAGACATTTGTGGCCATCGATTTGCTTTTTAAATTTTGATCAAGGATATTTGTTTTTATGCAGTCCTGGTATGGATTGCTTATACATACTCTTGCAGTAAGGTATAGATTGCACACAATATATTCTAGAGCAGCGGTATTTCTAAGTTGTAGAGCTGTGAACACCTCGATCATTCCTGTTTTGGAACCTCATTGTTGTGTTATTATTTACACATAGTGAGTTTATTTATGTGGAGAGCTCAATGTTTTATCATTTTCACTTATGGTAAAATTATTATTTTCCCAGTCAGTTTCTTTTATTCTTACTACCAGTACTATTCTTTTTTTTCACTTCTCATAGACAGTATACAGAGCCTGAGTGTTCCTGGTGGTTGCCGCACTTGGATTTTTAGACAATTGACTCTTGAAACTGGTAAGGTTGTCAGCCATACAAAGCTGACAAGTCTTGGTAGTTATTTATGTCAGAGATTAAGTCAACCTGAGGGCCTTAGTACCACCAAAAAGATTAGGTCAACTGCAAAATTGCAGTGACTTTCTATAACTTCTGGTATGTAAAGTAATGCCTCCATTATCTGCACTGCAGTGTCCACAATTGCTATTACTTTACACGAAATTTTAAGGCGAATTTCTTCAAACGAATCATAGCGATGTTGTTTAAATTCTATTCATTAACTGCATAGAATTTTCACTTACATATAGGGAAGGCCTAATAATGGTGGGGATGAATAGGATTTATTACGTTTAAGTACGCAACAGATATATAATTAATTAAAATAATAATGGTGAAAACTGTAAATAAATATTATCGGAAAATATAATTAAACTTTTAATTCGAAGTAAATATTACTTAAAAATAATATTTGGTACCGCCTTCAAAAGAATATCCCCAAGGAAAGAGAGAAAATATAGTAATGCAACAGTTTGTTTGAAAAAAAAAAGTTAATTATTACATCTATTGTGGAGTGTTACCAAGAGATAACATCTCCCTTCATGTCATAGACTTGTATGTTATAATATTTACTTGTGTTTATGGTAGCTGAAATAAAAGAGAAGAAAAGAAGATACAGTAAGAGTAAGTACAAAAATATAACAATTCCATAAAGATGTGATATAATAAAAGCTCTGAAGTTCTGAGAGTAGTGCCTACCCTATAAATTATTATAGTCAGAGCTAAATAATTTGTCTTATTATTGTTATATCAACTGCTGGGGAGATATATTAGGCCGATATTCCACTATAAAATTGCTTTTAGCAAAGAAAATGACTGCCATTTGATTCAAGAAGTTGGAAAAACAAATCATGTTGAATAATACTTTGACGACTTTCTTCACATTCTTCTTATATTGGATCAAAGATTTTTCGGTTACCATAGTACCAGGTCTAAGATGAGGGATAAACATAAGCTGTTTTGAAATAAATAGACGATTTTAAGATTAAAAGAAGTGAAAGGCGCCAAAATAGTTGGTAATCATGACAGTTGAAATAGCAGAGAAAATACAATACATAGGTTAATGTGTATGTTCGGACTTGAATTTATTCAAACCTCTAAGAGATTGGCTCACCCAAGATTGGTGTGGAATAAAAGATAGGGAGACTTAATGCCGACTTTAAATGATGAAAAACACTAGAAGAGACCAGAAGCATCGGGAAGTTCGACTATACAAGGTGCATTTGGTTGTTGATGTACTTACTTCCCTTTTCTTATATGCAATTAATGTGATGTTACTTCAAATATGAAAATAAATGTGAATATTTCGGATTCCTTTTTGTCGTCAGCCTTCTATATTAAGGTGGCCATTCGTCGGGTAAGTCCTAACATTTGTCCTTTAATTTTATGTTCCTTTGTCGGGATGCAAAATGTCCTCTTTTGTTATCGAAAAAAGTAAAGATTTCGACCCGATTTATGAAAATGACCTAGATTTGCACAGCGATTGCACTTTAAAATGTATTTCCTATAAAGAAGAAAGAGGAGAGGATGTAAGGAGTCAGGCTTACAACCCACAAATCCTTTGCTTCTGGCTTTAACTAATCGTTACTGCAATGATCTATGATATATAAGAATATTTTAGGAGAAACATTCCTCTGATACTAGGATTCGAACCCACGACCTTCGGGTTTACATGCTGTTATTCTACCAACTGAGCAGTTAAGTAAGGTAAGAAAATAAAACAAGGGATATCAAAGACTTGTTCGTAGACCTATGAAACAATTACATGTCCCGATTTTTATTTATAAAAATGTGGTCACCTTATTCTATATTTATACATATGATTCAAATGTCGCCTTTTTATCTTGTTAAAGTTCTTTTTTCAGTCCATTTTTAAAAGTTTTGACAGCAGATAACAGTGGCGTAGCCAGAAAATAATTTCGGAGAGGGTCGAAAGTGCCGTGGGGTTTGGGGGTATGGAATACCCGAAGAAAGGGGGACTAGGAGATCCACACCCGGAAATAAAAAAAAGTAAAAAATAAATAAAAAAGTGGAACTAATGAAAGTCACATTTTACGCTATTTTAGCACTGGGAATCTACTCGTAGTTAGAAAATTTGTTTACTATACTCTAAGACATGCCAATTTATACAAGAAATCGTTGCCGAAATTATAACACTTATTAAGCCTATTTATAAGAAAAGTTAAAAACGCAAGGAACAGTGGAAATAATAGGCCTACATTTAAAAGTTCAGTATTTTATTATTAAATAAAATAATTAAATATTTGACAAAATGGAACTTAAATAACAAATAAAATTTTAGATTTTGATTTCGGGGACGGTTCGGACCCCTGGACCACTCCTTCCCTAGCCTCTGGCAGATTACCGGCCAAACGAACAGGATTGAATAGAATTCTTAATTTTATTGTTTACAAGTCGTTCATAGCAGCACTAGTTGTTTAATCATAGATTACTAGCAAAATGCATTGTATGGTTTTCGATTCACAAACAAACAAGGGCATAAATTACAAATAATAACATAAATCACACCTTAGGAATCTACATACTCATTACAGTCAATGCATCTGCTGTAATACAAACTGTAATTATTATTAACTGTGGGATCTACTCAAGTAGGAAAGAAAGTGAAAGGATGGGACAAGGTCATAACGGGAAAGTACGTTACGAGGGCCATCTGACTGCGGGTATCGTACTAATCATGTGTTGTTTGTTATGTGAACCATCAGATAATGATGCTTATATTCATACAGCAATAAAGTCACAGTAATAAAGACTGGGTGTAATAATGTTTCCTAGTTCCCTTATTTTAGACCGTCTTCACCTACGACTGGCTCCAATATACGCTCGTAAAAAAGGAAACCTTGCGACAAAGCCAAATTTACATTTTCATCAATTTACAAACGTAAAATGTGAGTCACAGAATTAAGGGCTTCTAGATTAAATGCTAATTTTTGGAGGGGAAGAAATTCGCTTTCGTTTGCCCTAGGTAACTGTTACAATATCTTTATTACAGTATCTTACTACAACATGGTTCTTCTCTCGTCCACTTTGACGAATTTTGATGAGTGTTTGTTGCTCTTTTATTTGGATTCTCCATATTTTCACTTTTACTAACTTCACCTCCGTTTCTGTTCTATCTTCAAGTTCTTGCTTCTCTTCTCTCTTTTTCAACGTCCTTCTCGAGGTTTGTTCAGAAAGATATGTTTCAGCGATGCTGTTTTTACCAAGTTTTCTGTGGCAACCGAGCAAGTTACCTTCAATTAATTTCACTATTGAATACGGTCTACATGGAAACACCAACTCAGATATTATATTAAACTCTATGGAAATGCAATAGTTCAGGAAATGCTGCATTCTAAGTAAATATAAAAACTCGCATTTTCAGCTGATATTCTAGACATTTTTAGCATGCATTAGGCTTAATATTTATTTATTTTTATTCTGCCAACTACAGGAATAAATCCCAATTACAGTTGGCGTAGTTTCGCCAATACATGTTTTACACTATAAAAAAATACAATACAATAAATGAACGAATGTGCGAGGATAAAGAAAAAAAAATACATAAATGATTTACAATAACTACAATTAATTTAACAAGACAATCTAAAAATTAACCCAAATCATATGGAACATATAACAGTTTATGAAGAAGTCCTATGTACTGATTCAATGACAAGTCAAAATCCAGAAGAGCATTTTGAAGTGATAGAGAATTATATCGTTTACACATTTGGATGAAAGATGAACATTCTAATATTTTTGATTTAATGACAGGAATATATAACAATTCCCTATTCCTTAAATTTAATTGCACTACATTAAATTTAATACGTTTTAAAAGTTCATTACTATCAATTTTACCATTGATAATTTTATATAAGAATAACTGTTGCGCTACTAACCTTCTACCAATTAAAGTAACAAATTTAAATTCATTTAATAAAGTATTATAAGAAATTCTATCAATTAAAGCAGATCTATCATATTTTTTAAAATACATATATCGAAGAAAACTCTTCTGAATTTTTTCTATGTCATTAATATGAGTTTTATACAATGGTGACCATATAACTGATGCATATTCTAACTTACTGCGTACAAAACTATTATAAAGTAATTGTAAGACACGTTCGTCTTTAATATTTTTGGAATTACGAAAAATAAATCCTAACTGTCCATAAGCTTCATCTATTATTTTATCAATATGCTTTCTAAAATTTAAATTATACGTAATAATTAATCCTAAATCTTTAATGGTAAATATTCTTGTTAACGTTTCGGAATTCATACTGTATTGAATAATCGGGTGAAGTGAAAATCTGTGAAAACTCATGAAATAGCATTTTCTAACATTAAACGCCAAATTGTTTTGGATACTCCATTCAAAAAGCTTGTCTATTGTTAATTGTAATTCCAATTCATCTGATAATAAACGTATCTCTTTATATATTTTTAAGTCATCTGCAAACAATAAGCATTTAGAATTTTTAACAATATCTGGTAAATCATTTATAAAGATTAGGAAAAGAAGTGGCCCTAAATTAGAGCCCTGTGGTACACCAGAATTTACATCATAAACAAAGGAAGGACAACGATTAAAAACAACATATTGTTTACGGTCTTTTAAGTAAGAAGCTATCAGCTTCAAAAACATCGAATTAATACCTAACATAGACATTTTAGCCAACAGAATGTCATGATCTAACTTATCAAATGCCTTTGCAAAATCAGTGTAGATAACATCAACCCTACACTTCTTATCTAGAGATTCTGATATGTCTTGAATAAAGTTCATTAAGTTTGTCAAAGTCGACCTTTGAGGAAAAAAACCATGTTGAAAAACAGATATATATTGTTTGACATGACAAAATATTCTATCATACAGAATCCGTTCTAAAATTTTTGCTGACGCACTTATTAGAGCAATAGGTCTGTAATTCGTTACTTTTATTTTCTCACCACTTTTGAATACAGGAGTTATTTGAGTGATTTTCCATACATCTGGAAATATTTGAGAACTAAGTATTCGGTTAAAGATTAATAGAAAAGGGGATTCTAATATCGTTGCGCAACCTTTTAATATGTAAGGAGGAATTCCATCATAACCTGCTGATTTCTTTGGCTTAAGCTTGTTAATAGCATTCCGATACTCCACACTGTCTACTGGGTATAGAGATAAGGAATGTGATGTGCGCATATTAACCGTATCTACTATTTTATAAGATGACTGCGTTTGAAGATATACACTTTGAAAATAAGTAGCAAACTCATCAGATATGGACTTTGAATTATTCATTATTGCACCATCTGAAGACAGAAAGATGCTAGAACTATTATTTTCAGTTCTTTTATTTTTCACAAAATTCCAAAAATATTTCGGATTAAGTTTAATATTTTGTTCACAAGTAAACATGTATTCATTGTACGTCTTTTTTACAAGCGTTTTAGCTAGTTTCCGAAGTTCTTTAAATTTCTCCATATAATATGAGGAATAGTTTTTTCTTTTCCTAAAATATTCCTTTTGTTTCAGAGTTCGAATTATCTCCTTGGTAAACCAAATAGGATATTTTGAATTGTTATTTATAACTTTTTGAGGCACCGACGCTTCAATAATAGTGTTTAATCGATCATAAAAACTAGAGAGCATTACATTCGGATTATTGAAAGAATCAAGATAACTCCAATCTACTTCCCGAAGTAATGAATAAAACTTATCAAAATTTGCATGTTGGAAGTTGTATAATGTAATATGAGATCCACTACAATATCTCTGTTTAAGTCCTCGAATTTTTATATTGAGTGCAGGATGGTATCGATCTTCAGTAAGAATAGGATCAACGTCCTTAAAGATAATAAAAAGATAAAGATAATAAAAATATAAAGATAATAAAAATGTATTTGAAAACCATGTACAGGTAGGAAAAAAATAAAATCCCTTTAGGCAAGCCTACAGGCTGAGGTAGATTTCGAAGTGCTTTTGGTTTAATTTACTGTCGCTGTGCAGCACTCTACTTCTTTAGCCTTGGCATGACAAACCCGCAATAATAAACTGCAAAGAAGAGGAAAGAGCACTTTTTCAAACATTCAAATCTCGCCTTATATGAGAGCTACCAAGAAACTAGTTATTGATTTGTAGAGTACTCATGAAGAGCTTTTCAACGATACCCCACAAGATGTGGTTTCAAAAATTTCGAACTTCCATCCCCCCACCCCCACGCGTACCCCCAAAACCCCAGAATCGTTGGTGTCACCGTGAACTCCATAGAGAGTACTCTAACTTATTCAAACAAAGTTTCACTCTATTCTTCATAGGGGCCGAGATATAAATGTTTTAAAATTTCAACCCCTTCCCCCGGCCATCCCCTTGGGCCAATTTTGCTCGTTAACGAACTTGTCCGAACTATTGGACGTAGAAATAACATAATAAAATTTGGTTGAAATATCTTCAAAATTACGGCCGCTAGCGTGTAAATATATATAACTTTTTTTTTTGAACAGGCGGTGGTTTTGTACTTAGGGAGGCATGAAATGTAAAGATATGAAATAATTTTTCGAAAGTCATGACATGGTATAGATTACAATAGGTAGATTTTTCTTAGAAATCTACCTGAAAAGCGATCCGACTAAAATATCAAAGTTGTCGATATGAGCCACTGCGCATGCCTAGCGGCATTCACAGGATAGCAGGGAATGTATTGAAATGAACATTGCTTGAATTGAGAAATAATTTCACGTAATTTGCATTGCTTGTGAAAACAAACGTCTCCGTTACATCTCTTACATTTATTTACATATCACAAGGCTCTGAAATCAGCTACAAGAGTCGGTCCGCTTTTTTACTTTCTCGCATATACGTAGTATAGAGAAAGTATTGTGATGGTGACAAAAAATCGAAGTCGAGATAACACCGGGAGAGCATGTTTCATGAAGCCTAGAAACCGAAAAAAGTATTTTTGGAATGACGTCTGTCAGTCTGTCTGTGGACAAGCACAGCGGGTAAACGGTTCATTGTATTTACTTCATTTTTTGAATTAAGCACTTTTTCGAAATTTTGTCGAACCGCCCAGAAATTTAGTTTTATAACTGAAATATTAAGGGGACTTTTCATGAAAACTTTTTAAAAAAATTTGATTTGTGAAAAAATGGCTCTAACGATTTTAATAAAAATTTAAAATTGGGAACTCTTATCTATGACTAATATAATGGCTATATCCGTATTTCTGCAAAAATGACTTAAGGGGTACTTTGCTCGTATCCATTTTCAATTTTTCTAGATTATATCCATTACAGTAGGCGATACATGAAAAGCTACCACAGTAAAGTTGTAGAAAAATTTAAAAGGAACATTTTTGTTTAATACATTTCTTTGTACATTTAATAGATATCAAGATACAAACGAAATAAGGACAACTTAAATGCGAATTTCAGAACATAAATGTCAATTAAAATATGAATGACATTTTGTTGCCCCTAGTAACAAGAAAACTATAGGCCTAATGTACTTATTGTTGTGAAATGCAATCAGTTTAGCTCAGTCGCAATGAACACACTAAAACCAATTACAGCGAGGTGGTAGGCCTATGGGCTAACAGGGAAGAGGTCCTGAGTTCAAATCAAACCTCGTGGCCGCCCAAATTTACTTGGGTTTTTCATGGTTTCCTCGTTCGCAAAAGCAAGCGCCGGGTTTGTAGGACTTGCTTATTTTCCATAACTCATCGCCGCTACGTCACTAGATATTATAATCGTTTAAACTGAATACCGCATAAGAAGACATCACTAAACAATAGAAACATGACGCGAATGAGTTGTTAATATAGACCAGCGTTTCTCAACCTATGGTCCGCAGACATAATTAATTTAAAAATATCATAAAGGAAGTGGGAAGTAAAGAAGTAGAAATTTTTCACATAAAATGGACACTAGATGTCAAAGTTTTTAAAATCATAGAAAATACAGGTCATATTGCAAGTTTCCTTACTTTTGCAGTTACGGACCACAGTTTCAAACCCCTGATGCACTGACGTCTATGGTTCCCTCTTTCATTCAAAACCTTAAAAAATAAGACTTTGTCGGAATTTTGTTATTAGAGGCGCCATGCAGTTTTCAACAACCTATCTTTGTGAGAAGGGATTTTCAACATAATACAGAAACCGACTTAATGTATCTGCTGATCTTCGACTAAATTTGACTAATATTGAGCCAAATATCCAGGAAGTCTGCAAGAGGCGACAAGCTCAACCATCTCATTAAAAGTGAGTAATAACATAATTCCTAATTATATTATTAAATTGGTAATACATATTAAAGTCTGTTCAAAATATAATTTTACTGTCAATAGTTTCGTTCCAATTCAATAACTGTGTTTCCGTCGGATTAAAAAAAAAAGTATTTCGTTATAACGACCTATAATTTAATACCCCAAATATTAAGGATATAGGCCTACATATAGCCTACTTTTAACAATGGGATGTAAAATTAGGGGTCCGTAAAGTTTTTTAGACATTTTAGACGTCCTCAGGTTCAAAAAGGTTAAGAAACACTGATATAGACTAATGGTTCACGCAAACATAGGCCTACTAAACACGTGATATGACCTACATGCAGTTAAAGCGTGCAATATAACCTAAGTAGTAGTAGTACTGGCGAAATTCAAATATAAGTCGCCCCTTAAGTTCCCCCATTCGATATTCACATTTGTACGGACTGTGTGATGTATTTTGATTCTGAGCGAAACAGAGTGACCAACTGCCCTTGTATATTGTCGCAAGTGTCTTGTATCCACCTCTACATATAGCTAAATAATGCATAACACTAACCACATAGTTAAGTGCGCGAAGCGGAGGCGGTAGCCGTAGCGAAGCGCCCTTGCATTTTCGAATAATGTACGATACACTGTTTGTAGGTTTCGAATATGTGGCATATTATATCTCCCGCAAGGTTTGTCAGCCTGCCACCTCTCGTCTAGCGGTAAGACGTCACACATCCAACGTCCAATCACGAGTTTCTTTATAATACTAGGACAGAAGAATTCGCTAGATCGTGATGATGCAACTGCATCGGTGAGGATAGGTTGGGTGGGACCGACTTATCCCAAGGTGCGACTTATATTTGAATTTTCCCGTAGTAGTAGTAGTGCTAATAATATGCAGTTTTACTGCCATTGATTATTATTATTAGTTATTATTATTATTATTATTATTATTATTATTATTATCATCATCATCATCATAATCATCATCATTATTATTATTATTATTATTATTATTATTATTATTATTTCACGGTAAAAGCATTGAACATAAAGATCAACCCGGATGCTTTCCGTTCTAGATACTTGTTAGTTTTATGAAAATGTAATAAGTAAAATTTAACTGTCTCTTTAATTTAATTTTTTCTGTGCTAGCCTTTAACACGTATATGTGAGAAAGTTTGTGCAACGTACTTTTGCACCATTTATTTTCCCTATCTGTACAACATTCTCATTAAAATGTCATAAATATGTAACTGATATATTCAGATTTTGTCCAGTCAGTTTTGTTACGGTCATTAATGAATTAAAGACATACATTATTACTTTTAGGAAGTACCTAATTTTGCGTAGGTTGAGCCAAAATACACTAGACAATTTATTTTGTAAAAGAAGTTACTCAAGAAATCATAGTATAAATATTATTAATATATAAATGTCAGGTTTAATGTAAGTTTTATTAATTTAATTGATTTTAAAAGCACACAATTACTTGCTCTCGATTCCTTTTTTTCTACTAGCTATACTGGCTGTATTGGGCAAGGGCGGTCTTCAGTCTCTGGATATTATCGTTTTCCAAGTCCGCGTGCAACCGACCGAGCATATCGAAATGGTGGATTAAAATCATCCCTGCTTATTCCTTATGTTATCAAGCGTAACAGAACATATTATACTAAAACCTGACCAGAGAACATATCTATAATCTAAAATAAAATCAGGTAAACTGATGTAACAAAGTGCCAGAGTGCGTTTGTTTAATCAGTGATAACTGCAATTATGATATGCAGAAAATAATTTTTTTTAAAAATCGATTTAAAATTTAAGCTCCAGATCGATTCAATAAGCAGGACTCACGGAAGAAGAAAGGTTAGTCTGATAATCATATGTGAATGAATATGTGGGTAGCGTTATTTGTCAAAGCTAACTGTATTTCAACTTCCAAAGCCATATATGAACACTATAAAACAAATATGTTGCCATGAGAACTGATTTGCATTTCATAAATTCTCTCTAATATATTACCATAAAAGAGACACCTGGTGATTTCTCCGGTACCGGTCAACCGATTTGGTCCAATATCAATAGGCTTCTTCTCATGGACGTTATAAATGCGTATACCAAGTTTCATGAAAATCCGATAAAGCCCGTACTGACAGACAGACATTTTCCCGTCCCCCACACAATCTCATAAAGTACCATTCTGATACCGCGTTTTATGTAGGGATTATCTGTAGGAAGCGAGATATCAGCAAGCGTGTGAAAGATTTCTGCACATCCACACTGGCAGGTGATTGTTGAAACGGCACATATAGCACGTGCCAGAGAAAGCGCATTCACCTGTGACATGGGATCGAGCTCGGGTCATTCCGTTCAAGTCTCTTACACCCGCGGCTATACAATCGGCGTGGGGGGCTTGAATTCTTTTACTCTATGACTCTATTCACCATATCGTCGATCAGAGGCGTTCGGGGGTTCGAACCCCCCCCCCCATTGATTAAAAAAAGGAAAATTGTACAATTGTCTTAAGTCTGCTTATAAATTACTTAATACGAGTATAAAGCGTGAGAATCTTAAAACTCGTTACTGTGCATCTTAATTTTTAAAATTTTTCGGGGGAGGACCCCCGAGCCCCCCTCTCCCTTGGGGGTATTCCATACCCCCCAGACGTTATAACCCCCCCGATATGGTCGGCCTGGTTACGCCTATGTCGTCGATATTTATATTGAATTTTAATACTTCCTTCTTTTTCAAGTATTAGGCCCTTCGACTTATAACGACTTTAGTATTTCGAATAGTATTTAATTTACTTTTTAATTTTTAATTCTTAATTGAAAATTACTTTTTGTAGCTAATAGAGGTTTTCGGATCGACGCATGTTCTCCTGTCCGTCTGCGAAGGCTTCTGCGGGTAACGGTGCACTGTGTTTAATTACAATTTTGGATTTTTAACTTGGTTTTGCTTTTTATAAAAATGTAAAAAGCGCGTTTCAAGAAAACTATGCTTCAATCTAATAATTAAAAAAAATAGGTCTGACTATTTTGAAAGAAACTATTTTCCGATTAGTAGACCAACTACTTCGATCTTCTCTAGTTTGTAAGCATAGCTGGTAGTTTATAAGAATTTATTAACGTAATAATGAATTACAGTGTTGTACATATCTATGGGAACGCTTGGAAAATGTGATATTCCATAGTGGTCTGAACTGCTACATATTATCTTGAATAATTTTAAATTTCCTTAGATTATGCAAAGCTTGCATTTATGTGGAAGTTTAGAAGAGTTTCTTAAAAAAGAAAAACGACTCAAAAGAACTTCACAATTCAAGGTAAAAATAATTTCACATAACACATGAGTTTCTCACGATAAGCTGATAGATTGCAAATTTCTCGTTTTACATTCTGGCAAACTAAGTGACTCCTGTGCATTCCATAGCCTTTTTCACTCATGAAATGTCTGGGTTAACCGAAAATTGGCTTTGAAGAGTAGAAATTTATATTAAACTAGCATGTGCCCGCGGCTTCGCCCGCGATAATTATTTCAAGAATTAAAAATTAAGAGCATAATAGTTAAATCATTACATTTATTAACACCTAAATCGCATGGACTACATACCACGATTAGATAGCATCGACTGGTAAAAGCGACCTCAGATTCGAGTTTCTTGGCCAAGAAAACCTCTGTATAGTGAGATTCGTCCAAATAAAACAACGTTTGACCATATTTTAGGGCTTACAACATTCAAGCGATCGCGAAAGTTTTGTTTTCAAGGTTTGACAAAAATAGCCAAAGCCAACTATAATTGATTTGACATTGAAATGTATAACTGAAAACTTATGTTTTGAAAACGCAAAAAATGCATGTTTTTTGCCAGTTTTTCACTCATAACTCACGAACGAAAACTAAAATTAAAATTCCGGCTTCGAGGTGCATTTTCCGACCCTTCAGCACACCTATGTTTAAAATTTCAGATCTCTGCGTTCAGTAGATTTCGCTGGACATCGAGGAGAATTCCTTTTATTAATATAGATAATATGAATTATAATGATACCTTCTCTAATTTGTCAAACATCCATTTAATTTAATCCAAGCCCACCTGATACCACTGGTAACAATACGTTCTGTGAATTTGTTTTGATAATTCTATGTAAAAAGGGATTAAGTATTTTCAAAAACATTTAATTTTTGGCATTTAGAATCAGAATTTTTCAAAATCCTTTCTTAGTGAGCACCTACATTATGAAGCGAAGGTACTGTCAAAATTCCAAGTCTCTACCTGTTATAGTTTAGGCTGTACGTTGATTCCTGTCATTCAGTCAGTCATTCATTCATTCAGTCAGTCAGGACAAAGCCTTTTATATATATAGAGATATGTATATATGTATGTATGTATGTATGTATGTATGTATGTTTGTATGTATGTATATCATCATCATCATCATCATCATCAGGGATTAGGCGTCAGCCTGTTCCGATCTCGATCTTTCCAACTTTTTATAGCCGTCCTATTGATCTTTGTACTATTGGTTTATAATTCAATATCTGTTTAGGGATCCTGTTAGATGGCATGCGTTCTATATGATGTAACGAGTTTTATGTATAATGCATTACTTTATCCTGTACTGGTTCAATACCTAGCTCATGTCTGATAACTTTATTTCTAAGATGGTGTTCTCGTGTGCAACCCTTGGCTGACCTTAGGAAACGTATTTCAGCTGCTTACAGTTTGGTAAAGTTACTACTTCTTAGAATCCATGTTTCACTGCCATAAAGTAAGACAGGAAGTGCCATGACAGAGTAAAACTTAAGTTTCCCTTTTAATATCCTTCGAATCGTTCCACAAACAATTTGAACAATCAGACTCACTGCCTAGTTGGAATATCAAATACGTTGATATGGGTTTTTGTTTTAGAGTTTTGATATTAATAAAAAGATGGGCGAAACACATAGACATGCACGTTTTAATCTAAAAATTGTATGTTCTGGATGCTAGGGTCCTCAGATTATGTATTTCTCATAAAACAGAGAACAAATTTCAGGGTAGAATACAGTACTTTTAGTACTACAATTTATTATTATAGCCTACCTATGTATGCCCGCAGAAAGCTATATTTACAGTAATGAAATAATTATGTAATGTCTTTATTCTCAGCTTAGGATACCGGTACTTACTGTGCTTAAGCCTCTCGGTTCCACTGAACTGTTATTAGGGCATCTTTTTTTTATGAAGAGTCACTATACAAAATTAATAAAACATACAAAACCACATCATAAGAAGAATCAACAAACAAATTTTACTGGTGTTTTATGAAAATTATCATATGTTACTCAGGAGAGATTACGAGTTTATCGATACATTTGCGAGAACGAAGTTCGAGCAAACTTATCTAATGAAACCCGTAATATTGAGTAGGATTTATTAAGACTATTCCACGAATATAATATAACGGATTTTGTAAATAATTATAATTTTCTCACTTTGTTTTCAAAATTCAGCCCGCTGTGAGATTACGGCATACTAAATGTACAGTCCATGCGTCGATTCGATCAATCGAATCGAGTTCTCAATGTTACCAATAATGCGTTAACACAAGATGGAGTGCGTCAGCATTAGAAGGTTTTAAAAGCACACTAACTGGCTTGCGCTGAATCGAAATGGCGTTTTTAACCAATGCTCATGTACATTATTTTAATTTCTTAACAAGTTATGTTGTATAAAATCATGTGTTTTCATTATGTTCACTAGCAGCACGTGACGTATTAATAGCGGCACGTTGATGCCTTACGTGTCCAGTAACGAGCTGACATTTTATCAGATAAAACTGCATCCTTGCGGCCCTAGAAGCATATTAGCATATTATAAGACAAACGATCGTGATTGGTTTATATCCGAGGAATTGCTAAACGTTATTGGTCAATATCAAACACGCGGCGTATGAATGGAATACTCACAATAAATTTAAGTTTAACAGAAAAATGGAATCCCGTTTTACTCTGCAAAGAAAGGTAAATGAAGCACAGTAAATCATTCTGCTTTTATTGAGGACATAACATTTTATAACGAGGGATGTTGTAAGATGAAGAATACCTTGACGTTTTTGTTTTAAGAAAGCAGGCGCTTAGATGACCCTTCTGTATGTCATACGTAGGCCATATGTTCCCATACATTTTAAAGAACTCATCACATGATAGCCATAACGCTCATTTAAGTTATGCGAAATTAAAAACAAACAGCTATTAGGCTTACTTCAAACTCACTTTCTCAGTAATTACCGTTCTGTGGTTCAAATGAGCTTAACCTTAAAGTACCATACTTCTGACATGCACATTTCCTGGCATTCTTAAATGCAGTACATATACAATTACTGCATTTTTTTTAGTGTGCTTGACCATAACCTCTTTATGAATTAAATTAGGCCCTACTGTTTACAATTTATAAACTAAGTGATTAAGGTTTAAAATTAACCTTGAGTTGTTTAATTGCGACTATTTAGCGTATACAAACATCATTAAGCATGCAACGAATATAATTGAAGACACGAAAATGAATAGAACACATCGCTATTTGTGTCATTATAAGTGATATAGCTCGTGGCAAGATAATAATATATTATATCGATCGTTGCGCCAACAGCGATAGTCTCGCTGCATCAACAATTTTTTTTAGATTAAAATTCTTTGCTACTAGGATGTATCTATTAATAAAATCGTATTATTATTATTATTGTAATTATTATTATTATTATTATTATTATTATTATTATTATTATTATTATTATTATTATTATTATTATAAGAGATTATAATGCTTATCCACACATAAAACTATGCTTTAATGTCATATCTCCTTTTGCTTATATGCAGCTTATAGGCTATACCCGTTCACTGTGCTCAATGATTGTTTTTTTTTTATCAAAGAAGCTTCAGGTATGAAGATGTTTCAGTGTTCTAAATGTACATAAAAAACAATTGTACATGGGTGCGATATAATGAAAGTGATAAAAACAAAACACTAAAATTATGACGATAGACTCTTCCGATTGGTTGAAATCTTACACATTCATAAGCTAAAAAAAATTATTGAAAAGGGAATTTACTTTATACCACGAATTTAATACGCACAATGTCGCTATTGGTACATAGTTTACTGCAGTCAGTGAGTGTAACATATTAACATATTACATAACATATTAGTGATATAAGAGAAGAAGTGTAGTTGTATTGTAATGATATTAGAGTTTTTAAAGTGCAAATTGTGAATGTTACACTGGCTGTAGTAAACTATGTACCAACAGTGACTTTCTGCGCATTAAATTTGAATAAGGATGATTTTCTTTTCAATGAAGTGTCTATTTTTACATCTACAACCTCATATTCTCGTACGAGTATTTCCTTATTTAATAAAATGCTCAACATCGTTCCTTTACATTACATAATAAACTGCTGTAAAACTAGTATTATATAAGACTATATTAGGCCTATACGTTAGCATCTGTACATAGTCAAAAGTTAAAATCATGTATTTTCAGTAGACAATGTCATGAATATTTAAAAACTATAATAGACTAACTGAAGAGTATAAAAGTACATTAGTAATTTGGAGTACAAAATCGCTGGCCGTTTCTTACGTTTACTTGTGTAGATGCATTTCGGCATTCAAGTTATGCCATCTTCAGTCCGGGAATATGCTTACATAGTTGCGCTTAATTGATATGAATTAACAACACGCAGTGCTTGGAAAATAAATTTAATATCAACCTTAGAAATATGTGGTTAATATTTTTAAGTTCTACATATTTCTTTTTTTCGGTGATAAACGGATGTAACAGGAATGATAAGTGATATTGTATTTGTTATCAAATTGTTTATAATAACTGTACAACGGAGACTTCGTTAATATTAGTATTATTTTTCAAGAACATACAATGCTAATATGTGTACAATGCAGATATAACAGTAATTATAAATAAATGTTATTACTCTAATTTTTAATACTTTAAAAAAATCAAAAGTGAATACCTTTCTGAGAAAAATGTCCCTAAACTTGTTAAGTATTATTCTTACTGTTTTATTTCGGAGAGTAAAGAGTAAGGAATACATTTTCCCTTTGCGGATTTCTAATAAAGTTGGTAGTTTTCCTGCTAATTAATTACAAAGATTATTACGTGCAAAACATATTCCACAAAGTTTGGCAACGTCATAAGCTCTATGTGATATAACAGTATCATAATGATACCTATTAAAGCACTTCATTTCATTATAACAGTGTTGTCTAACTATCCATTAATACCGAATACGGAACAATATTTAAGCCTTGAGAGCAACAATTCAAACTGCATAGTAAACAACCTGTATTTAAAATAAAATAAATTCTGTTCGTGTTAATTTTAATATTATACTAAGCTGAGTTCATACAGTTTGCTATAATGTGTGTTGTTTGACGTTGTTACAGTGTTAAGAGAAGCCCAGCGGCCTGCATGCCTTCCATAGGAAGGCTATAGGAAAAGACGATAATTAATACCAGCTGATGGCCGTGAGTCGTTTGCTTCATCAATTACGAGGTATTCTAAGAACCCAAAACATTTTATTTTAGTGGCACAAAAGCAGTCGTACGCAACTTGCCTATAGTGGTAAATAGGTAGGGGGATTGCCCCGTTGCCGGTCAACAAGTAGTTACACATTAAGACGCTAGATAGCAGAAGTTCCTCCCTACCACTTCATAAATTTACTGTTTTCTACTCCTATCTAGCGTCTTAATGTGTAACTACTTGTTGACCGGTAACGAGGCCTGATCGGCAACGGAGCAATCTTCCCTACTCCTGTGATATTTACGAAAGGAGCATGCTCATGTCTTCATAAATGTCATTATAGGCTCGTTGAATAATGCACTATTAATTAATTCTTTCACCATAGACTTCATCAGAAAATGCAAAATAGGCTTTACGTTTATTTTAATATTATTTACTGTCTCCAATAATTTGCACAGTTACACTACTTCTAACAATACTATAACGAGAAATTAAAAGCAAAGGAGATGATGAAGCACTTAAAGCATACGGCGACCCTGGCCTGAATGCAAGGCAGGGATTGCATCAGGAGATGACCCACGAGATGGACAACTCGTCAAAGTGACAGCCAGGGCTGTAACACGTCCAATAAATACACAACAATTTTATTGCACGGGTCGAATGAGTAAGCAAATATATCGTGAAGCAACCTTTAAGACTTAGTCCATATAAACACTAGCATTTTAAAGGTAAACAGCTTTATTTCTGAACCATTTAAAGGGAAATGGCTAGCTTATCAAATGAAGGGGTATTTAATGAACGGTTGGCGAAATTTAGGTAAAAAAATATATATCAATTTTTCGATTTTCACTGCTTTCATTCTATATAAAACACTCTTCTCTAAGATTGAAATATGCGTTTTGAAATCCAGAAGATAAGCAGTTTTACATTTATATCGTCCAGGGAATATTTAGTGTTTCTAAATAATGATAAATATAGTTGGTGCCACCTATTTGCCCTTTAAAACCAGGTGTTAAAATACATCCGAAAAAAAAAAGAATGTGTGTGTGGATAGTTGCGCATAGTGTGTATTTAGCATGAACACTGCGGGAGGAGGATTATAATACATAACCTATATAATAATACATAATAATTATAATACATAACCTATATAAGCGAAAAGCATAGTTCTCACCATGTGACACAAAAATGTGTGGCCATATTTTCAGTGCATATATTATAAAGACATTAAAAATAAATACTAAACCCGAGACGAGCTAAAAAAGAAGCCTGAAGTAAACAAAAACCAGTATGTCTGTCTCACTCTAAGTCATACGAGTTAATGTGCTAGAGTGAGACAGATGTACTGGTTTTTGTTTACTTCAGGTTTCCTTCTTAGAACGGTCAGACTTTAGGTATAATACTGAGGCTTTCAATATTTATTAGTATATATTTTTTTACATTCAGATATAAATAATTAAATGAAAAAATATAAAAGCAAAGCCATCTGCTCATCACGGTTGCCATAATCACATCACTGTAGCCAATTGCAACTGAATGACTACATTTGCAACAACAGAAGATAAGGAATCAGGATGAATCAAGGTATTCATCATGTGGAGAATATCGCTGTTGATGCTTTTCATGTCATCTCTATTCAGATGTATCTTCGCTCTGTCAACATTCTGCAGTAAGATTATCCTGCAGCTGCCCTGTGAATATCGAAAACTAAAGAAATTTCATCCTTGTTTACTCTGACGACCATATTTTGTTATCAGTGTACTGAATTGTGTAATTTATTAATTAGTCTATTATTATTCAAAGACTTTTTTTCTGAACATGGAAACGTGATTCTTTATTATATCTCAAATCTTTATTACTTGTCCTGAAATGATTTTTTCCCCTGAAATTGACAATACTTTTTCGAAAATAACCCTCGAGTTTTTTAAAAGTTAAAATATAAATTACTTTCTTCTAAAGACTTCGGAAATTGAAATTACTTTCCCTTTGTTGGCATCAATTATTTCGTTCGAAAATAAAATTGGGCTTTTCTAAACTAACATTCCTTTTCTTTTCTTCAAAACGGAAATTACTTTCCTGAAATTGATTTTTTGTTGTTGCGAAATTTAGATTTTTTCCATATTAATTTTTTCCATGTTTAATTTTTTCCTATACTGAAATTACTCTTGCTAATCATATTAATTACAATCGTAGAGAAAAGTGTAACTTCCTGTTACTATGTTGTTACAGTTGGCATCGGAGGACATGTAACGCAAGGTTTTTCTGGAAGAGCATCAGCACTTTTGAAAACATCACTTTCTCCGGAATGAATGCGATGCTTTGTTTTAATTGCTTCATCAGCATTACGACATTCTCGTTAGTTACTTAACACATGCAACTGTCAATCATCTCATTCAGAAATTTTGTTAAGTATTCTGTCTTTCCCAAGCAGTGCAGTTCGTTTCCTAGTACTCCCACACCACATCAGGATCTACTGTAATGCAGAGTGAGTTGGCCGAGGTGACGTCTCGTTTCCATTACAATAACCTCATGAATAGTGAATACTGAGTGAAATGAATGGCATTTAGAGAATGTCAGTACTTCACTAAAGTCCGCACCGTTTTAGAAGTCATAGGCTATGAGTGGAGTATAGAATCAGTATCGTACTTTACTATAGTCAACACCGTTTTATAAGGCGTAGGTTATGAGCTGAGTATAGAGTCAGTACTTTAGGCTACTACAGTCCGTACCGTTTTAGAAGGCATAGACTATGAGCTGAGTATAGAGTCAGTACTTTATTATAGTCAACACCGTTTTAGAAGGCAAAGACTATGAGCTGAGTATAGGGTTAGTATTTTAATATAGTCAACACCGTTTTAGAAGGCATATACTATGAGCTGAGTACAGAGTCAGTGCTTTATTACAGTCAACACCGTTTTAGAAGGCATATACTATGAGCTGAGTATAGAGTCAGTGCTTTATTATAGTCAACACCGTTTTAGAAGGCATATACTATGAGCTGAGTATAGAGTCAGTACTTTATTACAGTCAACACCGTTTTAGAAGGCAAAGACTATGAGCTGAGTATAGGGTTAGTATTTTAATATAGTCAACACCGTTTTAGAAGGCATATACTATGAGCTGAGTACAGAGTCAGTGCTTTATTACAGTCAACGCCGTTTTAGAAGGCATATACTATGAGCTGAGTATAGAGTCAGTGCTTTATTATAGTCAACACCGTTTTAGAAGGCATATACTATGAGCTGAATATAGATTCAGTACTTCACTATAGTCCGCACCGTTTTAGAAGGCATAGACTGTGAGCTGAGTATAGAGTCAGTACTTTATTATAGTCAACACCGTTTTAGAAGGCATAGACTATGAGCTGTGAGTATAGAGAGAGTACTTTACTATAGTCAGCACCGTTTTAGAAGGCATAGACTATGAGCTGAATGTAAAGTCAGTATTTTGCTATAGTCAACACCGTTTTAGAAGGCGTAGGCTATGAGCTGAGTATAGAGTCAGTACTTTACTGTAGTCCGCACCGTTTTAGAAGGCATAGACTATGAGCTGTAGAGTCAGTACTTTGTTATAGTCAACACCGTTTTAGAAGGCGTAGGCTATGAGCTGAGCAAATTCGTGCATTAAAATGAATTTCCAACAGTACCGTAGTTTGATGGAATTGAAAAATGTGAAACTCTGTTGCTCACTCTTGTGCCATGGGTGTCAGAACTAGGCAACAGAACTTCTAAATACTATTGGAAATGTGTCATTTTAATGCATGCATTGGCTCAGCTTATACGCCTTCTAAATCCGTGCTGATTATAGTAAATTCAGCTCCTTCCTAAATTTAGTCCGAATTCTGGATAACAAATATGTTTGTGAAATACCACGACTTCCTCTGACCGATTCTTGGTAAGTTCTCCCACCCCTTGATAAGTGGCCGAATTGCGGTAGTAGGCATTCAGTCGTCCCAGCCTCACGAAAAGTCATATTGGTCTCGAGATGCAACTTCTGACCTATGATTATTTGGGAAATTTCTATGGAGAAATGTTTCAAATAAGAGTTTTAGTACACAATTTAAACAAACAATAAGTGTGCTTATTATTACTGTTTACATAAGATGCAAACATTCGCATGGATCGTACGTGCTTATTCAAAACGCAAGAAAAGAGAGGAAAATCAAACCAGTATAAAAAATAAACACAAAACCACTAAGTCTAACCCTCACCCTCCATCCCTGCTCCCCAAATTGCCACTTTTTCGGACCTGAGCTGTCTCGCTCTCATTTAAAATTCCCAACCTTCCCATCTACCAGTAACGCCACACATGTCCGTTGCTCCCTATTCGACGCCGTAAAAAATACTGGTAAATATTTTCCCTTCCATTTTTCCAAACCTTCACAGTTCGCCAGAAATGAAACCAAGATTCTTCACTCTTACATAACAATTCAAACAAAATTGTAAGCTTCGTTTTGTTAGAATAAAAATGTGTGCTATTATGGTAGAGAAAGTCGCCATCATGCTTCATGTTACATTTCTGGAAGATACGTGTCCCATTTCACTATGTTTAACAAACAATAAGCATGTTTATTGTTGATCAGGATCTCTTTTTCCACCGATCACTGAAAACAGATTTGATAAATATAAATAAATATTTTGTGCCACTTTTCAATTATTTTAAAAGTGAAGATAAACGTTAATTTTCAAACTTTGAAATATATTTATATAATAGCAACATAAATTAATAGTTTAGCACTCTAAATTAATTCTTTACGTCATAGCAGTATAAATAAATTATTTATATTACAGCAACATTAAAATATTTATATGATAGGAACTTACAATAACTACCGGTATTAATATCGCAGCAACATACATTCATAGTTATAGAGACATCAATTGATTGCTTATATCATAGCCAGGCCCGACGAGAGGGAGGGGCAGCCGGGGCTGCAGCCCTGGGGCCCGGCCGACCAGGTTTTATCTTTTACTTTCTAAATTTACTCTAAAATAAAATTTATTATTATTCAATAAACAGCTTAAGTTATGTTTTATGTGTTTATTTCATCTGCATTGTCCTGTCGTATAACGGTGAAACGGAACTCAAGCAGTTAATCTGAAACGGATTATTCTTGAAGAAAAATTTCTATTTTTGAAAAGTAGAAGCAGAAATCTTTTTGGATTCAACAGCAGGCCTCACTAACGTTCGGTATTTCAAATCATAATTTTCAAAAGATTAAACTGGTACATACAGATAAAATTGTTCCTAATTAGAACATTTTAATGCATTTTTCCGTTTCGTGCCCGGCATCAGTTAACAGATTTGGACGAAAATCAATAGGCTTCGTCCCATGGGCGTTATAAATGGTAGGAATATACCAAGTTTTATGAAAATCCGATATTGTTTGAGTTATCGCGCTTACAGACACACGGACAGACAGTCAGACAGTCCTGTCTACCACACCATCTCATAAAGTACCGGTACCATTCTGGCCCTTAATAACTATGTAATATCATTACAAAATATTTTTGTTGCATACATTATAAAGGGCGAGTTGGGTAGTGAATTTAATATTTGACGGGGGCCCGGGAAAATTTGTCCCTGGGGCCCTTGCTTTCTTTCCACGGCCCTGATCATAGCAACATAAATTTATATCACAGTAACACTAATTTTTTACATCGTAGCAATACGACTGTTTATATCACAGCAACATCGATTGTTTAAATCATAGCAACAAAACATAATTGCTTATATCATAGCAACACTGTTTACATCACTGAAACATTCTTTACGTCATAGCAACATAACTAATTGTTAATATCATAGCAATGTCAACTTAATTAATTGGCTATAATATAGCAACATCATAACTACATCGATTGATGGTTTATATCACAGCAATATAAATTAACTGTTTATATCGTAGCAACATACCTAATTGTTTATATCATAACATCAATTGATTATTAAATCATAGCAACAACAATTAACATAAATTGTCGTGGCAATCTAACTAATTGTTTATATTACAGGAAGATCAACTGATTGTTCACATCAAAGTAACAAATTGTTTAATTAATAGAAAATTAACTAATTGTTAATATCAAAGCAACATAAATGAATTGTTTATATAATAGCATAAAGATGAGACCTCTTCACATATTGTGCGAGTGTTAACTATTGTCCACATCAGACATTTTCTCTTGGGCTCGGATAAACTGAGACCAGAAGACATAAGAAGAACAAATCCGACATAAATCCGGTCCTTTTTTTTGGAGGGAACGGGACTTACATGAATTCTTCAGTAAGAGGGGCACAATGGGCCCAATTAGGTGGCCTACGTGCACGGGACCGAAAGGGCTCGATCCATTCATTTTCATCCATTCATTCATCCATTCTAAGTTTTCGCACACGTAAAGGATGTTTTTACTCCCAGTGACTTATTTTTCCCTTTACTGAACCTTCCTCCTGTGGAGCTACTAGTGCAGTAGCCTAGTATAAAAATAATCCTACTTAGTTCCGTCAATATGAAGTTAAATTAATATCAGAGGGTCGTTTGCTCCAGCTTAAGCCCAATAGGAGATACCCGAAAATATATTTTCCTAGATAAACATTGATAGTTGAATGAGGTGAATGAATTAGTAAAGGAGTGAAGACGTCTAACTCCTACGACGCCGATGCAATCTTTAGGCCCTATTTATCTTCTTTTATACAGAAGGCGGCAAAAATAAAATTCTTACGTGATTATTTTTACTTGCCCTTCGATCCCAAATTTAAATAAAGTCAGGTAAACTGATGTAACAAAGTGCCAGGATGCTATTGTTTAATCAATGGTAATTGCAATTATGATATGCAGAAAATAAGTCATTTCTTTAATCGACTTCCGAGTTAAGCTCCAGATAAAAATTCATTAAGCAGAGCTTATGGAAGAACAAAGGTCTAGTTTGTTAAGTAAAAGCATATGTGAAGGAATATGTGGGTAGTGTTATTTGCCAAAGCTATCTGTATTACAACTTCCAAAGCCATATATGAACACTGCAAAACAATATGTTGCCATAAAATAGGCTCTAAATTGGGAATTACTACGGTACCGGTCAAACGATTTGGTCCAACATCAATAGGCTTCTTCCCATGGACGTTATAAATGCGTACATTAAGTTTAATGCAAATCCGATAATAAAGCGTATTTGAGTATCGCGCGTACAGACAGACAGACAGACAGACGGAGAGGCATTTTCCCGTCCCACACACAATCTCATAAAGTATCATTCTGGCACTTAATAAACGAAAGTTCTCCTGCAGGCAAAGAGAATATATGGGCGGCAATGTATTGATGGGATGCCAATGAATGAAATATTATCTGTCTCTCCACAAAGTACTGATAGAGTTGTTCAAGATATAATACACTTGACATTAAGTATACATTCTATTATAGTCTCTCTTAACTTCGTATCTTCTTTCCCTGAGCTAATGAAAGACAACAGTTCTTGCAAACTGAGAAGGTATGGGTCAATTACTCCTACAAGGAAGCCTTTCTACTGTCACTCATAAATCTTATCTATGTACACTCTTCTTTGAGAATCATTAAAAAAACTATACATAAAACAATCAGTGGATAGTGTAAATGTTCTGTATAGGTAATCAGTAAACAAAAACACAAAAGCTAAAAACAATGGGAGTTAGAAAAAGAAGGGAAGATGTTAAGAGTCCTCGTACTTTTAGTTTTTCGTTTTATTGAAGAGTTAAGGAGTTTCTTTTCTTTTTGAACTGCCATTTTCTTAATCATAGGTCTAATTATTGTAAATAACTTTTCCTCTCCTTTGCTACTTCTTCATCCCATTACCAATTTTTCTGTCTGTGCCTTTTATTTTCTCCTACCAGAATTATTTTACTTGATATCTGACTGCTTTAATAAGTCCGTGCAACACTTTTCGTAATATAGCTCTGTTATTCTTATGGCAAAAACAACCATGCACTTTAAACTCTGGTTATGATACAGTACAGTGATACCTCGAGATACGAGTTTAATTCGTTCCGTAACCTTGCTCGTATGTCAATTTGCTCGTATCTCAAAGCAATTTTCCCCATTTAAATGAATTGAAATGCCATTAATCTGTTCCAGCCCCAAAAATGCTACCCCCAATTGTTTTTGTTACGTGTTTTTAAATAAGAAATGACAAATATTGTATAAAAACATAACAAAAGAGAATGTAAAGCAAAAAAAACTGGTTTTATAAAGTGTACATACATATTTGTTACACTTTCTTCGGACCCATGGTTATAAAAAGAAGTGTGATAAAGTATGTAAATGCACAAAAAGCGCAAAGCCCTAGAAAAACTTAGCAAAGATGCTTCGACAGCGAGGTAAACAAGCACACTGGGGGAATACGTGGGATAATGCGCGAGACGCACAAGGCGCAGGCGCAGTAAACTGGTGGGCCGTGTGCAGCATCGCAGCTGGCCGTTCCTCGCATCTCAAATGTCGCTCGTATTTCAAAACAAAACTTCGCTCGCTCGACAGCTCGTATCTCAAATAACTCGTATGTTAGGGCACTCGTATCACGAGGTACCACTGTATTTCTATTTCCTTTTCCTATGCAAAGTTGTTTATTAAGCCTATTATGCGTTCTCTTTATATTCATTCAATTTAATTTTTCCCTATCTCATTCCCATCTCTTTTGCATGCCTTCTTTACTTCCTTTATATTATTAAGCCTGCTACAAACACCGCATCACCCCTTCCCAGTATCATGTTTATTACAGCGAAATTGACTTGCTACAGGTTAGTTTACTGATTACAAAATGACAATCCTAATTTTACCAGCAATTTTTAGATCGACTACTTGAAAATCAGCTTTTATTCAATTATATGTGAAGATGAAAGGAAAATATTCATACGAATAAGCCTTCAGGTATTTAATTGAAATAATTACATTTTCACTCGGTTGGCCCTATTCCTCTTCACTGTAATTTTCACAATACCATACTCAGATGCTGAACTTTTTTATATTTTTATTTTATTTATTTTTTAATCTATTTGTGGTCAACCAGCAACACTACTTTACAGACCATATACTCGGGTTTTGTATTTTGCTTGTAACTTATACGAAGTGAACTTATGGAGGCTTACGTAGCCTTCCGTCTTTTGGCTGCAGGGTTTACAATGACCACCATTCTTCCTTTTCTTCGGTGGTAGGATTAAAACAGTAAAAAAGTAAAGTGATCCCTATAGGCCTTTACAGGCCATAGAAACATTTATGGTTCCGGGAAGTTGAGGATCCCAGATTTTGAGACATTCGGAAATTGAATGTGGTAAGGTTGTCAGCCTTAACGCACCGGTCGCCTTTTCCCCCAGGCTTGCTCCTGGTACTCGTTTCTGTTATAGGCTGAATTGACCCCAGGGCCATGGTGTCATCAGAAGAATTAGACCAATTGAAAACCCCAATAGTACAGTAGTGTGCTTAGTGCAACATGTATTAAGTACAATTATTTAAATCAAATTTAATACCTAATTATCACGAATGTGCACCCAGGAAATGTAATGACCACATTTTTCCCGTGCAGAAAATAAATGATTAATCTTCTGTTCTTTCACTTGATGTATATTTTGTATAGATTGAAGATATGCCTCAGGAGCTTCCAAATTTGCACTTAACACATTTAACCCCAAAATCTTACTTAACACATATGTGCGCTAAGGCATCGATATATTCATATATAGGCTAGACGTATTTTTACCTTCAAGCATATTATAAATTACACACCTGGCATTCACAAAATAATATCTAGTGTAATTCGCAATGAAATCAAGCTCGGAATAAAACTGTAGATTTTAACAATAAACAGATTGCTTTTTTCAGAAAAAATTCTTCCTTTATACATACAAATATATATAGCCTTCCGTCATATATATATATATATGAATACTACAAGTAGGTACATAGTACGTAGCCAATTTTACTTACATGTCAGTAAAGAATCACAATTCACGAGCAATCGCTTACATTACGATATGTAACATCTATCTCTCTTCCTCTTAGTTTTACCTCTCCCTTTTAGGAATTAAGCGATCCAAGCCACCCGGGCCTTACAGGGCCGTGACCTGTCGGGAGAGGGATTATCTATGGATCACATACATACTTTTTTGACCAGACAAGGACATGGAGGACCTACCCGGATGAGTGATCAGATCAATGCCGGGGCCACCTCCGAGACAACACATATTTATTTATTTTATTTATTTATTTAACCTGGCGGAGTTAAGGCCATAAGGCCTTCTCTACCACTCAGCCAGGGCAAAAACGTGAAATAGATAATGTTAACAATAATAATGATTAAAAATAAATTAAAAAAGAACTGATATACATGAATACAAGAAACGAACATTAAATACAAGAAAAAATTAGAACATATATACTTGAATAATTAAGATACATTAAGATACATTAAATGATAAAAAGAAATTAATTGCTACAAATATGATTGAGTTATATAAAAGCATTAAGTGATAGAAACTGAAATTAACATAGGACATGAAAAAGATTATTAAGTACTACGTATATATGCTGTTAAATGCGATCTGAAGGTTGACAGTGACCGGCAGTCCTTGATGTGAGATGGTAAAGAATTCCACATTCGGATGACTGAAGTAGTAAACGATGATGAGTAAAGAGATGTATGATGTTTAGGTATTGCGAGAATATGATATTGCCTGGACCGAGTGTTACATAGGACACATAGGACGATACACACCATTCACACACACACACACACTCACACACTCACTCCAAACAAGGCGAGGATGGGATGAAGATGAATACGGCCAGATGATACCAGGGGACCACAAGGACCTAAAGTTACCCGACATTTGTCTCACAGGTGAGGAAAACCCTTAAAAAACCCCACCTAGGTAACTTGTCCCGACCAGGATTCGAACCCGGGCCCGCTGCGTGAGAGGAGCAAACGCATCCCCTACGCCACAGCGGTGGACGATATGTAACATTAAGGGCGTTAAATAATGGCACAATCCTTTTTTAAATGAAATGTTGAGAATGATTTTCCTCGTATTTTGGAGACTAGTGGCCAAAATTTAATCGAGATCTGAATAAAACTGTAGCACAGTTTACTATACTCTGACTGTAGATTTGTATGAAAGACAGGCACACAACTCTCATTCATACAGGTCTATCAATATAGATAATATACGAGTATAGCATATTTTTTCCCTAAGCAGCAAGATGCATCCGAATTTCTATTGCTTTTAATTCTTTCAGAGCTGAATGTATCTAATAATATAAGCAATCATGTAGTGAACTCATCAGTGGGCTCTTAGTTTAAATTCGATGAAAAAATTTTCAGTAAAGAGAACAGGTTTCCCTGAATAAAATCTTAATACATGTATAACAATCTTTATTTCTTGCAACAAGTTTTTGATTATTAATCTTAATTTATTTGCCTTTATATAAGTTTTGAAGCGACGAATTTATACGTTAGTAACAGTGAAAAGGATAATGAAGAGTCTGACAGGCTCGGAATGGCGACCCCGAAAAGGTGGTGGAAAAGATCAGAGGGCGTTATTGGTATTACAAAAGTTCAATAACAGAGCTTAGACTTAATAATAAAAAAAGTGTGCGTGGAACGCCACGCGACAGAAGTGAAACATGTTTTAATATTAGGATGTTTTCAATTTTGGATTATTGGATTTTTTCAATTTTGGATTGTTGGACCTTTTAATATTGGGTTTTTGGACTTTTTTACTTTTAAATTTTGGATTTTTTAAATTTTTTGATCTTTAAATTTTTCAATTTTGGAATTTTGGATTTCTTAATTTTGTTTTTTTAAATTTAGATTTTTGACATTGTCATTTTTGGATTTTTTAATTTTGGATTTTTTATTTTGGATTTTTTAATTTTAGATTTTTCATTTTTTAAATTTTGAATTTTTGAATTTTGAATTTTTTATTTTTAAAATGTTGGATATTTGGATTTTCTATTTTTTAAATTTTGGATTTTTGGACGTTTTAATTTTAGATCTGAATTTTTTAATATTGAAATTTTGGTTTTTAATTTTGCATTTTTTAAATTTTGGATCTTAGAATTTTTTGATTTTTTGGATTATTTAATTTTAAATTTTTTGTTTTTTAATTTTGAATTTTTAGATTTTTAAAATTTTGGATTTTTTAATTTTTTGATTTTTTAAATTTTCATTTCAACTAATCATTGAGTTGATTGTTTTCTGTGGAGTCCGTTCCGTCACATCTCACTAATTTCGTGACGATTTTGAGCGTAACACTAATTTTGTGACGATTTTGAACGTTACACAAGCTCTCTTGATTTACCCCTACCGCGGCTGAAGTAGTTTCAATTTAAAATATAGAGGTACTATCTTATAGGACTACTGCGATTTATCAATGGTGGGCGAATTGCTCGTAGAGGAACAATGTGACCTAAACTATATAGAGGTACCGGTACTCAGGATCATTACTTTCATTTTCGAAGGGCTGCCACCAGCTTCTCGGATCGGTACCTGTTTCTCGCACAGAAAGTGCTCCCAGCCTGGTGGCCTATGTTAGGGTATCCATTCGTCCCGTTTTCCCCGGGACAGTTCCGTTTTTTGATAAAATGTTCCGCTGTACCGAAAGTGTTATTGGGAACACTCAAATATCCCGCTTTTTGGGATTGTGATGGCCCAGCGTGTTTCATGCTGCATTAATAAAAGTTACAACAGGGAAGGTCTTGCTCATTGTCAAAACATACTTTAATGTAATAATGCAGTAATATGGTAATTATAAGAGAAATGCATTTTTTGATAAAGTACATAAAAGTGAAATGTACAGTGGCAATGAGGCATCTGCAGAAGAAATTTAAGAAGTCATTTGGGATAAATTGTATGCATGAGACAAAGGTAAATTGTAAATATTTCCTCAATTTTGTGAATTAAATTTTTGGGGTTTAGTTTCCCACTCTACTGGATTTCCACACGCGATGTTCGGCGTTGGTATGCGGGCTCTGGCTTGCAGACCAACACTCCCATTGGCTGCCAATGACCTTGCATGCCATTGGTCTGTTCCATACGGTCCTGCAACCTCTACATAAAGCTAAATAATGCAAAACACTAACCACATTAGTTAAGTGCGCGAGCGGAGGCGGCAGCCGAAGCGAAGCGCCCTTGCATTTTCGAATAATGTACGATACACTGTTTGTCGGTTTCGAAAATGTGGCATATAATATCTTCCGGAGATTTGTCTGACCCTTATCATGTTGGCAGTTGATTCCAGCACCACGTGACCCATCGGATTCTTCCCAGCATGCACTGCGCTGTCTCTAGCAGCTGATTCTGTATTATTGTGATTCCTTTCTGAGCGCCATTTTAGGTTAGTTTTTTGTGAACTTCTTACCGATTTTACCCATATTTAAAATATTCTTAGAAACAAAATATGCCTATATATGGATTCTAAAACTTCTGGAGAATAATAAAACATGATATTTCGCCGTTTTTCGTGTGTAAAGAAAAAATTAACGAATCCAGTAGAATGGGAAACTAACCCCAATTTTTTTCCCCTTTTTTCCTTAACTGTCCCAGGTTTTTTTTACAAATAATTAAAATGTCCCTTTTTTATAAACATTATAAGGACACCCTAGCCTGGGTTCACATGCGAGCTAAAGGAGGCCCAAGCTGTGTGAAACATATTTGAGACACATGTAGCTGAGACTGAAATATGATTACACTGTAGACTGCGTGACGCTGGAATGAAACGAAGATCAAACAACTTTCATTTGGTCAGTGGAAAGTATTTACAATAGACATATCTGGTCATGCTAACACTTAGCTTGTCACAGTTACATTTCTTTCTTTGTTCCCTCCTTCTTCGCCTACTGTTCTGACAACTCATTATTTTCATAACGTATTATCTAGTCAATAAGCTAGTAATGTGAATCGAAATTACAGTATTCGAGAGTGTTTTAAGAAGTAAGAATGAATCATACCACTTTAAGTGCGAGACATATATATATATATATATATATATTTTATTCTAGAGGGGAGGACGTAATGTTGCAACTGTAGGTAGGCTATGTCTATAATTATGTCTGTCAAGGTCTGCTATATCGATTGGATGAGGGATGGATGCCCACAGTTATTGATGTTCTTTTTCCTTTAATATGAAGCCTTGAGGCCATTTTTCGCCGGTTGAACCCATGGCATTATTAAGTTATTTTATTTATTATCTAAGATTACATGGTGGACGCGAAAAATGTCTGTCCGTCTGTCTGTACGCGTAATAACTAGGATGCGTTTTATCAAATTTTCATGAAACTTAGTACCCGCACTTATAGCGTCCATAGGGCGAACGCTATTGGTTTTGGACCAAATCGGTTGACCGGAAACGGATCAACGATTTAAAAATAGAAAATCATCACTATGCTACAAAGCCACGTAGCTAACTCACTCACTGACATAATTGTTTGCCCATTTCCAGATGAGGCAGAATTTGGCATACTTATAGCTTATAGCTTGTATATGACGAAAATATTCTAAAACGATCCAATTTTTTAATTTTTAAACCGAGAAATATTCAAATTGGCGGACGCAACTTTAAGGTCTGTGCAGATCTTCTTCGGAGGCTTTTAGTAGCTAAACGGTAAGTCGTATGAAAAGACCGATTGCACTAGCACTAACGGATTTTAAGAGATCTACAAGTTTGGTACTATGACTTATGATATCGGTTGTACCTTAGATAGAGTTAGATTTGTATTTTAAGTAAATTTTATATGTTTTTCTCACATTATGTAATTTTTTACACACTTATAGGACAGCTAGAATTGTAAAATTTGGCAGGAATATTGGCAAATCCAACTACCATAAGCATGCAAAATTAGGTGTTTCTAGCTGCCCTGTAGGCCTAAGTATGAAAAACTGGCTGGATAGCCGTGGCGTCATTCACATCTACGACAGTCTAGTACAGGGGAAGTCAACTACGTCTTGTGATGACGTTTGTGGAGCAAGAGCATGCGGATCCCTTGTGTGTGACGTCAGCAAGAGCGCACGGTAGTAGGGGTGTTTAGAGTAGGCCTACGCTAGATTTAGGTACTAGAGGACCTATTCACTTTAGCTCTGTGGGTAGAACAACTTCTGGTTGGAAATACGGAGCATTTTTCAAAGTTAATGCAAGTATGCGATCCTGATAGCGTTCTCTCTGCAGAACATGTATTAGTTCTGCAAAACATGTATTAGTTCTGCAAAGCATTCTTCTTCAGTTCGAATCGAGGTTTCAGGATGTGGAAAACCTTTCTCCAATGTTTAAACGTTTTGCTACCCCATATTCAGTTAATGTCAAAGACGTTCCTTGCCGGTATCAGTTGGAACTGCTAAACTTACAATGCGACGATCTGTTAAAGGACAAATACGAACGTAAAGTGGTCTTGGGTAACTTTTACAGAAATTTCTCTGAAACCAGATTCCCGAAACTTGCCGCACGAATATTATGTAATTTTGGATCGACATATGTGGCCGAGCAATTTTTTTCACTAATGAAATGTGCAAAGCTCAAATCAAGAAGTACATTGTCAAATCACAACCTAAATGTAGTCTTCGATTAAATATTGCTCAAACATTACGTCCCAACATAAATAAACTTGTTAAAGAAAAAAGAGACAGGAAAGTCAGAAAATTGTTACTGTAATCTTGTATCATCTAAGGTACAGACGAGCTTGTATGGTAATTAATTCAGTTCATTTTTTTATATTTTTTTAATTGTAGTGAATTATGTTAATTCAAATAGTATTGTCTATTTTTGTCAAAGAACATAGATTTTGTGGAAAGGCAATTGTTCTCACAGAATAGAAAAATAGAATTACTTATAATATGTTAAACTACTGTGCTGTAATTAACCAATAAACTATCAAGAAAATCGATTGATGTTTCATTAACTCGGAAACACGTATTACGTAAGTTCTAACCCCCCTAAATTCCCGCTGCCCGCAATACTAATGCCCCTCTCTTCCCCCCTGTTCACTAATGCCGCCACTTCACATACTCCTCGCAGAGGTATAACGCGAGCAGTCAGAGCAGAAAGCAGTGACGTCACAGAGCAACCTTCTGTCTTCCCCTGGTCTAGTAGTTCATCAAGTCATTAACACTGATGTTTACCAGCTTCCTCACGAGCTAGAAACTTGAATTTTGACAGGCTTATAGCTTTTAGCCTATAACCGATGGTAAAATTCCAAACATTTCTAATTTATTATTTTTATCCTCCAAAAGAAAAAAATTAAGATTTTGACTGCGGATTTGTGCGCCTTCAGATGTTTTGACAAAAATAAAGGAGTATTTTTGATGTGAGGAATTGGTGAATTCTTTCTGTTATTATTATAGTTGTCCCACTTATTCTTTCACATAATATGTTCATTAAACTTTCTCAAGAAACCGTAGTCTAAAACTCAATAGTTTCTTAAATATGGCATCTTGACTCCATCTGGCACTTTGTTTTATCAGTTTACCTGATTTTATTACTGATGCACATACATACTCCTAGATGCAATTTTTACTTTTTTTTATATTTTTTTCCCCTATGACATATTCTATTCTACTGCCGACAAGTGGGATACTATATATATTATTTGACCACGGAATTTTACGTTGAGTTGTGTAGAAATAGCCAACATGTTTTGAGATCTTCTGAGTCCAAAAATACAATTTTCATAACCAGAGCCTCTCTCTCTCTCTCCCTCCTCTTTCTCTCGCCCTCTCGAGAAATCATAGTTAACACTAAGTACTATAGGCGACTAAAAATTCCAACTTATGTGGTATGAAGCACCTCAGCGATTTTCTCTTCCCCTTGTAACTGGTGAGTTATTTGAAAATAAATTGAGTTTTTTTCTCGATATTCTGAAAAATGGCTGCAACTTAAAAAACTAGATAATAAAAATTGTCGTACCTGTATTCAAGTGTGAGTGTCATTTTGAAATTATGTCCTTCAAATTGTCATACATTAATTCCTAAAATTTCATCCAATAATCATCTCGATTTGAGTTCGTAAATGTTTGAAGCCAATGTGCTGTAGTTGCTTAGCAAAGATTTGTCATTATTTGCTATATTACCATGGAATTTACAAGCCTTCTTTTTCATGATAAGGAAGATATTCACTCTAAATGAGTAAGCTTATCTGATACGTAAAGACGTACAAGACTTTTTCAAGTTTGAGTGACTTTGGATACTTTTTAGATGTTCAGTTGTCCTACATCGAAAACTCTGTCTGCCAAACTAGATAACACACCAGGGGGATGCCACACCAGTAACTTCATTAAGGTAAATACGCCATATTTTGTTAACCAAAACTTGGTAATTATCGTTGAAACCTCTACTCTACATTTACAAAAATTAGATTTTCAGTTAACAGATCAATATTTACCTGACACATTCCCTTAAATTATATCTTACTGACACATACCGCGGTAAATTATTATTATTCTCAATGTAAGTTTTAAGTTGGTTTATTAATATTATTTCTTGTTATTCATTTTAGTAAAAATGATGTTCGGTTGTCCTATATCGAGAACTCGGCGCCCTGAGTGTATCGCGTCTAAATGAAGAAGTACTGTCTAAACCTGAGACGAGCCAAGAAAGAAACCTGATATAAGTTAAACAAAAACCAGTGTGTCCGTCTCACTCTTAGGTCATATGAGTAATGTGCTAGAGTGAGACAGATGTACTAGTTTTTGTATACTTCAGGTATCTTTCTTAGTACGGTCAGACTTTAGTTCATGTTGCCTTTCACAATCCATCAAGTTTCTGGAATTCGCAAACAATACGAAACCTGAATATTGTTATTTCGAAAATATCGTAAACATCATAACCCATTGATAAATTTCATTTTTGACCAGAGAGGGTGAATTTATTCCAAATGGTTTTTTCTCCTTATACCCTCTAATAGCACACTGTGTCCTTAAGGAGCTGGACCAATTTATTGTGATGGTTTTTTTTTTCTTTCGTTAACATTAAAATCAAGCGTTAGGTCTACATAAGTTTATAGAAAAAGTTGCATGTCCAATTCAAATAATTAAAATCCACGTACTATAAGCTTTAAGATGATGTAAGATCCTATGTAGGCCTAATTTTATCTTTTAACTTTTGACAATGTAGGCCTACATAGGATATTACATCATCTTAAAGCTTATAGTACGTGCATATAAGGATTTTAATTATTTGAATTGGACATGCAACTTATGTAGACCTAACGCTTGATTTTAATGTTAACGAAGGAAAGAAAGAAAGGAAAAAGCCATCACAATAAATTGGTCCAGCTCCTTAAGGACACAGTGTGATGTATTCTATTAGAGGGTATAAGGAGAAAAAAAACATTTGGAATCATAACCCATCCTTAGCTTATACTGTCTTAATTTTGTTGTTATAATAATTATAACAACACCATAACAATTCATAGGTGAGAAATAAGTGAACATTTTTTCCTCAGCAATGAATTGCTCTACAACCTTGCAATCTGACATACTCTTTATTGACTACTTCTAAAAGCGCATATTCTTTTCAGAGCTAATCAAACTGTTACAGTTACGGGTAATTATCGTTTAAAAAAGACAGCCAAGTTTCATGCACTGAAATGCCGTTTCCTTGATAACTTCCACAAATATCAATATATCTGAGAGATTATTTTTCTGTGTATTTGATAATGTCATATGAACAATACTATGTACAATCATTCCTTTAATATTAATAGTTTACTTAATATATATATATATATATATATATATATATATATATATATATAGGGTGGTCCTAAACTATATGTCAAAAATGTAAAGGTAGGTAGAGGGGACCTAAATAAGACAATTTCGTATAGGAATGTGTGTGCGGTAATGACACATTAAAGCGCTAGCTTGTAAAGCAGTATGAATCACAGGAAACTGAAAAGACAAGTAAAGACAAAAGAAAACAAAGTTATTCAAAGCCTTTCGAGCACCTCACGAGTAATGTGCTAGGGTGAGATAGGCATATTGGTTTTTGTTTACTTCAGGTTTCTTTCTTAGAACGGTCAGACTTATGTTGCCATAAACTTAAATCTATAGATTTATTACCTTCCCTTCCCTGTAATATTTTAACTCAAACTCAATTTATTTAGAATGAAAATTGCTTAACAGAATAAAACTCTAGGATAACAATACAGAAGATATGACATAACATTAGGATGCTTTATTAAAATATGGATTTCGACAACTCGAATGACATTCCGGCACGACTGTTGTGTCACCACGGCCAGAGAAAGTGTAAAATTGGTAATTGGGCCTTCGCGACAGGAGCCTTTCCTCAGCTACATACTCTCTCCGATCTGCATAAAATAAAAATACAGATAGGGTCTATCGGTACTGTAGGATTGTAGACTGACCCCAACGGCCTACACGCACATATTTTTATGCATTCCTCCAATACGATCTATAATTAAGCTTAATTTCTCTGCCCCTTAGATAGTAATAATAATGTCCATGTTTACAACATATGGTATCCATAAAATTTAATGAGAAATTACAGCTTAGGATTGTATTTCCTGCAAATTTATAGGATAAGATCTCATAAGAGTAAAAAATTGTATTTTTCAAAAATTGTGAGCTTGTTGGCATATAAAATTTCCGATTAAGAAAATGAGTTATCATTTCATTGAAATAAAATGCCTTGACCTTTCGTCCACCTGATAGAGGGATACAGAGAATCAGGCTCAGCAGCTGTCATCTTTGAAGATGGAAATGTACTAATTAAATGAACATTAAAACTGTAAAAATTATCAAGCAGAACAGATCGTAAACATTTGAGCTCCAAAAATGCTGGAAGATACACCTCAAATTAATATCACAGATAGAAGAGTCGCAGTGTACGCTGAGAGTCAAGTCACAGTAGACCTCTTGAAAAAGTCAACATCGTAATAAAATACAATCAGGTAAACAGATATAACAAAGTGGCAGAATGCTTTTGTTTAATCAGTGATAATTGCAATTACGGTACGTAGAAAATAAGTTAATTTTTGTAATCGATCTCAGAGTTAAGCTCCAGATCGATTCATTAAGCAAGGCTTACGGAAGAACAAAGGTTCAAGTTTGATAAGCATATGTGAAGGAATATGTGGGTAGTGTTATTTGTCAAAGCTAACTGTATTGTAACTTCCAAAGCCGTATGTATGAATACTGTAAAACAATATATTGCCATGAGAACTGATTTGCATTTGATAAATCAGTCTTATATACCATCACAAAATAGACGCTAAATTGGGCATTATTGCGGTACCAGTCAACCGATTTGGTCCACAAACAATAGGCTTTGTTCCATGGACGTTATAAATGCGTATACCAAGTTTCATGAAAATCCGATAAAGCGTATTCGAGTTATCGCGCGTACAGACACACGGACAGATAGACAGACAGACGCAGTTTCCATCCACCATACAATCTCAGAAAGTACCATTCTGGCACTTAATAATAGAAGCGATAAAGAAATAAATCAAAGCACTCAATATACATTATTCTAGCTTCTGTACAAAAAAATCACGTATAAAATCGTAGAATTCATCTTTCTCCCCTCTGTCTCTTCCTTAAGAAGATTATATTAACAATAAATATAAGTTATACCAACACTAAGAGATGTACCAGCAACTTATACTTAAAATATTTAGCATTCATATCCAAGTTTCTTAATAGCCAATTTCCTGTACAATGTATCTTCAGATGCTATTTATTCTGTACGGTTCGTTATATTTACAGTCAGAGAAAAGATTTAATTTTCAATCTCTTAATGTGGCTACAAAGACTTGATTTCAAACATTTTTTGTCGTTGATTTCAGTATTTTCTCCGGTAGCAAGTCCTGTATCTCCTTATTTGATGTTGTTCTACTGTTTTCTCATTGTTTTATGGAGCAATAAATATTGTTAATGTTCTGTCTTGCTTCATAAGTTATATCACTGTAGTATACTCATTTCATCGCAGGTCATCGTCCATGCACTGCTGCCATTCAAACGAAGTGAAATCGGTAAACTGCATGACGATTAAAACTCTTGTCGAACAAAACGAGCAAAAAAGGATTTTATAGTCACAAATGATTCTATTCACAGATTACTACGAAAGAAATAAATACAACAGATAGTCATCCATAAGCAATAGAAGTCGCGTTAGGTAATGAATTTCGTATCAATCGTTTCACGAATAATTAAAATAAGGTATTCATAAAATAAAATGCCAGATGGAGTTAATAGGCCATATTTCAGAAACTAACGAGATTCAGACAACGATTTCCTGAAAAAGTTTGATCAGATTAGGCCTATGTGAAGGAAAAAGTGGGATAGGCTAAGTAGAATATTAAGAAAATGAATGTACGATGAATTCCTCACTCAATAATGTCCCATAATTTTTGCTAAAACTTCTGAAGGCGTACAAATGCGTAGTCACTTCTCTTCAGTTTCCAACAGCATATTCAGTTCTGTCCACTGATGCAATAAAATTGCTATTTAAAAAGCATTGTGACCGTTAATTGGACATTGCTACGGTAACGGTCAACCGCGCATACAAGTAATCTTAGTACCATTCTTGTATACTTAATGATCAATCCAATGAAAAAATATGCGAATCCTTACCAATCACAAGTATCTATCAACACGCTTTTGTTATTTTCTTTTTAGATTGGTTTTATGAGTTTGATAACGAAGGTTTACTGCAACTTACAGTTAGTTCTGTGAACGTCGCCGGTGTGTCGGAATTTTGTAGAGTTCTTGTATATACCTGTATATCTACAGACATGGGCCTATCACATTTACGCACACATAAATGCAACCGACATTTGCCGGGATCGAACCCATGACTTTGGGTACAGTAAGCCATAGAGTGTGCCACTCAGGTCATTTTTTTAATCTACCTATTGCAATGGATACCATGTTATGATTTTCGAAAAATTCTTTCATATCTTTACGTTTCATGCTCCCCTAAGTACGAAACCACCGCCCGTTCAAAAACAAAAATTGTGATATTTATATATATATCTTTACACGATAGCGGCCGTAATTTTGAAGATATTTGAACCAAATTTTATTATGTTATTTCTAGGCCCAATAGTTCGGACAAGTTCGTTAATGGGCAAAATTGGCCCAAGGGGGTGGTCGGGGGAGGGGGTTGAAATTTTAAAACATTTATATCTCGGCCCCTATGAAGTATAGAGGGAAACTTTGTTTGAATAAATTAGAGTACTCCCTATGGAGTTCACAGTGACACCAACGATTCGGGGGTTCGAGTGAGGGTGGGGGTGGGGTGGGGGATGAAAATTCGAAACTTTTGAAACCACGTCTTGTGGGGTATCGTTGAAAAGCTCTTGATGAGTACTCTACAAATCAATAACTAGTTTCTTGATAGCTCTCATATGACGCGAGATTTTTAATGTTTGAAAATAATAACACTTAAAAGAATTATCATAATATTGTCTTGTTTAGCGGCTTTGCTAATTTTATTCATTGCTGATCTTGCGCACGGCCTCCCAGAATATTATATCCTATTCTTGTTGTCAAAACAAATGATTGTAGGCTCTTCTTCTTTACCGAATTCAGTTCTTATTACTGCGGGTTTGCCATGCCAAGGCTAAAAAAGAAGAGTGCTGCGCAGCGATAATAAATTAAACCAAAAGCACTTTGAAATCTACCTCAGCCTGTAGGCCTACCTAAAGGGATTTTTTTCTTTTTTATCACTACCTTTCAGGGATGCGCCTAGTTCTTCGATTGGTCATGAATTTCTTAATTTCTTAGCTGTTCATAATCATCTTGTTCCCTTCAATTCTTTATTTCGGGAAGAATAGCTAAAACTCCATAAGGAATCTCAGCTCATTTCTCAGTACTTGTTAGGAGGCTTTCAGGGTAGTCCTCTACTGTCATCATCAGATTAATTAAGACTCACAAAGGTTCTATTTCTTCCTTGGTAAGGGCGAGTGTTTGGAGATTCTCCAAGGCCTTTCAATACCTCGATTTGGTTCCCTACATTTCGGCACATTGCTCTTCCCGGAGAGGCTTTTTTCTTCCGGTATTTCCAATAAATTTTCAATACATTTCAGATTGTTTATACAATCAAATTCAACCATTAAAGTGCAAAAAAATCTCTGCTTTTAAACCGAGAATTTATCTAGAAACTAAAATTTTTGTAGGAAAATAGTTATTGATCACAATAGGTATACTATGCTAGATACAGACATGATTTTTTTTTAAAATTAGTTTTGTTTTATGAAACGCAAGTGTCATCTTTCGCAAGACCAGTGGGCGGTCGTTAGAATGGCTGCGTGGAACGAAACTAGTTAAAAAAATCTGATGTGAAAGTCACATAACTTCCTCTGCCCAAATAAAAGTTAGCAGTATTCACATATCCTTTTACAGAATCGCAAGACACAATTTTACGCTAATTATCCTATAAATACCTCTTCTTTCAATGATGCGACTAAAAGCGCAGGCTATACAAACTTAAAAAAAAAAGAACAAGTGACTGCAGTCGTTTATTGAACTTTCCGCCGTAAAGAATAATTTCCTAAATTTATCGAATATTTCCCTCAGATACTTCTTTACTCTATACCTGGCAAACAATACATCTTTCTCACTTCACATTCTTATATATAATAAGAGGCCGTGAAAGAGCGCGTATTCAGTTGTTCATAACGCAAGACAAAATTTATACAAACAGTGGGTGAACAGTGGGTGGCTTGTAACTACCCTCAGAGAATTTTTTCGAAAAAAGTTTCAAATAAAAGTTTTAGCTCTCAGTAAAGGAACACATGTGCAAATTATAAAGAAAATCGTTAGAGCCGTTTTCGAGAAAATCGCGAAAAACGAAAATTTCTTCATGTAAAGTCCACTTAAAAATAAGAGAAATTTGTCGCCAATCTTCGAATCACATCATCAGAAGGTACCTGACCCAAATACGAAATTTTGTTTTCATACGATTCTCTGTTTCGGAGCTAGCCTGTTCACAAACTTCCACACAGACAGACACACAGACACACAGACACACAGACACACACACACAGACATGTTTCCAAAAATAGTATTTTTGGATTCAGGGGGCCTTGAAACGTGTATATATGCTAAAAACTCAACTTCGAATTTTAGGGTCGAAAACAATACTTCCTCTACCTATAGTACCTATGGTACGGGCAGAGGAAGTAAAAAAGTTTACATTAAATCCTTTTCATTCACCATGGGGTAAATTCCTGAAGTAACCTATTCTTTATAATCCTCTGAAGTCCATTTGCATTTTAATTGTGGAATTTGATTGAATATCAGCGATTTCCTTATGAGCTATTATAAATAATACATACTGTTACAACATAATAATACAACTAGGCCTACCTGTATCCCAAAATATTGTTTGATTATTAGGATGGTGATGATGGATGGGATTTTATCCAGGAGTCTATTAAAGTCATGAAGTTACATGTGTATGCTAGTTATAAAGCGATTATGTTTTTATAAAAATGTCCGCGGTAACCAAAATACTTCCTCTCAGTAATGCATAAGAACCAATAAGAAGAACCATTGACAAATATAGCCAATTGGAACTTGCGTCTCTTTCCCCTCGTAAATGTTCTAGAGGCAAATAGTATTAACCGGGACTCTGCTTTGTTATGGCTCTAGAAAAGAAATAGATTTGCTTCAGTATAAACCTCTTTTTTCCAATAAAGAACATAAAATGGACCTACTTCCGTATGGCTTGCGTGGAACACATCGGAAGAGTATAAAATATTATGTAATAATTTCAAAACGATATGGGCTTGCGTCACTCTAGGTCAGAGGTACAGTAACAATTTTGAAGAACCTCAAACTTCAGGGTAAATTCTTCTGATTGACATATTTTGTGGTACACAACGTACCCTATTACTTGCGAATCGGCAAATTTTAAGAAGATAAATCAAGGAATCCCTAAACCCATATTAGGATTTTTTAAACAAGATAAAGTGATCAACAATATCAAAAAGCTTGTTCTGAAATCAGTGTATATGCCAGCTATGAACATAATAAAATGTCTTAATGAAAGCATTAAAATATGCTAAGCAGTACTGGTGCACAAACGCCTATAAAATACACGTTTCATTATATAGAGTTTCGTAAGTTTGTTTTGTAAAAATTAACCCTCAACTCTTATGGACAGTTCGCAAAACAGGTATTAGGAAATCACAGCTGGGAAAAATAGAAATGAAACTAACAGCCATGGGAAAAACTGGATTAGGAGATCTATCCTCATCACTTTAGTTAACAAGGTAACTTTACATTCCAAACGAAATAATAATAATAATAATAATAATAATAATAATAATAATAACAATAATAATATAAAATGTTATAGTGAATTATAAACGAAAATTATGAAAATTAAATTTCTGAGTTGAAAGTGCATCTGCTAGGAATTTATTTTGGATGCCACGTGAAGTCTTGGCTGATGTGCTGTAATGCCACATTCTTTTCTCACATTAAATCCTGGGAAACTTGCTCTATTAATTAATAATTTCATTTTCCCTTGAACGAGGAAGAATCTTATTCACACAGACAGCATTATGTAACGTTGCGATAAACAATATGTCACAAGGACACGAAGACGTATTGCTATTACCATGGAAAATTCACTTTTTATTAAACCACTTATAATATACTTAAAATCTCCAATACATAGTACTGTCGAATATGAAAAACGATATACTGTGTTTTTTACATTAGAATTCAGTTCTAGTGCGATTTTTATCTACATAGACCGGCCTATTTTGCACTCTTAATAAACAGATGTTTAAATATGCAGCATAATACCAACATCATTGACACTCATTTATCGAATCTAATAAAGGATTTCACGAATTCATAGCGTTTTTTTTAATTGCTTGAAAAGACATTAGCTTCGGTTCGTCTTGATATCAGAATAAGTAACAGAGTTACATTTTCTCTTTCTCTATGTAGTGTGTTGATACATTAACGAGCACGAGCAAGAGTAAAAATATATGTAATTATTTATTATCAGACCAACCCAAATTATGCTTTATTTTTTGTAAATTATGCTTTATCTTTTACCAATGATGCTTTATCTTTTCCAAATGATACTTTACCTTTTCCAAATTATGCTTTTTCTTTTCCAAATTATGTTTTTCATTTCCAAATTATGCTTTTTCTTTTCCAAATTATGCTTTTTCTTTTCCAAATTATGCTTATATTTACCAAATTATGCTTTATCTTTTCCTAATTATGCTTTATCTTTTCAAAATTATGCTTTACTTGTAAACCAGTGCGAAACTTACACATTTCGTCACTTTTAACAGAGGACAGATACTCCTCGTGTAAATTAGTCGAAATCGCAGCATTCGCTGATTCACAACTTTCCTCGGGTAAATAATTCCTACCATTAAAATTATAAAATTTATTTAACTACGTAAGTCGGCACTAGAACTATTTACCAACTGGTTAATAATTACATTGCGCGCATTACCTTTGGAAATGATAAGACGGGTATTTTCTTACCATGCGGAATGTAATGTTAAGTAATGACACAGTCTTTTAGTAATTATTCCACAAGGACACAACGAATTTAGACAATTGATTTGTATTAACCTTGCCTTTGAAGTTTTAATCATTGTACAACATTTGGTAAGGTCGCCATTTTGAGCCATTTTCATTATTTGAGGATGAACAGACGTGCCACCAAGAATAACAATAATAATAATGGTTATAATAATATAAATAATAATGTTAATAACAAACTCTTTAGTCTATTTTTATCAAGACAATTCACCATATATTATTTAGCTGATATTAAATTATATTAAATTTATCTTTATTCCATATCATAGATAAAAAAATACAGGACGTGGTTAAGGACAACATTAATAGGCCTATTATATATTAATTATTTTGGCAAAGAACTGAATGTATTCCCATTATCCTCATAAATTGCTTGCACTCTTTTTAGACCTTTGTAAAGATTTAGGAATTTTAGAAACTGACAAAGATGCTAGATTTATTTTTAAATTTACCGATTTTACTTTGGTGCTTGATCTGTGAATATTAGTTCTAAGTCATATTCACTCTATTCTTATAAAGGTATGATGAATTAACTAGAAAGTTCCTTCACGTCCTTACTCTACAAAATTTTCCAAAAAAAGGATAAGAATTATAAGTTTATAACCTACTAGTCTTTAGTAGAGATCATAGGTTAAAGAAAGTAGTAGTAATTGACTGATATAAATCATTTATCAAAACTTTTCTAAGAAACGATGGGAGATGAAAATATGGATTTCTATAACTTAACTCTTCACTTTTAATTGCAGAGAAGTGAATGTCGGCGGAATACTTAATTACTGTTTATTGGCATCCTTGATCAGAAAGAAGAGGTCACTTCCAGTTTTCCTTGATGCACTGAAAACCTCACACTTTGGATAGAAGAATTCATACACTGACGACAAGCGTATCATTTTAATAGCCTCTCTGAGAAATGGGACGGATTCTATCTAATCCGATCTTGGAGAAATCCTCTCATTTGTCTTGTGCATACAAAACCAGTTAATTCATTGCACACGCCTAATTAATAAAAAATGCTATTTCTCGAAATTTTAAAGATAGAAATGTTTTTTTCTATAATTAAAATTAGGGTACCATCAATGGGTTAATATCTCACGAAACAATTCTGTATAAGTTACGGTTAAATTAAGCTAAGTGTTCTGGATTTTATATTAAGAGTTTTTCGTATCTTATATCTTTTAATAATAATAATAATAATATTAGCCTATTTATGCTATTATTTCTAGAATTGTCCCTTCAGTAATTACATTCTAATAAAATTGTAACATGAAAAAAGTTTTCATTTCTTTTCACCATATAAAATATTTAAATATTTTCATTACTCCATGCTTAGGTCTTTGCGAACTTATTATTATAGTCGAAGTTATTAATTTTCCATAATTATAAATCGATAACACCTGTATAATGAAGGCTATTACAAAGTTTCATTCTTGTTGATAGACCATCAATAGGCCAGTAAGAGGCCCAAATTTGATCCCTGAGGCACTCTTGAATGCACAACATGATGATGTTACTGTATCAGAATTATAACTATTTTTTTTTGATACTCCAATACATGTGACCCTATTTTACCTTGAAGGCATGTTAGGGTGTTAAATAGAACAAATTAACAAAATTAATATTAACAAACTATCTTACAAGTAACAATTATAAACAGGAATGAACATAATTTATGAAATGTATAAAATCTTGCTTGCATCACTCCCTTATAAAAAAAACTGTCAGTGTGCTAAAAGTATAGTGTCACAACAAATTAGTTTGCAAATCCGGGACAATCCAGGAAAAGATGTTTCAATGACTGTTCAGATTCAAATTATAACTATTTAGTTTGGCAGTATTTTACACATTGTTGTCTTCTCTTTAAATATGACACAGTTAACCAGAAGTTAGGTTTAGTAGTATGCTTTCTGATGATTTGTTGCTTCATGATATCCGTACAATAATATTTCATATTTGAAATACGGAAATAATATTTCATACGGAAATAATATTTCCGTATGATAATATTTCAGGTCTAGTTCCATTTTTGCATTAATCTTTCTGTTATTAAGGTACATAGAAAATAAATTCTAATATAACATTCACCTTTGCCTGCCACGAATTTGAACCCAAAAAACTCAGGAAAAAGAAAATGTCGTCACATCTGCCAACTCAGTAAAGCATGACTTCATTCCGTTATCTATACTAGTTTAGTTAATAAGATCTATTTGTTTCTGTGTGTCTGTCTGTTATTCTTTCAAGGACAAACTATTCAACAAATAGAGGTGAAATTTTTCATGAACATAGTTTTATACCTGGAAAGAACAGGATTATAGCAGTTTCGAAATGTCTAATTACTTCAAGATGTTGGCCTTTTTAACAGCTCGCGGTAACAACCAGACATTGTCGACATTCAACTTTTCTACGCCCACACTTTTGGTCAAATATAATTCAGATGGATAAAATCAGGTGAAAGTGTCATAGGCCTAAACTTCAAATCTTTCAGTGAGATTCTACACAAGTGATGCTACTATTTAAAAAATCAACCCTTGTATTTTTCCAAGCTTGACTAAATATTTATGTACATCTTTAACACCTTGTTACGTAAAATCCTAACTCTACTTATGAACATAATTGACTTGATAAGCCAAAAAAAAAAAATCTTGATTAGGAAACTATCTCAGATTGTTTGTACCTAAGAGTTTCGATACCAAGTTAGAATAGGATTTAATATAGATCAAAACTGAAACCTCCGTGGCGCTACATCCCTGGATGGACTAGGCCCGCCATTCGACCGCTGCCTCATCTTCATAGGCATATGGCAGGATTGGGGGCATGTGGTGAGCATACCCAGGGCCGTTAATGATTGTTTTCGTGACCGGGGCAGCTACTTATCAATCAAGTAGCTCCTTAGTTTGTATCACGAGGCTGAGAGCACCCAGTTCCAGACCTCCCTACCTCAGAAAAATTCCGATGAGGCACCAGGGATCGAAGTCGGGCCCACGGATCCGTAGCCAGCGTTGCTAATCACGATACCACGACAATATAGATTAAAAACGTAAAGAAAAAATGGGTTGAATAGAATACACGGCCTAAGTCCAATAACCATAGCTTAAGCTTTTCAAAGCGAAAGCGACTAATTAAGACTACAGAATTACATTAAGCAGGGGTGCCCATAAGGGGAGATTTAAAACGCACAGTGCGTCATTGAAATTTATTTGGGGGTGAAAGTTATTGCAAAATTAGCATTTTATATGTCAAAAATAAAAACTGTCAAGTATTATAATTTCAAAAGGTAAAGAACGGTCTTCTAATTCTTATGAAGTGAATAAAATGCACTGTGCAACTAGTAGACCTAAGTTGTAATCATACCCGTTGTTAGCTAAACGTCTTTGCTTGTAACCAATTAAAACATAAAATTATTCTTAAACCTGTCTTAGAACATAGGCACCAACTTTGACCCCCCCCCCCCCACCAACATTTCAGTTTTTTTGTCATGTAAGGCCTACTAAAAATCCGATTATTGCCCCCAAAATATTTCAAGGTCGGTGTCTCTGTCTTAGAATGTATTATATAATCTTTTGTTATCAGTTTGTATAATATATCATGTAACAGCAGCCTATTAAACGTATTTGACACTTTAAAATTATAAATCGTAAGAAAGACGCAAAGTCATTGTAGTTTTCCTTGGGAAGAAGTTTAGAGTAGGCCTATCGTTATTCCACTACGTAAAGGGGCAGTTACTTTTCATGAGGTTGGTTTGATACAAAGTTGGGGCGGGGTTACTTTTTATAAAACTGATGGGAGGCGAGATTCATGAAGCTATGGGGGACACCCCTGTTTTAGGTAACATCTGACATTATTATTTATTTATACCTTAAAATTCCTGCAAGCGGAAAGAGACAACAACTTGAAAACGACAAGGCGAATGCAAACTCATTGATTAATCTGAAAATTTATAGACTTTTATGCAATGTTCTTTTTCTTAGAATTTCTAATCTATCAAAACTTGTATTATATATGACATGTATTTTACTGGTACAATGGAAGAAAAGGCCTTATGACCTTAACTTCACCAGTATAAATAAATTATTAATAGTAATAATAGTTAAATAATAATCTCGCTTCTAACGTGATTTCCAAGGTAAAATTATATATTCTTAGACAAAAAATACAGTGAGAAATCATGTTAATCTTTAAAACAAAACATCAACATAAAAATTAACAGTTTAAATTTTAAGTAAGTTAATTCGTTTTTTACATGACGTATTCGAGATTTATAACCTCTAACTATAAAAACAACCTTTCCTTTTGTTGGCTACTATACTAGGAAATTCTGCTTGATTATACAAACGGAAGTGAAATGTTTGAGAATTAGGAAAATGAGCTGGTTATGTCTTCCGAATTAATTAACTTGTTCGTGCTTGGCCCTTGATCCCACGACATCAACTCTGAATTGTTATTAAACACAGAATCACGTTCACATCTTCTGTTAAGTTACGTAAATTTACTATATTCATCAGTCATCACTAGGACACGGATTTTTACGTTTTTTTAAACCCAGTAGGCCTATTAGTTTTTTAACATATTAAAATAGTCAATAAAATGAATAAAATATTGCATACACTGATGCTCCACTAAGTCACAGTTCTTAAAACGCGTTAGTGGAGTATCAGGGTATGCAATGTTTTATTAATTTTATTGATTTAGTATGTTCCACTGTTTATATCACTTCGTTTTTATTTATTTTATTTTATATTAAAATAGTTTTTAGTTTTTGCCATTTTCAAACAATTATTTTACGTTTTTCGTTAATAAGTACAATATACACATTGAAACAAAAATAGTATATTAATTGTATCATTAAAGGGTAAATGTCTCAATTGTTTATGCCATTTTTCGAGTGCCGATGTAAGGAATAGTTAGGCCTACTTGTTTATCTTCTAACAAAAACAAAAAAATTTAAAAAAAGAAACCTAGAATAACTTTGTTAAAATTATAGGCTAATACAATTTTCGGTGTTAATATTAGTGTTCATTATTATGTTTTATTAAGACGACTAAAATAGTTTGTTTAAAACCTAAACAGGGCTAGTCCACTAAAATAAAAGGCTAAAATACCTTTTATAAAAGCCAAAAAAATCCGAGGCTTAGTTATCACTAACGATTCTGGAACGGTTACTGGTACCACTGAGGAAATTATTCCTAATTTACTATTATTTTATTTTCTCTTTAATATCTACTTTACCTTCCCTCTATGAGTCCTACAAGCGAATTCCCGTAGGGGAGGGCATGCTCTACAGATTATATATAAGTTACAAGCAGAGGCTGATGGAATTTCTGGTGTGCGATCAGCACGACACAGGATCTCTTGCTAAGTCAGCACATATAGGCTATAGTTATTCCTCAGGTTCGCGAGCGACCCCTGGTGATCCCGTAAGGGGATATTCTCAGCGTATTTGTTACCGGGGTGCGCCAGTCCCCTACCTACTTAAACCTAAGGACACACACACACACCCAGTCCTGAACCCGGGAAAGGAATTTTTCACTACTGAAAAATCCCCGACCCGGCCGGGAATCGAACCCGGGCCGCCGGAGTGGAAGGCAGGCGCGCTACCGACTCACCCACGGAGGCGGACATATAGGCTATAGGAAGACCCTAATAAGCTAATCGTTGGTAGGAGAACCAAAATGTAGGCATAAGTTATACAAATAATTATGTAAAACATTAGTCAAGTTTTCCATAATTTAAAACAGTAGGCAAAATGTTCAACCAGGAAGACTAATTTGCATTATACAGTGGTTGTATAAGACTCCTCAATAAAAATTTAAATTTCATTGAGCCACGTAAAAATATATACCGGTAGTTAAGAAAGAACTGGAGCATGTAATGCAAATTTTATCAAAGTGCAATTAGGCCTATTGGCATTGAAATGGTAAGTGAAGGTTGATTCTCAGATCTTAATGGACACACAAGTTATCAAAAGTTCATCTGCATCAGTAACAGATTCTCCATAAAGCAGTTCAAGGTAACATTTCCTTGCAAGCTTGCACTATGCATCGTCAATCACCAATGACAAATAACGTCATAGATACTAAGTTAACGAATATAGTATTCCTCAGGCATACTTTATTGCTTTCTTACATGACACCTTTCACAGAAAAATCAATGCCACCACATGCACCAGTCTGTCTTGTAAATCATTTATAAATTTATTTCTTCACCCGGAGTAAATGACATGTAATATTTATAAATCAATTAATTAAAATGCACGTTCATTATATATTGACAAAATGTTATACATAGTAAATAATGGGATATATCGAACAAATAAATTTATTTTGTAGGTTGTGTTCTATTTTTTTTATCGGACAAATAATTGTATATCTTAAGTTGGGTTCTATTTCTTTAAAAATATTGTGAGAAATTCATTCTGATAAATATTAAAATATATTAATGGTTCTTGAAATGATATAGTAATTATAAAATAAGCCAGGTCTATAAAGAGTGGTGCACAGTAAGGTCCACAACTATTTAACAGAATTATCTAGAAATTCCCATACCGGTACCTTAGTACTGTAATACTAATATTAATTATTTTTAATAAACAGAATCCAACAATCGGTTTTAAAAATCGTCCAACAATCGCTTCAAAAAATTGTCTCAACTATTGGCCAACAATCGTTTCAACAATGTTCCAACAATCGTACAACAATCGTATCAACAATCCTCCAACAATTGTTTTAACAATCGTCCAACATTCGACGAACCATCGTTTCAATAATCGTCCAACGTTCGTTTCAACAATTGTTCAACAATCGTTAAACGAAGGTTTCAACAATCTTCCAGCATCCGTCCAACAATCATCCAACAGTCAATCAACAATCACCAATCGTCTACACTGAATATGCGTCAATGCCTGCGGTTGATATGTCGACGTCAACTTCTTGTAAAACAATATTACAGTAAATGTTTGACATGCTCGCTACCATTCAACCTTGCGGTCTACAGAGAGGTCTACATTGATTAGAAGTAAGTTTGTATTTTCATCCTAGTTGAATAGAAGACATTGCTGTAACTTGATCCTGTTTTTGTTCATTCACTGACTCAGCATATCCCTTTATTATATTCCATTGTCGAGATGTAACCACTACCTCTGCGAGTGGCGAGGTGGATGATCTTTTACCATTTTTACGTAAAAAGTATTCCTCAGATTCGCGAGCAGTGGTGCCAACTTCCATGGGCCCGTGGGGCTCAAGCCCACCCAATAATTTGTCATGTGTTATTATCATAATTATTTATTGCTATTACTCAAATTATGTTTATTTGTTTAATCGCTGTAAAGCGAAAATCAGGCTATTATAATTTACGTCTGGCATTGCAGTTTCCACAGCCACAGCTGTTCTAAAGACTGAATACTTAAGGAGAGAAAAGCTAGATTTAGAATTTAGACGATGCTTGTGAGAAAAAAGATCACAGGAAGGCCAGATAAGGCAAAAAATTGTGATATAAGACAAAAGTGTGGACATTGGTAACTGGTTAAAAAGAAAGAGTGGATGAAACTTGTGGAAATAAAAAGGTCAACAAGGGACAATAAACCACGAAATAGATAGTGTGATTGGGGAGAATAGGCTCCTGGTCTAAGGAAAGACGAAGATGATAGTTTACTCCAGTCAGGAGAAACACATTTCGGAACACGCCTGCTACATAATTATTTTATTTTAGCACGTACCTAGAAGAAAAACGTTTATAATATACCATTATTAATTTTAAAGGATTTCCGTTAACTAGGCTAAACAATTCTTTTCTTTTTGGCGATTGAATTACGTTGATTGTTATAATTTTATTATTACAAACAAAGACAGCATTTCTTACACAATTCTATACTTATCCAAATCATACAAGTCAATTTCATTAATAAAATAAGAGGTAGGATTATGAAAATTTGAAAGTTTTTGAGCCCACCCAATGTTTTTCAAAACTTGGCGCCACTGTTCGCGAGCGACCCCTGGTGATCCCGTAAGGGGATATTCACAGCGGATTTGTTACCGGGGTGCGCCAGTCCCCTACCAACTTAAGAGACATTCATTTTTCGCCAGTTTCTAGAAAAGGTTCTAACGAGTTTATTTAAATTTCCTAAAATCTCCAGAAATATTTTAGAAGCACGTACTTGATTGTACTTACTCGATATTGTTGACTATACTCCTTGGTTCTCATTGCCTCATATCTTGCTCCAACATCACAATTCCATTCACTGCTTGACACTGCTCTGTGTTGTGTGCACTGTCCGCCTAAAAAGATAAAAGTACCGAGATGAAATTTTAAATTAACAAGAACTGATTTTCTCTAAGTCGATCTGGTTAGTGAAAAGTTAGTTTAGTACACAAGAAATGAGTATTTTCGGAAATCTGCAGAAAATTGTGCGTTCCAGGTAAAACCTAAGAGTAATGTGAAAGCGTTTTTCATTAGTATATACAAATTCCGTATTTCAGTCTAAACTTTTGCGAAATTCCAGCCAAAATAGCGAGACTTACATATTCATTGCGCAGCTATTGATGAACTGAAGGGGTCGGCGGAAGATAGTGCTAACCCAAACAATTTTCAAGTTAGCTCAAATCTGTAAATCTTATTTTACCTTTCTTTTGGTACGTATTATGCTACTAAGAAGACTTACTGACAGAATTAGTCTAAGCTTAGAAACACTGGAATAAACAGTGACTATGAAAAAATATAAATAACGTAACGAACTCAAATTTTACAAAAAGAGGGTTACCACTATCTTCCACTACATGTGTATCAAACTTTAAAAAAATTTAATAACCCCACCGAAAGAACAAAAACTTGCTGTTGCCAAGAAACTGACAACAGAATGGTGACGTCTTAAAGATTGACAAAGTGTCCACTGAAACAGAATGGTGAAGTCTTAAAGATTGACATAAAGTGTCCACTGTATGACAACTTTGATTCGTGAAAAATTGCTGATATTGGACGTATTCGTATTTCCTTACTATCGCATTTACGGAAAAATTAAAAATGTGGAACAGGGGATAAAAAACTTTAAATAACATATGTAATGAGTAGGAGTTTCTCGAGTAAACTTAAATAACTTTGTTGGTATTTCAGTGTGACTTACCACTGAATGAATGCATTAACAATACCTGTACAATTTAATGTATTTTATTAAAGACGAAAGGGTCTGGAGATCAAAATATCCACTTCTATCTATTAAAATAATCCAAGCGATTTGACTAGGAGATATTAAAAGTTTCAGCAACCTGTATAACCATAAGAGGGGAACGTATACGGTGTGTGACTGAGACATCTGACTCAGAATGAGTTGCCTAGTAGATATTTGACGTTTCGGATCCTTGTCCATCCTTTGTCAGCAACGAAACGACCATAAATTTCAATGCAACTAGCAATATCCTTCCTTTAGACTCTACAGTGTAGCATTGATAAATTTCATTTTGTTTCTCTAGTGCTAATAGTAAGTTTATATTTATGAATTCTTTTCCACCTTCAAGCACTAGCATTTATATTGATATTGAAATGATAGGGTGCTGACGGAGAATTACTGGATAGCTTATAATACCTATTTAATTTTTTTACAATATCTTATAATATATTTGATATATACACAAGAATTTTTTTAGGTATATGACGATTCTTCTACAACATATACCTAAAAAAATTCTTGTGTATATATTATAAGATACTAGCATGTGCCCGCGGCTTCGCCCGCGATAATTATTTCAAAAAATAAAAATTAAGAGCATAATAGTTAAATCATTATATTTATTAACACCTAAATCACGTGGACTACATACCACGATTAGATAGCGTCGCCTGGTAAAAGCGACCTCAGATTCGAGTTCCTTGGCCCAGAATACCCCTGTACAGTGAGTTTCGTCCAAATCGAACAATGTTTGACCATATTTAGGCCTATATTGATTAGCCTATCCCTCTTCCGTGTAGGTTGAAAATTTCATATGTCTTTGGGCCTTGATATTCTAAACAAATGAATCGACCAGCGTGGGCTTACAACATTCTAGCGATCGCGATGCTTTTATTACCACGGTATGACAAAAATAGCCAAAGCCAACTGCAATTGATTTGACATTGAAATGTATTACTGAAATCTGATGCTTCGACAGCGCTAAAGTCACGTTTTCTGCCAGTTTTTCACTCACAACTCGCGAACGAAAGCTAAAATTAAAAATCCGGCTTCGATGCGCATTCGCCCACCTTTCAGCCCACCTATGTTTAAAATTTCAGATCTCTGCGTTCAGTAGATTTCGCTGGGCATCGCGGACAGACGGAGGACAGACAGACGGAAGAGGACAGACACTTCCTTTTATTAATATAGATTGTAAAAAATTAAAATAGGTATTGTAAGCTATCTAGTAATTTTCCGTCAGCACCCTATCATTTCAATATCAATATAAATACTAGTGCTTGAAGGTGGAAAAGAATTCATAATTATAAACTTTCGACAGTGTAGGATCTTAGTTTTTTAAAACTTTCGTAACTGTGATAAGAATGCAGTTGGGCCGAGAGTTGTATTTAAGATAATTTGATATGTTGCAATGCAGATGTTTTCTTGAGAAATTGAGGGGATCAGCGTGATAATGATTAGATATCGATGCTATTTGCATGATTTAGGGGTGAGCCTTATCATTATATTGAAGTTGAACCGATTACGTCTGCTATAGGTGGTTTTGAAGTCGATAATCTATTCCTTGAAACAGATTCCTCTTGTATAAGGGCAATCAACATTTGAAAACCAAGATAAATAATCCATAGAAACTTGAGGCTATTAATTATTTCCCCAAATATGCACCGTTCATTCATAATTAATTTCACGACAGCCTGATTTCTGTAACTGAGGCAGATGTTGCAGAAATGGCAGTGAGCTTTTACATCTACTTCATGTGAGTAAATATGAATGATCATTGGAACTTACAAATAAAACCAATACAAGTCCTTTCCTCTTAAAAAGGTTTCATCACTAGTAAAAAAAACCAACATTTATTTAAATAATTTGTCTCTGCTGTCAAGAAGAAATAAATGTCAGTACAACAGTGGTCTAACAAGAAAACAGTGTTGAAAGGTCTCATAAAATAAAATCTTTGAAATATTTTAACATTTGATTATGTAACATTGTAGATACGTTGACTAAGCATCGTAGAACACCCCACTACCAACAAAACTGAATTTTTTTGATTGCTTAAAAAACCACAAAACTTGAACGTATTTTTTCTCTGAACTTTTAAAAAGCGTAGCTGTTGCTTGTTGCTGGTATTTGCTGGCAAATCGAAAAAACAATAAATCTATTAAATAAATCTTCATCTGAATAACAGTAAGCTATTCGGTTTTAGATTCTTAGACTTGATCGTAAGATATGTATTGAATTAAAAACAACCAAACAACTCATTTTAGTTTACTAGTGGCATTTTAAATCTAAATTTACACTACTGTCCATTCCAGACATGTTGAGAAAAGAAGTAAACACTGACTGTTACGGGAGAAAAGCGCGGTTCACCAGTTAGCAAAACTAACGTTGAAATTTATAGAAATAGAAGACACTAAAGTGCTACTTTCGAAATTAATTACGGTAATGTATTTGTGTTATGTAATAGTAATGTAGTTTTTTTTACTGGTAGAGCGGAAGAGAAGGCCAAATGGCTTTAGCTCTGCCAGAATAAATAAACAGAATAATAATAATAATAATAATAATAATAATAATACTGAACATACCTTTTTGAAAATCAAATGCATACTTTCAAAATTACGTTCACCTGACTTCGATCTAAGACATTCACATTTTTCACAAATCACAAGGGAACTGTCGACCTGTGAAGCGAAAGAATGTGAATTGGGTTTAGGGTTGCAGGGGGTGTGTCACCCCAATAGGGCGTGACCTTTCAAACCAAGATCGCATACCTACGTTATCGATTCGCATCTTTTTCTCTCAAGACATTTGGAACGGACAGTAAACTAATAACGAAATTATAAATTTCACCGAAATGTTAGAAGTTCAGATATCGGAAAGGAAGAGTACAAGTACCCTAAAGAAGGGACGAGCAATGATATACTATAAATGGCGGCATTAAATTGCACTTCCTAGTTCTATTGTGACTATTGCAGCGTGAAGGTTTACTTTGATCTATCTGCTCGTGATCTCGACCATAATTTCACATCAAAACTCTATCTCCACTTGTAATCCAATTCTTCTGTCATAAGAATGCCTTCAGCAACTCGAGAGGGAAAGTAAAGTAAATACGACCACGGCGAAATCAAGTACTGTTCTGCAGCCACGAGAAAAGTTCAATATGGATGAGAACTGAGCTCTTCTATAGGTAGCGAGGTAAAAGATATTTCTATTTAGTACTAGTTCCTTGAGGACTATATTGCTCCTCTAAGCATTTAATTATCTCAGGCAAAGATAATGAATTAACCCAATACAAGAAATAATTAAGAAGTACATTGGTATGTCCTTAATACCGGTATATTAAAAAAATCATATTTCACTTTATTGAAGAATCAGGAGCAACATCTACAAATATACTTTTAATTTCTACCACAATAAACTTAATTGGCATCAACACAACGATTTTATTTATAAAAAGTAAGTTTATAGTGTGAAATATTTAATTTTAGACCAGACGTTTTCTTTTGGCGAAAGTTCTATTGGTCTTTTCTTTAGGCTTGTTTCCGTATGGCATCGGATTTTTTTTAGTACACTAATAATGTTACAATTACAGAATACAAGCGTAGAAGTCTGTTCCGAGAGAGCACTATAAATCTCACTTTACGAAATCTGATATCAAGGCATTTTATTAATTTTGTGTACCATTTCCTAATTGTTGTAAAGATAATTTTCATCATTTTTAAGTTAAACGTAGGCCTACATCCACATAACAATACTAATATTTACAAATTAGGGTGGTCAATTAAGAAGAAAAGAAATGTAATGAGAAGCTTTTGAATTAATTATTGCCGGTAGAGATTCAAGAAAAGCTGTTCAATAATGTAATTTAACATTATTACAAATAGGAGTCCAGTTTTATATCTAGCATTTTACATCTTGACTGCCACATTACATTACATTTGTTTATTTTTCGTTCAGCTAGTTACAAACCAGCAATAGACATCGTCCTAAACATTCAACTGTGGACTACTATATGAAACAAAATTTGAAACATTAAAACATAAAAATTAATCCTATTGTACAATATTACTTGTGAAATATTCGTCTATCTTATAAAAAGGATTCCTGGAGAGCCATTCATGTAACATATTTGCATATATATTAAATGCTTTATATGCATGCAATTAAATAAATAAATAAAGATAAAAATAAATAATTAAACAACTTATTGTGATTCAATGTGTATCCTTAAGTTTCAATTCTTTCTCTTGAAGGTTTTTTCTTTCACTACCCCTACGTACAATAAAATAAAATGTATAATTAAAATCATTAGCTCAACAACCTTTATTTTATGCTGGCTAGGCCTTCACCTTCAAGGTATCTTTCTGTGCTAGCGTAGATGCATTAACTATTAAAAATTAAAATGACATTGTCTTGTAATCTTGTCATGCCGATAAAATAATTAATATCTTCAAAATGTTTCGTTAAAACTAGCACTGACACATTTCCAAACTTCTTGCTTCTTCTTGAGTCTTCCCCGTTGTGTGTTGGTTAACGCTAGCACAACAAGATGCTCTGAAGATGACGTAAGAAAGGCCTAGGCAGCATAAAGTAAGGGTTGTTGAACCGGTAGTTTTAATTATACATTTTATATTATTTTATTGTCCGAGCTCTACGCTGTATTTTAACACCGAACATGCAGACAAAACACATCCGCAATTCTCCCTCTCCCTGTCTCTGAGTAGATTATTATTAATAATTTACACACAAACTTTCTATTTTACAAAAAACATCAGTTTATTAAATAACTGCAAGATCTCTTCGCTCCTATACCTGGAATTTTAGCTTTCGCTTTCTAGTTTATAACAAAAAATATAAGTTACGGTTGTATTAACATGATGGCAGACTCATACATACACTGGACTAAAGCAAGAATTCATACTATGAAAAGGCATGAAGCCGATTGCACTGAAACGTGGACGCCCTATGCACTTATATAGAGAGCTATCATAAAACACAAAGTATATATTAGAATCGTAAGAAGAAGTAAAAAGCAGAAAACGAGGAAATTAGCTGACGTAAATAAGGCAGGTAGTAGGAAAGAAGGAAAGAAGAAAAGAAAGTGACATGATATCTGAGATGAGGTGTAGGAAGGTCAAGGCACGATTTAAGGCGTGGCGACATTATTGTAGTGCATCCTATCTGATTTTGAAAATATCGCTTTACGTTTCTTCTCTAATCGTATTTCTTAGTTATATATTTCCAGGCTCTTACCAGCCATTTATTGCAATTTAATTGTTCGGATTATCTCGCTCTGTTGTTCATGGCATGAAGTCTTGAAACAAGGATGTGTTTTAATTATGTTGTCAGACGTAGTAAATAAATAATCAAAACTACTAAAACGAATCATGTGCTGCCATCTGGGCATACAGATTCGAAAGGAAGCAATTAAAATGAACCAAGGATTCATTAACCTTATCTTTACATGCAGATCATTCATAAACAATGAAAACTATTAATAATTAATAAACTAAAAATCCGGCTTGAAGATGTATTTCACTATTAAAATACGCCGCCCGGGAAAAACGACCTCAGATTCGAGCACAGTGGCCCATAAAACCCTCACATAGTGAGTTTCGTCCAAATCGATGATTGAATTTTTACCATTTAAGCTACACAGTCCTACATATCCTTCCTTCCGTCTACTCATGTAAAGAATTTCAGATCTCTGCGCACCGCAACGTTATAAACAAATGAATCAAGCCATGCGGGCTAATTATAAAGAAGTTAGGCATATAAAGAAAATAATGAATCAAGCAGAGCGGGCTAACAAAATCGAAGCGATAAACAATTCGAAAAATCTTTAAAAATCTGTAGCACCCACTAAAGTTGAATATCGGTTGAAATTAACTAGCCAAAACACATAAAAAATATCAAACAGATACACATTAATATTTGCAAGGCCTTCTGAACTCCTGATATGACCTGGATGTTCAAAGGAGTGTAAATAACGCTGAATTAAAAAAATCAATAAATGGAAAAGGCAAAAAGCTAAAAATAAAATGCAGTAATTTCATGCAATTTATGTAAAAACGATATATGTGTTAATACATAATATAATATTTTATCATTTAGATGTTAAATAAAAATCAGGTAAACTGATGTAACAAAGTACCAGTATGCTTTTGTTTGTTTTATTTGTAATTATGATACGCAGAAAATAAGTATTTTTTAAAAATTGATTTCCCAGTTAAGATCCAGATTCATTCATTAAGTAGGCCTAGGGCTTACGTAAGAACAAAGGTCCAATTTTTAAAAAAATCAGATTAAAACCGTTCAGCATCAGCTGAACTATACAGATTTGTGATATCTTACCAATCGCACACTCACTTAAAAATACAAAAAAAAAAGTCAAAATGGCCGGTTTCGGGATTAGAACCAAGGACCTCCAGAATGTAATTCCAAGACGTTACCATCTGGGCCACCTCGCTCAGTTTAACGGTCTAGTTCGATAATCATATGTAAAGGAATAGTGTTATTTGTCATAGCTAACTGTATAGCAATTTCCAAAGCCGTATATGATCACAGTAAAACAATATGTTGTCATGATAACTGATTAGCATTTCATAAATTCTTTCTAATATATTACCATAAAATAGGCACTAAATTAGGCATTACTCCGGTACCGGTCAACCGATTTGGTCCAATATCAATAGGATTCTTCCCATGGACGTTATAAATGCGTATACAAAGTTTCATGAAAATCCGTTGAAGCGTATTTGAGTTATAGCGCTTTTCTGATACATTGCCATAAAAAGGCACTAAATTGGGCATTATTCCGGTACCGGTCAATTGATTTGGTCCAATATCAATAGATGTCTTCCCACGGACATTATAAATGCGTGTACGAAGTTTCATGAAAATCCGATAAAGCGTATTTGAGTTACGCGCCTTTAAAATAGACACTAAATTGGGTTTTACTCCGGTACCGGTAAACCGATTTGGTCCAATATCAACAGGCGTCTTCCCATGGACATTACAAATGCGTATACCAAGTTTCATTGAAATCCGAAAAAGCGTTTTTGAGTTATCGCGCGTACAGGCACACGGACAGACAGACAGACGGACGGTCAGATGGACGGACAGACGGACAGACATTTCCCTCCCCCCACACAATCTCATAAAGTACCATAGTGGCACTTAATAAAGGATATAAAATGCATCTAGCGGTTGAATTAAACGCGAGCGATTCCGCGGGCACCTGCTAGTATAAAATAAATGCGGCATTTTAAACATGTTCAGGTATTCCGTACGTTACACAATTATCTTACATCTAATGAATTTTAATTTTGGCATGCAGCTGAATATTATTAAGCGGTATAAAGTGCATTCCTAGCTTTCATTTCCTTCACACAGGAATGTTGTTTTACTATAATGAGTGATTCCAACGAATTTGTTCGTTCGTCATTAAGAATGTCAGAGTTCAGTTCCAGCTCGATCCACTAGAACAACATCGATGACGGCAATGTTTTCCACTGAATGATCTTTCGGTTAATTTCGTATGCATAGTTTAAAAAGGTTTGGTAATCATGACTAGTTTAAAATTCAAATTTTAATGAAACTGCTTCTTAGAACCCCATTTAAAAACGGGTTTAATGATTCCTATAATATATCTTCATTTGGTTTATAGCGGTAAATTTTAAGTGAAGGTATTTGTAAACATGTGAAAAAAAGTAGGCCTAAAATTTTTGTTGCGATTTTCATTAAAACCGGCCTGGGTGGCCCAGTCAGTTTGACACTGACTTTCTGTGCCAAGGTCGCGGGTTCAATCCGGCTCAGGTCGATGGCTAGATGTATGCATAAATTGCCAGCCCCTTGTCAGTATGTTTAATTGAAGGGATCGGGGGAACCCACACAAACTTCATTTTAGATATTACATTTTTAAAGTTTGCTTAAATCTCCAAATCTTGGTACATATTATGCTACTAACAAGACTTATTGACAGAATTAGTCTATACTAAGAAACATTGAAATAAATAGTGACTAAGAGAAAATATAAATAGTGCAACAATCTCAACTTTTACAAAAGAGGGTTAGCACACCGGCACACCCGTGACGGTCAGGGCTCACAGGAAAAGGTTGCAGTACCCCCCCCCCCGTTGTTAAATAACCATAACATACATCCATTCAACTGTAGGTAGTAAACCTGTTTCAATACTGTCAATGAGGAAGGTGTATGTAATTAAAACTATTTATAATAACTATTAATAGGCAACACAAAATAAGATTAAACATTCAGTAGTGCAACAAAGCAATCTACTCGTGTTTGCTTTTGTTGTTAAACTGCTTTGTTGCTACGACTTCCTCGAGCGTACCGCAAACTCGCCCATCGCCCCTTAGCCCCCTCCGGAAACTGAGGATTTACTTGGACGTGAAAGGGCCAAGAAATTTTGTCCATAGGCTCTAATTTAGGCTTGGAGTTCTTTTACGTGCCGTAAATCTACGACACGGGCCCCCCCCAGCTTAAGTCCCTAACGGAGGACTCCCTGCCCAGGATTTTTACGTCCTGAAAAACCCATCGACCGCGGCCGGGCTTGATCCCGCGACCTTCGGATCTAGAGGCGGGCACGCTACCTCTAGAGTTCTAGACCACCGCAGCGCGAACTCGATTACGTAGGAACTATTATAACCTAGTTCTCAGTTGAATACGGGCACTGAAGATTTGCTTGCATTATGCGTGGATTTAAACCGTTGATCGGTACCAGAGTACTGCTCAATTTAGCGCCTATTTTATGATAAATATTAAACAGACTTTATCAAATCCAGATCAGTTCTCATGACAACATATTGTTTTACAGTGTTCATATTTACAGTGTTTACAGTGTTTTTACAGTGTTACAGTGATTTGAAAGTTGCAATACAGTTAACTTTGGCAAATAACACCACCCACATATTCCTTCACACTTGCTTATCAAAATTTAGTCATTTGTTCTTCCGTAAGCCCTGCTTAATGAATCGTTCTGCAGCTTAACTCGGAAATCGATTACAAAAATAACTTATTTTCTGCATATCATACTTGCAATTATACTGATTAAAGAAAAGCATTCTGGCACTTTGTTGTATCAGTTTACCTGATTGTATTTTTAAATGTAACTGTCACACCCTCATTAGTAATTAAACTTTACAACACAATTATTTTATGTTTTAAAAATATTAATATGGTTTATTGTCTAAAAGGTTAGTAGATTAGAAAAATCCCAATATTAGTTTGAATTTATTCTGAAGTACTTTCGTTAATATAAACAGTATGTGTGTAATATAAATTTCATTAAAACTTAGCACACATTTTCACTGAACTTATGAATAAAACATAACTGTTGTTAAAATGCCTCTAATGATGTACACATGTTGCATATAAAGAATAATGTATTTTTTTTGGGGGGGGGGGGAGATAATCCCAAAAAGCACGATTTTGACATAAAAGACACGGTTATAGCCTCGCTGATATTCTAACTTAATTCCCTGGATCTCAGGTTTAGTCATACTTCATATGATAATGTAAACTTTATCCAGCAGTATATGGCTACCGATTAAAGGGGCGATGGGCTTACTATCTGTCCCTCCGCACTTTCTAGGAAAATATGTGTAACAAAATTCACATCGGTAAACAGAAACCTCCACTTGAAGGCCCTTCGCCCCAACATGGGGGCATAGAATTCGAGAGAGAGAGAGAGAGAGAGAGAGAGAGAGAGAGAGAGAGAGAGATATGGCTACCTAAGAACAGGGTATCGAAAAGGTATGTGAAATGTACTATTACGCATAGGAAATTAAATCGCTATTCAATGCTAGCCTATCATATGAATATTTTCTGTACTTCATTTTAATGTTCTCTGAAGTACTGTATTTTTGATCCTGTGAACGTACAAACCTATAATTACGGGTAGAGGAACAGTGTGTAATGGACACTTATCTAATTACAGTCGCCGAGACACGATGGACTTGATCCAATGAAGTGAGAATCACAAAAACAAGATAATGAGCTCGCCGCGGCACCCTCGCCGCCTCTTCAAGGTTGTGAGTTGATTATGCTTTAATGTCATAAGTAGTATAATACCGTGTTACACGCATTACAACTATAAAGCAGGGTTTTCCAAACTGCGGCCTGCGGGGCGGTTCGCGAAGTGTAGGCTAATCAGACGCACTATGCGAAATATTAATGAAATTGAACGAGAATACTAAAATTAATCATACAACAATAAGAGATTAAGCTGGTTTTTAAATTGCAATTGGATTCACTGAACTGCAAACTGATTACTTTTGGAATTAAAAATTAAAAGAAAGTAGCCTACCTTGAGCAGTTCCACAACTTTCATAAGAAAATACCACAAGAGCTGTATCGTATTTGGGACTACTTCCAAATCTGCTTTCTTCTTATACCAACGGATTCCATGGATTTCACGTAATTATTGGAACATCTTTATTGAAGTTCACAAAATCAAAATACAAAGAGACAACTAGAATGACCAACATTTACGGTGAATTTATCTATTCATAAGACATTTTAGTGAAATCCGTAAGTCGCCAATATTATGGATTTAAAAAGTTGCACATATCTCACTGAAGTTAATTTTTAAACAGTATGCTGTATACGATGCATTGCGCATTCCATTACTAGTTTAACGTTTTTCTTTCTGATCAAATAAGACAATAGGATTCAAAGCCCACATAAAGATCGGTAGCATTTTAACTTTCTTATGATACATTTAAGAGACTATTTCCGGCACTGACAGTTTATTCAGTTAGCCTTCGGATTAATGAGTTTCAAATTTTTGAAACTTTGACTGCGGTGTATACGTCATAACTGAGTATCGTGTTAAAATCCCGGTAGATGTGCTTCAAGATATCTATGGGAGGGGGGGGGGGGGAATTGCTGCTACATGGAATTAAAAACTGAAAATCCTTACTTGGGTTTTATTCACAGTAAGGACACACAAGAAATAATTTTCAATGCAAAAACCAGGTTATGGAGATTTGCTTTAGCTGGGAATGATGCTTGAACTTTGATATCACCAGCAATGGAAAATATGATCGCCCATAGAGTGCATAAACCAAAACAGACTTCATATTAATTTCCTTTGCGACTGACTTATAGTCTGCAAAACCATCTTTCTAGCGAACTTTGCATTTGGCTACTGTGATTTTTTTAATACTTGGTCCTAATTGGATTTTACCAGGCAGAAGAGGTTATCTTATTGAAAGCAAGTTTTTAATTTTGAGCTTTTAGTATCCTAGAATATGGACCTGAAAAGAGAACTGCAGTACTTTCTTCACTACTTGAACTTATTAGTAAATATTGTTTAAATATAGGTAGGGCTATGTTCCTTTAAACTAAATGTATAATAACCTGTCCTACATAATAAGAGTACTTACAACTGACTGTGCAATCTATAAGGAATATATATTTCAAAAAAGGGAAGAAAATCCACACATACATAGCAATTCAAAATGCATAATTGTACAAGCAGCGTTTAGCAAGATAATGCTGAATGAAGAAGAAGAAGAAGAAGAAGACGGCAGCGACGAAGGGGAAGAAGAAAAAGAACAAGTTCAAACATAGGACATACAAATGTTCAGGTAAAGGCAACGTTTTCTCCTCTGTACGGCGTATAGGTTTTCGGGAGATATGGCATCAGAAAACTTAGCCGTTTGGCATACTATTGAGGCAGTGTGGCATTGAGCATACTATTGAGCATTGTAACTCGCCCCCTAGAGAGTTTGTGTGAATATAACCTTCTCCAGGATCTTATTCTGACAGAAGGTGAGTTACACATTTTTACCACAACTCGAGAAGAAAATATTATCCCCTGCCTTTGCCCACATCGTCCCTAACGATCCAGCCATTAGCTGATCGCCTTACTGATTTCGCCCCACATTTCATTTATATACTGTAGGTATAGCACATAATAATAGTCTAGTAATTTATCCTAAGCTTAAAAATCTGGATAATCTTAATATCAAGCCAAATGAAACTCTCTATCAGATTTTGTTATTCTTATATTTATTATCTGATTTTCTTATGTGAGAAGAATGGGAAGGGAATTGATAAGGGATGCCATATATGTAGTGTAACTATATTCCAAAATGTGGAATTCAGAAATAATTTAGGGGCTTGTAAAAATAATAAGTTATTGCTCTGAGTATGAGAGAAAATAAATTTGAAGCGATTGCATATGGGATCGGAGAATGCAATGAACACTGAAACACGCGTGTAACGTTGTTCTAAGATGCTACATTTTCGGGTTTCCTTGAAGAAACTGGTTCTCCTTTCCTAGAAATGAGCGTTCACAAAGGAAACTATATTAATAGCATTTTAATCATCACCTACGAAGTTAAATAATGTATTAGTCGTTACATTAGTCACGCATGGTGGAAAGTACGTATCTCACTTTTGCACCGAAAACTGGAGGAATGCACAGGGTGTTCGAGCTGTAAGATTCTTCCCACAAAGTGAAATGGATACAACACTTTTACAATCGTCAAAATTACCAGGAATATGTAAATAAACTGCGTTCTTACTTCTACAAGAAATAAGCAGTAAACCTAAACAGTCAGCGGTGTGTGAAGGAATTTAGGGAGCAAAGGATTTATTATATTTTTCCATAATTGCAAGCACGCAGGGACTAACATTGAGCTAATTTCTTGATCATCCTATCTGCTGAGTTCTTTTAAAATAGCTGAACGTAAAACTGGAGGAAATACATATCTCAAAAGTAATGAATGGGAGACCAGAAGGGAAAAGAATACTTGGAAGACCTATACGTAGGTGGGAGGACAATATTAGGTTAGATTTAAGGGAAGTAGGATTTGCAAGGGATGGTTAGATGGAGTTGGTGCAGAATAAGGTTGAATGGCGCGACAATGAACCTTCGGGTTCCATAAAATAAATATTCCTGTAGCTTGCTGAGGAATTATCTATTGCCACTGAGTACGTAGGTAAGTAAGATTGTGAATTATGAATTATAGATACGTTATCGTCTCAATTAAAATAGAAGATTACACCGTAATAAACGTAAGCCTAATGAAATTTATGGTACAGAAAAACATACATTAGACCTAACATGATAGTAACAGCGTTTAAGACAGTAAAATAGTCTTATAGTTTAATAGATTAATAGTATAATCTTAATGTCAGCAGTTAGAGTACTAGTACCCAAAAGTCCACAAAAAACTTAGACCTACACAAGTTGCTAAGTTTTAAACATATTTAAAAAAGGAGTGAATTTTTTAATGTGCCCTTGATGGTTTCTGGAAAATTTTCCGAATCCGTTGCTCCGAAAACTTATTCTCCCAAAAAACTTTTCTCCGAATATCCTAGCCCGAATTGCAATTTGCAGAAACTAATAAGAAAAATTAATGATCATAAGTCACATATTTAAGGTTTGTTCTTAGTATTTTAGCATTTCAACTTAATGTTTAGGCCTAAATGGTTTCTAAATTTTCTATACTTTGTAAATTCTACTGCCCGATTAACACCATCAAACTATACTTTGAATCTGGTCTACAATTTTGTTTAAGTTCGCCCCTGAACAAAATGCTTTCATTACCGTTTCATCAATAAGTCTATCAGATAATCAAAATACGTGCAGTATACATTAATACAAATGTAAAAATAGTATATTGCGATACACGTGCCGTAAGCGGTGCATACGGATCGAGGAAAGAGCTTGAAAAAACGAGGCGCTTGCGCCGAGATTTTTTCAATTTCCGAGATCCGTTATGCGCTTACGGCACGAGTGTTGCAGGCTTTTTTTTTGCACGATGATTATTTATATCAATTTATTTATGTTAATTGAGATATTAGCTGAACATATTATATATATACACTATTGAAGATGGATGTTATATTTCAGAAAGTGATTCGCATATGCTGGTTGTTATGGGAGACCGAATATTTGTCCTGCTAAAGTCGCCACAAACTGGAGGGCCTTGGTTCCGGTCTTCCATAAAGGCTTGTATTATGATGATTTTACTTACGGCACTTGTGCTTTTTGTAATTTTTACCGCACGGAGATTTCTTTTGTATTCATAGCAACCAGATTGCGTGCGGGAATGTCAAGTTACGATCCACGGCAACAATATACCACTAATTAGTTACGTCGTGCAAAAATAATTTTTTGCACTCCTTAGCTAGTAAGTGTTTCTTACGACAGTTGTTTACATGGCTCGTAACTTGACATTACCACACGCAATCTTGTTGCTAGGGGCGACGGGCGGAAAGTGAATTGTTGCTAGGGGCGACGGGCGGAAAGTTACTTTACCGCCCGCAAATGCTTATTTGCGAGCAGAAATGACCAAGGTTGCCATAAACAATAACAAATGCGAATCCCTTTCTGAAATAAGCACCATTCTTCAAGTCTGTATTTACATAATATTTTCAGGTAATATCACAATTAATATAATTAAATTGATATAAGTAACCGTCGTGCAAAAAATAGCATGCAGCACACGGACCGTAAAGGCATTTACGGGTCTCGAAAACTTAAAAACCCTCGGCTGCGCCTCGGGTTTTCAATCTGTTTCCTCGACCCGTAAACGTGCCTTTCCGCCCTTGTGTCGCAATATACTATTTCTACACTGTATGTGTTCATAAAAAATACACAAATTATGTCGAAAAGTACAGTGCACATAAAAGAGAAAAACAACACAAATCGTAATAAAACGCAATGAACACTTCACGTATGAAAAGAGAAGGTAAAATATGTCCGATGGGTTATGAACTGACTGTAATAAGAGTAACTTCGGTATTCCATTTAAATAAAACTGAGCATCTTGAAAAGGGAGTTATTAATGGACTAATTTACACGCTGAACTTCTTTGTGTTTTTCCTGATTAAAACAAAGAAAATTATCTCTAACATCGTGGCTAAACATCATGTTCGTTAAACATAACGAGAGCACAACAAGACAATCCTTGAACCAATTCTAAATACACACATACTGTAGAGTAATTTCACATTTTTCTCAACATTACTTCATCGTCTTCCTTACCTAAGATAATTTATATTTCAGAGCCATCACGACATTCTAAAATTAACACTTCCATCTGAGGAAACATTTCGTACTACTGAATTAATTTCAGACTCGGAAACAAATAGAATAAAATAAGGTAAACTGAAATAACAAAGTTAATAGGTCATATTTCAGAAACTATTTAGTTTCAGACCCCGGTTTCTTGGGAAAGTTTGATAAGTACATGTGAAGGAATAAGTGGGACAGCTAGTATATTAACAGAACGAATATACAACAAATTTCTCAAGTAAACACGTAAGGCCTATTCCCTTACTTTTGTAAAAACATACGAAGCCGTAGAAATAAGCAGTAAAAAAAGTGCGCGTGGAACGCCACGCGACAGAAGTGAAACTTGTTTTAATTTTTGGATTTTTTCAATTTTGGATTATCGGATTTTTTTTCTATTTTGGATTGTTGGACTTTTTAATATTGGGTTTTTAGACTTTTATAATTTTCGATTTTTTAAAAAATTTTGATCTTTTAATTTTGGATTTTTTAAATTTTAAATTTTTTAAATTTTAGATCTTTGAATTTTAATTTATTATTTTTGGATTTTTAATTTTCGATTTTTAAACTATGTATTTTTTATTTTTAAATTTTAGATTTTTCAATTTTGGATTTTTTATTTTAAAAATTTTGAATTTTTAAAAATGAATTGAGAATTTTTTTATTTTTTAAATTTTGGATATTTAGGTTTTTAAATTTTGGATTTTTATTTTTTAAATTTTGGATTTTTTTACTTTTTAATTTTGGATCTTAGAATTTTTTGTAATTTTGAAAATTTGGATTTTTTAAATTTTGTATCTTTGAATTTTTGGATTTTTTAAATTTTGGATAAGCCTAATCATTGAGTTGATTGTTTTCTGTGCAGTCCGTTCCGTCACAGCTCACTAATTTCGTGACGATTTCTATTTTCGTGTCGATTTTGAGCGTTACACACGCTCCCGATCTACCCCTACCGCGGCTAAAGAAGTTTCACTTCAAAAATCCAAGTTTATTTCGGAGAGGAAAAATTAAAATTTTGAACTTTTTGGAATTTTTCCATCGGTTATAAGATAAAAGCTAAGTTTCTAGGTCATCTTGATAATGAGTAAACATCAATGTTAATAATTAAATGATTAGACTGTCGTAGATGTGAATGGCGTCACGATTATCCAATCAGTTTTTCCATACATATGGGGCAGCTAAAAACACCAAATTTTTCATGCTTACGGCTGTTGTATGTGTCAATATTCCTGCCAAATTTTACGATTCTATCTCACCTATGGACAACAGACAGAATATTAACACTTCGCATGGAATCAGCATGGTCTAAATTCTGGTCACTGAAATTCATTCTATTAGATAAAGCCTACAACATAAATCTGAAAAACAAACAATGAACATGTATTTCATGTGAGCATGTGTAACTTTTTTTCACTTTCATATATAAAAAAATTCTTTGTGTGCTTATTAAAATATGTAAATAATCATAGAAAAAGTCCATAACGATCCAAAACAGGCCTTAAACCTTAAAATAGGCAAAAGGTAAAACAAAATCTGGTCATGCCGTCCCTAAATGTACGGAAATAAGTTATAACTCTTCAATACATCCACCCAAATAGAAAAGGCATTTTGCTTAACTTCCGGGCCCTAGTTATATGTTGCGAAAACTGGAGAATCAAGTTGGCTTAGTCATCTTTACTTTAGGTACAAATGAAAGTGCAACGAATCTCTCAGTACCTGTATGAGATGGTTATTAAATAGTTAATGGAAGCTAAAATATGACATATGAAATATACTGTACGATGCAACAGGAAAGTTAAACAAAAACGTGCTAAAACGAATTAATCAAAACAAAGTAAGTATGAACTTCCTCACATGGATCTTATAGGTTTTATGACTTTTAAGACTAGCTATTTAGAAAGCAGATGTCTTTGTTATTAATAAACCTTTCAATTCAAGTTATATCGAATATTTGGATACTCACAATTTGGGTGATACAACAGAACTCATGCGGGAATTTTCTCAGCTCGGTTTAGAACTTCAGATTCCTGAAAGATAAAATACATTATAAATAAAAATAATTCAAGTAAGTCATGATATACGGATTATTTTAACACAGTAAGGTAATGTTATAGGAAATAACTTATATTTTATTTAATTATTTTGTAAGTTTTGGGGTTTATTGAGTGTATTATACGCCGTAGTTCTATATGTTCAAAATAATTAATAAAACGTCGTCTTGTATTTACTATGAGAACATTCATACTATCAAACGATATAGTCCCAGAAATAATGCACGATAAACAACTGTTAATTTGATAATTAACGGTAACTTATTTACAAAAGAGTGAGGTCTGATTTCTCTTCTTTATTATTACCCCTACCCTAAGTATTCAAGTACCTTTTATCCATCGAGCTGACTGAGATGGTAGCATCTTTGACTTACATTGAAAACGAATTAATCAAAACAAATTAAGTATGAACTTCCTCACATGGAACTTATAGGTTTTATGACTCATCCTCATCGAGGATCGAACCCGAGACCTTCCAGTTTGTAACGCAGCGCTTTAACCACTACGCTACGGCATACCCCGTCAATAAGATTAATATCATTTGAAATTAAGAGCAGTAGAAAGCAATAGCACATCTATAGTTACATGCTCTTCTCTACATATCTACAGAATCTGAACATCTGATTATTATGGCCTCGATGTTCAGAGGAAGATAATAAAGCTGGACTGAAAAAATAATATTTTACCAAAGATAAGAGAAATTAAAATGAACCATGGTAAAACCATCCTGAAAAATTATAAAAAGGCATTTTAATACTCAAAATTATAACATAAACATAACTTTTAGCAATATTGTGCAGGATAGTTGAACGGCAAAGAGATCTTATACTCGTATAGTATCCAGTACTTTTAACTCCAGCGAAACTCAAGGAAGTTCAAGGTTAAGTCAAACGAAATTCAAAATTTAGAAAAACTCCAACGTTTAGTTTACGGACATAAATCCGGAAATGTTTTTTCCGTATCGTGAAACACTTTTATCCGATATTTTTTTCCAGATTTTGATTTGTTCACTGCCACTATACCTACTTTCCGTTCCACACGTATGGTAAAGCAAATCCCATTAGGCTTATATGACAAATATTCATATCTAAGACTGGATTCTTAGGTTTTACCTACAATATTTCCCCCTTATTACCAAAACCAGAAAGGCTTACACACTTGCTCGAGTCATGTCTATAGGATTCACATACATTAATTCTGTAGTACCTAAAAACACCTAAATGGGATATAAAAACCTAAAAAACCTAATTTACTCCTAATAGGTTTCTGGTCAAATTTATTAGCCTCTTTTGCTTGAAAATCTATATTTTGCGGAGATTGGCAATAAATCTTTTACTGTGTTGAAAGTAAAACCACGTTTCAAATTAATATTGTACAACCCATTGACGCTTGGGGTGGACAAGGCCAAGAGAGGAGGGATGAAAGTAACATTACCGGCGTATTCCTTTTAAATAGTTCAATATGTAACAATAAATTTCACATTATCCACAGCCATCCATAAAGCACGTTTTATTAACCAAATTAGAAGCATTTGGTTCGAATCCTGAAAAGGCTAGCTTTTAATAGATACAGTACTAAATATTTTGGCCTCTTGCGCTTAACTATTCCAGGGTTTTGAGTTTTATTTGGATTGCACAGGTGAATTGCGAGCAGAAGTCTCATTTGTGGCAGTATCTCACTGTTTCTTTTGTTGATTTAGGTTTTCTTACGTAAATTCTGTATTAATGTCTTAAAAATGTTTCAGCAAATTTAACTCAATTTATCATTTAAATTTTATAGGTAATATGCGTTTTCTATGTAGCACACTGAAGGTTCATTAAACCCCTTGTTATAGCCTACAACGATGTCATGGACAAAAACCTACAAACCTATTTCACTTATTGAAAACCTAAAATAGTACTTTTAAAACCTAAAGATCCAGTCCCTATTCATATACCTTAGTATGTAAAAAAATCTTCAAAATAACATTGTATAAATTTATTTACGAATACATTACCTGTATCTGCATAGGGAGAAATTTCATCAAATGTTAATGACTTTTAAATTTTCGCTTCAACTTATCGAAAAAAATGTATCCTATCATTGTATCCATGGTACTGCATCAGTAAGCAGTAGTCTCATAACAAACCTGTCCTAAATAGGTGAAATATCGTTACTAAGGTTTCCTCTAGCGGTGTTAAGAAAAATTCCATATCAATTTTGACGGTCCTAAGATAGCGAAAGCGTTGAGCATAACGGTTGCATTAATACAATATTAACGTTTCTTGTTTAAATAAGCATCGGGTTAGCAACTAAACGAATTTTCTAGAAAACAGCGGAGAATATGAAGGACATTACAGTAATCAGTGCACATGCTGCTTGTTACACACGGTAAGGGATAATATATACATTTTATACGTATACGAACGTATATGAACATACTGAGGTTTGCGATCGAGTAGTCTACAGCACAGAAACTGTATAACTACGTAAGGCCTTGGGGCATTAACTCTGGCAGGTTAAAATACATAAAATAAATAAAAAGGATGAGGATAGTCCACCGCTGTGGCTCAGAGGATGCGTTCAATCCTCTCACGCAGCGGGCCCGGGTTCGATTCCTGGTCGGGACAAGTTACCTAGGTGGGGTTTTTTCTGGGGTTTTTCCTCACCTTTGAGACAAATGTCGGGTAACTTTAGGCCCTTGTGGTCCCCAGATATCATCTGGCCGTCATTATCATCTTCATCCCATCCTCGCCTTGTTTGCAGTGAGTGTGTGTGTGACTGGTGTGTCTCGTCCTATGTGTTCGTGTTGTCTCGGAGGTGGCCCCGGCATTGGGCTGATCACTCATCCGGGGAGGCCCTCCATGTCCTTGTCTGGTCAAAAAAGTATGTATGTGATCCAAAGCTAATCCCTCTCCCGACAGGTCGCGGCCCTGTAAGGCCCGGGCGGCTTAAATCCTACAAGGGAGAGGTGAAACTACGGTAAAGAAAGAAAGAAAGGATGAGGATATTGTACAAACTTGTGAACCTCAATTTGTGAGCTTCAAATTTAAATTAGGCTCTTCAATAGAACTACAAATTAGAGTAGTTAAGCACATTGATTAATTAAGTTTGTTTTATTCTTGCCTCCTCGCGATTCGTGCAAGATGACAGTGAAAGAACAGAGAAAGAATGAACAATTACCAAAAAGAATTTAATTAAACTGTGTAAACAAAATTCACTAATCTAAAACACTTTTTCAGTTCCAGCTTTTTTTACATAAACAACTAGAGATCGGATAATATAGGCTAATTTTCTGGTAAAATTATGTGATTTATGATTAAAATGACGAAAGAGAAGCATAACTTTAGCTGGTGCTGATGCTGATGCTGACGCCGTTATCAGAAGAAAAATCAGAGAGAAGGTTAGAAAACGGTTAACATCATAGGAGGTTAGAAGACTATATTCTAAATAATATTAAATACTTAGGCTTACAACCTCTTTATAATGTGGAGCAATGTTTGTTATTTTTCCATAGGAATATCTATTATTATTACTTTTTACTTCATACGCTATATACTAAATGTTAGTAAAACTATTTATAGAAATCAGAGTACTCAGTGATCACTTACATTTTGTAGACTGGTGTTAATTCTATGTTTGTAGATGTACAGCTCATCATTTACGCACACGTAAATACCATCTACTTGGACCGAGATCGAACCCAAGACCTTGAAGATAGAAAGCCTGCGTCATTACTCACTGCGTTACTCATACCGATCACATTGTCTAGGTAACGAATACAATTCTACTGCCAATGCAGGAAATATTCTCCAATAAGGCTTTCTTACAAGTTATAATTTGCATCATTCTTTACTTATAACAGTCTAATATTATACATACAAATATAATATTATATAATGTTTTACTCTTCTTAGTATTTCATTCAAACCTCTGTAAAACGAAGATCGATATAACGAAAAACCTGCATTTAGCAATATTTTTCTTTGGACCTGGCGTATTTCCTATCTTAATAATATTAAATTTCACTCAATACGACTATGAAGCTACTTTTGAAACACCCTTTTTATAACAATATTTTGATGATCAACTGCAAACCAGTAGCTTTGTCCTGAGGATGGCAGCTGGTATCAGATTAGTGTCTATCCCAGTTGTTTTCTAGGGCCCTGATAACAGTCAGTCCTACAGTCCTCAGAAATTTCAGAAGAGTTATGGGTGAGTAAGTGGCGGAAAATAAGGTCATTGAGGGTAAAATCATCCCTTACATGTGGAGAAACATGTACAGTGGGTTCGATTGCTACTCAATATGCACATCATGTGTGGTTAAAACACTATACCGAGCAAATGGTTTTAGTTTTGCCTTAGCTATATGGTGAATTTGGGGTACGCCGTAGCGTAGTGGTTGAGGCGCTGCGCTACAAACCGGAAGGTCGCGGGTTCGATTCCCGATGAGGTCGTTGAGATTTTTCAATTGGCCTAATCCTTCTGGTGGCACTATGGCCCTGGGGTCGACTCAGCCTCCAACAGAAATGAGTACCAGGAGCAATCCTGGGGGTGAAGGCGGCCGGTGCGTAAGGCTGACAACCGTACCACCTTCATGTGCCGAATGTCCAAAATCTGGGAGCCTCAACCTCCTGGAACCCTCTGGGCCTCCATGGCCTGTATAGGGATGACTTTACTATATGGTGAATTTGCTTTTGCTTCCCTCTTCCCATCTAGTATGAGTTCGGAATTTCTGGCATAAGCGGTCTTTAACATTTAGATTTGTGAACAATTTTTTTTTCCTTATACGTCCATTCCTTGAATTTTCCCAAAAATTAAAAAGTATTCTGCTTGTAGTCTTCCTAATACGAGGTAAAAAAACAGCCCCTCGATACAACAATAACCCCCATATAACGATACAATCTGCTAGGTCCCACAAATATCGCAATGCTGAGATTTGAGGCTTTAGTATTACTTAAAATAATTTGTATTAGTATTGAAAGAAAGTTGTAATAATTTAAGAGAACACTGCAATTTGGTAATGTGCTTGTTATGTTCTCAAGATAAATAAAGAAATAAACTAATAAATAAATAATTTACACGACTATTTTTTACATTTACTTTAAATTATAAACACACTGTATTCTTTCACGATCAACAAACATTCCTATTCCATACGTTCGTAATATTTTTAATCGTTACTGTATGCTTTGTCATGCTTTGGCAACTTCAAAATTAGAAGGGCAAACAAATATAAAAAAAAATGTATCTGTAATTTACATGATTATGATGCTGTTCATTTGGAATGAGAATTTCAAGGAATTAGACCCGTGTGTTTCTCATCTGACATCGAGACACGTGGGTTAAGCTTGCTTTCTGAATGAACTGTGAATTTCAACACCTGAATGACTGTCGCAATTAATTCATCTCTTCCGTAAGTTACTTAATGAGATTCTTATTATACACAGTCTGTGGGAGACAGGAGCTTAGTCGTTCAGATCACCTCGCATCGTCACCACTTGTTAAGTTTATTCTGGAAGATATCAGAAGAGGTAACATTGTTTGTTATTTTACTATTTATGGTGTGGTAAATATGTCCGTTACAATTTAATACTTCTAGACTACTAAATTATTATTTTAACATTAAGTGAAACGGAAAACAGTGTAAAATTTATTTTTAAAATATTAATACCAGTTATGTGAAACACTAGATTGGTGCTATAGCTTCAAAAAAAACTTTCCTGAAATGTGTTGCCACTTTGATGTTTTTAAAAAGTGTAAAATATTGCGGGACACAATAGTATGCCTATAATTTAATATTCAGTACAATATAATTACATTTATTAGATCTAGTATAGGCCTATTTACTATATTATTTTAGGAATGTTAGATACAAATAATACGTACAAACAAAATATACTTTTCGGATCGTTATGTCTTATAAGGCATAATTACCATGTTCTCAGAGGATAACCAATTTTACACAGTAATACTCAGTGTTATCATAGGTAATCCATTAGAGATTACGAGTTTATCGATCGATTCGCGACTGCGCAGAAGGAGTTAACAGGATGTAACCAATGCTACCAATGGTGCATATGAGATATAGTTAACCTAATTCAGGTAACCTAACATCACAACAGAATAAAAGCACACGAGCCAGCCTGCACGGAATCGAAATTGTGTTTTTAATCAATGTACATTTATATTATTTCAATTTCTAAACAAGTTATGTTGTACGGTACATAAAATAATGTTTTTATACTGTTAACTGGCTCATTGATATCTACATTTCCAGTAATTAGCTGACGTTCTATCAGATAAAATAGCATCCTTGTATTCTTAGAAAACACATTATAAGATAAACGAATGTGCCGAGGAATTGCTAAACGTGATTCGTCAATATCAAACACGCGGCGCCTGAATGGAATAGTCAACTATAAACATACCCAAAAGTTAAATTCATAGCTTTATTTTAAATTAATTAGGCATGACATTTTTTGCGTTACACCTAATACCAGACCAGGTTAGAATTTAGTTTCCTGATTATTACCATTTTAACGTTAATTCGTGGTTCCGCCGATTATTTTATTTATGCGATAATTAGGAATTTAAAAAAAATCTCTTAATGATTTAGCATATTAAAAGCAATGGCTTAAATCTTTATACATATGGATTTGGATGAAAATTAATTCTGTGTGCCAATGATAATTCTTAGACACTTAGACTTGGACTAAATCTTCGAAAAAATGTTTTGCTACAGACATCACATTTGTGAGGTTTTTCTCCTGTATGCGTAAGCATATGAGTTTTGAGATAACTTCTTCGAGAAATAATTTTTCTGCATACATCACATCTTGGTACTTTGGCACGTTTACAGAGTATAGTAAGGATATGGATTCTTTTTATGCAGTATTTTTCTTTAGGCCTATATAATTATTTCAATACAAACGTTATTAGCAGGAACGTAGCAAGATAGGCTATAAGACTTTAATGCAGAATATAGACCTATTCGAGGCGATACTTGCCTCTATAACTTAAAGGAATCTACAAATGCAATTGATTTATAAGATGTATTTACACCACATATGAACCGTGGTATTTTCAAAAAAGATGGAGGAAGATGAAGAAGGAGGAGGAAAAGAAGGAAGATAAAAAGAAAAAGATGAGAAAAAACATAATCAAAGGCAAACTCAAAACTAAAAAATAACTCCAAAACAACCTTGACCATTAGGATGAGCCAATTCAAGGGATCTCAAAAATAGTTTAAATTGAATTGTAATTTATATTTGTATTTCTTAGTTTGTAAATGTAAATTTAAAAATTCAACTACCAAAACAGTGAAATGAGAGAAGCAGTGGTTATGAGGTGAAGAAACTGACAGTTTCCTTGATGTTGGACGAGTTCCCAGTCCTTACAATGCATTCATTACGTCATGAGATGCGAGCGAGATAAACTCTTACAATCTCACAGCTGCTCACTTAGTTTCGTAATTAGTCTATCGCATCTCTGAGAAGCAGAAAGTCATACCAAAATGCATTAGAAAAAATAAAACGAGGGACCAAGAGATGCTGAGAAGTTATGGACCACAGAGAATCTTTGCTTTATAAACACGAAGAATATTATCACAGTTTCAAAAGAGAATAATCAATTAATAAATCAACGGGAAGGTGTAGGAAAGAAGAAGAAAATAATCAAATATCAATTGCTATAAAACATTATCAGAAAAATATGTGATTCGAGCTTATAAATGTTATTATTTGGATTCCAAGAAAATCAAATCATTAGATACTGCTGAAGTACAGGAATTGATTGAAGTCAAGACAGTCTGTGAATCTCATACTAAACTTACAGACTTTGCTATTCAAAAAGATTTGAAGAACTTGAATTTATGTGACCGAAAAAACCCGTATTATACTTTTATACTTTTAAGAAATGGTCTACTAGGGTTTAAAAGCGAATAGTGAAAATCTTCAATCACCTCTTACTAAAAAATCTCAAATCAGAGGTTTCCTTATGTAACACAATGTTTCGGGGTTCCAAATCAGCAGATTCCAGTATAAATATCAACAAAATACATAAAAAAGTTATCTTAAATAAAAGGCATTCAGACATAATCAGACCGTGGGACATAGGACTTTCCAGAATGTTATGGTTCTATATCATGCCGTTGATAGTTTTATTTCACTTTGTAACGTCACATTGTAACGTATAGGCCTACTGTTTAATATGATCATAATTATGTTCGGTGCTGAAGTTGGAATTTTTTCCTAGGGGAACCCATAAATTTACACGCAGGTATTTATGTGTGTATTTTTTTTTAAATTTTATATTAAACTTTATACTAAAATGAACTTTTTAAATGAATCAGACAGAATTAACATTACCATAACTACCAATACAACTAACTTCATCATATACGCATTGCATCTAATTCTATGGCAACCGCGCAGGCAAGGCAAATGTCGCGACAAGAACAGGACATCATGAGCCTAGTAATGGTTCTTTATTAAATAAGTGTTGTCTAAACATACGCCGATTTCAAGTGTACTTTTTCCGGAGCTATGAAGAGTAGATTTATACATTGCCGAAGCACCGTTCCGGCCCAACTTCAGCACTAATTATGTTATGTATGGATGCGGTCTGGCTCACTTGAAACGTTTAGAATTTATTGAATGATGCTGTCTGTAGTATGGGAGCTGACTACTAGATACGTAACAGTGTTGGGCGTTAGTAAATTAATTTTTCAATCAACTCGTTAATTGACTGAAAAGTAATTGCGATTAAATTAATTGCAAATAAATTAATCGCAATTAAACGCTTAATTGAATATTGCAATTAAATTATTTGGATTAATGTATGTTAATCGTAACTCGCAATTAAAATAATTGCAATTAACTTGTTTAATTGTTCTATGAAACAATTAAAACTAACAATTAACTTAACTTGATGTGTATTAATATCAGTGTTTTATTTGTATTTGTATTTGTATTTCAATATCTTAATTACACATTTTGTTATGATACCAGTCCACGCACCAAGCCCGTACAGTAGTCCTTTTTAATTGTTAGTTTTTATTTGAGTTCATAAAACAATTAAAAAGTAATTAATTGTTAATTGTAGCAAATCACTATTGACAATTGCTACCACTACAATTAACAATTAATCAATTGCTAATTGTAATTTTCCACAATTACAGTTGATCAATTGTTAGTTGCTATGGTGAAAATAACAATTAATCAATTGTTAATCTTTTATTGCCTTTACAATTAAAATGTGCCCAACACTGATACGTAATATATTCGACTTGACAATAATCCCGCCAACACATTAATTGCTGATCGTATTCAGCCGGGAATCGATCCCAGAACTTAATGAATAGCAAGACTAGACTTTGAAACTTGTCCACATAGAAACATACAACAGAAGAAAAAACTTTACCGTTGTTGGAGATAGTGACGGTGAAGTTATGTTCGGAATAGAGAGAGAAGGTGTCATGAGCTGGAGCTGATAAGCAGATGATCCCGGAATAAGTGAGAGTAAGGCGTGAATAAATCATCTCGTATCGGGATTATTATTCATTTTCCTCTTCACTAGAAACAGGGTCAGGGTGGAACACCACCGGCAGCGAGTAGGAATAATTAATTATAAAACTCTTTAGTGACGAAATCCTATACAGAGTCAGAAATTATTCTAAAGCATCGCTTTCCAAAACATCTTTACACTTAATGACGTGTTCATCACGCGACTTACTTGTTTGAAATAAATAAATCATAGCCTTATACATTGATGTCCAAAATTAAATTAACAGACATATGAGTTATTGAACGCTAGTCCAATCTCTACACTAATGCGTACCTATTCAGTCTCGAATCTTATTCAAGTCGCATCTGAAGAGAGGGGGAGCATGATTTCGGCCCGAAAACACCGAGGAAATTAAACAATGCGGAGGAGGACTACACGAAGCTAAAATCGAATAGCTAGGGTCAGTGGCGGACGCAGCATTTTTTTTCGGGGGGGATTTGAATAGGTAGAAAGAATACAAAAAAAAATCAACTTAAATATACAATTAGTTTATAAAACTGGCCACTTAGAGTGTGTATATAGCCTTTTTTTCAAATTTCGGGGGGGGGGATATGTCCCCCCTATCCCCCCCTGCGTCCACCACTGGCTAGGGTAAACCGTTGAGTTCGAATAGCTAAAAGGTATTGAGATGAGATCTTCGCACCTTATGTTCGACATTCGAGGAAGGCCAACTCTTAGCCCACACAATGAACTGAAGTTAACAGTTCTCCTTGTTTCTCAGCAATACTGATTGAAAGTTTGAATGCACAAACAAATGTTATTTATTGTTTCATTTTCAAAGACTCGACAGCGGTATGGCATTACGGTTTATTTCTATTGTTGTATTTTCTAATCCAAAGTCAAGGGAAAGTAAATTATTCTTTAAGAGGCAAAGCCCGAAAACTGCTCGGATTAGCCGGATACGAGACTTGTACCCACGACCTCTCGAATGACAATAGGGACATTACCGTCTTGGCCAACTCTCTCAGTAGCGCCGATTAAAATATCGAATATCGGTACGCGAAAAATGAATCCAACATTTAATGTAAAGTTTCAACTTATAGCCAAGTGGAATTTTTCCAGTATGTATAATTTTTTAAAAATATTCTCCGAATAGGCTAATTGTTTCTTTTTAAGGAAAGTGGTTTCTTGAGTTAATGCTTCCATAGATTATGCCATGACAGATCTCCACATAAAGTGAAGTCCACGATTAGGGAATACGTCTTTCCGAAATATCTCCTTGTATATGCCACCACAAAACTCATAGGCCTACATCAATTTCCTCAAACTCTGAGGTGCTACAGTCAATGGAGTGACTTGTAGGGCAAAACCGGGTGACGCGCCGCACCGGGATAGATGCCGCACCCCCTCTAACTCGGACATTTGACACTAGGTACCGCTAGTTGTCGTGATACCATCTCCAGTTCCCTCTCTAGAGTAATTGGATCGCGTAAGTTCATTGTTTGTGGTGTTTATTTCATTGTTGTAGCGACATTTATCAGGTAAGTGCACTAGTTTCACTGCGAAACTTTTTTTGGACGCATTACTTTATTCTTTCCTGATCTGTATTTGTTCCATTTTTTCTGCGTGTACTACTTTTAATAGACTATTTAGAGGTTGTAAAGATATTGTGAGTGAAGTTAGCCATAACAACAATAACAATAAGCTCTACAGATGAGTGCGGCGCGTGTCCCTGAGTTTTGGGTCACATGCCGCACAGCTTTCAAGGGTGACACACCGCACAATGTCTTGCAGTATAATTACCCCCCAAAATTATTTTTTCTGCTCTTTTCAACAATAAACATGTCAACTAGGTATAGGGGAAGGGAAGGAGCTAAACATTGTGGCCTATGGAATGACAATGACCTACAAGAAGCTGTTCGGCGAATTAAGGCATGGGAAATTTAGATTCGGGAAGCCGAACGTTGCTATCTTATGCCAGAGAGGACTATTCGTAGGCGCATGGACACAGGAAATTGGGAAAACCCTCATTTGGGCCTGAAGGATTATTTGATACAGAAAATGAAAAAAGGCTAGTCACCCATGTCCAGAGATTGTGTAGATAGGTTCTCTTTTGTTTTACACGTGCCTTTGATGTAAATTTAGACTGTTATTATGAATGCGGCATGTCTCCCATACGTGCGGCATAGCACCCTGTAAAGCGGCATCTCTCCCGCTTTGTCTTTCAATTTAATAATTGTATTTACACATTTAATTATTATTTTATAAATATTTTCGTTGCTGAAATAAAGGGAGGGAAGATCATAGCTTGGAATCTCAAAAAGAGTTTTCAGAATATTCAGTCCTGTTTTGAGGTAGACGAATTTACACAAAAGTGCGGCGCGTCACCCGGTTTTGCCCTACTAAAATCCTACCTTTGATCTACCAACATATTTCCACTTCATTGATAGATTGCAAGATTGTATGGTCAACATGATGATTCCCGCCAGGGCCGTGGAGAGAAAGCAAGGGCCCCAGGGACAAATTTTCTGGGGCCCCCGTCAAATTTTAAATTCACTACCCAACTCGTCCTTTATAATATATGCAACAAAAATATTATGTAATGATATTATATAATTATTAAGTGCCAGAATGGTACCGGTACTTTATGACATTGTCTGGTAGATAGGACTGTCTGTCTATCCGTGTGTCTGCTCATAAAATTTGGTATGCCATTTATAACGTCCGCCCAAGAACAAAGCCTATTCATATTGGACCAAATCGGTTAACTGATGTCAGGCACGAAACGGAAAAATACATTAAAATGTCCTAGTTAGGAACAATTTTATCTCTATATACCAGTTTAATCTTTTGAAAATTATTATTTAAATGGCGAACGTAAAGTGAGGTCTACTGTTAAGTCCAAAAGGATTTCTGCTTCTACTTTTAAAAAATAGCAATTTTTCTTCAAGAATAATCCGTTTCAGATTAAATGATTAATTCCGTGTCACCGTTATTCGACAGGACAATGCAGATAAAATAAACACATAAAACATAACTTAAGCTGTTTATTGTTTATAACCAATATTATTTTAGAGTAAAAAATAAAACCTGGTCGGCCGGGCCCCCTTTTGGAGCCCGGGCCCCGGGGCTGTAGACCCGGCTGCCCCTCCCTCTCGTCGGGCCTGATTCCCGCGGAGTTATTGGTCGGCCAAGGTGAAAATAAATGGCTTTCTGTTCTCAAGTTCGCGGTTTGATCCCGGCTCAGGACATAAACACTTATGTGTGCGTAAATGAGACTGACCCTTGTTTGTATAACTTCAGACATGTAAATAAACTTCTGTGTCGGCCGTAGTGGCGGCGTGCGCGCCTCTACATCCGAATGTCGCAGGTTCTAATCCGGCCGCGGTCAATGGATTTTTGAGGACGTAAAAATCATAAGCACGGAGTACCCCGGGAGGTACTTTAAACTGGGGGCACACGTCGTAGATTTACGGCACGTTAAAGATCTCCAAGTCCAAATTAGAGCCTATGGACAAATCTTCTCAACCCTTTCACGTCCAAGTAATACCTTAGTTTCCTCTCGAGGACTGTTGGGGCGATGGGCTTACCACCTGTCCATCTTCTCCCCCTCGTAAAATGAGAAACTAAGTCCTAGGTAGTGAAAACCTCCATGAGGGGCCCAATGTTCCACTTGGGAATTAAAAGAAATAAATCTTGAAAGGAACTTCTGTGGGGCAAGGTTCTGGCACACCGGCGTTAACAATCACCCAACGGCGTTATTTTTTTTACATGACAATTCTTTCGTAGTTTTAAGGAAATCATGAGGAGTTACCTAGTTTGCTTAACTGACAATACTAAAAAACAATCGCAGACTCTCTTAATCCTATATATATGGCACCTAAGATGTGGCGAGGTAGCAAACAGCACAGTTGCTTTGAGTCGTTAAGAACACATGCCATGAAGTTTACCCAGTCAATAATTGAACTTAGATCCATACCAAGATATGCTTTCATGTCTAAATCTCGCATCTGATTTTTCAACGAATTCCATATCTTTAAACTATTTTAAGTTATATTCCGGCAGTCATTCGAAATAAAAGCAGGTACTTGTGAAAAGCACCCTTGGCATACTTTAGTGTTTACGTTCGCTTAATTTTTAACATTATATACACTGAATTACTCACAGCTACCAACGCTAATGAAGAGTAGTTATTAAATTTAACAAACGTCAGTTCAGCAACAATGAAGCATGACCTTCGAGGTAAAATCCAGAAGACCGTGACTCAAGAAAGATTATTAAACTTGAATTCATTACCGCTATAGCATAATCTTCTTCTAACCTCTCACGCAATAGAAGTGAGCCATGTCATTACGTGTTGACTAATGAGACTCAGTGACACTCTGTCTTCTACTGCTCTTTGTCAGGAGTCATCGCTTCGTGCTGTCCTTGCTGGCAAATAGAACCATAAAATATTAAAATAACTAGCAAAAATTAAAATTCCTACCTATAAAAAAATTATTTCACAGGTCCCATTCAGAAAGTCAACAATTGAAAGAGGGTTATTAATGGTGGGGACTTGTAGTTAGCGTCCCTGACTACAGATCCGTCGGCCCGGGTGCGATCCCCGGTACCTCCCGGATTTTTCTGAAGTAGGGAGGTCTGGTAGAGGTGCACTCAGCCTCGTGATTCAAATTGAGGAGCTACTTAATAAAGAAATAGCGGCTCCGGTCATGGAAATCACCATTAATGGCCGTGGGTGTCGGCATGTTGACCACAGCCTCCCAATCCTGCCATCTGCCTATGGTAGTGGAAGCAGCGGTCGGATGGTAGGCCTTGTCCCTTCAGTGATGTAGCGCCACGGAGAGTTTATTAATGGTGGGGCTGCTAGAATGATTTCTGTCCGATTTTCACTCGGTTCATTGATCAAGCAAGGCTGGCTATTATTGTTAGTTTACTCGAGTAATGCAATGGGGAATTACATAGGGGGCTAGTACTGAATACCGCGACATTTTGAAGTCAATATTGTGCCAAAAACGTACCCTTGGGAACACTCCTGAAACATTTAATAATGATGAAGTTCCTGTTCACGCATATCAGAAAATTAACAGCGATTAAATGCAGAACGTCCTATGAATATTTTAAAGCAATTAATAAATCTCGGATTTTAATGTATGACAAAAACTACGTGTCATTATATTCATTACCACAAACTAATTGAAATCCCTATCTAATTTTGTATGTGTGAGGGAAAATGAATGGCACGCTCTGTTGGTATCGGCTACGATAGCTTAGCAGCAGAAACAATGATTTATTTTAATTCTCAATAAAATTATAAATTAATAATTATATAGGTTTACTTAAATTAAAATATTGTACATACCATGTAATCCCATAAACCCCGGTCGAATGAAATTGGCTTTATAGATTTACTCCCGCACTAATTTCATTTTCTTCACAGATTATAAAACAAAACTGATTTAAAACGACGTAATAAATTTGCTTCTCGGAAAGAAACACGATGTTATAAAAAATGACAGTATTTCCATGGTTTCAAATATTTTAAGACCATTTTTATCGAACTAATCCGAGGTGTTTCAAGAATACTAACTTCATGTACTAGTCACCCTTGAACATTTTACATGATATGATGAAAACTGATAAGTGATAGCCTAATATTGAGAGATGGCTTTTAGTTTCTGTTTCAAATTATTGATTAAAACGAATTGTTATGTCCGTTAATATATTAAAGATATCTGAAAGAAAAAATGATTAAGCAATGTAGTGTGAATGGCAGCGAACCAGTTGGGCATGGTATTTTGGAAAGAGGAAACTAGAAACTTCATGAACCTTCCTCGAAATCGTATACGCATTCTCAAAGCGTACGTTGTTCTAAAGAATTTGTTTCGGAGTAAAGTTTCTGCATGGCTTAATTTTTTTAATGCACTAGCAGGTGTCTGCGGCTTTGCTGCGTTTATTAATGCAACAGCTAGATGCGTTTTAAATAACTTATTTAACAGAGCTATAATTAATATATAATTGATATATTACATTTATTAACAATGACGTCGCTTTTACATATATTGGATGTCCGAAGCTAATGAAGTAATTTTAATACTTTATGTTTTCTTGTTAGCTGAATTACATAATAAATTACAAAATGTAGTAGAAGTTGTAAAAATGATATTATAAAACTTTCTACAAAAACATGGTGAATAGGCCTACAACAAAATTTAGTAAGTTGAAAACTAATGAAGTGAAACGTCCCTTTAATATCATTATATAGGTACAATCAGTTCCGTAAGCATTAGGCTATGCACTATGTCATTTATTGTAGACTATAGTCGGTTCTCAAAACATTCACTTAGCTAGATATGCTGTAAATGGTTTTCTTTTAAATGCATGAATACTTTAGCCTATTTTATTCTATTGATGAAAGATTTCCTGGACGGGAATCGAATCCGGGTTTTGTACGCATAGCTACATACAGTGTTCGGAAATTCATATTACAAACTTCTAGGGCTAGTAGAGGGACTAAGTAGACAACATTTCGAAAACGTACCGTTTCCGGACATGGGTTCCTATTCGAAATATTGTCTACTAAGTCCCCTCTATTAGCACTAGAAGTTTGTAATATGAATTTCCGAACACACTGTATAGACCACTAGGCTCCCACAGGGAATACCCAGTCCGAAATGAACAGAGATATGCACAATATTAAACATCTGTCACAAATAGACCTATGTGATTAAAATGTGACGAATTAATAAAATATGCACAAATATTTCAATATCAAGCAAATATGATGCATTATGGAAAAAAAAATGCAATAATATTCCCAATGAGTCAATCAATTTTCTGCAATTTCTTTCATATCTTGTACACATTTTAACACAAGCATGCGATAGAGTGCTTTATTAAAAATATGATTTTTCATATACTTCTGCGCCCTAATTATAGAACATTATATAAATCCTCTTGAAAGCTAGATTAGAGATCAGATTAATGAGGGGTAGTGTAAGACCTACGACTTCTCAACACTGCGATCTTAATAGATCTATTGTGAATACCCTATATCCTATTCTAGCAGTCACCACTTCAATTTAAATCTTTTTAATATAGCCTATAATTTTCCTGGGTGATGTCCAGTCCTGAATCCGGGGATTTTTCGTCACTGAAAAACCCACTAACCGGGAATCGAACCCGGACTGCCAGGGTGGAAGGCAAGTATGCTACCTATACACCCATGGCGGCGGACTCTTGAAAGCTAAGTTTAATATAAAAAAAATAACTTCTTTTAGTCATTCCACGATTATTGTCACTTGTCTCTTGTCCTAAAAGCGCGTGCGTATGAGAAATGTAGTTTTTGAAATGTTAATCAAACAAGTCGGTGAGTTAACTGACTTCGAAACTAAGTCCTGCCGCTATCTAAGTAGCACCCAAAGCAGACAAAGTCACAGGCGGCTCAGCGGGAAGTGCTGTGTATCGATGAATGAATAATGCAGACAAGTGAAGATGCTCCTTTCTCCGGCTGCTGCGTGCTGTACCGGTACAGTAGGTCACTCCCACCCTACCGCTTCCATCTCCTGTCCTGTCTTCTTATAAATACAAGTATCACAATTTGGGGGACACCACTGTGTTTCTGTGTTTGTTTGTGTCTGGCTTAACTTAGGCTACTACCTGCACCGGTAAGTCATGTGAATAAAATTTATCATTAACTCTACAGTGTTCTTTAAACTATTAGGGTACGTGGGATGCGGAAATTATGTTTCAGAATGCAGATTCTATTTTAAATATTCAGTGAAATTTTGAACCACTTCTAAGTAAATTTTGTCAAATTATTTTAGCTGTGCTCTTGACTGTTACCTGCATTTTTATAAGCATTTCAAGAGTTAAAATCTGTTTCCAGTCAAATATTCTCGATATATTGCCAAATGAAGCATAGCTGAAAATCTAAAATGCAATGCTGAAAATAATGTCTTCATTTTGAAGCATGAATGATTGGCGTAAAGGCTATTCTGGAAGGTGTTAAATATTTGTATCATTTCATTGTGATTCCCTTTAAACTCATAACTGTCAGATTGCAAAATGTAGCCTACTGTGTCTATAAAGTGGATATCACTGCAAATCGCTAACATTCGTTACATCGCGAAATTTGTGCATTATTATTATTATTATTATTATTATTATTATTATTATTATTATTATTATTATTATTGTTGTTATTATCATTGCCATCATTATTATTATCATCATTGTGATTATTATTATCATTATCATCACTATCATCCTCATGCATTACCTCAGGAAGTAGAAGGAATTGACAATGAATAATTCAAGCAAGATTAAAACTTCCCTTTCTTTTTCAATTCTTACATCACTTCCGGTCCAATCATTTTCATTAAAAGGTATAAACATTCCATAGTATAATTATAATTTAATTATATAACTTAGTTTTATTTATAACTTAATTTCCGCTCCACATTTATTATTTAGGCTAGCGTAAAACACACAACGTTGCCCGGGTTTTGTATTTTGCTTCTACTTCTAAGTAAACTTATGCAGGAATTTCGATTTTCAAATTGTAGGTTCTGAAGAGTCGAAATGAGGAAGAGACGACTTATCCAAAGAGATTATTCCCTCAAAAAACTATATCACTTCTTAGCACACTTGGGATTTTGCAATCCATTAACCGTTCAAAACTAGGACTCAGGTATAATTAGAAATTTTTTTGAATTATATATTTTTATTAGTCTATTTATTTTTCACATTGTCTCGCTCTCGACTCATAATTTTACTGGATAAGTAAATCTTTATGATTTGTGGAAGCATGTATGTCTAGTATAAAAACGAGGCTTTAGAGTTAAAGAATATCAATAAAATTGAGGAAAATAAGGAAAAAATGTTCATTACATCAGTTGGTTTAATAATAACTTAACTTTAGGACCTTTAGACAAGGCGTGTTTACCAAGAATCAAGGTCACAAGAAAAAATAAATTAAAAAAATAAAATATTCTCTCGTAGTTGTTAGGCCTATAGCTTATTAGCATGGCTACGTTTAACCACCAAGTCTTCAACTTACTATGCCATTGTTAAAATGTATGGGAATAGAGCCATAAGGTTAACTTCCGAAAAGTAAAAAACTTCAAATGATGATGATGATGATGATGGTGATGATGATGATAATAATAACAATAAAAAATCTGGTAAACTGATTTAACAAAGTGCCAGAATGCGTTTCTCTAATCAGTGATAACTGAAATTACGATATGCAGAAAATAAGTTATTTTTGTAATCGAATTCCAAGTTAAGTTCCAGATCGATTCATTAAGCAGAGCTTAGGAAAAACAAAGTTCTCAAGTTTGACAAGCATAGGTTATGTGAAGGTATATATGATTAGTGCTATTTATTAAAGCTAACTGAATAGCAACTTCCAAAGCCGTATATGAACACTGTAAAACAATAAGATGTCAAGAGAACTGATTTGCATTTGATAAATTCTGTCTGAGCTTGCCTTTTAGAGAAGTTCTGGTCCTTATAGAGTGGATATACTGATTCAGCGACATTTCATAAGACATAAGGAGGAACTCACTAATTTGTCATGTGAAGTACGACTAGTATTGAGTTGTATGGTTATAAAAATAACGAAGTACCGCTAAGGTTAATTAGTATCTAGGTGATTAGTGATAACCAACAAGATGTTAAACAATTCGACCGTAAAATCAATGAACGCCTCTCCAAAGAAGGCTGTCAGTTAATAGTAGGCCTCTACAACATTGTGAATGGTGCAACACTAATATGCAGTGAACGTATAGGGAACATCTGCATGTCCTAATATTGAAATAATTTCTAATCAATGAAATAGGTAGTTATAAATGAATGAATTAATTACTTAATTAAAAACATTGTACAATGAAATAACACAATTTTGGAGCCTGGCTACTAGCCATGAAGTCCTGGGTTAGATTCTTAACCCCGACATGGGATTATATAATGTATGTTTATTTATATATTTTTATTTATTTATTTATTTATTTATATACATTTATTTATATATAAGTCTTTAATAAATGGATTCCCATGCCGACCATGATCTGGTATAACAAAACTTTGGTGTTGTTGGTTAACATATAAATAGACTAAACTTAAAGAAAATAAGTTAAATAAAATTAATTATTAGTGTGAAATTAGGAAAAGTTAAAATGCAGAATCTCCGCCTTGTTAATATGATAAACTCAAATAGGCTTATATTTCAACCAGCTTGAGGCCATCATCAGTGAATAATTTAAGTTAAAATTAAAATGTGTGTGTGTGTATATATGTGTGTGTATATGTGTGTGTATATATGTGTGTATATATGTGTGTGTATATATGTAGCCTATATATATATATATGTATATAAATGTGTGTACATATATATATATATGTATATAAATGTGTGTACATATATATATATACACACATACATACACATTTTAATTTTACACACACACACACACATATACTGTATATGCTTTCGCCTTCTATATTGACCACGGTAGTTGACGCAGCGGTAGGATGGTAGGCCTAGTCCCCCCAGGGATGTAGCACCAAGGAGTTTAGTTATAATTAATGTACTCCTAAGTCTTCCAAGAGAAAATTTCATATGGAAAGTGCAAACAAAATTTATTTTTCTCTTGTGTTTGCTTCCCTATTTCGATGCAAAGTCAGTTATGGTTGAACAAGTCCATTTAGGTTAACACTCGTATAAGATTTAAAAGATCGCGCAGGTTGGTGAGTTTAGAGGTCAACAAGAGTTTAATTTAGAGAAAGAATAGTAAGTGATGGAGCTATGTATGGATAGTGCTCTAACTATCAGGCGATGTTGAACTTCCTCTCGCTTTCTTTGTCTATGTAACTTAGTCGTGAGCTCGAGTGTACTCAATATTCATCATACCTCACTTCCGCAGAAGACCGATGAGCAAAGTAATGTCACAGCATTTTTTATAATGACTCCAACTTTCATTGGCAAACAATAATTTAGTATAAATGTTAAGTGATGGTGAGAGTTTAATATTTAAGCAGAAATTGCGTGGTTGATATAAGAGAAAAATGAAAACGCATAGTAAAAACAGAACTAATGACGACTGTTTTGACAAAACTCAACATCTCCATATTTTGCCAAATTACTTTTTTAATGGTTTTAGGTGATTTGAAATGAGATATTTAAGATGGTGAAAAAAAGAATATAAGAAAAGTCAACATAACCAATTCATTTTGAAACCTCAATATGCAAGGTTTCTATCTTTCAGGCCTACAATATGTTGATAAAAACTAAAGAAACCTTCTCCTAAACAATTTATGTTTTGGCACATGTTGAGTTTTGTCAAATCTCGTCTTGTCTTGTCATGTCTTGTCTTGTCATGTCTTGTCTTGTCATGTCTTGTTTAATATCTAGCTGAAAATCCAACATGGCTTTCTTTTAGCACCAATAAATAGCCTTGTTATCATATCTCTATGCATAAAAAAATAGTATAGTAACTTGGAATCTTAATTTAAAAAAAGATCAGTTCGCTAATATGCAGTAGGCCTATGCACAGTATCAAGTGTAATTCACATGGATTTAGAGCTATTGCAGGAGGAACTGTATAGAAACAATAATGTTAGTTTTTGTTTTAATCTTAATTGCAATATTATTATTTCGTTCACCGCTGTGGCGAAGGGATGCGTTCGCTCTTCTCAAGCAGCAGGCCCGGGTTCGATTTGGTAAATACAAGTTACCTAGGCGGGGTTTTTACAGAGTTTTCCCTCCCCTTTGAGGTGAATATCGGGTAACTTTAGGTCCTTGTAGTCCCAGGATACCATCTGGCCGTCGTTATATTCTTTATTCCTTCCATGCCTTGTTCGGAATGAGTGTGTGTTTGTGTGACTAGTGTGTCGTCGTATGTGTTCGTGTTGTCTCAGAGGCGGCCCCGGCACTGGGCTAATTACTCTTCCGGGGAGGTCCTCCATGTCCTCGTCTGGCAAAAAATATTATGTGATCCACAGAAACTACCTCCCCCGACGGGTCGCGGTCCTGTAAGGCGCGGGCCGCGTAAATGTACCTACAAGGGGGAGGTAAAACTCAGGGAAAGAGAATACTCTTGTTTAAGACCTAATGCAAATTATTAATATAATACAATTTTATTTACTCCTAGAACTTATTGAGTTTTTACGTAGACTGGAAGAAAAAATAAACTTTACAGTCTTGTTGCTAGCTAAAGTAAAAAAGAATCATTCAATAAGTGAATAAAATATAAAGCTCGTCAATTCAAGTAATCTTTCGAAACTTACAAATCTCTAAAGTGTGTCTTTTTTTTATCAAGCATAATATCTCAGGTGCAATAGCAATAACTATTCATGTCATGTAACTTATCATGTATCATTATCTTTCTAAAGCGATGTATTACAAGTGACTGCCAACATAATAATGACTTCGCCTTCGAGCAGTTTATCCATCTATACGTAATGTACTGTATTAAGAGTAGCTTTTTAGTTTTTTTTTTGTCGGAAGTATGTACAGCCATTTCTATTAAACCAATATAAATAGCTATTATGTTTTCAACTAGTCTATACATTACCAGTAGGCTTTAATATATTTTTCTTAATTCGTATTAAATTACTACATTGAAAATTAAACACAGTACAATAATACCACAAATACAAATATAAATACATAATCATCCTTAAACTTTCCAGATATATTACACGAAGAGGTACATTCGTTGAGGACTAATTCAGTTACGTTAAAATCAATTTTTTATTTCTCGGTTACAAGAAGCTTATTTAATGAAGAATTTGTATAATGAAGACGTTATAAATAAAGTAGCTGCTACCAGTAATGATATAGTCTATCTATCTTTTAACGGCGCATGTTTAAAATGTAGTAGGTATTTCCCTCACAACTCTGACAATTTTCGATATTTTAAAGCGAGCTTATTTTTTAGATTCAGATATGTTCAACAAAATACAGTGATACGTATGTAAGCCCACTATTTTCTATATTGTTATTATTATTATTATTATTATTATTATTATTATTATTATTATTATTATTATTATTATTGGTGCTTAGCTTATTTTTCACGTTTTAACTACAATATAGGGCTTATCGCGTGTTTTGGATCTTTGGGTTTACCAGTAGGCTCCCCTAACAATTTATTTGTGTGCATCTGTTTCTATTGTTCTTTGATGTCTTCCGGACTGATATTCAGTTTAAAGGATTATGATAATAATCGTTTAGCGGAAATGAGTTATGGAGTAAGCAAAATCTATACGTATAGAGTAAGATTGAACAGTATTTCGTGTTTAAAACTGTACAGTATTTGATTGGAGGCGGATATGAACTGGGAACTCATCGCATTAATGACTGCTAAACTAACCTTTCAAGCAAATGAGAGTTGCTGACATGATGCCTAATCCTACACTTTAACATATTATAATCAAGAGAGTTAGTGGTTCAAAGATGGACAGAAATATTACTAGTAGTGTTATTTCAGTGATATAAAATACATTACCTTAACACTAATCAGTTAATCACTAATAATACTAACATAGAAAATGTAAAATGTATAGGCCTACCTATCTGCACAAAGTAATTGAAGCAAGGCCTAATCAATAATTAAATTAGATTTTTTACCCGACCCTAATGATGTGACGTGGGTTGTCTTTGAGAATAAAATGGATAGCCTTTCTGGGACCCAATTTAAGAGAAAAATGTTAATACCTTAGTTTCTCTTTCTTGTTAGTATCCACGAAGAGATGTGTTATAGGTGTTTCCGAGGAATGAAGGCATTAACATGAAATCGGATATGGAGAATGTATATCATGAGAGGTAAAAGTACGGGACAAAGGAAAGACGAGCCGGTAAAAGTAACTGCACGTACTGTTACCTAACATGTGGGAAAGCTCAAGATGTTTACGATGTCTAGCGCCCGTAAGTTACTGTCTCATATGATAGTCTTCTTCAACAGAGATGAGTCGACACATTATTCAAATGAATTATCTTATTTCCTAATGCTAATGTTGTTCCAGCACTGCTTATTATGCCCTCAAGTGAAGCGCATCTTATATGCATATTCTACAGGACGTGTATGAAAGGCCGGACATGAGACAAGAAGTTAATACAAGCTACTATAGAACACGTCGGCCGCGGTGGTCTAGATCCGAAAGTCGCGGGATCAAACCCGGCCGCGGTCGATGAGTTTTTCAGGACGTAAAAATCCTGGGCACGGAGTCCTCCGGGAGGGACTTCAAGCTGGGGGGCCCGTGTCGTAGATTTACGGCACGTAAAAGAACTCCAATCCTAAATTAGATCCTCCGGACAAAACTTCTCGGCCCTTTCACGTCCAAGTAATACCTGAGGGGGGGTTGAGAAATCTCGGAAAATAAGCGTAACAAAATTCATATAGGTAACAGAAACCTCCACTTGGATGCCCCTTCGCCCCAACATAGCGGGCTATAGGGTTACAGACAGACTGTATAACACAAATAGAGTTTTCTATGACATAGTGGTATGCAATATAATATTACAAATTACAAATTTTTCCTGAGCCATTAAACACCCAAACATGTAATAGGCCGAGTCAAGTAAATTAAAAACTAAAATATTAAAAATCCACAAGGGAAAGACTACAATTAACAAATTCATTCACATTATAAAATGGGTTATTGAGCAACCAGGTTTCCAATTTCGTTTTAAAAACATTTGTGTGCAGCTCTTTTAAATCTTTCGGTAGCTTGTTGTATAACAAACAGTCCATGTACATAAAAATTTCTATTTGTCTTTGACAATCTACAAAAGGGAACATCTAGGTTGTACTTACATCTGGTATTATGATTGTGAGTATTACTTCTACATTTGTAGCATTGTACGTTTTTTCTGATGTACATTATCAATTCCAATATATACAGATTAATCACAGTCAATATCCTGTATTTTATGAACAAAGGTTTCGCACTTTCTCTCGCATTGGATCTGTTCATTAACCTTAGTACGTACTTCTGTTGTTTTAGAACGGAATTTACTTTACTACAGTTTCCCCACAATATTATACCATATCTTAAATTAGATTCGAAAAATACAAAATACATTGTTCTGATATATGTCATAGGCAGAACTCTTATTAAACTTCTTAATAGGTAAGTTACTCTCGATAACTTTGTCATTACATAGTTGACATGACATTCCCAAGTCAGATTAGAATCAATAAATATACCAAGGAGTTTAGCATTGTCATTGTGCTCATTATTTGTAGAAAAGGTTATTTTCTGTGTCTTAGTTTCATTTAAAAACAATTCATTGGCACAAAACTACAATTTCGCTTCTTTGATCACAATTTGAGCTTGTGTTTCCGTGTACATCCAACGCTACCTACTAACAAGACGGGGTTCAATTTTTGTGAAGCTAATTGAAGGTGGCCTTACTCAGTTGCCATCGCAACTGATTTTTTTCCAATAGTTGGACATAAAAAAATCATGAAAGCGCGCCTAAATGGGAAAACATTAATGATCTGGATGACTCACTATGCGGGGAGTTCTTTGGGCTAGGGAACTCGAATCTGAGTTCGTTTTTCCCCCGGGCAATGCACTTTAATCGTGAAATGCACCTTGAAGCCGGGTTTTCGGCTTTGTAATTATTATCAATCGTTTTAATTGTTTATGCATGATTTAGGTAAGGTTCATGAATATGTGGTACGTTGTAATAGTTTTAATTCGAATCTGTAAGCCTATAACTTATGGCAGAACAAGATTAGATTTATTCGTGTCATTATTTATATTTATTACGTAAAACAATATAATTATTAATAAAATTATGAAACTTATATAAAACGATGCCAGTGCTAATAAATATGATTTAATTATTTTATGTTAAAAAAATTAATTTAAGTAAAACATCAGCAGTTGAGCGGGCGAAGCCGCGGGCACCTGCTAGTAAAATAATATTTGGAATGAGACTGAGTATGTTCTTGTGAATGCGAGTGATCTCGCCGTTATAGTACCAAGCTCGGGTTCAATTATCCACCATTACAAGTTTCCCTCTAAAGTATATAATAAAAAATAAAATTCAAGCGCGATTCCGTTCACATGTCGAGAGTTCTGAATAAGTTACCAAGAGAAAATCTGTTTATTCGGTCTGTGTTCTATATGGTATAGGCCTATACTTAGTGGAAGATTCGTCTAATTTACACTTACAATTTACAATTGCACTTTGTAATTTCTAAGATAGCCTATGGTAGGCCTTCTGGCGTGGATGCTTGAAGGAAATAATTTTAAACATAAGCCTAATATAGCTTTTAACTAAATACTAAACTACTACAAATCGTACAGTGGTGGTTAATGAAATTTCGTTTAGTCTACAATAGACGTTGGATATACGTAAAATAGGTAATGTGAAATTACAGCTGGGGCAAATTCCGGCAATTATCTTGAAAATAGGAGAAATGTTATTTAGAATATGTTCTAATATTCGCGGAATATTGATATAATAATTATATCTTCATCTCTTATTAAGAGCTTTTAAACTTGCATAAAATAAGATTTCTTCACTGTTATCTGCTCAATTCATTATTAGCGGACAAAAGAAAACATAATTACTATAGTACTTTAACTAAAAAGAAAAAACACACGACCTCTCTTTTCTGAATCGCAGCAAAAATTTAATAATCTCCAAGAAACTGTTAAAGAATTTTGTTTTTAATTGTTTCAATACGTACAGCAGTTAAAACAAAAATAATAGGTCTACAGTCTAAAATAATTAAGTCCCCTAAAACCGTGTAAGTTATCAAAATGAAACTTTTTTGGCATTAAGCATAGAAAGTTTTATCATTATGACTTTATTAAGTTTTGAAAAAAAATACTCGTTAAATCCCTTTTTTGGCACAATTACTCCATACTGCAATTAAGCAGCACGAAAACAGAGTATTTTGTACAACATAACTTGTTTGGAAATAGAAAAAGAAATGTACATTGATTAAAAACACAATTTCAATTCGGTGCAAGCCAGTTGGTATGCTTTTATTCTGTTCTGCTGTTAGCTTACCTGAATGAAGTTAATTATAGTGGTAGCACTGGTCACAACATGGTAACCCTAATCGATTCATGGATGGTTGATTCATAGTATGCCGTGATCTCGCAGCTGTTAGATTTGTTTTTATACATTAAAGAACGAAAGTAATTATTATTTGTATAATCCGTTACATTTTTATTCAAGGAATACTTAATAAATCCAACTCGAGTTAACGAGTTTCATCGGATAAATTCACTCCTGCTGCACATTCGCGAATCTATCGATAAACTCTAACTGAACAGTTTAATTAATTCTGAAAATATGTAATTGTAGAAGTAAAGAGCATATCAGATTACAAGGTCACATAACAAATAATTTTTGAGAAAACAAATATTTTAAAAAAATCAACTAATTCTCAGTATCGGTATCCAAACCTGCACGTCCCCCCTTAATCAACTCATCCTTCAGACCTTCAAAAATGTTACATGATTGCTTTACAGTATTATGAAAATGTTATACAAACCCTACACTTTATTTTACCTATGATAATATCTTTTTAAATTAAAAAAAAATTATTAAGATAACTTACTTACATTACATTAGTATTATTAAACATTTAATACAAGTAAAACCAAACATGCCCATATATGAGCAAAGCTCGTGTTTAGGGGGTATAGTAGATTAATATAAATATAATTTCATATCAATACACAGCATACTACACACGAAAAATTCTAAATTTATGAGTACAATGTATATAAAAATAATTTTTCAACATTAAACATGGGTGAAAAACAACAAAAAATTTAATAAATTGGACTGATGTTTGTATTACTTTCCAAAGCATTCCAAACTTTTATCATGGAATTCAACTCGAGAAAACGTGCCACTTAGGAGCCTGTTAACAATATCGACGGCGTTAGTCATCTTGAATGTTTCCTATTTGCGCAGGAAAGTGTGCCGTTAACAAGCCACAATACAAATCGCCCAGTCATCTACTTTCCTTGCGCGTGTGCAGCGAATTTCAGTTTTGTAACAACTACACATGGCGCTGAGAAAGTCGCACGAAAATTCCAAACGTTTTTCTCTTAATCTACTTCCGGAGTGTTTTACCAGTACTATTTAGCTCGTGATTGAATTAGTAACCAATCCAGTATAAGAAGATGTGGAATTTCAATCAATCAAAGTGCCTACGTCATTATTTTATCGTTTTATTTTTTTCATCACTTTCATTTTATCGCATCTACGTGTATGTGTTTTATGTAAATCAATTGATTCCATAACGAAAAGTGTTGGTACGTCTAGTAACTTCACACAGCGCTATCACCACTATAATCGATGGTCTCGCCATCGGATCTAGCATTCTTGCTTACAGACTTACAGTGACACAAATAGCAAAGTGTTTTACTAATTTTTGTGGTTCTAATTATCCCTTACATGCTTAATTCTGTAGCCATTCACTAAATAGGCACTCGAGGTTTGGATTCTCTTAACATAATAAATGGTGCAAAAATGTTGCACAAACTTTCTCGCATATGGGTTATTCTCCAGAAAAGGGCAGATTCATGTCGCAGTTGATTTTCTGGTGTAAAATAAGTATTTATGGATTATGAATTATTATAAGTTAGATTGAAATAAGATCCATATGATCCCATATTCCACTTTTTAAACAAAAGTTACAATTTTCTGCATTTTAGGACACAGTATTCGAGATCTCACCTCCGTGTCAAGTCCCAATGCCTGACTTGTCATTTTCATTCTTTCATAATTCAACAGGCTTTAATTTTTATTCCATTTTAGTGTTATAACAAGAACAAACAGCTCAAAAAATGAGTCATTAATAACTGAAAAGAAAATATATCATTTTGTAAAGACAATTTTTTGCACTAAACATGCCTGTCCCAAAGTGAGACCTCACCGCGTGAAACAATATAAAAGTTCAATTATTTCCACAGATATGGCACTGTAGTCTTTCTATTTTCCTTGGACTCCAACTTTTGGCAGTTTTCTTATCATTTATATAAAGCCAAGCTGTTAAGTGTGGTTTTAAATGTTGTTTTGTTTGTGTAAAAGGGCTAAATGCAGAGTTGGTAATTGGACTTCCTCACCTCCGTTACCTACACCCAACGGTAAAGTTGTAAGATTTTATATTTACTTTTGATATAAATTATAATAATAAGGAATGCAAAGTTAAACTCTAGAACTGAGATTTTCTAACCTCAAATGTTCCCAAGCTGTTTGACAAATTAGAGAACAATCTCACCTCCGTTACCCTCACCTCCGTTACTGTTACTCTCGAGTCCTATCCATGGAGGTGTAATTAATGTTGTAATTGATGACATATTTAACTGTCTGCATTTATTATTTTTGTTTAAAGAAGATACTGGTATAGCCTAATAGTTTATGACAATATATCATGTTTTGATTTTAAGGTGATAATCTATTTTAACATAGATAAAAATAAGTAAAAAGTTGTATTAATCCATTTGTATGGTAATAAATATTTTTCTTTTTCATGATAACATTTAATACAGTAAATTAATTCTAATTCTCACATAACTTCTATATAATTACCATTTCTTACTATTTTCTCACCTCCATGAATGCGCCATTTTCTAACCATGTTAATTTAATCCAAAATACCACTCGGTAAGTAGGGCAAGTACCTCATTAGTACTCTGCAGAAAGAAATATTACATACAAAAAATTACATGGTCCAAAATAAAAAGTAATTTAAAAAAATTCTAACATTGAAATCTGCCCTTTTCTGGAGAATGGCCCATATAAGTGTTAAAGGCCAGCACAGAAAAAAGTAAATTATAGAGACAATTAAATTTTATTTATTACATTTTCGTAAAACTAACAAGTAGGCCTATCTAGAACGGAAAGCATCAGGGTAGATCTTTAAGTTCAATGCTTTTACCATGAAATAATAACAATAACAACAACAATAACTTGGGGTTTGCATGGTTTTCTCAATGTCAAAGGCAAAAATGCAGGATACATTGAGATATAGCCGAGCAATAGAAGCAAATGCTGGTAACGAATGGTAAATTTGGGTGGCCACGAAATTTGATTTAAACCCAGGACCCAGTGATTAATATGCCACTGCCAATGAAAAGAATAAAGACATAATTTTTACAACATAACTTATTTGGAAATTATAACTATTTAAATGTGCCTTGAAAGCACAACTTCGATTCGAAGTAAACTTAAGCAACTTCGTGTATTTTTATTGTTTTGATTTTACCTTAGCTTAAATTTGTGGTTGAGTGGTTAGACCGCATAGTGGTTAGATCCACCCTGGGATCGAATCTCAGTGGATCCATATGGAATTTGCGGTGGATAAAATGGGATCAGGGCAGGTTTTCTCGGGGTGCTCCTGCTACCATGCCATATATAATTTCACCGTTGCTACATTAGTGGCCACAAGTACTTAGTATTAGTGGCCACAAATTGAAAGCGCTGAACGGTCTTTTTCGAAAATGAAACTTTTAAAAACGATAGAGGACATTCATGATTTTCTGACATCATGCGTGAATTTGATAGAAAAATGAGTTTATTTTATGTAAATATTGATGAGAAAATATTATTATATAATCTTTCTCAATCACTTTTTGCATTTATAATACCTCCAGTTTGTGCTGATTTTGTAAATTTTGCCCTGCGTTATTGCAATGAATGAAAATAATAATGTATGAAACAGAAGTCACTTTAGTTTCTTTGAAATATAGTACAAACAGTAAAAGAACAATGGGTGTTTAATGAAAAACAGAATCATTATATAAAGGCCTCCACAAGAAGATCGCACCGGGCTCCCCGCAAAGGTTAATCCGGCCCTGATCTGGACCAATAAGGTATTAGAATTTGTTCGAAATCAGTCAGTACCAATCATATTACGCCTTGCGAAGATTCTAGGATAAAACTCCTGCTAATAAGTTGTTGAAGCTACATTAGACGCTCCTTCAAACTGATTATGCAACTAACCAAGCTTCATTGATATCACAAACTTTAAAATGTTAGAAATTGATTATATTTATTAAGATATTTTATACGAAACAGTTTTTGCAGACTATTCCATTAATACGAGGCGTGTTTGATATTGACCAACAACGTTTAGCAATGCCTCGGATATGGACCAATCAAGAGCATTTGTATCATAATATGCTTGCTAGGAACACAAGGATGCGATTTTATCTGATAACGCGTCAGCTCGTTACTGGAAAAATGTCAATATGCAGTGATTAATACGACACATGCTACAAGTGAACAGAATAAAAACAAATTATTTTATACAACGTTTTTGGAAATTGAAATAATATAAACGTAAATTGATTAAAAACAAAATTTTGAATCGGTACAAGCTAGTTCGTGTGCTTTTATTATCTTCTAATGTTAGCTTATCTGAATTAGACTATGTTTATAATGTTAGCTTATCTTATAACTGTTCCTCATACGCACTATTGGTAGCATAGGTTACAATCTGGTAACTGGAATTGATTCATACATTGTAAGAAATTAATCATTTATATAATCCTTTACATTTTGTTCATGGAATAGTCTTAATAAATCCAACACGAGATCAGCTACGATAACACAATTTTATCCTTCTTTGTTTTTTTGTTAAAAAAAGTACCGTATTTTACGGACCATAAGACACACTTTTTACTTCCTCTGCCCGTACCATAGGTACTATAGGTAGAGGAAGTATTGTTTTCGACCCTAAAATTCGAAGTTGAGTTTTTAGCATATATACACGTTTCAAGGCCCCCTGAATCCAAAAATACTATTTTTGGAAACATGTCTGTGTGTGTGTCTGTGTGTGTCTGTCTGTGTGGAAGTTTGTGAACAGGCTAGCTCCGAAAGGGAGACTCGTATGAAAACAAAATTTCGTATTTGGGTCAGGTACCTTCTGAAGATGTGATTCGAAGATTGGCGACAAATATCCCTTATTTTTAAGGGGACTTTACATGAAGAAATTTTCGTTTTTCGCGATTTTCTCGAAAACGGCTCTAACGATTTTCTTTAAATTTTGCGCATGGATTGCTTGTACCAAGAGCTAAAACTTTTATTTGAAACATTTTTTCGGACAAATTCTCTGAAGGGTAGTTATAAGCAACCCACTGTGAATACGTGCTTTTTGCAATACGGCTTCTTGTAAATCGTACGAAAACAAAATTTTGTATTTGGGTTAGGTACCTTCTAAGGCTGTAAAGATTGACTACAACCTTTTCTTATATTTAAGGGGACTTTACATGAAGAATATTTTGTTTTTTGCTATTTTCTCATAAACGGCTCTAAAAATTTCCTTTAAATTTTGTACATGGATTGCTTATACCATTTCAAAAACATTCTCTGTAGGGTGGTTGTAACCTACCAACTTGCCTGGTGAACAACTTAATACGCGGACATTTAAGGCATTTTATTCTATATAAGCACGTGAAGAGAGAAAAATGTACTGGTGGCCCTGCTTACAGTAAATAAATGTCTGAGGGGAATATTTGATAAATTTCGGAAATTATTCTTAACAGCAGAAAGTTCAATAAACGTTTGCAGTCATTTGTTTTTTTTTCCATAGCCTGCGTTTTAAGTCGCAACATTCAAAGAAGGGGCTATAAGATATTTATAGCATAATTAGCGTAAATGTTGCAAACTTTTATTTGGGCAGAGGAAGTTATGTGACTTTCACATCAGATTTTTTACCTTGAAAACAGAGCCTTAAAAGTTGGGTGCGTCTAATGGTCCGAAGTACACTAAAAAAATTAAAATTATGATAAATATTGCCGGAATACCACAGTTAAACACAAGGTGTTGTAAACGATAAGACAATTACAAATTTTAACACAGACTGTACATCACTGCACTTGTCACAATCGTAAAATGAGGGTAGTTGGAATCCAGGTAGGCTATACATTACGAAAAGAAAAGAATGTTGAGTTCTTTTATACAAAAGGAATTGTCTTCGCCGGGTGGTTTAAATGAATGCAATGACCTCTAAAGAGGCTTGTTCCGTTACACTTGCCGTGTGCTGAATTGAGGGTTAGAGGGTATAAAAATATTTTCAGTCTTTCAAGAGAAATCATTTCAGTTAAAATTTACCCGATGTCACCTGCACAGAAGAGATTTACGTACTATGCGGATTTTAAGTTAGAAGTGATTGCCACAGATTCCATTGTACAAGGTTATAATTTATGTAATGAAGTATATGTTTCCCTTCTAATGTTTCGTTTAGAATCACATTAAATTTCTTTTCCTTTAAATTTCCTTCCTAAAATGAAGGTGCGTCTTATGGTCCGGAGCGCCTTATGGTCCGTAATATACGGTAAATAGCTTGCACCTATTAAGGTTGACATTAGCCTACCAGTATTATGTAGGTAGTGTTATGGTTACGCATTTGTTTACTTTCGCTTGTTAGGAGAGTCGATTGCAGATCGTTGCGTATGCCATTTGTTTCTTCGGCTACAGATTTGTGTGCTCACTCAATTGTGCTATTGCTGTATTACGTAAGGCTTCACGGGACAAGATCCCTCTTTGTGTAGGACCCACCTCATTCATTAGAAAGGTGCGGTTAGCGTAAACTGAAGATGATTTATTTGTCAACCAATCGTCTTTCAATTAGGCCTCTTAGCAACGTAGAAAGTAGCACACTATCTACTAGCATGTTTTGACAGATTTTATGTCGAAGTTCAGAAAGTATGAGTCCATACAGTATCTGCTGTACAATATATAGCTATCCTATGTAGGCCTAATAATTAAGGCAAGGCATTTGATGATTCTGCACCTTTTTTATATATGAAGGTTGAAAGATAGCTCGAACGTATACAAGTGTAGGCCTATATAATGAATTAAGCGATTAATGCCCGGTTTCTACAAACTTGTGAATTACCTATGGGTAAATTACCCATGGACAAATTAGTTCCATTTAACCTACAATGGTATAATGAGCAAGGCCTTGGAGTTGTACAGTTAATTTAATTCAGAAGGCTTTGATTCTCATTGTTATTGATCCTATGAAAGGTTAAATTTTATCCAGCCATCCATGAAAGGAGAAATTAACCCAAAGATTTACCCTTGGACAGATCTAGCCCGAGTTTGTAGGAACATTTTTTCTGTCATTTTCATATTTACCTAGAGGACATTTATCTAGAAACTCGCCACAAGTGTAAGTGATTGCTATCTTCAAATTATTTGTGTTTGTGTGGTGTTATTCTTGTGTAAATTGTGTAAATTCTGTGTATTAGATAATTTACCCATAGGTAATTCGCGAGTTTATAGAAACCGGCCATAAATAAGGCAATTTGTTTTGGCATTATTTTGCATTTTTCATCAATCTGGAATTTTTGGACCATTTTCGACATTTTTACAGGTTTAAAAAAATAAAGAGTTACCTTACGTTATATTTTGAAATTTTCATTATTATTTCTGTTTTAATGCTTATCTATAGTACGATATAGTATATTGCGATACAAGCGATGCATACGGATCGAGGAAAGAGTTTGAAAAAACGAGGCGCTCGCGCCGAGTTTTTTCAATTTTCCGAGATCCGTTATGCGCTTACGGCACGAGTATTGCATGCTATTTTTTGCACGATGATTATTTATATCAATTTAATTATATTAATTGAGATATTAACTGAAAATATTATAACATTTTTTTAATACATTATTGAAGATAGATGTTTATAATTCAGAAAGTGATTCGCATGTGTTTGTTGTTATGGGAACCGAATATTTGTCCTGTTAAAGTCGCCACAAACTGGGGGCCTTGGTTCCGGTTTCCATAAAGGCTTGTATTATGATGAATTTACTTACGGCACAGTGTGCTTTTTGTAATTTTTACCGCACGGAAATTTGTTTTGTTTCCATAGCAACAAGACTGCGTGCGGGAATGTCAAGTTACGATCCACGGCAACAGTATTCGTAAGTACCACTAATTAGTTAGGCCTATGTCGTGCAGAAAATTTATAAGCAAGTAATATCCCCAGGAAGCATAAGCAAACTGGCAGCATAACTGCTTTTTTTTTTTTTTAGGAATATGTGTTTTGAATTCTACTACATTTGCTATTTAAAGTTGACACAAACGACGTTGTAGCCTACGTACGATTAGGGAAGAGGTGGAGAACATGATCATCGGGTCTCAGTCCAAGCACGAACTGCAAAAAGCAACAAACAAACTGGACAAAAGGGCAAAAGAAAAACTGGAAATCAACGCGCAAAAAACCGCCAAGATGACATTTCGCAACGGAGGTCCAGAAGCAGGGAATGACCGAATTTCAGTGCACGAAATGTGGCTGCCATTTTGTAACGATAACTACTCGTAACAGTAAAGTAAAAAGTAGACAATAAAAAGCATGTGGGATTACGAGGTTGTAGAGCAATTCACTGCTGAGGGGAAAAAAATTGAATTTCACCTATTTCTCAGTACCCAAACCTGTATGTCCCAGAGGCGGACGCAGAATTTTTTCGGGGGGGGGGGGGGATTGAATAGGTAGAAAGAATACTAAAAGAAATTAATTAACTTACATATATAATTAGTTTATAAAACTGGCCATTTAGAGTTCATATATAGCCTTTTTTCAAATTTCGGGGGGGGGGGGATATATCCTCCTATCTCCCCCTGCGTCCGCCACTGGTATGTCCCCCTTAAGTACCAACAATATATAAAAGTAAAGCAGAGTCAATTTCAATTACAAAACAAAGTTGGCATTTAGGAATCTATCCAAACATGTAGGTCTATAGCAAACACAGAACTTACGGAATACAAACACGTACAAGAATGTGCAAAGTGGAAGCAGGCAATTCACATAGGATTCACAGCAATTAACCTCGACATTTAACTGGCGTCAATAAACCGGCGAGTGAAAGCAAGGAGCAATATTTGTTTGCTGCTCACTACCGCGGAATGGCTCAACATCTATTACATTGCTGTCAGCATGCAGAGACGATTCATGGAGAAGAAATATTATCCAACAAATTTCTGCTTATGGGCAAGCCGGAGGCGCAGAGATCGTGCTAGAGATACCAGTCTAAATACCCAAGTTGGCAACAAGTGTTATAGGTTATGGTACCGAATTGACGTTCAGCTTCTTCACGTAATCAGATCCATGATAAATTTTTTACGGAATTTCCGGGGAAAAAGTTAACTTTCATGATTTCCATAATTATTACCCAGGTATTAAAATTGCAGGTGTTTATTAGCATAAGGAAATATGGAATAATATAATGGAGAGCGATCGCATCCCCTGAGCCACAGCGGTGGACCAATGATATGCCCAAAAGAATAACATAACATTGCTCCCGACTTGAATTCTGCTACACTTGGTAGTACCTATACCCTTAGCAACCAGGGAAGGCGGTTGAGGCCAGGTAGGTTCCTTCACCCGCTTGGACCCTCACATTTACAAGGGCAGAAGATTTAGGAGCAACCGTAATTTCCTCCCCATGAGTCACCTAGTCTACTTCAATCAATCAATCTTAGATTTTTGTAATATGTCATTTTATCTTAAAATGTTTGTTATATATCAATTCTACACATAATTACAAGAAAAATGACACCAAACAATGTATAATTTACTTTAATAGGAACATTTCTAACAAATACATAAATAAAAGTTACGAGAAAACTGCTTTCAAGTCCTATGTTCCTATTAAAGTAAATTATACATTGTTTGGTGTCATTTTTCTTGTAATTGTGTGTAGAATTGATATATAACAAACATTTTAAGATAAAATGACATATTACAAAAATCTAAGATTGATTGATTGAAGTAGACTAGGTGACTCATGGGGAGGAAATTACGGTTGGTCCTAAATCTCCTGCCCTTGTAAATGTGAGGGTCTAAGCGGGTGAAGGAACCTACCAGGCCTCAACCGCCTTCCCTGGTTGCTAAGGGTATAATAAACGGGTTGATGGTGGAGGGACAATTCTCTGAATATATGGCACTAGAGCGTAGACTACTAAAATTTCTATGGCCATTTCCTGCATATTTTCTGTACCTTTTTCAGTTTATGTTAGAATAAGGAAATATTCATTACTAGGGACCGGACTTTCATATTCTTATAGGCCTAGCTTAGAATGCACGAATCTGTAACTGTGGGTTTTACATTCTTCTTTTGTCTTGGATAGTGACCAAGGTTCAATTCGGTGTAGTTCTTTGTACTTCATTTGTCCATCGACTGAGCAAGGTATGCTATAGCTATAAATAGAGAGGATTTAAGTTAGATCTTTAGAAACTTAAAAATCCGTCCCTATTCATTATATTAAAATTCCAAGATTTAACACAGCCAGTTTATGAAAAGTGTCTTAATAGGACAATACTATACTGTAATTACTTAATTTGAATCGGCTTTAAAATTCGCATCTTCTTGTTTTAAAACCTAACCTCCAGATTAATTAGTATTTTCCAGTGTTAAATTAATTTTAAACATGTCAGTAATAGAGTCAAGTGTAAACAGTTCATTTCAGCAGTAGGCCTGTCAATAGTACGTAAGTATGTAAGTTAGTATGTAAGTTATATGAAAAGTTATTAATTTCACACTGTTCTAAATAAGATAATCCGGATTCCCTTAAATGTGATTGGTCCATGTAGAATTATTTATTTATTGCTCTATAGTCTATATACAGTAAGGAATGAAATTGACTTTGTGCTCACAAACAGACTAAAGGAGATATCGGACATTCAAATAGTGAACGGGTTGAAGTTTGACACAGACCATAGAATGATACGCTTAAGAATGAAAACGAAGAAGATCAGACACTATTTCAACAAACCTCAAACGATAAAACCTGAACATATTGACCACCAGAAATTCGAGACGGAACTACAAGAGAACCTACAAAAGTCAATCCAACAAGATGAAACTAACACACAGAGAAGGTACACACAGCTACAAGAGGCAATAACACTAGCAGCTCAAAAGTCCAAGATAGAGGGGAAAAGAGGAACAAGAAGGAACAAACTGAAGGAGACCACAAGGAAACTCATAGACGAGAGGGAAGAACTGAAAAGAAATGCAGAAGACAGCGAACAGACGAGGCTAGAATACGCAGAAAAGAACAAACACACAAAACGTGAAATAAGAAGGGACATAAGAGAATACAACACTACTCTGGTTAGAAAGATTATCGAGACAACAAAATCGACAAAGAGGGCAAAAAAAGAACTAACGGAAGGCAAACAATGGATGTTAGGAGTTAGAGACGCCAAGGGAAAAAGAGAAGCTGACAGAGAAGAGATAACTAGACAAGCCACAGAATTTTATAAAGAACTATATTCCAGTACCAGGAACAGAAATATAAGCGACCCAGTGTTCACCCTACCAGACAAGGAGGAGGACAAAGTGCTACCAATCATCAATAGTGAAATCAGAACAGCTATTAAAGAATTGAAAAATGATAAGTGCCCTGGGGAAGACGGCATCCTCAATGAGTACCTAAAAATGGGAGGGGAGGTCATTTTAACAGCAATCAACCAAGTATTCAACCTGATCTTAGAGACAGAGGAAATACCGGAAGAATGGATGAACAGTACTATCATCTTACTACACAAAAAAGGCCCGAGAGACGAGATCAATAACTACAGACCAATAAGCCTCATGTCAAACCTCTACAAAACATTTATGAAAATAATAACCAAGAGAATAACAAGATCACTAGACGAACAACAACCAAGCGAACAAGCAGGGTTCAGGAAAGGATACAGCACAGCTGACCATCTTCAGACGATAAACCAACTTCTAGAAAAAACACAAGAATTCAACATGAAGCTATACATGGGATTCGTGGACTATCATAAGGCTTTCGATTCTGTGGAGCATGAAAGCGTATGGCAGGCAATGAGCAACCAAGGCATACAGAAAACCTATATCAGACTACTTGCAAAAATATACCAGGGCAGCCAGGCGAAAGTACGCACAGAGAGAGATGGGAAGAGATTCGCATTGAACAGAGGAGTCAGACAGGGCGACCCCCTCTCACCGAAGCTGTTCTCAAGTGTGCTAGAACACCAAATCCGGAAACTGGACTGGACAAACAATCATGGCATTCAGATAGATGGAGTCACCCTATCCCATTTAAGGTTTGCAGATGATATCATTCTACTGGCAAAAACAGCACCGGAATTGCAAAGGATGCTAAATGATATAGATAGAATCAGCAGAGAGGCAGGACTGACTATGAACAAATCAAAAACAAAACTGATGACCAATGCAGAGGAAGAACCAATAAAGATCAACAATGAGCCACTAGAATACGTGCAAGAATACATTTACTTGGGACAAAATATATCACTAAAGGACAATATGGCAAAAGAAGTGAAAAGAAGAATCAGTCAGGCTTGGAAGAAATTTTGGAGCATGAAATTTATATTAATGGACAAATTCCAGAAAATAAGCTTGAAGATAGAGGTACTAGAAAAATGTGTAATACCAGTGTTACTATACGGCTGCCAGATTTGGGCACTAACATCAAAACAGAGGAAGACACTACAGATATGCCAACGTAAAATGGAACGAAAAATCTTGTTCATCTCGACAAAAGATAGAATAAGAAATGAAGTGATAAGGAAGAAAACAGGTATGTGCGAGGTAACGCTGAGAGCAGACAGACTGAAATGGCAATGGGGTGGACACGTAGCAAGGATGGACAGCACAAGATGGGCATATAGAGCAACCATGTGGGACCCGAGAGTTGGAAAGCGAAACGTAGGAAGGCAAAGAACCAGGTGGGCAGACGTTTTCAAGAAAGTGGCAGGCGATCAATGGTCGAGGAGAGCACGAGACCGCCAGGAGTGGAAAAAACTCACAAGTGGAATCAGTGAAGTGCGAAAAGAGTAGTGCGAAAGTGATCTATGTAGAAACTGCGAGACGACCTAACACCCTCCTTAGGAATAGCACCCCTAAGGAGCTTCCCTAGCTATCCCTGCACTGCAGGAGGCCTTGGCCCTTAATGGGATGTTACAGGCTAATTTTATTTTATTTTTATTTTATTAGTCTATATACACACGGTGCATGAATAAAACATATTCTATAATTCACCATCAATTAAAAGGTAAAACGGTAAAATGATCCCTCGTGGGGATTCCGGGAGGTTGAGGCTCCCAGATTATTGAGATATCGACATAGGAAGGTAGTAAGGTTGTCAGCTATACGCACCGGCCGCTTTTTACCCCCAGGAATACTCCTGATACTCATTTATTTTAGAGGCTGAGTCGACCCCAGGGCCATAGTGCCACCAGAAGGATTAGGTCAATGGAAAAAGCCCACTGACCTCGTCGGGAATCAAACCCGCGACCTTCCGGTTGTAGTGCAGTGCCTCAACCACTACGCCACGGCGTACCTCACACCAATTAAAGTTCTGTTATTTTATCATGCAGTATTTACAAGTAAATTATTAGTGAATGGGTGACACAAAATCTTGAATTGCTTGGAAACAGCTTTCTATTAAAATAGTTGCAAGATGTGGAGTATATTTGACCTGCGACTTCTCCGCTAGTTAGGATGTAATGAGAAAGCAACAGCAATAACTCATCCATCACTCGCTTTCCTGCTTCCGTGCGTCAATACTTAGCGCCTTACTCGTCAGCTACCTGATATCCATTCATTCTCACTTCATCTCCCACATATATATATATATATATATATATCTCTCTCTCTCTCTCTCTCTCTCTCCCTCTCTTCCTCTCTCTCACCCTCCCCCTCTCTCTCACAGTTAATGACAACGAGTGATTTAAGGGGGGGGGGCATACAGCTTTCGATGAAATTCATGGGTGAGAAATATGTGAATTTCATTATTTTTTTTTTTCTCAGCAATGAATTGCTCTAGAGTCTTGCAATCTGACATACTCTTTATCGACTATTTCTACAATTGCATACTATTTTCAAAATTAATCAAACTTTTACAGTTACGGGTAGTTATCGTTTGAAAATGGCTGCCACGTTTCATGCACTGAATAGCCATTTCCCTGATAACTTCCACAAATATAGATATTTCTGAGTGATTATTTTTTCTTTGTGTTTTTTAATATCATGTGAACAACATAATTTAGGATCTCTGAAATATCTTCAGTATAAGTATTTTTTAAAATAATTTCTTTTGAAATTTTCCTTTTCGTTAAAGTATATAACTTACATTTAAAAATATAAGATAAGGCTGAAAACCTTACCACCTTCATGTGACGAATGTTTAAAATCTGGGAGCCTCATCCTTCTGGAACGCTTAAGGCCTCGAAGGCCTTTATAGGGATACTCTACTTTCATTTACATTTTTATTATTATAATAAAATTATAACATGTTTAGTATTTACTGTAAATAGTTTTATATGTTTGTAATTCCATTTTTTATTAATGTAAATAATTATTTTAGTGTATTTCAGTGTGTTGAACTGAACCGCCCAGAGTACAAGCTTTGCTTTTTCGGATAGCGTTGGAATTTAAGTAAATGTAAAGATTTTATATCGTAAATTGTAGTAATAAAACTATTATTATTGTTGTTATTAAATAAAATTATTATTATTGTTGTTATTGAATTAAATTATTATTATTGTTGTTATAAAATAAAATTATTATTATTGTTATTAAATAAAATTATTATTATTGTTGTTATTAAATAAAATTAGTTCGCTTTAATAATAGATGGATTGGGTAGGTCTACTTTTCCTCTCAAAGATGCAATCAACCTGAAAAGTTCAATAAACTGGAAAGTAGAATGTTTGCAAATTCTCTATGCTTACAAGTTCTTATTCGGCTGTCTCGAGCGATGTCCCACATGTGGTTGTTTGACATTTAAGCGGGTGGTTTCTCCTACTGGTCCAAGATTTCACATTTCCAAATAAATACACTGCACTTCCTTGCATGGATGGAGCATTGTCATGCACTGGCATGTGCCCATTACTCGCATAGAGTGTACTGCAGATGATTGTAATACATAAAAAGAAAATTTCAGTATATCTATTAATTAACAAGAACGTAAATTGAACGTACATGATTACTGAGTAAACGATGAAACTTCAACAGCTAACTTGAAGTATATTTCTTACTATAATAGACAAATAGACAATTAAGCCCGTTAAACGGGCTAGGAAAATAATTTTATCATTAAGAGAATCTAACTATTAAGTGAAAATAATAACCCCTGCACGTAATACACTCACTATGAGTAAATAATAACACAACACTGAGGTTCCGAAACAGAAATGATCGATGCACTCACAACGCTACAACTTAGCAACACCACTATATTGTATGCAATCTGTAGAAACAACGAAAATCGCATTGTATGCAATCCATAACGACACAACACTGAAATCTGCACATAAACAAACTCATGTGTATATAATAACACAACACTGAGGTTCCGAAACAGAAACGATCGATGCGCTCACAACGCTACAATTTAGCAACACCGCCAGTAGAATACATTGTATGCAATCTATACTATCATCGCAAAAGTACACTATATGCAGTACGTATCAAGACTGTGCATAAAGCGAAACAAATAACCTTGATCAAAATTAAAAATTAAATTTTGTCCGAACTGACTGTGCTACTAGCTTGAAATTTGAAATAGGTATAATTATAGGCCTTAGTATAAAAGCAAACAATTTAATGATTACCTACTCAAAAAGAATTAGTTTCCTTATTCCGAATTAATAACATTCATCTTAAAACGGCATGTATAGAAAGCTAGATTATAAATCATACGTTGAGACAGATAGGTTTTAAATTAAAAGTAACGTTGTATTCTACAAAGGAATATTATCCTGGGTGAGAGTTGAACCAGGAATTTTAACTTGGTATTCTCACGCTAAAAGCACTCGATTTTCCAAGCTGAAAACCCGGGTTCGATTCCTGCAGGATAGATTTTCCTGTACACAATATTATACTTTTAAGTGAGAAAAGACTAAAACCTGTCAATAATAAGAGCAGAGGGTTTTTAATTTTACAGTTCTTGGAGACTCTTAGGGTTCCAGGAGGTTGAGGCTCCTAAATGTAAGAAAATCAAAACGTGGTAAAGGTTTGATCCTTTTAACGTCAGGAGGTTGAGGCTCCTACATTCCTGGTTCCTCCAGGAGGTTGAGGTTTCTAGATTTCAGAAAATCAACACATTAAGGTGGTAAGGGTTTGAGCATTTTAACTTCATCCCTAGTAGAATTTCACCTTCTAGCCGACCACTGCGTCATCTAGCATACGCAGATCTCAGGGTCGAGGGGCATGTGTTCAGCATCCCGACTCCCACGGCCGTTATTGGTGACTTTCGTGGCCGGATCCGCTATTTCTTTACCAAGCAGCTCCTAGCTTCTCACTTGGTGTCACGAGGCTGAGTGCACCCCATTCCAGATCTCCCTATCTCAGAATAATCCACGGAGGTATGGGGGATCGAACCCCGAACTGCTGAGCCGTGATCAGCAATGCTAACTTAGACCACGCAGACGGTCGCTATGTGAAGGATTATGTCAACTGAAATATCTCAATAGAGAATAGAATAGAGCCCGCGACTTTCTGGTTTGTAGCACAGTATCTCAACCAACTGCATAGCGGAGTTTTTTCATGGATTTAACAAAAGGACTTAAATGGTGTCGCTGTAATAATAGGCGTTACAAAGAAGATGTAATACGCCACTGATGTGAATGCTAAATGAGCGTAATGTTAATGCAGCAAGGGTCAGAAGAGTGAAGGTCATTAGACTTTCTCTGCTCTCTCTACTTTCACATGCATATCGCACCTCATCTGACATCACTAAATTGTTCACAATTTGTATAAAACTGAATCGCTCGGAGCTAAGAACCATTCAATGAATTGTCAGATATTGCTTCGTGACGGCCGGGCCAGAGGACACCCGGAAATCAAGTGTCTTAAATTCATGGGAATTGCACTCATAAAAATTATAATACAGCCCATATATTTTTTACAAGGTTACAATCATAGGCGTACCGGGGGGGGGTTTGGGGGTTTGAACCGCCCCCATTGATTAAAAAAAGGAAAATTGTATAATTTGTTTAAGTCTGCCCATAAATTACTTAATACAAGTATAAAGCGTGGGAAGCTTAATACTCGTTATTTTGCGTCTTAATTTTTAAAATTTTCCGGGGGGGACCCCCGGAAGCTTAAAACTCGTTATTTAGTATCTTAATTTTTTTAATTTTCCGGGGGAGGACCCCCGGACCCCCTCTCCCTGGAGGGTATTCCATACCCCCCAGACCCCGCGGATGTTATAACCCCCCCATATGGTCGGCCTGGTTACGCCTATGGTTACAATAAGTCCTCTACAACTAACGCCTCTGATAAATGGCTTAAACGAAATGAGCGAGGAGATAATATTGAGAACTAACACACGGGAGATCGCGAGTCGGGCTCATCTGAATGGAGATGTCGGGGTTATCCCCACTAGAAAAGACAAATACCGGAATGGGATTTTTGTTCGACCATACTTTAATATGCTTATATGTGATGTAACAGTATCGTAACGAAATTCTGAACATGGTGCGGATGGGATGAAGATGATAATGACGGCTAGAAGACCGCAAGAGCCTAAAATTTCACAACATTCATCTCACAGGTGAAGAAAAACCCCATCTAGGTAATTTGTCCCGACAAGGAATCGAACCCGGGCCCGCTGGTTGAGAGAGAGAGAAAAAAAAAACAGGTTGGGGTGCCTTCTTGTAAATCTCAACAATAAACGTGTTTATCGTCACTTTGTGTTTCCTATTGTGAGAGCGTTCCAAAATGTTCAAAACAATTGAATTGGTTGAATTCTGGCCCAGGAATGCTACAATCAACAAAGACTTCTTTTATGTGAGATACTACGAAAGTTCCGTCGTGCAATTAATACAGAACAAAAGGCGTGGAATGATCTCGCGTAGAATCCATTTGGTTCATGATAATGCCCTGCTACACACAGCCAAACAGACTCAAGATCTGAACGCATAATTCTGTTGGGAACAATTCTACCATCCTCCCTACAGTCCGTACTTGGCACCAAGCTATTTTCATCTGTTTCTTCATCTGAATAAATTCCTTGGTGGAAAACATTTCAACGACGATGTTGTGATACATGACGTGCAGACTTGGCTTTCAACACAGGCGGCATCATTCTTTGACGAAGGCATACAACTGGTTTCCCGTTACGACAAGTGCCTGAATAACGGCGGTGACTATGCGGAGAAGTAGTGGAAGGTGTAAGGTAATGAATGATAATAAAGTACCTACTTGAAAATAATGTTCTGTTATTTTGTTTTTAAATTATCGGTACTTACTTGAAAAACACGTCTTGTGTGTCGTTCACTCTAGGCCTACTACAGATCGTTGTGTCTACAGTCTGGCCGTTCCAAGAAGGGAACCTCAAGTAAACAAAAACCAGTATATCTATCTCACTCTAACATATTACTCGTATGAATTAAGAGTGAGACAGACATACTGGTTTTTGTTTACTTCAGGTTTCCTTCTTAGCTCGTCTCAGGTATAGAGTCTGAGATTTCAGGTCAGTTAACTATCATCAAGCCTAAATAAAAATCTTCAGGGGAAGCTGTTGTGTTTTAGTTTAACACTTTCGTTACCGATACTGTACCGACTCTATAGGACCGTTAGAATAACAGCAAATAGCTCTGCCATAAAAAGTATGTATTTCTAAATATAGCCTAACTTGAGTCATGGACAGATTACAGCGTTATTTACTATACAGTACCTGACCGGCACTATTACATCACTGAGTATGAGGCATGAAATGGGAAGACGATTCAAGCATAATATACCGCAATTCATTGTCTTTTTTAACATCAAACTCACCGTTACAGATGCCATCTTGGTGATGTAAATAATGAAGTTCAAGTGCTTGCATAATAAATTGTGTTTTCACTTTCCACTTAACCACTTAACTTATGCAAGAAACCACGAAACGCGCGGGACCTTCGCACGATACCGCAATTGTTTACAATGTCGCTCGCTGTGCAGAGGGCAGCCCGGGTCAAACCAAAACAAATGAGCATCTACTTGCAAGACTGTAAGTCGACCGAGGCCAATGAAACCCCGGAAAAATGCAAACAAAGGCGTATTAAGGGTTCACTGTCCATGGACGATTTATCACTTTAATCGTGTTCTATTCTTAACTGTACAGTCATTTCCATTAACTTTATCAAAATTTGAAAACTACGAGTACTATGCAAAATTAATATGTTCATAGTTAAATAAGCAACATAAGGTGGCAATTTAAAAAAGGGATAAAGATTCTTATTTTAAATATAAAAAATGGTTAATGAAGTATAAAAATTGATAAAGATGCTTGTTTTAAATATAAAAAATCCAAACTTACTTACAAAAAAATTATTGTATGCCTAAGAATTCAAATCGTTAATATGTTGTTAATAAAATAAAATTAAAAAATTACAATAAGACAAAAAAAGAAAGGAAAAGAAGTAAATAGAAAAGATTTAGAGAAATAACAGGATTAGGAAGTAGGAATTTGCAGAAATAAGGCAGGCAAGCAGAAATAAAGAAGGGGGAAAAAATAACGAAAACTTACAACAGAAATATCTATAAAAATACGAAGATTTGAAAAGAATATAAACAAGACATCAAGAAAGAAAGAAAGAAAGAAAGCACAAAGGACATACGAGGAGAGATTCTTTAAATTACGAAAAAAGAAATAAAATTACGAATGAAAGAAAGAAAAGGAGTTGATGGAAGGAAAAAGGAATAAAAAAGGAATAAAAGAGAGAATGAACAGAAGAAATATGAACAGAAGAAATAAGAGCAGAAAGAGGAAGAAGGCAAGGTAAAAAGAGAGGAAGTCAAAAAGTAAAGAATAAAAAGAAAGCTGAAGAAAAAGAAAGAAGAAAATATAGTTAGAGAGAAGAGGAAGATGAGAGAAAGACGGAAAGAAAAGCAGACAAAGAAGGCAAGGGAAAAATAAAAAGGAAGAAAGGGTATTGGAAAGATAAATAAATAAATAACTACAGACATGGAGAAAACTAAAAAAGAACTAAGAAAAGAAATCAAGAAAAAATGAAAGAAATGCAGAATTAACAAGGGATACAAATTGTAAAAAAATTAATGTGATAATTAATCAGCTCCATGGTCCAGTGATTAACAGATTGAAGCTGACTTGGGCACATTAACTTCATGTTCTCCAATTCTGCCATCTATGTCCCTCTATGGCATGTAGTACCAGTATTACACTACCTTAGTATTAGTTCGGTTTAAGATTTGGAAATAGCCTATTAGATATGGAAGTATCAGCATTAAGTCAGTTTATAGTCACACAAGAAAGGACTTATAATTAAACACATAAAGGTGAAAATCATTTTGAAGAATAATTCAATGAAAACTATCATTCCTTTTTACTCCTAAGAGCCAATAAAAAATTTTATTTTAGTGTCTTGTGAAATATTTCTTGCATTTTCTCTTTTATCCTACCATTTCATTTCGTTTCTAGAAATGTTTTCTTTTGTTTCAGGTTAGCCATGAAGATTCCAGGTTTAATAATCTTATTGGTGAGTAAAGATATTAAGAAATAAGTTCAGAAGTACATCATATCAAAAGGAGAATCATTAGAACATATTATTCACAATGTTAAAATATCCAATTTCATGTAGCCTACCTTTCCTTACTTCTTCATGTTTAATGAAAGTGATGGACCATGTAATGCCATTTGACTGAATTGTCTACATATATAAAGGTGAGGAGATATCACATTAAATTAAGGGGGTTGAAGGGGCTTGCTCCCTCAAATAATGAGGAAGAAACAATATTTTAGAATGAAATTCTTGTAAAGTTATGTGATGTAATTGGTCATAATTGAAGTCTGTGACATCTATGGACCGAATTGTGAACTACTGTATGCACACTGTTAAGTTATATTTTGTAATTCGTTTCTTAGCTCAGTAGATAGAGCATTGGACAGGTAATCAAAGGGTTCATGGATCAAATCCTGTCCTATGAAAGTAAGTTTAAGTGTCAATGCAGTATCTGTAATGTAATTGGTTGTGGAAAACTAGAAAAAAATAGATGCTCAGAAGAAAGATGAAGTCAGAAGTAAATGAGAAGATATAAGAATAAGTTAGATGAGATGAAGGAGAAAATGAGGATTCATTCTCAAGACTATTTTTGAAGTTAGTGACATCATCTGTCAGGGATATCGTAAACTTGATCACATTCTACAAATTTACCAATTACTCTATATTCCACATGTGTATTTGTTGAGTTTATTATAACTTTATGTGATTTGTCTCTTTTGTCATAAAAATCATGCTAATACCCTCATAATTTTTATATTTGTAGTCCCTTTAAATCTTGTAATATACAAGTAATAATATTTCCTTGGTTATCTGTGCTTCTTCTTAGTTTTCGTACATTAATAACTATTGAGGTTGTAGGAAAGAATATCTGGAATGACATGGTTCCTGAGTATACTTCAGTTTTAAAGTGTCTACATGTAGCACTGGGATTTGATTTCTGTAAGTTTTCCTCTAATGATATAACATATGGTAATATTTCTTTATGGTTTCTACATATTGCCTTAGCAAGATTTTTTAATGTCATTCTAGTTTATTTCTTGAGATAATAGATGTTGTCTTTCATGGCATGCATATTGGTCCTCATAATTCATTTCAGTGAGAAAATTTTGGTATGTATAATGTTATATTGGTGTTAATAAGGAAAATAAATATAAATTTCAACTCCCCAGCAATTTTATGACTAAAACTAACTTACTGATTTTAATTAAAATATAATTGCCATTTTAAAAAATAATACCACCATTCAAGATAGATATATAAGCATTCAGGCTTAGCTCAGTTGGTAGAGCATTGGCACGAATAGGCAAAGGTCCTGAAGTCCCAGTGTCGGAGGAATTTTTCTTCTATAATATTCTCAATACCACCATTATTTGTTAGGGTTTTTAGAATTTCTACCTAGCATGGTGAAGTGTAATCCCATTTGTCCAGGTAGCTATGTTATCCTAATGAGATGAAATGGGAGGTGATTTATGAATATGTACAGGGAGACCCAATGAACTATGAACCAGCTGCACGGTGTTTTTCCACTGGGCATGTGGACAAGTGTTTCCCACTGCTGATGCAATCAAGATCACACTACTGATGCTGGCTTTGCTAAACTCTGCAGTATTGCGTTTTGACCGTGATTTGGTATAGTTTAGTGTGAGTTGGTGCAGTGCAGTGGTTACTTTTTATTTATTATGTTCTGTATTTAGTCAAAATTAAGGATCAGTATATGTTCACTATTGCAGAGCATGTACTTATGTACTAGTATGATTCGTATGTGTTAATGGAGTCAGTTCATCAAGTGCAAATAACTATCTGCAGAACAATTCCCAGGTTTAAATGTTCCAGGCCGTAAACAATCTATAATCATTATAATAAATTTCAAGCCACTCAGTCTAAGAAACCTAACAAACAGCACAGGGTTCCTACTGAAGAAACATTAGACGACACTGGTCATCATTTGGAGACTTTTCCCCCAAAATTGCTTAGGCCTATTTCACAACAGGCAGGCATTGTGCAAACCCACACACTCTGGAAGAATTAAAACTAAATATCCACCAGGAAATTTCAAGCATTTTGCAATGTGAATTACAGTGAGTGATGGACAGTTTCTTAAAAAGGTACCAAAAATGTTCGGACAATGAGGTTGGCCAGTTTCAGTGCCTACTTTCATAACATTGGTAAGTTTAGTGTTTAGACCTGGAAGACCTTGTTGTATGGTTGCATCAGTGCATGATAGCTAGAGACGACAATCCAAACCGGAAAAAACTAATGCAGCCTGTTCATAGTTCATTGGGTCTCCCTGTGGATACCAGGGAAGTCCTTAAACTTAATTATTTAATTAATCTTTGATGTCTAGGGGAACCTATCTGTAGAAGATAAAATTCCCCTGATGGACTGGGAATCAAACCCAGAACCTGATGATTAGTACAGTATGCAGAAACATAATCACTAAATTACAAGTCTAGTCATGTCACTTGTTCCTTATTTTCACTATAAATATATTGTATCTAACAGATATAATAAAAATATTTGCATTAAATTAATGATGATTATTGCCTTACCTGATTATATCTCTAGGGGCTGACAAGGTTCGGAACATCTGAAGATGAGCGACATGCACTGTTTGTACACACAGGGTCACTAGATCCTTTGGATCCCATTTCAGATTACTCAGAAGATCTTGATGATGCTGAAAGTAAGTAAAGGAACGAGAATTAACTCTTATTCATATTATAAACACTGTCAAAAGATATGGTAATTGAAGACATGCCCGGAAAAATGGGTTAACCCTCAAAATTTAATTTCCGAGATAAGAGCCACTATTTTTATTGTTTTGGCGTTTAATAAATAAAAAATTGTTATAATATACAATATGTTTGAACCTTATGTTTACAGAAATTAACAAAAATAACCTTAATTTTTTACTACTTCATTCATACATGAAACACTATTTCTCTCCATTTTACAAAAAAGTATTGGTTAATCCATGGGCACGTCTTTGTTCTCATAAATAAACAAATAAACAGATTGTTGATTATTAATAGCCCAGCTGGCTAATGAGGATTAATGAAATGTGACTAATGACAATAGTGGTGAATATGCAATATGCAGTTCAGAAGGAAATTAAGCCAAGGTTTATGCAAACCCGTACTATATAAATGTCGAGGTACCAGTGTACATTATAAATTCATCTTTTTCTGCTGCTTACTCAGAAAAGTTGTATTGCTGGTGAAGAAATATGCAGAACAACCTACAATTTTGCATACAATACAGATAATAGTATAATGAGACTTCATGCACTGGCAAAAGGCATTGCCACCTTGCAAAATAATTTTAAATTATGTGACACCAAAGGAATTCTTTCTGGGTTGGATAATGTCAGGGGAATATTTTGGCATAAACGGACTAGTTAGCTGCGTAGGGCAACAGATTTGAAAGAGCTGGAATTATTAAGTTAATGTAATTATTTATTGCAATTATGATGGAATTAGTATATTTTTCTAAGCTGTCAAGCTGTCAAATTTACTAACTTAATATGCATTTTTCTTTATATAATAATTTTTACTTATTTATTCCAATTATATTTCTTTCTCTCCTTTCTTTCATAACATTATAAGAGTAAAATAAGAATACAACGTAATATGTGCCATTAAATCACTAATATTGCAAAATTTAATCTTATTTTCATGCATGTCACATGCCACAAAACTGGGTCTGTTCACATGTATAAATAAATGGATAGAACATGGTACACAGCAGTGGTGTAGCTTGACATTGTGTAAACTATGTTTTAAAAAGTAAATTATAATGATTGTTTAAACAACACACGAATTCTCACATATTAATAGCGTTTTAAATACCGGGAATGTTTGCACATGTATTCGATTTCATATAGGCATTTCATATAGGACCTCAAACATCTTGTATGCTGATGAGAACTAGTAATGCCCTTCCTGAATAGCTGGTGCCTTTTCATCACCCATAACTTAATGTCATGTATGTCATGCATTCTGTAGGGAAATGCCAAAAATTGGGTTAAGTCCCTACTGAACCTGTCAATCTAATGTTTGCTAACTTATCAACAGTTAATTTCCAGACTCCCTCATATCCTGTGGCCCATACAAGTTTAACAGGAAGGTCTTTAGAAATGTAGCTGAGTGCTTTGTGATGCTCCATCATTGATTTGAATGTCATCTTCACTGCAGACAGTGCTTTCAGGGCTGTTTGACTGTCTGAACAGATATATACATTCTTGTTACATTCCGGTAGTCTCCGCATCTTGTTTTTGAAAGCCAATTTAGCATACCCTGCATTATTACAAAACCCATTGTTGAAACAAAATATAATATAAACAATGACATTTATAATAGTAGATAAAACAATCTTTTTACAACACAACGTTTCAACCTGCCCTCCAGGACTTTCTCAAGTGTACTGAATTGAATAAATCGTAAACATCCTGTTGTAAAAAGATTGTTTTAACCACTATTATAAATATCATTGTTTATATTATATTTTGTTTTAATAAAAGTATAGTGGAAAGAATAGGACCATAAATTATTTCCATTGTTGAAATAATGAAAATATGTAACAAGTAGGAAATGATGGTGTTGTATAATAATAAATGTATAAAAGAGGGAGAGAGAGGCAGAGTAGGCCTACAAGAGAGTAAGTGGAAAGTTGCATAGCAGACCAATTGGTAGTCTATATAAATCAAACAATAAGCCTACTACAATACAATTTTGTAATATGAGAAAATCATAAGTATATGGAAAAATTAAAAAAAAAAAATATTTAAATTATAGATTTTTGTCAAAATTATTCAAATATGTAAAATATCCAACTAAAATTGCTCTTACTAAATTATTTATCAATCACAATGCAAAGATGTACAAGTATTTCTTAATTATGATAAATAAATAAATAAATACATACATTTTCATGAAAATCCTCAGTCTAGTGATAACACAAAAATATGTGCTTCCAGGCAGGCAGATACGACAGACAGAATACACTGTGCGGTCAATACTGGAATGGCTTCAGGGAAGGTATACACAGCCATCTAAGAAAGGTAAGTCTTGCAAAGTCATAAGTTTGGGGGGTTTGTGTTTGTTTAATCTCATTTCACAACTCTTCTTAACACAAGAACAACAAAATTCAAAATAATAAACCCGTGCACTTCCCTCTTTTTCACAAAAGCCAAGAAAACTGGAAATTAGCTAAGAAATTAAGTAGGCTACATCCTTATACACATAGACCACCTGCATGGTCTTATGATAGTAGTCACTGGCTATGGATCTGCAGGTTTGGGTTCGATTCCGGGTAGGCCTACTTCTTCTGATTTTTCTGAGGATTCCAGAAAATGAAGACCTTCACTGTTGTAACGTTCATTAATATAGTGTGCAATACACTGGCCAATCACAATCCCAAAAAAGTGGGACATTTGAGCATCCCCAATAAAACTTTCAGGACAGCGGGACATTTTCCAAAAAACGAGACTGTCCTGGGAAAACAAGACTAGCCTAGACCTTTCAATACTCCTGTATCATCCTCTTCTTCTTGCGATTCATCTTTTCACAGATAATTTTCAAAATTTATACAGAACGAAAACATTGTATTTAATTCTACTTTGATGGATGAGGTATTTTACATTAATTTAAGCTTCAAAGTTGACCATAATTCTCTTATTATTTGTTTCATTGCTATGAATTGTTCATTGAATGAATTACCAGTACCTGTGGGGCTTTGGATCAAAATATGAAAACGGAACATTCTGTAGGACTTTAAAATATAACATTTTAACTCAATATTTTAGTCAAAATATCTATTAAAACTCAATAGTAAGCAAATTAATCAAACTGGAGTGAAAAAATCTATTGATTGATTCCTCACTTGTATGTAGGCTATTTACCAAGTATTAACAGTGAAAAGTGTAAAATGATTACAGCAATAATATATAGTATATGGTAGGAGTATAGTAGTTAGAAAACATTGTATATTAAAAAAAATATGAGTGCAAGTAATTGTAATGTTTAATTTTTCAGTCCAGAGGAGTTCTAATCGTCAGGAGGCATCACCATCTCAACCAGATAGACAATATTTACCTGTCCCTGAACAACCAATACCTGAACAGCCAATAACAGATCGACCACGGCCATTCCAACCAAACCCCACAATACCTCCTACTTCACCACCTGAGACACCTAGTGCAACATATATTCCAGCCCAACCTTCTGGACCACCTCTTCAGCCTGGATATCCATCACAACAGCCACCTCAGAATGGTTACCCATCACAAAATCAGAATGGTTACCCATCTCAACAGCCTTCTCAAAACGGTTACCCTTCCCAACAACCTTCCCAAAATGGATACCCATCCCAACAGCCTTCCCAAAATGGTTACCCAACTCAACAACCTTCCCAAAATGGTTACCCATCCCAACAACCTTCCCAAAATGGTTACCCAACTCAGCAGCCAAATCAAAATCAAAATGGCTATCCATCCCAAAATCAAAATGGTTACCCATCGCAAAATCAGAATGGTTATCCATCACAAAATGGTTATCCACAACCTGACCGACCACAACCACCTTTCCCCAGTCCACAACCGGGAGTAAATCTCCCACCATCAACACTCCTACCTCCTGGAGACGGCCCATATACAAGACCACCTTCTCCACAGCCTCCATTTTCCACCCCCACAGGAAATTATCCTTCAACTCCAGAAACATTTCCCCCTGGTCCTGGCCCATATCCTGGATCTACGCCTGGTCCTTATCCAGAATCCACTCCTGGAAATTATCCTGGGACTACACCTGGATCATATCCTGGATCTACACCAGAAACATATCCTGGATCTACACCTGGGACAACACCTGAAAGTATTCCAGGATCCTCTCCAGGATCTGGTACCACTGGTGGTGGAGATGAGCAGGTTGTAATAGGAACAGGGCCTAACGAAGTTGATGGGGAAAATCATCCTCCACATATCCATGAGATTCATGTTCAGTGCGCTAAAGACATGATGACTATTGACCTGGAATTTAATAGACCTTTTGATGGTCTCATATATTCTAAGGTGAGTATGGTAAAATTACTATAAATATGTAAGTTTCTCTCTAGTTAATACACTTGCCTGTCGTACAAACACAACTGAAATGCTTCAACAAGATATTTTGGAAATAAAAATCAACTGTGAAAGAGAAGGAAAATGCAGTGATTGATTCTATGTAAAAGTTTTACATTGTTTTACGGGGTACCTTACATGTACAAGAATAGACTGTCTGTGGAATAAATTACAGTAACTTATGCTCCATTACTTCTTTAACCTTTCTGTGGCTGTATGGTTGTTCGTAACAAAGCGGCAGTGGGGTATGTCAGGTATCCCATGCATTTTCATTTGTAATTGCCACTTCATAATCATTTTTATTACCTTAATACGTAATATTGATAAATAAAATCAGGTTTAACCTGATAAAACAAAGTGCCAGTTGGAATTAATAGGCATATTTAAGAAACAATTGAGGTTTAGACCACAGTTTCTTGAGAAAGCTTGATAAACATATTATGTGAAAGAATAAGTGAGATAACTAGAATATTAACAGAACGAATTTACAATAAATTCTTCAAGTTTACAATGTCCCTTTATTTTTACCAAAACATTCAAAGGCATATAAACATGCACTAACTTGTCATCAGTTCCCAGCAGCATATTGAGTTCCATCAATTGATGCATATTTGCTACTTAAAAAGCATGTGACTGTTAATTGGTTGTTACTCTGGTAATGGTCAACCTATTTGGTCCAAAATAAATGGTCCAATGTTTGACTAGAAATCTATAGGCCTGAGTTTGATCCTTAGTGCCTAAATTTTTTTAATGGGGACATTTAAAACGTTTTAAATTAAGCCTCTTAAGGCCAATTGAGGAGCTACTTATTTAAAGAGACAAAAAAGAAAGAAAAAATACTTCAGTAACGGCTGTGGGATACCCCGCATGCTCCCTTAATTCTGCCTTCTACCAATGAAGTTGAAAGATAGAGGTAGACAACAAAGCGGTTGATGGTAGGCCCTGTTCCTCCATGGAATGTAACCTCAAGTATATTAGCTTATTTTTATTTAAATAAAACATAGTTAAAATAGTACTACTCAGAGTTTGTAATAACATTCTTTGTTATGAAGTTTAGAATGATATTTCATGTTTAATTTTATACTGTAGAGTTAATGACTATTTTCTTTGTCATTTCAGGGCTTCTATAAAGATGAAGCATGTCGCTATGTGAATCAGAACAGTGGACAAACTAAATTCTCTTTCACAGTGCGCCTAAACTCATGTGGTACACAGTTCATTGATCAGTTCAAGGAAGGAGGACAAGCATACCTTGAAAATGTTCTAGTAATACAGAATGAACCTGGCATTCAGGAGGTAAGTAATATGTATAATTAAAAAATTAATATTTTTTTTTTTCCCAAAGCAATAGAGTAGGTTTTCATATTCAGTGCCTCACCATGTGAATACAGCATTCCTATATAACGGGTCTTCCAATAGGGACTTCCGAACTTTGACAGTTTGTAGCGGTCATATTTCTGAAGCTACAACTGTCAAATTGGCTGTCATTTATTCAGTCTCTTTTGCCAAATCACCATGCACGGATATAGCGTTCAACAACACGTGCAAATGATAATTTTTTTTTTTTATCAAAATGGATGTTCTGTTCGGGCAACGTTCCGCGCGCTTCGCCCATTTTACGGTCGCCATAATCGGCCCATTTCTGGATGAATGGGTACATCAACAAAAAAAATGTCGAATTTGGGACGATGCCAGTCCACATGAGATCCAAGAGTGTCCAATGCATCCCAAAAAAGTCACTGTTTGGTGTGGATTTTGGGCTGGTGGCCTCATCGGTCCATATTTCTTTCATAAAGTCGTTGGCCAGGCTATCACCGCCAACAGCAAGCGCTATAGGTCGATGATTAACAATTTCTTTTGGCCTAAATTGGATGATATGGACACCAACGAGATGTGCTTTCAACAGAACGGCGCTACGTGCCACACGGCTCATGCCATAATGGACATTCTGCACGAGCGATTTGAGGGCATGGTCATCTCACGTGGAGGTGATGTGAACTGACCACCGAGATAGTGCGATTTGACCCCGTTAGACTTTTTCTTATGGGGTTTTCTTAAGTCGCAGGCCTATGCGAATAAGCCATAAACCACAGTGGCTCTCAAAGACAACGTAACTCATGCCATCGGTCAAATTCAGCCTGATTTATGCGCCAGAGTCATGGAAAATTGGACATTTCGGTTGCGCGCCCTCCAGCGAAGCCGCTGCAGACATTTGCAGGATGTTATATTCCATACATAATGGCATCGATAGGCCTTTCAAACGAATAAAAAATTTTGATGATATCTCACACATACTTTGTTTTATTTAAATTTAAAGATAGGAAGCGCTTATTGAAAGACCCTTTATATTGCTGAAATCAATGAACTCATTCTCCTTTCCAGTGTCAGTATTAAAGCATTGATGTTTAAATGTTTTCACCTGCCTTGGGTGCCGTTGGAACCGGCGACTTACTGTTTCAATTATTTTATGTATTATTTGCATTGCTTACCGTAACTTACTATATAAACATGTTATATCAGCTCTTTTTCATCATTGAGTTTAAAGATTTTGCTATAGAATAAATAGAAACGTAGTAATATAAACAGTGGAACATACTGAATCAATAAAATGAAATGTTGCATGCATTTCTTGTACATTTCTTGTATGTATGTTTGGGGCATATATAATTATGGGAGTTGGGCTGTCTCGAATACCTCAGTATAAATAGCAACCAGTTACTTTATTATAAGAAATATTTAAAATTTTTCATAAAATAATTCTGAAAATATATTAGTCCAAAATTGGTTACAAAACTATGGACAATTTTGAATTACATTACCTTGGATAACAACATTTGGAACTATTACATGTACCGGTATGTGTCCACCTTAACCATATTTAAAATAACATATTCAATTACAAGAGTTATTATGGTAGTTCATGTTTCGGCATTACACAGCTCTTTTTATATTAGATTTTTATCTCCTCTATAAATAATAGTAATTGTTACATTTCCTAGAAAAGGTAAAATTCTCATCCTTGTGTTTTTCCCTTCAAGAACAATGATGAAGAATTAAACATTACAGAATAATCTTGTTAGCATTTAGTAACCCAATGAAATGACTTCTCACAACAAATATTACATAACTAATGCAGCATCCCACCATTTCACTGCAGGTAATTAATTCAGTAAGTTGCTCAACAGCAAAAGTTCAATTAACCTCAAGGCTTAGTGAGTTTTTATGCAGTGCACTTATCTATCAAGTAGGCTATGTTCAAGTACACATGTCAAGGATACTTGCATTATTTTCTCTGACATTTTTTCCTACCATTTGTGATTCAAAATATTTATAAAACATTATCTCTTCCCATTTAAGTTATTTCTGCACTGAAATCTTATAAATTGGTTCTAATAAAAATATGTTATCAGAAAAGCATAATTTTTAAACTCATTTATGCATATAATCTCACTATTTCTCATATTTAGAAAAAAAGTTCAACATCAAAAAATTAAGCAGGTCCAAGGAATTATTTTTTAGTTATCTGATGCCCTACATGTTGAAATATTACTATCCATATCTTGCTATTTCAATATTTTATTTTACTAAACAATATTTTTTACAATTATATCTATCAGTCTGTATGTCCATTTGTCCTTTCATCTACTTGTAACTTCTTGACTTCAGTTTCAATTTTGAAAATAATAAGAGTGCTTTTGATTAAATTTGTACTCCTTTGAGCATTGAAGCCATATCAGGAGTGCAAGTTCTGTGTATACCAGCAGCCATGAAACTATTGATACTCAACTATTTTCTATTGTTGGTGTGTTTTATGGCATCAGTTAAAAATAAACTGTTATTACGATAGAAATGATATACGAGAAGCTTGGTTCCCAAAGGTACCAGTATCTTATCCATTTTCAACTAACTTCAATGTTTTTATATATTCACATAACACAAGTAACTGATTCTATTTTTGTCTTTATTTCAAGGGATAAAATACTACATCCAATGAAAATCAACAGTTTAAAATGTAACTTTTTCTAAAACATATCCACCAAAGTAGTTATTTAAAAAAATTACATACTTCCAGTTTTGTATCATAATGTAGCCTACTATATCAAGGATTTCAGCATTGGATATTATTTAGGTCAAAGTAACCGTATATTTTTTTTTTTACAGAGTTAACAGAATTTTCAATATAAAGAAATTTTAAGCATTAGTGAATCAATTACCAACTCTGATTATCATTGCTCCATTTTGATTTGTCTATTTTTGTTAAAAGTAATGCAATAAGAACATTGGCTGTTTGGTATTTGCAGCAATTTCTCTTATTTTCATATGGGCCTAATACAAGTGGGTTTAGTGGAAGTTTTATACAAAGACCCTCCCCTTTCTCTGACAGAATACAGTGAATCCTGCCTCTTATATAACATCCACAAGTCCACACCTCCTCTTTGAGCCGAAAATACGAAGGTATTTGATGCTCAAACTTATGGCTCTTGAGTCAATCACTGCTCTGGTTGACTGGTTGGTATAACGTTTCAGAAGTACAGCTGCAGTAGTTTTAACATGATATCAGGTGAACAAGATGAATTATATTATAATTGGGACTTCTGTAGTGAAACATCCCCAGAATGCTCAAAGAGAAGGAGACGAAATCCTGCTGAATGGAAGAACATCAATAAAAAGGCAAAATGGGAAGCCAAAAATAAAGATTACAGAATAACTTTCAGTCATCTCGATACTTCACGATACTTTCAATAGAAAATTCTGGAACTTGGGCTATGCTCCAGATAAAATTAAGTTTATCCAGAGAAATCTTAATGTCAGTACCATCAAAAAGCGATGTGTGAATGACGATCAGCTCAGAGACTGAAAACATAGAGCACAACATTCTTCTTGCAGGGCATCGTTGGACCTATTCAAGTATGTAAAGTTTCCTTCATGAGCATGCTTTCAGTGAATTGTAGGAAGATTGAACAGATTACTGAACCAGATGAAGAAAAAGAGGAGGCTCTAGAGTGAAAATACAGAATTGTGGCACATATTAAAAACTTCTAAAGAGAACTTTTAAAGTGAAAGAGAAGCATTATGGACAAAATAATAGCACGAGAAGATTCTACTTATCCCCCAATCTGACTTATTAAGAAAATGTGGGAACTGTATAAAGCAAACTACAATGATGCTGGTTGTAAATATGGAATATATTGGCATGTTTTTACACATAGTTCAATCAAGGATTTGGTTCTAAAAAGGCAGACATTTGTAATGAAGGTGTGGAACCGAAAACTGAAAGACTAGCAAACAATTAAGAACAGAAAAAAGATTTGATTGTCAAGGACTTAATTCAAAAAAAGTGAGTGCTTTCTTTAAAGAGATGAACCTTTGACCAACATAAAGTGTCACTATCATGTTTGGTCTGATGCAAAACCAACAACTTCCTAAATGTGAAATTGAAGAGGCATACCATTTCCGTCAGATGTGGGAATACACATTTGCTGTTGTGATAGCCTACATGATGAAAATTCAATGTTAAGTAAGGGGAATAAATGTTACCTGAATGAACTAAACAGAAAAAATGAATAAACATTTTTTGCCCAAAATGAAAAAGCAGCATATTTGAGATAACTTGGACAACATGTTTTGCAATATTTATTTTAACCATCCATTTGCTCTTTCTCTAGGTATGGGATATGATTCGTAAAGTGCGCTGCCTCTGGGAAGGCAACATCAAGGAGTCACTATCAGTGTCATTGAATATAGGCATGCTGAGTTCTGAGATAAACACATTTAGTGGTGATACAGCTGTTGCCACTCTTGATATACAGATGGGTCGCGGTCCATTTGCACCCCAAGCAAATGGCTTAGTCAAGATTGGTGAAACTATGACCCTGGTAGTTTCTGTTGAAGGAGATCCTGGTTTTGATATTCAGGTGAGTTGTTTAAGCATATATATTCACCCTTACAATCTTCGGCTGCAGTAAGTTTGTTTCAAACAGTGTCTTATCTTAAGCTACAGGCTAAAAATTTTATTTTATTTTTTAAAGTAGCAACTACGTATTTAAATCTATTGATGAAAATTACAAAATGAAGGATATAGTGTTAATAGTGCTAGCAGAATTTTATTAGCAGTAGCTAGGCCCATATTTTTGTTTAAATGGCTTTATTAAGATCTACTGAAATTGCATATTGCACATTATGTTCTTTGATAATTTAAGAACATTATTAAGATCCTGAAACTAAACATTGTGACTTGTTTATTTATTTTATTTGAATGAATGAATGAATGAATGAATGAATGAAATTAGCCGTGAGTACATCCCATAAGGGCCATGGCCTCCTGCCTATGCAGGGAATAGCTCAGTAAACTTAACTCCTTAAGTGAGCAAGTCCTAAGGAGTGATTTTTGACACTGTCACACTTTCACTAGCCTCTGATGTGTAGTCATGGGTGACCCAGTAGTTTCCAACTTTCCCTGTCTTTTGCCACTCGTGACCACTGACCTCCTGCTACCATTTTGAACTGGTCAGCCCATCTGGTTCGTTGTCGTCCTACATGTCTCCATCCTGATCGTGGATCCCACATGGTCATTCGATGTGTCCATCTACGTTGATCCATCCGTGCCACATGTCCCCCCCATTTCCATTTCTGGGTTAGTGCTTTTGTAACCACATCACACATGCCTGTTCTTCTACGTATCTCTTCATTTCTGATCTTATCTCTCAAAGATACTTGAAGGATTTTTCTCTCCATCCGTCGTTGGCAGGTCTGGAGTGCCTGTTTTTGCTTTCCATTCAGAGACCATGTTTGGCAGCCATATGTCAGAGTTGGTAAGACACATTTCTCCATTACCTCAGATTTTGTACTTATTTTCTGCTTCCTATCCATCAGAATAAATTTTAACGACCAGAATTTTCACTTTGCAATATTCTAATTACAATTTTCCATAAATAGTTATTAACCAAAACCCATGTAACATGTACAATTGACACATCAAAGGAAACTCTGTCTGACATTTCAAACAAAGCTCATAGTATAAAGACAGAAAGAAGTAAAAAAAAAATTCACTACTCATTTCATGTGTGTTAAGGAATAAAATGAGAAAAGTATAATTGTTTCAAATTTCACTTAAAACAAATACATGGGTAATTTTGAAGCCACATTCTGTAAGCATTGTAAAATGTTAACCTAGATTCTTGCAACCAGTGCTTTATTTTCTAGAAAATGTTTACTGATAATGATGAGTGGATTTATATTTTTAAAAAATATTAAATAAGTGGTGGGAAGCAAGTTTTTGGCATTATAAAAATCCTTACGAACCTATTAATTGTTTTTTTTCCACACTTGGTACTCATTCATGAAGATAGAAACCATTAAACCTGACTGAAGGAATATTGGAAATTCAGAAAATCAGTCTCGCCAAATAAAACGACATTGTAACAGAATTTTGTGTTCATTCAATTCTTGACAAACTAGTGGAATAATACCTAATCATATTTCCATTATTAAATTTTCCAGGTTCGAGACTGTGTGGCTAGAGATGCAACTTCTACAAACATTGTCAGACTGACAGATGAAAGAGGTTGTGTTCTCCGTCCAAAACTGATTGGAGCTTTCCAGAAAACAAGAGAAACTGGAGCTTCAGGAGCCTCTATTATTGCGTATGCTTTCTTCCAGGTAAACCAATGGAATTTTAAAGGAATATAGACTGTACAAAATCGGTCTTAGCTTTCTAAACCATAAGATGTAGTAATCTCATAAAGACTACATGGCTGTCATGGTTGGCAGCAATTCTCTTATGGGTTACCTAATTTTTTGCAAAGTACTGTAGCCAGCATAAGCAGAGGATGGTGAAGTTCTTGCTTCTATCAGATGGAAGAGAATTGTCACAATGTTCAATAACTTAACTCATATACCATTATGAGTAAGGCTTACTCATATTAGTATGAGTAAAGCTTATTCAATGGCAACGTACATAGAAATTATGCCCCCAAAAAATAATACAATTATGGAGATCCTGATAACTAGTAGAACTGTAATGTACTGTCAAGCAAAGCTACCCTCAAACTTAGCACACAAATAGGCCTAGGTCTTTACAACAGGTAGAGATATACACAAATTAGCTGCTCTAAGTAACCCTCTGTTTCTGACTGACTGAGCATGTCACATCTTCTCTTCTAAGATTATCTTGACTACGTGTCTGTGAAAGACGATCTATGCACTCCATTCTCTTCTTTATCAAATCCTCCAGCCCTCAATCCCCATTACCTGGCTAATCATATTCAGTATTTACCTTCAAATCACTCACTAAATACCCGATCACATCACGATTCTCTGCTTTCAATACCTATCCATAGAACATCCATCTATTCCTGGTCTTTTACTGTAATTTCTGCATGTTCCTGGAATCTTCTTCCACCCAGAATCAGGGTCTGTTGTATGCTAAAGAACATCTATTCAAAAAACATTAATTTTTCAGGTATAAAAAATTTGGTATTTATTATTTCTTGTATATTTAGGTCTCGAGTTAAGTTTCTTCTTTTCTTATTATAACAAATGACTGTTATTACTGTACTTATAGAACTACATTAGTGTATTTGCTTGTTCCTTTTTTTTTTATCTCTGGTTGAGTGTAACAGAAGGCCTTAAGCCCATAACTCTGCCAGCTTAAATAACTAATTAATATTTATTATTATTATTATTATCATTATTATTATTCAACTAAGTATATGCAATTTTAAAACATCGGCAAATGTACCGTGTATAATAGCTGTGGATTATTCTTAACGACCGAAATGAAAATATAAACGAAGTATCTGTAGAACATAGCCATAGTGTGAATTTAGAGAGTTACTGGATTGGCACCTTCTAATTGCCACATAACCGATAGTGTTCAATGGAGCATGATCAGTGGAGGGTTAAATGCAAGTGTATAAAAACTGAGTGTGTATCTCTTATATAAAGAATATTGTGCAGGCTTATACAGTTATTGTGGGGAGTGGAGATCCAAGTTTTGCCTGCCTTCCCATCCTGCTGGCTTTCTGCCTGCTTGGGGCAGTTCCAGGATGCAGTCTCTAAAAGTGAATGCTGTTGTTCTTTTGTGCAAAATTACAAATAAATTTCACCCCCTTACAGTTAACTTGAGCAGCTAATTCTATGTATGCATTTACTGTGAAGACCTATCTATATGCTAAGTTTGAGGGTAGCTTTCAGCATGACAACATGCACAGTTCTTTGTTTTCCTCATTAACTTTCCATATATTATGGAATTTGTAAGACATACTTTGAAATTTCAGGCACATACAAGAGAATTAATTTTCTTCTTTATGAATAAAATATATTAGAAAATTTTCTGACTTCGGGTGTACTTTTCAGGCATTCAAGTTCCCTGACGTGATGGATCTCACGCTGGAGTGTAACGTTGAACTATGTAAGACAGACTGTGAAGCATGTCCAGAGCAAGGACAGGTAAGTCAACTTAATAAAAATTATTTTTTATCCGTCAATCAAGTTTTGAGATGAGACTATCCATTCTAAAGTTCAATATCAATTTATGAAATTATGAAGCTTAAATAAGAACACCTTGAGCAGTGCTTTAATTAGAAAAAAAATTTTGGGAGTACTTTTCAGTATCTTCTAAACGATGTCATAGTCATTGTTTGGCACTAAGTTTGTGCCGGTATGGCATACTAGTGCATATGGTCCAATTAAGTAGTTCTTTGAGGATGTCTTATGTAAAGCACAACAAACCCGATCACTCAAAAACTGTGTCTATCCATAATTACAACAAACTGTATCCTTGACAAGTAACTCATTTATTTTATTCAATTCAAATAATAAAGATATATTTAGAGTGAATATAAATCATTGGGGTTTCATAATTTTATAGTAGGTATATTATCTAACATAACAACATATCTTTATAGTTACATAAAAAACTTACAATTTTCTTTGTCTTTTTTAAAGGTGTTCAGTAAGTGCATCCTGGCGATTGCACAGACATTGACTTTGTCATCTAGGTTGTTCCACATTCCATTGAGCATGTCCCTGTAAATTAAACAAATGCCTGGAATCACAAGTTTGCATAACTGGCATATCAACTAACAATGGCAGCAAAAAACACAGAATTCTTCACACAACCCTTATATACATATATATAAAGTTAAAAAGGCTTCAGTCAGGGGAGTGTTGAGGTCCTGAGAATGGTCTGTGGTCATTTCGAACAAGATACATCAGTTATAGTCTTGTGCTTAAAAAATTAAAAATGAGAAAACCACGAAAAATGAAATTGTCATAATGTAAAATGACATTAAAAGTATAAGAAAGTTGCCATAAATCTTAGTGTCACATCCTCAGAAGATATCTAACCCAGAAGATCTATCTTGTATTTGTATGATTTTTTTGTTCTCGAGCTATGCTGTTCCCTTAAACGATGGATTGAGACCGTAACGGGCCCCTAGGTCTAATACATGATAGGATGATGATGATGATGATGATGATGCTATGCTGTTCACAGACTGACACACTCATATATAGAGACATGTTTCTGAAAATATTTTTTTATAAAACAATTCTAATTTTCTCAGAAGGTTGATCCTGGTAGAAGACGGCGACGTGACATCTGGGTAAACAATACCTCACTTGGTGATCCGGTACGAGTGGTACGCACCTTCAGAGTCATCACTCCTGATGATGTAGAAGATGCTGTGGGTACCGCTACAATTGTGAATGTTGGATCAGGTTTGTATATTTTATATTTCACCAATAACACCACAAGAGAAACCCCTGTTAAGCTTTAATATAAAAGATAGCACATAGTAAACACGGATATGCAGGTACCTAATATTTAATGGGCAGAAACCACTTTTCAGTTAAACTTAGTCTTCTGAATTATGGTAGGCCTATGTATAGTCAGACAAGTTAAAAAGAAACATCCATGGCCTGTGTGGAGAAAGAAGAAAGAAAATGAATGGGTTGGGCCCTTTCGGTCCCGTGCACGTAGGCCACATAATTGGGCCCATTGTGCCCCTCTTACTGGATAATTCATTCAAGTCCTGTTGCCTTCAAGAAGGACAGGATAGATCTTGGGTTAGTTCTCCTTATGTCATCTGGTCTCAGTTTATCCGAGCCCAGGAGAAAGTGTCTGATTGTAGCAAGTGCTTCGCACTCGCACAAGATGTGTAGAGAGGACTCATCTTCTCTACCACACTTCCTACATGTGGGATCCGCACTAAGCTTCATCACATGTAAGTGTCTCTTTAGGGTGTTATGTCCTGTTAACAGGCCAACTACACCTCTAAGTTGTACCCGGTTAAGGGTTAACAGAATCTTGCTGTTCTTCTTGCTAGGTCCCTCGATCATAGCTCGGGCCTGCCTAGCAGTAGTGAGATTACTCCAGAAAGTGCCATGCTGATGAGACATCCAGTCTAAGACCTCACGTCTGGCCCTTCTTGGAGTAATACCAAGGACAGGTTCCGGTCCAATAAAGACATTGGCCGAGCCCTCCCTTGCTAGCTTATCCGCTAGTTCATTTCCTCTGATTCCAGCATGCCCAGGAACCCAGCAAAGCTGTACTGGTCGGCGGGAGCAGAGAATATCCAAGGTTTTTTGGCACTCTCGTACCAACCTAGACCTTGTTGTACTGGCACATAGTGCCTTCAGGGCAGCCTGGCTGTCAGAACAGATACTAATCCGACCTTGCAGCCAAGGCATCCCTAAAATATGATAAGCACAGGCCAAAATAGCAAATATTTCAGCCTGGAATACTGTAGTATAACCTCCCAAAGAGTACGACAGCCTCGTCTTAGGCCCATAGATGCCAGCCCCAGTCCCCTCGTCCGTCTTGGAGCCATCCGTATACCAGACAAGCCCCTTGACAGACTCCGGAGCCCGTGGGCCACGAGTCCATTCCTCTCTGGGCGGAATACTGACCCTATATATAGAGTCAAAGTTATAACTTGGCTTCATATTGTCACAGCCCATCGCAAGGATAGGCTGCGACTTCTGAAGTCTGCTAAGTATTTCTCTGTGTCCTTTAACTGGATTTTTAAAAGACCAACAGCCCAAACTCCAGAGACGATGAGCAGTCACTCCGGCCTCTCCCTGAATAACTAGATCCAAAGGAGGTAAGCCAAGCAGCGCCTCAAGGGCACTGAGCGGAGTGGTGCGCAAGGCTCCAGTAATCCCCAAACACGCTAAGCGTTGGATTTTATTTAATTTGTTCTTGGTGGCCTGTGTCTTAACACATGGCCACCACACAACCGAGGCATAGGTGATGGAAGGCCTAATGATGGAGACATAGAGCCAATAAACCACACGTGGTTTAAGTCCCCACCTCACACCAAAGGCCCTCCGACAGGCCCACAAAGTATTGCAGGCCTTAGTCACCTTGATTTCAATGTGCTCTTTCCAAGTCAGCCTAGAATCCAGAATGACTCCCAGATACTTGACCGACGTAGATCGAATCAGCTTCTTCCCGAAGAAGGTAGGTTCATGTAGACCATCAAGCCGTCGCTTCCTCGTGAACACAATGAGGTTAGTTTTATCAGGGTTAGCTGACAATTCTACCTCACGACACCATCTTTCAACAGTTTCAAGGGCACCTTGTATAAGACCCGAAACTGTATCAGCGAATTTGCCCCTGACCACAATGCAGATATCATCTGCATAGCCTTGGGCATATACTCCACTTTCATTGAGCCTGGCAAGTAATTCATCTACCACCAGGCACCAAATAAGTGGGGATAGAACCCCTCCCTGGGGGCAGCCTCTGGGCATAGTGCACATCAGCTCGCACTGATTAAGAGACACTATTGCCCGGCGGCCCTCCAGGGAAGCCATAATCCATCGAGTTACACACAAGTTAACTCCATGTCTAATCAACCCTCTATAGATAGAGCCATATGAAGTAAAATTAAAGGCCCCCTCTATGTCCAAAAACACTGCCATGGCTAGCTCTCCCTGGTCAAGCACTTCTTCAGCCCTTGAAATCAGCTGATGAAGCGCCGTCTCCACGGATTTGCCAGCCTGATAGGCATGTTGTTCAGCACTTAGAGGCCTTTCAATTAAGATAGGTCCTCTGATATATCTATCTATTAGCCTTTCCAAAGTCTTTAAAAGAAAGGAAGTCAGACTAATAGGTCTAAAATCCTTAGGCCCAAGGTAAGAGCTCCTACCGGGCTTAGGAATAAAAACTAGTCTTGCCTGCCTCCACGACGAGTGTACATAACCCATCGCCAGGCAAGATCTGAAAATTCTTACCAGGTTTGGAATGAGTAAATCCTGTCCCTGCTGAAGCAGGGCCGGGAAAATCCCATCCATCCCTGGGCTTTTAAAAGGGGCAAATGATTGAATTGCCCACTTTATTCGCTTATAGGTGACAATATCTTTGGCAGTCCGCCAGTCCTGCATAGCAGGCCGGCAAGCCTGACTAGATACAGCCTCCTCATTAACTACCTGTGATTCAGGGAAGTGCGTCCCAAGCAAGAGTCGTAAAGTATCCTCCTCCGAGCCAGTATATGTCCCAGAGGGGGTCCTTAATGAGCCCAATTTGGATCTAGAGTCTCGCATTAGGATTTTATACAATCTAGCTGTACTTGGTAGATTGTTGATACTCTGACAGAAGTCTCTCCAGGCTTCCCTGGAGGACTTCTTCAGTTCTTGCTTATACTTGCGCTGTGAATCCCTATGCAGGTTCCAGCTCTCAGTATCATGATTACCTTTAGCTCTGTTAAAAAGCCGTCTCGTGGAGTTCCGAAGGTTACTCAAAGTTGAGTTCCAGCGGAACCTCCCATTTACTGTCCTAACTGCTCTAGGTGGACAGTTATCCTCAAAGGAAGATCTGAGGGCCGTACTGATCCAATCAATGCAGTCCCCCAAGTTTTCCTTGTTATAAGAATTTCTAGGCATTCCCCCAGCGATCCTGCCCCTCAGGTCCTCCCTATAAGAGTCCCAATTGGTCCTCTTGGGGTCCCTGAAGGTCCTTGGATCAAGGGAGCCTGCCAACCGAAATTCTATGTGTCTGTGGTCGGAAAGGGACGGTTCACTACTGACCCTCCAACCACTAACCTTGTCCAGGATTCCTATGGATCCTAGTGTAATGTCTATAGCTTCCTCCCTTCTGTTATTACAGTATGTAGGTTCGCCGTTATTCAAGATTTCCAAATCCGTTGTACTTATGTAGTTGGCAAGAGCCTCGCCCCTGGCGTTAACGTTGGTGCTACCCCAAATCCCATGATGGGAATTAGAGTCGCAGCCAACCACCAGGTCAAGTCCCTCCCGTCCACAATAAGTAACAAGGTCCTCAAACTCCCTTGAGGGAGGAGGATCCTCAGAATCATAAGGGAAATATGCAGAGCAGACAACTAATTGCCGCTCTGCATTTCCCTCCTTATAGCTCACAAGAACAGCTACCACGTCCTGAGAACAGAACTGCGGTAGTGCCCATGCATTCATACCTTTAATTAGGATGCATACTCTAGGCCTATCTGTAGTGCGAGCACTAAAAGTAGAGAAGCCTGCTGCAGTCAACCCCATGATACGGCCCTCACGAGTCCATGGTTCCTGTATCAGGGCGATATGTATCCCTCCAGTCTGTAGCCGTCGGGTAAGAACCCTAGAGGCCACAAAACTGTGTTGAAGGTTAGCCTGCAGACAGTAAATAACCCTAATGGTACTCACCATATGCCTTAAAAATAGAGCTTCTTTCTAGCTTCAGGTTCCTGCTGTGTGAGGTCCCTGAGGCTATGTCGGGTCCGATCCCTTTATCTTTGGAGTCCCCTGTTAAGGAGCTCTCTGATCTCTTGAGTTCCCCGGCGCAGTAACCCATAGAAACAGAGTCCCCTATAGAGGAGCGCTCTAGTTCCCTGGGTTCCACAGCCAGATTTCTCTCAAACTTTACCCATTCCGAGTCCCCAATTAAGGAGAGCTCTAGATTGTCATAGGAGTCCCCCTTTAAGGAGCCTTCCGATTTTATAAGTTCCCTGAAAATTTTCCCCATGGGAACTAAGTCCCCCGTGGAGCGCTCTAGTCCCCCGGGTTCCATTGCCAGGGTTCTATCAAGGTTTATGCTATCTGAGTCCCCTGCTAAGGAGCACTCTGGATGATATAGCTTGCTAGACTCAATAATGGTCCCACGAGCTGGGGGAAATATCTGTCACTACTCCTGGAGCCCCCACAGAAGTAGAAGGTCTGAAAACCATGGGGTTCGACCTGGTTCCCCAAGGGGATCGTTCGCAACACCATCTAACCCTGGTGCCATTCAGCCCTCAGCACGATGCCTCCCACCTTAGCTTGGGTAGGGAAAAGGGAAGGAAACAGGACAGGATATGGAAGATAGGCCGTTGCAGGACGCCTTCGTCAGGCTTCTCCGCGTGAGACCTTCCCGACATGGGTGACCCTTCTGGTAGCTAGCTACCGTCGGTATAGCTCTCCGCCTCATTGAAGCACGCAAACCTCCCCGCCTGCACGGACAGTGCTTCGATAAGGCGACGTCCCCGGCCTGTGTGGAACATAGCTGTGCTTATTGCAGCAATCACAGCTCCATACAAAAAGTCTGCAATGCTGTTTTGATGTTACGGTTTTTAAAATGTTGGCTAACTTAAATTGCTGCCAGGTAACAATATTCTTACCATGAACGAAATTATTATCTTTACTGTCCTATATGGGGTACGCCATAGCGTAGTGGTCGAGGCACTGCGCTACAAACTGGAAGGTCATGGGTTCGATCCCCGATGAGGTCGTTGGAGTTTTTCAATTGGTCTAAACCTTCTGGTGGCACTATGGCCCTGGGGTCAACTCATACTCTGACAGAAATGAGTACCAGGAGTAATCCTTGGGGTAAAGGCGGCCGGTGCGTAAGGCTGACAACCTTACCACCTTCATGTGCTGATGTCTAAAAATCTGAGAGCCTCAACCTCCTGGGACCCTCTGGGCCTCCATAGCCTGTAATAGGGAACACTTTACTTCTACTTTACTGTCCTATATTGTACATTATTACCCATTGCTTCAGCACAGATGCTATTGGCCATAAATGTGTGAAAATATTTCCTATTCTAGTCCGGTATTTTGATTTTTAAGAAAGGAGTCCCACCAAAACTCTTACATTTAAGGAACGTGACAATAAAAATTCTAGCACACTTTCAGATTGTGATAAGTCATTTCAGAATATGGCACTAACATTTATTATCAGCTTGACAAATGGCGTCCTGGTTTCTTTAATCTTGAATTAGGGCAACCTCATCTATCGAATGTGCATATTGCACATGTGGGCAGAGCAAGATCATAGTTAGAAAGAAATTGTACAGATATTTTTGTTCTGTATAACATAAATAATAATCATTATATAAAGTAATGACGCTCAAATCCCTATTGAGTGGAACTTTGTTCATCCCAAAAAAGCACAATTCACTTGAAAAATTGTGTTAAACTGTTAACCAACCTCTACAAAACTTTGCACAGTGATTTAAGACATCAAAAATAAGATTTAAAAAAATTGAAATCAGATATTATAATTTGAAGAATAATCACTGAAATACTCAGTCATCATCTTAACCCTTTGAGCGCTAAATTTGTGTTTTATATTTAACCAAACATCAAGTGAAACTATCAGCGAGTGTTAAGTTTGATATCAATAGCATAGCTGGCTTCCATGAATAATACAAGTAATACACGGATAAAAATCCTCACATTTTCCATAAAGCGTTACTCTCTGCTTAAAACAGTATTTAAATTTACACATTTAGACATCAGTACATCAAAAAAGGTTATTATTATCTTATGATCAATATGATAGACAATGCTTCTCTTTCTTTTTGAGGAGACTGTGGTAAGGGGACCAATCTAAATTAAAATAAAATAAAATAAAACAAAATCTAATTTCAGTGCCTTTTTTGTGTAGTTTATACGAGAGAGTTCAATGATTTGGATGTTTTACAAAAAATAAATCTGTGAAATTGGTGCTATGTGTACATCTTGCTTGTATTTGGAAGTGAAGTCGTAACAGATATTGGGATTTCACAATTATGTAAGAAGAAAAAAGTTTGAACTTTATAGTAATTTTTTTTTATCTTTTGTTGCAGAAGTGGAAGGAGTGTGCATGTCCCTGCCAGGATTTCTGCTTGCAGTAGTATTCTTACTGTCTATTCTGGTAGGCTCATGTCTTTTCTGTACGTATCTGTGGCTCAAACTCCAAAGGAATTCCAGAGAAACAAAATTTGCCAATACGGTGCACCTAGAAACATTTCCTATGTCCAAAGCATAATCCAGGTTGATCCGAATCTGTTTTAAAACAGGTGTCATGCCCAGGTTTAAGCAATGTGCTGACAGGAAAATGATGTAAGAACTAATGAACTGATTTCCTAAGTGGAAAATAAAGTAAATCACTCTTCTCATTTGGAGAAGAGATACAAAGTGAGAAGAGATTTCATGATCATGGACGTAAGGCAAGCCTCTATGTACATAATATGTATTTCATTGTTATACCATAACATATTCTCATTAGAGTCTCTCCACAAGTTAATCATTGATGTGAATATAAAATAATCTATTATAATTAGAGTTGGGAAGATATACAGTGAAGTGATTTCAAACTTACAGATTGCTGAGATCGGGATTTGCACACAAACTTCACTTAATAGGTATATTTACCTCAGAATGCATCATCAGCTGATGATGGTGGAAATTATCCATCGAAATGCATTCTGAGGTAAATATACCTATTAAGTGAAGTTCGTGTGCAAATCCTGATCTCAACAATCTGTAAGTATAAAATAATCTACTCTATTTCTTCAAGATTTAAGAGGGACCAGTCACAATGAAAACATGAGACATAAGTAAACAAATAATCATTCAAAATGACTATAAACAATATCAAGAGAAGATCTATTCAATACTATCAGTAAAATAAAAATAGATTCTTCCATATAACCTATGTTATCTTAATATATTATTTTTGTACGCTCAGCATCTTGTCACAGAAGTGATGATCCTGCAATAGTAGAATCAACGTATTGAAAGTGATTCAATTTTAGCATGTCCTTGTTTATTTGTTTATTTGTTTATTTATTTCATCCTCTGAATCATTACAAAATGATATGGGACACAATTTTATGGAGTTATACAATAAGTACTGTTGAAGTGGACAACAAAATACAATACAATACAATGCAAATTAATAAAACATAGATGATTACAATACAATACAATACAAATGAATAAAACATGGATGATTACAATAAAAAACAGATGAATAAAACATAGATGATTACAATGAAAATTATTAATTACTACAGGATTTAGCTTGTTTACATTAACTGATGAATATGGTCGAGACTATGAATAGAGTTGTTTTGGTTAAAATGTTGAGTCTAAGTAATCTTTAATACTAAGGAACTTGCCATTCAGGAGTATATCTTTTAGTTTTCCCTTAAAAGTTTTGATGTTGGATTTTGTTATTTCTGGTGGCAGTTTATTGTACATGAGAATTCCTGTGTGAGATATGCTAAGTAAGCTTTTGGTAAGTCTATGACTGTCCAAATGTAAGTTATTAGATGTTCTTGTGTGATAATTATGTATCTCAGAATTTAGACGAAATTCAATTTTATTCTTGTGGATGAAGAGCAACGTTTCAAGTATATATAAGCACGGTACAGGTGAGATTCCTGTTTTTCCAAGGAGCTCTTTGGTTGGTGTTCTAATGGGTAAGTGGAAAATTGTTTTTAGTATCTGCTTTTGTATTTGTTATGTAGTCTGATAGTGTTCACTTCAACCACTTCAATGTGATTATATAAAAAAAATTAAAAAAAACTGTTCATATAATATGAATACGACTACTTTATTATAATTTGTTTTTATTTTTTAGAGAATTAATGAAAACATAAATATTTCAAATTTGCATACTCTCTTATTACGGTTTTACATTCTTGTGAATGCTTACATTTCATAATATGGTACAATGTATTTGTGTTTGCATTTATTTTTCATTGTGGATGGTCCATTACTGTTTCTATATTGTCTTTAGTACAACAGCCAATGTATTTGCTTGCCATCTGGGCAGTTTTGAATCCCGCACAGATCTGAAAACATTCTGTATAGTTGATGTGAGTTTGTGTATCAGTTCTGCTAGTGGTACTTGTTCTTGTGATCATTTAACCATTTCTCTGTTACCCTTCTTTATCACTCAATCATCGTTAGGAAGTAGAAAAAAAATGCTCATAAACCTAACTGCATATGAAAGCAATGGTACAGGGAAGAAGCGGAAATATGAATTAGGCATACAATATCACTAAAATTGTATATATTTTCATTCACATGTGTGTGTGTATGTATCTATTATATTGTTACAAGCAGATACACATACGGTAATATATAATTCCTCCACTCCTAGACCGAAGGACTTTGTTTCTGGTCAAGGGTACCGGGTACTTATTTTCATACTATACCCTACTGTAAGCCTTGGTTTGACTGTGGGTACACTGCAGGTTATTATTCAACTAATAGAGTCTAATTTTAATCCCATTACGACCAGTCTAATCTACCATTTTTCATATGGGTTCGGGTGAGGTACTAGGCACCATGAAAATGAAAATTCATATAAAAATAGTTTACTTTCGTTGAAATAGTGTTTTATCATTTCAAGTTTTTACCATTTGTTTATTATTTTTAATAAGGAAATGAATCACTATTTTAAGAAAATAACTATGGTAATACCGGTATCACATTATGTTATATCGAACATATAGCAATTTAAGAATTAAGAAAAACTGGGCAATTAGCTGGTTTAATATAATTTGTCAAGAATTTGTGTGATTTTTCTTTACCATACATCAAAGCGTTAAGGAGATCCAAGTTTGAATAAAATTTCTTACAATTATAGGGAATTTAATGAAGGTAATTACATATTATTTAAAAGAATGGGGAGAATATTCTTGCTTTCATAATATTATTTCAAGATATCTCAGTGGGAGAATCGTCTATATTAACATATTTTCAATGCATTTATCCAAAGACAGTTCCTTATTTACACAAGAGGTAGGCATGGTAATTGGTAATATAAGATTCCTAACTGAGATTAAATTCATTGAGTACTGTATTCAAGATATGCAATTATTATTGTATAATGTAGCCTACTAGTAGTGAAGCATATCTTAGTACTAAAACAATGGAATACATTTGTAGATTTTTAGCCATGTTGATAAGGAGTCATACAACAATGCAAATGACAATGGAATTTCCAGTTAAAGTTGGAGAATTTATTCATACCTTTCTTTATCAATCTGGCTTTAAATCCAACAGAATACACACGATAAGCATGTTGCTCGTTGCTTACTGTGGGATTGTTATGTTTGCCTGATTCAACAAATAAGGCCTGTGCCATAAAAATAGCTGACTCATATTGTGACCAATATATTATGTATTCAATTTTTTAAGAAAAATAAAATTTTATACAATATTATAGGTTACCCTTTTGACTTTTGTCTCTGATGTTATGCAGCTAATTCCATAATTTACCTTACTGCATCACAAATATATTGTTTTATAGCCCAAGTAACTTCAACATTAGACAGCCTTAAAAGGTAAGAAAAAAGTACGAGAAAGATAATTTTCATAGGTAATCCTATAAGAGTTTACAAGTTTATCGAAAGATTCACAACTGCACAGCAGGAAACTTGAGTTGGATTTATTAAAACATTTCCATGAATAGAAATGCAACGGATTTAAACAAATAACAAATAAGGTTCGTGATTTGTTGTATAAAAACAAAACTAACAGCTGCGAGATCATGACATACTATGAATCAACCATCGATGAATCGATTAGAGTTACCATGTTGTGACCAATGCTACCAGTGGTGCATATACATTGAGCTCTATTACATACTGGAGGTAGCACTGCATGATGAAAAATCGTGACGGCAGGGTTCGCGGTCCGCCATGAAAGTGAACGTATAATTTAGCTCCTATCCCGTATCTCCTTCTAACAAACTCATGTGTATTAATGGAATTATGAAGATGTATTGGCGTTTTTAAAAACTTTTATGAATGAAGCGTTTCAATATAAACTACTTGATGCTTTTTAAGTACATAACAAAACTAATTTCATATTAAATTTCATTTTTCTTTCCGTTTGTGGTAATATTTGTTAATATGAAAAGACTCGTCCACCTGACCACAAACCACAATAGACCAAAGTTCAATGGATGCAACGTCACTACGCCCTATAGTATTATAATATTAATTTGGATTTATGCACATATACAAACCTATATAATGTCCTCCTATATGAATTTATAGAATCTTATAAAGTATTCAATATCTTGTTAGGTTTGAAGTTTCACTATTGTCATAAAATATTTGTTTGGATATAAAATTATGTAGTCATATAAAATACACTTACTTTTAGATAGCAATATGCTATATGTATCTAATTAAAACTTCTTCTTCTTCTTCTTTCTCGTAGTTTAACCTCTCCCTTTTAGGATTTTAAGCGACCCAAGCCGCTCGGGCCTAATTAAAACTTAACCATTAAAAACATATATACACTCATGCTGTGCACTGTAAGTTAATTTAAAAGCTTCTGTTTATAAGGAGATGCGCATTTCGATCATAAGATCATCTTCAGTCCTATAATTATATATAAAGATTTAGTATGATGTTATTGATTAAAGTCATTTATATTTAACTATTGTATGATATAATTTTGACTCACCTGATTGTAATTTCCGATGTGTGGAAAGCTTGAGTACAAATGTCATACTGAAGCTATTATGTTTCGTTTGTGATGGGGTAACGTTCTGAGTATAGTTCATATAGTTCGTTGTGTTCTATTGTGTTTTCGTTTATAATTTTATGTCTGTGTCTGTATATTTCGAAATTTTCTAATGTGTTTAGTTTACGGCTTTTATTTTATTTATGTAAAACTTTAAGTGTTTTGTTAATAGGTTGTAAATCGTGGTTGTTATTGATAAGGTGTTTGGCAAATGCTGATCTGTTTCTATTGTATTTAAATCAATACAATATCAATATCAATAACAACCACGATTTACAACCTATTAACAAAACACTTAAAGTTTTACATAAACAAAATAAAAGCCGTAAACTAAACACATTAGAAAATTTCGAAATATACAGACACAGACATAAAATTATAAACGAAAACACAATAGAACACAACGAACTATATGAACTATACTCAGAACGTTACCCCATCACAAACGAAACATAATAGCTTCAGTATGACATTTGTACTCAAGCTTTCCACACATCGGAAATTACAATCAGGTGAGTCAAAATTATATCATACAATAGTTAAATATAAATGACTTTAATCAATAACATCATACTAAATCTTTATATATAATTATAGGACTGAAGATGATCTTATGATCGAAATGCGCATCTCCTTATAAACAGAAGCCAACAGCCCAATTGATGCAACGGAACACATTCACAAGCCGCCTCCAATTCAACTATTTTTACAATTATTTAAATACTAACTTCAATGCACTCAAAATACAATTTTATACGACTTTGCTAAGAAGGTTACAGAAGAATTTTACTGTGTTCATCAAATAGACAACAGACTGTCTTATTTTAATCTACATGTATTCAAGTGTATTTTTATCTTTTAATGAATGACTATTGCTGAGATATTCTCCGGCATAATTGTACATATTTTAACATATGACAACGGTGTGCTTTTAAATTAACTTACAGTGCACAGCATCAGTGTATATATGTTTTTAATGGTTAAGTTTTAATTAGATACATATAGCATATTGCTATCTTAAAGTAAGTGTATTTTATATGACTACATAATTTTATATCCAAACAAATATTTTATGACAATAGTGAAACTTCAAACCTAACAAGATATTGAATACTTTATAAGATTCTATAAATTCATATAGGAGGACATTATATAGGTTTGTATATGTGCATAAATCCAAATTAATATTATAATACTATAGGGCGTAGTGACGTTGCATCCATTGAACTTTGGTCTATTGTGGTTTGTGGTCAGGTGGACGAGTCTTTTCATATTAATTTCATATTGTAATGGTTTGGTAAAAATATTTCTTTAATCTAAATCAGGCGTGAATGTACACTGGTAAACAGTTGTAAACACTCGCATTTAAAAATTTAAAATAACTTCACATTAGGCCTACATATTGCGATATTATGCTTCATTTCTATATATAAAGAGAATAGGCAAAATCTGTGCTAAGTGCTTTGGAAATGCATAAACCGTGACCTTCAACTGTACCGTTACTGTACTGGATACAGTTCACATTATTTATTATTTTTTTAAATACTTCCTGTAGACTAGCGCAAAGGGAAGCCACTGAAATGAAATTTCAAAATACTTAAAGCCTTAATACTACTTAGAAGTTCCTTTTTCTTCAAATCTGAAATTAATTAGCCATGCTATTTATCTTCTTGTTCTTGCAACAGACAATCGTCTGTAGCCTTTCGTTTTTTCTCAATTCTGTTTTGATAGGAGATGGTGGGAGGTCATCTGTTTGTGTCTGTTTATCTATTTTCGTATAATTTTCAGCGAGGTCTTATACAAAAACTTCTGCTTCCTCTTATTTCTGCGATTAAAAACTAGCATGAAAAATTTAGGCCTACATGCATAAGAATACTAAGTTATATTTACATGACTGACATATTCCATAATTTATATTCCTACATGGTACCTAAAGTAGGCCTACTACTAACCACATTACGAACCACTTGTCTTTTTGGAACAATTTTTTGAAGATGTCCTGGAAAATTGAAAACTGATGGTACAGCATCTTTTAGTAATTTTACGAGTGACCTTGACATTATAGCAATCAGGTGTCTGCTGCTTAATGTACTGTTCGCTGTGGGTGACCAATGGCGTTCCTAGGGCGGGGCGGTGGGGGCGGTCCGCCCCGGGCCCCACTTAATATGGGGGCCCCTAGTGATGCCCTACCCTAATATAAAAATTAATGTCCCACCTCTTTTTTTGCTCATCGGAATTTTTGTATTAAATACAAATATTGCATATTTGACGTGTTACCAATTACAAAAAATTGACTCCTATTATCAATGTTTTGGTCTCCTGCTGTGAGAGGTTACTAGGAGATGCGTAGTTGGATACTGCGCTGAAATGCATCATTCAACTGATGAAGAATAGAACATGTCCTAATTTTTGTCATATTTAAACATGACCATTTTCCCATTTCATTACTTTTTAATTATGCACATATTTGTATTTTGCTAATTAGTTAACTTAATATTTTTGGAGTAATATATGTTTGTATTTAATAAATAAATACATTAAATACTACATGAGTTCGCTCCCTTATTCTGGCTTTTATTTTTTCGTATAGCTTAGCCCATGGAGACGATCTGAAAGACAAAAAGGCTAGCCATAGAAAAAGAAGTTAAAAATAGTCGTGTTCGTAGCTTTTGCTGGGGGAAGGGGCTTAAGTCCACTACCATTTCTCTGGAGCTCTGTGGAGCCATATGCCACGCAATATTTGACAATTTTGTCATGAAAAATAACAAAAACTCGTTCATAAATATACGTTTACCATAGGAAGCACACTTCACCAATACGTACGGAGTAACCAACTTAACAAAAAGTGAACGTCACGATTTATGCAGTTCCAAAGCACAGCTGTTGTGTATCCTGTTTATATATTGAGATCACTGTGCATATAAGACATAGTTAACCGAATTCAGGTAAGCCAACAGCAGAACAGAATAAAAGCACATGAACGGGTTGCACTGAATCAAAATTGTGTTTTTAATCAGTGAACATTTATATTATTTCAGTTTCAAACAAGTTATGTTGTATAAAATAGGTGTTTTAATTTTACTGAATGGCAGCATGTGACTTATTAATCACCACAAGTTGATGCTTTACATGTTCAGGAATGAGTGACATTTTATCAGATAAAATTGCATCCTTGCATCCCTGGAAAAATTGTAAAACTTTCCATCCACCATGCAGACCAGACATAAACAAAAATGATATTATGGTCCGGCGCTTCCTCTTCTGGTTACAATATGTGCCCTCAATACATATCTACATATATAAAATTGAAAGAGTGTGTGTATGTATGTATTTATTTATTATGTATGTCTTTCTCTATACAAATCTACATGCTTTAATCTATTTGTTCAAAAATCTATACAAATACCCTCTGCAACCAGGAAAAGACTGTAGGCATTAAAATTCAAACAAACCTCCCCTTCCCTTGCATATTTATATAATTTCTTACACTGAACTCACCACATGGAATTAAAAATGCATGTTTGATCTCCATAACATCAATGTTTGCAGTGTTCACTGGTGGCTTTGGAATTTGCATGATACTGTGATTTGATGTAACCAAACAAACAAGAGAGACTACCGATAGAATTCATTCCTGTATAAAAACTACTGACTTTTCAAGATTTTGATTAAACATGTATTCGGAGACACTTACTTTCGGAAATAAAGTGTTCAGAAAATGGTATTCGGTAAGTTTGATTTCACAGCTTTTGGTTTTTCTAAAAATGGTCATTTGATAAAATGTTTTCGGAAATAAAGTGTTCAGAAAATGGTATTCGGTAAGTCGGAGCTTTTGGTTTTTCTATGGTCATTCGATAACATGTTTTCGGAAAAACTTATAGGAATCGATATTATTTTCGTTGTACGTTACTCGTAGGCCGACTTTTAAAACTAATTCCCAGACTAACGTTTTATCGTAGTTTGTCCCTGGTTAATGCTTTTTCTTTGGCGCCCTGTTCAATTAAATTTTATATATATATATATATATATATATATATAGCCTATATATAAATTGGAATATTGCCGGACTTGATTAAACTTTTGTTCCTGGAAATAAAATTGATTCGAAATAATATTTAGATACAGTCAATAATATTATTTTTGCATTAATTTAAGTAGTAATATGAAGAATTTCTCAACAAAAATCTAAAAAATTATGTGAACCAATTGTATAATTTTTACTTTTAAACAATAGAATAGATGACGATAAGAACAATTAGGGTAATATAACAAACACAGAAAAGTAAGAGATCTAAAAATATTCTCCAAAATTATGTCTTCAGAACAAGTGACTTTATGTGGAAATTTGAAAGTTAGCAAACAAGAATTTATATGAGAAATATTATTGAGATGACTTTTACACCACAGATGCTATGACTAAAGATGACTGAAAAGAAGTCGACTACAGTAGGCCTATAACTTGAGACACCTAGTAACCAGATTCGCTGTGCATTGCTTCCATTCAAGATATGCCGCACTGAGTGCTTCCATGAACCAAATGAAAACGCAAATGCTTGCTATGCGAAGAAACTTCAAATTACAAAAGAAAATAGTAAAATTTTTATTTTAACAATCTTCCTCTACATCAGAGGCTGCCAATTGACAAATAATATCATAACAGCATGCAGTATAAATGTGTTATAGGTTTATCACTAAAGAAGAAGAAGAAGAAGAAGAAGAAGAAGAAGAAGAAAGAAGAAATCTACTGTTTTGAATACAGATGGTATCTAAGTATTCTTATAGAAAACTTTAAAGCCTGTAAGGCAATTTCTTTAAAGGTCTATGTTGGGACTCCCAGATCTTGAAGTAGTGTGCCACACTACTTCCAGTGCCAATCTACACTCCTGGTAAAGAAGTTTTCCAGAAATTAAAATTTTTAGAAATCCCTAGTATCTACATTTTGGAAACGGCATGTTTTATAAATTAGACCAAAGAATTATTTGCAAGAAACTCAGAAAATCACACTTATAACAACAGGATAGTAAACCATATGTATCTGCATAATCATAAACTCTCAAGAAGTTTATATGGTGTCACATACCAAGGCATAAATCTTCACAATCAGTGCTTAACGCCAAGCTGTTAAAACAGACAGTCAACAAATCATACTACTGTATCAGTCTAAATCTGTTTAAGTGTTCCTTGCTTTACAAAAGGGAGATTTCTCAGCATAATTACTAATTAGAAATTAATTTTGTGTTACAAAAAGACTTTTCAGAATAAATTATAATATAAGTATCTAATATTTCTTGAAATTAATATTTACTCTCTTCAAGAGATTTAGTAGTAAATACCCTGAAAATATATTTTTTTGTATATTGTAATAGGTATTGATGTTTATTTAATAGAAAAATATAGATTCTGTACTATGTGATAAAGACAGGTTATAATGTTTCTTGATGTAAATGATTTTGTCTATCTGCCTCTAACCATAGAAACAGCTGACATAGATAATTCTCTTAACTCTTCATACTCTTCTTGTTAAATATATTTGTAAAGTGTGCTTAATTAATCTTTAATTAATGTAAATTAAAATTTTCTAATTTTGTAATATTATGACGAAGCCATGGATCATGTATCCCTACGGTGAATAAAGAATTGAATTGAATTGAATTTGTATACGGAATTATATTTTAATTTTCCTATATTAGTATTGAGGTCCTTAGATTTAAGTGACGAAGCCAAGAATATTTAAAAAGTATTCTGGTGAATTAAAAATGATTATGAAGGTACCATGTGTCACTAACTGAATTATTCTGCACCAGAGAAAACTAGTGATATTTGCACATTGTGCGTTCTTCTCTATTTAATTTAATTTAATTTTAATTTTTTGACCTTCATAGTATCACTTTAGTCAGGTTTCTCTATTATTACATGAAAAAATAATAATCAAATAATTATAAGAACAGAGATTAATAATGATAATAAAAAACTATTGAATGTCCATAATCCATTTCTTGCCCATCGAGATGGCAGTGGTAGAGCGATCGTACTTTCAGTTTGATACCCTGGTCATTCAAAGCCACCTATTAACGTGGAATTGGCTCATTCTTGCGGCGAGACAGACCTGAGGATTTGGTCGGTTGGTACTACTGCCTATATTACAATTAAAATAACACTTAATTAACACATTATTGTAAGGACTCTATTTAGGACGGGTCTTTTGGAGAGCAAATTCATTTTGTATCACAAAGCACAGCCGCCAGGTTTTCGCAAACATCGAGCAAACTTAGGTATGTATAGGCTATGTAAAAATAATATTGTACTATTATAAAAAATTGTTTTAAAAATATTTTGGAACCTATTTTGACTGAAAAAGTCAATTAAAATTGTGTCAATATGGCTTCGATACCTCGATTTTATATACCAAAGCTTAAGCACACATACCTCGAGTCAGATTCAATGTCATTATCAGCGATCGAAATGTTGCTAAAAAATTAGTTAAATATTAACTATGTTCATTTAAATCTTTGTAGAGAGCTAATGTTTAATATTGTGTTATTATTTACGACAAACAGAAACTGATTAAAAAAATATCTAAGTGATTTCGGACTGTAAGTCCACGTGAGACTGTGAAAAACAAAATATAAATTCTGAAAACGAAAGCGATTGAAATGAGACGCTGAACTGTACTTGAAGCGTTTGTCTGTCTGTCTGTCTAGGGCACGCAGACAAATCTAGTGCACGCAGACATCTGAAATTTTTAACATAGATATGTCCGAATGCACCTCGAAGCCGGATTTTTAATTTTCACTATCGCGAGTTACGAGCGAAGAAAATCGGCAGAAAACGTGATTTTTTACCTATCGACGGACCAGTTTTAGGTAAAATATTTTAATTGTAAATGAATTCCGGCTTTTATATTTCAGGTGGATCTGCAGCCATAACAACTGGGGGGGGGGGGGAATAGACGAAATGTTTTAAAATATAAAGCGTCAAGTTGTCGATCGCTTCGACATTGTTATCCTGATGTTTAATTAATGTGCTTGTAATGTTATGGGACGCAAAGATCTGTTAATTTTTGTACATAGGTGGCCGGAAGATGGATAATGTACGTATGTAGACCTAAATGGGAAAACATTGACCGTTTGAGTTTGTAGGCTTCCACGGCCGGTGTCACATATAAACTGACCTCACACACAACACAACCAACTTGTATTGAACGATTTGGACGAAATTATGCGGTGGTTCTTTGGGCCAGGAACTAGAATTTGAGGCCTTTTTTCCTTGGCGACGCATCTATTCGTGAAATGTATCTCGAAGGCGGATGTTTAGGTTTTTAGTTATTCATCGTTTATATTCTTTAAGAATGATTTGCGTGCAAGTGTTAATACACTATACTGCGTATATAAATTATAATATTTTTTAGAACAAGCTCTCTAAATCAGCTGCTTGTCGGACTGGTAACATGCCGTAAAATTGCATTTAAGCGACCTGGACCGATAAAAAGGGCGCTAAATTCGTCATGGCAATCTATAAACAAAATCCAGATGGCGTTGACTAGTCACAGCAAATTTAACATGGATTTAATAATATATTTTGTCATAAAACAACAAATTTATACCAATATGTTTCTTTATGATAATCAGAAACTTGACCAGGGGTTTTCGCAAAACATGGTAGCTTACTCCATCATATAACACAAATATAAGCCAACAATTTTTCACATCATGGTTCACAAGAGAAACATTGCTTACCATGAATGCACCAGCATTTAATTGCAATATACAGGGTGGTCCATATGTCTTGTTACCCCCATACTTTTACATAACTTTATAAGAATACTATATAATATATATTATATAATATAGTATAAGGTAGTATGGATTCAACGGCAACCAGGATGATCCATATTTACGCATCCAGAAGGTGACCACCATTATTTTCGTGGCACAAAATGATGCGTCGCCATGACCTGTGTGATATTTTACGAAGCACACTTCTGTTGATTGTTGTATCAAAGGTAGTCCTAATAGCGTCCTTGAATTGTTCTGTTGTTTGGTATCCTCGTTGTGATACCTTCTCCTTAATAATGCCCCAGAGGGCATTGTCATAAGACGAGAGATCAGGGCTTCTGGGAGGCCAATCCAGAGGCGCCGGAAGATGTACCGATCCGCTTCCTATCCACTTATTGGGAAACACTTCATTTAAATATTCCCTGACTGTGATGGCATAGTGGGGTGGTGCTCCATCCTGTTGGAACCAGGAACGTTCCAGGAGATTCATTCTTTGGAGCTCTGGAACAAAAAATGTCTGTAACATGGCGAGATAGGAGTTTTGAATGACTCGTCATCAAAGAAATAGGGACCTATCAAGTGTTTAGAGGACATAGCAACCCAGATCATCACATGTGAGGGGTTATGTTCGAGCTCTTCGTACTAATGGACCACACATAAACACAGAAAAGGTCAGCCCGCTGCTGGAGTGTCAGAAATACCTCCAACAATCTTACGCATGCTGAATGTCATCATCATTAAGCTCGTTGACGGTTGCTGGTGGTCACCTTCTGGATGCATAAATATGGACCATCCTGGTTGACGTTGAATCCATACTACCTTATACTATATTATATAATATACATTATATTGTATTCTTATAAAGTTATGTAAAAGTATGGGGGTAACACGACATATTGACCACCCTGTATACAGGGCCGTAGCAAGGTCCTTCTGCGCCCTTGGCGAGTTTGACAAATCTGCGCCCTCCAAATGAAATATTTTTTTAAATTTCTGTAAAACTGATTTTCTTAAATTTGCTTGCAGAAGGTTTTTTTTGGTCCCATTTCTATAAAAAGACCACTGCCTAATAAATCAAAACTAATAATGTAGACTAAGCTATGATGGTCATGGTAGTTTTAGTTGGCACATTTTTTTACTGAAATCATTCTTACCTATACAACAGAAGCAACGCCAACATCAACAAGAGACGAAACAACACAAACATTAATATTGTTTCACTGTTTAATTTTAAAATCGCTTAGTTAAAAAATACAATAATAATCAGAGCCCGGATTCTAATGACATGTCATCTTTTTTATTGATGCTGCATAGACATTGCCAATTTGTAGATAAATCATAATCATGGCCTCTAGATTATAGAAATGCATTTTTATTAGGTCATTTTTTGACATTTTATGCAATTTTATATTTTTAGGGTATTTATTTCGTCCCCAGCGGTGCTGTCTTTGAAGTGTTTGTTTAATGCAAGAAGGACACACTCTATGTTGAAGTGTTGTCATGTCTCAGTCGGAAACGAGAATCAAAGGAACGCCAAAATTTTGTATTACATTACTGTTGTTATTAGATTGACTTGGCACCAGAGTCTGCCACCTGCTTGTATTTGAGAGTGCAAACTACTGTTTACCCTCAATAAACAATATAATCCGGCAGACCGCAAAAGGAAATGCCGAAGTTTGGCTCGCCAGTGCCTCAGTGCCAGTATAAATTTCCGTAAGGAAAGAATATTCACAGCAAAAATCAAAGATTTTTAGACCTACAACATCCTCTCTGAATTTAAGGTTTTAACAATTATGTACAAATTATTCTATAATTTTGTGTGTACAATAATATTTTTTTATAAATAAAATATCAGTTTTTTGGTAATTCTTTATAATTATTAAGTCATTTTCTTTAAATTTTGGGGTCATTTTATAGGTCATTTTTCAAACAATTTTAGGTCTTCAGAATCCGGGCCCTAATAATAATACAGTATAATATAATTAAAAATAATAGCAGCGACTATAATATCAGCGCCGGCCTTAGAAGGGAACTTGATCAAAACAAACAGTATATGTACTGCCAGCTGGCCGATCGTGCATCACAACACATATTATTCAATGTAAAGTTACAGAAATTAATTTTAATGTACATTAATACATTGTGTGATTAAAAAAACTAAACATTTTTAAAATGAGAAATTTTAGTTCACACTTAATTTATAATAAAATAGTAATAACGTATGCATTATTGTTCACAAACAAGCGACTCATATATTATGCATCTGTACCGCATTTCGTATTGGTACGGTTCATTGTTGTTCTGAGATTCAGGCGGCTGACTATATTTTTCATTATAATTAATTATACGGTATTTTTATTTATTTCGTATTATTTAGAGAATAAATAAATAAAATTTTCGCCTCTGTCACACGTCTAGAGATTTCGTCAGTTCTCGCAATAACCTCACTAGATAAAATCTTAGCCTACATGTAGGCCTACAAACTATAATCCAGTTGGTTACTTGCTGCAGTATAGGTTAATTAAAGAGTACGGCATAATTTCCTTGCATCGTAAATTTTGACATTTAAATTATCATACAAGACCTATGTATAACTACTAAAAATAATTTCAAGTCGGAGCTTCTGCATACCACTCATCTGAGATTTAATTTTTATTAATGATAATTGTTTATACTTTATAGGCTTATAATACTCCCCTATGCTTAGAATATGTTAGTTCATTAATTAATTAATTAATTAATTAATTAATTAATAATAATAATAATAAATTCCAGAATATATTTTTGGGATGTTTGTTGATTTGCTTGGGATGTCCTGTTTTCACCTCAAAATAATATTATGGTCCCCCTTATGCGTTGTTGCCTAATTGTCACTGAAAACTCAAAATAGTTTATCAGTCAACCAGGATATCTTTGATCACATTGTAAAGAGACTCAGAAAGTTGTCAAGGAATCAAAAAGATGATTGTCGTCCAACTTACATTAATGAATAAAAGAATTTTGGCAGTACAATACCGGCGAGTAAGCAATAGTCACCCATTTACAATTTTGTTGATCATTATGAAGAGGTGCCCACAAGGGGGGTTAAGATACAGAATGCGTCACTGAAATTTCTGGGGGGGGGTGAAAATTGTTGCAAAATTAGCATTTTATATTAAAATACATCTTAAATACCTTTGAGCTCGTTCAATAAAATAAAATAGACTTAATACCAGTAACTTAAAATTCTATTTTACAATTTGCATAGGCCTTTTGGCTTATTTCTTCCATCTTCAGGGCATCTCTTTTTGCTGGTTTGGATTCCTTAGTACTTAAAACCAAAACTGCATTGTCTTACATCTTATCACATTTATAAGATACATTTTTTTTAATAGCATTATAAAAGCACTATCACTAAATCATCCTATATGGCCTCTTCGTTGTGTATCTGTTGATTGACAATGCAGTTATGGCTTTAATTACTGAGGAATCCAAACCAGCAAAAGAAGATTCCATTTCTAATGCTTCAAACACACTTCTTCAACAGGGAATGTATTAATGGAATTTTTCTCAATTGCTGAACAACTGAATATGCCCTTCTACTCTCTAATTTTATCAGAGTTTATATTTTCCATGGTTAGGATAGAGAAAGAATGCGTGTGTAATGCCTACTAGCTAGAGAGTATATGTCACATTCTTACAAGGTGTCTCATTGATGCTCTCACACGAGTTGAGCTGAGATTTTAGAAGTGACTCAGTAATTCAATGCATTCTGATGGAAATGAAATAAAACCTTCAGTCAATATTTTTTGTTTGTTTCAGGAACAAAATGAAAATTTCTTGCACCAAAGATTTCTGTCGTCTTGGCTGTGTGTGTCACAGTATCAATGCAAGAAAGCCCCGACGGAAACACTGTGGAAAGGTAGAGTGCATGTTTGGATGCTATTGCAAAATAAGAAGGTTTAAACTGAAAGAACTCAAAAACTGCAGGGTGGTGCTTGAGAAATTGATGTCAAAGGAGCTCAAAAGCTGCAGGGTTGTGCTTGAAAGGTTGAATTTAACTCAGCCAACTAGTGCACTCCTACTCTTCCCTCAGGTACCGGCATTACCAGATATAGGAGCCAAGACAGAAGTGCGTACAGTTCAGCGAATTAATAATTCCATGAAATACCAGGTATTCTTGAGAGTTCAAACATATCTGTTATTTGACAAAATTGTGTCTACAGAATGGAAGAAACATTATTCTCTGTCCTTGGATGATTCATCAAATGCAAAGAAGATTCCAAAGATGCATACCTGCAAATCACACTGCAACACATTTACAGAACTGAAAGATTGTCCAAAGAGAATCAAAAGTTGCAGTGTCCTACTTGAGAAGTTGAACTTCTCTCAACCAACTCATGCTTTAATGAGTTTCTATCAAGCACCATCAATACCATGTATATGGAAAATGTGGAGATTAGAGAGTTTCTTCAAGGGTGTAAATATAAATCACTTGGATCAAAACAATAATAACAATTCCATCATCAAAGTTAATCAAAAGTCCACTGAAAATCAAAAGTAAATCAATGTCCAATTTGACATGTTGAAGTTTTCTCGACCATCTCATGGATTACACTAGAGAGATCCTAGCAAACACCATGTATATAGATAAAATGGAATTGGCGAATTTCAGCAAACAATTAAATATATATTATTTTTAATTAAATGGCATTTGTAATAATTCAGCTATACAATTTATCAACTCTGACCTAATAAAATTTCTTGTAGGAAATATTTTGCTACAAAGATTTATAATGACACAATGAATATGAATTTGTAAATATGGCTTAGAGTTTGTTCTTTAGATACTTCTGCTATTTAACTTTGGTTTTTTTTTTTCATTTATGTGCATAGAATAAACAAGTGTACACTGTTGTTACAATGATTATTCTAAATTGATTAATCTGGTGTATGAAGATCAAATACTGCATTGATTAGCAAATATGAATTTTTTCAGAGAGATCAGATCTGAGACAAAGAAGTGAATCCTAAAAATAAACCTTGAATTTTACTTTTACTGTGGGATGTGACATATGACATTGTTTAAATAACCACAGAATGCTCAAGAAAGTTTCCTTAAAAGTTTAATAAATTTCTTAATTTTAAGAATTAAGTTTATGATCTGTACATGAGGTTTTGCACACCAGTAATGGTGTTATGATACATACATTTAAACTCGATCAATTGAACAATTTATGGTATCTCGTTTCCAAAGGTTTAAGTGAAGAGTAGAATGTCAAACATTCTAGCTGACAATTTTTAGATTTTACGCGAGGAAAAAGGAAGATTAAATAACCTTGTTTCTATCTAATAGTCTAAGATCTATCTGCCAAAATAATTCTATTTAACTACATTCTACCATATTAAGTAAGCTGCTAAGTTGTCATCTGGAACCCGTAGTTTAGAAGCCCTGATTTCAAGCCCTCTGATCAGCCTATCTTAACTTTGGCTTGTTGGACACAACGACACATTCATATTTGAAAATTCATTCTGACTATAACTTTTCTTTTCCTCTCTGCCACCCTTAACTAGGACTTACAAGTAAATAATCTTAGGGGAGGACGTAGAAGTCAATAACTGTAGGGGTGGGGACACTGTGGGTCACATACGTTTAAAAAGACCTGGAGGGATTCCAGGTGTTATCAGCAAGATACACGGCCTCTTTCTAAGACAGCACATGAGATATACAGGGAACATTCAGGGTAGCAGTTAAATAAATTCCAATCAGAAATTTCCCTTTTGAAGTGGGGAAAACTCCTACATATCCACACACAGATTTTCAGCACTATTTTTGTTAATAATCCTTTGAACCGAATGAACTGAACCACAGTAGGCCTAACTATCAATATTATAAGAAGCTCAGAATTAAAGAAAGAAAGAAATAAAAAAACTTCACATAGCAAGACTAATTCTGTAATATGGAGTGGTAAGAATTGGCTTCAGGCATCCACTAGTACTAGAGGCAGGTGCCTTTTGATGTTCGTTTGAACTACAGTATTTAATATCCACATTCATAATTCGAACAAGGCTTGGAATATGCGACTACTACCTGGGCCAGTGAATTGTAAAAGAAATATATTTTTTTAAACATAGCACTTAGATTATTTGACAATCCTACTCTTGAATTAATGAATTCATATGTAAACATATTTTTTAAGTATACAGTCAAACCTCCATGTAGCGATATTTGTGTGATCTAGCAGGTTATATTGTTATATTGACCACAAGTTAGGAAGACAACATGTAGAATACTTTATAGAGGCAGTGGTGTAGCGACAAATTTTCCAATGTGGGAACACTAAAAATTCTAGTATGTAGGCCTACGTATATACAGACCACATGGCTGTTGATCTGAGTTACTTGCATCCTCTTCAGCACCACACTACCTTGTATTCATTATAGCTCATAATTTATTGCAATAAAAAAATGACACGCTTTTCAGTAAATGTACTAGTAAGTATATTTAAGTTTTTGTACTTGCCTTTCATTTTTTAAGTTTATTGCCGGGAACTAGTATACATATTTTTTTTATTAAAAAACTTTACAAAAAATTCAAAATTATAAATTATTTAAATTTATAAAAAGACCAGTGGGGGTATTCCCCCTACACTCCACTAAGGGATAATTCAAGGAACAGATTTGCAAAGAAGCAAAATATAATGAATAAAAAAGTCAAAATATTAAAAGCCCGTTGATTTTGTTTCTAAGTTATTGACTTCCATTGATTGGTGACCATCGCTACCAGTACTTTACACCGGCATACTGAAAAATTAAAATTCAGGTTGGTTTAATATTATCACAAATCATGGCAAGCTTTGAGCCTAGGCACAATATTCCAGAAACTTCAAACTTGTAGATGGTGGGTAGAAAAAGAAAGAACATTCACCACATAGCTAAGACAAAAGTAAAACCATTCACTTCATAGGATGTTTTAACTACAGATGCTGTACATGTTGAAGTAACTGAATTTACTGTATGATTTTGCACACGTAAGAAATTATCTTACGCCAATGACTGTATTTTTCACCCCTACTGAACGTTTCTCTACTGGAATTTCTAAGAAATGCAACAGTTATCAATCCACCAGAACACAATGTTCGTGGCTGGGAAGGACACTCATCTTGTACCAGCCACCATGCTAACCAAGCGGTTTGCAATAATTAAAAATATTGTTATGTTCATCGCTGTAGTTAGGGAAATTTAACATTATTACAATACAAAAAAGCCAGGATCAAATTGCTGAATGTGGTTTATTGTTACCTCAATCTTCGTTATATAAGGTTTGACTGTATTATGATGTATAACGTGAACCTATTTCGAAAACCTAATCATTTCAGTTTTAGCAAATTTTGAGATTTTTGCACCATCTATTAAGGAAAAATTCATTGCATTGATTATTGTACTCTGCATGAAATATTTTGTAATTAGAAAAGTATTCTAAAATAGTAATGTAAATAACTTTAATATGAAATCTTTGTAACATGTTCACTATTGTAGTCCTAATTGTGTTCTTCGTAGAAAAGGTTTTGACTCCTTAGTGCACATATAGTTAACAGTTCTTATATCACTTTCTAAGTTCATTATTGTAGTTTTCATTATCCAACAAAAAATCTCTTTAACTTCAACTCAAAGTTATTAAAATACATGCTTAATACCGTTTAGCTCGATCAATGTAATAAAATATATAAGAAACCAGATGCTCAACAAGATATATTTTGTGTTGCCTAGGCCTTTCAGTGTTACCGCACCATCTTCAGGGCATCCTTTACTGGCTTGAAGCTCCAATAATTAAAATAAAAAAGAAAAATTGCATTTTGTCACTGTTACGGAACTATCTTCTGTGGCCTCCTCACTACGTGTCCGTTGACTATGTCCATTGATGAAATGCATTTTTTTTTAAATTTTAATTATTGGAGCTCCAAGCCAGCAAAAGATGCCCTGAAGATGGCGTGGTAACACCGAAATGTCTCAGCGACACAAAATATATCTTGTTGAGCATCTGGTACCTTATTTATATTATTACATTCAACTCAAGTATTAATAATAATGTCAGAAACCGTAGAATCTTTAGTTTGTCTTTTAAAAATAATCATCATACCTATAAATATTTAGGAAAATATATGTAGATTACTAATAAATGCGATCTTTTGCACATTTGTGGTGTAAAATGTATTACATGTAGTCTATAGTTATATCCATTTTACATTTAACTCTCTCATGCTGTACTAATAATGAAATAAATATTAAAAGAATATTATGCAATTGATTTATCAATCATAATAAAATGTCTTACAATGCCAAAAGTGTTCCATTATTTGATCAACCTTATTGTTATGTGGCTATGCTTCCTCAGTATATCAATCCAGTAGTCAACTAGACTCTACACAACATTCATTATAAGTAAAAAAAAAAAAAATATATATATATAATTAAAAAAAGCAAATCTAGAAATGTTTTGGCCAATGATAATAATCATAATATGGAAGTACCATAGTTAAATTTCAGCTATGGCTCAAGAAAGTACCAATACCTTACTGGTACTTTTTGTGTGTTTTCTGAAATAAACTTAAAATTTTCTGATTTAGTAGGCCTACATTTTGATTAAAACATCAAGACCTGGAAACAAAATATCCATACGTAAATTCTAAGGTTAACATAAAATTAACGCTTTATTAATTTTTTTGCTTTGTATTGAAACTGCTGTCTGTGAAATATTAAAACACCTTTAACTTTTACACAATGTGTAAATTATTTTATAACAAGAGTGTGACCATGTCATAACTCCAGTTTTTATGCCATCTATGTTGAAAAATATCAACTGTTCTATGAAAGTCTCTTATCTCCGAGTAAATATTAAAATTATATATAATAAAAAAATAAATATGATTTTTTTCTCTCAGAAACTTTTAGTCTAAAGCTACGATGCTCAAAACTCTACTTCAGTTTTGTTGCCTGTGAAAGACTCATAAATATGCAGGTAAGTTGATACAGCGCTCATTCTAAACAAACCCCTTGGAATAACACATCTGCAACAGATATCGGTAATAACAGCAATGAAGCAGCGGTTACATCTGGAGAGAGGCAACACTCATTAGATCTAATGGCTCCCTTCAAAAAGGAGCTCCGTACATGGCATTTACAGTTCAAAAATTGCCAGAATGAAAATGAATTTTATAATTTAACATCACAACTTGCAGAGTTTCTTGCAAGTTCGATTGTACTGCTGCCAGGCCCAAAACATCCAGCCAGTAAATACTATGCTATGCGGAAAAATAAGAAAAACATAAACATGCAAAGGAAATATTCCCAAAATTCGAATCCCCAGAGAGCCACAGTGCGGGACAGGGAGAAAATAATTAACAAATATCTCTATCAGCTCACGCAATACAACTATTATAACCAAAGGCGTAAAGCAATTAGATCAGTTACAGAGATAGATAAACCACAATGCGAAATAAATGAAGAGAAGGTATACGAAGAATTTTCTTCACTTTTCTCGGTACCAAATGACTGTCTTAGGCCTTAATACCAATCAGAGCTCAATGAAGCAGAAAGAATAGAACTTGACGATATTTATTCAACTACAGTGTCGAAAGATGAAATCATCAGAGCAATGACTTCTATGGCAATTGATACTGCCTCCGGACCAGACCATGTCTTAATGAGAGTTCTTAAAGATGACACAGCAACTGAAATTATGGCTCTCATAGCTACAAGAATGCTTGACACAGGAGAGGTACCACCTTGCCTCCAACAAGCTCGGACAATACTGATTTATAAAAAAGGAGATGTGAGCAATATAAAAAACTATAGACCCATAACCATATGTTCTGTAATTAGAAGGGTCATCGAACGGGTTCTAGATCGCCAGCTCAGACAATTTGTCCACTTCAATGAACACCAGAGAGGTTTCACCAAATCACCTGAGTTCTTTTATAGACACCCTGGTAATAATGTATAATATATATACATATCACAATTTTTTTTTTTTTTTTTTTTTTTTTTTTTTTTTTTTTTTTTTTTTTTTTAACGGGCGGTGGTTTCGTACTTAGGGAGGCATGAAACGTAAAGATATGAAAGAATTTTTCGAACGTCATGACATGGTATCGATTGCAATAGGTAGATTTTTCTTCTAAATCTACCTAAAAAGGAACCCGTCTATCAATTGTTATAGGAGACATCCCTTACAAACGAACAATGTACAGAAGTACTGTCTGACTGAGCCATTGTTGTGCCAGCATTATCATAATTATACAGGTGTTACAGAACTCTTATTATTTTATTTTATTTGCTTTCTTGATTACAAGATACAAGATATTACAAGATCGCCTAAATGACAAAGCTTACTGTGTTTCTATTAACAAAGAAGTATAACACACCCTACAGTTTGAGAAAAACGATATCTTTATCTTTACAAGCTAGCGGCCGTAATTTTGAAGATATTTGAACCAAATTTTATTATGTTATTTCTAGGCCCAATAGTTCGAACAAGTTCGTTAATGAGCAAAATTGGCCCACTGGGGTGGTCGGGGGAGGGGGTTGAAATGTTAAAACATTTTTATATCCCGGCCCCTATGAAGTATAGAGGGAAACTTGGTTTGAATAAATTAGAGTATTCCCTATGGAGTTCACAGTGACACCAACGATGGGGGGGGGGGGGGATGGAAATTCGAAATTTTTGAAATTACATCTTGTGGGGTAGGCCTATCGTTGAAAAGCTCTTGATGAGTACTCTACAAATCAATAACTAGTTTCTTGATAGTTCTCATATAAGGCGAGATTTGAATGTTTGAAAAAGTGCTCTTTCCTCTTTTTTGCAGTTATTATTGCGGGTTTGTCATGCCAAGGCTAAAGAAGAAGAGTGCTACGCAGAGACAGTAAATTAAACCAAAAGCACTTCGAAATCTACCTCAGCCTAAAGGCTTGCTTAAAAGGGATTTTTCACTCTTTCAACACTTCTAACAGATAGTTTTCATTACCACGTCCAACACATAAGTAAAATTAGTTCGGATTTTTTTTTTAAATTTTAATTATGACGGTAAACCTAGAGGTTCACATCATCATTATTGCCAAAGTGATTAGATAATACGCAACTGTTCTCTGGCCTACCTCGCGTTGCACTATGTGGTAACAACTCCTTCCCCTAGAGGAGAATGGCATGGGACTGACATCACATACTATAGAGATCTTTACCTATAGAGATCCGTGAAATTCGCGAGACGCGATAACACGACATGTTCTGATTTCGACAAAATGTTTGCAAACTTTCCTTTTGCCGCCGCTCATCACTCTAAAAACGTACCTTTTAATCGTGAATTCACTATAATAACGCGAAAAGTAAACATTACAGCACTTTTAAACGAATTCCAGCAAAATATGTTTGATTTGGACGAATTCTTAACATCAACTCTTTTTTTAAGGAATATGTTCACAATTTCCTATAGGCCTACTTACTCCCTCATGACTTTGTCAACAAACAAATGCATCATCCATGTTGCCATAGAGAAGAGGTTTGAATTAGGGTGACAATCGAAATCCCTAGTTTTACGTAGGAGGCTAAATCATAATAATGGCGAGTGGATTTTAAAATTTGCGTAGGCCTATATAGATCATATTTTTCAAATAACACCGCAAAATTAGTAATAACACCGATGAATTTAATTATTAAAACGAATTTTGCTTAAAACTAAAACCATTTTCACGGATCTCCACACATATCGTATTTACTCGCGTAATTTTACTTTTATTTTACGCTAATTTTTTATTTTACGCTAATTACTTTTTACGCTAATTTTGTAATCTAAAATAGGATTCGTTATTTATGCGAGGAAATTATTAAACCATTGCAAATTGTTTAAATTTTATTTGAATAAAAACAACATGCGATAACTTACAGTACTCCATTATTGATCTACCTCAGAACTAAAGCCTTGTTCAGATTCCTCCGTGTATTCATTCACTTCTAATATGCAACTTGCAGTATGATCTAAATATGTTTTGACCGTTGCGGTAACGATACTGCACATTATATAATTGAAACTGGACCTCTCAATCTCAAAAACTGCATACAAGCTATCTGTATGCGGTACCGTAGCACAATACAAACTATTATCCCACTCCCAGCAGACAGAAGGGCTAAGAAATCTACTGTGATACAGCTGCTGTGGTATTTCGGATAATATGTTGCGATCCAAGTGCCGTAAGCGATGCATACGGATAGAGGAAAGAGTTTTTTTCAATTTTCCGAGATCCGTTATGCGCTTACGGCGCGAGTATTGCATGCTATTTTTTGCACGATGATTATTTATATCAATTTAATTATATTAATTGTGATATTACCTGAAAATATTATGTATATACATTCTTGAAGATAGATGTTTATTTCAGAAAGTGATTCGCATGTGTTTGTTGTTATGGGAACCGAATATTTGTCCTGGGGGGCCTTGTCCATTAAGGCTTGTATTATGATGTGCCGTAAGTAAATTCTTACTGCACGGAAACTCTTACGGCACGGAAACTCTTACCGCACATAGCAACATGATTGCGTGTGGGAATGCCAACTTACGATCCACGGCAACAACATTCGTAAGTACTACTAATTAGTTAAGTCGTGCAAATTTTTTTTAAAGCTACTCGTATCGCACAAATCACAATGAAAGGAAGGCTTTATTACAATATAAATTTACCGGTACGTACTAGCTCGTGGAAGAGTTTTCACAATTCCAGAATGTATAGGAATAAAAATTTTACATTACAATTTTCGGTGCATTAATTACGTAATGGCGTGAATTATGCGGATAAGTATGAGAACGTACTGAGATGTATGATAAAGAAAAATATGACTGGTACGGTAAATCATGTTAAAAATAAACTTGTTTATATAAGGGGGACAAAGAACTTTCGATGAAATTCATAGTTGAGATATAGGTGAATTTCATTATTTTTTTCCTCAGCAATGAATTGCTCTACAATCTTGCAATCTGACATACTCTTTATTGACTACTTCTACCATTACATACTACATTCAAAATTAATCAAACTGTTACATTTATGAGTAAATCGTTACAAAATGGTAGCCACGTTTCGTGCACTAAAATGCAGTTTCCGTGATAATTTCCATAAATAGCAATATTTTTGAGCGATTCTCTTTTCTATTTGCAAACATCATACGAACAACATCATCTACAATCTTTGGAATGTCTACAGTATAAGTAATTTTTAAAAATCAATGTTTTAAATTATATATATATATATACAGGTATTAAATGAATGATTGTAGAAAGTGTTGTTCATACGATATTAACAAATACACAGAAAAACAATCATTCAGAAACATTGATATTTGCGCAAGTTATCAAGGAAACGGTATTTCAGTACATGAAACGTGGCTGCCATTTTGAAAAGATAATTACCCGTAACTGTAGCAGTTTGATTAATTTTGAAAATAGTATGTAATTGTAGAAGTAGTCAATAAAGAGTATGTCAGAATGCAAGGTTGTAAAGCAATTTATTCATTGCTGAGAAAAAAAATGAAATTCACTTATTTCCCACCAAGGGCGCAGGTACAAAGAGGGCGCAAAATTAACCATGAAAAATCTCGCCTTTTTTAGACTGGTGCAATTTATCAAGCAATAAAAATTTCACACGTTAATGGAAGAAAACTTTCAGGTTATTAAAAATTACTGCACGTGAACTCTTTGTGGTATTATGCCGATTGTCTACAAACAAAAAGCAGTCAAGCAACGTTCTTTAATTAACACGTTTCTTATTGATAGAATATAACATAAATCATGAACAGTATGGAACGATATAACGACAATAAAAATTAAAATGTATGTTATTATTGAGATGAAAGTGGTTCAACTCATTCCATTTCCAGCTGACTGTCGTCGTTTTCAAATTGAGATTTAGGTTTTCTTTGATAATAACAGTGTTTTTATATTAAAATAATAACCACTTTTACAGAAATTTAAAAAAAGATTGTTTTGGTCCCCCAGTATTGGAGGGCGCAGATTTGTCAAACTCGCCAAGGGTGCAGAAGGACCTTTCTACGGCCCTGTTCCCACCAAAAGCTGTACGTCCCCCCTTAAATTTGTACTTATCTCTACAACTATTATCCCAATTTCACTTGCATATATGAAAGCCCTATATAACTACATCACCAAACGTTCTGAGAATAATGATCTCACCTTAACAAATAAACTGAAACGATATGACTTATCTGATTATTGAACATGAAAGAACATCATTAACTCTCATATGTATTGCAAATATTGTAACTCGTGTGCAGCAGCCCGGCACATAGTTACCCATCGGGCATGTTTTCGGGACGTGGGGAGGTGATAGATGATTTAAGGAATGAAGGTGGAGGTGAGGTGACCATAGGTACGATGGTTCTATTTCGGCATTCGCCTTATTAATCAGGACAAACTAATGTGTAAGGCAGATTGGTCGGGCATGGGAATTGAACCCGCCATCTCCTTAATGCACTATTATATTGCGTGACCAGTCTAAATAGTCAGCCTGTTATGCACTGCAGTCTTGATTATTTTGATACCTGGTATCGCAGGAAGCGTCTGGCCGCGACCGCGATATGATGGAGACCATATGGTGACCTCCAACGCGGGGAATACTGGGGAATTCCTTTCCTTACTACGAATCGGTATGATGTGGATTCAGATTCATCGCGCCGAGAAGACTTGAAGTATTGGCACAGAACACTACAGTAACAGCAGCCTAATCGAAGTAAGTTCTGTTTCTATTAAAATTACGAATAATAACGTTACGGTTAGAGACGCGAAATTGGCGTTTCGATTTACTTATTCTTTAGTACAGGGCTATCCAACATGAGGCCCGCGGGCCGCATGTGCCCTGCGACCTCACTTTTTCGGCCCGCGGAGCGTGCCTCTAAATGTATAAATCACCCTCAAATACGAAATATGCACAATTCTTACATTAACGGTAAAATACAAATAAAATAAATATAGATGTTCCCTCTCTGATAAGTCACTTACTCAGTTGCTTCGGTTATCAACAACAAATATTAAAGTTAATATTGATGCATTAGTTAGTGAAAACCAACATCCTAAAATTTCCCACTAATTTTTAGGTAGATTTCTTAGAAAAATCTACCTATTGCAATGGATACCATGTCATGATTTTCGAAAAATTCTTTCATATCTTTACGTTTCATGCTCCCCTAAGAACGAAACCACCGCCCGTTCAAAAAAAAAAAAATTGTGATATATATATATATATATATATATATATATATATATATATATATATATATATATATCTTTACACGATAGCGGCCGTAAATTTTGAAGATATTTGAACCAAATTTTATTATGTTATTTCTAGGCCCAATAGTTCGGACAAGTTCGTTAATGGGCAAAATTGGCCCAAGGGGGTGGTCGGGGGACGGGGTTGAAATTTAAAACATTTATAGTAGAGTGGTACCATGCAGGCATACAGGCCCTCCCATTAAGGTGGCGTAAAACTGTAGCATTGAACGGAAATGATGTTGAAAAGTAGGATTTTGTAGCCAAAAGATTGGGTAATAATATGTTGTATACGAATCCTGAATAAAACCAACCTGCTTTAAGAAAAAAAATGTGTTGCATTACTTATTGAACGACCCTCGTATTTTATAATGCGGCCCTCCAAACAGCACTTTTTTTAAAGAGGCCCTTGGGGCACTTGCAGTTGGACAGCACTGCTTTAGTACATTAAAATGTTCACTAAGCATGTCCAGTTGTAAACTATTTATTAATACCTGTAACACATTAGTGAATGATTAGTGACACTCAGTGCTTCCTATTAACTAGTGTAAATTTAAAGTGGAAAGTAGACATTAAGTTTGATAAATGAAAGATCGCTTTGCTTTAGTGTCCCTGCTTTTAGAAGTACAAGGCGTAACCTATAATAGGACTGTGACACTAATATTTGCTATTTTCTCAGGAATGGATAAAATGTTACAGACTTGAAATTCCGAATAGTTATAAAGATTGTTTGACAACTTGCTTCAAGTTAGAATGGTTGCCACTCATTCCGAATTTCTCGAATTTGAGCCATTTTGAATGTTTTTTAAGGGGGTAAAAAATTAAAATTGGAACTTTTTGGATCATTTCCTGCATTACAAGCTAAAATGTAGAAGTATGCCAAATTTATGGCTCATCTGGAAGTGGGTGATTATGTGGTTTTATGGTATAGTGACGATTTGCTATGTAAAAAGCATATGACCGTTACTCAGAAAATCTGATAAAGCGTACAGACACACAAACGAACAAGCAAACATTTTTCCCATTCACAAAGTTATCTTAGAAAGTACCATTCTGGCACTTAATGACGTTGATAATAATATTATAAAGACTAACGTAATAATTTCCATGGTGTTCTTTCACGGATTTTCATTGTGCCATAACCCAACTATCATTATGCACCATCACGACTGTAGGTTGATTTATTTATGATATTAATCAAGGTTTGATTACTGATGAATAGGATACCCTTTGGGAAACTACTCAAAATATTCCTTCTCCCATTGTGGATTAAAGAACTTCTGACTAAACGTCATCTGGCATGCAGAGTATTACAGCATAAACAGAAGAAGGATGTTTTGTTGCTGATTTTATAGCATTCAAGTTACTCATAAAATCACTAGTAGGGATTAAAGGATTCTCTATATTTGAAGAAAATGTACATACTAATGAAATTAAAACAAATGACTAGTATTTGTTTCCAGGAAACGAAAGGTTTCTTTTAACATTATACTGTTATTAAGTGCCAGAATGGTACTTTCTATGATTCCATGATGGACGGGAAATATGTCTGTCCGTCTATCCTTGTGTCTGTACGCGCGATAACTCTAATATGCTTTATAAGATTTTCATGAAACTTAGTATACACATTCCATCATCACTATACTACAGAGCCGCGTGGCTAACTCACTCACTGACATAATTGTTTGCCCACTTCCAGATGAACTAGACACTTTAAATTTGGCAGACTTATAGCTTTTAGCCTATAACCAATGGGAAAAATCCAATAAGTTAACTTTTTTTTTGGCTGCGTATTTATACGGCTTCAGTTGTTTTGACAAAAATAAAGCCCCAGTGTCGGCGTGAGGAATATGTTGTAAATTCGATCTGGTAATATTCTAGTTATCCCACATTTTCCTTCACTTATTCTTATCAAACTTTCTCAAGACACTGTGGTCAAAAATTCAATAGTTTCTGAAATATGGCATATTAACTCCAACTGGCACTTTGTTATATCAGTTTACCTGATTTTTTAAAGTATTATTATTATTATTATTATTATTATTATTATTATTATTATTATTAGTATTATTAATAATGACTATTATTATGGTTCTTATTAAGAGTAATTACTTTATACTCAAACTCAAACAGGACATACATTATGGCATAGATGGTTGAGGAACCAGGAGGTTGTGGGATCGATGCCTGATGAGGTCCTTGGGGTCAACTCATTCTTTAACACAAATGAATAACAGGAGCAATCCTGGGGTTAGAGGCGTCTGGTACACAAGGCTGAGAACCTTACCACCTTCACTTTCCAAATGTCTAAAATATCTGGGAGCCTCAACCTCCTGAAACCCTCAGGGCCTTCACAGCCTGTATAGAGACCACTTTACTTTATGCTCAGACATAATGTTTTATTTTCTGTGCAATGCCCTAGTAATTTTAAATGCTAAATAACATCAGTACATAAATGAACAATTGGAAACAAAATACTGTAATTACCGGTACTTGAATCTAATATAGCCTACTAGGTACACCTGTGGGTCAATTCTCTCAAAACTGACAGATTCAAGATCAACCATCACACTGACTGCTTGAAATTAAATATTATTTCTTAGTGTATAATGTTATTTAAAATACGTATCTTTAAGAGGTATGAAACATTAACATAATAGGTTATTGATGTCATGTTTTATTAGACAAGATTTCATAAATCTATCTAATTCCTACATTATGGGGGAAAGGTACAAATTTGCCTAAAAGTTCTGCATCATAGGAATAACAATTTATATATCAATGTTTGTTCAATATGATTGCCTCCAATGTCAAAGCACAACTGTAGCAGATTGTTCAAATTCATCACAATGTATTTTTACTATTACTGGCATTAGAGCGCTGCACTCAGCAGGTATTCGCTCAAGCAAATATTTTGTATCCATGATCTTCACACAGTAAATTTTTGCTTTAAGGTAATTTCATGCAGCAAAATTCATTTGATTTTAGTCAGGGGATCGGGGAGCCCATTCCACTGTTCTCCTTTTGCCAATCCATTGTGATAAGTTTTTGTCTCCAATCGTGTCTGATGATGTGAGATTTTCAGCAGGGCCCTGATACTTAAAATGTTGGGAAACACTGAACTAGAGTAATAGAGACCATAAAATGAGTATGAATTATGCATATTATTAATTTCTAGTATACACTTCGCATTGGCTGTTTCATCCACACATTCTGTTTCCTTCTTCCCATGATGAAATCATATCCCATCTCATTCATTATGGTAGAACATTTTGTCACACCAATCATGTAAAAAAATATTCTTAAAAAGTAAAAATTTCAATTTGGTGTTGTACATAAATTCACTAGAAGAATTTTTTAATCTGTCCTCAGAGTGATGTTATGCTAATACATGTTTAAGTGAGTCACACATTTCATTTAGTTAATCATAGGCTACATAGAGACTTAGTTTGAATTTTTCTCATTTTCAGATGAAGTTGTTGACTCCGTATGGTTTTGTATTTGTCTTCATAATCTGTATGACAAGTACCATACAAATGGAGCTGACGACTGTATTTGATTTGGATACCTATAACAACACATGCACAGAAACCGATGACAACACTACGTCCATCCATGTGCCTAATTGTGTGCCATGTGATGAGTTTGTATATATTGTTAAATGTGTCATGTCATTTACATGCACAGGTGATTTTGGCATTGCTTCAAAAGCTTTTAAACTGGCCACGACTTATATGTTAAAATGGAATCGTGCTTTCAACTTCCATGTGCGTTCTAGTGTCACTAAAATAGACGAGTTACGCCAGTTTACTGCATTGTACAATAACATAACCAACTACCGTATTCTAGTAGAGGAACTCACCAATGATACTAGAGATACAAGCATCGATTTTGGTGATCTAGGGTCAACGTATGCAATGTTCAAGAGAAAGCATGACATATTAATTCACGAATTTACCGCATATGCAAAATGTGCTTGGGCTTTGAAGAATGTAACACTAACAAGGAACCTTGGAAACATTTTCTTGACAGATCTCTACAGTATAGACATACTTAACGATACTAAATTCTTGGAAAATAGAGACTTGGCTTTGTTGGCTATACCGAATCAAAGTTTCATTGATGTTCTGCAACTGGCACTTTATAAAGTGTGGCCTGCAATTATGGGTGTCATATTTGTGGTAGGCATTGCTGGAAATGGTTTACTGCTCCTAATATTTCTCAGACATCCTGAAATGCGTACGATTCACAACGTTATGCTAATGAATTTAGTAATGATGGATTTAATTTCTCTTACATTTAATCTCCCAATTGTTTATGTCATGTATTCCAGGAAATGGCAGTATGATGTTTTAGTTTGTCAATGTTCTCTTTTTTTAAGAACTTTAACTCTCAGCGTAAGTACTTATTCAGTGGTCATTATAAGTTATCAGAGATTGTGTGCAGTTTCCAGAGTTAAAGCTACTCGTGCATCAAGGTTGTCAAATACCTTACTAGCTCTCGGACTTTGGCTCATTGCTATTCTATATTCTATCCCGGCTTTCATTTTCGGTACAATAATTGAGAAAGACGACTTCTGCAAATTTTACAACTCTTTTGATGGTATTAAAGCTGCCACAGATTTTACTGTTATTTGTGTAATCCCGGTTTTTCTAGTAAGTGTTTTCTCAACATTAGCTTCTTTTCGATTAAGAAAGAGCGCAATGAACATTCCAGGTGAGAGAATGGGACAAGAAAAGCGAATCAGAGACCGCATTGTTACGTCTCGAGTTTTGATTGGATTAGTACTAGTATTCTTCTTTAGTTACGTGCCATTTTCTGTATATAATTTCTTAATTATGTATTCAAAACAATTCAAAGAACTATTTTCTAATATAAATGCTTCATATTGGGGATCTTATTTCTTAATAGCTATTTTCTTAGAGAACATGTTGTTTCTGAATGCAATGCTCAATCCAGCAGTTCTGTACTTTCTCAGTAATAGATTCAAAAAATATTTCAATAATTATCTTTTCTGCAAATGTAATTCAACTGTATGACAACTGGACAATAAAAATATATTTGTGATGAAATGCGCTTTTTATTTACAATACCATAATGACAAGGATTATTATTTTGAATACAAAATCATTCAGAGAATTATCTATTATTGCTGTCTATGAGAGAGAGGGTTCTGCAGTCATGTTTTGATATACACAGGTACCGGTAGATGGAAATGGTGTAAGAAAGATTTTCCAATGGTATTTATTCAATCATATTGCACTTAATTTAATACATGAACGATTTACTTCATGATGAAAAACTTTAGTATATCTCTAAACGTCATAAATAAAATATTTAATAAATTTAACTGAAGATGTTAATTTTTCTTGGAAGAATGAGTTGGATTAAAAACCATCTAATTCTTAGTCAAAATCTCCATCTTCCACATCTGGTATACTAACTACCAATCTATTATCAATATTTAACAGAAGGTTACTTACAAGAGTGTCTTCAATTATTAAGTGCCAGAATGGTACTTGGTATACGCATTTATAATGTCCGTGGGAAGATGCATATTGATATTGGACCAAATTGGTTGACCAGTATCGAAGCAATGCCCAATTTAGTGCCTATTTTATGGTAATATATTAGAAAGAATTTTTCAAATACAAATCAATTCTCATAGTGTTCGTATATGACTTTGGAAGTGGCAATACAGGTAGCTTTGACAAATAACACTACCCACATATTTTTTCACATATGCTTATCAAACCAGACCTTTGTTCTTTTGTAAGCCCTGCTTAATGAATTGATATGGAGCTTAACTTGGAAATGACTTATTTTCTGCATATCATAATTGCAATTATCACTGATTAAACAAAAGCATTCTGGCACTTTGTTACATCAGTTTAGCTGGTTTTATGTAATTACTGCATGACTGTAACGACTCCTAGGCAAGTTTTATTTTTGTGTAGGATGTACTGACCCAAACAGGACTTAGTCAAATTCATCACTGAGGGAAGTGACCAGTTTCCCCTCAACTGAGTATATGTACTGAGAATATTAATGTTCATTACAGTGAGCAAAGAAGATAAGCGGTACCACAGTTCAGAATCTTACTAATGACAGATGCATAGAGAATATTTTTGAGTAGCCTACTCCCTGTCTGTATTGGGCTTGTTATTTTGGTGTTCTTTATAAAGTAAGAGTACATCAGAGTGGATGAGTCGGTAGCATGCCTTCCTTCCACCCTGGTGGTTTGGGTTTGATTTCTGACCAAGTTGGGGATTTTCTAACCTTTCCCAGGTTCAGGACTGGGGGTTTGTGTCATCTTTAGATTAAGTGTTAGGTAGGGGATCAGAAAACCCCAGAAACAAATATGCTGTGAATATCCCCTTATAGGATCACCAGGGTTCACCAGGGTATCACTCTCCTGAGCATTCTATCTGTTTCTAAGACATTTTCCATTATGTAGACTACCTGGGGAAAGAATATGCATAACAAAAAACAAGATCTAATCTGAAGTTCTCAGTGTTAGCATTGTAACGGTTTAGTTCAGTGCAGTTACACTATTATAAGAAGAATAAAGGCTTCTCTGGTTGACAGTCAGGTTTGAAGGTCTATTTCCTCCAATGATTCAAAGGCCAACACTGTCTCCATCCTCAGGGATACTGAAGTGATGAGTTGCTGGTGAAAAATAGCTGGAAAGTGTTCAGTGATCACTTAGAGGAGGTACATATACAGATTCCAAGTTGGGTGGTGTTGGCCAATCAGGAAACAATACCACATCCAATGGACTTTTCTGGATCAATCTCTCTCTCTACCGTCTCTTAGCTGTTTCAGACAGTGGTTCCACGCTGGGTTGATGGCAAAGCCTCCATCTCTGTTGAAACTGTGAGGTTCCAGCTTAGTTTCAATTGCTTCTTTAATAAGTCCATCCCAGAAGTTTGATGTCTTGGCCAGGATGGCAGTATACCGAAACTTTATATTGTACCCAGGTTCCGTGTTGATAGTGTGTTTGCCATAGTAGAACACACTATCAATGTGGAACCCGGGCCTGAAAAAAGACCGTTGGATGTGGTACTGTTTCTTGATTGGCTGACTCCACCCAACTCAGAATCAGTATGTACACCCCTCTCTGAACGACCGCTCAACACTTCCAAGCTAGTCTTCGCCAGCAACTCATCACTTCAATATCCCTGAAGGTGGCGGCAGCATTTTCCTTTGAAACATCTGAGGAAATCGACCTTCAAACGTGGCTGTCAACCTGAGAAGCCTTTATTCATATGCTACGCCAAGAAAATCGGGAATCATACACCATTGCCAGATGCAATATATGGCATTACAGAGAATATTTCTTAGAAAATATTATAGTTTATCAGCCTTAAATGTGATAAAGCATTCTATTCGAAACAGATGTTAAAAACCATAAGAAAGAAAAAAGAACAAATTTCAGGTGCAACATAATTATTGCATTAGAACGCAGAGCACGTTCAAACAGACTTATATACACTTTCATGTCTAAACAAATCCTGGTAGGATGTCATCTTCCTTATGTGGCACCGTGATTATGAACTCCACTTTATTTTTCACCGGATTCTCAGAAGAATGATCGGACATGACTTTGTACTGTCTAGTGCCATCCTGATACTCGTCAATTTGAGTCAAGCCCCATCGTGTCCTTGTTGGCAATATTTGACAGTATTCATCACAAGAGTACGAAGTAGAAGATGGACTTCTGGATCTGAGTAAACGAGGAGTGTACATAAATTATTAAATCACAAATTATGGCTGAATATGACTTCATTCTCTCAAAAATAATATTATTACTATGAATAAAGCAAATGAAAAAAAGGAGGAAAAAACAGGAATTATTTAAGAAGAGGGATTCGTGACGAACTGCTCCACTCTGTAGGGGTTCCCCGACTCTATGGCTGTCAATGGGTTCTATCTAACGTTGCTGTCCCGAATTTGGCGGGACATCCCGCATTTTAAGAACATTTTCAGTGTCCCGAATTATGCCTAAGAGGGACGCATTATATATTTTTTTATTATTTTGCTAGCCTTTTCTTTTCTAATGTTAGTGTTACTGTTACATAGCCTATTCAGTTTTGGCTTTGCAACGAATATATAACATCTTTCTCTTATTAATAAATTGTTCCATGTACAAATTTTGGTATGGAGATCGGCGATATGCATATATTCGATAAGTGTCCCTCCTTAGCCTTACCAAAAGGTGGCAACCCTAGTTCTATCCAAAAGTTGTAACCCTCAAAAGTAGAATTTTATAGGAAAAAGAAAAAAGTCAATTTTAAAATACCGTATAGTGAAAGTAAAGAAATTATAAACACTGGAACTTGGGTGGTTACACCAACTGGCTTACTCATCCAAAGATATCATTATTTTTAGTGGGTTTCTCCTTAAATTTGATGGATACCAGTACTAAAATAAATTGGCTTGCTCATCCAGAATCATTAGTGGGTTATTGGTACTCATACTAAGTTACCTTTGATTTGTATGCTCAGCTGTTATATGATGGACACTCCTTTCGGCCAGTTTGAATTTGAGGACTTTCAGAAACACCTTTTAATGATTTTCAACTTTTTTACACATCAATTAATTTTTGTAGGATCACCTCTCCTGGTTAGTATGTGAATTTCAATGTCAGCTATCTATGTGTATCTTAACCTCATTTTTGAAAGATGAAAAAAAAAAAGAAGTTTACAATATTTGGCCTGGATAAAGACAAAATAATCTCTTAAGAACACATAACTGAGGTAACTAGGTAGCCAGGGTTTCTCACTTACGGGAGTGAGCAGTGCTACTGATTCTCTACTGACTTAATGGTTCCCATATGCATGGGAACTCTTCTTGTGTGTATTGTGTGTCATGGTCACTAAGTGGAAGAGACCAACCCCAAATGCCAGTCACCAAATAGTCACTGCTATATGTATGTAATATTGCCTTTTGAGGGTATTTCATACTAGGTTTGTTCGCAAAGCAGTCAGAAACCAGGAACATATCGTTCGCGCATCTGCTCTTTCTCCACATGCGTTCGCAAAGCGAGAATCCGTGAATCTGATTTCAATTTTCTGTTCGCAAAGCTCTCACGGACAGTTTCTGTACTATAAGAAAAGTTTGCACGCTCTAGCATGAATTGTTATCAGAGACATGCGCAGTAACCTATTTTCACGCGCCTGACTCCTCCCTCCTATAACATTCTGCCAGATTTATAAACATAGGCTACTTATATGTATGAATAATGGAAGATAATTAAAAGTTTCCCAAAGTATAGATTATATTGTCGATGTATATTGCATTTATAACATGTCAAAGGGAAATATATATTTTATTTGCATATCATATCGATTAAACACAGAAACTATCGATTCCAAATTCTTGTAACCGTTCGCAAAGTGCAAATCACGGGTAAGTTACAGACTGGACATGCGCAGTACAACAAATTCTCAAGCGATCATGGATTTGCTTTGCGAACAAACCTACTCTCTGCATCTGCTTTGGCCTGCTTTCAGCCAATACAAGCCAACAGCACTGTGAATAATCTTACTATATTAGGGATCGTGAGAGGATATTAAAGAATTCCAACATCATTACCTGTTGCAACAACTTCCTCCCAAAGGTTCTCCACTTTGTGTAACTCTGGCATTACGAGATAGGTGATCTTCTGTCTGCAATGCTATCGAAAACTTTTTGACGGAATCAGACTTCCTGATATGACCAACAGTTTTTGCATCAATAAGATCCCCATCGGCAGGACATTGTGGTGGAATTTCAATTGCTAGATCTAGATTGGATGGCCTTTTCTTATTGTCAGGTTGGTCAGACTGAGTGAGTAGAGCTTTACTTTTCTTCACAGGTGCCTGTTTCCTTTGTTGTCCCTTTATGGGTCTGGGATCTGTGATATTTGCTCCAGGAGATGATACACTTCTGTTTCTGCTCTTCTGATCCATGACTTTTTGATTATTATTATTGGTATGTTTAGAAGCAGATGTATTTGAATTTTCAACTTTCTGATTTTGTCTTATTGATTCATGAGGTTTTGCAAGATCATCTTGAAATACTGGTTTCTTTACTGCAAACAATATTTGAGGTTCTTGAGATGAAATTAATTTGAAATCCCCTATGTTCAAATCTTTGGCGATGTTCTGATTCTTACTAGAGATATTAGGAAACAATGCATTCCAAAGAGGTTTTGGGTCAGTATTTTTGTCCCCATTATCAGTAATAAAGCCATTCTTCTTGTCATTTTTTAGTAATTCTGGATGATATTTTCTTGTAACCGGATATACTATTGGTGCAGGAATACCATTCCCATCAAACTGAGAAGCAGCAGATCTACTCATAATGTTAGGGCATCGAGTCACTTTCTGTATGCCAGTTCTTTTCTTTTCCCTTTTAGGGTGATTTTTTAAGTGAAGAGTTTTACAAGAAGTGCAATCTAATGTAGCAACACTTCTACCACATTTCTTAAAGCACTTCTGGATATTCTTATCGCTCAAAGGCGATGAAGCAAATCTAGTGTGCATATGTTCATTTCCTATACCATACAGGAATCCTTTATCACCGTAATCTTCCAGAGCAGTATCTTTCTGAAGATCCGTCAATGAAGATTTTAGAATCATCTCCGATTTGCTGTCAGCACAGGATTTCAAACTGTTGTGCAAGATGACAATCCCAGGGTAATCTTTCCCCCATTTTGGCAAACTCAAGTGTTGGGATTCAATCTTGCTTCCTGGGCCATGAGACTGGATACTGATGTCAACTGAGAATGACCTTTCAACTGGTGGCAAAGCAAAGTCTTGTTTTTGTTGAAGAATGCCCAAATTGGATTCTGGCATGTTTGGTGTTTTAGACGAGTTCGTGGCCTGCCAACTGTCATCTTCTGATGGTGTCATCTCTGCTATAATGTTAATAATATATGTAAATCTAAACTTACTATACAGCCAACTCTCGATTATCCGGATTAATGGGGGGGGGGGCCAAAGGCCAGGATATCACAAAGTCATTGTTAAAACAAAGCACTAAAAACAAATGATAGAATGCAATTCAAATTAATCCTGTAAGCTTTGTTATTTTAATTAAAGAATTAACGTAAATCAAATCAGTAACAGTAATAATTTAATGCAATTTAGTGTGCTAAATTCATAAATAGATCTTGAATTAGTAACAATATGGGACATACTGAGGTAAATAATTTGTTATAAACAGCAAAGCAATGAGACACCATAACAATGCAACGCAGTGCATAGAATGGATATTCTTAAAGTTGGTTAATAACATGGCTACATTTTTAATAAAAAAAAAGCATAAAGTAATAGTCTGAAACATCAGGCAGAACTAAGAAGGCTAGGTCTCCTACTGAATAGGTAAATGTTCCAATAGTGGCAGAGACAAGTGTCAGTTACATATCTACCGGCAGTGGAAATTATGATATTAAGTGTGGTTATGTTAGTACGTTGGAGCCACATTTAATTTTCTCCTTGTCAAAATGTTTGATTCGAACCCTGAGAGAGGCCTAATAATGTGTTGATAAAATACTGATTTCTAAAAACGCATAATTGAACTGCGTAGGAGATATTAGCAGTGCTAGAACTTTTCTAACACTAAAACAATGCTCAGAAGAGGATACAGATTGTGCAGCATAACAACATCATATTGATTTATATATAGCGTAGAGCTTTATCACTGGTACTCACTACTAAATTGCGGTATTTTGTTACCTGTTGGAGCGCTTTCAACCGCATGGAGCGGCCATCTTCAGCAACTGAGTTGCTGAAGATGGCCGCTCCATGCGGTTGAAAGCGCTCCAACAGGTAACAAAATACCGCAATTTAGTAGTGAGTACCAGTGATAAAGCTCTACGCTATATATAAATCATTAAGATTATCGCTACAGAATGGACAAAACTCAAGAACATCATATTCCTAACATCAAAAACTGGTATTGGCTGTTATTCTGATATTCTTCGAGTTATTTTATCACAAATTTAAGACAAGTTGTTGTGTCTAGTAGGATACATTATCCATTTTACAGTTAACATTTCTTGAAAACTGTGCATTTCATTGCATTTGTGATGCAGTGAATCAGATGTGTGCCCTGTTACGCCCATAAAATGGTGGTATAAGAATAATGCTTCAGTAATTAAACATTTAGGAATCAATTTGTTTGAATAATAATTAAAATTCATATTTTGTAAGTTTTTCATTGTTAAAAGTCCATGAAGTCTGAGCGGTCATTCAGACCTCACGCCCACGTTAATGTAACAGATAATTGTGTCCATGGTAGAGGATTAACTTACTACTCTCCTCTGAAAGTTGAAGAATCCAGTTATTGCACATAATTAGCAAGGATATGCTTTAGACAATGGGATAGGCAGATATTGTCTACTCTAAAATCTGCCATACAGTACACAAGTAAGTCCGCCTCACTCTAGCACATTAGTTGTATCTACTTAAAAATGAGACAGACATGTTTGTTTACTTTACCAGACAATACCTATACAACCCACTGACTAAAACATTTCCATGCCGACTATATAAGCACTAAACAAGTCTGACCATTCCAAGAAAGAGACCTAAAATAAACCAAAACCAGTTTGCCTTTCTCACTCTAGCACATTATCTGTATTGTCTAAGAGTGAAAGACATGCTGGGTGTTTATATGAGGTTTCTTTCTTAGAAAGGCCAGCCATAGTGATTAGTGTTAGCAATTTTAACTAGCACTTTAACTATATTAAAATTATCAGAACCAAATTTCTACCTGGAAATACGACTGTCTGCCTCTCATCATTTTCAACTGCAGCTTCCTGGATCTGTCCATCTTCTTGAGTTTGAGTCATTGAAGAGTTTTCTTCTTTCTTTTCTTTGGATTTGCAGTCATCAGGCCCAGATGTCATGGGTCCTTCACAAGATTTACAAATACGATCCATTTCTGGATCAAGAACTATACTAGATTGCTTTATTTTGGGAGATAAATCCCGTTGACCCAAAGAACTCATTATATCACCCATTGTTACTTTCATCCGAATCAGCATACCAGAGAGATCTTCATACTCGTCTTTCAAATGTTTGACAAGGTTTTGCTGTATGTCAGATCTCCCGTCTTCACTGGGGTCATTTTCTGGCTCATCCTTGTTTCTATAAGGAAACAGATTCAGGTTTTTGAAATCATATTCCATTTGATCAAAAATTTTGAGATAAAATAATGATTATCTCAACAATTTGTCATAGAAATTCTAACCTAATATATGGTTTTGGTATCATCCCTTCTTGTAACCCGAATTGTTAAGTACGGTAGTTATTTTTAAGCCCATTACTGAGACTGAATAAAGTTTTTCCCAACGCATAATTTATTCCAAATTTCAAAAATAGAATTACGTAAGCGATAACAGTATGCTGATGTGGTACAGTAAACTTCTTGTAGAGGAGTGTAAACTACTAACCTGAGTGATCACAAAACTATTTTGCTGCATTCCCATTCAATATGTATCAATGGCCCAAGAATATGTAATGTACAGGTAGGGGGGAGGGGAAAGCAGACTGACTCTTGTAGCTGATTTCAGAGCCTTGTGGTACGTAAATAAATGTAAGAGATGTAACGGAAATGTTTGTTTTCACAAGCAATGAAAATTACATTAAATAAGTAAACAGTCGACATTAGAACAAATTTCAATACATTCCCTGCTATCCTGTGAATGCCACTAGGCAAGTGCAGTGGCTCATATGGGCAACTTAGATATTTTAGTTAGTCTGCTTTTTTTCCCCTACCTGTACATTTCATTATTTCACTATCATCAATTCATAATGTTTGGTTAAACTTCATTAAAACTTGTTTTCCGATAAATAGAAGAGATTATAAATAAAGAAGAGATTATAAATAAAGAAAAGTTTCAATTTGATTTATTTTCACAAGTATCTTGAAATAAGATAATTTTGTTGCTAAAAACTATTTAGACTTTTTATGTAAATAAAACAAAGATTAATTGAATTAATATACAGTGAAATCTCGATACAACGATTTCGCAGGGACCAGAAAAATATATTGTTGTAGAGAGATATATTGTTATATCGATAATTTACAAAAATGTTCAAATTTTGGTAGTATATAAGAAACAACTTCAATAGCTGAAATTCTTTAAGTAATTAGGGAAATAATGAATTTTATCACAAGAACTGCTATACTATACTGTATTCACTCCACCCTTAAATTATTACACTATGAGCAAACACATTTTACATTGCATTATAGCACAGCACCATGAACAGGATGACTCATTTTTGCTCCTGTTTGTAAAAGTCAGAAATGGCAGTCTGTTTAGCTTTTTTATGAACAGGGATACACACAATGCCCTTATTTGATTCGAGGTTCACTAAATGACATTCTGGCACCGATGGAACACTCGACAGAAAATTCTGCAGAGCCTCGCAAGCACAGAACACACACATAGAGGCAATGGCTTCGAGTGCGGTTAAGGTTGGTAGTTGCACACTTTGTTCTACCTCCTCTTCTTCATCCTCCGCCTGCTTGTTTTGGATTTCCTCAATGTTTTCGTCCGTTAGCTCCGGGGAGTTCATGATTTGCACTTTCACGATCTATTTTTATCCTTGTACCGAGGAAAAGGTATTTTAGGGGATTCTAAATGTAATCGTAATGGAGAGGTTTATCGTTATTAAGAGTATCGTAAAACCAAGGGGAATTTTACACTATTTTAATGGAAAGAATGCCGGGACCAAAATATTTTAACGTTATAAAGAGTATTATCGTTATATCGGTAATCGTTGTACGGGGTTTTCACTGTATACATTTTCTTGAAAGGTGTGTCACAGGGGTATTAGAAAGTTCTGCCAAAGGAACTACTGCAAATACGTAAGTTTTCAAAGTTTAAAAAGAAATATTTTGACATGTTCATGTTGTAAGTTACTAACACTGTAAAGGATTAGTAAGATTATTAATTTCGTCCATCAACACAGATAGTATCTTGGCTGTACAGAAATGGTGGTGTCACATTAAGTCATTGGAATTAAATGTCTAGGAAGAGAGTAACCAGTTATAATAAATATCCAAAAACAAGGACATCTGGCTGACCACGAAGGTCCAGAATACAAAACATATTATACTTAAAACCCAAACAGAAATGTAATAAGTTATAACAAGAAAAATAGAAGCAAGTCACTACGCATATCACATAACTATACAGGACTGTATAAATTGTTGTGAAGCATCACCAGTGAGTCTCTCAAGATCATAAGGCAAATATTATAGATATCCTCATTCGAGAGGTTCATTTTGTGGAGGAAAGATTTTGTTAATTTATAGGAAGTTCCTTTGGCACAGAAAAGAAGCACTTTACTTCCCATGTTTCAATTTTCATGTTGTATCTCTCACTTAAGTGACGAAGATATGGGCTGTAAATGGATTTTTTTTCTTCATTTACAAGTGTTGCTCATTTCCCATCCTTCTCAAACCGGATAGTAGGGTCCAATACAAAGCTCTGGTTGTTCCGGCAATGAATGGCTATTCTTTCTGCTCTTCTAGTTGACCCATCTTCTGCTAAATAGTGAACCTCTTCATATACCTCCCACTTCGCCTTATGAAGATCAATAGCAATAAAGCCCCTCACTATATGACGATGGCTGTTTCATAACAGTTCTCCTTTATGGTAATAACCCAATACATGTCCAAGGGTTTCTACTTCATTGCAATCTGCCTGGTGACATTTTGGGTTTGTCAATGAATGCCCAGGCACAGAACGGACTGCCAAAATGTTAGTGGACAATTTGATGGAATTGGTCCACTCCGAGGAGGATAATCCTTTCATGTTCCTGATCCAGGAGTTTGATTTCAGATCTTCTGTACATGTGACTGCTCCTTTTTCTTTGTGAGGGAGGCAAAACCAGTTTTCAAATGATCTTCGCTGAAATTTAGATCCTATACGTCATCCTGTCATGGGAAGTGTCTCTTCACTAATTGAAATATGAAGTTGGGATAGTGCCTTTCTTTCTCGTCTTCCAAAAAACTTGACACTTTTCTGTATCTATCATACACTTCCTACAGGCCTAGGTGAACAATTAAACACCTTCAATATCCATAGCCTTAAATGACTATAAAGAGAAGACCTATAGCCTAATATAAGATTAAAATCTAGGGCTAGAAGCTAGAAACACTGCATAAGGGGGATGCAGGTTACGGAACACCGGGTATGGAATGATATCACAAGCTGCATTCCATGTACTGTTATGTCCTTAACAACATCAAAACGATTGAAAAGATAGTGTGTTATTGGTTTCAGCATTCTGATTGGGTTCTGTTTACATGCTTTATTTGTTACGTTACGTTTTACGTTAATCTATTTAAAGTACTATACTGTTGAGTGTTTCATTCAGAAGTAATGAACACTCTATTATTGTAAACAGTAATATTTCTGTAGTACAGGCTTAGTTAACTTCGGAAGTCCTGCATCAACGTCTAACCCTAGCAATAATACCTGCTACATGACAGAAGGTTCTCAGAAGAACTGTTTTGAAGGTAGTCCAAGTTTTCTTGTGCACGCGCAGCCTCAAGAGATGTTTCTAGAATGTCATCAGAGAGTGAATGAGCTAGTTTGCTGAGCAGATCTGCGTGTTGCTTGATCTTTAGGTGGATCCTAGAGCGTAAATCCACATGACTATCAGCCTTCCCATCAGTTTGTAACTCAGGTTCTTCATAGGAAGCGGTCTGCAATGGTCCGAATGTCCAGTTTGATTACTATTACTATTATTTTTACTATTAGCATTAGCAAGCAGGAGTAGACAAAATTTAGTTGTGATCACTAATTCAGTCAACAATAAACAGAACTACATATCTACTTCTCAGAAATATATTGGCAAATATTGAGCATTATTAAATCTTGTAACAGATGATTTGCCAACATTGCCTACTTTTGCAGAAAACACATGATATAAGTTAATAATTAGTAATTCTAACAACAATAATAATACTAATAAAACAAAGTAACAGTAATACTAAACGACTTAATAATATGGGGTTGGAGCATAAGTGATAGCAACAATTTTTTGTGAGAATTCCACTGTGTGTGGAAACTTTGAAATATACACAAGACAGGACTAGCTATGAACTACATGTAAGGACATTGAACAGCATGCCAACATTGTGCTTTATATATTTACTAGCCTAATTGGCCCAGCGTTGCCTGAGTTTTTTATTTTGTAATTGGAAATTAACTTATGAAGGACGTTCGTTTTTTAAATTCTAGGTCTTTATATAGGTATTTAGAATTTGAAATAGGAAGAATGATTTATCACACTCTAACTATTCCCTCAGAAAACGCATGATATAGCTTTTTATGGCTCATAGAGGAAGTAGAATTTTGCATCCCATTGCTTGTACAGTACACAGCAAGCCTGGTAGGAGTTCAAATTAAGAAGAAACAGAAATTTCGGTAACATTAAATTGTATTGTCTTTGCGGAATATTTCTTTCTCAATCTCATGTTACTAAACCCGTTTTGGGGATGAAATTAAACAGAAATGCAACATCACTTTCATACTTCTCTCCCCAAAACATATTACCATACCTCGTATTGTTTTCTCTTTGTCCAGGGTAGGGAAAGTTATGTGACTGCATTATTTTCGTGGATTTCATTCTTTAATATTTATTTATAACATGAATTATATTGATATCTTCTCTAATTTGTCAAATTCTCATTTCATTCATTTCCAAACACATCTGAGACCACTGGCAACAATATGTTGTCATGTGAACTGTGATTTGGATTTGATAATTCTGTGTTAAAAGGGATTAAGTATTTTCAAAAACATTTGATTTTTGGCATTTGAAATAACAATTTTGCAAAATCCCTTCTTAGTGAGCACTTCCATTATGAAACGAAGGTACTGTCAAAATTCCAAGTCTCTACCTATTATAGTTTAGGCTCTATGTTGATTCTCTGTCATTAAGTCAGTCAGGACAAAGCCTTTTATATATATATATATATATAGAGAGAGAGAGAGAGAGAGATTAAGGTAGTTGATATGACAGTATTAACTGGTATTAATTTCATGTTTCACACTCATTACAGCTCAACACAGCACACATAACCATTCTAAAGCCCTCAAAATAATCCCCTGCAACATTCACAACACACTGCCAATGACGTGGGAGGCACTGAATACCGACTACATCACCATTTTGTTCCCTATATGGGAATCTGGTCATCTGTTGCTACAAAGCATTTGCAGTGTCCTCACATGTTGCAAATCACCTACCATGTAATGGTTCCTTTATCTTGCATATGAGGTCAAAGTCACATGGAGACAGGTCATAAAAGTATGGTGGGTACTCCAATTCTACCCATCCCAGCGCTGCAGTAGCCACCTGTAACTCTGTCACTCTCCTTTGTCAGCCATTTCATAAAATGGGAATTTTTCCCTCAAAGAGAGAAGTTATAAAATTATTGTAAATGGATGGTCAAAAATAAGTTTAAAACCTCAAATTCTCTGAATATTAAGGACTTAGGTGTATCTGAAGTGGTTTCATGTGTAAAATCTGTCGATTTACTTATTTATTGCGTTGAGTTACTTTTTTTGCCATTTTTAGCATGATTTTAACACTCTTTAATACCAAGTAGTCAAGAGTAATCAGCTATGTCCATTTTCATTTGAGAAAATATAAATATACATCTTAAGGTACAATTTGGTATAAGATTAACTTCAAAAAATATGTGTGGTTAATTACTATGTAAAATAACAAAGAAGGGAATTTTTGTCCCACCCGTAACAGTGATAGTTTTGTTAAATTATTATTGATGAGTTAAATAAATGTTCTGGCAACCTGGAAACAGTTTATAATTTGTATCTAATCCCTCATACCTTCATTAATAACAACATTAAGACCCTAACAGTAATAGCAGAACAGAAAATGAACTTTTGTTTTGCATCATTAAAATCAGTGTCCAAATTATGTCCCACCCGTAACAGATTTTGAGAAACAAATTTAAAATATTTAAAATAAATTTTAAATAATATAGTGTAGTGTGGAGGAGAAGGCATTGTAAATTTTACAGAATGTGAAGAATCAATTCTAGTTTATTATTTAATATGTAATGAACAAAAATGGTTTTTATAATTTGCTAGAATGTCCCACCTGTAATTTAGAAATGGCTGTTATGTGATCTTGTATTGTTGTGGATAATGATTCCACCATTCAACAGATCAGGATGTTACTCTCTAATGCCACATTATACCTGCCCATGTAATACTCTTAAGGCGGTCCAGGCAGCCCAGCATAATATTCACGATTATAGTTAGCATAATGATCTCTTTTACATATAATAATGATTGAGAATTTATATCTAGTGTTTGGTATCAAAAGATTCGTCTTAGCACAAAAATTACAGTAAAGGTATTCATTTTATGGACAATAATGTTATTAAAGAATAAATTAACTTTGGTTAATTTATAGTACTTTAAGAATAGCATGCAGTGAAAGTATGTAGCTTAATGAGTTGGGAATTCCAACTCACAGATATCATGAAACAATGTACAAGCAGGCAGGTAGAGACCTTTGTGCCCGCGTCTATACAAAACTGGTACACTGTGCTATTCTAGGAGTAAGCCTTTTGTTCTTAAGGTTCAATTCTAACAGCTTTACAGTTATAATGGCAAGCAGGCAGATCTTATCTATAGAATGTAAAGAAGGACTATCACTCTGGTTAAACCCAGTAGAGTAAAGGATTTTTATAGTTAATATATTTCGCGGTTTGGAAAGTAAAATCGCGAACTTAAAGTTAGTTAAATGGCAGGTGAACGTCAATCAACCAATGATAATTAGTGGTGGGGATGATCATAATTTCTCATCGAGGCAAGATGTAGTCTATGAAGAATATTGCAAGACACAGAGTGTTGTGGCACCGAGTCGGGCACACACCTTTTTAGTGTAGCGGCGGCATCGTCTCTACTACTCATCACCTCAGCTATTAGGCTGGGCAGAATTTATTATACTTAGAAAACTTCCGCGATAACAATTTATTGACTTAGAAATTTTCAGCGACGACAATTAATTACACTTAGAAATTTTTCAGCAACGATAATTTCTGATACTTTTTTTTTCTCAACAGTCACAGTATTTAAATCCATTTCTACAATTTTTGGTTTAGATACCAATTACTTTACTCAAGTTTAATCATCTGGAAATTTATTTCCATATTATATCCAGCGAGACATTATAGCCTAACTATTTAGCGGATCTAACAGAGTTTATTTGCCAATAAGTAATATTGTACAAATCTCTGTATTTTTGAACATTACTTCCGACATTTCAAGTACTTGTATTAAATAGCTCCTACAACTGATTCTGCTGATATTATTTTAATAATACAGTGAAATCTCCGTACAACGATTACCGATATAACGATAATACTCTTTATAACGTTAAAATATTTTGGTCCCGGCATACTTTCCATTAAAATAATGTAAAATTCCCCTCGGTTTTACGATACTCTTAATAACGATAAACCTCCCCACTACGAATACATTTAGAATCCCCGTAAATACATTTTCCTCGGTACAACGATAAAAATAGATCGTGAAAGTCCAAATCATGAACTCCCCCGCCTCTTTTAAAGGGTGGAATCGCCTTCCTTGACCTTGATCGCGCTTCACCCTCGCTCACGTGCACAATGGAGTAAACCAGTCGCCTGGTCACTGACTGCACGGCAAGTTTGTTTGGTGGTGTTCGCGTATTGTTGTGCTTCTCTGTCAGCATGGCTTCTCGCATACAAATTAGTATGCAGCAGAAATTAGCTGTAATAAAATACATTGACGCAGGCATGAAACAAACTGAACATCGAAAAAGTACGGGCTTTCGGAATCTACGGTGTCGACTTTCTTAAAGAAAAGGAATGAGATCGAGGAAACTCTCAATTCAAATGCCGTGGATCCTACTAGAAAACGGCAACATTTATTGACTTGGATGCTGCAACCTTGGAATGCTTCAATGAAAAAAGAACTTTAAACATTCCAATAAATGGACCGTTGATTTGTAGTCAAGCTAAGAAGTTTGCTACCATGCTAGGTGTGGAGGACTTCAAGGCTAGCAATGGGTGGCTTGTCCGCTATAGAGACCGCCATGGCATAACTTTTAAGTTAATTCAATGGGAAGAGAAATCTGCACCAACAAATGACGCAAATCTCTGGCCCAGTAATGAAATGAAAAAAAAAATACTGAGAAATATTTGCCAGAAGATATTTATAATGCTGACGAGACTGGGATGTTTTATCAGCTTCTTCCTGAAAAGACAATGTGTTTGCTCATAAGTTAGTGTAATAATTTAAGGGTGGAGTGAATACAGTACAGTATAGCAGTTCTTGTGTAAAAATTCTTTATTTCCTTAAATACTTAAAGCATTTCAATTATTGAAGTTGTTTACTACATATACTACCAATATTTGAACATTTTTGTAAATTCTCGATATAACAATATCTCTCTCTACAACAATATTTTTTTCTGGTCCCTGCGAAATCGTTGTATCGAGATTTCACTGTAAATAATATCTAAGTTATCTTCACTCTCAGCCCCTGAGAATTAGTCGACTGTTCGGACCCGATAGGCCTAGCCGGAGCGGATTTCAAATTCTTCACACAAATATAAATTTAGCACAAACCATCCGGCTTATGCAAGGCGCCCAACTACAGAGGAGGGAGGAACTGCATCACTCTGCTGTCATTGCGACAATCACCATCAATTGTACAGGGGAAAGATTCTGTTAAAACTTCTATCTCATGGGTGATTCCCACATGTTGCCAATCTCCATATTGATGTTTGAGTTCTGTTTCATATACCCTGGCCAAAAATTCATGGAATGTGGATATTCTTGAAAGGAAGTGGTCTCCCTCTTGTTGCCATCATGCTAGATGGTCGGAACATGTTGCATATTGCATCCACCTTTGAACCTCTTGTCAATGCATGTGGTACCCACTTCGATGCAATTTTGCACAGGTGCAGATCTAGCCGCAATATCCTGTGGATGGTACGTTTCTCGATGCCACTTGTGTTCTCTAACTCCAGTAGCATCCATCATCTGTCGTCTTTCAGCAGATGCTCGATACTTTATGCACCACATCCATCTGCACACTCACAGGTCATCCCACATGTTTGCTGATCACTGGTTGCTATACATGGTTGTTGAAACTCTCCTACCCACTGCAAATGTCTGGTATGGTAGGGCATTATTCCCAACAGTTTCCTATGACATTCTTTGGCAGTTCTCCCCTGAAGAATAGCTATTTCGATATGAGAGCGCTGATCAACGTGGGTTATATCCCTGTGGCTCGGCAGTTGCTGGACAACTGATTTCACATTGCTCCCTGTCTTCGTACAGGCAATCCTAGCGCCATTCTACATTTTTTAACACCCACACTACACCTGCTTGTCTTCTCTGCGACACATACTGTTTTGTGCTCCGATAACAGTTCATCACAAGAAAAAATTGTTGCCATGACTTATGCCCTACTTCTCGGAATAATAAAATAATTTTATATCGGGAATACTGTTTGGTATGAAATATTTCGTCAACTCCAAATGTGTCCTGAAGGTTTGGTTGTCATGGCAACCAAGTGTAAGGAGTTAAACATTCAATTAATGCTGAATGCCAATGATCAAACTGGATAATGTATTATAAAGGAATTTAGAATCTTTTTAAACAAAATAGTTAACTTTGAAAAATGCATTATTATTTAAGGAAATAGGTGACTCGTGGATTCAAACACTTCAATGGAGAACAGACACTGGACTAGTAGGGATGGTTGTTCATTAATACCATCTTTATATTAGAGGGAACAGATTAAAGTAAATTATACAAAGTATTTTAGCCTTATACCCTCAAAACCTATGATAGCAGAGAAGCGAGGAATAATATTATATATAAAATGTGAACTAAGTAATAAAAAGTTTGTTTAGTGTTATGAATCATGAAAGCTTTTATTCAACAGTCCCCTTTTTAATAATTGAATATAACGCAATTATAATTTTGTTGTACAGTAAAATACATCTTATAAAACTTCTAATCCTTCTGGTGGCACTATAGCCCTGGGGTTGACTCAGCCTCCAACAGAAATGAGTACCAGGAGCAATCCTGGGGGTAAAGGCGGCCGGTGCGTAAGGCGGACAACCTTACCACCTTCATGTGCCAAATTCCCAAAATCTGGGAGCCTCAACCTCCTGGAACCCTCTGGGCCTCCATGGCCTGTATAGGGAACACTTTACTTTTTATAAAACTTCTAACCTAACTTACATGGTACAGCTATATATATATATATATATGCACACACATCTGTACCGTGTAGGTTAGGATAGAAGTTTCTTTGTTACATTATTAATAATGATAAAGCACTTTACAGAATGCTTTCAGTTCTGAAACTATTGTCTTTTCAAAGATTAACTTCTGGCTAGTCTACCCATAAAGAACAATTAAATGAATATCTTGTATTACAATATGGGTAATAGGTTATTAATAAATGTTTCCTTTGCGATGTAATTTTACTGTTAACATTTACTTTTTTATTTAAAATTAAAAGGAAGATAATCATAAATAACAGCTATAACTTATTAGTAAAGATTGTACATATTCTTTTGTTCAGCTGAAAATTCAAGTTAATTCACTTTCATATATCAGGGGTGCCCACAAGGGGGATGTTAAGACGCAGACTGCGTCATTGAAATTTCTGAGGGGGGGGGGGGCAAAATATTATCGTTTTATGAATTTTCTGGGGGGGGGTTGAAAATTGTTGCAAAATTAGCGTTTTATATGTTAAAAATAAAAACGGTCAAGTTTTATAACTCCAAAAGGTCTCTTCTAACAGTGGATTAGGAAAGGGGGGTCTAGGAGGTTTGGACCCCCCAAAAGTCAAAACCTTAAATTCTATATTTGTATTTAAAAAAAATATTTAATTAAACAAGATTTGTTGTTGTATCAAATATGATATAACAGTTATTTTCTTTTCATAACATAATGAGTAGGCCTATTATATCCACTGTTCCATGTGTTATTCAACTTTTCTTATAAATAGTAATAAGTATTATAACTTAAGTAACATATTAATGTTTAAGTTGCCATGTCTTAGAGTATAGTAAACAAATTTGCTAACTAGTTTTTCATTGCTAAAATAGCATAAAATGTGATTTTCATTCGTTCAACATTTAAAAATTTCCCGGTGTTGCACACCTGACTTAGGTAACATTTTTCTTGTTTACATTGGCATGTCTTAGAGTACGGTAAACAAATTTCATAACTAGTTTTTGAGTGCTAAAATAGCGTAAAATGAGATTTTCATTAGTTCAATATTTAAAAATTTTCAGGGGGTGGAGTCCCCACTTAGGTAATGATTTCTTATTTACATTGGCATGTCTTAGAGTACCGGTATGGTAAACAAATTTCCAATCAGTTTTTTAGTGCTAAAATAGACTAAAATGTGATTTTCGTTAGTTCAATATTTAAAAATTTCCTGGGGTGGACACCTGACTTAGGTAACAATTTCTTGTTTACATTGGCATGTCTTAGAGTATAATAAACAAATTTCCTAACTAGTTTTTGAGTGCTAAAATAGCGTAAAATGTGATTTTCATTGGTTCAATATTTAAAAATTTTCCAGAGGTGGCCCCCTACTTAGGCAATGATTTCTTATTTACATTGGCATGTCTTAGAGTATGGTAAACAAATTTCCTAACTAGTTTTTCTGTGCTAAAATAGTGTAAAATGTGATTTTCATTAGTTCAATATTTACAATTTTTCTGGGGATGGATCCCCGGCCCCCTTTTTTTAAAATTCCAAACCCCCCCCCGGCACTTTCGACCCTCCCCGCAATTATTTTCTGGCTACGTCATTGTTGCACTTAGTATATTATTAATATAATGTTACAAAGTGCCCCAAGAAGTTAAAGCAACAAAAAATAAATAAATTAAAAAATAACCCCCCTAGAAAATATCATATGAGCGCCCTTGTCGACAGCCAATCAGGTTGGGGGGGTGAGCAATGAAGTTTGGGGGGGTCACCAATGAAGTTGGGGGGTGAGTCATGAAGTTTGGGGGGGGGCACCCCTGCATATATAGTCTACGTAACTTTGTGTAAAATTGATAACACACTGTAAGTTACTAAAATATTTACGTCGCGTTAATATTCAGTTCTGAAAACTATTGTCTTTTCAAGGATTAACTAGTAGTTAAATAAATATAGCCTATAGACATCCCATAAGGGCAAAGGCCTTCTGTTTACACAGGGACGTGCTCATAATTTGGCTCCCGAGGTGAGCAAATAATTATTAATTTGTATCAGAGTCTGAAGAAATACATACGAACTACTTGATATCTTTCTTATATAGTAGATAACGTGTGTCACGTACGTGTTGGCCAATCATGTGGTTTTCTGCGTCGCGGCGGCCACAGCTCTAACTCCCAAGCGATCGGGTGAAATATCTACGCAAAGAAAGGCGCTAACGGCGTAATGATTCAGGTTTTCACAAATAAAGTTAAAATAAAAATAATCACGTACCTCATCACAAGAAATGTTGGAAATGTCCTCCTCTTGCATCCACACAACACTGGCACTTTTTTAGGAAATTTTCTTTCACGCGCACAAATTCAGCTTCCGAGATAGAATTAATTTCTTTTGTGATGTTGTCCTTAAGTTCTAATGTATCGGGGTTTGACATATATACTTTATTTTTCAAGTTGAAGTTCGAGTGAAATATCTACGTACCGGTAACTGAAACAGCTGCCAATAGAAGCTGACACGTGTCAGCGTGCACTTCCGCGACCTTAGCCTCAATCGGGGTCTGCTGCGCGGTAGAGTAGGATTACCTCCACAACGTCTCTGGGTTTTTACGTATATACCTCAGGAGCGAGTCTCACCGCTCGTCGAGTTCCTGGCTAGGGGAGGTAGCTGCACCCTGATTGGCTCAGCTCTCATATCCCACTCCACGTGTTGTCTGTCTCTCTCGCAGCGGCATCATCCCTCCACTCAACTATTATTGTATTTTCTACGACTGACGACAAGCTGCATGATGTTCACTCTCTGCCCAGCGGTAGCTTACTGATCTTACGCGCATCGAATTCGCGCATCTTGGTAACGAGACGTAACTAGAAGCTCGCTGGCTGGGTTTGTCTTCAAGGCCAGAGACTTTGTGGGAATAATCCAACTCTAAATGCATACTAGATTATAGGCTCAATTTTTTTTTTCAGACAGTAAATGCAGAGCACTAGAGGAATAACATACTTATAAGTTACCATTATTTGAAGAATTGACCGATATTGAATGTCGGAGTGCACATTTCCAGCAAGACTCTGCCACTGCGCATAGGCCTACAGTATTCATTAAAGTTCATTCAAGAAATGTTTGAAGATCTAGTAACTAGTAGGGGTCCCCGGATCTAACAGTATGTGACTATTATTTATGAGGGAACTTGAAAAATAAAGTGTATAAGTCATACCCCCATACATTAGAAAATAAATTAAATCTATCTCGGAAGCTGAATATTTCCTAAAAATGTGCCAGTGTTGTGTGGATGTAAGAGGATGGCATTTCCAACATCTCTTGTGATGAAGTACGTGGTTATTTTCATTGTAATTTTAACTGGAATTGTGTGAATCTGAATCATTACACCGTTAGCGGCTTTATTTGCGTAGATATTTCACCCGATCGCTCGGGAGTTAGAGCTGCGGCCTGTTTCAATTTTGGTAAGCAACACGCAAAGTTCTAATTTCTTCAATTCTTACATATATGTGGATCATGCCTTTGTTATACAAGCAATATGGAACGTGTTGAATTTTTAACTCGATCTGATTAGGCCTATACCTAAGTGCATTCTTATTGTCATCCCCACACTCCCCCACTCCCTATGGAAAAAGAATGGCCAAATTCTTTACTTACGAGGGCCATTATATGCAGTGAAAATATTTATTAAAATTCAGAACATATGAATGACAGCCCTTTTTTGGATGCAGTAAAATATTTAATAGCTAAAATGCAATACACATTAATGACAGCACTGTGAACGCTCGTGGGAAGTAACAAGTTCACCCAACTTATTTCCAAAAATGTCCTGAAGCTGGGCATCGATGTTTGTTTCTTTATGCAAATTTACTGCCTTCATAATGGAAAATGTGGATCCACACAAGTACGTGCTCCAAAACTATTCATAATATGAAACCATAATGAGGTCGAGGGCCGCATTAACCATTGCTTGAGGCAGCAGATTCGTTCCGCGCAGGTTTCTTTTTAACTTGTAGGACTATATTGTCACTACATCAAAGCAATGAGGTTAACCCAAAAAGATATAACAACTCATTGAATGGAAAGTCGCACGAAGCTTTACTATCGCCAACTTCGTTGCTCGCGAATTTATCGATAAAATCCGGATCTCTCGTTACATTACCTATGACTACTTCACAAGTTACTATAACCTAAAAACTTTTAATTTCAAAGATACGAGATGCTTCACTCTGTCACATCCTCCTCATTGTCTAGCCTCGCAAAAGGTATTCGCTCATTGAAAACTGATAAGTTATGATTTTATAATGTTAATTAAATTTTTCCAGCTGGGACTTACGGGAATATCGAAATATCGAGATTCGAAACATCCAGACTCTATTGAACTGGACATTGCATTATAGAATATAATTAAAGCTCTTCTATCGGGTATTTTTTTTTTAGTTAGTTTCCCTCATGGCACAGAATATAACAGATTTTTAAGAAGAAAAAGAAAAGAACTGGATAAAACAAATCATTGTAATATTTAATAATTAATATAAACTTTAGGGTCCAGAAAGCTGCACACATGGCTGCAATTGTACGGCATATGCAGTCTGTGAGGGCTTGCAAAAACAGGCCAATCAAGATGACGCAAATGAGCGTACTAAAGGAACATTCAGGAAGGACTACCGCTGTGGTATGCCGGCTACAGCGGTGAAGTTAAGAAAAAGTAATCTGACGTAAGCTTCTTACATTTCGATGAACTACCCAACATAACCGCTACACTTCTCAGCCTACCTCTAAGTTGTGTGAAGACATTGCTGTTCTCGAAATTTCAATATTTGGCCTTACTCACTATCACTGGAGGTAATTTAGTCATATTTAAACTCTACTTATTTTACATATTATTCAAAGGCGGCTGTATCCATAGAAATAAACTGTTTCTTGTGGAATTCCTTCGGGAAAATATGTTTAGGAATTTTGCTTTATCCCTAGGGCTTCCAAGTACGATAATTTCTGAACTTTTAATTCATAGGTTATAATTTTTAGGAACTCCTTCAGAATAGCGTAGCCAGCCATGCTCTGCCATTAGCGACCGTGCCCCTCCGAGTCGCAGGGAACAAAAGAGAAACGATCGGCGCAAGGGTAAAATTTCCCGTCATATTCAATGTGAGACATAATAAACCCAGCGCTATTCAGTATATTGCTCCTAAACTAATACAAATGTTCCTAACCTAACATAACCTGTCACTGACCTTGAATTTGGCTGTCACTACTTCTAGAAGCCTTATTACCCTTCCACGTCTTTCGTAAAACATTGTTACATGGCACGAACCCCGCGCTATGCAGAATACTTCTGCTAAACTAGCATGACTGTTCCTAACCTAACATAACCTGTCACGGACCTAGAATTCTTAATGCAGAAGCTTTTTACCTCCATATCGTACATAAAACATCGCTACAACATTCGTTTATTTACCGAATTCAATCGGCATGTAATCATGTTCGTAATATTGGCGACATTGTAGACTTGGTCCCACTCGGTACGGCCCGGTTATGACGGCGGTCACCTTAATCTCAAGTTTAGCTAATTTTTATTTTGGAACACCGCCCTCCTGAGCCGCGGAAAACAAAAAGGAACGATATTGCAGTAATGAAATTTCCCAGTGCAGAAAGAGATTTAATAGGCATGTAACGGAACGCGCGCTATTCAGTATACTGAAGCTAAACTTACCTTAATGCAGCAGCTTTGTTACTCTTCGACTCCGTTCGGAAAACTTTCTTACACTAAGAAATCCCATACCTTTCTTTCTAATAAATTTCTAAGGTAACTCCTACTAACACTGATTTTATTAGCCATCCGTATTTATCCTTTACGAAATACATGCCGTCGTTTCGTTTGTAATCCGTACACTACTCTGTTATCTGTTAAGTTCAGTCATGTTTGTATTGCACACTTGGTACAAATCGGTTCGACCCGGCTGGTACGGCGGTCAAGGAATTATTCTAGAGTTTAGAGTTTATTTTTGTAGGCGAAAGTCAATATTGGATAAATCATTCATTGGCTACATTTGACTCAGAAGTAGATTACCCTCGAATGTTCATACAGGGAATGAAGACTCAAGTTTAGTGTGACGTGTCCAGCATGACCTCAATGTCTATGGACAGTCTATGCGCGCCTCGAGAGCATTTATGATAAAAGGACATTTTATTTAGATTCATAAACATCGTAGGACACCAGGTGATATGTAATACGTTCCGATGGACAAAATGAAATAAAATCCGTTTTATGTGTAGAATATAAATATGAGATAATTTATTTGATCGTGCCTTTGTTATAAAAGCAATATGGAACGTGCTAGCTTTATCTCTACCTGATTATATCTGAGCGCATTCTTATTGTCATCGCGTGATACATTCCCCCATTTGCGAAATGAACTGGTACATGCAGTAAAATGAAGAACTGACGATACAGAGGCCCTACCAGCCACCGTGGAATTACAGAACACTGTTACGTCCCTGGGAGGAAATGAAGATTATTAGAACTATTCGAAAATCATTATTCACGAGTGGCCTCGGACATGAATTCGAGTAAAGTGAACGATTGGTGTTCATTGGTTGGCGTTTTAAAAAATAAACGAGACAAGCAACTGTTGTATTCGTCTTGGGCTAAGCACATTTTCTTTTTTTAGAATAATTTCTTAATTGTATCGTTTACAAAATACTTCAAATCCTTTGTTATGAAACTTTCCACATGTTTGTTTTTAGGTTATTTTCAAAATCCCTGTTCATCAAAGGCGTAACTAGAACTATTCATTAGGAAGTGCTAATATTAAATTTAATGAGCAGAGTTGGGAAGAAAAAAAGAAATATCGGAATCAACTTCTTCCTTACCCTTTATTTCAGCAGTACCCAGATACAGTACAACACGATTCATTTTCTTGCAAAGTAAATTAATTTAACTTACTTCACAATAAAGAATAGAAACCACTTCTTACTTTTACAACAGTTTTGACAATCGTAAACTAGTCGACCATAATCATACGACCGAATCATACTGAACAAACGAATAATGACTCAGTTAAAGAAATGTATCGAGTTCTTTGTGAATCAATTATGAAAGCCGTGATTCGGTTTAAGAAATGAATAGAAAGTATACTCAATCCTCAAACAAGCTGATTTAGTGAGTCTTATTTTCTCTCAGTATTCTGAATCACGGCCCACTCCTTTCTAATAACAGAGCACGGGAAGGGGTGTAATGTGAACCAACACTTGCTGTTGTGTTTTTTAACAAGTTACTATTTTTATTTTTTAATAGACAAAAATTATGTGAATGTTAAATTTAGGCTACCCTTTCAGTGAGCAGCCTGCCAACCTGTGAGTTATGGTGATAGGAATTACCACGCGTAGGCCTATTGAAAACTGATCTTTATTTCGACTGCTTAAGGTTTAATTTTTAATTATTTCCATAATTTTTATTCAGAAAGGAAAATCATAAGGGTGTGCCCCATAGTTCCGCCTATGAGTAAACTGACAACTGCACACCTTTTTCATTATCAAAGGGAGGCTTTTTCTATAATATTCCTGTACATTTGTTTTTCAGTCCTTGGCATTAAGCAATGTTTACATCGAGTATACGAATAATTAGCCTACTACTTGTTTCTCGATTGAGAGGAAGCAAGTGTAACGAGAACACAGAATGCTATTCCATTGCTTTCTACATGGGCGGAGCAATAAGTCATATGTGGAAGCATAATCAATTTATCAGTAGCAAACTAATATCACTGTTGCTAACCTAACTACCACCAGACTAATTTAGAGTTATCACTTGACATCTGCTTACGCTAACCTAACTACCACCAGACTAATTTAGAGTTATCATGTGTATTGTCCATAATTTCCTACAAGCTCATTTATGACTAACGAGCAACAGACACATCGACAGCGAAACTCCTCGAATGTAAATAGGCTACAATGAACTTTTCGAGTCAGTAACTGTTTTCCGAGAGTCTGTTAATGACCATGAAATGAGAAGCGTATGCAGTAGATGCATTTATTGTATGACCTAAATGCTTTCAAAATCGATGCAGAAAGAAACCTAATAGTGTTTTTGTGTTGCACTGCCTTCCAATAGACGAGCTGTTGGTTTTATTATGATGCTATAAATGGTACACTTTTATAAACTTACCTTACCTGCAAAGTTGTAAATTGGCGCAGAAGCTTGTAACTACTTGACGTTAGGTACGCAGCTACGGTAGCAACTGCACATCCAGTATCACCACTTACAGTACACTGTACAATTTTGCATTACCGTTCGACACATTATAAGGAAGCACATTTACTCACAACACGTTAGAAATCCGAATTTATGTTATAAAACATACGAGACGTTGCCCGATACTCACTTCCACCTTACAGATAGATAACGGCACACACAAATAACATCTCTGCAAACCACCGCACAGCCTACTGCACAGAACACGCCTACTGGGCTATAGAACCACGATTGCCTGCAACAAAAACAACTGACGAGCTGTAGGCTACACCGAGCTTCTCTACCAACATACTTGCCAACATACATAAACGAAAAAAAAAATTGTGCAGTAAATAAATTCAATATATTTATTATTATATATAATTCAAGAAAACCGCGAGTCAGTACATCAGAATAATATTTAAACATCTAATTAGTTTTTATATTCGTAGCTTAATTCTCGGTTTTGTGACAACTTCTTCTTTCTCGAAGTAGTTAGTTTAACCTCTCCCGTTGTAGAGATGTTTATGTAGCTCACGCCGCCCGGGCCTTAAAGGACCGCGACCTGTAGGGAGTGATTATTATCTTTGGATTAAAGACATACTTTTTTGACCAGACAAGGACATGGAAAGCCTCCCCAGATGAGTGATGGGCCCAATTCAAATTCATGTTGTCAAATTTTTATCCAACTTACGAATTTTGCAATTCGTGGACTTACAGCAATTGTACAGTATTCTGAGCGCATCGTTTATTACGAGTACCATTATTAAGGGGACACCCTGGTAACTTTTAATTTTTTTTCCTATTGAACAGAGTTAAACCAAATTTTCACAGAATATTTCCAATGACTTTGTATGAATATGTAAAACATTTTAATACAATTTTTAAAAATATTTTGAATAATTGAATTGATGAAGCAGGATCCAGTCGATTTGCAGATATAGTGGCATTCAAAAAACACGATAGAAAGGTCTACGTCCTGGACCCCACTGTGCGGTACGAACATAATGATATAGACCATGCTAAACAAGTTGATCAGGAGAAGAAAGAAATTTACAACAGCTGCATACCATTCTTTCAGCAAAAATACACATCTAGATATGGAAACCGCCATTACATCGTGCAAGGACTTCTATTTGGAGCATGGGGTACCATCTATCAGTTTGTAGCTGACTTCCTACAAGAACTTGGAATAGATAAGAGGCACCTGATAATTATCGCAGAAACTATAATATCCGCCTCTGTTGGAATAATACATCATCATATTTATGGGAACATGCACTGACTGTTTAATTAAGTTAACTTGTCTACTTAACGCAAAAAAAAAAAAAATTGTGTTAGAATTGTTGTCCATTGGCCTTCATGGCTTGATAAGCTGTGTCTTAGGGCAACTTGTGTATTCAAGCAGCTTCATTTTTATAAATAAATGATTTCTCTCTCTCTCTTTGAGCACTCTGTATTTTTAATCAAATTTAATTCAAGATTACCAAATGTTAATACATTGTGTAGAATTACACAAATTACTCCAATTATCATTTTGTATATGTTAATTAGTTTTGTAAGTACTGATATCCAAATTTATTATTAAAAATTTGTTAGGCACAGACAATATTATAAAGAAATCGATACTTGGAACTGATCTAGATATGCTCGAGAATTTCAATAAATATTGGACAATATATACTACAAAAACTAGAGGTGGGAATACTGGAAAAAATAGTTACTGTAAATGGCAGTTAAATGTTAACGCTCCTTTCAAAGAATTATTGACCAATTTGACCAATCAAAATACATCTGAACCATAAGGCTCACCTTCCTTCTGCTTCAGGACACTATATATATGAATTCTGGTCACACTGTCTATGTTTCTCGTAATGTACAATTATATGGTATTCTTTTATGTGTAGAGAAAAATAAGGTATTTGAGTTTTTTTTTTATTATTAGTTAAATCTATATTTAGAATTCAGTCAAATCGTTTAGGTACATTAAGGGCCGATTGTATAAGCTGTTTGATCTTGGATCAGAGACTAAACTGATTTCAGTTCATGCTGAAATGGGAAATTTTTGTTTATGAACACTAATCTGAGATAAATTTGCAATGAATTAGAATCAATTTTGACTGGAGAAATTTCTCCGATCAAACCCACTGATCTCAGTTCAAGGAGTTTTTTCTTATTTGAGACCCAACATCAGCTGATTATAAACAACATTACCTGTGTTATTATGATAAATGGCCAGAAAATACACAAAAGACTAACTTCATACATTTCTAGCTACACCGTAGTTGTGAGTATATGGGTGATTCTTCAAATATGGGAAAATTTATGTTCCGGAGTGATATTTCCCTTCTAATTCAACTTAAAAAAAATTAAAATAAAAGTTTGTTTCTACTACTTCTGTACTACAACTATCACTTTGAAATGTCACTAACTTTAAATTCTGATATTCCAAAATCAAATTTAATTCAATGAAATGTCAATCCACATGCCCTGTCCCATACCCCGGTTTTGTATATTCTAATGCATTTTTCCACAAAACAAAATGTTATTTCCTTTTCAACTTTTTTCCTGCCAATGAGTATGAATGTGTGAAGAATATTAACCCCTAAAAAAAAAAATGAAATAAAACTGTCCCCCCACCTAATGAATATAAAGAATGTCCCAAGGGCTTTTGGTCATCCACATGGCTGAAAAGAATGGAATTTTTTCTGCAGAAATGAGCAACAGTGTTAGAAAGCCAACAGGGCAGCTTGTGGTTGAATTGTAAGGTTGAATTTTGCTTGCTTACAAACAGTTTGGGATTAACAAAGGACTTTACATCATTTTCAAGGAAAGCGTTTTTATTCCCAGTCATTAACATGACTTCTAGAAAGTAGGCAGAAAGTGAATATTAATTAATTTTGATTATGCACTATGATAAACCTACCAATTCAAAGTACCTGATTAAAGTTCAGCCTACTGAGGTTTAGGAATGGCTTGCTGAGACCACTTAAACTCCTTTTTTGTCATCCACATGCCTCATAAAGGGGTATGTGGATGACTCTCAAGTCATGTAGATGATAAATGTAGGGTACTATTGTGTTTGCAGTGTCTGTGACCTGTACTTAAAATCTTAAAACTGATTAAAAGAATTTCTGCTTGATTCCCCCTCCCCAAAACCATAAAAACACAATCTAGTTAAAATTACATTAATTCCTGAGTATGCACACAAATTTGCAAATTTGGTGCAAAATCAACTGAAGCACACTGAGAAAAATATGAAATCACATAAAGAAAAGCAGATTGTTGCCAAAGTTAGTCATTAATGAGGCCTTCTGCCATTCACATGGCTTTAAAAAAATTAAAAAATAAAAATAAATAAAAATATAAACATTTAAGCTCTGGTTGTGTCTTATTATAATCAAGTAACCCTGAAGTATTTTAGTAATTTTTTTGAGATTTGAAAAACAAAGTAAAAAATTTGAATTTTACACACTCCAAATTTTCCCGTATTTGAAGAATGACCCATATAGACTATGTTAGGATCTTTATAATACAGTGTAACCTAGCTCTACAACATAACCTCTATAAATTGTTATGCTATTATATAATCTCTTTCCAATCTTACGGAGTCTGATTACTGTGATATGCCCTATATCTTCTAATGATGATAATGATAAACTTTGTTGGGCTTCCCATGTGTCTAGAACAAATTATTTCTTCACTGTCTTTTGTTCTCATAGTACAATTAAGAACGATTAACCCTTTCACAGCTGAGATTTTACATTGGTAATAAGGCAGTCCAATAAAAAATATCAGTGGGCTCTTAAACCGGTAAGGAAAATTTCACTGGAATAGCTGAACATGACAAACACAACAGATGAACATAAATCCTCATGTTCTACATAAGGCATTACTCCATTAACCTTATGTCTCTGCTTTCATACAATACTTGAGGTGAATCATTTATACGCCAGTGGCATGAAAATATTAAGCCGATTTTTACTATACAGTTTATATATGAAATCTGAGGCAACATTTTTCCATGCACTTTGCTTTTGCACGGATGTAGAAGTGATATGAAACATTTACAGCCTATGCCAGTCAAGCAGAGTTCAGACAATGCTAGTTACTGTACATAACGGCAATGTAATTTTAAAAACCCGGGAAAAAATTAGCAACCGGGCAGGATGCCGAGATAGGGCTCTGGGACCGGAACTGTTCCACCCAAACTAGGATGTATGGTAATCCTACCTACATTGCTTGTCTGTAGCTGTCTATTGAATTATCATCTAATTTATAAAATCAAAAGTGTGTGGATATGTATGTGGGTATGTATGTTCCCTATACAAATGTACATTTCTTGACCAATTTGCATGAAATTTTGAACATATACCCAGTTCAGCCTGGAAAGTAACGCGGTCAACATTAAAATTAAACAAGCCATTCCTTCCCTTGAAAATTTATTTAATTTCTGGGAATATTATACTGAAAAAATGAATTGCAATTCAGTTCACATGACAACAGAGTATTGTTTACAGTGGTCACACAGGGCTTTGGAAACTACATAATACTGGGCTTCAACAAATTCTGATGCTATCGACATAATACATTGGTGAAAATAATTAATGAAGAATGAAACCCACGAAAATAAAGCATAACGTGATGCAGTCACATCACTTTCTCTACCCTGGACATGGAAAATATAATTTTCTCACTTCACATTTTGATGTAGAATAAGAGGTTGTATTGCAGGGACAGCTTAAGTGTGTGCCAATGAGTACGCTATATATATCAGAAATCTGTAAAAAAAAATCCTATCCACTGTTGCGTTCTTCATAGCTGTAGGCTTTGTATTAGTTGAGAAATAGGGATGTTTATCATAGGCCCTAAGCATCTAAAAGAAGACAAAATAGGATGGAACATTTTCAGTCCTATGCCCACAGTATATTATGTACCAGGTTTTTGGGGAGGAAAGTATGAAAGTCATATTGAATCTCTTTTTATATCAGCCCCAAAATGGCTGTATGGTGTCATTTGAGTGAGAAATAAAATTTTCCATAAAGACAACACAATCTTATGTAATCGGAATTTCTGTTTCTTCTTATTTCAACCCCTCCTAGACATGGTGTGGAGAAGCAATGGAATGCAATATGCAACATCCTCTACGAGCTGTAAAAAGCTATATATAGCATTTTCTGAGGGAATTTCAAGTTCTGCATTCATATTATATAAGGATCTAGAGTTTGAAAACTGAAAGTCCTTCATAGGTTAATTTCAAATTACAAAATACAAACTCATGCGACGCCGGGCCTTTTAAGCTAATTAAGAAATAAAATGGAAGTAAAGACAGATCAAATTGAAATTATGAACTTCAAATAGCAAATATGATTGTATTCCATGACTGCAATAATAGATATATAAATGATATAGATATCATAATAGATAGATAATAAATATCTATAATAGATAATAGATATCTATTGAGATATTGAGATAGTGAGATAATAGATATATAAATGTAAGTGGATTTGAAAAATGATGCACCTGTGTGATGAGTAGTGCAGTAAGGAGTGTGGTAAATTAGATTGATGAAAAATACTACTGGTATTTTAGAAGAAATAATATTATATATGTGATGTGATTTTAAGAAAATTGTTAAATGTTGTGAATTTGAAAAATTAATTTCATTTTTGTGACAATCCATCTATTGTGGATATGAACATGGGGAAGGTGCAAAAACAGCAAAGGATTGTGGAATGTGAAAGATGAGATGCCCACTTCCTTCATATAGGAAATAAACCTAACACTCCCTCTATCCACTTTATACTTAAAGGATTTATTGTTGTGCTTCCAGTAACTTGTCTAGCCAACACCTTTAGTAATGTGCATGCCTCCCCACATATTGCCAGTTTCTAGTCAGGTGAAGGGTCTGCTGAATAGAGAACAATGAGTCTTACGATTGGATTTTAGTGGCTGGGGTGGATCTATGCAGACCCCGTAAAATAACCCATGCACATTACTAAAGTCGCTGGCAGTATTACTATATCTGAGGGCTTGAGTTAATTCAATTTATAAGAGAAATAAACTTTAGCAGCAATCCTGAGATGATAACAGTACCATGTTCATCTGCTCATTACCTAATTTCCGGTGGGATCAACCTCTAGGAACGCAAGAACATATAAAGGCATATACAAGGAATAATAATTTATTTTACTATGATTCTTCTACTCTTCCAATTGTCGCTGATATAAATAAATGAGTATCTTCACTGAAAATATGTTCCAAACTTATTAATACTTGATAAATTTGAAGAACTCAGAAATTATTAAAATTAATACTCTTCATCTGGATCTGGTAAGAAGTAGTGCCCTGGTGGTATGGGCGAAGCCTCTAAGATCTCGAAAGTTCGAGTGCCATCATCAAATATGCTTACTCTGGCCAAAGCCCACAACACCTTGTTTACATTGCTAGATGGCGATGGTTGCTCACCTACTTGTCCAGATCCCACCACTGTGCTGATGTAATCTCGGTAACATACATTGGAACATACAGTCTCCCGTGAAGTTGCAGCACAAGGTTGACCAATAGGACGTATACGATCCCCATAACTTGCAGCATTTTTCAAGAAAGTAGTTCGTTGTGAAACTGGAATGGTCTTACATGGACAACAATCAACACCTCTCATTACTGTAACTGGAACAGCTGATGGCTGCATACTGGTTCTAGAAGGTATACCAGAAGGAGGACCAGAACAGCTTTCTTTTGCGGTCAGTTGGGTTGGTGCTTTTGACTCTGCAATAAATGATGGTGAAATACTAATTGCTTGGCTTGGTTGTCTAGACTCTTGAGAAACGTGAGACAATGAAGGTGCACGTGCAGCAGGGCAAGTACAAGGCTGCTGTTCTTCATCCAGCACATGCAGTGTATCTACAGAAGGAAGATATTCAGTCTGTGACTGTTTTGCAGCCGGAGCTACTAAAGGCACGTTAAGACAGTCACAGGGGCAAGAATTTCTGTCACAGTGACCTCTGATATCCGGTATCTCATACGGGCAAGGAACAGGCACAAAAATTCCTCTGTCTATAAAATCACGGCAGTGACATATTGGTAACACAGCATCCACAGGTTTGGATACAGTATTACTTCCAAATTCTTCATTAGCAACAGATGAAGACTTAGAAGGGTAATCAGGTACTCCTCCAGTAAATGATGTAATTGAGCCTCCTGGAACAGTCTGAACTGTATAAATTTTTACTTCTTCATTTTTAAGTAGAGGAGTTTGAAATGAGGTTTTACTTTTTTTCCGAGAAAAACCTTCAGGTGTTTCAATGTCTCGTTGGGGCAGGCTAACTGTAGAAATGTCACCTCCTTGCTTGAGTAAAGAAGGTTTTTTTGAAGCAGGAGCTTCACTTCGTTGTACTTCACTTTTATTTTGATCCCCTGATGATTGTAAACTGTTCCTGCCATGTGCAGGGAAATTGGCAGATGCTGTGCTAAAATTTGCCGGAATCTGGGCAGTGCGAGATGCATCATCCATGGAGCGTGAAATGGAGTACTTAGGATCCTTATCTTGTAGCATGGTGTTCTTTGCCTGATTTGCTGCACTGCGTGATGGGCTTGCATTTCTGTAAGAAACTGAATTAGTCGTTCTGTCACCAGCAGAAGAATACTGGGGCGGGTCAACAGCTGAACGAGAAGGTGCCTTCATTTCAAAGGAGGCAGTAAACTGTGAAGGATATACGCCTGATAGTGAAGTCACACTTGACACAAAATTCCCATCTGGTAGAGGAAATGTCACAACACTCCCAGGTGCTGAAACATCAGTGTACTCATTATTACTGGGAGCCATCTGTATATCTGCTACCACCTGTTGACTTACATTTTCTTTACGAGTTGGATCCTCTTGCATTTGAGAAATGGTCGGGTGGCTTACTTTTGAACCAGTACTTAACTGTCTTTGGGAAATGCGACTGGATCTTGAATATTGGGAATCTGGTCCATCTACACTCATGCTTGGTTGTACTTGCATTTGAGAAGCTCCTATACCACTAATCTGTAACCCATCCATACCATTTTTTGTACAAGGGCAACAATTTTTTCCTGGACACAGATTATTTTGCATTTGAGAAGGAATGCTTTGCTTGGATTTGGATGGTCTTACACTACCCATGCTTGGTTGTGCCTGCATTTGGGATGCTGCTGTATGGTTGTCTGTATAATACTGAGATTCCACTTGTCTAGCTGTACTTGGAGTTACTTGTATTTGAGAAGGACCTGCATAACTCCTACTTGAAATACCAGAAACAGCACCAATACTTGGTTGTGCCTGCATTTGGGCTGCTGTTGTATGATTGTCTGTGTAATACTGAGATTCCTCCATTAATCTAATAACTGTACTTGGAGTTACTTGCATTTGGGAAGGTCCTGTATAAGTACTTGAAATACCAGAAACAACACCCATACTTGGTTGTGCCTGCAGTTGGGATGCTGTTGTACGATTGTCTGTGTAATATTGAGATTCCTCCATTAGTCTAACAATTGTACTTGGAGTTATTTGCATTTCGGAAGGTCTTGTATAACTCCTACTTGAAATACCAGAAACACCACCCATACTTGGTTGTGCCTGCATTTGGGCTGCTGTTGTACGATTGTCTGTGTAATACTGAGATTCCACTTCTTTAACAACTGTACTTGGAGAGACTTGCATTTGGGAAGGCCCTGTATAACTCCTATTTGAAATTCCAGAAACAGATGAAAGCATCCTGTTGTCCACATATCCACTGGGATGTTCAGTTTGCATCCTTGATGCTGAATCAACAACAGTAGGAATGTAATCTTGTGAGTTATATCCCCCTCTAAAGTCTGATGTCTGTCCAGTTTGAGATCTTTGAAACATTCGATTTGCTGCAGGTCTTGGCAAGCGCTTGTTGCAGAAACATACATTTTCATTTCTGTCATAAGATTGTGTCCTCTCAGCATACACTCCATACACATCTACTGCTTCAACGACTTCATCAACTTGCTCATAGGTCTCAGACATAGATCCTTTAGATATTCCAGTGACCATTCTACTAGGAACATTTGACATCCTTGAAGGATCCTGTGTCATTACACTTTCTGCTCTTTGAGATATCCTTGATATCTGACTTTGAGCCTGAGTCATCTGACTTGGGGGCCTAGACATCTGATTCTGAACCTGAGACATCTGGCTTGGAGGTCTAGGCATTGTCATAGCTGACTGAGACATTCCACTTGTTGAAGGACCTCGATATGAAGCTTGTGGTGCTGCCATGTCTGTAACATCTGCTCTGGAACTGCTGTCTTCTGTACTTTCTGAAATCCTCGACATCTGGCTTGGTCGATTGTTAACCATTTCAGAAATTCTATTGGCATTGCTGGAATACCTTAGAGCTTCAAGTTCATTATTGGGTCTCCAAGAAACAGATGACCTTGTGCTAGACACATCTGGTTTAGGTGAGACATTGGAATTGTCAATTTGAGAAGAATTAGGGCTTCTGTTGGCAGGAGATGCTTGAATCCGGCTTGCAACTCCTTCAGATAACATTTCTTCAGTTTCTACTTTAGAACCCTGTGGATTGTAAAATGGATTTACTATGCCACAGACTGTGCAGACTTCCTGATTTTCTTCATGTTGCACAAACTGAATGAGGCTAACTAGTTCTTGTAAAGTTCTTGGCATGTGTTGGTTTTCTGACGACTGCTGCTGCATTGCAGACATCCGATCCTCATTTTCAAACCCAGCATTGCTGCCTCCAGTGGCAACCATTACTATAGGTGAATTTTCCACAGGTGTCATGAAATGCTGATTCTCCAACAGATACTTCAAAATTGACAATTTTGACAGTCTCTTCCCTTCACTGTCAATATTAAAGGTATCAGCCAGTACACCAAAATACTTTTGATCTTCTGTAATAATTGGCCAGCAGATGGATTTGAATTCTAGAGGTTTTTCCTTCTGTAATGTTACTTGATTGATGGATATGTCTGGACACGACTTGATGTATGAGAATGCCAAACTTCTTGACGTTCTTTGTGGTAAACTTTGGCTTCTTCTATGTTCACCAGTAATGGTATTATGTTTCAGTTTATCAAAGCTTTTGCTTCTGTACCGAAAAATCCTCAAAGGGAATGCATGATGGCCAGATTTTTTGTTGGAAGCATCAAAACTTGTCACTTTAGGAGACAGATTTCGAGTTTGAAACTGGTTATCAGGGAAATCATTTTTTGTTCCTTTAGAAAGGGTTTTTGAACCACATTTAGTTCCTTGTTCATGTGAAGGCTTGTCACATGCATTAAGATTGGTATTTACATCCTGACCAGCCGAAATGGTTGTTTTTGTACAATCCTTAGCGCCCTGACGTGAATTAATCCTGTTTTCAGGTTTAATAATTTGGGAATTTGGATATTCTATATTGTTACTAGATGGATTATGATTTTTTACAATTTTGGGATCTGATAGTTGTGTCTGAGATTGAGGTAACTTCAGCTCTAAATTTGATTCACTGTGTTCCATGTGAACATCTTCAATGTATGCATCATTAGGTGGTATTGAGGTAGAACTTGGCTCATAGGGTATACCTATACTTGGCTTACCAACTAAGTTAATGGGTGTTTCGAGTCTTTTGAAGTCTGCTTGTTCATCATGGTTATCCTTCACCAGGAATGTGTTTGGTATAGATGATACACTAGGTTCATATAGCATTGGAACGCTTTGTATTCCTATCAAATTATTTTCATCCTTATGCTTCTGTGGTAAAGACAGCATGCTAGGTCTGTATACATTGCTACTGCTTATTTTTATACAAAACTTTTGCTTTGGACTGTGTTTTTCTGCAGCTCCATTACTTAAAGTTTGTGTGATATAAAGTGAAGAATTTGAGGAATCTATTAATTTATCGTTATCAGGTAAAGATGAAATGCTTGGTTCAAAAGGAATTTCATTGCTGGAATTATGGGTTAGGTATCCTCCAGTTTTTGTCTCTTCATTTCTTGTACCATTGTGATTATTTTTGTCAGTTTCCATTCCTTGCATTCTATTATATACTGGCATAGATGGGTTGCCTCGAACATATGGAATTTGTATACTTGGATTCACAACGACAAATCCTGTTACAACTTGTTCTTGCAATGGCTGCCTCTGCATGTTTGGCATTGAAGCTCTACTTGGTACATATGGGAGTCCAGTTGCAGACAGCCATACTATTATGTTCTCGTTCCGACTTGCATTGGATGGCATTCCTGTTTTTGTATCAATGATGGGATCTTCTTGCCTGTTCATCAGAGGCAGTGAAGCTATACTGGGGATATAGGGGTTTGCAGTTTCATCATAGCTTGCCAAGGCTTCTTCATTACTGGAGAGATCAGGTGAAGATTGTGGAATTGAAGATTCACTTAAAAGCAACTCACTACTGGTAGATATCTCTTGAGGTCTCCTAACTGGCATATCCTCATCCTAACAAAACAAAAAATGACAGTGTCACTAACTTGTAACCCAAACATTTTACTAACCATATATGACTATTTCCTGTAACCTAAATGGTGGGGCATAAGCCTCCAATTGGAGGTTTCAGTACTAGATTAATTTTGTTAGGCTTATTTTCTAAGAGGACAGAGTGCTAGATTTTAAGTCCATCGCATCAGAAACCCCAAAAACTACGGTATTACTTAGATGTGAAAGGGTTGAGGAATTTTTTCTAGCGGTTCTAACTAAATATTCCCGCTCCAACTAAAAGTTAACAGAATATGTAATAAGATTTAAAACTGAGGTATAATTTTGGATAAAAATTATGTTGTTAGAAATGAGTTTTTCTTAGCAAAGAAAGATCCATGATATCCTCATCCTAAAAAAAATGACAGTGTCACTAACTTGTAACCCAAACACTTTACTCACCATATATGACTATCTCCTGTAAGGTCCATGGTGGGAATAATCCTCCAATTGGAGGTTTCAGTGGTAGATTAATTTTGTTAGGCTTATTTTCCAAGAGGACAGAGTGCTAGATGGTAAGTCCATCGCCTCAGAAACCCCCACTTTAAAAACTAATGTATTACTTGGACATGAAACGGTTGAGGAATTTTGTCCAGAGGCTCTAACTAAATATTTCCGCTAAAAGTTAACTGAATATGTAATAATATTTAAAACTGATAATAATAATGTTATATTAGAAATGAGTTTTTCTTACCAAAGAAAGATCTATGATGCCACCCCTACCTATTTAGGCAATTTAAGCGAAAACTATATCAATACATATGAATGAGCTAAGCTAAAAAATGCAATGAAATTTGTTAGACTTGCATTGGATGGCATTCCTGTTTTTGTATGAATGTTGGGATCTTCTTGTTTGTTCATTAGAGGCAGTGAAGCCATACTGGGGATGTAGGGGTTTGCAGTTTCATCATAGCTTGCCAAGGCTTCTTCATTACCGGAGAGATTAGGTGAAGATTGTGGAATTGAAGATTCACTTAAAAGGAACTCGCTACTGGTAGATATCTCTTGAGGTCTCTTAACTGGCATATCCTCATCCTAAAAAAAATGACAGTGTCACTAACTTGTAACCAAACATTTTACTAACCATATATGACTATTTCCTGTAAGCTCTATGGTGGGGCATAAGCCTCCATTAGGAAGTTTTAGTACTATATTAATTTTGTTAGGTTTATTTTCCAAGAAGACAGAGTGTTAAATGGTAAGGCCATCTTCTCAGAAACCCTCTCCGAAACTAATGTATTACTTGGTCATGAAAGTGTTGAGGAATTTTGTCCAGAGGCTGTAACTAAATATTCCCGCTGTAACTACAGTCGGTCAAATAAAAAACGTCGGGACTCGTATGCAGTTAAAATTAAAGTTTTCACGCATTAGTTCACAAGTTTCCTATAAAAACATTAAATACATGCCATTCTCGGAACATATGAGGCCATGCGACAGTAGGGAAAAAATGAAGAACTAAGGGAAAAAATTGAACAACGCCAAAACCGCAACACACGATATTCGACTTAATGTATTGTCGTAATTCATTTTGCTTTGTGTCATCGCCACATACAAATGCTAAAGTGAGAGAAAGTGTAGTTAGGGCTGTAATTAACCTGCATTTTTCGGCCTCTGAAGCAGCGAGAACGTTCCATATTTATGAAAGAGCAGCTCGGATGTGGGAACTTCACTATAATGCGACCGGAAGTTTTCACAGGGATCTGGCCAGCCGCGTATTTCGATGCTAGATGGTTGCAAAAGTTGAACGTAAGTTATTGATTTTGCACTACAAATACCGGTGTTATAAAATAAAATCTTTAAAAAATGCTCCTTGAATAATCATATTCCTTGCGAATTTATCAATTATTAATATTATAAGAATTTGCAACCAAGAATATGGCTGATTTGAGGCATATAGCCACAGCCTTCTATACATGTTTGTTTTGGAACAAAACTGACTAAATAATCAAGAAAATACATGGATAGACAAGAGGCGTGTGTGAACCTAACCTTAAGTCTTCCTGTACATGCGCATATGCTCGTTCGTGATACTTAATCAAATACCGCCCGACGTTTTTTATTTGACCGACTGTACATATTCTCGCTAAATGTTAACTGAAATTGTAATAAGATTTAAAACTGAGGTATAATTTTGGATAAAAATTGTGTTATGTTAGAAATGAGCTTTTCTCACCATAGAAAGATCTATGATGCTTCCCCTAACTATTTAGGCAATCTAAGCAAAAACTATGTCAATACATATGAATGAGCTATCAATTGAAAGGTCTTTGGTCTGGCTTGGTAAATTTATATTCTATTGTGTTTTAACAAACATTACCAGCAGCTACATAATGCAATGAAAATTTATTCGAACACAAACATCCAATTTTGATATGGCAGTACAATTCATAACAACTGAAACAAATGATAGCTATTAACCACAAGAATTGTTAAAAAAAATTATTGCTTTCATCGAAGGAGCATAGTTAATTGATAGAAATAGAATATTCGGTATAGGATAGAGGCTGATGTATACGTTGCAGCAGTGAAAGGGTTAAGCTCAAGATTAACTGGAAGATCTAAAAATAGATGGACGGATGATGTTATAAAAGATATAGAAATGCTTGAAATAAAGAATTGGCCAAAACCAGAATAGAAGTGAATGGAAGAAAAACGTTGAAAATACCAACACTTCTATGAAGTTGTAGAGCCTAATGAAGGAAAAGACGGATGAAATATTAGGGATGTTAAGATGGAGGTGTTAATTTCTAATTTACTGAAAAGCACATGCTTCATGGCAGTAAAATAAAATGTATATCATTCTACTCATGAAAGGAGATTTGCATATTTTAAATCTTAATTTTTTTTTTTAAAGGATATTCGCTAGAGAAACTATGAAGTCTGGCAGCGAAATAAAAAAAAAAAATTATACTGGGATTCGTTGTTTACTGGGAGATAAACAGTTGCTTGAACTGTCTTTTAAATTTCATAATAGAATCTTGAAAAACATACAAGTTATTCAATTGTGAGTTTTACACTTAAAGTTCAAAATCGCTATGTGATATGAGGCAAAGTTTATTCAGGAGCAGTATTGCACCACCTTCTCTCGTGATTGGAGTGGTCTAGCTACAGGACATCACAGTCATGGCGGTGAGTGTATTAGGCAAGAATATCATGACAGAATGAGTAGGCCTACCTTTTAATTTGTTACAAGCTCATGCTCATAGGAATTTTTCAATTATCAGAACTATTGATCCTATAATGCCTTAAGCCGATCTCCCACAATCCAATTTTTGGTTCAGAATTCTACACACCATCAAATTGGATCGTGCGACATCGGCGAGTGAAATTGCACACAATTTCTTCTTATATTTTCCGTCCAACCATATTACATTGAATGGAATAGAAATATGTCTAATTTTGAGCCTTAAAATATGAAATCAACCAATGAGCATCATTCTCTCATGGTGTGACCCATATGACATATGATCATGACAGCTTCTTCCATACAGCTGATTTTCTAGACTGCCAGTACTCTTATCAGCAAACTTTAACCAAGAAGATAAAATGAAATATTAATAACGGTTTTGTAGGCTCTAAGCAGAGTCAAGAGTCTAAAACATTCAAGCTTTCGGCCTCTGTCATCTCTGTGACCTTGCTCAGGGAAATGAGTGCCAAGTTAGGGATGAGAGGGTTTATATATGATTTGGGAGCGAAAGAAATTCTGAGAAAGGTAGGAATAGGTTGGAGTGTATTGACCAATCAGAGAGAAGGATTTTGGATTGGTCATTAAATAAGTTGCAGATGCAACTTCCAAGTCAGAGATCCAAGATAAGGAAGATAAAGGTTTATAATATGGATTGAAACAGAGTGGGTTATGAGAATAAAGGAAGTAAAAGTAATGATAGGAAGTAAAAGCAGGAAGTAATAGTAAGAAATAGAAGATAAAAATAAATGGTCCAAGTCAGGGCCAAAAGGTGAGATTTGAAAAGAAATATTATTAGAGTCAAGAAGGTCAACAGACGCTAAGTCAGACTTTGAATTTAAAACAATACTAACAATAACCATTATTAAAACAGGCTAAACATTGATGTGCTCTAGAAATTACAAAAAAGATTCAGCAGTAAATGTTACCAGTGTGTGCATATCGACTTCAATGTTCATTGTAGGTTCTATCAATTTTCTTTCTGTGTGAAAAGCTGATAGGATATTGGACCAAAACACCCTCTCGCGTGCACAGCCAGAAACAGCTGTACAGAAATTCTACTTGAAACAAACTTTTGAACCAAAACTTGGATTGTGGGACATCGGTTTTATTTATTAGTAAATTTTTCATGTGAGCAGTATGCAAATGTTGCACTGGCAAAGAATGAATTATTTAAATTCAAGATGCAAATTTTACATACAAAATAATAATAATAATATAATTATAATAGTAACATAATAGCTAAAATAATGAATAGGCTGATCTTACGTACTGTTTTGAATGGGACAGTTTTTATTTATTTATTTATTTATTTTTTATATTTTTTTTACGATCCTGTCATTCTAATTAAAATATAAATTTTTATTGTTTTAATAAAAACTCTGGTCAAGTGTAATTTATTATTTGTAACCTGTAATCAGATTTCATTGTCATGATTATTAGTAAATTGAGTTGTATTGTTCGATACTAACATTAAATATCAATAACTGCAGCCTGTTATTCAAAGAAAAAATTCGTCATGTGGTGTAGTGAACAGTGAATTTCGACAGTGAAGTTCTGTTCTGATGGAATATTATTATTTATTAAAAAATAAAGAAATGCATGTTAGCAGTACTTGCATTTTCATCATGAACAAGAAGGCAGCATGTTAATCCTGGAGAAGAAGAATCAATCTTTTGTTTGAAAATTTTCTATAACATTTTTAATAAACTAGACCTAATTTTTTTTAATTCTCAGTGGATATACAAACTTGTGGCTTTGTTATTGAACGTTGATAGTTTGAATTTCACATTTTTAAAAGTTTTTAAAGTATTTAAGCATCAAACTTTTGTTTGAAAATTTTCTATAATTTTTTAAATACTCTTAAATTGGATTTTTTAAAAACTAGACTTAACTTTTTAAATTCTCACTGGGTATACAAACTAAATATATGTAAAACTATTATTGTATATATGTAAAACTGAATAAAATTAAACTAAACAAATTAAACAAACTTGTGGTTTTATTATTGTATGTCGATAGTTTGAATTTCACATTTTTTAAAGTTTTAAGTTTTCTGCAGTATGCCTGCAGTATTTAATGATGATCTCCAGAAAGAATTAAAATTTATTACAGTGGACAAGCAGTGTAGTGATGGAACAAAAATGTTATGCCAACATCATAACATCCACTTTTTCATTGTCCTGTTTTTGCCATCCCAATATCCCATTTTTTTATTCAAGGTAATATGGTCAGCCAAGGTAACAGATTCTAATTCTTACCTCATTTGATATCTTTTGAAAGCTATGTTGCACTTGGTCTAGACTGTGCACTAAGCTTCTTTCTTTTGAATGTGGGTGAGCTATATTTTCTTCTTTTACTATGTGGTAGATAGCAGTATTCTGAGTGTCAGAACTGCTAAAAGAAGCCCCAGCTGAATCGGATTTTGATCGCTTTCTACCAGAAGATTCTTTCTCATCTTCATTTTCAGATGTTAGATTATGAATGCTCCTTTCAATCTTCCCTTCTTGAGCATTGGGTTCAACATTTTTAGCTTTCCTAGAAGCATCTGGCTTTTCAATATATTCCTTTCCCTGAGAAGGGTACATCTTAAAATCATTTTCAGTGTGTATACTGGGATAACTTCTTTCTTCTGTTATTTGAGCATTTAGTACAGTATTTGAAGTACTGCCATATAAATCAATAGCTAAACTGCCTTTAGATCCCTTTCTGCCAGAAGGGTACATCCCAGAATCACTTTCACGCTTTGAACCTTTTCCTTCTTTTACTTGGTCATTGGGTATAGTATCTGGAGCACTACCATATGAATTAATAGCTGAACTGCCTTGAGATCCCTTTCTGCCAGATGGGTACTTCCTAGAATCATTCTCAGACTGTACACTGGGATGTTTTCCTTCTTTTACTTGGGCATTGGATACAATATTTGGATTGTAAGAATCAACAATTGATCTGGTTTTAGAACCCATGCTGCTAGACAGGTGCTTCCTAGAATCATTTTCAGATTGTGCCCTGGGATAACTTTCCCCTTCTTTCTCTCGGATACTGGTTATGATATGTTGAGGACTACCATATGAATCAATAGCTGGACTGCCTTCAGATCTCTTTCTGCCAGATGGGTACTTCCTAGGATCATTTTCAGAATGTGTACTGGGACAACTTTCCCCTTCTTTCTCTTGGATACTGGTTATGGTATGTAGAGCACTACCATACGAATTAACAGCTGCACTGCCTTCAGATCCCTTTCTGCCAGATGGGTACTTCCTAGAAACATTTTCAGAATGTATACTGGGATAAATTTTCCCTTCTTTCTCTTGGATACTGGTTACGGTATGTACAGCACTACTGTACGAATCAATAGCAGAACTGCCTTCAGATACCTTTCTGCCCGATGGGTACTTCCTAGAATCATTTTCAGAATGTGTACTGGGACAACTTTCCCCTTCTTTCTCTTGGATACTGGTTATGGTATGTACAGCACTACCATATGAATTAACAGCTGCACTGCCTTCAGATCCCTTTCTGCCAGATGGGTACTTCCTAGAAACATTTTCAGAATGTATACTGGGATAAATTTCCCCTTCTTTCTCTTGGATACTAGTTATGGTATGTACAGCACTACTGTACAAATCAATAGCTGAACTGCCTTCAGATACCTTTCTGCCCGATGGGTACTTCCTAGAATCATTTTCAGAATGTGTACTAGGATAACTTTCCCCTTCTTTCTCTTGGATACTGGTTACAGCATGTAGAGCACTACCATACGAATCATTAGCTGAACTATCTTCAGATCTCTTTCTGCCAGATGGGTACTTCCTAGAATCATTTTCAGACTGTACACTGGGATGTTTTCCTTCTTTTCCTTGGTCATTGGATACAGTATTAGGATCACTACCATAAGAATCAAAAGTTGATCTGGTTTTAGAACCCATTCTGCTAGACAGGTGCTTCCTAGAATCATTTTCAGAATGTGTTCTGGGATAACTTTCCCCTTCTTTCTCTTGGATACTGGTTACAGTATGTAAAGCACTACCATATGAATCCTTAGCTGGACTGCCTTCAGATCTCTTTCTGCCAGATGGGTACTTCCTAGAATCATTTTCAGACTGTACACTGGGATGTTTTCCTTCTTTTCCTTGGTCATTGGATACAGTATTAGGATCACTACCATAAAAATCAACAGTTGATCTGGTTTTAGAACCCATTCTGCTAGACAGGTGCTTCCTAGAATCATTTTCAGAATGTGTTCTGGGATAACTTTCCCCTTCTTTCTCTTGGATACTGGTTACGGTATGTAAAGCACTACCATATGAATCAATAGCTGAACCGCCTTCAGATCCTTTTCTGCCAGATGGATACTTCTTAGAATCATTTTCAGACTGTACACTAGGATGGGTTCCTCCTTTTACTTGGGCATTGGATACAATATTTGGATTGTAAGAATCAACAATTGATCTGGTTTTAGAACCCATGCTGCTAGACAGGTGCTTCCTAGAATCATTTTCAGATTGTGTTCTGGGATAACTTTCCCCTTCTTTCTCTTGGATACTGGTTACGGTATGTAAAGCACTATCATATGAATCAATAGCTGAACTGCCTTCAGATCCTTTTCTGCCAGATGGGTACTTCCTAGAATCATTTTCAGACTGTACACTAGGATGGCGTCCTCCTTTTACTTGGGTATTGGATAAAATATTTGGATCGGAAGAATCAACAGTTGATCCGGTTTTAGAACCCATTCTGCTAGATAGGTGCTTCCTAGAATCATTTTCAGAATGTGTACTGGGATAACTTTCCCCTTCTTTCACTTGGGTACTGGTTACGGTATTTAGAGGGCTACCATATGAATCAATAGCTGAACTTCCTTTAGATCCCTTTCTGCCAGATGGGTACTTTCTAGAATCATTTTCAGAAACACCGGCGTGTTTACTAATTGTGGAATAGCTTCCTTTGGAAAGCATTCTCTCAGAAGGGGTATGTTTGTCATTTGAAGAATCAATTAATGGTACATTCATAACTTGAGATCCTTTAGATGAATTGCTTCCTCTGAACTCTATAAATCCTTCATATACTGAATGAGAAGGAGTTAAAGATGGGCCAGATGTCTTTGAAGTAACAGACTTTTGAAAGCTCCAACTTAGCTGATCATCAAGAATGGAGTTCTGATATTTTACATCATCCTGGTGAGAAATTTCATTCATATGCAAGGAGCTTGTTCTTTCTTTCAAAGCTTGATTTTTAACTTTAGAGCTGTCCAGATTATTCTGTTTTAGTTCTTCTCCCAAATTTTGCTTTCCTTTTATCCAAATATCATTCTTATCACTTTGTCTTTTGTCATCTACTTGTGAAATTTGGTTCTTGATCTCAGCAAATGACCTTCCGCTTCCATTGAATTCTGTTTTCTCTACAGTAGGATAGAGTTCACTTTTTGAATGGTTTTCCTGAGCAGATGTTTTGTTGGTCTGTCTAGATGAATATTCCTCTACGAGTATTTTGAGATTCAAGACTTCAACCATACAGTCCAATATTTGTTGTCTTGCTTCAGCCATATTTGTTAATTTCATGCTAGCCATGCTAGCCATAACTTTAGAAGAACTAGTATCTTCCTGGTGCTGTTTTAATACTTCTACTTTTTTGTATAAATCATTATATTCTTTCTGTAGTTGTGCCAGATTCTCTGTTCCTGTATGATGGAAAATGTCCTCCTTTGATGCTTCAAGTGAGATATTTGGAGTGTTCCCAGTCTGTTTAACTACAATTGAACCTGTTCTACTATCAGTCATTGCATCTAATAATGCAGCAACCAAATCCCTTAATGCTTCCAAATTATCAAGTAAATCCTCTAAAGTTTGCAAGTCAAAAAATCTTGCAGCTGATTTCTTTTTCATCTCATCTATACCCTTCAGTCGTTTAAGGTGTTTAATAACTTTCTTTACATTGTACCTTTTTACCAACTCTCTGGACTCTATATTTTCACTGCCAAAAAGTGCACATTTACAAGATTCTCCACAATTGCAGTCATCTTCATTGATTGCTTTTGCCTTTTCCTTGTCATCCTCAAAAAAATTCTCAGGTTTCGAACAATAACACCCACTAGGGCAGCAGTCCATAGCCACACACACAGCACTTTGAATGATATCTTCCATGACAGGTTCCAGTAATGTTCGTGCTATGTACAGCTTATGTAGCAATTGTGTAAGTAAGCAGTCAGGATCTTTGTTTTCACTTGGCTTCAACTGTTTCTCTTCAGAACTACTTGGAGCAGTACCCCCATTGTTCTTGTTATATAATGCTTCCAAATAATTCCTTTCATCATCTGGTAATCTGCTAGCCATCTTGAGAAATAAGTCCAATGTATTTTTAAAATCCACAGTGATGAATTTTCCAGAATCTATTACTCAGAATTCAGTGGAAATTTCATTTGGATGATTTTGTAATTGGTATTTTTCTGAAAATTGTTGAATTTTCTCCACCAAAATGAGGTTGAGTCAAGATTTTTCTGGAGGCGGCATTTTTTAGCTGCATTTCAATTATTCTGAAAATGAGTTTTTACATTATTTTTTAATTAGCTGTAGGCATCTCATTCCTGCAGTGAAGAATATTTAAGTTCCTTCTACTACCAAGGCTTGAATTCACTCTAACATTCTCTGAGTCTTAGTTACATTTAACTGTAATGAAAGACTGATTGGGACTGCACAACATGATTATTATACTAGTATTTTTCATAATGAAGTTAAGTGAAATTTAGTTTGACTTGCAGACCCCTGACTATAAGCTCAGAGACCCCCAGGGGTCCATGGACCACAGTTTAACAATCATTGATCTAGGAGATAACATCTTCGTAGGCAGAAGTCACTAACTCCAAAAATGACCACATTGATGAAAGGATACTTTATAGGCAGGTTGAACTCACTAATTGATATTCTGACCCATTTATAAGTAACTAATACTTCTAGTTTCACCAAGTCCATATATGCAAAGATTTATTCTCACTTTAAGGCAGCTGTATCACAGAACTAAGATTTTGGATCTACACAGAAGTAAGATTTTGGTCTTGAGTTAGTGACTTCTGTTAGAACGATGATGATAGCCTACCGGTATAATACCTATGATGTTTCATTTAGCTACTGGTACTGGTATATAAACATTTTGACAAAACTAATTTTATGTTGTGTTATGTAAATAGCTTTAGGCCTTTTAAAATGGCTACTGAATGGGTTTAGTTACCTGCAAAGTAAACATTAGGCCTGCTAAATGTTAACAATAATATGCTGTATATTGTTACCAGTTCACAATATAACTACCGTTAATCAGTTAATAGTTAGGCTATGTCCAACAACTGAAGTCATTAACTAAATGCTAGTGACTACAACTTGATGACTAGATCCAGTAAACATAACACTCAATATGTTATAGGAATTGTCATGTTTTAGTACTCTTTTATAAATTTATGCTTAGATAGTGACCTTGTTTTAATAAGAACTTCCTCCAATCAAGGGTTGCCAAACGACGAACTATGTAAGTTAACAAAAATACTAATAAAAATATATGAATAGAAAAATAAAATATGTGAATAAAATACAAGAATATAAAAAAGAGGTTAAGTGCCAAATAAATGGTTCCTTAAGACAGACACCAATCCTCTAAAGGCTAGTTTGCACGACAAAATTAGGTTTCGTAACTGAGTTTCGCAACTGTTTTTTACTTGAATGTGCAAGCGCTAGATGTACTGGCGACAATGAGTTATGACACTACGCAGTTTCGGCTAATTCCTACTTTTCACGAAACTATAATAGTAATTTTGAGATTATACGCTTATTTAGCTTGTTCGCATTTCGATGAAATGGGGAAGTGAGGAAATTGTGAAATGCCTGTATTCATACGTGTTTCAAACGTTTATATGGAATTTTAACAACTTGAACTTCAGAAATAACATGAAATGTGCGGTTGCATTGGAAAGAAAATGTGTGTAATTAGATTCAAGAAATCACTTTCATGAAAGTGGTTACGAAACCTAGTGTCATCCTGTAAACTAGCCTTAACTGCAGCAGCTGTGATGATTTACAGGAGATAAGTTAGTACTTGTCAAGTCCATAAGTCAGCAAAAAGTGTTATAATTATAATATGTAAATAAAATATATAATTTGAATATATAAAAATGATATAATTTCTGGTATTTTTATAGTATGGAATGGTAGGTTCATAAATAGCTTTCTCCTCTGCATCAGCATCTTCAGGCTGTCTGATATGGGTCTCAAACCGGACTGTTGGGTCAACTACAAAGCCTCTTTTAGCAGTGGGGTTGAATCCATAAAAATACTCCTACCTAAAAAAATAGCAATTCAGTAGGCCAAGTCATATATTATGTATTGACTTGGTTTAATTTACCCTGTCTTGAATTATTTATTTTCTTATGGATACCCCGACCTGTTATTATTTATAGAGACCGGATTTTAAAGGGAAAATTTTCACTCAAAAAAAGGACGAAAAAAGGGAAAATTATTGCCAAAAAAAGGAGGGAAAAAAGAGATATAAAAGTATAAGAGAGTGTAAAAATTCAACAGAGAGATACATGTTTGTTTTAAGTTTTACTTTACTTCATTAGTAAAGCAAGCCTGTGATTTCCCTGAAACACTCTATTCTGCTGGGAGGAATTATTTTTTCAATGGTGAATCAGTGAAAACAATTTTTAATGTTTTCATATTACCAAATACTGGGTAGTTTACAAAATGTTCAAAATAAATTAGCAAAAAAGGTACTGGAAAGGAAAAATTCTTTAAAAAAAGGGAGATGAGCCTAAAAAAGGAAAAAAAGGGAAGTTAAAACTAGGCCATTTGCAGTTGAATCTTACTCAGTAATGTCCTGTTCAATTTTATCACGTTTTGTGACGAAATATAAAAAAGGAATTCCCTTTAAAATCCGGTCTCTAATTATTTATTGAGTTAATATGCATGATGTTGAAGGAGAGTATGATATCAATAATTTGGTTAGATCGCTAAATCTATTTACACCTGGTGGTTGTGGCATATTAACTTTTGAATAGTACAGTTTGTTTTGACAATCTAAAAACTTCAGTAATACAGATCTTAGCAAGCACATGTGAGAAAGTTTGTTAAACAATTTTCCCACTAAAAAGGCTTTATTTGCTGATCCAGAGTTACAAGTAACTACATATTACGAGCTTGAGACAAATTTGTTTCAATCACTGCTTCCACTATTTTATCTGTATGTCATCAAGAATGTCTACATGTCTACATGTCATCACTCAAGCAAACATTTTGATTAATAGCAGCTAAAGACTTGATTTGTATAAACTATGTACTATGGATCACGATTTCTGACATCATATCTGGTTAGTCAATTATCTAGTTTACTTTAGTTGAAAATATAGCTTTCGGACACGGCTATGTAATTGAATGTATAAAACTGTTAATATAAAATTCATTCATACAGAAAAATGTACTGCATATGAGTTAAAACTGTGTTGACTCGTACAACTATGAAAAATATTACAGCTTAATGAATAATTACCTTAATTTAGATGATCACGAGATGTCCATGATGGGGGTAATTTGAAAATATGTGAAGTTTTAGTAAGAAATTTTGATCATGTTTTATGGAAAAACCATACTGTATGTGGTAATGAAGGCTTAGATCTGTGTTGTGATGGTTGTCAAGGGATAAGTGTGTTGTGATGGTTGTCAAGGGATAAGTGTAAACAGATATATATATATATATACTGAAACTTACAACATAGTGGCAGTGGTAAAAAGTTACAAATGAAAATGAAAAATGTACCAGTCTCACTGTTAATATCACCGTGAACAGAAGGAACTGGACAGCTGGAAAAAATTCATAAGGCAATTTCAGGTATTCATAGAAGTAGACCATGAATACTGATTCCAATTAGAAATTAAATATTTTATTATATTCTGATGATGATTAACTAAGAAATGTATCACTAAATTTTTTTGAGAAGATTAACAAGCTGATGTAAATATTGTGCTTCAAAAATTAGATTTTCATTGTCTCCCATTTTCAATATAATTTATGGACATAATTTTTTAACAGGCAACAAGAGGGTGGTCAGTCCCATGAACAATTTATAACAATTTTGAGAAATATGGGATTGACTTGTGATATTGTTTCATTGCATGATTGTTTTACTAAAGAATGTTTATAAGTGGGATTAAAGATATAACAATGCAGAAACATTTGCTAAGTTTAAACTAAAAACTAAACTCCGTGGCGCTACATCCCTGAAGGGACTTTGCCTACCACCCGACTGCTGCATCATCTACCTCAGGCAGATGGCAGGATTGGGGGGCATGTGGTCATCATACCAGGCATTATTCTAGCAAGGGCTATAGAATACTGTAAAACAAATCTAAATTTAGCTCAACATCATATCAAAACAGAAAACTCCGTGTTACAAATGACAGTTGAACAGGAATATGTTGTGGATGCCTTGAAATGAGATTTAATAAGGAATTTAGGGCAACCTATTAAATCTACTGGTTGGAAGTACTGTGCAGGCTATAACAGTTTGTTCCTTTGTGTTCCTTTGATAGAAACAAAAAAAAAAATTTACCATTTTTTTTTCAGAAAAAAAAATTAACCTTAAATTTTATCCACGATTTACTTCATAAATATTATCCATACTGTTTTAACTTTTTTCACTTGAAGAAAGAATTAAGGATAATTTTCCATTTGCGGTTTTTCAATCAAGTTGGCAGTTTTCATGTAAATTAAATAAAAAGAATTAAGGCATGGATGACACAGTCTTGGCAAAGTGTATTTGTCACTTAGTGGGTTATTTTCATACTACTGAGGGACCGATCATTGCCATCAATAGTACAATCTGGCTGTACACTGTTGCCACTCTGTGGAGAACATTAACCCAATTATCTCATAATTAGGGCCCAGATTTGAAGGTTTTAACCTATTTTTTCTCCAGTTTCCTAATTAGAACATTTTAACTGATTTTTCCGTTTCATGCCCCTTGCTTCTGAATATATGAATCTTATAGAACCTAAAACGGGCTAAGTAGGACTGCAGGGCCTAAAAGGGGCTAAGGAGGACTTTGGCTGAAAAACTATTGACTAAAGAGGATTTTTGCAGAAAAATACGATTTTTTAATAGATTTTCCAATTAATGGAAAGGAAAATAAATATGTGAATTTGTGCATTTTAAGAAAACACATAATAAAAATACATTTATATAATGCACTGAAATTAACACTGTATATGTCACTTGTCTTTGTAAATAGAAAATGTGCCGCCTTGCTGTCGCAGGAAATAAAACTGGAGCTGTCTACAATACTTTGAAATCTGTAACTAATCCATTGTTGTTTCAACTTTCAAACAACAAGTTGCGACCGACAACAGAAAAGCATATTAAAGGAACAAATTCGTGACACTCGAGTCTATTTATTTTTGTAGATCGGAAGTGAATTGAGTGGTTTATTGAATAATCGTATCATTAAAAGGTAAATATCTCAATTGATTATGCTATATTTCAAGTGCTGATATAAGGAATGTTTACTTGTTTATTTTGTAAAAAAGCTAGAATAACTGTGTCAAAATTCGGGCCCTACTCATAATATATAAACATAATCACAAAGCACAAAATAGAATTTACATTTGTTTTTCTGTTATTCATTGTTCCCTTTAATTTGCAGCACTACAATACTTCCACTCTATACACATGTGGGGCTAGGTATATGACTGTAAATTTTGTGGTTTATCCCTTTGTATCTAGATGGTGGCCAAACTAAGCGAGAAAAAGTGTGTTTATTACAACAAGTTCAATTTCAAGAAAATGCAGTTATTTTAATTCAAAGAAACAGGTCAATGGTTTGGAAGATGATGAACATCATGGCAGTAATAATTTAAACAGGAACGAAATTTCAACAGTTTACATGGTTGATTCAGTTGGTCTGCCTTCTGACTAGTACACATAATACATTGCATCTTGTGGTCAGTGGTCAGAAGTTTACAATAGAAGTTGATTCTGAAGCAAAATTTGATGTAATGTGTCTTTTTCGTACACTTACAGCATGTGCATCATTATATCAAAGCCTTTAACTTCTGATATGTTTATTTTTGCAGACATGGAATATATTCATATTCAATCATAACTAACTCTTCAATGTCTACATATATTTAAATTTTACAATTTAAATCTTACCTGTCTGTAGTTCCTTTTATTCTTAATATTGACATTATGATAGTTCATCAGACTGCTAATAAGGGAAACGTATGGGATGCCACGTCAAAACCTACCCTAAAATTTAGCACATCAGTAGGTCATCATTGCAAATGGATACATGCCAAAAATTAGCAGCTCATATAAACTGTTAGTGGGTGAAAATTAATTACAAATCTGGAAATTCAAAATACTGAGTAGCCTCAAACAGCAGTTGGCAGGAGGGGTTGAATTTGTTTTGCAATAGACTGTACACAAACTATACTCTATACTGGTAAATAATACATAAAGAATCATGCACACATTTAAAAAATAAAAAACAAATGTTGGAATTTATTAAAGTAAGCTACTGAAGTATGAAATGATAAGAAGAAAAAGTAATGTTACCTCATTTTGTAAAGTCAGGATACCATCAGGACTTGTGCAATGCTGGTCATTAGTACATGCCTTCCAAGTCAAAGTGCTTCTTCATTTTAAACTTGTTTGATTGCAACCTAAAAAAGACAGAAAGAAAGAAATAATAAGATTTTTGAAAGAATCATATTTAAGAACATTTTACTCTTTGTACTTTGTTCTAAGTCATATGCATTCATTTTTAATTTTCAAAGAAACTAATAAAAATCTGTTACATGTAGTTTTTATATAAATAAAAGTAATACAATCACATGCAACTTGAAAATTCCATAATTAAAATTTTTCACAATTACTTATTTTGAGATACTTTAATTACAAGAAGGCTGGTTTTGGAATGACATTTGCCTGCATTGTAATAATGCACTTTGTAGTCTGTCATCTATACTCTCAAAAGCATTGCAAGCATATACTTAAAGCTTTAAAATTAAAACTTAAAAATCCAAAAAGTGAAATTTAAACTATCAACATTAAATAACAAATCCACCAATTTGTATACAAACTGGAAAAAAGATTGCCAACATGCACTTCTTTATTTTTTCTGAATGAATAAATAAATAAATAAACAACTACAATAATAATAATAATAAATGAATGGGCAGAGATTATATGATCTCATCAATACAGAACTTGGCTATTGAAGTACATCCTTCAAGACCACATGATGTGAATAAATGAGGCAAATAAATATTTTCTCAGAATAAATCGCTGCAGTTATTTCGTACTGAACAGTACAATCCTGTTACACTGAAAAACAAAAAAATAGAATCGGAGGATATCTTGGTATCCAACACTTGTTCTAAGACAATTGAAACGTGCTGATTCAGAATATGCAAACCATTTGTCTCTATCACCCATGGTTTTTTTTAATATACATCTTCAACTATTTATATATCATTAGAACACTTGCTGATACAGACAGTACTAATGAGCATGGCGTTAGCTAAGAAAATAGTGCGATTGAGTCACAGGACACTTATTCTGTACATAAATATGTAGTTAAAGGCATAAGATACATAATACAAAATCCAAGCAAATTGCTATACTTTCTTAATCTAAGTTGTGTTTGGTTTGAATTTCTTGACTGTAGACTTGCGTTTGTGATGAAAATTTGGCATGTCACGCTGAAGCGTCCAGCAGTAGTCAGCCAACATTGCTGCACTCCATCGACCCTGATACCGTGATTCCATCACCGAAATGTCCTGATGAAAACATTCACCATGTTTGTCACTGACTGAACCTAGGTTCTCAGGGAAGAAAACAAGATGTGAATCAAGGAGATGAATTTTGAGGGACGTGTTGCAACCCAACTGTTTGTATGCACTAATGCACTTCTTCACAACATTCGCATAGTCACCAGATTTATAATTTCCAAGGAAATTGGCCACGACTGATTTGAATGCTACCCATGCATGTCTTTCAGTACCAATCAGTAAATCTTGGAAGTAGCCATCAGCAAATATCGTTCTTATTTGTGGACCTATGAACACGCCTGCTTTCACTTTTGCATAACTCAACTCCGGAAACTTGTTGCAAAAGTACCGAAAAGTATCTGAATCATTGTCTAGTGCCTTCACGAAATTCTTCGTGAGCCCCAGCTTGATGTGAAGCGGTGGCATGATAACTTTGTCACTGTCAATCAACGGTACACAAATTGCATTTTTATTTCCTCGCTGCATTCTGTCTCTAATCGGAAAATTTTTCTTTATGTAGTGGTGTTTTCTATCTCTGCTGTCCCATTCGCAGATAAAATAGCAGTACTTGGTGTATCCCGTCTGGATTCCCATGAGAATAGTGATAACTTTTAAATCACCACAGATACACAATTTATACTAGTGATAGCGTATTTTTTTCAAGAAGTAGCGACATGGATTCGCGATATTGAAAATATTTTGATATATTACATTAAGTATAACTGATTTCACAAATGACACAACAATGTAGGCCTGTGAGGTTGCATGAAAAATTACTAAAAACTACATAAAGATGTTGATGAACGGTGTTCAATGAAAATTATTTTTTGTGGATATCTTCAAAACCTGACGTGATAGAGCAAAACGGTTTCCAGAATTGAAATCAGCATAAAAAACTGCGTTAGAAAAGGTATACAGCATGTCAGATATCTAAAGCTTGTTTATCAGTGATTATTATTCCATTTACTGGTGCTCATGACACTGATATACGACTGTAGGTTACAAGCAATAAATTATACTTGACCAATATTAAAGTATAATAGAGCTTTTATTAAAAAGGGGCACAAAAGTGACCAAAACATCTATATTAATAAAAGGAAGTGTCTGTCCTCCATCTGTCTGTCCTCCGTCTGTCTGTCTGTCTGTCCGCGATGCCCAGCGAAATCTGGGGATGCTACCTAATCGTGGAATACACTCCACGTGATTTAGGTGTTAATAAATATAATGATTTAACTATTATGCACTTAAGTTTTGAAATAATTATCGTGGGGGAAGCCGCGGGCACATGTTATCTTATAATAATAAAAGGACGTGTTTGTCTGTCTGTCCACGATGCCCAGCGAAATCTACTGAACGCAGAGATCTGAAATTTTAAACATAGATGGACTGAAAGGTGGGAGAATGCACCTCGAAGCCGGATTTTTAATTTTAGCTTTCGTTCGCGAGTTATGAGTGAAAAACTGGCAGAAAACGTGATTTTAGCGCTGTCGAAGCATCAGATTTCAGTAATACATTTCAATGTCAAATCAATTGCATTTGGCTTTGGCTATTTTTGTCATACCGTGGAAATAAAAGCATCGCGATCGCTTGAATGTTGTAAGCCCACGCTGGTGCATTTGTTTAGAATGTCAAGGCCCGTAGACATACGAAATCTTCAACCTACACGGAAGAGGGATAATCAACATAGACCTAAATATGATTAAACATTATTCGATTTGGACGAAACTCACTCTACAGGGATTTTCTGGGTCAAGGAACTCGAATCTGAGATCGCTTTTGCCAGGCGACGCTATCTAATCGTGGTAAGTAGTCCACGTGGTTTAGGTGTTAATAAATATAATGTTTTAACTATTATGCTCTTAATTTTTTATTTTTGAAATAATTATCGCGGGCGAAGCCGCGGGCACATGCTAGTATGAAATAAAAAGGTACTGTCTTGTTCAAAGTGGTACATGTCGTCAGCCTATCTAATAGTAAATAGTTAAGCTAAAGACCCCCATTTCAAACAAGTGCAAATTTGTATCAAATTGTACTTGTATACTATCCTTTTTGAGCTTACCGAACACATGATAATCGCATGGCGCTAAGTCTGGACTGTATGGAGGATGTTGCCATACCTCCCACTTGAATCGCTGCAGCAGTTCAGATGTTTGGTGGGCGGTGTGAGGTGTTGCTTATCATGCAACAAAATCACATTGATGCTCAATTTTCCCTGCCGATTTTCTTTAATTGCCTTACGCAACCGATGGGTGACGATCCCAAAACGATGAGGTGAAAGCAGCTGTCTCCAGGTGGTTACATAGCGCTGGAGGTCATTTCTAAGCATCCGGAATCGAAAAGTTGGTTGACCGTTCCGAGAAATATTTACAGACTCTTGGGGACTATGTGGAAAAGAGAACGTACATTGTATGTTGTCATAGCTGTGTTGCCTATGTGTAGGTGGTTTCATAAATGGCCATAACTTGGAAGTGTAACTTACTTTTTGATTCACCCTCATAACAGGTTAAAGAGAACTGTGCTCAAGCACAACAAATTAACACATAATAGCATGAAAGTAGAATCTATAGGTCACCCTTGCACTTCCTTAGGAATAGCATCCGTAAGGAACTTTTATAGCTATCCCTGCACTCCCGGGAGGCCTGGGCTCTTGATGGGATATTATATGTTAATTTAAATTTTTTAAATTTTATTTTATTACTCTTATTAAGTGCTGAGCATACAGCGTGCATTTGTTGCTGTCGTTTGTTCCACGATGCATTTCACTCATCAATAATTTCATTTGTCAAAATGCTAACATCAAGAGGCTTAGCTTCTTATGTGCTGCATTGCTTTTATCAGTTGTTAATATAAACAAAATAAACATGTTTTTGTCTCTAATGCATTTGACAGCTGAAATTAGCCTGAGTGGATAGATTATTATGGGAGAAGAAGATTTACATAACACATGACCAATCAAATAATGTTGCGGGCAGAATGATACAAATGCAATGTTTACATGCACTTGCATTCTCAAAATGAATGGTTAATAGTACATACATTTCAACATCCTGTGTAGAGGAACTACCATAATCTTTGGGAGAAAAAAAAAAAGGACCAGGAAGGCCTAAACTCACAATCAGTAGAGAATATTTTGTTGTGTCTGACACTCATATTTGGTTAGTTCATGTTGCCTATACAACACAACGTATTGTGAACAAAGTCCACGATGCGACACTGCAATATATGCTGCATGTTGCTCTATTGTAAATGTCTCTTAAAACTATAATCTTTCAAACATATTCCAATTTAATCCACGGTAGTAACAAATTATCATAAGAATACCTAAACCTGCACTTGACTATCTCTGGTAGACAATAATTTGACACTCTTGTTGCAAGTGTTGCAAGTAGCACAACTATTGGTGAAAAAACGCAAAAGATCATGAGAAATTATACATATGGTATAAGTAACAATTCGGAAAAAAACCGGGACATTTAAGTGTCTCAAAAAACTTCTCGAGACACTGGGACAATATGTTGATCTGATCATTCTGTTTATTACTTGAAGGAATGTTCAGTCCACAACATCAAGACAAAACAGAAGTAAAAGAAAACAAACATTTTCTTACCTAAACAGTAATACTTCCAGAAGCAATACAAGAGACGATAATAGCAGTCCCAATGCAAGTAACATGAATGCTCCCAGCAAATGTGGTAGTGAGAGGCCAGCTCTGGGGTTTTCAGTGCTTCGTGACCTAGAAAGATATATAAGTATTTTTTTATCCACTCATCTCACTACAAAAGTCCATTGTATCACATATTTCTTTATGTTAATTTAACATTTCTTATGCTCTTATGTGGACTGGAACAGGCTCTGGCCTAATCCTTGAAGATAGAAGAAGAAGACGACAAAGAAGAAGAAGAAGAAGAAGAAGAAGAAGAAGAAGAAGAAGAAGAGAAGGAAAACCAAGCTCCAGGCGGATAGTACATAGCAATTACACTTTGAATTTAAACTGAAATTATACTATACATTCTAAATATTTTTCACATTTCTTACTGTGTTTTACCTGGCAGTGAAATCATGTTCCCACTTGACAAAGAAGCCTGTTTCAGACAGCCACTGAATAAGTTGATTGATGCGGGGAATGAGAGGTGAGCCCATGCGCAGCACAAGGCTGGTGTGATGAATCATCATACAGTCTTCTGTCAAAACATGGAAATTCCAGTTCTGCAACATAAGTGAACCTGTATGCAGTGCTTTAGTTGGAAAATATTTTTTGGGGGTACTCATCTTACTTCAAAATTTTCCATATCGCCTCATACTGAATGTAATCCTTCGGTTGACATTTTCTGCATGCAGTTTCTTCTGCTGACCTATTGCCTCCTTGTAGTCATGACCTGACGTATGGAGCAGGATCAAAAACGTCTAGTGCTGGTCCCACACATTTTATGAAAACAAGGTGGCTAGCCAACATGTGATCTAAGGCGAAAGTAACTGTAGAAATTCGCACGAAGGTGAAGATTAGAACGCATATCTGTGGAGAATTTAATAGTGCTTGTCATTTTTGGTATTGAATTAGACATTTAATAAGTATTTTAGGACAATCTCGTTCCTGTACTACCAGTACGACGTACCGGAGCACATATTTTTCCCGGTATGGTAGAAGGAAAATAATTTTATACCGGTACGCAGTACCGGTGCGTACCGGCCCAACTAAAGCACTGCCTGTATGACAATGGCACAGGCAAAAAACTGTACCATTCATGTACTCTTTAACCTGGCCATCACTCTTGTGTTAGATTTGATCTAACGTCCTTTTATTCTTTTATAGCTATTAAATACAATCAAACGCATGGATTAAACTTACAATAAGATTCTACGTAACCATTTTAACATTTGTAAAAGCAAATACTGTTATATTTTTCTTTTAAAAAACATAATAAAAAATATGGTCCGCCGGCGTGGTTTTGTGGTTAGCATCGCTGACTACAGATCCGTTGGCCCGGGTTCGATTCCTGGTACCTCCTCGGATTTTTCTGAGGTAGGGAGGTCTGGTAGGGGTGCACTCAGCCTTGTGATTCAAAATTGAGGAGCTACTTGATAGAGAAGTAGCAGCTCCGGTCAAGAAAACCACCATTAAAGGCCGTGGGTGTCGGCATGCTGACCACATGCCCCCCAATCCTGCCATCTGCCTACGGGAGATGACGCAGCGGTCGGGTGGTAGGCCAAGTCCCTCCAGGGATGTAGCACCACGGAGTTTAGTTTAATTTAGTTTAATAAAAAATGATGATGATAAACGGCCTTTCAAGAACGTGATTTTTTTACATGATTCTGGCATTGTAAACATTTAATTTCTGTTAGTATATTATTACTATTTTTTTTTCATTTTATTATTATTTTGTTCTTATTTTTGGTAAGTGCTCTTCCCGAAGAAGAATATTTTTAAACTAAAGAAAAATTGATAAACTAAACACAAGAAATAACATTCACTTGCACAATACCAGACATGGATTTTACGTAAATACTTCTTAAACAGACTAAATGAAATTCAAATGTATTATAATATAACAATAATATTTATTGTCAAGCATAATTTTAGATGCATTGGTACTCGCATCCCTGATGTAGCGTAGGCTATTTACAGGGATGTTTGTACGTCTCAAATAAAGACAAAGAAACAAACCCAAGCATAAAACAAACAAGAAAGTATACACAACAAAACAAAATAAAATAGAATAAAATTCCACTAAAACCTAGTAGCAAGTGCCACAAATGTATTACATTAATATGGGCATAACCTGTAAAAACAGGTTAATTACTAACTGTATATACGAGGGATGCACCATAAGTCATGGCGACTATTTCTTTTCTCAAAGTAAAGCGATGGTACCATGAGATATTGTATATTGGGCAAGAGGGTGGCATCTCTGGTGCATAGACACATCAATTGGTAGAATTATGATGTATGGTTATACAAACAGACATGATGGTAATTTAGTTGTGAATCATACACCGTGCAGAATAGGTATGACAAGATGTGAACAGCATTCTTACGTCAAAATAATGATTATCTGAGACAGGAATGGCAGAGAATACCACAAGGAGCTGATGGGGAATAATGCCCATTTTTACCGAAATTTAAGGGATCACGGAATGAGTATATCATGTGCTTTCATGCTTCCAACTACCGCACGATGGATTGGTTGGTTGGTATATGGTTATTTAATGATGGGGATGTACTGTAACATAGGCCTGTGACCATCGCCTATGTGCTGGAATTTTGTCCTGCAGGAGTTCTTTCACATGTCAGTAAATCTACCGACATGGGCCTGTCACATTTATGCACACATAAATGCCATCAACCTGGGCCGGGGTTGAAACCACAACCTTGGCACAGAAAGCCAGCGTGATACTAACTGCGCCAACCAGGCTGACAATGCACGAATGAGTTGCCTAAGGATGTTTATGGGTGTCTGTTTCCTTCTGTATCCCACATCTAGTACCCATAATCTGCATTGTAGATACATTTCATATCCTGCTACAATTTTTGTATATTTCAAAATTTTAAAAAAGTCTAACATTTTGAAAGGAAAAAATAGTTGCCATGACTTATGCTCCATCCTTTGAATATAACATAAGTAAAAAGTAAAAAGTAAAGTGATCCCTATACAGGCCATGGAGGCCCAGAGGGTTCCAGGAGGTTGAGGCTCCCAGATTTTGAACATTCGGCACATGAAGGTGGTAAGGTTGTCAGCCTTACGCACTGGCCGCCTTTACCCCCAGGATTGCTCCTGGTACTCATTTCTGTTGGAGGCTGAGTCGACCCCAGGGCCATAGTGCCACCAGAAGGATTAGGCCAGTTGGAAAATTCCAACGACCCCATCGGGAATTGAATCCGCGACCTTCCGGTTTGCAGCACAGCGCCTCAACCACTACGCTACGGCGTACCCCTTGAATATAACATAAGTTCGGCATAACTGGCAAAATCCAGGTGTATGGTAACACTAAGTATATGACTAATACTTACAGACTGACTAGCAAAGAAATTGAGGCTCTTGCTGTTCATGAAATATGCAAAATCCCTCTGAAGCTGTTGAAGCTGGTAAATATTTTTTTTCACACGGCTGACAGGAACAAAACGTTTCAACAGCCTTTGATTCAATGCATCCTGTGTTTCTGTACGTATCTGAGAGTACACTCTCCAAGGAGTCCTCAGTTCAAGATCAGACTCCAGGAGTTCTTCGAAGTTTCTAATGTTAGGAGGAGCCCATGGTACTGTCACAATACTACCAAGCTCTGCCTGAAAACAAATCACTGACCTTAGAAAGTCTCCAAGTGGAAGAATTCATTCATGGTACTAAAACCAAAAGCCAACAGTTCTTCACATACAGGCCTTAGGGAGGGCAAATTAAATGTATCCTAAAATACAAGATTCGTGACCAGTAGACCTACAATTTTAAAAATTATATGCATCTTCTCAACTCAAGTACACCTCTTGATGAAGTTTAACAATTCAGTTAATTTTAATTTTTCAAAATACCTCAGAATAGGAGGCAATCATAAAAAATAAGCTTATATGAAGACTTTTGAAATATAGCAATAATAATCTAATAAATAAAAGTACTGTAGAGATTTTTTAGAGATATTTAGAGAGCCTTTGGGGCTAATTTTTATGACTGTATTATGAATTCATAGCTTCTTGCAGATATCAACAAAATAATTTTTATGTAAAGTAACAAGTTATTTCATTTTGTTCAGTCAGAAAAACAGCATCAGTGATTTAATTTGTCTGTAAATTCCTTCAGAATGTTGTCAAACTCAAAGACTTATGTTGCTACTTCTCAAAGACAAAAAACATTAGGTTATGTAATCTACAACAATAAGAATAAGTGTTTGTCTGTGTGTGCATGATGCCCAGCGAAATCTACTGAACGCAGAGATCTGAAATTTTGAACATAGATGGACTGAAGGGTGGCCGAATGCACCTTGAAGCCGGATTTTTATATTTGCTTTCATTTGAGAGTTATCAGTGAAAAACTGACAGAAAACGTGACTGTTTTGCACTATCGAAGCATCAGTTTTCAGTAATATACTTCAATTGTCATAAATTGCAAGTGGCTTTGCCTTCTTTTGTCAAAACTTGAAAATAAAAGCATCACAATATTTTCAATATATCACATGGAATTATCGATGACTTTGATTTCGTAAGCTCACTCTGCTTGATTTGTTTGATTACGTCAAGGCATGCAGATGTCTGAAATTTTCAACCTAGACGGAAGAGGGATAATGAACGTAGCCTAAATAGGCAAACATTGATCGATTTGGACCAAACTCACTATGCAGGGTTTTCAGGGAGAGGGAACTCGAATCTGAGGTCGTGAAATGCATTGCAAAGCCGGATTTTTAGCTGTTTCATTATAATTATTAATCATTTAGTTTATTAACAATTCATGTGTAAGTGTTAATAATTATAATGTTTTAATTATGTTGCTTTAATTTTTAATTAATTACTGCTGGTGAAGCTGCAGGCACCTGTTAGTACTGCATAAATTTAACATCCTGCAGATTTTGTTTTGAAGTTCATTTCTCATTAAATTTAAGTGCTAGAAATACTGCATTAAATAGATAAAGAAATTCAACAGCATGGGCATTTTAAGAAATCACCTTCCCTGAAGGCATGTGACATATTCATCTCAGCATATTATGTAACTACATTCAATACCAATTATATTTATTAATTTATACTTATTACAACAGTATCTGTATCTGTATCTGGTACCCTATGATCCCCAGGTGGGGCGAAGGGGCCTCCAATGGAGGTTTCATTACCTATACGAATTTTGATATGCTTATTTTCCGAGAGAGGGTAGAGGGACAGGTGGTAAGCCCATCGCCTCGCAACCCCTCTCTGGAAACTAAGTATTTCTTGGACGTGAAAGGGCCGATAAATTTTGTCCAGAGGCTCTAATTTAGGCTTGGAGTTCTTTTACGTGCCGTAAATCTACGACACGGGACCCCCAGCTTAAAGTCCCTCCCGGAGGACTCCGTGCCCAGGATTTTTACGTCCTGAAAAATCCATCGACCGCGGCCGGGTTTGATCCCGCGCCCTGCGGATCTAGAGGCGGGCACGCTACCTCTAGACCACCGCGGCCGACTATTACAACAGTAATTGTATAATATTAAAGATGTAAAAATTATGTAAATTGTATATATTTATGCTCGGTATACTTCATCGCAAGGCAACCTCTAACTAGAGGAAGTAAAATAAAATAGGCCTAATATAGTTTATATTTTGCGAAGTTTTGCTGTAGAAGCAGGTTATGGATTATTTATTACTTATTATTACTTATTATTATTTATTACTTATTGCCAATGCAATAATGAACTAATAGACCTGAGGTTTATATCAGAACAAAGAACAAAGATTCTTCTGTTTTTCCATGTTATGGGTCTTTCTGTAAATCATCATGCTGATCTTTCAGAAAAGATATAGCATTAAGAGAAACTGACACTTGCATAGAACCTTAGCCATGTGATGTTAACATTTATGGTAACTCAAGTAAACTGGGAAAAAAACTCTGATATTTCATTATTTTCACAAACAATGTACCGTACGTAAATAGAAAGATTAGGTACAAGGTAAGCGGTATATTTCTTCATACTTGTTAAAAATAAAGAAAAACTGTGTAAATACAATATTATAATTCTGAAAGCTACAAACAAGTAGGCCTATAACATATACATCCTTTCCATTGTGGTTTTCCAAGAAACCTAGTAAAGACCAAACTAAACTTTAAAAATCTGAAAACAGAAGAAATTGTTGTGAGGGAAATAGCGATCAGTAAGAAACACGTAAAACAGTTTTGGCTTTATGTTTTTTGTTCAAATGGGGATAAGTAGATGGCATTACTTTTGAGCAATGTTGAGAAATGTTCATAGTCTATTATCAGCACTACAAACTCAGAGCACAAGATGGAGCCCCAGAGTGAAGTATGCAAAATTCAATTTGACAACTCAATTCGCCTGTGAAACGCGTCCTACCAAATGATTGGTAAGTGAAGTCCAAGTGTGTTAATCAACTCTTATTAATAAAATATTGAATCACTTTACTGTGTTAAGTTCCAAACTATTTATAATATTTATAATATAAAACTCAAGCAATATTTGGATGCTAGTCCTTCACAGCTTCAAACTTTTTACATCTGTTCTCATTCAGGGACTTTATCTAGGACTGAATAAAACTGTATTACCTGATAAGCAGCACTGATGACGATGGCATACAAGAGCCAAAGAGCTACAAAAGTGCGCACAGGGGTTGACTTAGCATGCAGCACCACTGGTGTGGCTATCAGAGTGTTGCAGGTGTAGCAGAAGACCGAAGGAGGAGTGAGAAACACATGCATATCACCAGCGTGTATTCTGGAGAGACCCCACAGTACAGCTGACGACACACAGAAAGCCAAAAACAATAATCCCCAAGTAAGTGCTGAGAACTCAGATGTCAGCATTGTCCAGGCTGGAGCTTTATGACCTGTACCAAGAGGAATTCCCCAGCCATAACAGTCAACACTTATTGTCCTGCTGTATTCCAGCAAATGTGTAACCTGTGAATTGAAAGATGTCATTTCCAAATTATAAAAGAATAATACCAGTAGTCCAAAATATTTTTAAAATGAAGAAACAGGTCATTTTGTTGCTTCTTCTATTAAAAAAGAGGAACAATATAGGTCACATCTATTTTTATTTTTATTTTGGGGTGGAACACAATACTTCATCTACCTACAGGGTGTTAATAAATAACACCGAAATATTTTACCTGTAGGTCATAGAACCAATCAATTCAGTCACGAGTTCCGAGCCCCCCTCTGACCCCCGCCGCTGGACTCCAGTGTTGGTGGAAAGCGGGGACACTTTCCAACACCTCTAGCTCGAACTGTGCTAAGTCTGCACCATGTAGTAGTCGCACCGTGCCGGTCTCCCCTTTCTTACCCGTGCTTCGGGTGGCTGTGGAATTTCAGAGAGCTGCTTGACCACAGCCTGCTTCAAAGGCAACTCGTTGCATCGGGGTCGAGTTATTGTCAGGAATGTGGATGGCAGACTGGTCGGTTAATATACAGGGGACTTAGACAAGCAACTTTTATTAAGAGACTTTTGCTCTACGGCGTAAAATGTATATGCTACAGAGCATTAAAGTCATTACAATTTGGTGCTCATAACTCAATAATGTAGCGAAATAGGGTTAAAATGTTCATTAAATTGACTTCATGCCTTCCTAGTGATCGATAAAAACCTGACTCTTAATCATTCGTCAACAGCTGTATCATAATTTAGTGTTTCCATAATCTGCAAAATTTACAGACTAATCACATGACTGGTCGCCACTGCATTAGTCTTCTTTTTATTCATAACTACTGACTACAGTTTTAACAACGAAGTTCCTTTGTTTTGCATTTTTTTATAATGTTAGAAGTCAGTGGCGGCCATGCCCTGGGAGATTTTGTGCAGTAACAGGAAAAATTGAATCCAGAGAGAAAAAATCTCCTAATAAAAGTTGCTTGTCCCCTCTATACACAGGTAACATATTTCGGTGTTATTCATTAACACCCTGTATAGTATCTTTAATATGGGTAGAGGAAATAAACATATACATAAAGATTCATGTTCCTATTTTAATAAATTTGAAATTTTTGTACTTCGGGTTTGTTGAACAGAATGCCTTAAGGTCTTAACTCTGCCAGACTAAATAAAACATTCTTATTCATATTTTTACTCTTCAATGGCCATCTTTATCATCCTTTATATTCCACTACTAAGGTCTAAAAACTTTAAAGAAATCTTACCTGTAGGTTAGGCGTCACATGTCCAAATCCAATATCACTCTTGCCATGATAAACATCTGCTACCATTCCACTTATTGTCCCATTTTCCATTAGCCACCCCCAGTGTGAACCATCTGTGGGGAAGGAATACTGAGGATCAAAGTTCATTTTCTGAGCAAGAGTCTTAATTAGCTCAACCTCAACTCCTTCCAAGCTAAAATAAAACAAAGTATACAAGCTGTACTTTCAATACTGGTACTCTATTTATAAGCAATAATTCTAGTGACATTACCTGCATTTGTGTGAAAGTGTTTTACACAAGTCAATTTTCAATTTCAAAATTTCTCAGAAATAAATGAGGATTCATATTAAGTAATGATGAATATTCTTTGGGTCCTTGACACTGGACTTCTGGGTGCACATATTGTATTTAAGCAACCTTCGATACAGGCATGGCATATATAAATTAAATTTTCTAAAAAATGCCCTACTAAAACTGGAGATTCCCTTGAAATAATATTTAATTTAAAAAAAATTGCACTAAAAATGAAAATCTTGCAAATACTTTTTTTATTTTTGAGAATGTGAAACGATAATGTTTCAGCCTAGATGTGTTTGAAAAAATCAATTTATCAATGGTAAAAATCACAATTTGGGAATTTGGGAAGACTAGTACGTTAATTATGTATTTACATAATAATCTTTTCCCTGGTGATTTCTGAGTAAAATGGCTGGGAACATTTTTTAAAAAGCCAACACACATGGGAGAAGCTCTAGCTTTACGTTATAACTCTGCAAGTGTTATCTAGATAATATTTTTGCACAAAGGAAGTTGAAATGCATTCTGAAAGGGAGAAAAATTACACTTCATTCATTATCACGGTGTATGCCCCTCCAGGCTGTGGAAAAATTAAAATAAAATGTCAATGAATAAAGATAGGAAGCAAGGAAGAAAAGGGAAAGAAAGAAAGGAAGCAAAAAGAAATTAAGAAAGGAGGAATGATAAAGAGAAATAAATACACGAGTAGAAAAGAAAGAAACAAATAAGAGTAAAGTTGGCTTTACATTGAGGCAATCACAGGCAACCAGTGTCATGCTTAGGGTGGCCATTTCTAAAATGTCAGAAAGGAGGACACACTTCTTCGGTAATCTAGCATAGTATAAAACTTCGGGCATGGACGGCTGGACAGCAGACATTACATGGTATAACCCTGACTAATTTTACGTAATAACTGCATTTACATAAAATAAATGATAGTACGCTATCATCGTATGGACAAGCGTGCCATCCTTAGGAATAGATTCAGATTTTCCCGGGGCACCAACTAAACAAATGACAGTATCGACAAGCGTGCCAACCTTAGGATTGGCAGGAACACAAATTTTATTAATATGCTTTACCGATCCATCAGAGTCTCGAAAAGGGGGACAAATCAACATCCGGCATAAAGCCGTGCCGGATGGAGGACTGCTTAGCAAAAAGCCTTACAGTCCGGCCAAAAGCCGGACGTCTGGCCACCCTAGTCATGCTGCAGGTTGCTCTCCCCTAGAGAGGTTGTAGCATTTTCCCCCTCTAGTTGCTCTCAGTCACAAGCAATCCATCAATAGCGGGTTTAATTGCCTGATTGCTTGTGGCATGGTGTGGTCCACAGATACTGTTAAGTCGTTAACTGACAATTACAAGGAAAGAAGAGTGTTGTGGGATTTACAAGACTTTTCCTACAAGGACAATCATGTGAAGGAATAATTGAGAACCGTTTTGACAAAACTCAACATCTCCACAGGCCCGACGAGAGGGAGGGGCAGCCGGGCAGACCAGATTTTATTTTTTATCTTTTAAATTTACTCTAAAATAAAATTGGTTATAAGTCAATAAACAGCTTAAGTTATGTTTTGTGTGTTTATTTTAACTGCATTGTCCTGTCGTATAACGGTGACAAGGAATTAATCAATTAATCTGAAACGGATTATTCTTGAAGAAAAATTGTAATTTTTAAAAGTGGAAGCAGAAATCTTTTTTGACTCAACAGTAGGCCTCACTAACGTTCAGCATTTAAAATAATAATTTTCAAAAGATTAATGTTTGTACATACATACCAAGTTTTATGAAAATACAATAAAGCATATTTGAGTTATCGCGCTTACAGACACATGGACAGACGGACAGATATTTTCCCGTCTACCACACAATCTCATAAAGTACCGGTAGCATTCTGGCACATAATAATTATGTAATATCATTACATAATCTATTTGTTGCATACATTATAAAGGGTGAGTTGGGTTTCAGTGGTGAATTTGATATTTGAAGGGGGCCCGGAAAAATTGTCCCTGGGGCCCTTGCTTTCTTTCCACGGCTCTGCATCTCCATTATTTGCCAAATTCTTTTTAATGGTTTTAGGTGCTAAGGAATGAGATCTTTAAGATCGTGAAAAAAGAACATAAGAAAAGTCAATATAACCAATTCATTTTGAAGCCTCAATATGCAATCTTCTATGTGCTAATAAAAAGTAAAGAAACCATCTCATGAACAATTTTTGGCACATGTTGAGTTTTGTCAAAATGGAATTAACTTCAAAATATGAGTATTCTGTGAAGGACATAAAAGATAAAGGAAAAAAAATCCTTTGAACAACCTTCCACCAGTACTGAAAGAAGTCAGGATCTGTCAGGATCTGGCAGGAGTGAAACATGGGTGCATTTTAATTCGCTCACTTTTCTTGTGGAAATTGGTGCTCTAAGATAAGGACTTTCCACTGATGAGCAACTGACTGTAATGACATTTTGGAACAAACTGAAAGTGGTAGTAATTTCTCTAACCAGCAACAACTTGTGTAAAACATCTAGCCGCATGTGGCTGGTTGCTCCTCGTCACATGCTGCATGGAAACCCCATATATCAACCAATGATCGCATGCTGCGAGAAATCTGGTTGCTTGTAGTTACCTCAGTGTAAACTATTTTAAGATTGAAGCAGAGAAAGAAAGAAAAGAAAAAATAAACGAACAAATTAAGAACGAAAGATAGAAAGAAAGAGAAAGAAAAGAAAAGAAAGCTCTTTTAATTAGAGCTGCTCACTTACTGATCTCCCTTTACAGTGTAATTATCTCTTCTATCTTGATAACGACTCTTGTTTTTCTTTTTGTAAATAACATCAGGAGCAAGATCAAGCATTGTCAAGTTCAGCTTGCTGTGGTGCAGATTGGTAAGCTTGATTGGGGAGAACAGACAGCTACCTGCAGGCACAGGGGATCCTGCAGAGTTATCTCCAGAATGATAAGGGATGTATGTGAAGATCTGTACTGCAGTCATGTATGGTAGAATAACTATCACATTTACAACTTCTACTTGCCATAGCATTGTGAATGTGTACGAAATATCTGTAACAAACAGAGAATATTGATAAAATCATCAGTGGCAGTTTTTCTACAGAACAGTAGAAAAAAAAATGTATGGTGATATCAATTGAATGGTAGGTGTAGCCATGAAGTTCTACAAGAATGTAGATGAGCATCTAGCATTCCATTCTCCCAATAAAAAGTGGTTCTTGGTTTATAAAAGTAAGATTTTCTATTTTTTGAGTACAACTACATGCACTCTTTGGTGAACTGTCAACCCCAAGCAAGGTCATAGCCAGAGGCGGCCCAGTCAGGCTGTACACATAATGATAGAAACTTTGCTCCACCTGATAAATTTCAATAATTATCTTTTTTATAATCTCTCAGACTGCTATTATCCTGACTGAGAAAGAATTCAGTTTAATTCTTTGTTTACCATTATGTATTAAATTTTAATGCATGTACAAGGCTTCGTCCGGCTTATAATTATTACAATTACAAAAAGATAATTACTTAAATTAAGTTAAAGTTAGATACATAAGCATTCATGAACCACAGATTATTCTCTCTGTTGGACATTACATGAGATATTATAGGAGAAAAATTCCTCCGACACTGGGACTTGAACCCAGGGCAATCAGTCATAGGAGAGAGGTTCCACCTGGCGCTGTGAATTGAATTCCAGCTTAGCTCAGTTGGTAGAGCATTGGCGAGAATAGCCAAAGGTCCTGGGTTCAAGTCCCAGTGTCGGAATAATTCAGAAGTCTCTCCATTCCATACTTTCGAGCAACTTACAATATTTACAACATTGGTTTGTTATTATTGGTTAGTATATGGTTATTTAGCAATGGGGATGTACTGCAACTTAGGCCTGTGACCATCACAGCTGTGCCGGGATTTTGTCCCGCAGGAGTTCTTTTACATGCCAGTAAATCTACTGACATGGGCCTGTCACATTTATGCACACATAAATGTCGACCTGAACTGGAATCGAACCCGCAACCTTGGGCACAGAAAGCCAGCACAATACTAACTATGCCACCCAGGCAGATGGATCCTTATTATGCTCGGCTAGGCTATTGGGTACATTTTAAATAAAAGAAAAAGATAATTTACCTAAAATTGCCAAATACTCAGCGTTGACTTCCCTTAAGGACTATCACAATACTGACAGCTGTGGTAATGACAGTAAAATAATAGGAACAGTGATGTAATGGTATCAATAAAATATGAATATAACAGTATATTAAATACTACCTATGGTGGTATAGTTGGTAGGCCTATCAGTAGTTAGTGTAGTAACTTATTACCCATAATACAAATTACGTAAACTACATACTCTGTTCAGTCCATTCTGGAGGTACTACGAGGACAAACTTGGCATGCTTCCAACGAAGAGGTATATTCAAGAGGAAGCCTATATCACTGTCTACGAATATGAAGGCACCATCAATGAGTTGGTTGTAGTTCTGAATATTATTGTATGGAACATTAAGAAGCCTTATTGCTGGCACATCATTTTGCAAGAAGGTCTGTGTTCCCCAAATAACCACCTGGTGTGCATCTTTGAAGTATTCTTTTATTATGTCAGCAACGATTTGACACACAGCCCTAATAGAAAGAGACGATAAATGAAGGTTTAAAGGGTTTAGTACACATGCAAATATAAGTATTTCATCAAACTACTAGGAAACACAACTGTACACAGATAATGTATTATTTACTGATTGGATTTAATTGTATTAAATTATATTTATTATATAGAGAGACATTTATCTACAGCACCAAGTACAGTGGTGCATAAAGTGTCTTTCAGAACCTAAAGTTAGATAATGCAAAAAAAAAAAAAAAAGATTAATTCTATAGGTATTAGCATTTTCAATAGACTACCTCAAGAGTTGCATAATGTAAGCTCGTTAAGTTTGTTTTATTTAACTGATTAATCAGCCATATATTTTGAGAACACTACATACAATATAAACTTATATCAACTTAGGTCAGATGTACAATAAGGTATCCTTTCCACTACAACTACTTTTAAAAAAGAAAGTCGAATAATATACTGTATATTGTCACATTTAAATAATTTGATAACTCTGTTTGTAGTAGAAAACTATAGGTCCTTTGTAAATATGGCTATATTTAAGTTACTAGATTTGTAGACTCAATTTCATTGTAACAAATAACAAGATTTTAGCCATAATTTAAATGATGTATTCAAATCAGTCTTGTACTCACCTTAAAGACGAAATAAATCTATTCTGTTCTATTCTATTCTATTCCATTTTATTCAACCGTTAGTAATTTTTAACACTGCTGTTCCACATATTTTAGTTCTTCCTAAACTGTTTGTCATATTATACCCTTCGAGTATCATGAGTATTGTGCTTGCATTGCATTATAATTTTTATTCTATTAACGTTTATTTTATTGTGTTTGAAATAAACTGTGGCTTGGTTCTAAAAGGGCCAATGTCAATTTTTTGCAAAAATGAGATTTATGCATTATTGAGCTCGCCTAGTTTTTATCTTTCGTATACTAAAAGTGCCAATGTCTGTTGCTATTAAATAGACATAATACAGAAACCTTAGAAGCCAATGTAGGAAGTTCTCAGCAAAAAATGTTAGTTCTATAAAGGTTTCAAAGTCAGTTATCTCAAAAGAAAGTTTTATGACATTGGCCCTTTTAGAACCAAGTCACAGCGTGCAATTAAATGTTGCTCATGGCATAAATGAGTAATGATAACTGAATGATGATACAAGGCACTCACCTATCCTCAGTGATGATTTCAGGAAGGATCAGTTTAGTATTCATAAAATCACAACATAGTGTCCATACAAAGTAATGAATGAACATCCTGAAAAACAAAAACGAAAATTTGATTATAGCTTTTCCCATTCTCAATGCCAGAAAAGCTTTAAGTTACACAAAAGCTATGTGGCACACTTGAAGTTTCATGACTTTCTCTACTCTAAACAAAATCTAGTGATTTGTTTGTTACACATTACTGCATAAAGTAGCCACATAGCTGCACTTATGGAAGGCAGGCACATGCAGTTCATGTCCTGTTGAACAAATCTCAGTGAGAATTTTCTCCAATTATATGACTTTACTATTTTACTAGGCCACCATTGTACCGCTGGCTGAGGTACTGTGCTACAAAACAGAAGATCGCAAGTTCAATCCCCGATGAGGTCATTGGTACCTATCAGTTGACCTAATCCTTCTGCTGGTACCATGACCCTAGGGTCGATTCATATTTGAATAGAAATGAGTACCTAGAGCGACCCTGGGTGTCAAGGTGGCCAGTGCGTTTGATTGACAATCATCTTCAATAGCCGAATGCCCCAAAATCTGAGATCTCAACATACTGGAACCTCAGGGGACTTCTTGGCCTGCATCGTGAACACGTCTATACTTATTTATTTATTTACATTCATTTTAGGGTTGACCATAATAAATTGTGCTGAAAATGGGACCTCCCAAAAAAATTTCTTTACTCCCCTAAAACACTCTACATTATTAGTAAGTAAAGTAAAGTGTTCCCTATACAGGCCAAAGGGTTCCAGGAGGTTGAGGCTCCCAGATTTTAGATATTCGATACGTGAAGGTGGTAAGGTGGCCAGTGCGTTTGACTGACAATCATATTCAACCTTACGCACCGGTTGCTTTTACCCCAGGATTGCTCCTGGTACTCATTTCTGTTAGAGGATGAGTAGACCCCAGGGCCACAGTGCCACCAGAAGGATTAGGCCAATTAAAAACTCCGACCTCATCGGGGATCGAACCTGTGACCTTCCGGTTTGTAGTATGCCTCCACCACTACGCTACAGCATTATTATTATTATTATTATTATTATTATTATTATCATCATCATATTGTCATTAACAACCAATTATTTTTAAAAACAGGAGAATATAATAAGCCTATAGATTGTATAGGCCTAATAATTATTAATACATATTAAAATCTCAGACAAGTGATAAAAGATAAATTGGCATATTTCATAAATGTTTTACACAACAGTTGCACAGCACATCAACTATTACCATACAAGGTCAAAATGATAGCACAGTATCAAATTTTGTGTAAAATGATTGATCTAGTGTGGGGTGTTAGGTGATCAACATAAAAATCCCTATGCAAACATCAACAATAATTTTCTGTAAAAGAGCGGAGCTGCTATAATAATAATTATTAGGCCTAATACCTGAACCATTGACCTCAAGACATGGACGAAACAATAAAATACTCTTTAACTTTATTAGTCTACCGAAGAAAACACGATACAATTTAAATGCCAAACAATAGGCATGACATTAAAAGTATCCAAAAGTATGAAATGTAAAATACAAAGGCCTACAGATGTAGGCTAACTTTAAGTGCATTTCCTGTTCTCGAGCTTATTCCTAGATTTTTTAACGGGACAGTTGATTTATTTTTTATTTTTTAAGAGTAACGACGGGACGGCCGAGACAAGCTTAAAAAACGGGACCGTTCCGGTCAAAACAGGACGTTCGGTCACCACCTTCTCTACCATTCAGCAAGGGGGGAAATAAATGAATCACAAAAGTATACCAACTTATAATAGGACAGTTATGAATGGAGACGCTAAAAGAATGCGGGCCTATACTGGTTTGATTGCCAGTTTTCACGTATTCTTATCTTAGTGAATCACTATATCCACCGTTGGTTAATGTGATATAATTAGGTCCAGGATTTTTAGGCTTTTATAAAAAGTATTTTAACCTTTTATTTTCGTGGAATGGCCCTTTTTAGGCTTTAAACGAACGATTTTAACAGTCTTAATAAAACATATTATAATGAACACTAATATTAACTCCGAAAATTGTATTATAATTTTGACACATTTATTATAGTTTTTAACTTTTTTATTTACGAAATAAACAAGTAACTATTCCTTATATCGGCATTCGAAAAATAGCATAAAAAATTGAGATATTTACCCTTTAGATTTCAAAGTACTGCAGACGGCTCAGTTTCATTTCCTGCGACGGCGAGACGGCAAATTTTCGAGTTACAAAGACAAGCGACAAAGCGACATAGCCTATACATTGCTAATTTCAGTGCGTTGTATAAATTTATTTTTATTATGTCTTTTCTTAAAATGCACAAATTCACATATTTATTTTCCTTTGCATTAATTGGAAAATCTATTTAAAAATCGTGTTTTTCTGCAAAAGTCCTCTTTAGCTCCTTTTAGGCTCTTCATTCAAATTTAACCCCTTTTAGGTTCTATAAGATCCATATATTCGGAAGAAAAAGACATGAAACGGAAAAGTACGTTAAAATGTTCTAATTAGGAAGATGGGGGGAAAATAGGTTAAAACCTTCAAATCCGGGCCCTAGTGATAACGTCGAGGTCTCACATTAGGGCGGGGGAAACTACAGATCGTTATCTGGGTCAATTTATTTTTCATTTTAAAAACGGCCAAATTTAACATTATCCTGTTCTTCAAAACCCGTAGAACCCATAATATAAAAGTGCCCTTTCCTTGTAGGAATATTGTAAATATAAGTAAAATCGTTACGAAGTTCAGGCAAAATTAAATGCCGTCTGTTCAGCTGCGAGAGGAGAGTCGTCGCGTGATGCAGAAACCCAGGACTATAAACTTGATGGCGATTAACACTAATATTACTGTTCCTAATCTGACTGCCACCAACCTTATTCTACTGTCACCAACACTAACATCAATGTTCTTAACCCAACTGCGACTTACCTAGAATCCATGAATATAGTTTTCGAGGTAAAATGGGCCAAATACCTCATGTCCAGCAACAATCCAAAAGCACTGGAAGTGCCAAAATCAATATCTGGCACCTAGAAAAATTACAGATGGTAACACGGAAACGCCGTCTCTCGCTGTAGAACACTACATCAACGCATCACTCCCTTAGACCGGCAAATCCTGTGCAATTCATAGGAATTAAATCTTCGATCAGCCATAGCACCAGCCATTCTGAATGCATGCACGTGTTCTGCGCCGGTACCGTAATGCGCGTCGTGAATAAAGTAGTTGGACAATGTGTAAAGGACCAATGAGACAAAAATTCGTCGGTAGCCAACAAAATCCTTGCGGGTTCAAATCCCGAAGCAAACCGTTATGAATGAGGTTTCTTTTCCCCACTTACAGAAGGTGAATGCCAGATGGGGATTTTCTTTCCTTCTACCGGTACCCAGATCGTTTTCTGCCCGTTTTAAGGCCCCTGCATCGTGCTGATCACAGACACACCTGGAAATACGTATGTCCTAATGTACTGTGACCCATAGTCTTAACACCTTCGTTAGGGGAAAGTTTCACGAAAGGGGAGGTTAAATAGCGGAAGAAAGAAAAATTTCATATCCCTACGTCTTACAGCTAACTCAATTAATGTGGCTGCCGTAGGCTTACCTTATAAGCAGGGTTAGGATTTTTACGTGCAATTTCTGTATGGAAAAAGGAAAGGAAAGAATGCTAAAAATAAGGCAAAATAGGGAACAAAAAGGTGCTACTAAACTTGTCATGTAACGAATTTGCATTCATGAATAGCAGGCTACTGATTAATTCCATCAAAATTCAAAAGAAAAAGAAAAAATATTTAGTACGCTATAATTATTTTTCATTGTGGCAGGTGTAGCCTACCTTTAGTCCCGCCTTTGCTAAAAGCAGACAGGCCCACTATTCCCACATCCGCTGCAAGCTGATATAAAGTTAATTGAAAGTTACTTACAAATCTTAGATATTGGAACGAAACCAAGATAATTACAAAAATAAACTCAACAGCCATATGATTTAATGATGAAATAAACTTTATAAAATTATTTAACAGCTGCAGTAAGAAAAAAAAGGGGGAATATGGGCATGGCGGAGAAATAGGGGACACAGACCCTAAAAAACGGGAAAAATGTGCTAACCATTATCATACTGTGGTTTCTTTCATAAAAGTTCTAATTTTATCTACGAAAAAGGTGCGCTTCTAAAAATCCCAACCCTGCTTATAAGTAAGGATAGAAATTATATACTAAACTCTGGATACAAGTTAAGCTGCACGCTGTCTATGAAATGAAATTATTCGCTGTGAAAAGACCATTCATAAATCATAATATTGCTCATGTTCAAAACATCTAAAAAAAATATGTAAAAAGATACATAGGAAGCATACAGAAAGGAAACAAGCTCGACTCCGTGCTCCAATTTCTAGTGCTCATAGCTGAAGTCTGCCATGATGGAAGAGGGTAATTTTAGCTGTCTTGGTCGTGTACGTAGCTTGGAGCGAAGCTTGTTTACTTTCACTGTGATTATTAAATTTGTAAATATTTATAATGTTGTTCTCATTATGCGGTAATGGTATACACTGAAGAATTAGAAGTCAACAATTCTGCATGTTTATAATGAATGGAAGTGCAAACTATGTCTACGAATTGACTGCTGATGGCGGAAGGACTCATTATCGAAATTCTGTGAGAATAATTACGAAAAGAAAGTATGCTTAAGCATTTCTCGGGTCTATTATTATTACCATAATGAGTATTAGTAGGCTACGCCTAACAGAAAAGGCGGTCGATTGTGCTCTGCACCCAACTACAAAAAATAATTCCAACACAGTTTTCCAAAAGACGAGCTACGGTACCGGAAAGTAAAACGAGTAGGCTACATTTGTTAATACTTATTAGGCTAATATTATAAGATACTCCACTACACTACACATAAAATTATGCATTAATTTTATATCTCCTTTTACTCATATGTAGCTTATAGCCTATACCCGACCACTGTGTAGGCCTACAATGATTGTTTTTGATCAGCTAAGCTACAAGTATGAAAATGAAGATGTTTTAATGTTGCAGTCCTTGTGATGAGTAAAAAACAATGGGATAAAATGAAAGTGATAAAAATAAAATAAAAAATTATGGCGATAGACGCTTGCATTTGGTTGAAATCCCACACACTGAATTAGTCACAGATTCTGAGCTAAATAGTATTACCAATTTTTCAAAATATAATTTTAACCCTCTAACGTATTTAGAAATCGAAAAACTAAGATAAGGCCTACGTTAGGTCAAATATGATTACTTTAGATTAGATTACGTTACTTCTTCATCAACAACGACTAGGCCTATTCTAAAATAAATTTCATAGATTTACCAGGTGTTTTTAGTTAATGCATGGATTATTTTGGTTATATAAAGAATAATTTAAAGGAAAAGGCCACGGGAAGATATGTCCTGTGAAAATGCTCAGCTCCTAAGCAAACGCAAGAAGTACATTATCTTAACTTGCCCAAAGTTACCTCTAGGTACCTAAAAATCTCCTAATATCGCTAAAAGATCCTGAGGACGAGCGAAGTATAACCCAATCCAAGTGCAACAAACGAACAGACCTCTATTGATAGTACTGACTTCCCAGAGATTAACCTGCATTTGTCATACCCGAAAATACAATGAATAGACTATCTTCCCATTAGTAGAATAGATCGACATATTGTATTACGTGATTCAGCATCATTTAGACGTCACCACAACAATCGAGTAAAAAATGTCTAATGTCTCCTTTCTGTACGTTGTCATACAATGACATCTTATTGTCAAATACCGTATTTCGATTTATAGTTCTTTGAATCATACTTTAAGTTATAAAAGTGTTTGTATATGAAACAGTCTGAATGATCCACCTTCCTTATCAAACCTTTTTATCTGCAGTTTCCTTAGTGAAGGATTGTGCTTTTAAAATAAAAACGTTACAGTCTGAATGCTTTTATCAAGATCAAAAATACACGATGGAGACTACTTATTTGTATTAATCTTGAAATATACACACGTGATGTAAAAATACTTGCATGAAATTTTCACCATTCAGGAGTTAATTTGCTAGTCGCAAAAAACTGACACTACTTTAGTCGAACAAATGGAGCATCTAAATTATACGACGGCCAACATGTTATTCTGTAGCTATCTGAACTAAAATCCGGGTCCTAAATCCCTGAAGGGACCAGGCCTACCATTCGATCTCTGCGTCATCTACTGTAGGCAGATTGCGTGGTCAGATGCTCAGTTTTATCACGAGACTGAGTACATCCCATTCCAGACCTTCCTACCTCAGAAAAATCCGAGGAAGTACGGGGCACAGAACCCATGCCTGCGGATCCGTAGCCAGCGACGTTAACCACAAGATCACGTAGGTGGACAAGAGACAAGCGCATACGGGCATTGGAGGCTTTTAGGATTGAGGCTCCCAGATTTTATTTAAACATACGGCACATAAAGGTGGTAAAGTCAGCCTTACGCACCGGCAGCATTTACCCTCAGAATTCCTCCCGGTACTCTTTTCTGTTGGAGGCTGAGTCGATCCCAGGGTCATAGTGCCACCAGAAGAAAGGTGTAATTGCTAAGGACCCAGAACTGAGAAACAGCACATAATATACGGTTCTCTGAAGTTAAACGCATTCAGGGTACAGAAAAGCAGTGTGCAAAAGGCTGGCAAGGCCCGCCTCTAATCCAATCTTCACACTCGCGTGCAATGACGACACCCCTATACTCCGCAATGATTTAACTTGCATAGTTATTTCCAAAACATAAAAACCTCGCCTCACTCCACCGCCCGAGGCCCTGGCAGACTGCGGAATAGTTTCACAATGAGTTCCTTCCTAATGAGGGTCGCTTATTGTTCGCTAATCCCAGAATCAGTGTATTTAGAAAGTACACATTTTTATGATGTGGTGCCGATGACTATTCTTATACCTGGGTCGTAGAAAGATTTTTACAGGGGTGCAACTATTTAACACGACACTGACAGTGAACAGCTGCAGAAAAGAAATAAAACTTGACGGTTTTTCTTCTGACCTTTTAGTGAGGATTGCCTATTGTTCGCTAATCTCTAAGTTAAGTAGCGGGGGAAATGTTATCTGAGTAGCTCCAAGAACTGAAGCTTTCACGTTTTGGAAAGAACTATATTCCCCGGAACCTGAACTTCGAAGTCTAGATATTACCTGTGATAGAAATGAGATGCTCTGTCTATTCTTGATATAAATTTTCATTCACTAGTCCTCTTTCGCGAAATTTGTGATTTAAAAATCTCTGTTGATCAGACTATGTCCGAATCTGGCGGCAACGTGATGGAATTGTAAGGAAAAGTATGCTGCATATAAATAAAAGCTGAATCGTATTACAGTATTTCTGTCACAATGGAACAAAACACAAACTGTAATTTATTAACAAAGAGGACAATATTACTTCACTTTTACAAACGTTCATTACTTCAGAATACCATTAAGTTTCAATTTTAATGTAACTTAACTGCTGAAGAAAAGTAGAAAGAGAAATCACAATACATTCCTTTTACCTCCATCTCAATTATTTCAACATTGATCTGTCCATTTAAGTAGCGGTTACCGGTAAAACGTTGATTGTAGCTTAACAATTGGCCGACATTTCAAAATCTAGACTGAGCACTTATGGTATGTAATTGCTAAAACACTACTGGTATAAAAATATTATACCTTTCCTCGCGGCCCACTGATTCAACTGATTTTTATTACTACCTAAGATGTTGTTTAAACCATTCTTTCGCTAAGAACTTCGTACTCCGATGATGGAACAATGAAAAACTGAATGACAATGTAGGCGTGACCGGCAATCTACTGTTCACGTAAGAAATCTCTAATCAATATCAATGGGCATGTGGGGGATCTAAGCAATATGAGCTAAAAAGCACATATACACTACTTATAAGATAGACTATATATTACAGCAACAACGAATTCAGGAAATTTATAGGGACAAAACTCAATTGACAGCGATAAGTAAAAGCGGAGGTAGGGCCCAGAAGTTATTATTATATAGTCTTTTATGTACGGCAGCATTAATCTAACTACGACACTAATCTAACAACGGCAGCATTAATCTAATAACTCGTATATATATATTCCTTCTGATTTCATCGACAGCTTCTCCTTAATAGATGAACTGACTTCCCTACACAAGCGAAGGTGGTAAAAGTGCTTCAATTCAAATAAAAAAATCGCGTGCGTTGAAAGCCACGCGACATAAGTGAAACTTGGATTTTTAAATTTTGGAATATAGGATTTTTCAATTTTGGATTGGTGGACTTTTTTAATATTGAATTTTTTTATATTTTGAATTTTGAATTTTTATATTTTGGATTTTTTATTTTGGACTTTTAAAATTTTGGATCTTTGAATTTTTTGGGGGGATTTTTTAAATTTGGACTTTGAATTTTTTAATTTCTAATTTCGGATTTTTAATGGCGATTTTTTAATTTTTTAATTTTTTAAAATTTTGAATCTTTGGTTTTTAAATTTTGGAATTTTGGATTTTTAAATTTTGGATATTTTTAAATGTTTAAAATTTTTGATTTTTTCAATTTTGGATTTTAGGATTTTTTAAATTTTGGATTTTTATAATGGTGAAGGGTTCACCACGTCACTAGCTCGAAGCAGTAATAGCCCCCACTCATTGCCTAATACCTTTCCCCCACGCGCTCCCGTATTTTTGTTTAAATTTTTGGATTTCAGGATTTTTTAAATTTGGATTTTTTAATTTTTTATTTTGGATTTTTTAATTTTGGCTTTCTGGATTTTTTAAATTTTGGATAAGCCAAATCATTGAGTTGATTGTTTTCTGTGCAGTCTGTCACAGCCCTACTACTTTCGTGACGATTTTGTTCGATTAGCTCTCGATTTACTCCTAGGTCCAAATATTTTGAAATTTGTTCTTATTGATCAAAAGCAATTTATTTCATAGAATCTCTGGTTAGTCATCTCATCCAACGACTGAGATAACTTAAGTCCTCCTTCGCGAGGAACTCAGTATTGTAGAGGGAGGAACAGCATAATGTTTACTCCTGCTAGCTGCAAGACTACTCTATATCAGAAAGTAAAACGAGAAAATAGTAAAAATATGTTAAGGTTAGGCCTACGGGAAAACCCTGAAAATAATTCACATCAGAAATTTCAAGTATTAGAATAGTAATATCCGTTTATATTTTAAGAGTTTTAATATGCAATAAAAATCCGCCACTGACGAGGTATGTCCCATAAGAATATCATTGGGGTAAGATGATGGATGTAGTTATTTAATTACATTCCATTATCATTCAAAGTAGCAAGATTATTCTTAATGGACACCATTCGGAAAAGATGGCATAATAACACACACAAAATAGACATTAACAATGCGAGAGACCTATTTATTATAAAGCCAACCTGAATGGTCATTCGAAGGGTTGGGTTTATTTATTATTAACGATAAAGGCAAAATGTAACGGAGAGATGCGGCAAGAAATGCATGCATGATTTATCATAAATGTGATTGATTTAAGGCTGTAATTTTGTCGCGAATTTTCGCGAAAATCGTCCTTTTTCTCCAAAAATCATTAAAAAAAAGGGCTATTAAAAAAAAGGGCTATTAAAAATTCCGGTACATGTACCGGTACATGTTTCATTCAGTGAGTATTCGCTAAATAGGAACATATGTGCAACTCGATGTCTGGATTATCTCAAGATAAATTCTGGACCTATAGTTAAATTACCTATGATAATACAAATTAACGATTTGTTTACATGTGGACAGTGGCAATGCTAGAATTTGTGAAACTCTGGATGAAAGTAGTTTTTGAGGCCTGCAATACCACTTTTACCACTTTCACCATCTCCACAATTACAAAAAAATTACATAATAATAATAGCCTAATAATAACAACAATAAGAACAAAACAACTCACCACCAACTGAAATGTTTTCATGTTGTCCACTAGAAATTGTAGGTTGATGCCCCAAATACTTGTAACTGGTGAAGAGAAAGTAAAGTTCACCTGCAACACGAATATTTTAAATGTAAAAACATGTTTTTTTTTTCAGAAATTCAGTAAAAATAGCTGATGAACTGATCTCAAACCAACTGTTCAGTTGTATTTCACAACAAAATTGTAATTTAATGCATAGTATCTAATTAATGAATATGCACTGAATAGAGTAGGGTACTTCCTAACAACGTTATGACGACTTTTTCTCATTCCACCATGTTTCTACTACAGAATACATACGGCATTGTCTCCTAATTTGCAAACCTGTACGGATTATGTATGTTGTGGTCTCATAATATTATTACCACTTTATATCGATGATGTTTCTAAATTGAAGTATTATCGATTGACAATACTACTCACTACACAGTTTGAAATCCTTCTGTATTGGCTCTATAGAACAATCAACTTGAGGGGCATATCCAAGATTTTTTTCCGGAGGGGCTATGATAAGTCTAACCCACACTATTATCACACTATTAGATTGAATCTTCACATGGTAGAATAACATACGAGGGTGTATCGAAAAGTAACGCACAATATTTTTTTTTTACAAACAGTTTAATAGGTACAATTACAAACAAATGCACACATGAAGGGACATCTTTTCTTTATTTTTCTGTACAGTAGCCAAGTTTTTCAACACGTTTCTCCCATCGTGATACCAGTTTCAAAATACCCTGTTCATAGATGTCCGTTTGGTAAAGTTGCATTGAACCCTTCGTGACAAACGCTGTAGAATTCATGCTGATGGTGTTAAACTTCTTCACGACAATGCTTGCCCACATGTTGCTGCAGCTGTTTGTAAGAAAATCAACAAATTTGGTTGGGAGGTGCTCCAGCACAGATAATAGATGTCCCTTCATGTGTGCATTTGTTTTTAATTGTACCTATTAAACTTTTTGTAAAAAAAATTGTGTGTTACTTTTCGATCCACCCTTGTAACTATACAATGATACTCAGACAGAGTAAGCAGGTTTGTTTGTTGTTGTGTATGCCTTAATCTAACTAAGTTAAAGGCATTAAAACTACTGAGTCATAGAACAAAGTTAAGTTTTCTTGCTTTCCAACTATTAAAAAAATTATCAAGCACCATTTCAAGCACAACTCACTTTGCCACAATAATCTACTTGAGGGACGGTAATGCTGTTAAAAGCTAAGCCACTTAGATAAAAAATTTGATGCTAAGCTGAATTTTATACATAGAAAAAGCAGTAACAGGATTTTTATTTCACGATTTGCCTTTAGCATTTCATAAGTCAGGATGTGCAATTACACTATCTACCATCTGAGAAATTAAAATGTCCCTATGTACAATGTATTGGCATGACTTAATGCTTCAGGGGGGCTGGGCTTCTTTATATTGTAATATGGTAAAAGCATGTGTTTCCAACAGTGATGTAGTGGATGGGATGGGGAAATGGTGTTCCTCCAATTGTTTTTTTGGTAAATTTAAATATACATTTGCTGTAGTAGACCATGTTTACATTATGGTCCACCATCACTGTTCATCAAGGTATTCCCAACATTCTCTGCAAAACAAAATGTGCTGGCGCCCCAACATATTGAAACCACATATGCCTGCGAATTATCAGCAGTACATCTTCCAGAAACCGCGGAAGGACATGTTGAAGGAACGTATTGTAGACTACTCCATTCCACCTGACAAGCAGTATCAGTAGGCTACATAAGGCCCAATTACAAAATCGTTAACTTTACCAGCATATACATTCACAGAGAAGGTCTGTTGGTAGGCTCGATTCACCAGAACATGTTGATTTTCATACTCCCAGATATGGCTATTCCGACTGTTGAATATGCCTTCTCTGGTAAACATGTCACGGCTGTGTACAGTAGGCCTTTCATAGCAGGCAAACGTTGATTGCGATTTTCAGGAGGTGTGAGTAGTTTCATTGATGGCAGCCCATAATGTAAACATGCTCTACTACACAGTGCCGTATTTAAGCCTAGGCAGACTAGGCAGCTGCCTAGGGCAGCAGATTTGAAGGGGCTGCTTTTAAACTGCTACTTTTTAAAAAATATATTAAACATTTGATTCATAACTCTTCAAAACAGTACTAATGTAACGCCCAATAAAAATGAATAACATTGACAGTGATACGCACCTGTTTATTTATTTATACTTATTTATTATTATATATTATTGTTATTATTATTATCAGTGGTGGATGTAGGGAGGATTGGGGGGATATATCCCCCCCCCCCTGAAAGTTGAGAAAAGGCTATATATGCAATGTAAGCGGCCAGTTTTATAAACTAATTATATATGTAATTTAATTAATTTTTTAAAAATATTCTTTCTACGTATTCAAATCCCTGAAAAAAAGATCTGTGTCCACCACTATTTATTATTATTATTATTATTATTAGCCTACAATTTCAGTTACAATAATGCTTATTGTAGGTTTCTTTGTACATTCATATGGAAATATAAGGGGACAAAAATATTTTTCTCTGCCTAGGGCACTTAAGTAGCTAAATACGCCCCTGCAACTACAGAGGTGAAATGTTGTGGTTCGTTTTGAAAGATAAACAGATACAATTTAAGTAGTTAGGTTAAAAACAAAAGCAATTAAATTACTCATTAATGAGCCACTGTAGACCATGGGTTCCTTATATAAAACACTCACAAAACACCCCCAAACAACTTGTGAAAGTTTGTTGATAAGAGTTCTGATTCACTCTGTATACCATTCTTGAAGCTATTCTATTCTTGTTATTCTTCTTAATACAAACATGCTAGATGTTAACGTTTTACAAACATCAATTTGGTATCTACTTTCTCATCTATGGAAATACCAAGAAATAGCTATATAGGTTAATGTTCACTGATGAACAGGTCTAAGGGGATGATTGAAATGCTACGAACAGCGGTTCCAGGGATTAAAAAGATGTTATAACCTGGTAGTCCTACTGGTATCTGTTGGTAGGATCGTTAAGAGGTATATATTCGTTTTGTGATCTGCTGTTTACAGTGCTTTAGTTGGAAAATATTTTATGGGGGTACTCACCTTACTTCAAAATTTTCCATATCGCCTCATACAAAAGAGTTTTAAAAAACTGAACATCTCATCAGGATGGGCAACATGTAATCTAAGGAGAAAGTAATTATTGTAGAAATGCGCACGAAGGTGAAGATTAGAACGCATATCTATTGCGAATTTAATAGTGTTTGTCATTATTAACAAATACACTCTCGTGAATTGGACATTTAATAAGTATTTCAGGACAATATCGTTCCTGGCAGTAGCCAGTACGACGTACCGGAGCACATATTTTTCCCGGTATGGTAGAAGGAAAATAATTTTATACTGGTACGCAGTACCGGTGCGTACCGGCCCAACTAAAGCACTGGCTGTTTAACTACCAGACATATACAGGGCTCATACGCAACATCCTTTGGACAAATCGACTCTGTGTTTATGTGATTATTATGAGCCCTACCTGTGAGGTAAACCGGAAGGTCATGGGTTCGATTCCCGATGAGGCCGTGGAGTTTTTCAATTTACCTAATCCTTCTGGTGGCTCTATGACCCTGGGGTCGACTCAGCCTCTAACAAAAATTAGTACCAGGAGCAATCCTGGGGGTAAAGGTGGCCGGAGCGCAAGACTGACAACCATACCACCTCCATGAACCGAATGTCTAAAATCTGGGAGCTTCAACCTCCTGGAACCCTCTGGGCCTCCATGGCCTGTATAGGGAACACTTTTACCTGTAAAGTACCAGTACGATAAAGCCGTCACGGTGGCTCATGCTTAGCGCGTGGGCCTGGCATGCTAGCGGTCCCGGGTTCAAACCCCGGGCCTGGCGGGCGTGTCATTCGTGGTGGACGATGCCGTGACCTTTGGGGGTTTTTCTCGGGGATCCTCCCGTTTCCCCCTCTCATTCCACCAACACTCTCCATTTCATCTTCAAACCTCCCCCTCATAATCATCCCGTTTCCTTTCCCGGTTTCCGGTTTACCCTCGCCCTGCTGTGGGCCACTCCCGTCCTCCCCGTGGCTTGTGGTTCTGAAGTTGCTGGCTGGTGTGCTGCCAACCTGGGAGCTCTGTAAGAGGTAACGAGGCAGTGGCACACGTGGCATGGTAGAGGTATCTGTTGGATGTAGGGGAGTTCCGTGGGGGCTCGCGGTGGGGTCTGTTGTCGAGGGGCCGTTGGGCTTGCACATCATTCCATTCCCGGAGGTTGGCACAATGGGCCGCAAGGCCGAAGTGCTTAGGGTCATCCCAACCCGCCTTCCACCCTTAAGGGGACAAATCAATCAATCAACCAGTACGATATAATATTGCATCCGGTATGTTTCGTTTATCATTTAATGCTAAAGATTTGAGAACATTAAGAGGTTAATATGCTTGTCATTGCCGTTACCTACCTGTTTTTTACATGCATATCATTATGTTCTAATTGTAAATTCCTTAGAAATAAGTTAATTATTTAATTTAAGCAGTTTACTTTTTTAAAAAGCGAAGTAGCCATTTCTTCTTCTGAGGAGGGTAGCTACAACTCGAAGTGTCTGCAGTCCTGCGTTCAAGGCATGGTAGGTACCGGTACAGCATTATTTATGTGGAAAAGTGACATCAGTGACTTAAGGACGGTGCTTTACGTAAAAGTTTCTTCAACGTTACATGTACAGTCACAGTTTCTGATGGTGACTCATATAACCGTTACAATAAAGTAACGCTTTAGCCCATCGATACGCACGAGCGAATTATACTTATGGGGTATTATCAAAGAAGCATTATATTTTACTCGTGTGTTTGCACCTGGGTGGGCAGACGAGTTAAGTTGTTTATTGCTACTGTACTTTAATATAGATCGTTAATAGTTTTTGTTGTTGTGAGAATGGATGAAATTCCTAAGACTGAAATATTCCTAAATGACATTAACAAAAATCCACATTGTCCTCATGGTCCTACGTTGATCTTCAAACGAATCACCAAGGATGGAGAGAGATCCTTTTTTGCATGTTCTGCATGTAGAGATCGTAAAGATTGCAACTTCTTTCACTGGACCGATGAGAAAATAACAACATCTAAACTGAAAGCGTGGGAACGTGAAAAAGAGCGTGCCATACCTAAGATAAATCACTGTGCGCTTTACAAAAAATTCGTTAAGTTAGGGGAGGAAAGTTCCGATCATAGAGCATACTGTCATTCGTGCAATGTATTAATTCTGTGCTCTGAACTGCCAAAACTGCATAAGGGACATGATGTCACAGTTGGTATTTCAGATTATAAACTAAACCATCCATCTGAATTACTTAAACCCTTGGACAGTGCTAAAAAGGAAGCACAATACTTGTTTACGAATGAGACTACCAAAACAATTGTGAATATGATAGCATCTCTAGGTGCTAGAAAGGTGATATGTCTCGGTGTACCTCGTGTGCATGAATTCATTTGCTCAGAAAATTCTGAACACATGGATAGCCTGTTGTTGGATATTGATCATAGGTATCACCAATTTAACTCTCCTGAGCGTTTCTGTTGGTTTAATTCATTCAATAACTATTTCTTTTCTGAGAAAGATGGACTGCGTGTATTATCTAAGTTCTTGAATGATGGAGGAGAAAATGTGGTGTTGGTTATGGATCCTCCATTTGGAGGAAGAGTAGAACCTTTAGCTAATACCTTGCAAGAAATCAGTAAACTTTATAAATCAGTTTGTCCGTACATTCAGAGGGAGATGACAGTCTTGTGGATTTTTCCTTATTTTATGGAATCTCATATTTTAGCAAGCTGCCCCAATTTTTCTATGTTGGACTATAAAGTTGACTATGATAACCATCCATTATTTGCATCAGGCCCTAAAGGTCGTAAACATGGTTCTCCTGTAAGAATATTTACAAATGTGGATCCTAAAGCTTTTGCACTTCCAGCTGGAGAAGGATACAGATACTGCAAGAAATGTGAACGCTGGGTGAGCAGAGAGAATCTTCACTGCACAGCTTGCAACAGTTGTCCATCTAAGGATGGACGTACGTATGTGCACTGTTATATATGTAAAAGGTGTGTTAAACCTTCTTGGACACACTGCAATACTTGTAATCGCTGCTGCTTACCAAGTCATGTATGTGGAGACTTCCTTCCATCCCAGCTCTGCTTTAACTGTGGAGAATCGGGACACAAAAAACGTGACTGCAAACATGCAAGTTCTGATTTTCACATTACCATCAAAGGAGACAGCAGTGTACGACTGAACACTCGCAAAAAGAAAAACATGAACAAAAAATTTCAGATTAATTCAGAGGAGACTCAAAGAGAAAGAAAAGTAAAAGAATTTAGCATTAAGGGATCGAAAGTGAGTAAGAAGAAAAGAAAACCCAAGTCGAAATTGAAACAATTAAAATTGAAAGCGGTTTTTTCTAAGCCTATCCTCTGATCAGAATGATTGTGTACTAAAGATGTAAATATAATTAGCCTATATTTTGTGTTTGTTAATGGAATTTTGTGAGAAACAGATTTACTACTGCTTTGTAAACTAATGTCAAAGAAAATTATATGCACATTCTAAATGAGTTTAGATGTCCTTTATATTGTATTCTATCTTGTTGAGTCATGAATCTTCTTGGCCGTAAAACATTTCAGTCACACATTTAGGTACAGGTAGGATGACATTTTGGCCATGCGTATTATTTTGGTAAGGCTTAGGTTTGTTGTCGGTAAGACAATGTGTGTCTCCTGTATGTTGGGAACATGACATTGCTTCATTTCACAGATTTCTTGCCAAAATTATTTCAGAATTGAAAGTTAAAATAGCAACAATAATTAAAGTTAAGAAACACAGTCCTATGCTAATCCTAAATGGCTACAGTATTCATATTTCCATATCTTCAGCAGACCAAAACACATCTGGAATTGATCTCATATCAAAATCATAACTGAACGTAAATCACAGCCATGTTCCCAGCATAGATGCAGAAGTGAGTTGTATCCGAAATGCTGTGAAATGACTACTGAAGAACATTTCTGTGAATCACCAAGTCAAGTGCTCCTAGACAGTGTCTCTTGTCACCAATGACGAAGCCTTCATGATGTTAACAGAAAAACAAAACGTAAAACAGCAGGTTAACTGAATACAAAATCAAGGGGACCAGTGAATCCTTGAAATTGATCAGACTGGTACATTTAGGTACTGGTAAAGGAATAATATAGTAACACTTGTAATGGTGAACGATTCCTATTACACGATTCTGGAAGTGATTATCCTAATTGTACCATAATATTTTTCACCTTGCAAAATTTTCAGTCGGTCATAGAGTTCCACTATATACATAGTTGGTACATAGAAATGCATATCTCAATTCCTTGACTTTGCACCGCTTTCCCAAGAGTATTTTTCCCTATGCCTTAAGCGCAAGAAAATCGGACATGTACGAGCTATTTATAACGTAGAGGTGATGCCGAATAAGTTTGCCACGATATGCACGGGACGACTAGGAGGCAGAGCTATGCACAGAAAGCTTATGGAGTTTGTATATGATTTCAGTCCACTAGAGACATCCTACGGGAGAGGTTCCTTGTCAGCTTGACAATGAAGAGTTTTAAACTGTAATTTACTTAGCACAGGGGGCATTTTGAACAATGTGAGGTGCACTTAGAACAGCCAACAATATAAGTTGTAACACAGCACAAACACTCATTCACCGATACCAACAAAATAAACGCTTACACTCAATAAGGCTTAGATATGTAAGCTTTCATGAACCACAGATTATTGTCTCTGTTGGACATTACATGAGAATATTATAGGAGAAAAATTCCTCCGACACTGGGACTTGAACCCAGGACCTTTGGCTGTTCGCGCCAATGCTCTACCAACTGAGCTAAGCCGGAGTTCAATTCACAGCGCCAGATGGAACTTCTCTCCTATGACTAATTGCCCTAATGGTCTACCTCACAGACAGACAAGTTATGTCATATGCAGTACTGTGAGGCACACTAATTAATGATTTTTGTGACCAGGCTCCCACTGTTATTGTACAGTTAACATACAAGATAGATATGTAAGCTTTCATGAACCACAGATTATTGTCTCTGTTGGACATTACATGAGAATTGAACTCCGGCTTAGCTCAGTTAGTAGAGCATTGGCGCGAACAGCCAAAGGTCCTGGGTTCAAGTCCCAGTGTCGGAGGAATTTTTCTCCTATAATATTCTCATATTCTCAATAAGGCTTCCCTTGCAGAACGAGTGAGATATTCCTAGACTGTGATTCCCTGATGGAACACATGGTAATAATCAATAAAATGCGGGGAGAGGAATGATGATGCATTGGGAAGACTTCACTGTCTTCACGTAAATTGGTTTGTGCGGCTCGTCAGAATTATATGGCGAGCGCTCTAGTCATGAGTCTGACTGACATTGGGATTAGCTATAAGTATAAAATACAGTATATATTTATTAGGTAAGGATTATATACAGTAATAAAGGGTACCGGTTTTAATTTCATTTACCTAGTAAGAATAACCAAAGAACATAATGAATAATGACCCAAAAACGGTGACTACCTGATATGCAGTGACCAATAAATGGTTTTGGCCAAAGAAGTGTGATCTAAATGTCGAGACCCAAGTATCTGTGGCCCAAATATAGGCCTCATTGACCTAAAATATAAGACCTAAATGACCTCAAAGCATACATAGAGGAATATATTAGTTTTTGAATCTTTTGGCAATTTTTAGTTGCAATTGGTTGTCAGTACAGTAAAATACAATAAACTAATTCCAATACAAAAATTGCAAGTTACTGGTACTTTATAAATTTTATATAAAATTAATTGACAGAACTATTTGTAATACTGGACATTATAAGTTCATAGTAGTTAGGTAACTTGGAGTAAAATACTTCATTTCCCAATCTGTTCTCTAGAGTTGCCTTGAATTTATTTAATAATACTTACTCAATGGCAATAGACAATTCATAAGCAAGCTAAAGGAATATTATCTATTTTATGGAACCCGAAGGTTCATTGCCGTGCTACCTGAGCCCACCATCCAACCCTATTCTGTGCTAACTTCATCCAATCATCCCTTGCAAATCCTACTTCCCTTAAATCTATTCTAATATTGTCCTCCCACCTACATCTAGGTCTTTCACATGGTCTTTTTCCTTCCGGTCTCCCAGTCAATACTTTTGAGATATGTCTTTCCTCCCCATGCATGCAACATGTCCAGCCCATTTCATCCTTTGCGATTTAATTATCCTTACTACATCCGGTGAAGAGTACAGGTCCTGAAGCTCGTTATGCAATTTTCTCCAGTCCCCAGTTTCATCTCTCTTGGGCCCAAATATTTTTCTAACAAACTCTCAATAATAATAATAATAGAGAACCGCTAATAAGCACGTATTTAAGATTATGTACAGTTCTCTGACACTCTTTCTTTTACAAAAGATTAGTAACTTTCATGGAAATAAATAAATTACTCTCTGATAGTCAGCATGGCTTTAGAAAATCCAAATCCACAGAAAGCGCACTGCACTATTTTGTAAATAACACCTTAAAAGCTCTCGACAACAAAATGAACATTTCAGGGATATTCTTTGACCTATCCAAGGCATTCGATGTCCTAAACCATAAGATACTTTTCAAAAAACTAGAAATAATGGGCATTAGAGGTCATGCACTTGACTGGATCAAATCCTATCTTAATGAAAGAAAACAATTAGTAGAAATTACATATACAGAAGGACACATTAAACACTGCCATTCAAAACTGCAGGACATAAAATATGGAATTCCACAAGGTTCTATACTAGGGCCTATATTATTCTTGGTATATGTTAATGACCTAAAAAGCAGTATCTCGTCAAAAGATATAATACAGTATGCGGATGACACAAATATCACAGTTGAAAATAGGTCACATGAAAATCTGCAGATATCAATAAATGAAATTACAGCTGAAACCCTAAATTGGTTCAACCAAAATCATCTCAGAGTAAACACAGACAAAACAGTAGCGATGCATTTTTATCTTACGCCACAAAACAACATACTTGAGCCTACGGTAACTTTTGATAACAAGACAATCTCAAAAGCAACACATATACAGTTTCTAGGAGTATGGATTAGTGAAAATCTAAAATGGGATAAACACATTGAGTACTTGTCAAACAAACTTAGTATTAGTTGCTATGTTTTCAGATCCTTAAATAAAATTGTAAATGTGGATACTCTTAATAATTTATACTATGCTTATGTGTATTCACGATTAAATTATGGCATTCTGTTGTGGGGGAACTCCCCCAATTCAAAAAAACTATTTATAATTCAAAAGAGAATAATAAGAATTATGGTGGGGGTAAATCAGAGAGTCTCTTGCAGACCATATTTCAAAAAATTGAAAATTTTAACATTGCCGTGTATGTACATCTATAGATGTGTAGTATACCTAAAAAACAACTATAACACTGAGAGCGATTCCTTTAACATTAATGGAAACATACACAATCATGGAACAAGACAAAGAACAGATATACACATACAAAGAGTAAATACTAAAATATATCAGGATAGTTTTAAATATATGGCTGCCAAACTTTTCAACAAATTACCATCAGAAATCAAAGCTCTAACTAAATTAGCAATATTTAAATCAGCAGTAGTTAAATACTTGGTAGAGCACCAATTCTACACAATAGACGAATATATGAGTAATTTTTCAGGCTAATCCTTTATATGATATATATGCATTTTGTACTTTTGTTGTATTATGTATTTTTTGTAGTATTATGTAAGTTTGTTTCTGTATTAGGCCTATGTATTTTTGTCGGTAATATGTACTTTTGTTCTAATTGTATTTTTGTTCTAGTCTTTTTAAGTTTAGTTTTAAGAAACCATGACGATACACCAGTTTACGAGCATTGCTCAAAATGTAAACGTATGTGTTAATAAAGTTTGATTTGATTTGATTTGGCATGGTACCTATCAGAAGTGTTTCCGCACAAACTGCACACAAATCATGCATCATGATCGTGGTAGTTCTTTTGCAGGCACAGCTTGTAATGGAATCCAAGAACAGCAAAAAGAGTGATGGAATGTCTCAATTCGTACAGAGGGTTCATTCATTCTGATATCATTGCCATCCATGGAGGTAGAAGTCTCCAAATGGTGGATTTAAAATAAATAAATAAAAATGAAAAAAAAAAGGCTTGTTAATGACAGCTTGATACTCTGCTGTTGGTGGTAGTAACTTCTCTAATTGCAGCTCTTCTAAATAGAAAGGTTGACGAGTGGGCTTATAGATTTTTTTTTTTTCAAACATAGCGTTTCCATGAGAATTATAGCTTTGGCCATATCTATCATTGCAAATTTGAATGTTTTTATACAATTAGGTAGTTTATTAAACAGAACTGGTCTTAGATATTTGGTAGATTATGGCATAGAGTTTAATTATGTTTTTCTTTTCTCTCTCAGTCTTTGGCCAAAAATATAAAATCCACTTGAAGTTTAGGCCTTCCGTTTTGTAAATTTTAACGATTCTTACCACATGACTATTTACACCTGCATGTAGGAAGATAAACGAGTAACAGAATATCCTTTGCATACTTTCATTAAGGATGCTTTGAAGACAGAAATTAATAGGCAACAAAATCAGCTACTGTAGTTTTATGTTGAAATAAAATATAAAATAAATTAACTATAAATTCAAACAGGCATATAGCCTATAGCAAAAAACAATTTACATGAATATCTCTATAATTTTAATTGAAAAATAAATATTACAATTCTTGGGTTAAGCTTATGAACATACTTTACTGAATTCGCTGTGGAGACGATGGGACCATGGTGTACAGATGCAAAGATCCTGGGTACAAATAGCATGCCCTGATCGGCAGATCAGCCTTGCAATTCAAAGAGGAAACGCTGCTAATATTCTGGTGAACACAGGCACTGGACAACATTTTCTATTGTATTTAAAGCACCACAATTAATAGACTGGCAACTTTCACGGTAAGTTTTTGGGTAGATAAAGAATACAGTACGAGAATTGAAACAACTGCAGATGAGTAATTATTTCCCATTATGTAGGATATATTATTGAATTTAATTGAAAAATATGCAAAAAGATGTACATAGATCCAAGACAGGAAAAAGTTCTTGCATTAACATTCCAAAATTTAGATTAAGTAAAACATTTTTATGTTTAGGTGCCACAGGTGGCATTTAGGTGCCACACGTTATGACAAGTTACCTGATGAATAAAAACTACAATGAACACACTCCACAAATGGTTAATAAGAGATTCCTTCTCTAGGCTACTCTTGTTGGATTTTAAAACTAAATAAATGGTGCAAAATATGTTGCAGAAACTTTCTCGCATAAACATGTTAAAAGCTAGCACAGAAAAAGGTAAATTAGAGACAAATTTTTTAATACATTTTTATAACCCTAACAGGTACCTACACGGGAGGCATTAGGGGTGATCTTTATGTACAATGTTTTTACCTTGAAATAATGATGACGATGATGATAATAATAATAATAAATAATGATGATGATGATGATATAATAATAATAATAATAATAATAATAATAACAACAACAACAACAATCAATGACGGAGAGTGGATGCTTTGAGTGGGTGTACACACAGTTAGTATATTTTCTTTGTCTAAGTAAATCATGCATTTGACAAAATTCATTACCTGCCCATAACAAAAGAACTCTATTTGAGCTAAGAATGTGCAAAAGAAAAGCTTAAATAGTTTGAGAATCTTAATATTCCACAATAAATATCTCTGAAACAGGCAGGCTACTGTGCAATTGTCTGATATGACCAAGATCGCTAACTTTGCTTATAATATAGAAACTTGCGTTTTACTGATATATTTTTATATAATATATCCAGTGGTGATGGAATTAGGTGGTCATATTATATGACTCGAGTTCCTATTGATATCAAAATTATTCTTCATCGTTCCACTCCGCGTGCTTAACTATGTGGATGGTATTATGCATATGCATCTGTACTGTTATTTAGACTATGCATTATTTAGACTAGCTTAAGAAAGTGAGTTGTATAATTAATTTTATCTTAAAACGTCTCATTGTGGTACAAGCTGCAGGCATTATAACAGTGAGCTGCATTGCTGGCATGGCAAACGAATAATGGTGTTGGCAGAATCATACAATCGTTTGTAGACAACCATCAGACCGCATAACCACACAAAGCAGCAATTGCAAAACCGCAGTACCAGTAGGGGAGTTTGCTCCGGTACCGGTCACTTAAGCCTATATCCGTATTTAGGGCAAATCAGATAATGAATTTAAAGAAAACTGAAAGCTGAGGATAGAGGACAACATTAATGACAATTAGTACAACAATTTGAAAACATAATGTACCCATAATTCAGATTATTATAAATATTGAGTAGTGACTTTAAAGAAAAATTGTTCCCATTACCGGTCACTTTGGTTTGCATGGAAAAAAATTGGTACAACTTAATAGTTACATAAAATGTATATGACAATAATAGAATTAAGTCTTTTGTTTTGACACTGTCACTCTAGTCATTTTTTGCAATGATCACACACAAAATATGCTATTTCGTCACTGTCTGCGCAACCTACATGTGCCCAACCACGACACTTGCAACACTGCACCCAATCCTCTTCAAAACATTCGTAACAAATAACACATTCAGTTTTCTCGGTGTTGTTTTCTTTTTTGTTGTCTTCACTTCCATTTCCAAACTGAAGTTTCTGTTTGATACCACCTGAAATTGCCTTCTTTTTTGGGTCATTCTTTCCACACAATTCTTTTTCTTTCCTCTGTCATTTGATTTCCTCCTTTTCTTCTAACATATTTTTGAAGGGAGTGGATGTCAGAATTGAATTTTTTTTCTCCTCTCCTTTTTCTATTTATGCTTTTCCTCTGTAGGTCATCAGCTACAGGCGAGATCTTAGCAATGGCCTTCTGGAAGTCTGTAGATCTAGATGTTGAGGGAACAGCCATGTCAATCACTGGACTTTTGGGAACTGTGGCAAAGAGTTGACATTGGAATTTGTAGTCTTTGCTGGTGGTTTTTCAGGTCCATCTCCCTTGGCCACTTTTCTTGTGTTCGTCGCTAGTAGAAAATCCGGGTCTGAAAAAATATTCCTGTTGAGGGGATATATACCTGTGCACTGGAAACCTGACTTTGCTAATTCCATCCTACAAATTTTTGTGAATGCAGTTCCTACTAACCCGCAGATGTCTCTCTCTGTGATCTTTAACCCTAGTTTCCCATACTTGCTCATCCACTCTTCACACGCTGCTGTAATGTCACGAGACATTTTAAGGAGTAGTATCATGTGTAATTTTATTGATTTTATTGGTTTATTATTTCATATTGATTTGGATAATTATTGGTATTTATTAATTGTAGTATGAAATCGTGAAGGTAATTTTTATACAGATAAGCACCCAGTCTGTTGGAGAGAGGAAGTCGCATCCTGTATGTGACAGGAAGATAAGAGCAAGTGTGTGCTAATTAAATATTATAAAAATTGTATTCCTTGTATAATCGCCCACACACATCCTACAATGTAGCAAGTTCATTGGAAACAAGTGTGATTTAATTAGTTTTATGTATGTCAACACGCATTAAATTTTGTTTTAATTGATGATGCATAACTGAGAGTCAGACTGGCTAACATTTAATTGCCAATTAACATTCCTTTGTTATGACGACTGTAAGAAATTGTCGCTCTGATGACCATGATAATATCCGCTGACCCCGCGGACCGGATGTACAGATTAGTATATAAACCCCTGCTGAGATGACTTGATAATAGAGTACGATCGAGAGCTATCATCAGAGACCGACAGTATAGGCACCGGTGGGGAAGAAGATAAGAAGCAGAGATATCACCCCGGGACAGAAGATACGTCTGTACCTAAACTCAGAACCGAGATGGACAGATTGCTTATCTTTATGTGTGAGTAAATAACTGTTAGCTCAGTCTGACTGCCCTCGCGAGTAGCTAAATAAATATTATACTCATATTATTATAGGAAGAATATAGTTACTTTGTAAGAGTTTAAGCTTTAAAGAATATTAACAGTTTGTACGAGTAGAACTAACTCAAGCAATGATTTCAGAAGAAATCTGTTTTATTTGTCTTTTATTCATTTATATTTTAAACGTGTGTTATTTTATGTTTGTAGTTAATAAATATTGTACTTGTGATAACGGGGAAGATTAATCTACATTTACCCGATCATTCCTAGGGGTTAAGGCAATCAGGGGCGCTCGGCTAAATTCCTGTCCCTTTCCTCAGGCATGACAACTGGTGGCAGCGTTTTAGGGATTAATTTTTAGTTGAAACTATCGTTAATCTCCACGAACCTAAGCTTAGAGGAGTACAGAAGATAAAATATTTTGTAGCCTACTGTAGTAACAATAACGTAAATTGAAACATTGAATAGGCGTAGTTAAGAATAATTTTCGTGGCCTACGTTGTAGTTCTTAGTGAACACGAGTAAAATAGATAGTATAATGTAATACAAAATAAGTATAGGTGCTCCAAGAATAATAGAAATAAAGCATTTTTATGGCGTTGTGTTGTTGGAAACGTCAAGATCCCTGTGATAAAGAGTTTACACTTCTCTTAGTGAGAGTACTTACTGTGTCGAATACGTTAGCCTTGCATGGATCCACTAAGTATGCCAAGGAATTAGTGGAAAGATTTTTCAAGAAGTATACGGATATAGATATATCTAGGATACAGGAGCACGAACATAAATTTAGAGGACTTATAGCTGAGTCCAGGTTAGATATTGCATTCGAGGGTCGTCCTAAACACTTTAAAGTTCCCATCCAGAAGATTTATAAATACGAACACGGAGAAGGTTTAGCTGTAATTTTTGAATTAGAAGTGAGAATTGTTATTAGATATATACCACCCACACATGATTATGACACTCTGGAGATAGAGAGGACAGACTATTTGCCTATGTATAGTACTACTAATTCGAGGAGTGAGGATATGCGGGTTTCATTTTTACATCAGTAAATAAAGAGACCATTGAGATTAGTTTAAATTTATTTATTTATTTATTTATTTTTTTTTTTTTTTTTTCTTTTCTCTGCTGCCTTACTGGCGGCGGGGATTCGCCCCGCACCGGGTGGCCCGCTCATTTTCCGCAGCGTATTGACGAGTTCCCTCCGCGGACATCACACGGAAGCTGAAGGTGGTGTCCGGCTCGCAGTCCGCAAGGGGAACCGGCCAATACGGGGCCATTCTCCGCCACGCAACAAACGGCAGCGTTACGTGGAGCGGAAAGGACACCCGCTCAAGCCGGCCGCACCACCGGCAAGTCCTCTCTCGGAGTATCTCCAGATACATGACCCGGTGTTCCAGAGTTGGTATCAACTGAAACAGTCAAGAAATTAACGTACATTAGAATAAGCGCCATGGCACAGGCACCAGAGCAAGCACAAGAAACTAGGGTGAAGGATCTAGCTGTGGCTGGATGGATACAAGGATGGGATCCTAAAAGCGGTAGACCGGTTGCGAATTTTTTGAGAAATATAGAGACTGCAGCCGAGTTGGGTAATTTAACCGATAAAGATAAAGTGCGATTAGTTATTATGAAAGTGTTAGGAGCTGCTCAGACATTTGTTGATACACACCCCGAATTGCAAACAGAAATCACGTTCACGAGGTTGAAAGAGATATTTAAGGAACGATTTAAAGAGCAGCACACAGATTTTTTCTATTACTCGCAGTTGCAGGCAGCGACACAGGGAAGGGATGAGTCGATTGCAGACTTTGCTGACCGTCTGCGTCGTTTAAGTAGGCAAACTATTAGAACAGTCGATGATGAGACTGAACAAAGGGCAATTAATGAAGAAGCCGAGAAACGATTACTAGCTAGTTTTATTAACGGGTTAAAAGGGAACCCTGGGTTGCAAGTAAAGTATCAGATGCCCGAGACAATGGATAAAGCGATAAAAATAGCCACCATGGCAGCCCAGGCAGAAACAGAGATAGATAAAACGCGCAGTCAGGCTCACGCGCAGGTATTTAGTAATGAAAGTCGAGGCGTACAGTCGCAAAATAAAGGTGGTGGTGGTCCTAGGTCAGCAGGACGAGGACATTGGGGCAACAATAATAATAGTACTAATAGACAAGTTTATAGGAATAACTGGAGTGAAAGAAGTGCTAGTGGCAGTAATGCACAGCAAGGATGGCTTTCACGTGATCCTGGTCCCAAAGGATCGAGTCCCGCGCAAGGAGCGCGAGGGGGTAACGACGGTTACCGGAGCGCGAGTGGTCGTAGGGGTTACCAATGTTATAACTGTCGGGAGTTAGGGCATATAGCTAAATATTGTAAGAAAAGGCGAGAGGGGCGCCAAGGTTTAAACGGGGTAGGGGGGACCAAAACAACCCCGTCGGTCTTCCCGAAGTAGAGCCGAAACAAGAAGTCGTGCCAGCAGCGATTAGTCCGGCGACGGGACTGCTGCTAGAAGTAGAAATAGAGGGAACGAGGCGTAAGCTGTTAGCGGATACCGGAGCCGCTGTGTCATTGTTAAAACCGACAGTAAGTTCCGCACGACTTGAAAAAAATAGTATAACGGCTAGGGGTATAACTGGAACAGATTTAGAGCTGGACGGTGTACAGAAAGTCACGTTTTATATTAACGGGAGGTCCTATGAACATGAATTTTTAGTGAGTGACTTGAGTTCCCCTGGAGACGGATTACTGGGTGTCGACTTCCTGAGAAAGGTTGGAGCGCAACTAGACTTGCAAACGAACTGCCTCTTGGTGGGAGGCCAGCGGATTCCTCTGATATGTAGCTCGCTGGGTGCTGTCTCGCCTGTCGACGAGCGAGATGGAATGGGCTGTAGGGAACCCCCTGCTCAGGGATTGATCACCCCGCTTCAGGCATTGGACCCTACAGATGGCCGCACTGAGCCCGAGGAACCTGGTCTGGATAACTTTCCAGGTTGGTTTGCATCGGTCATCCTAACGGAAATGGTTGCATGCTCTCCATTTGTTGGGACGATAGTCCGTGCTAGGGTTGTTGGGCGCAACATCCCTGCAGATTCCCCTTGTGCAGTGTTCGAACCGGTAGAGGCCCTACTACCAGGTTTATATTCACCACGCGCCATTGTGAAATTGTGTAAGGATCCTTTTGGTACCCCGGGGAATTGCTCCCTGTCGACAGAAAGTCCCCAATGTGTTCCCTCAGAGCCTCGTGAAATTCCGGAGGACGAATGGCATCCCAGTACTCAGTCTTCCAGTGGGCGGTGGTCCGCGTCAGGAACAGAAAAGTTAATGGGCGAGACGATCGCACAAAGGTGTTCTTGTGGGACACAAGCGGTTCAGCCTCTCAACCCCGTAGGAGAGAGCTCGAACCAAGGACGCCTTGGGAAGGATCATGCGCAGTTCCTTGGCAAACAGAAATTTTGCGCTGAGAATAAATTAGAAAATCCGTCCCAGCAGATGTATGTGAAGTTAAATAAGATGTATACAATTCCAGTTAGTATAGTGAATCTCTCAGAGGAAGAGATTGTATTGAATAAAGGCACTAGATTAGGAGAAATTGAGCCAATCTCCGAGGAAGGTTTCGTAAATGGTATCTTGCAAGTAGACGATACAGAGTTATCTGAGGAAGAGGAAAATGCCTCTGAACAATTTAATGATTACCTAGTAGAGAAATTGAGCCATTTGGGCCAGGAAGACAATGAAATCATAGCCGGAGTATTGAGTAAATATAAGCACTTATTTTATAAAGAAGGCAGTATGGAAATAGGCTGCACAAGTAAGATAAAGCACGAGATAGATACAGGTGATGCAAAACCGTTTAGAAAAAGGCCGTATAGAGTTCCACATGCACTAAAGCCGATAGTGGAAGAGCAAGTAAGAGATATGTTGAAAAAGGGTATCATATCCGAGAGTAATTCACCTTACAATAGTCCCATTGTAATGGTACCTAAGAAGTCACGTGATGGCAAACCAAAATGGCGCTTGTGTGTCGACTTGAGGACCCTGAACGCGCAGACGAAGATAGATGCGTACCAGATTCCAAATATTACTGATATTTTAGATTCGTTAGGCCAGAGTAAGGTATTTTCAGTTTTAGATATGGCCAGTGGGTATCTGCAGATAGAGATAGCCGAAAAAGACCGAGAAAAGACTGCTTTCAGCACCGAAAGTGGCCATTTTCATTTCAATAAACTCTGTTTTGGTTTATGTAACGCCCCTGCAACGTATTCTCGTTGTATGGACTCTATTCTTATGGGTTTGAAGGGAATAGACGTTCTTGCGTACCTTGATGATTTGATTTTATTTACGCCAGATATACGCTCACATGCTCAGAAGTTAGAGCAAGTATTCCAAAGATTGGAAGGAGCTAATTTCAAAATTCAACCGGAAAAATGCCAGTTTGCTGTGGATCAAGTAGAATACTTGGGACACATTGTTACTAGTGATGGGTTAAAACCAGACCCTAATAAAGTTAAAGCAATAAGAGAATATCCAGTACCTACGAGTGTTAAAGACATACGATCTTTTGTAGGGTTGGCTTCGTACTATCGGAGGCATGTCCCTAATTTTGCAGAAATAGCACGTCCGTTAACTGCTTTAACGCGTAAAAACACAGCTTTTGTGTGGGGAGTCGCTCAGCAAGAAGCGTTCGAGACGCTGAAGGAAATACTCAGCACCGAACCTCTGTTAGCGTACCCGGACTTCTCTAAAGTCTTTATTGTGACTAGCGATGCGTCAAGGACAGCCATTGGTTCTGTGTTGTCACAAGAATATGATGGACACGAGAGGCCTATAGCCTATTGCTCGAGGCAACTCAATAAAGCCGAAATTAATTATAGTGTGACAGAGAAGGAGCTGGCAGCGGTTATTTTTGCAACCAAACAGTTTAGATGTTACATATATGGGCATCCGTTCATTTTAGTAACTGATCACGCAGCTCTGAAGTGGATGTTGAATTTAAAAGACCCCAGTTCGAGGCTGGTCAGATGGAGTTTACGTTTAGCAGAATTCGATTTCACTGTTGTGCATCGCGCAGGGCGTAAATTGACCCAAGCTGACGCCTTGAGTCGTCATGTAGCGATGACGTTTTGTGAGAAAAATTTGAGTACAGAAGCTATATTGCAAGCCCAGAAAAGCGATGAGTTTTGTATGGAATACCAAAAGAAAAAGAAGAGGTATCCAGATTTCAGAGTTAATAACGAGGGTTTATTATTTAAACAGAGCAAACAGAGTATATCAGGTTACGCAATAGTTGTTCCGAAAGAATTGGTTCCAGTAGTATTACGGTATTATCACGATACACCTTTCGCTGGACACCAAGGTGTTCATAGAACAGTAGCTCGTATTTCACGGAGATACTGGTGGAATACGTTACGAAAGGATGTAGAAGAGTTTATCAGTACATGTGATAAGTGTGCGAGAAGAAAGTCAGGAACCGCGGGAATCGTGCCTTTAGCAGAACCGCCGCAGGCATCGGAATTCCTAGAGATTTTATCTACAGATTTCGTAGGAGTATTACCTACTACTGAGTCGGGAAATCGTTATGTGTTAACGTTTGTAGATCATTTCACGCGATATTGTTTTGCAATCCCAGTCCCGAGCCAAAGTGCGGAAATAGTAGCCAAAGAGTTCGTGTCGAAAATAGTGTTAGAATTTGGCTCGCCGAAGGCGTTGATCTCTGATCAAGGCCCGCAGTTTTTATCGAGATTATTTCAAGAAGTGTGTAAAATATTGAAAGTAACGAAGTTACAAACCACTGCGTATCACCCGCAGAGTAACGGAATTTGTGAGAGATTTCACAAAACATTGGCCGATATGGTCTCGCATTTCGTATCTAAAGACGCGAGGCGATGGGACGAGTACATACCGTATGCGGTAATGGCGTACCGGAGTACACCGCATTCAGTGACGGGATATAGTCCGCACTACTTAGTGTTTGGTAGAGAGTTAAGGCTACCAATGGAAGACGACTGTAGAGTGTCGCAAGAGGAAAACAATGATTATCAGACGCACATAAAAGTGCTGGCTGAGAGATTGAAAACGGCGTATGAATCAGTGCAAGCAGCCAATAAGAGAGGTCAGGAAACCTCCAAGAAGTACTATGATAGAGGTAAAAAGATGAGAGAATTTGAAATAAGCGAGTATGTGTACCTCTATAATCCTATAGCGAAGAAAGGGCCGACTAAGAAATTTACTTACAGTTGGCAAGGACCTTTTAAAGTTGTAGATCGGACCTCAGATGTAACATATAGATTAGAAAAAGACGATGGAAGTACAGTAGTTGTGCATGTGAACCGGCTAAAAGAGTGCAAAGTGCCTATAACGACGGAAAAGTGTCCGTTGGTAAAGAAAGGTAGTACTAGGGCTACTGAGAGAAACCATTTAAAGCTAGATACCATTGTGGAAGAACCCGAAGAATTCGAAATGGCGGAATGTTCGAGGCCATTCAGATGTAGTGAGTCAGAGGACGTAGGTGAAATACAAGATACGTCGAACGAATCGTTAAGTTTATCTGAGTCAGGAGATGAGTGGTTACCACCTACTCGACCGAGAGCTGGTACATCACCCGAAGTAGGAACTGACAGATATGAGTTACGCTCGAGAGCGAGAGCGGAAGAGGCTAGTGAAACTAGAAATAATGTCCATGGAGACAATGTAAATAGTAGTGATGTACATGGAGACAATGTAAATAGAAATAATGTACGTAGAGATAATGTAAATGTAGATGTAGAATTACAAAGAGGTAGAAATAATGTAGAATTCCCCCAGCGTAGATATGAGTTACGTTCACGTACTAGATCAGAATAAAATTTGTAAAATCGCGAGATTTGGAAGTAAGAAATGTTTACTCGTTCTTCGTATGTGTTACAGGTTTATTGGTGACGAGACACGCCACGCAAGCAGACGAAGTAAAACTGGATAAGGGGATGGTGTTTGTGAAAGACAGAGACATATTATTAACAGGCGATAAGTGGACCGTAATAATGGATATACATTTAAATGATTACGAGAAGTTAATCGAAGGTGTAAATACAGCTATAAATGAGTTAAGAATAGGATTTAAGAACTTTGTGCATTTCACAAGAGATGAAGCGGATAGTAGCATTTATTTAGGAGAGTTAAATGGATTACAGAATTTAACCAAAGAAATGGAAGTTGATATAGCAGCTTTTAAAGCGTTGATTCCGCAGAATATGCGAAAAGATAGTAGAGGAAAAAGAGGATTAATAGACGGAGTGGGTTACACGTTGAGCTATTTGTTCGGTACACTCGATCAAAAGGATCTCGGAAGGATAAATCAGGTAGTAACAGATTTAAAAGGATTCGCCACTGAAATGGTTCACACGACCGAAAAGCAAGTAACGTATATTAAGCAATTAGATAAAAGAGTTAGTCAAAATTCTATAGTGATAGTAAAAATGGCTAAAGATTTAGATAATTTAATACGGAGTTCAATAAAGTCCGAAGCAGATAAGCAGAGAAGATATATGAAGTTTGCAACGCAAACCAGAGAAATAGAAGTCACTATTTTGCATATGAAAGCACAGTTAATGCAGTTGCAAGAGAGTTTAGATATGACTTCCATAGGTAAGCTGTCCACAACATTGATACCTCCGCATAATTTTACGAAGATATTAAGTGAGATTTCTTTGAATCTACCGGAAAGTACAAGTATGTTAGCCACGCCTACGCCTGAGTCGACATATTTATACTACCAGTTAGCCGAAGTGCATGCTGCTGCTTTTCCCGATACGATTAGACTGTTTATTGAAATACCTCTTAAAGGAAATGATAGATATTTTGAAGTATTTCATGCGCATTCTTTGCCTTATTTTGAAGCAGGATTAAATCAGTTTATATCGATAAATGTTCCGAGATTTACATATTTGGCAGTTTCTGAGAGCCGACAGTTATTTACAATTTTAACTGAGAGTGATCTGAATTTATGTAAAGAAACTATGTTTACAATCTGCCCAGCTGATTATGTACTGTATGATGAAAGGTCAGACAATTGTTTAATAAATTTGTATTTAGGAAGAACAGACCGAGTTCAGAAAACCTGTCAAAGGATCATAGAAAGTCCGCAGTTCGCACCTAGGTGGATACGATCTAAGAAAAGTGACTATTGGATTTATAGTCTAAGTGCACCCCTAACAGTAACTAAGAAGTGTCAGACGGGGACCCCGCCGGTGGCCAATACTGTCACAGAGACCCTGTCGCTGAACGGCACAGGCCTGTTTAACAATACTTTTAATTGCTTCATTTACGGGGGCACTTTTAAATTATTACCACATTCTATGGGTCGAACTGTGTACGAACTAAGGACACCAGCAATAGTGATTCCTAAAATAGACACTGTTTTCACACCAAGGGAATTAGAAATGTTCCAGATTAACTGGGAACAGCGAACCAAGGACACCAGCATCGAAGCAGCGACCAACATGGATCTCGCTGGAACGCGGCCAAGAATTGACTTGAGCCAGTTACATCGATCCCTGGACCGACTGCAGCATGAACCAGAGTTAACAGATCACCAGACTCTGTCAGTGTCAATATCTGCTATTTTAGTAGCCTTGGTAATAATCACTGTGTTAATTTATGTGTTTAAGAACAGGTTGACGAAATGCATACGGAAGTATAAACTAAGGCAGAGAAGAGAAGAACGGGAAGGATCACTCGAGATAGCGACTCGCACTCAACGAGGAAAACCACGCACTTCAGTTCCTGTATTAGAGGCCATGGAGCTAATCAGTAAGGAAATGCAAGAGGAAGTGCCGGTGGAAAGAGCACCTTCTTTCCATGTAACGCCAATTGAAGAATCTAATCGGGAAGCAGTGATGTTTGCAAAGCACTAGGAAAGCACTAGGGAGAAATCCAGAATTTTATGTAAACATTTGTAACATTTATTTTATTGTATGTAATTAAATTTTAATGTGTATAGGTTAAGTCAAGTAACTTACCTCTGGATGAAGGAAGGGCCGATACGGGTGGTCCGGCTCTACAGGAGGCTCCGCCTGCATCTGTGGTCCCGGCACCGGCGAAGCGTCTGGCCCCCGTGGTGACGCCGTTGGCCCCCGTGGTGACGCAGTTGGCACCGTAGGCGATGCCGGCGGGCTCACCGTATCTTCATCGCTGAGATTGTAGACCATTCTCTGATCCATAATGTCGGAGATGGAGAGTAGAATATGCAAATAATCGCGAACCGCTCTCTAATATACTGGGTTTGAGGAAGTCGTTCCAGAGCATTTCCGTGCTGGACGAAAGGGCTAAAACGATCTTCCTTCAGAAGACGTTTACCTTTAGTGGCAGGAGAGTGTAATGTCACGAGACATTTTAAGGAGTAGTATCATGTGTAATTTTATTGATTTTATTGGTTTATTATTTCATATTGATTTGGATAATTATTGGTATTTATTAATTGTAGTATGAAATCGTGAAGGTAATTTTTATACAGATAAGCACCCAGTCTGTTGGAGAGAGGAAGTCGCATCCTGTATGTGACAGGAAGATAAGAGCAAGTGTGTGCTAATTAAATATTATAAAAATTGTATTCCTTGTATAATCGCCCACACACATCCTACAATGTAGCAAGTTCATTGGAAACAAGTGTGATTTAATTAGTTTTATGTATGTCAACACGCATTAAATTTTGTTTTAATTGATGATGCATAACTGAGAGTCAGACTGGCTAACATTTAATTGCCAATTAACATTCCTTTGTTATGACGACTGTAAGAAATTGTCGCTCTGATGACCATGATAATATCCGCTGACCCCGCGGACCGGATGTACAGATTAGTATATAAACCCCTGCTGAGATGACTTGATAATAGAGTACGATCGAGAGCTATCATCAGAGACCGACAGTATAGGCACCGGTGGGGAAGAAGATAAGAAGCAGAGATATCACCCCGGGACAGAAGATACGTCTGTACCTAAACTCAGAACCGAGATGGACAGATTGCTTATCTTTATGTGTGAGTAAATAACTGTTAGCTCAGTCTGACTGCCCTCGCGAGTAGCTAAATAAATATTATACTCATATTATTATAGGAAGAATATAGTTACTTTGTAAGAGTTTAAGCTTTAAAGAATATTAACAGTTTGTACGAGTAGAACTAACTCAAGCAATGATTTCAGAAGAAATCTGTTTTATTTGTCTTTTATTCATTTATATTTTAAACGTGTGTTATTTTATGTTTGTAGTTAATAAATATTGTACTTGTGATAACGGGGAAGATTAATCTACATTTACCCGATCATTCCTAGGGGTTAAGGCAATCAGGGGCGCTCGGCTAAATTCCTGTCCCTTTCCTCAGGCATGACACTGCATTGAATGCAGATTTGAACGGCCTCATGACTGCACGGTCCAAAGGCTGGAGCTTGTGCGTTGTGTGAGGGGAAAGGCTTAACATATGGACATGATGCCTTTTGGCAAGAAGAATAGCTTGCAGGTCTTTGTGGGTACTATGTCCATCTAAGATTAGCAAAACTGGAGATTCTTCTGTTGGGTTTACTCTCTCAATGAAAGCCTTCAACCACTTAACAAATCCAGAAACAGAAATCCAGCCACTTTCTTGAGCATCAAAAATGCTTCCATCTGGTGCACCTTTCGTGAGTTGTGGATCCATTTGAACCCTTGGGAATACAAATAAAGGAGGGATGAATTGATCACCAGCAGCATTGATGCAAAGCATCACTGTTATATTTCTGTCCTGTTCACCAGAAGTTAGCTTGCTTGCTTGTTTTTTTCCCTTCATGGGCAACAATTTCTGAGAATTAGAATGCACAACACTAACGCCAGTCTCACCACAATTAAAAATCTTGTTTGGAGGGAATGAGTACTTATTCATAAGTTCTTCCAATTTGTTGAAAAACGAATCTACTTGCTCCTTGTTAAAGCCTTGGGCTCTTTGCAGGCTTGTTGATTGAGCACAACGCAAAGAAAATTCGGGATGCCGCTTTATAAATCCTCGATAAAACTTATTTCCTGCAGTTTTCTTTGTTCTGTTGAATTGATGGGGCAATTTTAAATACTCAGCGAGATCATAGACTATCTTTAAAAGTTCAGTTTTATTTACAGGCAAGAAACAGCTATCCAGATATTTAAGATGGGAAATAAGTTCCTCCTCTAGTTCATCATCAAAAGTTTGTTTAAAACCTCCCATTGAGGGTGCAATTTTAATGGATTTCCCCTTTCTAATGGCACAAACACGGTCATTCAAAGTGCTTCTAGGTACAGAGAAGCAATCAGCTGCTTCCCTTAGCGTGAATTTTCCCGCCAACATACCATCAACAGCCTTTTTCATATTTTCTTCATCCCATTTTCCCTTCTTGGTTGCTGCCATCTTGACAACAAGCCCTAAAATGAAAAACGAGTGAAGGTTAGTTGGCTTTCTTTCATGACCGATAATGGGAACAGACATGTTGACCTGACACGAGGCAACGCAAGGGGGTTATAAAATAATAAAATGTACTATACAACAAGATTTTCCTTAATGTAAGCAGGTTAACTCATTCTTTGGGTGTGTTAAGAGTATAATAAAATATAATATATAAGTTGAACTCGCCTAAGCACAGCCAATACAGTCCTAACTTTTAGCAGCATAATACAAAAACTCCTTCTTCCACACTTCACAAGGGTGTCCTCTAAAATGGCGAGACAAACACGGACTCTAAGCGAGGAATAAAGTTTTTTTGTTCCTACCTACCACTTCATAACTGTTTTCTGCTGCTATCTAGCGTCTTAATGTGTAACTACTTGTTGACCAGTAATGAGGCCTGACCGGCAACGGGGTAATCTCCCCTATGATGTTTTGTTGTTGTAATGGGTTGTTTTTATTATTATTATTGTTATTATTTATTATTATTATTATTATTACTTAGCTTATATCACATGCTTTAACTGCATATAGGTCATATCATGTGCTTAGAATGTTTGTGTGAACCAGTAGTCGATTGTCGTGCCTCTGTTTCTATTGTTCAGTGAAGTCTTCTTTTTCTGATATTCAGTTTAAATGATTATAATATCCAGTGACATAGCGGCGATGAGTTATGGAAACTAAAAAAAGCCTACAATCTGGCTTTTGCCTTTGAAAAAGAGGGAACCAAGAAAAACTCAAGTTAATTTGGGCAGCCATGAGGTTTGATTTGAACCCAGGACCTCTTTCCTATTAGCCTATACCACCTCGTTGTAATTGGTTTTGCTGTGTTCATTACGACAGAACTAAACTGACTGCATTTCAAAAAAAAAAATGTAGATTATAGTTTTATTGTTACTATGGGCAATAAAATATTCATATTTTAATTAACATGTTCCAAAATTCGTATTCAAGGCATATATATTCCATTTTTATCTTGACAACTATTAATTGTATAAAGAAATGTGTTTAACGAAAAATGTTCATTTAAATTTCTCTATAACTTTACTGTAGTAGGTTTTCATGTTTTGCCTACTGTAATGGAGATAGGCCTAATAAGTACCCCCCAGTGCTTTAGTTGGGCCGGTATGCACCGGTACTGCGTACCGGTATAAAATTATTTTCCTTCTACCATACCGGGAAAAATATGTGCTCCGGTACGTCGTACTGGCAGTACAGGAACGATATTGTCCTAAAATACTTATTAAATGTCCAATTCACGAGAGTGTATTTGTTAATAATGACAAACACTATTAAATTCGCAATAGATATGCGTTCTATGGAAGGTGAGTACCCCCATAAAATATTTTCCAACTAAAGCACTGGTACCCCCTAAGTCATTTTTGCAGAAAAACAGATTTAGCCATTTTATTAGACATAGATAAGAGTTTCCAATTTTATGTCTTATAAAACTGTTAGAGCCAATTTTTAAAAAATCACATTAAAAGAAAAAAAAGTCCCCTTAATACTCCAGTTATAAAATCCAAATTCTGGGCAGTTCGATAATATTCCGAAAAAGTCCTTAATTAAAAAAATGAAGGAAATACAATGAACCGTTCACCCACTGTGCTTGTCCAAAGACAGACAGATGTCATTCCAAAAAAACTTTTTTCAGTTTCTAAGCATTGGCGGATATTTATAAAAGGAAGTACAAAGTTTATACTCGCATATTTCAAGTTTCGTATGCATAAAAATCAGGGTTGTAAAAAAGCCGGCTAAAAATGAAAAAGACCTGACCAGCGGTTTTTTTCAATTTTAGCCAGTTAAAATCATGATTTTAGCCAGCTAAAATCAATTTTTCCTGGTTTGGGGAGGTGGGAGCGGGTTGAAATTTTGAAAAAATTATATTTAGGGCCCTATGGGGTTTAGAGGGAAACTTTGTCTGCATAAATTAGACACCAATGATTCAGTGGTTGTGGGGGTGAGGGGTGGAAATTAAAAATTTTTAAAACCATGTTTGTGGGGTATCGTTGAAAAGCTCTTGATGAGTAATCTTTAAATCAACAACTAGTTTCTCAATAGCGCTCATATAAGGAGAGATTTGAATTTTTGAAAGTCAAAAACACTTTAAAATATACTTCAGCCAATAGGCATGCCGAAATGAATTCATGAGGACCAACTGAGGCTAAAATTACCAATGAAATAAAGTTTGAAATATTAAAAATAATAGTTAAATATCTTTAGAACAATAATCCTTGGCCAAATTAAAAATGAAATAATAAAAGATATCAATTAATACATAATTAACAACTCTCTTTTTATAAAAAATATTTCAGTTTTTATTCTACACTTACCCCAATAAATTCATAAAAATCACTATGAAATCTACCTCAGCCTGTGCCCTGTAGGCCTACCTAAAGAGATTTTTTATACTTATTTCTCCATCAATTACACAAATCTGAAGCGTAATCACCTATCACTGGAATTTTGTCAAGCCATAGAATCTTTACATCGTATGCCAGCCAGTTCTGCATCAATTGAAAGAGTATTTTCTTCATTTGGGTTAATACAAACAAAATTGAGAAACAGACTAGGCAATGAAAAAGCCCAGAAGCTTGTATACATCAACAGGCAGAATAAAGCAAATATGCAAGAGTCTTATGACGAATGGTGAATTTACCATATTTACTTGAATATAACATGCCCTATTTTTGTCCATTTGTAGATTTCAATACTGAGGTGCGCGTTAAATTCTAGTACAAATCCGTTTCGTAGGTCGGAGGTAATAATGATCTACATAACAAGGCATTGCTAAAATTCTCGACTTCGTTCATTTTATCGTAGCCTACACCATATGAAATTTAATTTCTGAAACATAATGAAAAATAGTTTTTGTCAGTTCTATAGTGCAAATGTGCAATATTGTGCATTGTCGATTTTAAACTCATTTAAGAGTGGTATCAGCTTTTATTGTGAAACATGCATTTAACATTTTGTTTGTCCATTTAGCAATAAAAAATAAGCACCTCCGAGGATTCCAGTGATGAACACATTAGTGAATATTGATGAGCCATGCTTATAGGCCTACTTGTAGGCCTAAAACTGGCAGTTAACTGAAAATGTTGATGTGTTGGTTCATTATTCTATAAATACTAAGACAAAATTCCAAATAAAATATCCTCCTATTGATGCGCATCACATTCGCTAACAAACTCTTTTTTTATGATTTTAAGTTTAAAAATCAGGGTGCGCATTAAATTCGAGGGTGCATTATATTGGAGTAAATACGGTAATTAACTATTGCTGGGAATTACACAGTGAAGTGGTACAGTGAGTTGGCCAATGACGTGGGATTCTGCGAAGCGGTGGGGACAGCTCCAACTCCCGAGCGATCGGGTGAAATATCTACGCAAATAAAGCCGCGATTGGTGTAATGATTCAGGTTCTCATATTTACAGTTAAAATTACAATGAAAATAACCACATACCTCATCACAAGAGCTGTTGGAAATGTTCTTCTCTTGCATCCACACAATACTGGCACCTTTTCAGGAAATTTTCTTTCACACGCATAATTTCAGCTTCCGAGACAGAGTTAATTTCTCTTGTGATATTGTTTTTAAGCTCTTCTAACAGTATGTGACTATTATTTATGGGGAAACTTCAAAAATAAAGTGTATAGGTCAATTTCCCATACATTAGAAGAACTTGAAGACAATATCACAAGAAAAATTAACTCTATTTTGGAAGCTGAACTTATGCGCGTAAAAGAAAATTTCCTAAAATGGTGCCAGTATTGTGTGGATGCAAGAGGAGAACATTTTTAACATGTCTTGTGATGAGGTACGTGGTTATTTTCAATGTAATTTTAACTGTAAATGTGAGAACCTGAATCATTACACCGATCGCGGCTTTATTTGCTGTGCCCGCCGCGACGCAGAAACCCATGTCATTGGCCAACTCTTGCATGAGACTCCCTGTATTAAATTACACTAAATACAATTTTAGGTTTCTGAGCTTGTATCTTCTAAATTTGTGATGTTTGGAAATAAGAACATGAAAGAAACTTCAATTATTTTTACTCAATTTGATTTTATCCAGATAAAATGCCTGGCATCTTTCAAGTGGATAAAACTGGTAGCTCTGCATTTGCACTCAGTAGGCCTACTACAGGCTCTGAGCTTGTAACTTTTAAATTTGTGATGTTTGGAAATAAAAACAAGAAAGGAACTTCAATTATTTTTATTCAATTTGATTTTATCCGGCCTGGCTTTTTTCAAGTGGATAAAACTGGTAGCTCTTCATTTGCACTCAGTAGGCCTAAGTAGGCCTACTACAGGTTCTGAGCTTGTAACTTTTAAATTTGTGATGTTTGGAAATAAAAACATGAAAGAAACTTGAATTATTTTTATTCAATTTGATTTTATCCGGCCTGACTTTTTTCAAGTGGATAAAACTGGTAGCTCTGCATTTGCACTCAGTAGACCTAAGTAGGCCTACTACAGGTTCTGAGCTTGTAACTTAAATTTATGATGTTTGGGAATAAAAACATGAAAGAAACTTCAATTATTTTTATTCAATTTAATTTTATCCGGATAAAATTGCCTGGCTTTTTTCAAGTGGATAAAACCGGTTAAAACCAGGCCGGCTTTTTTCATAACAACCCTGATACAAATCCAGCGGACCCCCCCCCCCCCCACCTATTGCAATCACGTGACAAGATGCTCTTTGTTCTCAGTCGCACAGCGCCTACTTCAATTCCGTGTGTATAAAGAGTAAGTGGAGGGATAATTAACTAGGAAATTTGTAAGCTAACAAATACGACACTCATTTCACTTACTGTACGGGCAAGATGTTAGGACGTTTCGTTGGATTATGGAATACTATATGGACATTCCAGAAATGGTGAAAACCTACAAAGAACATAGGGACTCTCTTGATGTGAACAAGGAGCTTTACAGATTTAGGAAGGAAAGTGTAGAGTGGATGACCCATTATTTTCTATTCTGGCTTTCATGTTTTGGATTTTTTTTTTTAACTTGTATTTCAGTGTAATTGAAATTAAATTTTGAGTTTATGTGTGTAACAACTACTTTCATAGCTTCTGCTTTTTTTTAGCTGAACTACTGGTAACTGGGGTTTTGAGAACAGAATTTTGTTTTGTTTCAAAATATTAATGAAAATTGAATGGAATTCCTGCCCTTCTTCTTCTTCTATAGCGCTGGTGGGGCTGTGCTCCTGTCCTCCTTCTTCCATTTTGTATGTCGCTTTGAAGTCCCTTCGAGACTGATATAATTAATTAATTTTCTTCCTCTTTCTTAACGCCGACGTGGCTGTGATTTAATTGAATACCATTGTTGTTTCCTTAGCACGTGCAGACGCAGAGAAACTAATATCCTACCTGTCTCAGTCATGCACCTCTATTGTGAATCACTGTTGATCTATAAAATTTCCAATAACTTACTATACACTAACTCTAGCATTAATCTTGTACATATGTGCACACCCACAACACTAGGTCTGCTGTTCTCATATCCATGAAATCAATAAACTCAACTAAATATGGTCTAAATGGGATCCCGTACAGAGCAGTAAAAACCTATAATCACTTACCTATAGAGCTAAAAATAATAATAAAAAACCTGCGCTTAAAAAAAAAAAAAAATTACGACTAGACTTAATTGATTACTATCTCAAAACTCATGACCATCTTAACTAACGTTTATGACCTTTGTACCTACTGTGTGTCCCACGCAAGAGTTGGCCAATCATGCGGGTTTCTGCGTCGCGCCGACTACAGCTCTAACTCCCGAGTGAGCAGGTGAAATATCTACGCTAATAAAGCCGCTAATGGCGTTATGATTCAGGTTCTCACATTTACAGTTGGAATTACAATGAAAATAACCACGTACCTCATCATAAGAGATGTTAGAAATGTCCCCCTCTTGCATCCACACAACACTGGAACCTTTTTAAGAAATTTTCTTTCACGCACATAAATTCAGCTTCCGAGATAGAAACACCGTGCTTTTGTTGGGAGAGAACTCATCTTTTTTAAATCCACGAATTGTATCAAAATAAAATGAGGTAACTGATATAAGAACGTGCCAGAATGCTTTTTTTAATCAGTAGGCCTATTGCCAGATAAATCACATGTGTTTTTCTTTGTGAGAACCTGAACCATTACACCATCAGCGGGTTTTATTAGTGTAGATATTTCACCCGTTTCCTTTGTAACGTACAGGAAGTTGACCTATACACTTTATTTTTCAAGTTTCTCCATAAATAATATTCACATACTGTTAGAAGAACTTAAAGACATAGGCCTATCACAAGAGAAATTAACTCTGTCTCGGAAGCTGAACTTATGTGCATGAAAGAAAATTTCCTAAAAAGGTGTCAGTGTTGTGTGGATGCAAGAGGAGAACATTTCCAACATCTCTTGTGATGAAGTACGTGTTTGTTTTCATTGTAATTTTAACTGTAAATGTGAGAACCTAAATCGTAACACCGATCACGGCTTCATTAGCGTAGATATTTCACCCGATCACTCGGGAGTTGGAGCTGTGCCCGCCGCGCCGCAGGAACCCGCGTCATTGGCCAACTCTTGCGTGGGACACACTGTAGATTAGTATTATACAACTTTTCCAACCGATAAATATCTAGTTATAAGTTCATTACTGTTAGAAAGTACGTATTACCACACATTGTTATTTTGTTATTTTAATATTTTGATGCCGTCCATCTCTTAATGTTGTTAGCTCACTGGGGCATACTAGTGAAATAAATAAATCAGGTCCAATTATTTGAGTAAACATTTTATTAGAGTGGAGAAGGCAAAAACGTAGTGCAGGAATAAGCAATAACCAGATTATATTATTTTGTGCAGTACTGACTTGAACAAAAATGTTACCGGTATTCATTATGATCAGAAAGCCTATGAGATCTATGTAAAATGTTCTGCAGTGCTTACTCAGACAAAAATCTTATAGTCAGGAACTAGAACTTTGAGCTAGAATTAGATTTCACAGAAGTAATAATTCATAATTTAGGTCGGTTACCTTTAGGTCTTCTCATGTGAGTTTTAACATGCCTACACAAGTGAGATTTTTGCTGAAATGTATTATTACATATTGGGCATTTATATGGACGTTCCCCTGTGTGAACTTTCAGATGGTTATATAAACTGGATTTATGAGTAAACATCTTGTTACACATAGAACAACAGTACGGATTGTCACTAGAATGAATTCTGTTGTGTTTATGCAAACTAGATTTATCAGTAAACGCCTTTGAACACACGGCACATGAGTATGGTCTTTCTCCAGTGTGAATCCTCGCATGTCCAAACAAGTGAGACTTCTGAGCAAACGATTTACTACACACGGAGCAGGTATACGGCCTTTCACCAGAATGTATTCTACTGTGATTATACAGACCAGACTGATGGACAAATGCCTTATCACAGTCTGTACATTTGTATGGACGCTCACCAGTATGCGTTCTCATATGTCCAAGCAAATTTCCTTTTTGAACATATGTCTTATTACAAACCTCACACGAAAAAGATCCTCTTTCTGTATGTATTTTCATATGTTTTCTAAGAGTTGATTTATCAGCGTAAGACTTCCAACATATAGGACATACAGGTCGCTGCTGAACTCTTGTATTTTGGCAAGTCATGCAACTCGGGTCTGGTAAATACTTTTTACAATTTTTGCAGTAGTAGTAAGCATAGTTACCTTGCTTTCTTACAATATTCCATGGCCCGATTTTATTTTCAGACATAACCTCTTCACTGGACATGATTAAACTGCTTGTGAGACTTCCATCTTCTGTGTCCTGAAATATAACTCTCATATATATACTACAAGTAAGACAGAAATTAACGAGACAATCCTGTAAATAACATGCTATTTCAACATTATGCTACATTAAACATTACATCATTAAGATAGCCTATATAATAAATCCTTATACTAACCTTTTCAGAATCTTGCCCATATTCAGGTTCACATTTAATAAGTTCTCCACCTCCTACATTAACACTGTCTTCAGCATACTCATCCTCTTCCTCCTCTTCTTTCACTTCAAATTTGAATAACTGGAATAAATATCATCCTATTAAAGTAACGATTTCATAAAAGGATTGTAAATTATGCTTACTGCATATAGCCGATGAAAATCTTAGAGACCTAATAGTTAACAAAAATCCAGCAATTCTGAGACTGCATGTAAAGCTGATGTCCCACGATCCGATTTCCGGTCCAAATTTCTACAGACCATCAACTTGATTCATGTAGCATGGATGAATAACTTTGCACATTTTTTCCTGTAAATATTTTCTATCGAATTGTACTGCATGCAACAAAATACAGTAAGAAACGTTCTTAATTTTCTAACCGAGCATCATTCTCTCTCTCCCTGAGTGATCAACATGACTTAATATAGAGGGTAGAGTATTTTCCACCTAATCACGACTAACTTCTTTAAAACAATTCCAAGAAGTAGCCTAGAATTTACAAACATTGTGAAGAGTTGTAATTTTGTCTACATTGTTAAAAATTACAAAATTATACACTTAACTGTTAATTAAGCAATTATATTACAAAACATACATACAAATAGGCTATTTAACAGTGTTTACAAACCAAGTCAGTTTTATAATATAGGCCTACCAAACATTTTATGGCGTTGCTTCTAGACCTTTAATGAGGGTGGCCTATTGTTCACTAAATGACCGCATGGTCTTGTGGTTAGCGTTGCTGACTACAGATCCGTCGGCCCGGGTTCGATCTCTGGTACCTCCTCGAATTTTTCTGAGGTGGGGAGGTCTGGTAGGGGTGCACTCAGCCTCGTGATTCAAATTGAGGAGCTATTTGATAGAGAAGTAGTGGCTCAGGTCATGGAAACCACCATTAACGGCCGTGGGTGTCGGCATGCTGACCACATGCCCCAGTCCTGCCGTCTGCTTATGGTAGATGACGCAGCGGTCGGGTGGTAGGCCTTGTCCCTTCTGGGATGTTAGCGCCACAGTTAGTTAGTTATTGTTCACTAATCCCTACAGTTCAGTTTTCCCTAGTAGCTCCAGGAGCTGAAACTTTCGGAGAAAGACAAATACAAGGTGCAATTTAAGCTCCGCCAACTCGATATTCACATTTTGTTTCTCAGCGAAGCATGGTGACAAACTATCCTTGTATATTGTCGCCGACACTCCCGACCATACCAAATATTAAAAATGCGAGAGTGCTCCTTGTACCAAATATTAAAACTACGAGAGTGGAACTTGTACCTAATATTAAAAATTCGAGAGTGCCCCTTGTACCAAATATTAAAAATTCGAGAGTACCCACAGGTTTGCCTTGTACCCAATGGTTTGTCAGCCTGTTTATCCTTGAAGACTTCGCTAGATCATGGTATGAAAGAGTGTGCTTCGCTGGGGGTGGGTCAGGGCGGGATGTGTCTCATGCGACGATGCACCTTATATTTGGTTTTTCCCATACTTTCATATTTTGGAAATAACATATAGTAGCAGTCACCCCAGGAAATTAATAAGTCTATTCCTAAAGCTAAGTCACATAGGCTTACTGTCACCACAATGCCTGTGCACACTGTAGCTGGAAAATGTTCTGTGTGTATACAATGTGCAGCAAAACTGACAATATGCACATGAATTGTGATACTTGACAGTACATGAACTGACTTTAAGAACAAACCTAATTAGAAACAAAGATACTGGATTCTTAGTGTAACAACATTTTGCAGAAAGTTTGGAAAGGAAACAAAGCTGCTGCATTAACACAAGAAGTGGCAGAAGTCTAGCTGGATTTGTCAGTGACATGTAGCGCCAGTGATAGATTTGGTTGGATTAGGAACAGTGATACAAGTTTAGCATATGGCATACTGAATTGCACACATTACATTATGTGCCATATTGAATCTCTTCCTGTGCTAGGATACATTACTGAATAATAGTTTTTCTTTTGATTAAATCCGTGGCTCGAGATAGCGAGGTGGCTAGTGCTAAGCAAGCTTAATTCACTCACTAGGATATGCATTCTAGAACAGTTACCGTACACTTTCCTAATGCAAAACTATGAATTCCAAGATATTCCATTTAAATAGGGAACATGGATTATTTCACGTGTCAGTAGCCTAGACTACACATTAGATTAGTGGAGATCTGACAGTAGACTTCACATTGGATTTATGGAGCGGATATCTATAGTTAACCTCGGGGAAAAAATAAATTTGTCGCACCTTAGATGAATGTTCCCACCCACCGACCCTCGCGATGCACTTTCTTGTATACCAGGATCTAGCGAATTCTTCTGTCCTCATATTACGAAGAAACTCGTGATTGGACGTTGGTGGTGTGACGTCATACTGCTAAACAAAAGGTGACAGGCTGACTAACCTCTGGAAGATATAATATACCGCATTTTCGAAACCTACAAACAGTGTATCGTACATTAATCGAAAATGCAAGGGCGCTTCACTTCGGCTACTGCCTCCGCTTCGTGCACTTAACTAGGCTATGTGGATAGTGTTATGCATTATTGTGTTATAGTGTTATTGTGCCGAGTGAGCTAGTGGGTTGTCATTTTGGTGCAAGGGTAGGCAGCTGGTATTTGGTACGGTCGGGAGTGCCAAGGTAACAAGCGTGTGGTCGCCATAGCAATGCAATGGTCGGAGCATAAGGGGGCGACTTACTTTTATCTTTTGCCTTACCCTCTACCAAGGATATATAGCTGCAAATGGATTGCTATAAAAGGTTATATAAAATTAATATCTGAATATATATATCACTTACACTAGGTTCACATTCTATTTCCAGTTCCAGAGGACAAGGTTCACATTCTATTTCCACTTCCACCGGACTATCTTCCAGTTTAACTGCAATTATATCAGTTGACATGATTACGTAGGGTATACTACTGCTTAGAGAACAGTTTTATGTAAAATGTACTGGTCTGAATTTAGCCTCCAATTTATCACTGAAAAGGTTGTACAGGCTACCCCACCAAGATACAGCAAAAGCAAAACAAAGTAATTAAAACGTCAGGCTACTATTGGTATATGGGGGTACAGTGCCTGTTTTATGTTGCAATAGCCTAAGTAGCGAAAATGATGTTTCTGTCAGTACGGTACGGCCTCTTTTTCATTTCACTTGGTTCAACAATTTCATGTAAATAAGTGGACATGTCTAGACTACAGAATAACGTGCCTGCATACTGGATACCTTGCTGCATGATCGACTTGTCACTGATCCGAAGATGGGGAAACTTTTGTTGGAACTGTTATTTTGTATCTGTTCTTGGAACTGTTATTTTGTATCTGTTCTTTCTGCTGCTATAGACATGGGGACAAACCTTTTGTACATCATTCATACTATTAAAAGTAAAATATTAATTAATTTACTTATTTATTTATTTATTTATTTATTAATTTTAAGAATACAATATCCATGACTTCGACATCAAAGTAACATTATAAAATACAAGCACATTTTTTGAAAGCCTACAGCCAAAAATAAAAATATAGGCCTATACAAATTTCTGAATCTGGAAATATAAAGAAATAAAATCTTGCATCAACATTTTATAGACCACTTGCAATGAAGAAAACAGAATGGGAAACTAAAGATACAAATTAACTTTTTAAAATAATACTGGCAGGGCCGTAGCGAGGTCATCTGCGCCCTCCAATACTGGGGGGTCTGAACAATATTTTTAAATTTCTGTAAAATTGTTTATTATTTTAATATAAAAACACTGTTATTGTCAAAGAAAACCTAAACCTCAATTTGAAAAAGAACTAAGTGTTGGACTTTCAAGGTACTAAATCCTTATTTTCAGACGATTGGACTACTTAAAAAATAATTAAATCATAAAATCTAGAATTTTTATTGCTTGATAAATTGCACCAGTAAAAAAAAGCTGGTGTTTTTCATGGTTAATTTTGCGCCCTCTTTATACCTGTGCCCTTGGCGGGGGCACACCTCGCCACCGCCTAGCTATGGCCCTGAATACTGGTATGAAACAAAATTGAACTAGTAAAAGGAAAATAATAGTTTTAAAATGTACTGGTAGGCCTACAATGTCATCAAATTATTAAACAATTGTTTAGAAAAAGTAGGACACTAAAATATTTACAAGAGTGAATGCAAAAAGTCCCCTTAAAAATATGTTACGTGGTAATTAAAATAAAAAAAAAAGGCCTATATATATTATAGGCCAATCCTATTGCATAAATTATTATTATTATTGTTACTATCATCATCACTACCACAATTTTACATATAATTTATTACTTTTTAATATTTTAAATATTTTTTAACACATCACAAAACAAAGAATTTCATTCTACTTATGAAATACACAGTCGTCATAAGTGTACGATTAATTACAACTGAATCTGCATGCTGGTACCTATAGACTATAGTATTAGGTTCCATATGTATTTTTAAAAGAGAATTAAAGAAATGGTACTTAGATAGTCAGCTGACTGAATGACGAAATAAGGGGAATTTAACATTGGATGTTGTTTCTGCCTTTATTGCTATTAACAGATAATTTTATTATATTCTGTCAATATGAATCTTGCAGCAAACTTCGTGCAGTGGGATTTGGACTCAGTTTGGCACATGTAAAGTGAAAACTAATGCTTTTGAAATTGTTATAGAATTTCTCTTACGTAGGCCTATGGTGAAACTAATCATTATTCCAATAAACAATTTCTTACATTGTATGTGAAATGTTTTAAAATATCTTGCATTCTTGTCACTAATTAAACTTCAATGAAAATGAGATATTAGTTTAAAAATGAATCTGGGCAGGGGGTTTCAGCCCCTTTAGCACTCCGTGTGATTGCACCCCCATAACCTACCATACCATACCATAACCCAAAATGGACTTAATGTATCCGAAATCGTTTAATGTGCTACTAGTCATTATGTTGCACATGTTTCTAAAGTCTAGAAATTAGGGAAGACTGGAAGAACAAGCTCAGACAAAAATCTTCCTCCTGAACAATATAGCTTTGCAAGACACCGAGACAACAGAATGCACATATCTCAAATCATAGGCCTAGACTTTAAATTTTCTTGGGGGTGGCAGTAAGAACTGTATTACAGGAAAGGTAGCAATGAGACATAGGCTTACAAACAAGCATGCAAATAAATCAATAAGTCTTAAGATATTTACCTTAACTTTTGCTGAAGATGCTCCTCCTAAGTTTGTTCTTGCATATTATGAAGTCTTAATACAGCCTCAAGGTTTTAAATATTGGGGGGATGAGGCCCATACTTTCAAATATTGGGGGTGAGGCCCGTACTTTCAAACATTGGGGGGCAAATAGTACCTTGACCCCAGAAGTTTGCACCTATTTTTACAATGCAAACACTTGCTTTACTGTATGACTTTAAGTGAATGTGAAGCCAGAAAATTACGTTGTCTTATGCTTATGAGGCATATCTCCTAAAGCTCTATCCACAATGCGCAGTCGGCAGTTGGTGGCAGTTTGCTGTTGCAATCGGCCGCTTGGGAGCAGCACTCGAGTCGTCTACAATATGCTGTCGACATTGAGGTTAGGGAAACATCTTACAGAATAAAAAAGATGGAGGAATCGCTTTATAATTAGATAATATATGTTATAAACACATCTTGCTTTCTCGTAGTATGCTAATCTGTGTATTTGCACTAGTAAATAATTATCATTCGCGTAATATGTTACTTGCAGTCGTTCAGTTCGTAGTCAGAGATGAATTTCTCGTCTGCCGACTACTGATAACCAACTGCTGTCGTCTGCAACTGCACATTGTGAATGGCGTCCATTGATCACCACACGTTATACTTCGACTACAACCTACCGTCTACCGACTAACAACTGCAGACTGCGCATTGTGGATAGAGCTTGAACCTCATCAAACTCAAGCAAATCAACTTATCTGCATGACTTCACCATAGGCATTTTCCACCAATGTATTCCACCATTTTATTTTAATTTTTGAATTTCGTTTATTGTAATGACGTACAAATTAATATTAACTTCTAGGTAAATTTTTAAACTGACATTCACTACATTTTTATTTATTTTTTTGTAACTGAATTATCTTGTTGGATTGATTTCAGCTACATAAGGCAACTGACTTTCATGTTGCCAACATTGCCGTCAGGAAGTTGTTTAGGTATGAATTTGTATTACAGTATAATTATGTGATCTGAATATTGTAGTTATTAGTTTACGATGTTTGTTTTGTCTTGTATGGAGTAATTATATATTTTCATGTTGTTCTTGTTAACTTTATGGTTAAGAATAAAGCATGTACATGACATGATATGATTGCAAAAGGATTATAAGCAAACAGTTGAGTAGCAGTACAATTTTAAATATGTTGTCAGTACACATCACCAGGAAATTTAAACAAACATCAACCTTTTCATAGCTGAATTCATATATTCAGGACACCTAGTAAACCGATATTCGAAACATTAAAAATCTTGCCCCTACCATCCCTTTATATATTAGAAACTGTAACATTTATACATAAAAATAGGAATCTATTCATGAAGAATTCTCAAATACATCACTACCAGACAAGAGCAGCTAACAATATTCATTTAGATTGTCATAGAACTACCAGGAGCTTGAATAGCATTTCTCATATAGGTTTTGTTATGTACAATAAAATACCCAACAATCTTAAAGTTCCAAACACTCATCATTTAAAAAAACAAGTAAAAAGTCTACTTCTAAAATATTTATTTTACAATGTACAAGAATTCCTTAACTCTGTGGAATTGTAGTCAAAACTCCATATGACATTCTTATAACATTTTGAATATGTATATATTAATACTTAATTATGAGATTTACAAATGTGTGTATTAATTATTCTGTCATTAATTATTAATTATTATTCTGCATATGTATTGTATATTATGTACCAAAATCATCCTATAGAATTAAGATGACTGACGAAGCTATGGACATTGTATCCTGACAGCTAATAAAGATTTATTTATTTATTTATTCATATAAGCACTCATCATGTAAAGTCATTAGGGTGCTCTTAAGCTTGAAATCGACGAGGACAATTAATTTAAATGGAATACGGGTAGTTGTTTCCATGAAAGGCAAATTGTAACACGTTGATAAAAATCCTCATATTTTACATAAAATATTTTCTATTAGTGTCATATCTCTGCTTCTATACGGTTTTTTGAGGTGACATATTTATATATGTGTAGCAGTGAACAAGTTAGGAAATATTACAATTTAAAAATACTGTATGGTACCAATAACAATTGAAATTATTTGCTAATTCTTGTCTAAATAAATTTTTAGGCTAAATAAAAGAACATTTTTCAACAACCTGAGAATGAAATAACAGCATCTAACATAAAGATGGAAATAAAAAAGCATTTAGAAAATAAGTTTGCCAGACTACATGGTAATAACTTACAGGACAAGGAACTGCATTATTCTCATCTTTGGAGATCAATTGCCATAAATTATACTTTTTGAGAAATGAAGTTACAAAGGTCATAAAACATCAATTACGAGCATTGAGGTAATTTTTTTTGGAATCCTCAGAATTTTGTCCTGATGTTGAATCCATCCAAACTAGAAAATATATTTTTCCAACTTATGGTTGGTTTCCCTATGCCTTTCATAGACAGAAACAGAGAAACTTCCGAACTAAAGGGACCTTAACGATTTTTAACGTTGGGACTCAAAAATCAAATTTTGGAACAAGCACAACACTTCCTCTACGTGGGGAGAAATTAAAAGTTCCAAATATTCAGTCTGGAATCCTATACCTCCTATGTTGGGGTGAAGGGCCTCCAAGTGGAGGTTTCTGTTTACCTATGTGAATTTTGTTACGATTATTTTACGAGAGAGGGCAGAGGGGCAGGTGGTAAGCCCATTGTCTCTCGTATTTTGTTTTAATTCAGCTTTATTTGAACTCCTTTGAACAACGAGGCCATATAAGGAGTTCACGTTTTGTACGTATACTAGAGTAGGAAATGAAACTACTGATGTACATCTGTTTGCTATTAGTGATGTGTTATAGCTTGTTAATTTCAAGTAATATCCAATTTTAATGGATATAGCACAGAATAAAATTGGGGCAATGAGTCATGATGAATAAGTTTCCAATTCGGCATTTGCCTTTACGACTGGGGAAACCATGAAAGAATACAAGTCAAATTGGCCGGCTAAAGGTTTTGAACCCGGGACTTCCCGAACGTGGATGATGCGTTCCCAGCGGTTGAGTGAACAGAATGGTTGGTGGGTCAGGAAATAGAGTTTTTCTGACATAAAATCTTCACCTTCGTATTCATTCTCATAGTTTAATCTCTCATGTTGGGGGGGATGTTTATGCGGCCCGCGTCGCCCGCGTCGCCCGGGTCTTACAGTAGGCCTACCGCGACCTGTCGGAAGAGGGATTAGGCCTACCTATATACTTTTTTACCAGACAAGGACAGGGGCTCCATGGATGACCAGCCCAATGCCGAATGAAGGTGATAATGACGGCCAGATGATATCTGGGGAGCCCAAGGGCCTAAAAATAACCAAAATTAATCTCACAGGTAAGGAAAAACCCCGGAAAAACCCACCGGGAATCTAACCCGAGCCCGAACGGTGGACTCATATAAAATATGCGGCTTAATTCATTTGTAATCACATCACATTTGTAATGTAATTCATTTGCATTGGGCAAGAGCAAATAGTTTTGCGGTTTGTTGAAGAATCTCATGCCCTGACTGACAGACTTCACTTAGTCAAAATTCCAGCCTTTTCCCGCCCAACGCATTCTTTCCCCTGGGGAACTGCGTTAGTTGTAAGCCCCTCTTAACACACTTAAGGTAGCATATTATTAAAGTAGCATTTCATAAGTAAAATAATACATAAAATAGGTGAATGGGTTGTATTACAGAATACCGTAAATTTTCAGAATCCTTGCCCTGTCCCTCATCGCCATCAATACAGGATTTCTTCTGTCGTTAATGATTCTCACTGATGTCAAAATCTCTTATAACATCAATTATTGAATTGAGCAATGTTCATTGATTTGTTTCATGTTAAAATATGTAAATTAAAGGGATGACGTCATTGATCGGAAAAGAGGTGGAGTTCTGTGACCTACCAGGCTACCAACCAAGGAAAAATGTACGTGAAAAAAGAGCAGTACAAGGAGAGAAAGGACTATAGAAGTAGAAGAGGAAAAAGTGGAAGAAACATATTTCCATCGTAGTTTATTTCAAAGAAATTCTAATTTTATGTAAAAAAATGAGGACACTAAAAATCTTAACCCTGTTTATTGTATTAAAAAGCTACAATGGACTTTTCTTTATTTCTCGGGTCACAAAAATACTCTGGTATTTTTGGCTTTCCAGAATTTTAGTAATTGTGCTTTACGCCACTACAAATCTGATTTTAACCATTCTTCCGTCCTTCCCCTCTCCTATCTGCATACACAGGTGCTTGAATTTTTCTAGTTAAATTAAAAAAGCAAGAGAATAAATTATAACTTCACGTTATTACTAAATTCCATCTAAAGATGACACAACGAATTGTGCACAGATTAAGGGTAATTAAGAGGCGAGATTGGAATTAACGGTCTGAACTGGACTCAAAGCGAGTGTATATCGATACATCTCGAGAACCCATTACCGCTGATGTCCAATTTACTATGACGAGCAACTCGCTATGCATGACGAATTCGTTTACTTGTTTGTATACGTGAACCATTGATCTATATGAAGTGATGTGGAATAATATGCACATAGCCTGAAATTTACCACTTTGATTACCCACTGTAACGTGTACCTGATTTCCTGTTTACAAAATATATACTTGATAATATCCCAAGAGGCACTATTGCAGGAAATGAAGCAACAATTATTGGTATTTAAGTGTCAATAAGGCTTCAAATTTAGACACTGAACGTTTGAAGTTAGCTAAGACTGTGCTATGTCGCTGCTTGCAATTACATACTTTGAGTCTGAAGACGTTATATATATATATTTTTTTATTTTTTTAATGCCTTTATTTTATTTTATTTTTGAAAATCCTTTATTTTTATATTCAAATTTTATATAACACAAGATTACAAAATATACTTATTTATTTTATCTTTGTGTAATAGGCCTATGGTCAAGCACATGTGCCAGCAGCCGCAGTTATACATAAAATATAAATAAATAATGTTAGTTAAATAGTTAATGTTTATAGTAAATATAATGAAATTATTGTAGGGTGAAATAGTTAATATGAGATTGAGTTTTTTTTATGGTTGATATAATATGATTAATTAACAATTATGAACCCTACGCGGTATCATCCGGCCTAGTGTCCCTCGGTCGGGCCGTGGGCCTTCCTCCTCCCCCCCCCCCCCACGGCATAGTCTAGTTGGATAAAATTTTTTGGGCTGTTGGACCGTGGTCTCACGTTAGTTGGTCTAAGTTTCTAACATGACTGTGATGGGCATTCTCGGATACATACGGGAGCTAGACTAAGATACATTGCTTCATTTTTCTCTTCAGGAGATGCTCGTCCAGTCAAGTGCGAAACTTTAGGGCCAACAAAAACTGAAACCATGGTTTGGAAGTTTTTAACCAAAAAAACTGTATCCTATACCATGGTGTCTTTAAGATATTCAAAACAATATTTATGTTATGTTCGGTAATTCCGTTTCCAACATTTCTTCAAATTCTGTCTTCAAGTGATTTCCCCAAAGAAAGTGATAGGCCTAGTCACACTTCTAACAGTAAGATACTTTCTTCTTTCTTAATCGTAGTTTTACCTCTCCCTTTTAGGATTTAAGCGACCCAAGGCGCCCGGGCCTTACAAGGCCGCGACCTGTTGAGAGAGGGATTATCGTTGGATCACATACATACTTTTTTGACCAGACAAGGACTTGGAGGGCCTCCCCGGATGAGTGATCAGCCCAATGCCGGGGCCACCTCAGAGACAACACGAACACATAGGACGAGACACACCATTCACACACACACACTCAAGGCAAGGATGGGATGAAGATGATAATGATATCCGGGACCACAAGGACCTAAAGTTACCTGACATTTATCCGGGAAAACCCCGGAAAAAACCTCACCTAGGTAACTTGCCTGACCAGGAATCGAACCCGGGCCCGCTGCGTGAAAGGATTGAACGCATCCCCTGAGCCACAGCGGTGGACAAGAATAATCTCAAGAGAAAAATGAAAAATACAAAAGAGATTAACATGTATTTGTAACAACTGGGATTTACATTTTCTGTTTCTACATGAATATACAGCATAGCAAAACAGCTACACACTTTTACAAAATAGCAGGGGTTCCACTGAATTTGCCCCACTTATTCCAGCTTACCACCTTACTCATAAAGTTGCAGTTATACCAGTCCATTAAAGTTACAACAGATGCCCTGCATCTTGTAACGGTTGCAACTGTTCACTGAAGACTTTCACTTCCTATCAATCAGTACATGTCAGCAGAAGTATTTAGACTCCAAAATAGGAATAGGCTACATAAAAATGGACAATCTTTCAGTAATAAAGCAAATATTCAATAAGCATAACTTATTTGAGTTGGTAAGAATGAATATAAGAAACAATTACCTTTATTATGTGATTATGTTATTTACAAAATAATATTTTTTAAGTATCTGTGGTGTTATAAGATTTAGTAGAGATACTAGGCATTTGATTTCATGTGTAAGATATGACCTCAGTGTGATATAACTTCTGAGGGAATGAAAAATTAACACAACAATCAAACAGGAAAGAAAGAAGTAAAAGAGGTAGAATAAGAGTAGAAGAAAAATTGATGGAAGAATTTAAAGAATGAAAATATTATTTACAATAAATCATAAAATGAATTTATTCTTTAGTTATAAAAAATAAAAACACCGGGATATTATAATATAAGTGTGTAACGGAATAAAGCGAAGACGAATAAAAGTTTAGCGAGGTCAGCGGAAAAATTAAGAAAAATTTAGAAAAAAGTTAAGAGCGAAGATAGCAATAAAGAGAGGGTAAAGAGATGACAGAGTAATATTAAAACTGAGTTATTGACGGTTAAGTTACTAGATATTGAAATATTGTTCATAGAGTTAATACCAAAGTACAGAAAAACTTAAAAAAAAAAAAAAAACATAATCTTATAACATCACAGTAGTATTATTTGTGAATATATACCAGAGTAGTCATTGCGCGAGTTTTGAATTCAATCAGAATATTGATTAAATTGCAGCGATGGATGATTCAGATGTCACATTTTTAAAGATTAATCTAGGTCGAATGAGAAAATAGGACTTTTTTGAAAAAATTATAATTTATAGATTAATATAAGCTCGCTCATTGTTAAACGCTATTAATATTCATGAAATGCAAGTTTTGGCTTTCTTACTCGACAATAAAGTTTCGTAATGAATCTCATTCATTTCTTATATAAATGTCACTTCCAATAAGCAAATTCACAAAAAAGAAATGTATTTTCGTTAGTATAGAGTGACTAATGATTTCACATTTGCCAAATTAGTAACGGGCAAGCTACCATTAATTTAATAAAAGGATAACACTAATTGAACTCTTCGATATAAATAGTAAATTTAATTTAGTTTTATTAAAATAATTTTCATCATAAACAAAACGTTCTACTTAGATTCATACCCTCAAATAAATCAGCAATATTTCAAATATTGGCTAATATAATTAAATATGGCCATGAAAAAGTACTTCTATTAGGATACTCTATTCCCTTGATTATTTTTTGAAAACCATCCCTCATATACGTGGAAAATAATAATAATTATTTAAATCATGGTAGTACTTGATGGAAAATTCGGGGAACCATGGCTAATATTAGAACTGTGATTGATTTTTCTAAGAAATTACACGCAATAGTCTATATATGAATCATATCGATGAATTTATCATGATTTTAAAAACTCACTCAACAATTTCAGATTTCGGACAAATAATTGTAGCAAAAACTAGGCCTGTTATATCTCTTTACAGTTTCTACTGATATCACCAACAAAATACTACCGTCACATTCACATTTCAAGCGTCTATTTACAGCAGCACATACTGCAAATCTAGACTTAGGCCTACTACTTATCCCACTTTATTCTCTTTGGTTCAGTGGTTTATATAAAAATGAGTATCAGCAGTACTGCAACGCTTTCCAATAGGTTGGAAGGGAAGCACTACGTTTATGCATCGTCGTCTGATAGAGAGCGGTTCAACTAGGAAGAAATCCGCCACCGGTGATGGGGAGAGTGAGTGGAAGGGAAGTATACCATAGCATTGCACGGTACCAAGAGCGCATGCGCGCTCAAACGTCTTTCTAGCTGGCCAGCTCTTTATTCTATTAGATAGCAGACGACGATGGTTTATGTACATTTCTTAAAGCTCTGTGTTTTTATAACAATACAGCAAATTGAACACCTGTACCCGTGCCTGAATCGATATAGGCCTAAAATGAAATTCATTGTATGTTTTTACAGGCCTTGCGCATAACACTTATGGCGTTTTAGATATTTAAAAAATCCTACAAGTGCCATCGGCCATCTTATTTTCTAATTGTGTTTTCAATTGATAACGTAGTTAACATAGAAGTACTACAAACTATGAATGCCGGTATATTACTACTTTTGACGTATATAAAAACAAGTTGACTGAGACAATACTATTAAAAGTGATTAATGACATTGTTTATTATATTTTGTCGAACCACAACTCAAGAGTATTGATTTTCCCGTTTTTTATAAAGCGTTCCTCTAGTTCAGAATAACGTCACAAGAAAAATAGCAAACAATGTAAAAAGCTCTATTGAAATCATGTTTACTTGTAAATAAAGATTCCAAGAAAATAAGCCCATAACAGAATATCTACACTTAAAAATCACATTAAAAATGTCCAATACAATATCGTCCAAGGAAAATGATCCATAACTTATAATGATTTGTAAAATATAAAAAAAGTCCATAAACTAAAATACTCACAAAATTTGTACAGCAACGAACGATGCAGTCGCGACATCTGTCAACTGACATCTGTCAAGTATTGTTTGTACTACTTGGGACTTTACGAAACTTAATGTTATAGCGTCGTAGGTGGGAGGACAATATTAGGATGTATTTAAGGGAAGTAAGATTTACGAGGAATGATTGGATAGAGTTAGCACAGAATAGGGTTGAATGGCGGTCTCAGGTAAGCGCGGCAATGAACCTTCGAGTTTCATAAAATAAAGCTAAAGGAAGTGTCTATTGCCATTGAGTGAGTAAGTAAGTAAGTAAGTAAGTAAGTAAGTAAGTAAGTAAGTAAGTAAGTAAGTAAGTAAATAAGTAAATAAGTAAGTAAATAAGTAAGTAAATAAGTAAGTAAATAAGTAAGCAAGTAAGTAAGTAAGTAATATTACAGCGTAAAAAACAATCGTAGCAAATATAATCTCTAATCACAGGACATGAAAATAACAATATACATTTCACGTGGTCTGATTTATGTTGCAAAGCCAACATAATATCACAACGCAACATTAGAGCTCACAATGCAATATTAGAAAAGACGTTCATTCCATTGTGACTCCGGTGAATAAAAACATCAGCTGTTGTCAGCTAGACAACGGCTAACCCTTCTGATTGTATATCACAGAAATAAAAACTGTGTTCAGCTCTGCAGTATTGTTACTACCATGAAAGACAAGTCACTTAATTGGAAGAGATAACATTCAAACATGGAAAACGCTGCAGTAATCGTTCCTGACAGAGGTTTTTTTAACTCCTATTCACAGTACATGGTGGGAAGAACACTAGATAAGGATACATAGTTTTGTTGGGTCTTTTTTGTTTAGTCTTTTAGGTGTTATCTCTCTTGGAGAATGGACAATGACGCAATACTGTTTTCATTTGAATTCCATAAATCACTTAGAAACGGTAGTTTATGTCAGTGCCACTTTGAATAATGTTGATAATTTATGATAATAGGCCAATAGTATATAACAAAATTCATTAAATCTCACAATCTCATAGGCGAGTGAAAAAGAAAATAGATATATAACAGTTAATTCATCACCATTTAATAATTATAGATATTGTTAATAATATACTATCGGTTTTTACTTGAAGGGTAAATAATTGCGGTGAACTAAGGCACCAAAAATCATTAAAATTTTTATTGCAATTCTATCTCGTCCACTATATCTAATATCTCAAATTTACAATCCAATCAAAACATTTAAATAAACTATATACTAATGATATTGAAATTATGAATTATATAGAAACGTAAATAGGCAACCATTATTAGAAACCACAGAAATATTTTGTTTACAAATCGATAATGAAACTGGAAAAGTCATATTAGTAAAATTATTATACATAAATTATATTATATATAAATTAAGTATGATAGTACATTTAACCCAAGTCATTGAAACTTAATTATAACTGGATTAATTAATTATTGGACGCAACTGAACATATAGTAGGCCTAAAGCTATTTTTATAATGCAAAAGAAGGTGATTAGACTAATGAAAGGTGTTTAAACTACGGACTGACATAACATTCTATTCAAAAGACTAAATATTTTACTTATGTCATGCAAATATATCTGTAACCTAGGCCTAAATATGCTTTTTATTATTAAGCATCACAAACCTGACAGTTTAATTATCCATGAAACTAATGTATTACATATAGCCCTAGGGTACCTAAAATTGATGAAATAGGGCTCCTTGTATTGGATAATAATAATAATATTTTATATCTAGCTAATTTTGTAATTAGAAAGAAAGATAATTAGGCCTACATACTTAATAAGGAAATACAAATTATAAATACTCGTAATAGAAATAATGTGATACGTCAAATTTAACATGCTTTCAAAAATATGTTTACCTTACGGGAGCGAATATCTGTAACTATCTATCACCTTAAAAATCTAAGTGAAATAAAAATAAGTTAAAAATTTAATTCGAAAATATTTGATAATTCACTTGTTCTATTCTGTCGATAAATAATTCATTCAGAGCCACGAAAAATAATATTTTATTAAAATAAACGGTATGCTGCTAATTTGACACGTTTCTAACTATGATTAAACGTAAAGTAAAGAAAAGTGATCCCTATACTGCCCGTGGAGGCCCTTAATATCCAGGGAGGTTGAGCCTCCCAACGTGAAGTGATAAGGTTTGTCATCCTTTCGCATCGGCCGTCTTTATCCCAGGATTACTCCTGGGAACTCATTTCTGTTAGAAGCCGAGTCGATCCCATGGTCACAGTGCCACCAGAAGGCTTAGGCCTATTGAAACATTTCAACGACATCAACAGGGATCGAATCCACGACCTTCCGGTTCGTAATGCAGTGCCTCAACGAATTACACCACGGTGTACTCCCCTTTAATTAAACGTACAAAATATATTGTAATACTATACGGCCCATGCATTAATGCATTATGATTACTATTGTTATTAACAAATTATATTGTATAGGCCTACATTTTTATATGATTAGGAAATTGCAATTACTTTTTTGGACGAAAGATTTGCTCTTTCACTTCAGATTTGTAGAAACCCACGAAGTGCACAATATTCAATAATCAGCTTAGTTTATCCGATGATAGTTATTAGGGTTTTGTGTGTAGTATACCCTTATTCAGAGTGTAACATTTTTTCTTTCGATTATCCTTCAGTCGATATGGATAGATTAGTTCCTGTCAGCGTAGAGAACAAAAAAGAAAAACTACTCCGTACTAACGACGCCGCGAGCAACTTCGAAGACGCTGACGCCATTGATTTTTGTTAAATGTTTCGTTTTTGTGCTGCTGTTGGTTCAGCCCGCAGATATTAATTACAGAGAGCGCGATCTTTCTGCTCAGCAAGAAGACAAGAGAATAACGTCATTGGGTGTTTCCAAGATGTATATACAGAGGTCTCTGCAGTAAATTAGTCTTTTTGTTAATGGTGTTAGAGCTTCTTGCTATGATTGTGTTACATCCTTTCACTTATTTGGAGTTCTCATAAGATCTTAATTTCCATGATACGAATTCACTTTATCAATAGTAAGTGCAACTTCATCATAATCATCATAGTCTATTATTTTGGGAAACGAGCTTAGTGAGCGAAGGTCCTTTCTTCCCCCAATTGAATACTATGAGAAACGACATCACGTTTGAATTTCTTAACAGATATACAGAAAATTTTGCATAATAATTGGAAACGGGGAAAATTAGGTTAACGATTAAAGATGTCAGACGTCAGATAAACCAATGAAGAATAGTCAATAGAGAACTGGGTCATATGCTTTACATTACATTGCGTTTATAGCCAGACAATTTCATTTTATTCGTTGTCAAGGGGATTGCGCAACCAATGAATCAATGCTTAATTATTTCATTGCTGATTTAAATAATTGTATAACTGTGGGCGAATTTTAACATTTTACTTTCTCCCATATACGTAGTATAGAGAAAGTATTGTGATCGTGACAAAAAATCGAAGTCGAGATAACACCGGGAGAGCATGTTTCATGAAGCCTAGAAACAGAAAAAAGTATTTTTGGAATGACGTCTGTCCGTCTGTCTGTCTGTCCGTCTGTCCGTCTGTCTGTGGACAAGCACAGCGGGTAAACGGCTCGTTGTATTTACTTCATTTTTTGAAATAAGGACTTTTTCGAAATTTTGTCGAACCGCCCAGAAATTTAGCTTTACAACTGAAATATTAAGGGGACTTTTCATGAAAACTTTTTTAAAATTTTTTATTTTTGAAAAAATGGCTCTAACGATTTTAATAAAAATTGAAAATTGGAAACTCTTATCTATGACCAATAAAATGGCTATATCCGTATTTCTGCAAAAATGACTTAAGGGGTACTTTACTCGTATCCATTTTCAATTTTTGTAGATTATATCCATTACTGTAGGCGATACAGGAAAACCTACCACAGTAAAGTTGTAGAGAAATTTAAAATGAACATTTTTTGTTTAACACATTTCTTTATACATTTAATAGATATCTAGATAAAAACGAAATAAGGACGGCTTAAATGCTAATTTCAGAACATACATGTCAATTGAAATATGAATGACATTTTGTTGCCCCTAGCAACAAGAAAACTATAGGCCTAATGCACTTATTGTTGCAAATGCAGTCAGTTTAGCTCAGTCGTAATGAACACGCCAAAACCAATTACAGCGAGGTGGTATAGGCTAACAGGGAAGAGGTCCTGAGTTCAAATCAAACCTCGTGGCTGCCCAAATTGACTTGGGTTTTTCATGGTTTCCTCGTTCGCAAAGGCAAACGCCGGGTTTGTAGGACTTGTTTATTTTCCATAACTCATCGCCGCTATGTCAGTGGATATTATAATCGTTTAAACTGAATATTACATAAGAAGACATCACTAAACAATAGATGCAGAAGACGCGAATGAGCTGTTACTATAGACTAATGGTTCACGCAAACATACTAAACACGTTATATGACCTACATGCAGTTGAAGCGTGCAATATAACCTAAGTAGTAGCAGTAGTGGCGAAATTCAAATATAAGTCGCTCCTTAAGCTCCGGCCATTCGATATTCACATTTGCATGGACTGTGTGATGCATTTTGTTTCTGAGCGAAGCAGAGTGATCAACTGTCCTTGTATATTTTCGCAAGTGCCTTGTATCCCCCTCTTCATATAACTAAATAATGCATAACACTAACCACATAGTTAAAGTGCGCGAAGCGGAGGCGGCAGCCGTAGCGAAGCGCCCTTGCATTTTCGAATAATGTACGATACACTGTTTGTAGGTTTCGAAAATGTGGCATATTATATCTCCCGCGAGGTTTGTCAGCCTGTCACCTCTCGTCTAGCGGTATGACGTCACACCTCCAACGTCCGATCACGAGTTTCTTCATAATACGAGGACAGAAGAATTTGCTAGGTCGTGGTACAAAAGAAACTGCATCGGTGAGGGTGGGTTGGGTGGGACCGATTCATCCCAAGGTGCGATTTATATTTGAATTTTCCCGTAGTATTAGAACTAATAATATTACTGCCATAGTTTTACTGCCATTGATTATTATTATTATTATTATTATTATTATTATTATTTCACAGTAAAAGCATTGAACATAAAGATCGACCCTGATGCTTTCCGTTCTAGATATTTGTTAGTTTTTATGAAAATTTAATAAGTAAAATTTAATTATCTCTTTAATTTACTTTTCTCTGTGCTAGCCTTTAACACGTATATGGGAGAAAGTTTGTGCAATATATTTTTGCACCATTTATTTATATTTAAACTGTTTGACACAAACAGAGCTTGGTTCGTACTTCCTACGGTTCCAGGTTATTTAGTTTAATGTCATGTGATCTAATATTATAAAATATATAATTATATATAATATATAATTCAGCTAAAACACCTAATATAAAAAAAACAAATTTAGTCAAAGAACAAAAGTCAAACTCTAAAGTGTCGGCCGGTATTCATAGTCGCAATAAGTCGTACTTATATCCAAGTCGAACATTAATCTCGTCTTAAGTTGAGTTTCTGACACAAACAAGTCGGACTTATGACGTATTTACTTTATAAAGTCAGACTTGACAAAGTCGAGCTTATTGGTATTCATAGTCACTAAAGTACGACTTATTTGTCGAAATAAGTCGTACTTTATCAAGTCAAGGGTCCCCCTGACTTATTTCAGTTTAAGCCAGTACCATAGATAGTAATTTTGACAATCTGGGCGATGTATTAGAAGAAACTCGCACCCCAAATCGTTATTTGCGAAACATGATGAATCCATTCAAATTCTACAGTGACAATTAATTTAAAGAGAGATTACGTTTCAAGAAGGCACAATTTTGGAAATATCAATCGCCTATCTTTCATCGGTATTTCTCTCTGCTGGCACTTCATATCGACCCAAAGCTTCCTAAGCTGTTTTGAATCTCTCTAAAACATCATTAATATAGACATAAATACATAAGCGTACCGGTATTAATTCTGAACGATCTCCAAGCTAATACATACGTAGAATATTCTCAAGAAACTATTAATCAGTTTACTTACACGCTGCATAATATGACTGGATGAATAGAATTCTTTGTTTACAATGCACATCGCCGTCTATATTTGTATATCACGACAGCGAAATACGTACTCAGCTGGCTTTGCTTTACATACAGTCTGAAAAAATCTTAAACGCGATTGGTTAATTCAATTGTTACGGCAGTGAACGCGTGTTTCTTCATATTATTGAGTTCGACTTTAGTATGTAGAATAAGTAGAGCTTTATGAAGTCAGACTTAATAAAGTACGATTTAAAGAAGACTATGAATACGAAAAACATATAAGTCGACTTGTCAAATAAGCTCAGCTTTATAAAGTCGGTTCTTAAGTCGCCGACTATGGATACCGGCCTAAAGTGAAAAGCATAATATTTAGCTAATTGTTTAGAACAAATTCATAATTTGAATAAAAGTTAATTCCCAATTGGTCATATGGTCTATATAAAATATCTATAGCCCACGGGAAAACACCTTTTATAAAAAATAACCAAATACAAATTTGATCCAAGGACAGAAAGTCAAACTTCAAATTATCTAAGGTCAAAAAATTATAATTTAGCTAATTGTCTAGAACAAAATGCCTAATTAAAAAAGTTTATTCCCAGTTAGAAAGTAATATCAAATAAAATGCTCGTAAAATAATCCCATGGTTATGAACAATAGACATTATTAAAGTACATATCCTTGGTAATGAAATTTTCAGTATGGCATCTACACTTTTATTTCAAATAAAAGTAGGATAAAACAAATTTAAGAAATGACAATCAGGAGTAATATTTCAGACTGAAAAGCAAAGGTAAGTGATGCTCTAAGCTATCACTGGAAATAATCTAAGAGGAAAACGTATACGTATTTAAAGGTCGGGCACGCATGGGGAGGAAAGGCACATCTCAAAAATATTGACTGGGAGACCCGAAGGGAAAAGACCACGTGGAAGACCTAGGCGTAGGTGGGAGGACAATATTAAAATGGATTGAAGGAAAATATGATTTACGAGGGATGATTGGATGGAGTTAGCACATAATAGGGTTGAATGGCGGGCTCAGGCAAGCGCGGCAATGAACCCTGCGTATGTTTCCTTTTTTGCAGCTTATATGTGCGTCATAAAAGCTTCTAATTTCTAATACATGATATTACTGCAGTCACGGAATATAATCATGTTAGTTCGAAAACCACCTATTGCAATCGATACCATGTCTTGACTTTCGAAAAAATTCTTTCATATCTTTAAGTTTCATGCCTCCCCAAGTACGAAACCACCGCCTGTTCAAAAAAATAAATAAATTGTGATATATATATTTCTTTATATCTTTACACGCTAGCGGCCGTAATTTTGAAGATATTTGAACCAAATTTTATTATGTTATTTTTAGGCCCAATAGTTCGGACAAGTTCGTTAATGAGCAAAATTGGCCAAGGGGGTGGTCAGGGGAGGGGGTTGAAATTTTAAAACATTTATATCTCGGTCCCTATGAAGTATAGAGGGAAACTTTGTTTGAATAAATTAGAGTACTCTCTATGGAGTTCACAGTGACACCAACGATTCGGGGGTTTTGAGGGTACGAGTGGGGGTGGGGGGATGGAAATTCGAAATTTTTTAAACTACGTCTTGTGGGGTATCGTTGAAAAGCTCTTGATGAGTACTCTACAAATCAATAACTAGTTTCTTGATAGTTCTCATATAAGGCGAGATTTGAATGTTTGAAAAAGTTCTCTTTCCTCTTTTTTGCAGTTATTATTGCGGGTTTTTCATGCCATGGCTAAGAGTGCTACGCAGCGACAGTAAATTAAACCAAAAGCACTTCGAAATCTACCTCAGCCTGTAGGCTTGCCTAAAGGGATTTTTTCAATTTTACCTTTCTCTTTACCTCCATTTTGTTTCTTAATATTCACGTAGGATTTAATTCACAGCAGCTAAGTATGACGCGACTAGTTGCGCGTGAGTAAAGTAATCGATCATTTATCAATCGCCATCAGGTTAAAGTATTCACAACTTTTTAAGGTTGGTATCTTTGGAACTTGACCATCATCTCGAAAAGGTGTTTGTATTTAATTATTTTCTACGTATTTTCAAGTATTTAAGTAATTACGACTGCGTCTAGTTATTTTCTAGATTTTCATGAATTCTGAAAACATACTTTCCACCATCCAACAACATAGCCGAACTTACTACCACTGCCTCCTAGACTGTATCACTCGTGTTTACTCGTGTATACACTGCCTGTCTAATACGGCTAATTTTGCGTACTCGGCGACATTACAGATAGCAGCACCATTCACACCCAGATTGCTTCTTGTTTTTTGCTACGACATTGTTGATTATGTAGTGCTGTCACCGCCGTCTCATAATCACTGCCTTCTAAACTGTATTACTCCTCGAGACGGCGGTGCTCATAATATAGTCTATCAATGCGTCTAATTAATTTACATTTATTTTAATTATTGCTCCAAAATTCCATTTCAAGGTAAGTGTCATATACTGGAATAATATTACGTTCTAAACAAATAACACAAGTATCTGTGTCTGTTTAATGCTTATTTTGACGCAGCAAACGCATAGAAGCAATGTACGGTAATGTATAGGGCAATGCCTTCTAGACTCTGTTACTCGTGTATTCTCGAGACGGGGGTTGTATAGGTGGCGGTTATTGCTGCAATCTGGGTGTGAATTGTGTCGCCTCTACTGGAGAAATTATGCAATTGAGCAATACTCTAAACTCCATGTTAAAATAAAGCATAGGACAGGCAGTGTAATTCTCGAGACGGCGGTGCTTACTACATAACATTTATAATGGGGCCACAATGTTTCCATAGAAACGGAGCTGACAATAGACCTACTATATTGTCATGTTTCCGCGGCAACCCGTACGAAATTATAAAACTAATTCTGTACAGCATTTTGATTCTCACAGAGCCCTTGAATCAGGTATGTTTCATTTCTTTTCATTGCTTTTCTTGTGCAGATCAATATTTAATTTTATCTACATCAGACTTCACCCAGATTAGGTTTCAAGTAGGAGCTATAACTTCTATATTTCCGTAACTAAATTATATAGGCTTATTATGTATTTAACATTGGGTTTCAAATAGCCCTATATATATAGTGATTAAGATTTGGCTTTTCTTATCGTGCCAGTACGATATTAATTATTATTTGCAAATTAAGTAAAACAATAAAATTCTAGAATACTAATATAATGTAGGACTTTTAAACGTTTACGTCATTCTCTGTCTTTTAAATACAGCTGCATTTTATGGGAAACATTTGTTTTAATATTTTAAAATGTTATAAATTTTTAACCACGGCATGAGGGAATACTGCGAAAAATTATAATCAAACCTATAGATCAAACAGACGCGGAAACCTAGTGCCAATGAAAAGAAAAAGCTCAGTTAAATTAATTGAAATTAATTAAATCACAAATAGGTTGACATTTGAACATTGAACAAATTATCAACTTATGGCCATGTCCGAAATCTAAACAAATAAGTTTACAGTGTTTAAGTTCACGTTTTTAATGTATATAGTTCAATCCATAATAAGAAAAGGAAGTGTTTGTCTTTCTGTCTGTCTGTCTGTCTGTCTTTGCGCGATGCCTAGCGAAATCTACTGAACGCACAGATCTGAAATTTTAAACGTAGATGGACTGAAGGGTGGGCGAATGCACCTCGATGCCGGATTTTTTATTTTCGCTTTCGTTCGCGAGTTATAAATAAAGTAAAGTAAAATAAAAAAATAAAAAAAAATAAAAAAATAAAAAAAACTAGCAGAAAATGTGATTTTTTCGCTATCCAAGCATCAGTTTTCTGTAAAACATTTCATTTGTCAAATCAATTGCAGGTAGCTATGGCTTTGCCTACTTTTGTCATACGTTGGAAATAAAAGCATTGCGATCGCTCGAATTTTGCAAGTCCACGTTGTTCGATTCATTTGTTTATAATGTCAAGGCATGCAGACATCTGAAATTTTCAACCTAGACGGAAGAGGGATAATGAATATAGGCCTAAATGGGAAAACATTGTCAATTTGGACCGAGGTCACTATGCAGGGGTTTTCTGGGCCAGGGAACTGGAATCTGGAGTCGTTTTTCCCATGCTGCGCTTTCTAGTCGTGAATTTAATTTCAAAGCCAGATTCTTAGCTGTTTCATTAATTATTAAGCGTTTAGTTTAGGCCTATGAAAGTTTCGGGAGCAAAGTGTTAATAAATGTTTTAATTATTTTGCTCTTAATTTTTAATCTTCCAATTAATTATCGTGGGTGAAGCCGCGGGGATATGATAGTTATTTTATAAACATATTTTTACTACTTATTGCCATGATTACTTTCTTACTTACATGATACAGTATAATAAAATTAAAACAAATACTTTTCTCCACATAGTGTCAGCACAGCCTTAATGTTAGTTATCAATAGGCCTACGTTATCTGTTGGTTTAGAATCCACATTTTACGCCATCTATCATTTTATTTAGAAGTGACTAAACTGTTTTTAAATTAATGGGGCTTAAAATATTATAACCAGAATTCAGCAGATCGACAAGCATCGTTCAAAGAGGGAGATAGAATTACTACTTGTAGGTCATCAAATATTTTACAATTTTCTCTTCTTTATATCCTTCTATTGGAGAATTTTTCTGGTTAACCTATTTCGCTTACGGATCAAAAGCAAAATTATTCGTTACACATATCTGTGAAGAGAGGGATGAAATCGGGAATGGATTGCAATATTCAATGTGGCTCACTGACCGTTAACTGACAGTTTTTTTTAAATCTAACTCCTCAGTATTCCAATTTTACACATAGTGTTTGACACATCAAAGTGGAATTCATAGCTTGCGTCCATGAAATATCTAGAGATTCAAATTTAAATGTAACAGCTTGGTAAATATGGGCATCAATTATTAATCAGTAGGGCATTCGCTTATATAATTTGACTGTAACTTTACTGGAATGAAATGCCTGTCAAAATCTAGAGTTTCAATTGTAACACAGTCGATGACGTGAGCATGCAAACATTGCTATTCACGGGGCGCAGTCATCCACAGGGAAATAGTTATGTATGGACACATCTCCTTGTACACCGTCACGGCAGATAAATAATGTATGAACCTCCCGATTACATTGATACGGTATACGCATTCATTGGCATCAGAAATTTATTTAGAGCCATACAGGTGCTTAGGACGAGATATTCTGCAGTGAATATGTAGAGCTCAGAAGTTTATGACCTAAAAATGCCTGAAAAAGACCTATAAAATGACCTTAAATGTAAGAAAATATGACAGGATAATTGAAAAAAAGATACTTAATATTGCTAAATATGTATTTAAAAAAGGGAATATACAGTAGTATAATAATAAATAATAACGAGCAAAGGACAATATTCAAGAGAATATTAAAGGAGAAAAATTCCTCCGGCACTGTGACTTGAACCCAGGACCTTTGGCTGTTCGCGCCAATGCTCCACCAACTGAGCTAAGGGCAATCATCCATAGGAGAGAGGTTCCATCTGGCGCTGAGAATTGAACTACGAGCTTAGCTCAGTTGGTACAGCATTGACGCGAATAGCCAAAGGTCCTGGGATCAAGTCCCAGTGTCGGAGGAATTTTTCTCCTATAATATTCTCATGTAATATCCAACAGAGACAATAATCTGTAGTTCATGAATATTTAGACAATATTCAAGTTTTCTATATTACTACTTTAATTATGTTTTCTATTATTAATGTAATGTTTACTATATCTATTAATGAATGCTTCAAGCTCAGGAATTATGAAATAGTTTTGTCTCTGTTGTAGGAAAAGACAAAATAGGGAAAATGCAGCGAAAGAAGAGTTCCTAAACAATGGTCAGTAGATAATAAAAAGTCGAACAATGCAAAAAATGCGAAATAAAAGTAAGCTATTTTTGTTCGTTTTGAGGCGAGACAAATTTATATCACATCCTGCATTGTCTATGATGTCTCAGAAAAAAGACGACGACAGTTCAATATGATGCCACATTTCAACTTATCCATAATTATTTTTTTTGTAAAATGGAACCTTTAGGATCTGTTTCACGGTTTCATTTATATTTTAAATAGATTATTGCCGCAGGGAAGCATCATTAAAATGAACTGAATGAATAAGCTATACGCATAAAAGGATATACACCAGAGCCCGAATTTTGATAACCTAAAAATATTTTTAAAATGAGCTACAAAATGACTGCAAAAATAAATTTAAAAAAAAACCCAAAACTAAAACAAATACACAAACAATTTCTATGAAAATGCTAGTCTATTTATCAGATTTGTGTCTATTTAGTTTCATGTTGTTGTTCAAATATAGCCTAGGCTTGTAATTGCTAAATTGGTACATATGGTTAAATGCAAACAGCCAACACCGTCGTTTTGTATCCAAATTATAACTATAAACAATATTTATTTATTTATGCTTATTTAGAGATCCGATAATATTCAATGCAAGTAAAAGCATAAAAACTCTATATAATGCAAGAAACAATACAAAAAGAGAAAATAATTACTTCATATTAAAAAAAAAAATTGCCTAATAATACGAAATGTGGAAAAAAGACCATAAAATGGCCGAAAAATTACAAAATAATGACATTAAATTCTAAAAAAAGTACGGTACCTTAAAATGAAAAATGGGGGAACTGACCAAAAGAGACCCTAAAAATTAACATTTTTATAACCTAGGAGTATTATTAGAATATCTGCACTAGTGGGCAACGTCCATGATGTACCAGTTAAATGATGACATGTCATCAAAATCCGGGCCCTGATAATAATATACTAGCAGGTGCCCGCGAGCATTTACTCTATTTAAATAATTTAACATTAGAATAATGAAGACATTTTGGCCTACTTATTAACACTGACATCGTTTTTACAATAATTGAATTAATTACATAATTTTAATCTAATTATATTGCCTTACGTAATAAATATAAATAAGTAAACGAATGAAACTAACTTTTTGCTGCCCTTTGGGCATATAGAATCGAAATGAAACGATTGTAACAAACCACAGATTCATGAACTTTAACCAAATCATGCATAAACAATTAAAACGATAATTAAAAATCTAAAAACGTCTTCGATGTGCATTTCACGAATGAAGTGCGGCGCTCGGGGAAAAAACTTTAGATTCAAGTTTCCTAGCCCCTCCTCCCAAAAACCCAGTACAGTGAGTTTCCATCCAAATCATTCAATGTTTTCCCACTTAGGCTCGCTTTCATAATCCCTTCTTGTCAAACTATGTAAAAAAATCACATCTCTGCGAGTTTTAAACAAATGAACGGTAACCGAGCAAAGCCATCTCCAATTAATTTCACAATTGAATATTGTTTTGTTAATAGGTGGCGTTGGATGAGCACGGAAACAAAAGGTCAAAATATTATTATTATTATATGAGGAAAAATTGTGGAACACAACAAAAAAATCACTGTTTTAGGGGGGATATACAGGTCTGAAAGTAAAAAAGAAACTACACCTCTCATTTCATTAAAAAAATGAATACTGTGCCTTATAATTATGTTTTACTGGAATCAAAATAGCCGATATCTACGACCATAAAATTTACTTTTTAAATTAATTTTTTACACATTGAATGTGTAAGCACGTGCCCACGCCTCCACGCAATACGTTTTACGCTTGTTTCCCTTAACTTTCATGAGTAATAACAATGAGCAATAAAATATATTACGCTAATGGTATGTCAATGAAATGAGCAATAGGGTTTCATATTTTTTGGGCATGTTATGTATGGAAAAAAAAACTAAATTAAAAACAATAAACTTGCACTATTTTGTTAAGAAATTATACGTGCTAGAATTTTGCCTTAACTGAATGTTATAATATTATAAATCTAAAAATTTCTTTCAGTAACATGATTCCAAAATAACTGTAAAGTTCTTGACCACCAATCGATACATTCACTGTGTTATTATAAAGGGAAGCACTGTAATATTTAATATTGATTAGGATGTACAAATAATTTCAGATTTCTAATATACCTCTACCACATTTTGAAATCTCATTATGCAGTAATATGAAACACTTGAATATAATTAATACACAATAAAAGTGGACAAAATATAATTCAACATGTCAGATACATTTAAAGTAGGCTGGGTTACTATCTGCTAGGTGAATTTCTACATCGCATTATTTTGCATAGAAAAATAAAACGGTGCACAGAACTTAAAAAAAAAAAGAAAAAAAAGGGAAGTTTAAAATAATTTTCAAAATACCTGTATCTGATTAACTAGGCATGATATTATAAGTTATTTATTACTGTAACTTGTGGCACTGACATTTTCAAGTTATTACTAGAAGGGTTGGAAGAACTGTCATTGCCATTAAAAACTCATTTAACATCACAACCGCACCATTATTGTCTATTTTGCTTTATGATGTGTATATAATAATATAAATTTGTCACAGTTTGAATATATATTTCTCACACGCCGGCAACCCATAGTTGATTTTCTCGCCAGCAAACTTGCAAAACGATCCTTATTCCAACTTAGAGCGACAAGCTTCTTCAAAATGTCGTAGGCTTAGTTACATTATGATAATACATTATGCTTGCTGACAAAATTTCTTGTTTAATATAGCCTCAGAGCTTGACACTACTTTCAGTAGTATCACTCTTTATACTGTGTAAACTAATTTGTTATAGCCTACATATCCAGGGAAACAGGTTTTATTGTTTTCTCATTTTCGCGTTTTATAATTGACACAACTTCGAGATTTTACGACTGTAAGTTTCAGATAAACAATTTTTCTTATTTTGTATGCTTTATTTTCTAATGGGGCCACTGATTCAAGGGTACCGGAATTTATCCCTTTAATTGGCAGACTAAATTAAAATTTATGCCTGATGGGTTGACAATGTTGCTCTCAAGCAACATGATATGTACACGCTTGATTACCCAACAATCATAACTTCCATTCGACAATGTTGCATTACAGGTCACAGATACAATATCCGAGGTAAATCTGCGGACTATTTAGTTCATATTCTTATAGACAGATGGCCGTAGCGAATGTTGCAAAAGAGGCTTGCCCATCTCCGGAAGATGTTGCCTGAGAGCAACACTGCCAAGTTGATTAATTTGTCTCATTCCCAAATTCTGTATGAATTCGTGTAGATACGACGAAAGTCCTGAAGTAATACAATTTTTTTTTAATTTGTTCTGAAGAACAATAGAATATCATATTTACATAAATGTTTCGAATAAATATTTAAATGTATATCATTATTACTACTTTGATTTAAGAATATTACATATTAATTTATTTACACTTGTTTTTTCTGTCTACTCTTTGATACCTCTCCATGTAGAAAATATTAATCATCCTTATATGCTGATTTCATGTCTGTGTTATTACGACGAAGTATACTATCTCATGTATTTTCATAACCTAACAATCGTAATATTCAGCAAATTTTATGAGAGCAATTTTGAGCGTTTTAAGAGGTCATACCAACTTGTACTTCAATACATACAAAAATGAGAATTCCATCATCAGAGGTACTATTTGATTAATCCCGTGTCATTTTCTACATTATCGCCTTTACTGTCGCTCTAAGTTGCAATATGGATTACGTTATCAGATGAAGACTATAAAATCGTTCCACACAGATTTTTCATCACTGTTCTTAACTAAAACACTCAGTAATGTTCTTGAATTGGCGTACACCTTACAAGCCGCGACTCTCTACAACACATTTTAAGTCACCTTCACCAAATAGTATGATAAACATTAATATCTTCCTTGCAAATAATAGCTGCACCACATTGAAATTAACATATCGGAGTATATTCTAGAACAACTAATATATATATTTAAAATAACAATAGAATACTGTGTTTGGCTTATATAAATTAAATAATTCATTGTTAGTAATGGATATGCATAAAAACAATGTGTATTGTGAAGTTAGTAAAATAAATATTTGATTACATATGTATAATACTGAGTAATAACATTACCTTAAAATTATACAGGAATAATGTGTGTTAAAATTCTCTTTATATTTTACATTTTTCCATCCAACTATTCTACATAAAGTAATGTTTTTGAAATTTGAGAAATAAATCTATTTTTATTTGACACTTCAGATAACCTGACTCTGCGTCAGATCTTCAGGTAGGTGGCTGATAAGAGTGAAAGATATTGCCTTGCATTTAAGGAATTTTACACTTAAGTTATCATAGATCATTTAAAGTTTTAAATGATACTTTCAAGTAGAAATTAAAGATACTTTTAGAATATTTTACCTGGAAGCTCCTGGTAACTTAGCATTACATCAACAATATTCTAGGTTCGATAGGAAGAAAAAAAAAATCGAAGCTTTAATGTCAAAACTTTCCTTGTAATTTTGGTGACATATTTTCTTAGCTATAACATAACTACGTACACACAAAAATACCTTCCTATTTCCATCAGAAGTCTTTAAATTCGCATTCGAAATTTCAAGAATGTTCTATAGGGAGGGTATACAGGTAACTAGTGGCTGGATATGTCAACCCTTGCAGCATGTCATAAACGGACATACATCTCACACCACTGAATACTGAAATAATGTGCCCAACTGCATGGCATCTGTTTTGTGAGTTAGGGTTCCCACTGAAATTTGAGACATGATTTTTTTATGCTTCGACCATATTACAGCATGTGTGACTTCAAGCTTTCCCGATGTCGAGAATTGATAACAGTTTCTCGAGGTTCAAACGGATGAATAGGAGGTCTGATTCCGAGCTTTCGGTAGCTTGTTCCACTGCTCTCTTCTAGCAGAATAGAGCTCGCTTCGGCAGATTGTTCCACTGCTACCTTCTGGGAGAAGCGAGCTCTGTTCTTCTAGAAGATGGCAGCGGAGGAAGCTGCCGAAAGCTCGGAATAAATACTTCTACTCATCTGTTTGGGAGCCTGAATTACAGCAGAACGGTTCTAATTAAAAAAAATTAAGGGTACGTTTGTCATAGAGATTTTCTAACTTACCTCGTATGGTTAAGTCGTCTTGATGGGAAAAAATCTATATCAGGGGTCGACAACCATTTTATTAGTAGCATGTTGAAATAATGTTGCAAAGTCACTCTGCGTACAAATCCCAGCATCTTTGTATTTTTGCATGCAACAACCACTGAAACAAATCAATTTGATCTTGTAGTAGAAAGTTTCTGATACATTCAAATACTGCAATATTATTTAATTACTCTGTTTAATATACGAGTATTAGGAATGAAATATGGGTTTGATGAAGTTATGAAATGTTATAAAATTGCCATATGCTATGTATATTTTGTTAAGACAGAAAATCCAATAATCTGAAGAAAAAGAAATAAATAAAACCTAAATCATGTTATCACAACTGTAATATTACTAGTCAAAGAATAATTATTATGTTATTATTAATCTAAGTCAATCAACAGATACTCTTCTCCATGCTACTCATTGGTTAACTGTCCAAAAATCAATACCTGAATTTGGTGATCTTTTGCTCACACAAACTTCCTGAATGCACAGGTATTAGGGGACTTCTCAATGGTTATAAATCGGTTTTCACGTAGAAGTATTTCTGAAGACATAATCCAAGAGATGAAACCAGAACTTTGCAAAACTAGGTGTTGCCTGCGTGGATTTCATAAATGATAGAACTTCTCCAATCCTTAGTTTTTATCCTTCTAATTTTGTAAAATTACTAATGTAAATGAGAAAGTGTAATAATAGGGACTATAATGTTTCTCCACATAAAATTTCAACCACCCCTTATAACCCCTTTTCGTTTATAAACAACTTAGAGGTTACAATTTGAGAACTGATTAAATACGTGTTTCATGATTTGTGTTGGAGCGTATTTGTACCAAGTTTCACGAAAATCCGACCACAAAAGTATTTGTTTTCAATATAAACTTTTATGGCGGACGGCTCATTGCCAGAGGGAAGTGTTAATATTTGTGTGTATTGACCAGCAAAGATCGTATTCTATCTATGCCAAACATGACCAATATACTTACTGCGTCTGCTATAAACGCAGTTATGGCTGTTAGTCATTTTGGCGATAGAATATGATCCATGTTGGTCAATATACACAAAAATTAATACTTTCCTAGATGGGCCTTAGTCACCTCTGGCACTGAGCCATCCTGTCCACCTTTTCACCTCTCGTTGATTTACAAAATATAAGAAATACGTTTTTGATTATCTATGTTTTGGAGTATTTTTTATCAAGCTTTAACTCGTTTCCCAATATAAACTTTTAACCAACATCCCTTAGGGATCTAATTTTGAAAAATTCATTCTTAGCGAGTCTCTAAGTTATGAAATAAAACTACAGACTAAATTGTACATTTATAGCTCCAGCGGATTCGGTTTGGTGATTATGAATTTGTCTCTTTTTCAGGACATGTTACTATCATAGATTCTTTATGAGCTCATAGGCAAAAGGTTACAATGAATTTGAATTCTCTTAGATGCTAGCAGAAGAGTAACAATGAGAATATGATTGCTAAGCAACCGGATCACATTTCCAACCACGATTCATATTGTAAAGATATCACTTCAAATCAATGGAGAACATAACTGATATTAGTCCTTTTACAAATATCAAGGAATATAAAACATGATACCGATAATGAATGAAAAGTAAAAGGGGTTACAACAAAAATTAAGTGTAAATTAAAGAGATGTGCCAGCATTAAGTGAAGCTCCTCGAGCAATTGAAGTGGTTAATAATTTTTATGAAGTTACATATACCTTAGGAATTGTGAAAATAATGTGTGATCAAGAAGGAATTGAATGATACTTAAGACTGAGAACTTTATTAAAAGGAAGCAGAAAGAAGTACGTATTTCTTTGGTTCCTGTTTGTAACTGTGAACATTGAACATTATTTTATTGTGTTTTGACCTTTTATTGAAGGACAGAATTTTTTTCAGTTCAGTAATTTTATTTCTAAAAATAGTTGTAGTACTGTAATATAAATTGTAAATTACATTACAGTAGTCTGTAAAATACTTGATTCAGGGACCTCCCAAATGCTAGTCCAATACGCTACCATTTCGACCACCTTGCTCGGTCCTTATGTTATTATTATTATTATTATTATTATTATTATTATTACTACTATTAATACTACTACTACTACTACTACTACTCTGCAACAGCTAATAAATCAACGTGTCTTCTTTCAAACAGTGCCAATCATGAGTAAAATAGTTTTATTACAAATAAAGCGAAGATTTAATTTTTAACCTGTATGGTTTGTAGTGTCAAGCTGCATGAAGTTGGGCAAGCGCCTGAGTTCGGGAACTAGGCTACACGCAATACGCAGGAACCAGAGAAGTTGCCTTCGCGATACGCCGGGCGCATCCATATGCTTAGCTTTGACTGCGGGCAGGTGTATCTTCGTTATCATTTCTCATCCGCCCTGCCCGCGTTTCTAATTTATTTTTCTCCCCTTCTATTCTTTCACTTGCTTTTTTGTACCTGGCTTCTTTTTCTCTGTCGTAACCCTATTTCTATACTATTCTTCATTTCTTTCAGAGTTCTGTGCACGATCGGCACAATGTCACTATGAAACAGATCGCTTTTCAATTGTCAGCCTCCCAGTTAATTCTTCACCTCCAACTGACTCGTATATTTTCCATATGCTAAGTCTTATCTGCCGCTGTCTGTTTCTATCTCTGTCCTTCTTCATGTCAATCTGATTCCATTATATGCCGCAAAGTTTATGTAGTCATTTTTAAATGATCTCTAGATTTACACAATATAATCTGACCGTAAGTGCATAAAAATGCGATATTTGTTTAAAAAGTACTATTTAAAGTCTAAATCTATATTAATAAAAATGAATTTCCAAAATGTATGACGGAGCATCACTTGAGAACGGCTCGACCGATTTGGCTAATTCTTTTTTTGTCGTGTTCGTAATAATTGTTAGGACAAGGTTTGTATGAAAGAAATTTTTTGGAAAACCCACGGGAAAAGTCGGAAATGTGAAATGAGGCAGAGTTAGAAAGTTCTGCTGTCAAATGTTTACATAACGAAAGTATTGTTTACGGTGTTCACATAGGGCTTTGAAACTATTTTATAATACGGGGCTTTAACAAAGTCTGATACTATCGACGTAATTAATACATTTGTGAAAATAATTCTTGAAGAATAAAATCAAAGAAAATAAAGCAGTCACATAACTATCTCTACCTTCGACATGGAAAATATTTTGTCACTTCACATTTTAATGTAGAATAAGCTGTCGTATTGCAGGGACAACTTAAGTGTGTGCCAGTGAGTAGCCATTGCTATATCGGAAGTCTGTAACAAATCCAATCCACTGATACGTCACTCATAGCTGTAGGCTTTGTATTAGTTGAGAAATAGGCCTAGGGATGTTTATCAGAGGCCCTAAGCATCTAAAAGAAGACAAAATGGGATGGAACATTTCCAGTCCTACGCGCGCAGGTTTTTTGGAAGGAAAGTATGAAAGTGATATTGAATTTCTTTTTTATTTCAGCCCCGAAACGGTTGTATGGTAATATGAGAGTAGAAATACAATTTTCTGTCAAGACAATACAATCTTATGTAACCGGAACTTCTTTTTCTTCTTATTTGCACTCCTTCCAGGCATGGTGTGTAGAAGCAATGGAATGCAACATTCGACATCCTCTGAGAGCCATAAAAAGCTATATCTAGCGTTTTCTGAGGGAATAGTCTGAGTGTCATATGTCGTTCTTCCTCATTTCGAATTCTACATACATATTATATAAGGACCTAGAGTTTCAACATCGAGAGTCCTCCATAAGTTATTTTCATATTAAAAAATACAAAACCCGGGCGACGCCGTGCCTTTTAAGCTAGTTATGAAATAAAACCACCAACAAAATTGTATATTTAATGCTCCAGCGGATTCGGTTTCATGATTATGAATTAGTTACTTATTCAGGACATGTTACTATTATTTATATTCTTTATGAGCTCATTGGCATAAGGTTACAATAAATTTCAATTGCTAGGACAAGAGTAACAATGAAAATATGATTGCTAAGCAACAGGATCACTTTTCCAAACACGATTCATAATGTTAATTTATTTCGTCTTTAATTTTCTGTTAGGTTTCATTTCTTTCATAGCAATACGAAATCGAGAAATGTAGAGCCCAACATTCATTTTTAATGGGAAAAATATAATCTAACTTCAGTAGAAATTATTGGTCTTATACCGGGTGTTAGAGGTACATTTCCTCGCCCTTCCTGGACTTTTGCATATGTTTTTGGCCTCAAACGATTTATATACAATATCTCTATTACTGCCATTAGAGAATCAATTGCTGTATTGAAAATTCATCTATATGCATCCTATGATTTTTGACTGTCTATTTTTTTGCTTCGTTTGTTATATAACTTTTAAATATTTATGTTCATCTGTTATGTTCATGTATTTCTTTGTGAGTATTTTATTTCTTTGTTTATAATCTATTTTTAGGAATGCTTCGTCTAATGCTTTTTGCTGGAGGATGCTGAAAGATTTTCTTTCTAAACAAATGACAATATTTTCCAGGTTCTTCGGCTGTAACTATAAGTAAGTTCTACGTTGTAGAGACGATAAGCAGCAATAATGGAGACACTTGTGAATGAATGTGATCCTCGGCACTGCAAATCGTACCTCTTCGCGCAGAAGATTGGATCAACTCGACGAGAGAATATCTAAATCTGAGTAACATATTTTATTTTCCATAGGTTAAGAATTGTCTGTCTGCTTCTTTGTCTGTCCCTCTCTCTGCCAGTCTGATCCATTTCTACAGGCTGTGGACTTGTTAAGGCCATGGTCTTTGGAAATTCTATCTTCAATTTGGTCTCCTGAGCAGAGTGCTGTTCGTACAGTCCAAAAACTTAGCAATGACGCCAAAGAAGCTCGGCAAACAGGCTCCAACTGGATACCAGAGCGCTCCGACTGGGGAACGTGGCGATGAAACAGGTGGAATTGTTCATAGGTCGGGCAGGGTATAACCGCTCCGGCTAGGCCAAGTTGGCCCGCCTCCAAAAATCCAGTCCCTTTATTGCGACGGCAAAAGTGACGGACTGCGTGAGGGCTCACGCAACCACCCACCGACTGCCCTAGCATGGCGATGAAACAGGTGGAACTGTTCATGGGTCGGGCTGGGTAAAACCGCTCCGGCTAGGCCAAGTTGGCCCGCCTCCAAAAATCCAGTACCTTCCTTGCAACGGCAAAAGTGATGGACCACTCACCGACTGCCTAAGCAGTCACTTCCTCTTTATCTCTCGGACTGGCACCGGAAGGGAGACATTGTCTAGAGGCAGCCATTTTCTTCATTGCTACTAGCAAGTGATTACTCTGTTCTTGAAAATAATAAATGTGTTTCATTTTTAACAGGCACTTCCAAATGACTGTCCAGCCCAGGGATTACCATGATATACAGGTATACCAATGGTGAACAGTGACATAACTAACGATATGATACATGGATGAAGGCGTAAGTTATACATCAAGTAGTTTTAGAGACTGCAATACAGGTGAAGCCGTGAATGAATGTGATCCTTTGCACTGCAAACCGCACCTCTTCATACAAAAGTTTGGACCTGCTCGACGAGAGAATGTACAATTTGAGTGAGTCATTTACTTTCCATAGGTTAAGTCTTATCTGCCTGTACCTGTTTGTACCTATCCCTGTCATGCTGTTTCCATAATATTCTGCGAAGTTTATAGAGTGGTTTTTAAAGGGTCTTTAGATTTACACATTATAATCCGGTCGTTAGCGCATAAAAGGGTAAATAGGCCTAGGGTATGTAGTAATTTTTAAAAATTTACAAATATTTAAACACAACACTGCAAGGGAAGGTAATTTGACGATTGTGCTAGGTTATTTGATGACAATAGGTAGGTAATTTGTTGAGTCAGTTTTCGCAATTATGACGTCATATAAGGGAAAATTTTAAATTGCAATTAGATTTTATTATTTTACGTTAATTGCTACAGAATTATATGCATGTATAAAATAACTAATTATCACCAAATTATCTATATCACCAAATTACCTTACTTCACCCTATTTAATGCTCCAGCGGATTCGGTTTCATGATTATGAATTAGTTACTATTCAGGACATGTTACTATTATTTATATTCTTTATGAGCTCATTGGCATAAGGTTACAATAAATTTCAATTGCTAGGACAAGAGTAACAATGAAAATATGATTGCTAAGCAACAGGATCACTTTTCCAACCACGATTCATAATGTTAATTTATTTCGTCTTTAATTCTCTGTTAGGTTTCATTTCTTTCATAGCAATACGAAATCGAGAAATGTAGAGCCCAACATTCCTTTTTAATGGGAAAAATATAATCTAACTTCAGTAGAAATTATTGGTCTAATACCGGGTGTAAGAGGTACATTTCCTCGCCCTTCCTGTACTTTTGCATATGTTTTTGGCCCCAAACTATTTATATACAATATCTCTATTACTGCCATTAGAGAATCAATTGCTGTATTGAAAATTCATCTATATGCATCCTATGATTTTTGACTCTATTTTTTGCTTCGTTTGTTATATAACTTTTAAATATTTATGTTCATCTGTTATGTTCATGTATTTCTTTGTGAGTATTTTATTTCTTTGATTATAATCTATTTTTAGGAATGCTTCGTCTAATGCTTTTTGCTGGAGGATGCTGAAAGATTTTCTTTCTAAACAAATGACAATATTTTCCAGGTTCTTCGGCTGTAACTATAAGTAAGTTCTACGTTGTAGAGACGATAAGCAGCAATAATGGAGACACTTGTGAATGAATGTGATCCTCGGCACTGCAAATCGTACCTCTTCGCGCAGAAGATTGGATCAACTCGACGAGAGAATATCTAAATCTGAGTAACATATTTTATTTTCCATAGGTTAAGAATTGTCTGTCTGCTTCTTTGTCTGTCCCTCTCTCTGCCAGTCTGATCCATTTCTACAGGCTGTGGACTTGTTAAGGCCATGGTCTTTGGAAATTCTATCTTCAATTTGGTCTCCTGAGCAGAGTGCTGTTCGTACAGTCCAAAAACTTAGCAATGACGCCAAAGAAGCTCGGCAAACAGGCTCCAACTGGATACCAGAGCGCTCCGACTGGGGAACGTGGCGATGAAACAGGTGGAATTGTTCATAGGTCGGGCAGGGTATAACCGCTCCGGCTAGGCCAAGTTGGCCCGCCTCCAAAAATCCAGTCCCTTTATTGCGACGGCAAAAGTGACGGACTGCGTGAGGGCTCACGCAACCACCCACCGACTGCCCTAGCATGGCGATGAAACAGGTGGAACTGTTCATGGGTCGGGCTGGGTAAAACCGCTCCGGCTAGGCCAAGTTGGCCCGCCTCCAAAAATCCAGTACCTTCCTTGCAACGGCAAAAGTGATGGACCACTCACCGACTGCCTAAGCAGTCACTTCCTCTTTATCTCTCGGACTGGCACCGGAAGGGAGACATTGTCTAGAGGCAGCCATTTTCTTCATTGCTACTAGCAAGTGATTACTCTGTTCTTGAAAATAATAAGTGTGTTTCATTTTTAACAGGCACTTCCAAATGACTGTCCAGCCCAGGGATTACCATGATATACAGGTATACCAATGGTGAACAGCGACATAACTAACGATATGACACATGGATGAAGGCGTAAGTTATACATCAAGTAGTTTTAGAGACTGCAATACAGGTGGAGCCGTGAATGAATGTGATCCTTAGCACTGCAAACCGCACCTCTTCATACAAAAGTTTGGACCTGCTCGACGAGAGAATGTACAATTTGTGTGAGTCATTTACTTTCCATAGGTGAAGTCTTATCTGCCTGTACCTGTTTGTACCTATCCCTGTCATGCTGTTTCCATAATATTCTGCGAAGTTTATAGAGTGATTTTTAAAGGGTCTTTAGATTTACACATTATAATCGTTAGCGCATAAAAGGGTAAATATGTAGTAATTTTTAATAATTTACAAATATTTAAAGACAACACTGCAAGGGAAGGTAATTTGACGATTGTGCTAGGTTATTTGATGACAATAGGTAGGTAATTTGGTGAGTCAGTTTTCGCAATTATGACGTCATATAAGGGAAAATTTTAAATTGCAATTAGATTTTATTATTTTACGTTAATTGCTGCAGAATTATATGCATGTATAAAATAACTAATTATCACCAAATTACCTATATCACCAAATTACCTTACTTCACCCTATTTAATGCTCCAGCGGATTCGGTTTCATGATTATGAATTAGTTACTTATTCAGGACATGTTACTATTATTTATATTCTTTATGAGCTCATTGGCATAAGGTTACAATAAATTTCAATTGCTAGGACAAGAGTAACAATGAAAATATGATTGCTAAGCAACAGGATCACTTTTCCAACCACGATTCATAATGTTAATTTATTTCGTCTTTAATTCTCTGTTAGGTTTCATTTCTTTCATAGCAATACGAAATCGAGAAATGTAGAGCCCAACATTCCTTTTTAATGGGAAAAATATAATCTAACTTCAGTAGAAATTATTGGTCTTCTACCGGGTGTAAGAGGTACATTTCCTCGCCCTTCCTGGACTTTTGCATATGTTTTTGGCCCCAAACGATTTATATACAATATCTCTATTACTGCCATTAGAGAATCAATTGCTGTATTGAAAATTCATCTATATGCATCCTATGATTTTTGACTCTATTTTTTGCTTCGTTTGTTATATAACTTTTAAATATTTATGTTCATCTGTTATGTTCATGTATTTCTTTGTGAGTATTTTATTTCTTTGTTTATAATCTATTTTTAGGAATGCTTCGTCTAATGCTTTTTGCTGGAGGATGCTGAAAGATTTTCTTTCTAAACAAATGACAATATTTTCCAGGTTCTTCGGCTGTAACTATAAGTAAGTTCTACGTTGTAGAGACGATAAGCAGCAATAATGGAGAAACATGTGAATGAATGTGATCCTCGGCACTGCAAATCGTACCTCTTCGCGCAGAAGATTGGATCAACTCGACGAGAGAATATCTAAATCTGAGTAACATATTTTATTTTCCATAGGTTAAGAATTGTCTGTCTGCTTCTTTGCCTGTCCCTCTCTCTGCCAGTCTGATCCATTTCTACAGGCTGTGGACTTGCTAAGGCCATGGTCTTTGGAAATTCTATCTTCAATTTGGTCTCCTGAGCAGAGTGCTGTTCGTACAGTCCAAAAACTTAGCAATGACGCCAAAGAAGCTCGGCAAACAGGCTCCAACTGGATACCAGAGCGCTCCGACTGGGGAACGTGGCGATGAAACAGGTGGAATTGTTCATAGGTCGGGCAGGGTATAACCGCTCCGGCTAGGCCAAGTTGGCCCGCCTCCAAAAATCCAGTCCCTTTATTGCGACGGCAAAAGTGACGGACTGCGTGAGGGCTCACGCAACCACCCACCGACTGCCCTAGCATGGCGATGAAACAGGTGGAACTGTTCATGGGTCGGGCTGGGTAAAACCGCTCCGGCTAGGCCAAGTTGGCCCGCCTCCAAAAATCCAGTACCTTCCTTGCAACGGCAAAAGTGATGGACTGCGTGATGGGTAACGCAACCACTCACCGACTGCCTAAGCAGTCACTTCCTCTTTATCTCTCGGACTGGCACCGGAAGGGAGACATTGTCTAGAGGCAGCCATTTTCTTCATGTGGATCCGTTTCGAGAGTTCTGATATGACATCCCACAGGCTCATAACGCGTTTTTATTTTATCATTTTGAGTTCTCTCTATTTTTGTCTATCAAGAAATTTTGCCTCTCTGCGGCTGTTATTGCAGACACATGCATAACAGGCAAAAGAAGATAATATTCGTTATACGTTTTTTTATTTCAATCACCTCTCATTCTCATTGTATTCCACTTCTGCCACTTTATTGCTACTAGCAAGTGATTGCTCTGTTCTTGAAAATAATAAGTGTGTTTCATTTTTAACAGGCACTTCCAAATGACTGTCCAGCCCAGAGATTACCATGATATACAGGTATACCAATGGTGAACAGCGACTTAACTAACGGTATGATACATGGATGAAGGCGTAAGTTATACATCAAGTAGTTTTAGAGACTGCAATACAGGTGAAGCCGTGAATGAATGTGATCCTTTGCACTGCAAACCGCACCTCTTCATACAAAAGTTTGGACCTGCTCGACGAGAGAAGGTACAATTTGTGTGAGTCATTTACTTTCCATAGGTTAAGTCTTATCTGCCTGCACCTGTTTGTACCTATCCCTGTCATGCTGTTTCCATAATATTCTGCGAAGTTTATAGAGTGATTTTTAAAAGGTCTGTAGATTTACACATTATAATCTGGTCGTTAGCGCATAAAAGGGTAAATATGTAATAATTTAAAAAAATGTATATTTAAAAGTCACCGAAATATAAGAGAAAGTTCTATTCTTGAACCTGACTGAAGAACCCGAAGATTTCATTTCCTTGAATTCATTATTTTTTTTAATATATATTTTTTAATTTGGGGCAATTGAGTATTTATTATTTAAGATACTATGAACTCATTTCCTAAGATACAAGGATATTCCAGAAAAAATATAGCAAAAATAATTTTAGATGTCACCGAATCAATCTTGAAAATAAAAAGAGATGTGAATAAGGGTATGATGTTACCATTTCGGAAGAAAATTCTTTCATTCTAAACACTGCTCAGTCCTCATAATATGAAGTGCTAGGTTCGGAAACACCACGGAAGGTTATGAGTGAGAGTGGATGAATGTGTTGTGGAGATAGATCGCGGCTGCAGGATGGCACCTCTTCACACACTGCTGGAGAGCATGCCGGCACTGTACACTCAGATGCGAAAAGAACCAGGCTTCACCCTGGAAGCGCAGAAACTGAGACCAAAACACAGGAGAAGAAGTCCAACAGCGCTCCCTAGCAGGTACACTGACCACGACAGTTCACAAGTACCTGGAATCAAAAGAATGATACATTAGATAGTCTAGGGAGAAGAACGGAATAGTATATTGCGATACAAGTGCCGTAAGCGGTGCATACGGATCGAGGAAAGAGTTTTTTCAATTTCCGAGATCGGTTATGCGCTTACGGCACGAGTATTGCATGCTATTTTTTTGCACGATGATTATTTATATATCAATTTAATTATATTAATTTAATTGAGATATTAGATGAAAATATTATGTTTATAGACTATTGAAGATGGATGTTATATTTCAGAAAGTGATTCGCATATGTTGGTTGTTATGGGGACCGAATATTTGTCCTGTTAAAGTCGCCACTAACTGGGGGGGTCTTGGTTCCGGTCTTCCATAAAGGCTTGTATTATGATGGTTTTACTTACGGCACTTGTGCTTTTTGTAATTTTTACCGCAAGGAGATTTCTTTTGTTTTCATAGCAACCAGATTGCGTGCAGGAATGTCAAGTTACGATCCACAGCAACAATATTCGTAAGTACCAATAATTAGCTATGTCGTGCAAAATAGGTTATTTACGATACAATGGCTAAAAGAAGGATTTTATTTTGCGAGTAGGTATGTTTGCGGAACGAGCCCGTAAGGGCAAGTGAAGCAATCCTACAAGCAAAATAACAGACTTTGGTATCCGACACATGGAAAACACTGATTTCATTAAAACTATTTGCATATGATTATTAAAAAGACTCAGTTTGATAAATATTGGCAATTTTAAAATACACTACACCTTTTTAAATGTGAAATTTCTCACAGTGATTGCAAAAGTCGTTATATTTGGTGGCAGCCCATTAGCGGAAAATCAACAACAGCTATCTGTGTGCTCCAATATGGCTGGCTCCCTGAGGCCTAATTCATTATATAAATTAACATTTATTAATATTTCACACAATTTAACGACTGTCTAAATATAAGTATGATACACGTGGTAAAATGATTTTATTTTGCTCTAGGATTGCTACATTTGCCCTTACGGGCTCGTTTCGCAAACCTACCTTGTCGCAAAACAAAATCCCGATTTTAACACTTGGATCATAACTGTATTTTACTACTTAAAAATCTTGACTATACTTGCTATTGAATAAAGAGGGCTTTAACTATCAACAACTACAGTCGTATGTTTGCGAATGGATTTTCACGTCTATGGTATTGGTATATAGATTATTTCTAACATATACAAATTGTGCTTAAAGGCTGTACACGCAAGCATTGAAAGTTTCAGTTTCTACCTTGAGGTAGGACTACTTACCCAAGTTATATACGTTGGAAACATTCCCACAGGACTCCCTCACTTCTCTATTATCCCAGCCAACGGGATAGACTGCTGCACCGCTGCACACCAATACAGCTGTAACACAATAGTACACATAAATAATAACGTATAATACTGTATATAAATAACAATAATACAAATAATAATTCTGTGATTTGGTTCTAAAAGGGCCAATATCAATTTCTTGCAAAAATGAGATCTATGCATTATAGAGCTCGTCTAATCTTTATCTTTCGTATAATAAAAGTGCCAATGTATGTTGCTATTAATAGACATAATACAGAAACCTTAGAGGCCAATGTCGAAAGTTCTCAGCAAAAAATGTTACTTCTACAAAGGCTTCAAAAGTCAATTATCTCAAAAGCAAGTTTTATGACATTGGCCCTTTTAGAATCAAACCACAGTTATTACCACCTGTATTTACACAGAACGAGTGTCGTAAATTTAATATTGTCAACACATTCTATAAAATGAAGGTGAATGAAAGTAATTGATTTAGAAAGTATTGCTTCGGATGATCCAGGTCTCGACATTTCTATAGGAACCTAAGCATTGTTTCACTCAATTATCTCAGGTAAATCAATAAACACAGTTTCATTTAAGCGTAGCCTATCTCAATTTCCCATTATGCAACAAATCCTGTTTCACACTTGTTTAATCAACAGAGAGAACAACAAAACAGTACGTGATAGTTTATTACGTGTAAATCCTTGTTATTTAAAGCGCAGCTGAATAATTATCCAGTGTTCCTTACTTGTATTGCTAACCGAGCCGATACATTGTTTATTATATTCTTAAAAATAATAATAACAGTAATAATAATAATAATAATAATAATAATAATAATAATAAAGATAAAAATAAAATTAACGGTAACAATGTATTATTGCAATCAGTTTAGACAAAAATGTAGTTAATAGTTGACGATTTTGCTCCCAATCACAGCCTGCCATAGGCAAAAAATGACATTCTTCGTGTAAATTGGTTGTAAAAATGAGAAGAAAGTGGATACCACAGTGCATCGCATCTTCGAAGGATACTCAACCCAAATAGAATCTTATATAATGCACTCACATAACTTCCTTTACCCTAAGCATGGGCAATACACCTTTCTCATTTCACATTCCGATATAAAATGAAATCAGGTAAACTGATATAACAAAGTGCCAGTATGTTTTGTTTAATCAGATATGATTGCAGTTATGATATGCAGAATACAAAAAAAAAAAAAGTCAAATTGGGCGGTTTCGGGATTTGAGCCATGGAACTCCAGAATGTGACGCCAAGACGTTACCACCTCAGCCACCTGGGTCAGTTATGGGATAAGCGCATTTAAAGCAATAATGTTGTCATAGCTAACTGTATTTTAATTGCCAAAGCCTTAGAAATCGCAGTAAAACAAAAGGTTATGTTGTCAAGATAACTTATTTTCATTTTTTTAAAATAAATTCTTTCGAATACGTATATTACCATAAAATAGGCACTAAATTGACCATAACTCCCTAAACAGGTCAACCCATTTTATTCAGTATCAATAGACGTCTTCCCATGGACATTATAAATGTGTATACCAAGTTTCATAAAAATCCGGTAAAGCGTATTTGAGTTACCGCGTCTATAAAATATACACTAAATTGGGTTTTATTACGGTACCGATTTGGTGCAATATCAGTAGACGTCTTCCCATGTACATTATAAATGGGTATACAAAGTTTCAAGAAAATCCAATAAAGCATATCTGAGTTATCGCGACTTCTTATATATTAAAATAAAATGCACTAAATTGGGCATTATTCTGGTACTGGCCAACCGATTTGGTCGAATATCAATGGACGTCTTTCCATGGATATTATAAATGCGTGTACGAAGTTTCATAAAAATCCGAAAAAGCGTATTCGAATTATTGCGCCTTTAAAATATACACTAAATTGGGTTTTACTCCGGTACCGGTCAACAGATTAGGTTCAAATTCAATAGGGCACTTTTCATGGGCGTCATAAATGGGTATACCAAGTTTCGTGGCAATCGGATACAGCGTATTTGAGCTATGGCTATTGCAAGCAGTGCGTAGTTGGTTGTTTCAACCTATTGCAAAGCAGGTAAGACAGAATTTCTACACTTTAATTAAATATATTATTCATGCCTTGAGCAACAAAGAATTTCTGCGAAAAAAAGTTTCAAATAAAAGTTCTGGCTTTTAGTATAGCACGTCACATACAAAATTTAAACAAAACCGTTAGGGCCGATATCGAGAAAATGGCAAAGTAAGTTTTTTCATGTAATGTAACGTTAAAGATAAGAGAAAGCCGTCGATAATCTTCGTGTCACATCCCCAAAAGATAAAAGGAAGTTACTCCTCTGGGTCGCGAGCGACCCCTGGGGATCCCGTAAGGGGATATTCACAGCGGATTTGTTACCGGGGTGCGCCAGTCCCCTACCTACTTAAACCTAAGGACACATACACACACCCAGTCCTGAACCCGGGAAAGAAATTTTTCACTACTGAAAAATCCCCAACCCGGCCGGGAATCGAACCCGGGCCGCCGGAGTGGAAGGCAGGAGCGCTACCGACTCACCCACGGCGGCGGACCCCAAAAGATACCCAACCAAATAAAAAAATTGTTTTTTTATGCGATTTTTCGTTCTCGAACTACGTTGTTCACAGACATACACAGACACATTTCTGAAAATAGCAGTGTATTCATCTTAAAAACTAGACTTCGAATTTCAAGGTCGGAGACAATACTTCCTCTACCTACAGTACCTAATAGGATAAGTTATGTCTAAGCGAATGTTTATGCTAGGTTTTCTCGTGAGTTTCTCTCTTATAAACTCTTACTTTCATCATCCAATAAGGTTCAGATTAAAAAAATACATAAAATGGTTCCAAAAAAACAGAAACAGTGGCTTTAAAAAAGAAACTGGCTGGTACAGATAGAACGACCGACAAATAGATGGATTAATGGATATGTGGACGGGCGGATGGAGGTCGGAAAAAAAGATAATGGTTATTTGAGTGATTATTTTTTCAGTTAACCAAATAACTATTATCCGGATAATTTCAGTTCTAACTAGTAGTAGTTGACTAGAGCTGGAATAAATAACTAGATAATGCACTGAAAATAAATGGAAATTGTGAAATGAAGTGCATAAATATCAAATCAATTTTTTTAAATATATTTAGAATACAAGAAAATCAATTTAAAGCGCATGTAAACTGAAAAAGACAAAGTTCATCGTGGTTAATGTACAGTGGAAAAAATGGCACGTTTTATTTTGAACAACATGCTTGAAATTAATTAGGCGTTTATTTATTAAGAGACTGTTCTAAGTTTTTTCAGTACTTATTTTCTGAGAAAGAATCATTATTTTCTGAAAATAACTTACACAATTTCATCTCTGTCTGTACAAAACTTGCCTACGGTCCGGATATGTTTTTATATTTGTGGTATAAGGTGGACCTAAGGTAGGCCTCCCAGCTCTACTTTTTTTGTTGTTGTTGTTTTGTTGTTGTTGTTGTTGTTGTGTGCCCACCCTTACCCCCGGAGTGCCAAGCAATTAAGCCTAAACCTCCGGTCAGACCAAATTTTGGTAACCATATGTGATGTGTGTATACCTATTGTGCCCTTATGTACATCCGTAGGGGATGTTGATGGTGTGACGTGTTTGGGCTGAGTACTTGTGTCTTTGTACTTTGGCGCAGGATAGACCTAAGTGCGGATAGGTCTTATGTGCAATATTTCCGAGTGTGTTTCTTTTTAGTGACATGTAGTTATGTATTCTAGAGATTTGTAGTGCGTGTATCTGTTTGAGGGGATTATTGACCAGTCCGGCATTCGCCTAAGAACGAGGGAAACCCCTCAAAAACCTCGTTCGGACTGGAGCAGTGGCCAAATGACCGTCTACTTTGGTGTGTTAATTTACTATAGACTTTTCGAGAAGTGCTGTTTTTGCAAAGGTTTTAAGGGCTGGGAAGGTGTTTTTACGCTCTACTAATAGTGTTGTTGGTTAGGCAAAACCTAATCTGTATTTTATGGTGCGAAATGGCATACTGCATAAGACACAAGAACAGCATATGCGCCTAGTTCTAGGTCTCATGTCACCAACACTGTAAACACCTTACACATTCGTTTTCTTCAATATTTAAGGATCAATAATAACACCGGAGTTTCCTACAACGTATGATTGAAGGTAAACTGTTAAAGTAGAATGGCGCATACTGTACTGTACATCAGCATATGTTGTTCCATGCCAGAAGCACCACGTTTTATGCAAATGTTAGTACCACACAGGTTTAAAATATTCCCTAGACTGTTAAAGCACCACACGCCCACAACAACTGTTGTTCCGATAGTGTTCTGCAGGGAAAGCAGAAGAGTTCGCAACCTGTGACATGCAACTGTGGGCAGGATCACGAATTTGGAAGTAATGAAAATAATTTGTATAATATTGCTAGGCCTACCAACAATAACACAAAAGAACTAAGAAAAATAAAAAATAATACTAGTCAGTAATGAATCACACTTAAGGATTTTTCGTATAGCTAATCTCTCTGAGAATATTTAGGAGAATAATTTCCTAACATCTGGGATTCGAACATTGATTCATTCATTTTTATTGTTGTTAGATCAACATCTACAGTTGTAATATACATTCTCCAAATAATACACATAACAGTTTATGTAATAATAATAATAATAATAATAATACTATAAAATTAGAACCTTAAATCATTCATGTCACATATTTCATACTCATCAACACTGTAAACACATTTAGTTTTTAACCAATTTTTTATAACTATTTTAAAACGATGTGTAGCAGTTCTAGCACTAAGAGGCAGCTTATTAAAACGCATAGCACCTAAATAATTAAAACTGTTTTGGGTTTTACTTAACCTAGCAAAATTTATATTCATATGATCCCTATACCTAGTATCATGGTCATGATGATCATGGAATTCCATGAATGAACTGAGGAATGGTTTCTAACGTTCGTGAGTGAAATGGAACAATAGAAGATCGTACTATTTTATCAATAGTAGTCTTATTTTCGTTGTAGAGAGATTCCACAAAGAAGCAGGATTTTTAGTAATAGCAACAAATACTTATGATAATAGTACACGGAAAATTCGTAGGTGGGCTTGAGCCCCATGGGCCCTAATAAGTTGGCGTCACTGGATATTAATGATGTTTGTATAGGCCTACTGATATACAGCTTACAACTTTAGACAAGCTGTAGAGGTAGGCAATACCACCTACAAACTGAAAAGAATGTCTGGAAATTTTTAATACTTGCCCTAAATAAGTAATGCGCCTAGGCTTTCAGAGGTCTTAGCCTACCAGCAGAGGCATGTAGTTTTGCAGGCAATCTGGTAAGTAAGAAGTTATTTGCTATCCATAGATAGACTACGTGGCAGATATAGTCTAAGCAATAGGGCAAGTATATTACTAAATTAAATATCAAATAAGGCAAATAGCTTTTATTTCTTTTATGCCTTTAACACAACATAACAGATGTGGCTATGGTAAGTAAATGGTTCGTAAGTATAGGCCTAATCAAATAATATTTAATAATAATAATTCAGAGAAAAGTTTAGGAAAGCAATATTTGATGGCGAATTTCCAGAGAAACCCAAGAAGAAAACGGAAAGTAAATGGACGGAAGAACGGAAACAGCAACATCGCGAAAGGATGAAGAAGTTTTGGGAAGACAAGAAGAAGATAACTGTTTCACGTGGTCCTAAGCTGGCCTAATCGAAAGTAAAAAAAAAAATAATAATAATTATAGCCTATAGCTTAACCATGAAAATGTCTGCAAATTATGATTGTTGAAAACAGTGTTATGGAGACAAACATACTATATATACGTATAACCCAAAGTAACTAATTAACTTCAACTTAATGTGAAGACTGAATTTACATATAGTTGCAAAATAACTAACTGTTCAAGAAAGGGGAAAAATGTATAATTTATAATAAGATTATAATTGAATTATATTGATTGAAACAATGAATAGTATCATAGCTTAGTAGGCCTATAGCTTAACAGTGAAAATGATTAGGCTTTTTAATTAAACTAAAAGGTCATTGAAACTTTAATTCTAAGTGCGAAACTGAGAGTACTTAAATATCTTTTAATTAGAAATTAACATTACTTCCAGAAAATAGTATAATTAGTGTTCTCGTACTCTCAGGTCAAGTGAGATGGCATGATTGTTGCTTTCCGTAAGAAATGGGGGACATCGTACATCAGAACAAAAGAAACATTTACTACACAACGGATATAGTCACTATATAGTCAAATTTCAAGCAGATTGCTTAATACTGCGCACCAGATAAACACAGGTCAAAGATTCATGCGTGAAGCGAAACCAGTTCGTACTCCCGTAAGGCAAAGACAACAAACCAATATCGTAACAGGAAATCTAACTCCCGATCATCATTGAAAACTTGTGTTATTGAATGCCAGTTAACAAGTGATTACAAATGAGGGCTAAATATAGACTATGTAATTTATGGAACTTAAAAAGATAACTAAAGCAACAATCAGGCCACATGCATTAGTTTAGATTTCTTTTAACCAGTATGCAAATAGTAAACCTTTATAATGAGTGAAGCTTTGAATTATTGATGGCATAAAAGCTTATCCAGAAATTTACAATAAACGACCGAAAATGGCAGTTGATCATATAAGCCTATAACACAAAACCTCATTAACTAATTAAATATCTAACAATAAACGGAAAAAACAACAAAATGAAATTAATAATTCACTAACTAAACTGAATTAACTGAACAGGAAAATACAGACTAAAACCCAACCTCACAACTACACGAAATTATGAAACCATCCCATAATTAATAATCACAAAATCCGATTGGTGGAGATCAATTTCAAAGTTCAAAGGACAATTTCACATAGGGGCCAAAACCTAACTTTACCGAAATTTAGATGGTCGAAAATACTTGTTTAGAAGCCAAAAATGGTGAGCACACAAAATGTAAATTTTACATGATTTGAGGATTAACAAATAGGTAAGTGGTGCTCACCGTATCCGATCCCAAAGCGCTGGTCGCCCACACACTATCACTGTTAAATTTCAACTGCCACGAGTAAAAGCCAAGATGGCCGCACTTTTTCAGCCATATTGCGCATTACACATGCGCAGTGTACCTACTAATTAAAACCAATACAGAGCCCTCTTTAATAAGTTTACAGAATAAAAACGCCATATTTTCTGACATATCCAGTCTCTTTCGTCCATGACGTTAATTCAATTAATTTCAGGTACTAATAATGCGTCAACTGGGCACAGTAAGGAAAGTTTAAACTGAAAAATACCCACATTAAATTGTAATGTAGATAATATTAATGTTGATCTACATGAGGTTTCAATAAATACACAGACCACGACCACAGATATATTACATTTATCACAAGCACTAACATTTATAGCATTCTTATAAATCAGACTGTATATCAAAATGGGACGTCTGATTTTAAAGGATAATACTGTATTTGAATTATTTTAGCCTAATTGTTTAATGTTAAATCCATTAAACTTGAGTGAAACAAACTTTTGATTTCGTAGACACTGAGTGAGAGACTTTGACACAGATATATGATAGTGATTCGAGCCGTTTGAGACACTTGATTACTGCTGCATGAAAGCAGCATCAGTTTGAATACCATCATAATAAAATAAATTACTTTCATGCCATAATAAATTAATTAAATTTTCGAAGTTTTTTAATAAATAAAATTGATATTAACATTCGGATAATTAGAAAATGGATTCAAGCCCTGGCACAACTCTCTAAAATCAATGTTGTGAAGCTTAACGCACATTTGATTGTCATTTGTTGTTCAAATAATTGCTCATCATATTCTAGTGTCATCTGTTGTATAATAATTTCCAGGCAGAAGAGTTTGAGTGCTCTTTTATGCACACAAACGACGTATTCAATCGATGGATACTTCCGACGTCACTAATTATTTATTTGATTCTGCTACAAACACTGGAATAAAAAAAATATTGGTAGCCTATCTGGCTCGTTTTTAATTTGCTACAATACTAATTTAACACATTTTCACTGTAAATCAGATATTAAATAGAGCCTGAGGATGAAATTAGACTTCAGTTTGTTAGGATTATATTCATTGTAGATTGTATAGGACCAATTATTCCACTTTACCCACTCTTAATTGCTATAGTATGCAGACTGAAGTTTTTCCCCACAGGAAAAATCAAATCAAATAATCAAATAGGAAAAAAAGGAGATCGACCAATGCAGCACAGTAAATTTAGGAATCGGTATAATGAACTCGTTACAAGTGGATAAAAAAACAACTTTTTTTTAGATTTTGCATGATTTGATTGCTTGTGTAAAGAGCGTTAAAAATACGTGTAACGAACATTTTTGTTTTTCTATTTAATGAACTTTTCTATATTATTTCATTGAAAGTTTATTACATACACTAATTAAAGTACAAAAGGAAAATATACACAAATAATATACCACATCACACCTAATAGTCTCATATTCTTGCTTTAGCTCTTTTGGTAAATAACAATTTTTGAAATATTATAAACGACTCGATCTTGTATTACAATTTCATATGTAATTTTTTATAGCTAATAAACATAATCACTGTATATGTTAGATAGCATAGGTAGTATTAACCCTTAACCATTATGTGACATTAACATGGACGTGAGGTCTGAGTGACCGCTCAGAATTAAGGGGACTTTTAGGAATGGAAAAGCTTACAAAATGTTAATTTTAATTATTATTGAAGCAAATTAATCAATAAAAGTTTAATTAACGTAGCATTATTCTTACACCACCATTTTATTATGGTGTTTTCAGGAAACACTGCACCACAAATGCAATGATTTGCACAATTTCGAAGATATGTTAAACATTTTAAAATGAATAGCTAATAAACACAAGAACTTATTTAGCATCGACATTCATATCACTCCCAAGTAGAAATTAATCACAGTGAGGTCTCACAGACCGTCGCCAAAATAAATTGTTTTCTAGCACGGCTCCACTAACAATGATGAATAAGTGACACATATGCGGTGATAAAGGGCCTTGAGAAGGTAGTGTAACACACTTGTTAAGACGATTTCCAGACAGTTACAGCTGTTTATATTTTTACTTGGGTCACACAGACCTATAACCATGGTTAAGGATTAACATGCAGTTAATATATTTAGTAAAAAATACATACATACACATCTATTATGTTCTTGTACTTAAGTGTCAATTTTTAAATGTTATAAATGTTATAAATTTATAAATGTTTTAAATGTTATATCGTATTTAAAGTTATATATTAGGCCTTTAGGCCTACAAGATACAAAAGAAATATAGAAGTTTTCAATGCCCAGGCAAAATTGTGCAAAAAGCTGGTGTAATGAGGCAATCAGTAGGCTACACTAGACCTAGTTAAACTAGACCCAATTCCTAATCAGACTTAATATCGACAAAAAATAAATAAATAAATAAAGTCTGAATGTGAGACATCCCCTGCACTAAATTATCACAGATCCATCAATATCTACGTTATATTTATATCCTTATTCACTCTATTTATTTTGTAAAATAATTAGCTATATTATTTAAATATATTACATGTATGATTTTTTATTACTGATGAGAAATATTTCACATACTGCCATTCATAAAAATAATAATAATAAAAAAAAACTTGAAATTCAGCTTACTAAATACATGAGAAGTATTTCGGAGACAGAAAGATAATAGAAAGAGCTTGCCTTTAAGACTTCGCTTAGTAAAATCGCAAAATAGTCAAATATATATCACAAGAAGTATTGAGAGGCTATCCGTCCACAAGCAGCGCTCGAAAACTGATTCCCACACGTTCCAACGCATTCAGCTCTAAACACTATTATACCGTATTGACGTGCCTTTTCATAGGCTATCCAAGTCGCTCGAAAGTTATCATGTAGTTGGAATGAAATGCTATAATACGTTATCAAATAATGTGTTAAATTATCCAGCGGAGAAGTTTATAAATAAGCTCTATGACTGGTTGATCTTCCATTTTATTCTTTAGACGAGTTCTTTGAATTTAGTACCAATTAAATTATTTTTTCATATTCATAATTTCTACTTTGTTAGAATTATTTTGTATATAGTATTTAATGTAATTTACTTATTTGTATGTAAATCAGATTTGTCTATTGCTTTTTTGTAAGTTTAATGACAATAAAATTATTATTATAAATTATTATTACATAGCGTAGGCCTGGGCCTATGAATCTATCGACAACAAAATCGGATGAAGTGAATATGGATTTATCAAGTGATCATCAACACTTATCAAGTGTTTATCAACACTTTCCAGAACATACCGTAAAAGTTTAACAATTTAGGTGCTCATTTTATATTAATATGAACATTAATCAAGTTTGAAATCAATCAAGAATATTGTTATGAAATACCGGTAACTGGCTTCCATGAGCGAGGATAAAATTTCCCATATTTTAACATATAGCTTTACTCAATTTTATATGGCTGGCTTTATGCAATTTTTGTGATGACGCATATAGGTATAGCCTACGTCAGAAGCAGTGAAAAGCTTAACATCTACGAGTTTTATTCCTAAATAGACTGCTATAAAGTGCATACCTAAACAATCAGCCAAAAATACATACTGTTCCAATTCCGGGGTGCGCGGGCAAAGAGAGTTAAGTCCACTTTCTTGTTACTGAGAATTAGAGTGACTTAACACACTATACCAGCCCAACATAGCTTTAGACATGGATGAACTCATGAGGCATACATCCATAACTACCATCGTTTCTGAATATGACTTACTGGACCTAACACAAATGTAGAGAACATTTTTATTTATAACTCTATGGACACATCTCAATTTTTGAGGATGGTGGACTTAACTCTCTTTGCCCGCGCACCCCGGAATTGGTAATAACATAGCCATCAAAAGAAGCAAACATATAATATTTCAAGTCCAGCCTACAACATAAATACAACAATAATTAACTCTTTGGTCTATTTAATTTGTCTTCGTCCTCTTATTCAGATCCACACAGAAAAGTCTTAATTCGTTTTTTCTATCTCTTAAATCAGTGCTCACTCTATATAAATATAGATTAAATGGATCTACAGAATCTGAAAAGAAATAAAACGAGAGAAGGAAGGCAAATTGAGAGATTAATTGGACTCGAATGGAAATAACTAAACTTTAATTAGGCCTACCCTTCAATACTTTCACGGTCCAACTGGCTTTATAGAACCAAATCAATTAGATTTCATGAAAAGACGGTTTCCAAATATTTTTAAAAAGTTAGTTTTACTACTATGGAAGTAATTGGATGGTAATAAATCTTGAAAGAGTACAAAGAGGCAATTAAAATAATATTTAATCCGTTCCTTTTTCACACCTGAGTGGCTATGTTACGTCATCAAAGAAGAAGAAAAAAGTAATGTTCCAAACACCAGTTTAAGCTAAGTACACATAGACATGAAAACATTTGACGCTGCAAAACAAAACACTTCTCACACTTTAAAGAGTCGCACAAAGGATCCAACTTTTCAGGACTTCATTTCCCTCGTCGTCGTTTTCATATTTTTTCCCCCTTCTTTCTCTTTTTCTTCAAACAGTGCGTAGAATGAAAGGAGGAGGACACAAAGAAAGTTTGCGAAGTTTCCGCCCCATCAGCCATTCCCTCCCTCTTCACTTCTCGCCATATATAATTCAAAGCGGTTATGACCTGTGACTCCTTCTTAAAGGGCAAAACTTGACTGTACATAAAGAGTTATGAACAAAAGACGTGCAATACTCCATACACTTAGCAGAATAAGAAACGAATAAATAAGTTCACTGATCGTTATGCAGCTTATAACAAAGTACCTTTTGTCTTTTTAGGTAGATTTCGAAGAAAAACTACCTATTGCAATGGATACCATGTCATGATTTTCGAAAAATTCTTTCATATCTTTACGTTTCATGCTTCCCAAAGTACGAAACCCTTTACACGATAGCGGCCGTAATTTTGAAGATATTTGAACCAAATTTTATTGTTATTTCTAGGCCCAATAGTTCGGACAAGTTCGTTAATGAGCAAAATTGGCCCAAGAGGGTGGTCGGGGAGGGGGTTGAAATTTTAAAACATTTATATCTCGGCCCCTATGAAGTATAGAGGGGAACTTTGTTAGAATAAATTAGAGTACTCCCTAAGGAGTTCACAGTGACACCAACGATTCGGGGGTTTTGGGGGTACGAGTGGGGGTGGGGGTGAGGGGATGGAAATTCGAAATTTTTAAAACCACGTCTTGTGGGGTATCATTGAAAAGCTCTTGATGAGTACTCTACAAATCAATAACCAGTTTCTCGATAGCTCTCATTTAAGGCGAGATTTCAATGTTTGAAAAAGTGCTCTTTCCTCTTTTTTGCAATTATTATTGCGGGTTTGTCATGCCAAGGCTAAAGAAGAAGAGTGCTACGCAGCGACAGTAAATTAAACCAAAAGCACTTTGAAATCTACCTCATTCCGTAGGCTTGCCTAAAGGGATTTTTTCGTATTAAGACTCATGTTGCTCTAGGAAATAAGTTGATTTCACCTCAAAAGTGCTGATTGCTGTTGATAAATAGTTTTAAGAGAAATACTTACCTCTCCAGAGGAAAAATTACAGTATATAAAGAATGAAAGCAATCGTGTATGTTCAAAATTTTTTTTTCTGATAGACCAATAAAAAAAGAGATTACTACTAGATCCGATTTTTTTTTTTAACTGTATAACATTTCAGGTTTCTTTCCCCTTTTAAAATTATATGATCTCTGTTTCATATCTAGTGCCAGATTTCTACCGATGAAAAAAGAGTAGCCTAATGGATTACTACTAGATCCTAAAAAAGTGTGTTTTTTTGCAGCTGTACAATACTTCAGTTCTCTTTCCCCTTTTAAAATTATATGATTTCTGTTTCATACCTAGTGCTCGGATTTCTATGTAAAATACATATTTATTTTCTAACTCCTAACATAAGCAAAAACTGAAAAATCCAATGCCATATCCGGGATTTGAACCACAGGTATTCGGTACGCCATCAAGCGTTCCCAATATTGAGATAACCCAGCGGCGACTTTCAACCCGTAAGTACTTCAAGGCCCGGGGTTTGTAATAAACCAAGGAGAGACGAAGATGTGTGGTTCAAATCCCGGCTATGACAGTGAATTTTTCAGCCTGACTCTAGCTTTCCAGCATAGCCTATACACGGCCAACGTGAAAGCATTTTAACTCCACAAGCAGTTCTAAATGTTATATTTTGTAAGACACTCTTTGACAAGCAGTTTTAACTTTGTTTGATAATGCTTATTTTGTTTTATCTGAGAGAAAAACGATTTTTCTTGCTTATTTTATGGTTTCGGATTAAAATAGCAAATTGCCACATGCTTATTCCACTCCTAGAAGTCGTTAACACCGGTTTCTTTTATCGGCTAATAGAATTGCTGAAAAATCCGGGTTATGAAATACTCTGTAAGATTTTCTAAAAGCTTTCCGGTGAAGAAACATATAGGCCTATTGAAGGGGAATTTATGAAAAAAATGCGTTGCTTTTCACATGTGCCTGTGACGTCCTGCGTTGAAAGAATAATTTCACTTTACACATCGTCATTCACTAACAGACACAAGAGCTCCACACAAGAAAATCTGCAGATGACCTTCTTCACATACTGTAACAACCTTGAATAAGGTAAGATTTCTAAGAAACTACTAATTTATTTGATTTTCGTGTAATTTGTTTTTTATTTTGGTGTTCAATTATTACGTTTTCGTGCTTATTGGTTTGCTTATTTTACTGTTTTATTTTGCTTATAATTCCTGGCCCTATTTATAACATAACATGCATAAATGCATTAACGCAATGATATTAAAAAATTGAATAATAAGCAACAAATAGTTTCTAAATACACCTCTAATATCTATAATGGAATGTAGCCTATATACTGTATGTGTGTATGAATGTTTGTAGCCTATGTAGATCTACGAAACAGCTTTATATTCTTTTCAAAGGAAAGCAAGCACAGAGTTATCAATCCCGGAAAATCGCACGCCCTTATTTGGAATTTAACCCACTGTTCTCTAATCTAGTGATTAAATCACCGAGTACACCTGTGAATTATCTGACGTAAAATTTATCTGTAAATTTAGTTTCTCGTATCATTTAATTTCAGGGCTCACTCCTACCACCAACATTTCGGCTCCAGTTCTCTTCATTTTTGGTACAAACAGATAAAAAGTAGTGTAATATCCTGATGATCTAAACAGAGTTTTACTTTTTCTACCCCTGCCATGGTAAGAGATATATGTTTTGATCCTGAAATTTTACGTCTAATTTTCAGTTGGTACAAGTTTTGAGGTCTCCTGAGTATAAAGAATTAATAAAAAGCTTTCCAGAAAAATGGCTGTGGCTTTATCTGACTGTCTATCAGAGACATGGACTTTGAGGAAATTAGAGAAGAAATATTTAGAAAGTTTTGAAATGTGGTGCTGGAGACAGATAGAAAATATAAAGTGGATGGACATGGTGACAAACGAAGAGGTTCTGAGTAGAGTGGGTGAGAAGAAGTCAATCATACACACAATTCGTCAGAGGAAAGCAAACTGGGTTGGGAACATTCTCAGAAGGAACTGCTTATTACATGATGTCGTAGAAGGAAGATTGGAGGGTACAACTAGACTTAGAAGAAGAAGAATTCAGCTGTTGGACGATTTAAGGGAAAAGCGGAAATATTGGATGCTGAAGGAGGAAGCAGAGGATAGACAGTTTTGGAAAACAAAATTCGCGTACCAAGTTTGAAAACCTGCCGGAAGGCAGAATACTTACTACTACTACTACTACTACTGTAAAAGCATAGCTCAAACGCACAGAAAACAAGTAATTTTAAGCTAAGTGGGTTAAAGAGCCTCTATGGGTATGGCGTGAATCAGGTACGATTGTTCATTTGTTACCATGTCATATTATTTGCTCTATATAACGAAAACAACTCTTTTTAGAAATTTTATCGAAAAACTGTTCCTTGTATTTAAAAATCTGATGCGAAACACATGACTTCCCCTACCCTTAATGTATTCCAGTATAATCCAGTGTAGAGTATACGAATGTATAGTGCGCATTCAATTGCCTCACACTGAAAGTCGCATTTAAGCAAGGACAGACCTAAATCCTAAGTACAAGTAAGAAACTAGTAGATTTTAACCATCATTCAGATAATTTATTGGGAATCTCTTTTTCAAATTACAGTTTTAGCTGTTAGTATACCGGTAATATATTATAGTACACAATATACCATATATTATATTATGCATGTTATGCAATTCCTGTAGAAATTTTAAACGAAATCGTTAGAGAAACTTAAAAAAGAATAAAATTACCTTCATCTATAAGTAGTTTTAAAAATTAAGCTATTATGCTATCCCCGACGGATGCACTAGCCAAACAAAATATGATTTACAGCATTCACATAACCTTCTTTAACCTAAGATGGGCAATACACCTTCCTCACTTTGCATTCTCATATATATATATATATATATATATATATATATATATATATATATATATATTTAAATAATCTTTCTTCAACATTACAATCTGTTCTACAATGAACAATAAGTAATAATGATGCGAGAATGAACATGTTACAAATATAGCCCAGTGGCTAATATTTGCATAACATAACAATCTATTTGACATATTAATTAAATCTGTAAATCAAGTCCAAAACTCTATTTCTATTGAGCCTACACGTGTTTGTCCCATTGTTCAGGAGATTCACTGCATATGAATTAGGGTGTTTGTTTAGACGATTCTGGTAGGTCATACTGTATTTACTTATTTCCTGTTTTACTGTTGGTATTTCAAGATCTTGATAAATATATTTGTTACTGATATACCAGGGAATTTTACCAATAGTTCGTATCGTTTTGGATTGGAAACGTTCTATAATTTCTATGTTGGAGTTGCTTGATGTACCCCAAAGTTGAATTCCATATGTCCATATTGGTTTAAGGATACATTTGTAAATTAGAAGTTTGTTCGTAGTTAACAACTCTGACTTGGGTCCTAGGAGCCAATACAATTTGCTGAATTTTAGATTTAGTTGTTTGCGTTTGGTACTTATATGCTTTTTCCAGGTCAAACGACGATCAAGATGGATACCCAAATATTTAACTTCTTCTGACTGAGGTAGAGTCTTACCATTGATTCTTACTGAGGGCAAGTGCCTCGTCTTAGCGTGAAAGTTACATGTAGACTCTTATCTTCATTAATTTTTATTCTCCATTTTTTAAACCAAGTCTCCAATTTAATTAGGTAATCTTGTATGTGTTGTGACGCTGTGGTTAAATCTTAATGGACTGCTAAGACTGCTGTATCATCAGCAAAAGTGGCTATAGTTGTCGGTACATCTATGGGCAAATCTGCAGTGTACAGTAAATACAACATAGGACCAAGGACACTTCCTTGTGGAATTCCAGAATTGATAGGGTAGAGATCCGATAGGCTGTCTTCAAATTTAACTTGAAAGTATCTTTTTTCTAGGTATGATTGCAGAATACTATAAAAAGAATGGGGTAAGAACTTTTTTATTTTGAATAGCAATCCAGTATGCCATACTTTATCAAAAGCTTGGCTAACATCAAGAAATGCCGCTGAACAGTATTCTTTATTTTCAAATGCATTGTGAATGACATCTGTTACTCTATGCAATTGTTCTATGGTTGAGATTCTCATATATAGGCTCAATAAAAGGCCGTATTGCAAGAGTAGATATTCTGTAGTTTCAGCTTCATGCAAAGACCGAATTTCTATGAAAGGTACCTGGCTTGTAAGTTTATAACTACCCTTCAGAAAATGTTTCAAATAAGAGCTTTAAGTTTCAATATAAGTATCTGATGTAAAAAAAAAATATAAAAAATAAGAAAATCGTTAGAGTCGTTTTCGAGAAAATCGTGAGAAATGAAATTTTCTTAATGTACTCATAAAGTGGCATTAAATGTAAAAGAGAGTGGTCTCCCAGAACGTATCTACTATAAAGACACGGTTTTCGTTCTGTTTGTTCTGGTCGTTGTTGTATGTATGTTTCTACACACTAACACAAGAATAGGGAAGGACAGGTGTAATAACTTGCATGGAAATTTTATCGTTTAAGTAATCTAGTTTTTAAAAGAGCTCAACTGAACTGCGATAACCTTAGCTCAGGTATACATTTCCGTTTGAAGTTTCAACAGAATATTTCTAGGATCACACGGTAGGAGGTAAGAAAACAAATTCTTGTTGATTCCCTGGAAATGGCGCCATTGGGCAATGGCCCGTACGAGGGCGCCACCCAGACCAATCATTGCAAACGCCACACCTTTTTATTCGTACCTCAAACTGCCTGCAATATTCTCAACCTGGGAACTCAATATCTGTGCTCTACATCTGACCTAGGCAATCCTCCTTTCTGGTTTTCTTTATTTCTGATCTATTCTCTTATTTTATCTATCTAATAATTACTACTTGTTCTAGTATTTGTGTTTTCTACTGCGTATTTCAAATTATTTCCATAATAATAATAATAATAATAATAATATTAATAACAAAATAATAATATAATACAGTAATAATGTTAGTTGGAGAAATGCGGAATAGATATTATTAGATAGATATTTTCACAATAATGTGAGACTTCCGCAGTGATCAACGCAGCATAGTGGTTGAGGCGCTGCGCTACAAACCGGAAGGTAGCGGGTTCGATCCCCGATGAGGTCGGAGTTTTTCAATTATTGGCCTAATCCTTCTGGGGGCACTAAGGCCCTGGGGTCGACTCAGCCTAACAGAAATGACTACTAGGAGCAATCCTGAGGGTAAAGGCGGCCGGTGCGTACCACCTTCATGTGCCGATGTCAAAAGATCTGGGAGCCTCAACCTATGGAACCCTCTGGGCCTCCATGGCCTGTAATAGGGAACGCTTTACTTTTTACTTTTCTAATAAGCCTACGCTAACAATCGCTAACCTATTTTACTATCCATATTTTTAATATATTTATTTTCCATTCCGCTGCAATTCTGTTCCTCTATGGAAGCTGGTGGAAGAAGTTCTTCAGTCAACAATAATACATTTTGAACCAGGTTATCTTACGCTTCAGCGCCGTGGGAGTTGACATATTGGCCACATGTTCTCCAATCCTAAGATCTGCCTATGAAGTTGAAAGCGGTAGAAGCAGTCGTATGGTAGGCCTTGCCCCTTTAGGGAATGTAGCGCCATGGAGTTTTATTTACTCTACTTCATACCACGCAAAGCTTGTTCAAAAGAGGGGTTGGCCTATTATTGATGTCTGGGTTCATCATGAAACGCTCGAAAAATTCACCCACAGAACCTTTCTTCTGGGTTATGTCCTTTAAACTTCATACCGTAAAGTACATGATAGGCTATGCGTGTTTTTATTCCTCTAAGCAAGGTATGTTGTTCGGAAAATCTCACACTCTCATCAGACCACTGAAATTTTGTTGTGAACTCGTTTAATTGTTCAGGTTTTCGTAAAATATTTTAATCTGGCAAGACGTAAAATATTCCAGTTGCCACGAACGGTTTACGTTAGCTTCGCTTAAAGCATTTAAAGTAGAGCTATTATAATGGTTCTTAATTTAATAAAAAACTTACACGCGCAGAAGGCAAATATTCAGATAACATTTCTAAACTCATATTTCAACGTCTCTATTTTATTTATATAATTATAAATTCAACGTATTTATTGTATTTATGTAATTATGAATTCAAATATACGCTAAAGTTAGACGATTGTATTTGCACTTTTCACACCGTTGCCGATATTGCTGGTGGTATGATAAACATAGTAATAGTTCAAGTATAGCACTCAACTGTAGCCGACTAGACTTAAGCAGGCTAAACAGACATCATAAAGCCACAATAAAATGTATTGTGGTGCATGAAAATAACAAAACAACCCTTATGTAAGGAGAAAGACATTCTACGTTCTAATACAAGTTAAGACATCATTTGAAAGAAAATTAGACCTAGTTGGTATGTGTAAAATAACAGTAAGTTTTCCTATTTTATTATTTTATTTCATTTCATGTGCTGATCATATTTTGTTTCTCTCCATCTTTATCCAATTTATTTCCCTTACTAATTTATGTGCTTATGTTTCGTTTTTACATTCACAATACCATAGCAGTCTCCATGTCTGGCTGTATGCATTCATATCTCAGGGCAATGCAGAGAATGCAATTTATTAGTGCAGCGTATATAATATAAATTACACTCAGTATGTGGTTTATACTCGCGTATATTTGCGTATTCCAAAATCTAGACTCAGTCGTTAAATTATAATAAAAGTATAAAATAAAGGATACAAAACAATGTCCTATAAATAAAGTTGTATAAAAATAACATAAAAATGAGTTAAGAGAGAATAATACAAATACATAGAAGTAATTAAAAGTGTAATTGAATTTCTAGGGTTAATTTTCCACCAGTTTAGATGCATATAATGAATAATGTATTTTTCATTAGTCATGTATGCCACTGTACCACAAAAATCATTTTAATTATCAGTTTATGCTTAAAATATATTTCAAGACATAAATAGAGCGATCTCTTCATCTGTAATAATTGTATAGCTTTTTCAAATTTGTTACAATTTTTCCATTGCTTCGACTTTTCTACTAAACGTAACATATCTTAGGCCTACTATTGAGTTTAAATGTAAAGCTACCACATTCCTTATCACTATGTAAGCGGAAAGAATAAAAAGACATTTCAATTAATTCTTTACTTAATTAAAATTAATAACTAAATTCCGTGGCGCTACATCCCTGGATGATAAACATTCACACGTAATAAGCGTATTACAGTATGGTCGAACAAAAATAATTTTTTGCAGTCGTATGAAACCTTAGATAAAAAAAAACCTGTTCCTTCAGTTATCAATAAAACGAAGAATAGAGTATACGAAGTAAAATATACTAGACTTATGATTAAGTAAGATATAATTTTACCACCTTATTCCATCATTTAAAATAACAATGCTTGGATAGTTTGCCCTTAGTTTAATAAACCCTCATTGGACACAAAATGAAGTTTACTAGACTTATGAGTCAAAACACTACACTTACGCTAATTCACGTTTTGAATAATTACAAACAGTTATTAGTAATGCAATTTGTACCATAGAAACATATTCCATACGAAATAATACGCTTTGCTGAGCCAGGATATTATTACGATATTACTTTTATCAAGTATAGACTTCTTGACACTTAAGTCAAATTACTTTAAATTATCTTCGTATTATTAGATTCCAAATGCCTGTATTGCTCTAACCGTATATACCGCATTTGCATCAGCAGTAGTTTTAAAGGGGATGAGCTACTCTTATGTTTTTCTTTCTTTACTTTCCATGAAAACTCTACCGCTGCGTGATCATCTCTGTCTACTTCGCTTCCGCATCAGAGAATACAGTCTGTACCATAAGTAAATGTGCATTTCACTCATGAAATGTAGAATCCTACGTGAGGAGACTTTACTTATTCTTTATAAAGTGTTTGAATACACCTACAAATAAGTTCCAACATAAAAATTAATTAACCGTAAGACAAAAGTGTCCTACAAAACAATTCTAGAGTGATAGGGAAAACGCGAATAAGTCAAAATACCATAGTTTTAGGAGAGACAAATGACGATTAATTTTCACAGCATTTTTACAATATTTAGATCAGTCCACCCAGATATTTTTACACAGTATAAGATAGTATGCAAAAATATCTGGGTGGGCTGAACTAGATATTGTAACAATGCTGTGGAAATAAATTGTTTTTTGTCATTCCTGAAACTTTGGAATTTTGACTTATTCGCTTTTTCCCTATCACTCTAGAATTGTAAATAAGTTTATTGCACTAATACCATGCTCTTAAATTACACAGTCATTTCCTGCTGATAGCTTTAATGGTTCATATATTTTTTTTTAAATTAATTTATTATTACAGCATGCCCCATTACGGAGTAATATTACATACATTACATGCCATAATTTCAAGTTGAATAATGATAATATATACATTGTTTAAAACAAATATACTTAGAATAAATTAAAGTAAAACTACATAGAATAATAATAAATCCCTAAAGAAAGTCTTATTTACATTTTCCTTATATGCTGCTCTGGTTATTGTTCTTGTACATGTTAGATGTGTACATGCCAATCTAAATGTTTACATTCGCATTCTGTCAGTTACTTATTATTTAAAACGTACTTTAGATAAATTAAAATGAAATTTCATAGAATAATATCAAATCCCTACAGAAAGTCTTATTTACATTTTCCTTATATACTGCTCGTCTTCATGTGTTAATTATTTCTGAACATATCCCTATCACAGCCCCAATGAATTACAGAAAGTATGAAATGCTCTTATGGTTCATATGTAATGGACGAGACTAACTAAATATAAACAAGATAAAGAAATATACAAAATAGTTTTTCTACAATCAGAGAAATAAAAAAACGTAAAAATACTAATACTTTTATGATGACAGTAAAGGTGGTAAAATGAAAAAGAATAACCCAAAACCGAGTTCCAACAACTTAAACAAAGCTACACTCACACAACTCAAAGTAAAATAATATCAACAATAAAAAAAATAGTACTATTTTATCAAAGTACTATTAAAATAGTATAATTTTTGTAGCTGTATCTCCTCTGTGGGGCATTTAAAGTAAGATTCCCTGGGGCCGTTTACAGAAACAAAACACAATTTCGTGGACATATTATATTCCAATAGATACAGCAAGTATTCATATATTATTCAACATATTTTCCACCGGAATTGAAACATTAGTCATACCGTGGAACCAACTTTTGAATACCTGTGTCGTATTTAAGTCTTCCGCCAGGGATTTGAACCACTGTGTGAAAAACATTTCCTTCTCTCAGTCATTCTCTGTCATTTCTTGAGGTATAGGGAAAGATGGAAATCATTGGGAGCGAGGTCCGAGCTGTAGGGTGGATGTTTAAACATTTCCCAGCCGAACTTCTGCAGGAGACTTGCTAGGACGTGTTCAAACGTCCACTCTACAGTTCGGACCTCGCTTCCAGTGATTTCCATCTTTTCCTACACCTCAAGAAATGACAAAGAATGACAGAGAATTATAGAGAGGAAGAGATGTTTGTCACACAGTGGTTCAAATCTCTTCCGGCAGCTTAAATAACTATATCGGTAGATATCACCATTCACCCATCAGTCACTTGTCCATTCGTCCGACGTCTATTCTTCTGTCTACCTATCTATATACTCTGTGGCTACTGTATCTAATCTGTCTACCCTTATTTTAGTTTTTTATCATTACGTCTGTCGTTATAAAAAATAATTTAAATAATTGATATGTAATACCAAAGTTCGCTGTACAGCTCGAAGTTAGAAATGCGCTCCAACAGTTCTGTTCGAACAGCCGGAGGGGCTTAACGATCTACAGAGAGGAAAATTAATTTCAGTCTTCTTTTAACCCAAGCAGCAAAGAAAGGAACTCTTAGCGAAGTAGTTGCTGTAAATATATCGTTCGCTCTTACATTGCTCAAACTTCATTACTGTGCACTGTGAAGACATCGACCCTTTCTCATCAACTATCTCCAATGCTAATGCCCTTTTTATCAACATAATAATAGCGTTATATTATATATGAAGGCTTATTCTAAGTGTCTCTCCTTTATTTATTAACTACTGCTTTCTGTACGATATCATACTATAACTGGAAAATGCATTGAATGCTATATTATTGTTGGTTGATTATATGGTTATTTAACGACGGGGATGTACTGCAACGGTGGAATTTTGTCCAGCAGAAATTCTTTAACATGCCCCTATATATATATATATATATATATATATCTACAGATATGAGCGTGTCATATTTATGCACACATAAATGATACTACGTAATGGTATTGAATCCGTTACCTTCAGCATAGAAAGCTAGCACCTCACTCATTGAGCTACCCACGCTGTTTACTGTATGTGATGTCGGGGGTTTCATCACAAATAGGTTTTATGTCACCTACATAAAGTAAGAATCCCAGAAAAAGATCTTTGTATGTATCTCTGCGTCTGTATATACAGTAGGCCTACTGTATAGTCTAACCTATCTATGAACGAAGAATTAACACTTAACACTTTCTTAGGATTTTTCTTATGAACAGAAACTGAGATATAACTAGCAGTCTTGTTGAGAACACTTAAAAAAGTATGCAACTTCCGGCACTGTGAATTTAGTAAGGTAATTAAATATTCACTTCCGCTTGGTGGCCGCATCCTCTAGAGACAGTGGTTAGACTCACTATCAGGAGAGAAAGCCACTTGCTCGTTCATTTAAGAACTTCCCCGAATGTAAAGTACAATTTTTCCTCCTTGAACCTGTTCAGAAAGATACGCAATAGTCTGGATAAGTCCACTATCGAAATATGTAATTTGAAGGGGCGATGTTTCATTTGTACGACAAAGGGAGTCACATCGCGCTGTCTAAGACCTATGGCTACGGCATCATGACTGGCGGGAGGGGAAGATGTAAGCAGACTGAAATTTCTAGTTAAAAATGAGAATTTTTTAATACTGTTATTTAATTTCAAATTTTTTATAAAATATGGCCTTTAATTGAACCTGACAATCAATAATATAATACTGGTGTACTATGTAATTATGTAACTCCTACTAATATATTAAAATTGAAGAAATATAAATTATTTTGATGGTGGTAATAACGGCTGAAGGGGAAGTTTATATTGCCAATAAGGGCGATAAAGCGTTTGAAAAATGTAGATTACCGGTAATTTAAATACTAGGCCTACTCATGAAACCAGGAATTCATTTTTTCAATCAATGTCTGGGATTTTGAAAGTAATAATAACCAATGGTACAGTTTGATTTATATCTTGCAACAACATACTGCTTCAAAAATTAAAATGGCCGCTACTGCTACAATAGCCCACTGACTTGTCATAACTGGATAGTGGAGGAATAGTGGAACACTATGAAGAAAATAAGTATTGTGAAGAATTCAATAAGAGGATAGGCTTGACATTTTTCTCTCAACTAAATTTCCCGTAGAGAACTTTGTTTTTGCAACACAGAAAATAAAGTTTGGAACGTTTTCTCTCGTCAAGAAAGCAGGAACAGAAAAATAATAAAATATTCCGTCTCACGAGAGGAAAAAAATGCGATAGCCCGTAAAAACCTTAAGTTATGGCTGACAGATGGCGTTAGTTGATGGAGCGAGAACTTCCCTTCTGCTTTAGATTACGTCATAATCTGTGTGTCTGTCTCTTCACACCGCCTGCTCATTGAAATGGCTTCGCCGATATAATCATAGGGGGCTCAAAAACTAATGGCATGGAGAGCTGTTCGATATTAAATTTCGTACATTTTGAAAATTATTATTTTAGCGGAATGAAAGTAATTGTTATTAAAATTTAAGTAGAATATGAAATATGAATGTCCTAAGGATTTATGTTTTATGTTTTATATACAGTCGGTCAAATAAAAAAACGTCGGGCGGTATTTGATTAAGTATCACGAACGAGCATATGCGCATGTACAGGAAGACTTAAGGTTAGGTTCCCACACGCCTCTTGTCTATTCATGTATTTTCTTGATTATTTAGTCAGTTTTGTTCCAAAACAAACATGTATAGAAGGCTGTGGCTATATGCCTCAAATCCGCCATATTCTTGGTTGCAAATTTTTATAATATTAATAATTAATAGATTCGCGAGGAATATGTTTATTCAAGGAGCATTTTTTTAAGATTTTATTTTATAATACCGGTACTTGTAGTGCAAAATCAATAACTTACGCTCAGCATCTGCAACCAATCTTAGCATCGAAATAGGCGTCCGGACAGATCAACGTTTGCTATGAAAACTTCCGGTCGCATTATAGTAAAGTTCCCACCTCTGAGCTGCTTTTCATAAATATGGAACCTTCTCGCTGCTTCAGAGACCGAAAAATGCAGGTCAATTACAGCCCTAACTACACTTTCTCTCACGTTAGCATTTTTATGTGGCGATGACACAAAGCAAAATGAATTATGACAATGCATTAAGTTGAATATCGTGTGTTGCGCTTTCCGCGTTGTTCATTTTTTCCCTCCTTGTTCATATTTTCCCTCCTGCCGCATGGCCTCATATGTTCCGAAAATGACCTGTATTTTGTGTTTTTTATAGGAAACTTGTGAACTAATGCGTCAAAACTTTAATTTTAACAGCATACGAGTCCCGACGTTTTTTATTTGGCCGACTGTATGTTGCATTTTTTTGTAAGAAAAGTTCACATTGTACTTATTTCTTATACCTGTAAATTTATATTCTTATTTGTAATCGTTTTGATGTGTCCCATAACATGTAATATGTTCCGACTGATTGAATAACAATCATTAAATTCCTATATCGGCGTTAAAGATAAGACGTACGTTTGGTCTTATACGGAAGTACTTTTTAAACGGTAGAGATCAGAGGTCGGCAATTCGTCGATCGCCATATCAGGTAGCACGCGGAGAAATTTTCGCAAAGCTGGCTTTTTTGCTTAGAGGCCAAGCCAGCGAGGAGATGACAGACGCATAGAAATTTTACAAAATTTAGAGATGAGTTCAATATATGATTCTCAGACTTCAAAGAGATCGAGTCAGTGACTCAGTTTATATCAAATCCGAAATTATATGTCCCTTAAACATGAGGAATTGTGTCTTGTCTTTGAAAAATGTTTTAATGAAGATGGAGCTACTGGTGAACTCGAAATCATCACTATACAAAATGACTTTTGTTTGAGGAGTGTCGTTGAACAAGAAAATGAAGAGATGTTTCGGTCTTGTGTGCCCATTCACAAATATCCAATATTGAATAATGTAGATCTGAAAATTATGGCGTTATATTGCTCTATTTGTCTATGTGAACCAACATGTTCACGCTTAAAATATATACAAATGAAATATATAGAAATAGGCTTATAGATGAACATCTGAAGTCTTGCATCCGGCTTGGTGTAACCACCTATGAGCCAGACATAAAATATCTGAGTGATGAAATGGATTGTCTCAAACATTATATTAAGACAAGTAATAGTTTGTGTTTATAGTGCAGCCTTATACCCTCTATTAACTTGTAGAATGTTCCAGGATGAATGTATATTGTCAATATCAGTTACATATATTTATTAATTAAAATTACAAGTTATAAAAATATATCACTAGATTGATTTCGTCATTATTTAAAATATTAAAATGATCAGCATAGTGTGATATAAAAAGTTAAAATGATCTTGTCAGATTGTAACAGCTAGAGAATATAGCTTGAGTTATAAAATGTGTTCAGTTATAAAATAACCTGCTAAATAGGTTCGTCATACAGGCGTACATTTATCTAAAATACACTGCGTTAACTCACTATTGGAGAAGTCCTTGTAGGCTAGATGGTTTTTTGATGGGCAAGAATACCTCTTGTTTCTTCTCTTGAAGCTAGTGTCGAGATTGTCTTTGCTGGATAAAAAACGTTGTTGTTTCTTCTCTCGTAGCTAGCTGAACTACACTTGAGGTATGTCTACCAAGTACTCAACATTAAGGGCTGAACATGACCTAGATAATTAAGGTCGAAATGCATTCCAACCATTGAATCCAGCGATGAACAAAGATTGCCAATACCAGATAGTAAGAATCACAACACACTAACGGAACAACAAGATCCTATTAGTTCAGCTAGCTACGAGAGAAGAAACAACAACGTTTTTTATCCAGCAAAGACAATCTCGACACTAGCTTCAAGAAACAAGAGGTATTCTTGCCCATCAAAAAACCATCTAGCCTACAAGGACTTCTCCAATAGTGAGTTAACGCAGTGTATTTTAGATAAATGTACGCCTGTATGACGAACCTATTTAGCAGGTTATTTTATAACTGAACACATTTTATAACTCAAGCTATATTCTCTAGCTGTTACAATCTGACAAGATCATTTTAACTTTTTATATCACACTATGCTGATCATTTTAATATTTTAAATAATGACGAAATCAATCTAGTGATATATTTTTATAACTTGTAATTTTAATTAATAAATATATGTAACTGATATTGGCAATATACATTCATCCTGGAACATTCTACAAGTTAATAGAGGGTATAAGGCTGCACTATAAACACAAACTATTACTACGGACCCTCTTTGGATACCATGAAATTCTTGAATATTAAGACAAGTGTAGGCCTATTTTAAACATGAGACCTTGACTGATGGTTTGTCCAAAGTTGTCCATGTGTTAAATTTAAGGTATGTAAATGGCGAATGACCTGTTTTTAGTGCCTCATATTTTGCAATAGAACTTCTGTGACTACCATTTTATTAATAGCTAAATACATCCGTAGGTTGCCGACCCCTGGGCGTAGATGGATAAACGGCACAGATGAATAAACGGTATAAATACGAAAATTGTATTTAATCTTATATAATTGGAATAAACTATACATTATTTGTTTGTAAATGTTATTTTCAGTGTTTTGCACTCTTGGTACAGTAAAAATTGTGTACATAGAATCTGCTGAACTAAAGAAGGTCCAATTTGTTTAATTTGAAGTCCTGTGGGCGAGTCTTGTGCATGATTTACTTGAACTTCCTTGTTTATTTCTAGAAGGAACTGTAAGGGTACATTTCGTAATTTATTAAATTCGTATTTAGATTTTTAAAATTTCATTAAAACAATAATTTATTACTACAGAATAATAAAGTCATGTATAATATCAAACGAGTCAAAATCGTTCAAATGTATTGACAAGGTACGTCTATATTACACAAAATTACTTGTATATATATTGACTAGCTTACAAGGCCCGGCGTCGCTCGGGTTTGCGGAATATTTATTTCTCACTCTCATGTTACCATAAAACTGTTTTGGGGATGGAATTAAACAGAAATGCAATATCACTTTCATACTTCTCATCCCAAAAACCTGCGATATAATAATATGCATATTACCATACCTGGTATTGTTTTCTCTATGTCCAGGATAGATAAAGTTATGTGACTGCATTATTTCGTGGATTTCATTCTTTATTATTTATTTATAACATGACATATATTGATAGTTTCTCTAATTTGCCAAACTCCCATTTCATTTATTTCCAAGCCCATCTGAGACCACTAGCAACAATATGTTGTCATATGAACTGTGATTTGGATTTGATAATTCTGTGTAAAAAGGGATTAAGTATTCTCAAAAACATCTAATTTTTGACACTTAAAATAAAAATTTTGCAAAATCCTTTCATAGTGAGCACTTACATTATGAAACGAAGGTCCGGTCAAAATTTCAAGTTCCTACCTATTATAGTTTAGGCTCTGCGTTGATTCTCTGTCATTAAGTCAGTCAGTCAGGACAAAGCCTCTTATATATAGAGAGATTATGGCAATGCCAGAAAATGTAATTAATAATTACTTATATTACAAATATTACTTTCATTTAAGAGGACCTTCATCTTCTGTAACGATAAAACAGAAGTCCGGATTTCTTGGCTGTGTGAAACGGAGTGGTGAAATAACTCAGCAGGGGTGTTTGCACGTTTTTGCCCCGGAGATTTCCACTGGTGACACATACAGATATAACTCTAACACGTGGACTGTGAGGTTTACACTGGGGCAATGTTCTCTTTCCAGGTTCGAAGACAGAGCTTACTTTTGATATACGAGCCCTGGGAAACACCGCTAACACTCCTGGACTTACCTAGATGGTAGGAGAGATGAACTTAGGTGCGTTTACTCAATGTTTATTTATTAGGACTACGTATTTATTTATGTTGATGAAGTTAAGCCTGCAAAGTTAAGACTGTGTCTATTATAACAACAGAGCAGTAAAATAAAAAGGCATGGTATTTTTATAATGAATATTTACTATATAAACAATAAAACCGTAAAACAATATTATGCAATACTTCATTCCACATTATATTACTATACAAATGTCACACTATAAACACAACACACTATGGTATTACATCTCGTAATATACAGCTGGTAATTTCTATGAAAAAACGTAGTAAAACACAGAACACAACGTTCAATCGTCCATATACCAACACCGCCGGCCGGCCGGAATCAAATGTTGTCAGATTGAACTGCTCCGGCCTGGTAAAATAAAGGAGGCCGTGATTTAGTATGATTTTACTAATATTACAAACCAGGGCCCTGTTTCATAGAACTTGCTAATAATATTAGTTAATAATATTAGAACTCATAATATTATTCATTAGTTATCAAAATCTTGTTTCATAGAAATATGAGCACTACTCATAAAATCTCTTCACTAATTATTAGTTCATTAGTCAGCTGTTTGATTTGGAGGTTATGTCTGGATTGTTGTTTGTGTTTTTGTCAATACAATTTCAAAGCAGCACGGCCTACATATATCTTCATAATAACTAGCTCTAAGAAATGAATAAACCTGCCAGGCACTTATTCAAAATAGGCTTATGTACTAAAATCTAACCTCAAATCTTAAAAACTTGTTTTGGCAAAATTCCTTTGATAGTGAATGTAAGCTTTTTCTAAATTGATAATTACATCAGAGTGATTCATTTTCCACAAATTTAAAATCACAAAATCTGAATTACATGGGCTTGAGAATAACTTATTAGCCCAAATACACTTATAGAAAAGCACCTAATATTATTAGTAAATTTTATTAAATTCATGTTTGTTCCATAAGATTATAGGCTATTCTTGGCCTAAAATTCCTTGGTCTGCGAACATATACATTTTCATCACTGTTACTTGAATCAGAATAAGCCATTTTCTTGATTTTCACAACTTTGATGTCACAAATTCAACCTCTCTGCTAATCTTATGGGAGAAAATTCACTCATAGAAAAACAACTAATATTATGAGCAAATTCTATTACCATTGGTGTGTATGAAACAGTTCACTAATAATATTAGTAACATTTACTAATAATTTAGGGCCATGAACTCATAACTAATAATATTAGCTAATATTCTTATGAAACAGAAGGCTAATAAAATTAACTAATATTATTATGTTTTTGCTAATAATATTAGTGTAAAGGTTCTATGAAACAGGGCCCTGTACTAAAATAATACTTATCAACAATCTATACGTAATTCAATAATTGAATAATAAAAAGAATATTTATTCCTAAATTGTGACAGATTTCGATAGTTTAATGATACGAAGGATGAAACATTCCATAGACGAAGTACACAATGATATGTGGGGAAATGAACAGGGTGTTTGGTTATGCGTTCTAGAAGTCGAAAGGAAATTAAATCGGAAATGTAAATAAACAAGAGAAGAAGAAATTATATTACTGAGAAGAGTAAGAGAATTGATAATTCTTCATTACTTGATGCGTACACCGTGGTCGAGTCGTCTGTTGTTACTGTACACATAAACACGATACAAAATCATTACGAAAACGCTCAAAATCAGAAGAATATCTCAATAATGGATGGGTACTTGGATGGTATTTTTCCTCAGGAAATGGAATAGGCCCTACAATGATTTTTAGAGAATAGAGCAATGAATAAGGTTTGAAGAATGAATTACCATATATATACACACACATACCCACACACTACAAACGTGTGAATTCTTTAGTGTACCAATTTAGAAGTCCATAAATATATGTATATAAATTATAAACTTTATACATTATAGATGTAATATTAATTTGTAAGTAGAAAAAATTATTATTTTACTCTCACTGATCCATATAGTGACAATAACTATAAGCAGGTCGATATTTTATTATCAACGAGCAATCATATTTTGTTATGCAATCAGACTAATTGTTCCGCCTTTTCATATTAATATTTCTGTTTACAATAACTACATTTTACATTAAAATGTTACATGTTTAATATACTGTAACATAGTCAAATGAAAATACAAAAATGTAATATGAATTAAAATGTTACATATTAAATGTACGCCTATACAGTATAGGCTAATTTGATGTTAAGATAAGAGTTAAATAATAAATGAACTATTACGCTATACTAATCGTTATGGGGATGTAAAACGAAACTTTCATCTGAAAGTTGTTGTTAAATGCATCGTGCGACTGGACATGTGGATGGATAGATAAAAGGAGAGATGGCAGATCACAGATATAATTTTTCCATTCATTCAAATTATTGTAGAAATTGTATTTATTGTGAAATCTTTCAAAAATCCGTGGTCATTGTAAAATTACGTAAATCTAGCAACCAATAAATGATTAAGTAATAAATCGTCAAATTCATGTGATGATGAATCTGCATTGTATCTCTACTAGTGCTCTAGAAGCAGGATTCGTACCCCTATGAGGTCAGTAGGATAACTATTTTGATGACATTATGACCCCTGGATTCGACTTATGTTCTAACAGAAAGAGCTGTCAGAAGAAAATCTACTGTAAAGCCTATTGGGATGAGCGTAGGGTGATAACAGTGAGATAGGCTAATAGCCTACTCGTAATTATGCTGAATATCTCGAGCCGGAAGAGTCTCAGTCTCCTAAAATAACAGGGACTTGGGAAGAATGTGTTTTATCGTATGTATGACTTGTTTAAATAGTATTTGAATATCACCTTTCGAATATTTAAGCTCTACTCCGCAGTAATCGGTAATCGGCAGTTGCAGTCATCAGCTTGGGAACAGCTTAATATGCAGTCAACATTGAGGTTAGGAAAACATTATACAGCAACAAAAATGTGGTGGAATTGATTTATAATGTATAATACATAATCTATATATATATAATAATAAACATATCTGGCTTTTTCATAATAAGCTAATCTATTTATTTGCACTACTAAATAATATTCAATCTCATAACTTGTAACTTACAGGGGAGTCGAAGATGAACTTTCCGATTACTGACTACCAACTGCCGACTGCAACTTCAAGTTGTGATTGGCGTCCTTCTTCTTCTTCTTCTTCTTCTTCTTCTTCTTCTTCTTCTTCTTCTTCTTCTTCTTCTTCCTCCTTCTCTTCTTCTTCTTCTTCTTCTTCTTCTTCTTCTTCTTCTTCTATTTATAGACTTTCTCACCCGAGGGATGTCCAACGTCTCTTCTAGCTCCTTGTAGTGTACACAGTCCAAATTTATTGTATGGAAGCAAAGATCTTCTTAACTATTTCATAATGATTGGCGTCCATTACTCATCATATGTTATACTTCGACTGCAGCCTACCAACTTACTGCCGACTGCACATAGTGGATGGAGCTTAAGAGTAAAGGGACTTAGTAGCTGAGAACGGCTCGCAGGCCCCAGGTTACGAACTATGCTATGCAAATTTAATATCCTCCTGTCCTTTATGGACTCCTGGAGAGAATGCTATTACATAGCCAAGAAAAACAGATCATGTAAATGAAATTATTTTCACTTTATAGGCACATTTCTTTTAGAAAGTTTAAGTCGTAAAACCCCCTTTCCTCTCGTGAAGGATACGACGCCACAATTAGCATCTCTGGCGTAACAATGACTCTACTCCGTAACTCTGCCAAGTAGCTTTAAAACAATGGTACAGTCAAGTGCGAAAGATTGTAAGTCTTTATAATAGCTACAGAAGACAAGATAACATATTCACAGCAAAAATAACAATAAAACATTTCAAGAGGAGCCAGCTAAAATAAAAATTTTGAACATTCAAATACTGACACTCAACTAGAAGTCATTATAAGAAATATCAAATTAAAATAGAAAAAGAACAGAAAAATAATAAATGAAACACAATTTATTATGTAACCCGATATTTGAATAGTGCTGTAGGAGAAAGATAGGTATAAGGCAGAACAACGTAAAATATGACCAATATAAGTCTATCAACTTAAGGACGAACATCTTATATGACTTAACAAATTCACCCTACGAAAAAAGCAGCTAGACCTAAGTAAAACTATAATAATAACCTTATACACGTGCTTAAATACCATGATAACACAAATGACGAGTAGGCTTACTATTCAATGATTGTAGGCCTGAAAATGGCGAATTAACACCGAAAAGCGTCGTGAAACCACGAATTCGGGAAGAAGCTCTTCATCAATTCTTGTATCAGCATTGGAATTTGTCATTCTATCTAATGACATTTTACAATTTTATGTGGATATTTAATATGATCATTCTTTATGATATTTATTATTGTATATAACCAGTTAGTATATAGACCAGGAACATATGTTACAATATTGTGTTGTATTAACAAGTGCATTTTACATAGTACAATAAAATAAAAAGTCGTAATAAATGAGCATAAATGAAATTGAAGCAATCGGCATTATTGGTTGATATATGGTTATTTAACGATGGGGATATACTACAACTTAGGCCTGTGACCGTCGCCGGTGTGCCGGAATTTTGTCCCGAAGTAGTTCTTTACAAGCCAGAAAACTACTGACATGGGCCTGTCACATTGATGCACACATAAATGCCATCGATCTGGGCCGGGGTCGAACCGTAATCGGCATTAAGCAGGCTAATAAATGCAATACTGAATCCAAAATGTACGAAATACTTCAAATTCGTTCAGAGTAAATTTTCACGAACTCACAGCTTTGAAAGCAGCCTACAGATGTTTAACCTTTCATGATGTATAGTATGCCATGCAGAGCACTCTGGCGGGTATTACGAGTAAACTGCTCATTTATTAATCGTCCCTCTCTTGTACATGCCCACTCTCGTGAGTCCTGAGTATCAGCTTCATCTAGATCCTTCCTATGCAGAGGATTACCACGAATTACTCCTGACTTCGCCGGGGCTTCATGGCAAATCCCTGACCTGTTTTAATTCAGCGATGACTTCCACAGGTATAACAATTGGTGAAAAGAGAAACCCCATCTGGTTAAAACAATCATTAAAAAACTGGCTTGCATCCCGTGAAAGCTGACTTTGGGTTTTGGGTGAAATACCTTAATGCCACTGTGACATTACCACAATACAGAATTGTACTGTAATGTTAGGCACACAATGACGCAACGTTATTTTTTTTAGTAAATAGTAAGGTCTTGTGATATCTGATAGAGTAAATAAATAAATGATTTACAAATAAAGTTGCTTGCTCCGCCGTTGGAAAATAGTTCGGGTTAAGTAAGTTATAGTCTAGATCCCTGCTATATTTCCACGCGAACCATAGGCTGCCAACCAATACTCTCATGGCTGCCGACGATCTTGCATCTCATTGATTCTTTCCATACAGCATACAGGCTCATCCAGTGCACGTCCTCCGACAAGTTACATGGTTAGGCTCCCCGTTGCTGTTTATATAACTACCGTACTCGAAGTTCCCGGCGAAGGGGGTCGGGAGAAATCTGGAAAGAGGGTGGTGGGGGCGCAAAGGAAGAAAACAAGTTGTTGTTTGCGGCCTATAGCCTCGATAGGGACTGAGCCACCGAGATCACCGTCAGGTTTCCAGCATTGAATCTTGTCCATGTGACCCAACGCCCACTATCGACTCGACAAAGGAAAATCATCCAGCGCAAGGCTATCGTGATTTAACAGCTGTTCACAGCGCCATTTTAGGTTAATTTGTATCCAATTCTTCACGAGTTTACTTGCATTTAGAATCTTTTTACAAATATAACGTGCATATATACATACAACCTATAGGTTCTATAGATTCTGAGAACTATACTGTCCCTGATTGTTTGATTACTGAACAAGTACATAATTATACCATGTCTAATTTTGTTACCAATAAATTCAGTGCAGCTAGCAAGTGCTTCACCAGACATGAAAGTCTGGGCTAGGCACCATACATGAAAGCTAACAGCTTACATAGTTATAATATTATATAACAGACAGAATTCATCGAGTGAAACTTAATGTGAAATAATGAGTTATACGTGCCGTAGTTAGATCTGCCGAAGTTTTACTGAATTAAGAACCAAGAATTATGTACAAATTTTGGTAGGCCTATCTCATTTGTAAATATTAATTGAAAATAAATTCTGTCATATGATTACTATCTAACATCCGATATGTAAGGGTTAAAGGGCTATGATTATTTGATTTATATAATGTTATACAAAATATTAGTTGGTAAAAATAATGTGCAATGTAACATTATCCTATTTCAAATGGACAAATACGTACCGCAAAGAAACTGCTTCTGAATGTTAATGAACATCAAATTCCGCACAACGTACAGTAGAAAAACGAAAAAAGTGCTGATGAAGATAGAAACATGTCTGTAGAAACGTTGGCAATTCAGCATTCGACAAGACACCAATCGAATGTAGTCACAATGTTGATTATTTCAGATTTTGACATTGTAATCAAGAACAAGAAAACACCATCATCTCTTCATGGATTAGGAGCATCCCAGTGTGGCGGATAGGGGAATGTCCACCAGATATGGCGGGTACTGGTGAAATGAAATACCCAGGGCGGACCAAAACTAGCTTTAAGCGATCCCAAATGCTATGGCAATGGTAGAGAAGGTACCCTTCATATAGGGAAATTAAAAGTACCCAGAAGAAAGGGAACGAACAGATGGGGTTTGATAGTCTGGTAGCACAACCCCTCTAGGAGGGAAAACTCCTAAAAGAAACCGGGAAGAGGACTCTCGTTAGTCAAAGGGAAGACAACCGTCTACGGGAAGGACATCCTGATAGAAAAACCCAGCTTGACCAAAGCTGAGATGGCAGTCCCATCATTACTCTACGCAGCACTCGTAATGCGGCCAGAGGACAATGTAATCACTAGGGCCCAGATTTTTAGGCGCTTATAAAAGGTATTTTAGCCTTTTGTTTTCGTGGAATAGCCCTTTTTAGGCTTTAAACAAACGATTTTAGCTGTCTTAATAAAACGTATAATGAGCACGAATATTAACACTGAAAATAGAGTTATAATTTTGACATAGTTATTCTAGTTTTTCTATAAAATAAACAAGTATCTATTCCTTATATTGGCACTCGAAAAATAGCATAAACAATTTAGATATTTACCCTTTAATTATACAATTATTCTTATATACATTGTTAATTTCAGTGCATTGTATAAATTTATCTTTATTGTGTCTTTTTTTAAATGCACAAATTCACACATTTATTTTCCTTTGCATTAATTGGAAAATCTATTAAAAATCACGTTTTTCTGCAAAACTCCTCTTTAGTCCCTAGTTTTTTTTCAGAAAAAGTCCTCCTTAGCCACTTTTAGGCCCTTCAGTCCGATTTAGCCCTTTGTAAGTTCTTTAAGAGTCATATATTCGAAGCAAGGGGAATGAAACGGAAAAGTACGTTGAAATGTTCTAATTAGGAAGCTGGGGAAAAAATAGGTTAAAACCTTCAAATCCGGGCCCTAGTAATCACTGATATATCTCGGAAAAATAGCCGGTCTGCTAATATAGGACCCCGACAAGAAAATAGTTTTAGAAATTACTATACTTCTATAGCTATTAGTAACTACAATTATGAGTTTTAATACAATGGAAATACAAAATTTTCGTTATTTAAACCATTTAGAACATATAGGCCTATTGTAACATTAGGCCTATTCTTATTTAATTTCTTTGCTAAGACTTACTGGCGTTAGAGAACACGGAATCTTCCTCTATAAATAGGGAATGAATCCATTAGCTTTATTTAGTCAGCAATTGTAAAAGCGGACTCAATATATTCATAGGAGAGTAAAATTGTAAAGCAAAAGCCTGTAAAATCATTAATATAAATCTAGAGGTAAAGCCGGTCTGCTAAGAAACGTACGGCCAAAACGCAGCCCGGTCGAAGTCGAACCGAGTCTACTTGTAAACTATTTTTTGATTATTATTCTTATTGCGCAAGTACAGATTTTTGTTCGACCATACTATAATACGCTTATTACGTGTGACGTAAAGGTATCATAATGACACTCATTTCGAAACTGTTTTCCATTCCGACATCGGTGTGGTATCGATTATCGAACACGAAGCGATCTTGACACCTTGAGAATAGGAGCTGAAAACTACGCAATGAATAGCCTGTATTTAAAATAAAATATATTATGTTTGTGTTAATTTTAATATCTTATTAAAATGAATTCAATGTGTGTTGTAAAAATCCGTTGGTTTGAAGAAATAAACCATAAGGTACTGTCTGACTGTGAGCTGAAGGCCGAGCTGGTGGCATAGTGGGGGAAAGACATAGACAGTAAATGCAAGCGCATGGTAAGGTAGTGGGGGAACGCTAGCTCGGCCTTCAGCTTGCAGTCAGACAGTAGCTTCGATTTGACCGACGCCATGATCTGCCACAGACTTCCATCTCTCCTAGAAGACAAGAACTACGACAAGCTGACGCGAAGGGCATGGTGAGCTCGTTGCCGTTTGTTTGAATCTAAAATCCCGAAATTTAAACATTTAAACTAATTATGCTCCAACAGAAACAGTCGTATGCAGCTTGCCTATAATGGTTATTAAGATCTTCGCTCGTTTCATAAATATACTCGTGTCTTAATAAATGTCGTTATAGGCTTGTTGCATAATGTACTTTCCTTGACATAATGAATAAATAATTCTTGGACCATTCTTTCGGATTTATCTATTTTCTACCTCCATCAGGCCTGTGAATAGTTAGATAGATGTAACCCCAATGGCTTTGCACATTATTTACAAACCTTGGTCTGAAGAGTGATAAGCCTAGAGGCTACCTTGTTTGGTTCAGGTTTTAATTTCCTGTATATAAAACTGAACAGTAACTTAACAGAGCTGTTTGTATGCAGAGGGCGCCTGGAGCGTAAACAGTCGTCTGCTGAAGATATAACGGTTTGAAAATCAGATTGATTTATAAATCCCCTTAAGTGGCCTACAGCGCAATGTTGTTAATCGGCTACAATTTCACATTATTTCCTCCCTCGTTTAATTAAATAAAATATCGACTATCTTCAACACAGCAATACCAGGAGCACTGGAAATCATTACCTAGCTCTTGGCGTTCTAATAGCGAAGAATAATTTGTGTTGATAAATTTTATTTTTTTCCTTTGAGGGAAATATGTCGCATGTGTCGTACTAGCATGTGCCCGCGGCTTCGCCCGCGATAATTATTTAAAAAATTAAAAATTAAGAGCATAATAGTAAAATCATTATATTTAATAACACCTAAATCACGTGGACTACATACCACAATTAGATAGCATCGTCTGGTAAAAGCGACCTCAGATTCGAGTTTCTTGGCCCAGAAAACTTCTGTATAGTGAGATTCGTCCAAATAAAACAACGTTTGACCATATTTAGGGTTTACAACATTCAAGCGATCGCGAAAGTTTTATTTTCAAGATATGACAAAAATAGCCAAAGCCAACTGTAATTGATTTGACATTGAAATGTATAACAGAAAACTTATGTTTTGAAAACGCAAAAAATGCACGTTTTTTGCCCGTTTTTCACTCATAACTCACGAACGAAAACTAAAATTAAAATTCCGGCTTCGAGGTGCATTTTCCGACCCTTCAGCCCACCTATGTTTAAAATTTCAGATCTCTGCGTTCAGTAGATTTCGCTGTACATCGAGGACAATTCCTTTTATTAATATAGATAATATGAATTATAATGATACCTTCTCTAATTTGTCAAACATCCATTTAATTTAATCCAAACCCACCTATACCATTGGCAACAATATGTTCTGTGAATTTGTTTCGATAATTCTATGCAAAAAGGGATTAAGTATTTTCAAAAACATTTAATTTTTGGCATTTAGAATCAGAATTTTTCAAAATCCTTTCTTAGTGAGCACCTACATTATGAAACGAAGGTACTGTCAAAATTCCAAGTCTCTACCTGTTACAGTTTAGGCTCTACGTTGATTCCTGTCAGTCAGGACAAAGCCTTTTATATATATAGATATATTTGGCTATTACAAAATCCACGTAATACCCTGAGAATCTGAATTTTAAAAATCGGATGTGAAAGTCACATAACTTCCTCTGCCCAAATAAAAGTTAGCAGTATTCACATATCCTTGTACAGAATCGCAAGACACAATTTTACGCTGATTATCCTATAAATACCTCTTCTTTCAATGATGCGACTAAAAGCGCAGTATATATAACAAACTTAAAAAAAAAAGAACAAATGACTGCAGACGTTTATTGAACTTTCTGCCGTAAAATATAATTTCCGAAATTTATCGAATATTTCCCTCAGATAAATCTTTACTCTATGCATGGCCAACAACACATCTTTCTCACTTCACATTCTTATATAGAATAAGAGGCCGTGAAAGAGCGCGAATTCAGTTGTTCATCACGTAAGACAAACTTTCTACAAACAGTGGGTGAACAGTGGGTGGCTTGTAACTACCCTCAGAGAATTTTCTCGAAAAAATGTTTCTAATAAAAGTTTTAGCTCTTAGTATAAGCAACCCATGTGCAAAATTTAAAGAAAATCGTTAGAGCCGTTTTCGAGAAAATCGCGAAAAACGAAACTTTCTTCATGTAAAGTACCCTTAAAAATAAGGGAAATTTGTCGCCAATCTACGAATCACATCTTCAGAAGGTACCTGACCCAAATACGAAATTTTGTTTTCATACGATTTTCCGTTTTGGAGCTAGCTTGTTCACAGATATTCCACACAGACACACAGACACACACAGACACACAGACATGTTTCCAAAAATAGTATTTTTGGATTCAGGGGGCCTTGAAACGTGTATATATGCTAAAAACTCAACTTCGAATTTTGGGGTCGAAAACAATACTTCCTCTACCTATAGTACCCATGGTACGGGCAGAGGAAGTAAAAAAGTTATTAACTACATCAGCTTAATATCTTTTTCTTTACCCGAGTTTAACCTCCCCCTTGAAGGGACGTTTATGCACCCCATGCCGCCCGGACCTTATAGGACCGCGACCTGTCTAAGGAGGGATTCTATGGATCACATACATACTTTTTTGACCCGACGAGGACATCGAGCGCCTCCCCGGATGAGTGATCAGTCTAATCAGTCCTGTCTAATTAGTAATTACATGTATATACAGATACCTCATTTGTAATTATTGTAATTGTATTGTATTACTGAAGGTCCGGGCGGCTTGGGTCGCTTAAATCCTAAAAGGGAGAGGTAAAACTAAGATAAAGAAAGAAATAAAGAAAGAAAGTATTGTATTATTGTATTTAAATATTTGAATTTAAGTACATTGTGACTGTATTTTTACATTTAATCTAATATCATCTTGCATTACCGATGGACTTAAATAAAAATAAAATCAATTCTCGGGGCCGGCCACCTCCAAAACAACAAGAACACGAAACACTCACTATGAACAAGGTGCGGATGTGATGAAGATGATAATGATAGTCAGAAAATATTGGGGGACCACAAGGACTTACAGTAACATAACATTCGTCTTCAAGGTAAGGATAAACCCCGGAAAACCCCCACTTATGTAACTTGTCCCGACCAGGAATCGAACCCGGGCCCACTGCGTGATACCCTTTTCATGAAGAATCAAAGTGTAGGAAGTTTTACAAAAAAAAAAAAAAAAAAAAAAAAAAAAAAAAAAAAAAAACACGCGGGGTTACTGTATAAGGTTCTCTTCACAAAATGAAAATCTATTAAGTACCGGTATGACTTTATGTGCCAAACATAGGCTAATATGGCAATTATTAAAGATAGCTCTATGCAGAATCTCAATAATTGGCTCACCGGAAAAAAATCCCGATACACCCGAAGGGCCGTTTGGAATTTACCTTGTCAGTAAATATTGGGAAATGAGAGAAGTAGGCGATAGGGAATCAATAAATTGGAATGACATTCTGTTGTGGTGCAGCCTCTAGACATAATAAATTATAAGTAATAACACGAGTAGTGATAACATTGTAATTGTAATAATAATAATAATAATAATAATAATAATAATAATAATAATAATAATAATAATAATAATAATAATAATAATAATAATGACAGAGAGAGGGAAGCGGGGTACTGGGGAGGTGCAATTACCACAGAATACAGAATATTAAAGTACAAGTGTTTTAATTTGATCAAGTTAGGCCCGGTATTATAAACAAAGTTGATCTTTAGATTAGGTTAAACCTAATCTAAAGTTTAACTCTAGCTGCCGTTTCATAATGTTCTGGTTAAGTTAAACCGTAGTGCAATGGTGTTGGTATTTTTTAATAGACCTGTTGGCTGAAAAAAGAAGACGAATTGACCTTGGAAATAAAAGAAAAACAATAAGATGTGCTAATTCGCTTGTATTTGTTTGTTTGTATGAAGAGAAGTTGAAGCTAGAAATTTTATTATTAAAGAAACGGTTAAATGAAAATTGAATTCAGTTTTGCTTAGTGTAAGTTTATTTCAATCACAGCTAAAATAAATAGCTATTCATTGCTCATAAAAATGATATTGTATTAGCATTTGTTTCACAATACAACATTCTATTTTCTTTCCTTTTCGGAAAGTAAACAAATATAATTACTTTGAGTTTTGTCTCATCTTCTCATAGCATGTTGTATCCGAAATAGAGCCATAATACTGTCTTAAATCGTGTTTTTATAGCCATTTTCATTAAAATAATTAATACGTCTTAAACTGTAGGTTAAACGGTAGAAATGGTCCAGTTAGGTTAAACTTAAGATTAACTTGTAGTTATCGTTTATAATACGCATAAATCTGAAAAACTAAAGTTTAAACTAAAACTGCAGGTTAAACCATGATTATAACACCGGCCCTTAGAACGTTGAAATTAATCTGCAGTTTTAAGATTTTACACCTAAACGGAAAGTCTTCAGAATTTTGGATTAGAATTAGGGCTGAAAATCGATTAAAATTTTTAATCGATTTAACGCTTGACTTTAATCGATTAATCGTCCGATTAATCGACTGATTAATAGGCTGAATGACACATGATGTGCCAAGGCCGGAGAAGCGAGAGAAAGGAGTTTGGTTATGTGACCCATTTCTCCAAAAACGTTTTTCAGAATTCGACTATACCGATTAATCGGAAAATATAATTGATCGACGATTAAATGTTTAATCGATTAATCGACTAATCGGTACAGCCCTAATTAGAATAATTTAAATAATGTTCATAAATTTCAACAGGGTTTAGACCAGCTATCTTCAAGTACTGCGCAGTCCGGTTTGAAGCTTGTGTGCTCAGTACATAAGCGAGATGGGAGCAACGGAAAGACGCACAAAAGGGAAAATGTTGACGTCATTCATACCTTCAGAACAGTGGTGGGTCAGGTGCAGTCCTGTCGGATAGTGTTAAAACCAATTTGCTTAGCAAAATTACTCTCGTGTAGTTAAAGGAACCGCCAATGAGTCTAGCTTTCCTTCTGGCGAACGCTAACGGGGGTGGAGCACGTAATATCCGACCCCTAAAGTTACAATAACAAGTATACAATAACATTTAGGAATTGATGCTAATTAGTAATATATATTTTAATTTTCATTATATTTTTTAATAACTAAGAATGTATTTCTTTAGACTTTCATCTTTTTTTTTTATTTCTTTATTTTTAGTCATTTGTATTATAATATATTCATATTATTCAAGTTCTTATGTTCGAATTTTTTCTTTGTATTTAATGTACGTTTCTTGTATTCATGTATATCAGTTCTTGTTTAATTTATTATTAATCATTATTATTATTATTATCATTATGTATTTCATGTTTTTGCCCTGGCTGAGTGGTAGAGAAGGCCTTATGGCCTTAACTCTGCCAGGTTAAATAAATAAATAAATAAAGTTGCGTACTGATGATGGCTAGTCTAGAGTGTTGACCAAATTCTAAAAACACGGAACATAGTATCTGCTATCAAATTAGGGAAGAGAAACCTACGTACTAAATTCTGTCGTATAAAAGGAAAGAAATAAGAAACTGTTTTTTTTCGGAATGCCATGAAAAAGTTTATCGCTTTACAATTTTGATAAAATTTAATTTCATTCAAGACGGCTTTGAAAAGTAAAAGGATGGAAAACAATGTATACAAAAAATCTGAGTATCTACATTTTCCTTTCATCTTACAGAGTTCGTAGCTCCATAATCCTCGCCTTTCTCCGTTTGCATCTGATACAACATTATTGAAACAAAGCAAATACAAAGTTGATCGATCGAGCTCTTTCTCTTTTTCTCTGAGGGAACGTTGTGCCACTTAATTTGGCTTCTAATTTCAAAAGAGAGAATAGCTTCTATTCAACCAGTACTCAAAACGGTTGAAAGCCATGTGTGTTCTGTTTGAAAGGCTTTTCGTTTTTGTTTGATCACGAAGATCAAATGTGTGCTTGTATGAAAAGCTGAATGGATCAAGGAACCCATGCGTGAAGAGGCTGCCATTTTCACCAAATGAACCACCTTCGGCAGAGCCAAGTAATGTTTGTCTCCGAAATTCCAACATGTTTTAATTTCATGTTCGAGTGCAAATACTACGTAAAAGCAAAGTTTCAGATCAGTGATTACAAGAGGATTCATAACAAACTTCTTATTGAGGTATAGAAGTGTACTCCTGAGAGAACAGGCCAAGTCTGAAGGTCAGGTTTAGATGAGAACATCATGAACCGAAACTCCTTTGCGGAAGTTACGCGTTTTTCTGGACTGATTCTTTTTCCTGTTGAAAAATCGGTTATAAGTTAGGGCGGAGAGTTGTCTATTAGGGATGCGACAACTGTGTTCTCATGATATAATAAATTTATTTAGCCTGGAAGAGATAAGACCACAAGGCCTTCTCTTCTCCTCCACTAGGATTACAAAAACTACAATTACAACTTAAGAACTGTAAGAATAATAAGGAAAAAAGATGCATTGAAACTAATATTATGCAATAAAATTGCAATAATAATAATAATAATAATAATAATAATAATAATAATAATAATAATAATAACAGGCCTAACTAGAATTACGATTTATACACTATGCAATAATAGGCTAATAATAAAAGACTTAATCTTGTAGAATTAGCTTCTACCAAAATCTCATTAAAAAATTACTGGCTAAAAATTACTAAATCAGGAGAACTATCAGTTGCTGCTGCCTAATCCTAAAATTTCTTACACTGGTCCGTAATCTTCATACTAGACGTGAAAACAAATATAACTAGGAAGCGCAGAAGGCGGATAAACATAGAGGCACTACGTCACGAACGTTGCCAGTAAAATCAGTGAACAACATACTGTAGATAATTTCTGGACACCAGTATATTAGATACCTCATTCTTACGTCTAGTCTCAGTTTTCGAGTAGGTTGTGGGATCTTTGCAACAGAAATAAAACCAGGTAAAATGATGTAACAAAGTGCCAGAATGCTTTTGTTTTAATCAGTGATAATTTTATTGCAATTATGATATGCAGAAAATAAGTTATTTTTTAATCGATTTTCGAGTTAAGCTCCAGATCGATTCATTAAGCAGGACTTACGGAAAAACAAAGGTCTATTTTGATAAGCATAAGTGTTTGTCAACGTTATCTGTATTGCAACTTCCAAAGCCATATATGAACACTGTAAAACAATATGATGTCATGAGAACTGATTTGCATTTGATAAATTCTTTCTAATAATATATTACCATAAAATAGGCATTAAATTGGGAATTACTCTGACACCGGTCAACCGATTTGGTCCAATATCAATATGCTTCTTCCCATGGACGTTATAAATGCATATACCAAGTTCCACGAAAATCCGATAAAGCGTATTTGAGTTATCGCGCGTACAGACAGACATACATACAGATAGACAGACAGACTGGCAGTCCCCCCCAAAATGTCATAAAGTACTATTGCGGCACTTAATAATACATAGCTATGATTGCAGGTATTTTTAAGGATTTCATTTGCAACTGTTTGGGACAGTATTATATTTAACTACTTGCTAAATGTCAGTATCCCTTCACATTCGTAGGTCTAACTTATGGGGTTTACTAGTAACATTTAATCCTGCAAATAGAGAATTAAATAAAATAGATACTCGCTGGCAATATTATAATGACTATATATACAGCATAGACATTGAAATATGAGCTACATTTCCACATGTATGGTCCCTTACTCACTTGGGTAAGTTGATAAACATACCCTTCGCTGTAACCGGAGTTCAATTCCCGCACGAGCTATTAGAATGAATTTAAATTAATTGAAAATGGAATCACCACATTCGCCGGGTCAGCGTGTGGTCCACATATAGCATGTCTCTCTAATTACTCTCGCTTGTGCCCTCCTGACCTCTCTTCCATCCAGTATACACAGAACCACAGACACACACATAGTGTGTCTCTCTAATTTCGCTTTTTATCTCCTTCTCTCTTCATATCCACGCATGTAGGCACAGAGAAGATCGGTGGCCTGTCAGCTATAAAGCACAAAATGAAGCAGTTACTCTGTGAACACGTTTGCTCTTCCATTTTCAATTTAACTATTAAAGCTTTAAACTCCTGCGCGAAAATTGCGCTTTAACGTATATAAGCTGTAGTTTTAACTGCTCAATTGTTTAGAGAGAAAAATATATATAATAACCTCACCTGTTACTATTTGTGCTCTAAAATCTAACTAAACTCCGTGGCGCTACATCCCTCAAGGGACTAGGCCTACCACCCGACCGCTGCGTCACCTACCATAGGTAGATGGCAGGATTGGGGGCATGTGGTCAGCAGGCCGACACCCACAGTCGTTAATGGAGGTTACCAAGTGGCTCATCAGTTTGAGTCAGGCGCTGAGTGCACCCCATACCAGACCTCCCTACCTCAGTAAAATCCGAGGAGGTACCGGGGGTCGAACCTGGACCTAGTGACGCTAACCACAAGACCACGCAGGCGGTCTATTTGTGCTCAGCGAAGGCATATATGAACAAAATAATGTGCTAATAATAAAATGTACCACTCACATGCTTTTTTTTGTGAGATATCAAAATATGGGGACAAAGGAGCGTATATTGGATGCAGTATAATATACTGTTTACCATACAAGGCACTGTGCACTAGGTAATTTTTGAAAACCTGCTGACTATTGTCTTGTTGCTCCGCTAGACTTCACAGAAAAAGGAGAGTTATCATAATCTTAGTCGAAAGTGAATTTCTCATTAAAACTAGTGAAAACTATAAAATAATGTCTAACTATTTTCTACTCTTGTTCCTTAAAACGACCTCCTTATCTACGAGAGTTCGTTTTAATGACTTACTCCATGATATAAGAATTTCCTGATTCTGTTTCTACTCTCAAAACACATTATAAAAAACCCATTCAAAATTGTCTTTTTCTTATTTGAATTTAATGTTGTGTAAACAAACTTATATAGGCTACATACTTGTCCCGTTTTCAAGATAAAAATTTACGTTTTTACTCCAGTTCATTAAATATTTGCAATTTGTTATTTAAAACCAAATTATTCTATTAGTTTTACTCACTAAATATATTAAATTTCACAAAAAGCTTTAACATGTTTTACTAAAGCATTAACACACTCACATTTTGCCGTTTCATTCTTCGCTGTGTTATAAAAAAAGTACTGGTATCTTTAAAGTAGCAAAAAATTATTGAACGGAAGAGTATCCATTTTTTTTTTGAAACTGCCATTATCTTTATTGTTTCATTGGAGGAAGTTTTTTAAGGGAGACGTGGAGTAGGCCTATTATTTTTTACATTTATTATTTATTTTCAGGGGGCAAAAAGTATCTGAGTAACGGTATTATAACAAAAATGGTGCTAGTTTGCTAGTAACTCTTCTAGTGGATGATAAACAGATATAAGAAGACGGTTTTGGGAGACACTAGATTTAAATTTGCAGTGAGACTCCATGTTCCTAGGGAAACCCTTATCTAGCGATCAGTGTTACCATCTGATTTATCTATGTTGGTGCACAGTGGAAGGAAATAAATAATTCTTGTTTTCACACCACCTTGTTTCTGGGTAATTTGGGCGTCATGGGTTGGCAGCCGTGCCATTTTAAGTGTTCGCTAGGGAAATTAAGTGGACGCACCACACTGCGGTGGAGTTTGGCGAAACAAATGCAATTTATACCTGTTCACCCTTCCCACTGGTACTATCACACTTTCTACAATTTCAATTCGTTAGTGTCATAACAATGCATCTAGAGAATTGAATTCATGTTTCTATACTATTGTCTAACATTTTCCAAAGAAGAAAAAATATATTGAAATTGTTATAAATTGCTGAACGTTGTCACCTCGAAATGAATGGTTGGTCTGTTTGTAATAAATAGGAAAGTGGTAGTGCGATCTAATATAGGAGTATCTTACGTTATAATATACTATTTTTGCTACCACACTGAACAGTTAACCAGGATTTATGAATGTCATTAAAATGAAACTTATTTCAGTGTAGCTATTCTATCCATTCTCCGCAGAAATAATGAACTTCTTAAAATTAAAAATGCATAAATGTAGCCTATACTGTACAGGTAGGGGGAAAAAAGCGGACCGACTCTTGTAGCTGATGGGGGAAGGATTTCCCCAAATTTGAGGACATTTACAGATAATTGTGACGCTATAGCTCAAGTTACGACCCTCTTACATTACCTCTAATGGGTTTCGAAATGGGCTAAGACAACAGTCGACTGTAGAACAAATTTCAGCACATTCCCTGCTATCCTGTGAATGCCGCTAGGCATGCGCAGTGGCTCATATCGGCAACTTAGATATTTTAGTCGGTCCGCTTTTTTTCCTACCTGTACAAAAAAGTGACTTTAACACAGGTAAGAAGTGGCAAAATATATTCCTAATATAGGCCTACCAAAGAGTAAAGCCGAGGTTATAATTTTGGATAATAAATAAATAAATAAACGTTAATCAGAATAGTACGAGCAACTAGGAGCTACGACAGAAGAAACAAAGGAAAGAAACGATAAATAATGTTTGTTGTTGTGGTTTGAAATCATGATATACAGCAAATATATTCCATTTTTCTGTAACTGATACTCCACAAGCTATTATTTTTAACCCTTTCAGTGCGGAATTCATATATGCGTTCAGTTGAAATCATTAGTGGACTAAGTTTTTGAATCAACATGAAAAACGTTCAGTGGAATAGCTGGTTTCCATGACAATCATAACACACAAATAAAAATCCTCACATTTTGAGTTAAATCGTTACGCTATTAAAATCGTATATTGCTTCTATTATGCATTTCTTTGTGGTGACGAACTTATATGTCAGTAGCAGTGAAAAGGTTTAGAAGTAGGAATACAGTGAATGACGGAAATACAACCAATCCACTAGGTTTAATATTATAAACAAGCATTGACTTTAGGCATTAAGATTTTGTATCGCTAACGTAACTAGAGAGGTTCATAGTTTAGATAAGTACATTCCAGGAGTGGCCACAACCTGGCCGAATGCTCTTTTGTCATTCTTTAACGGCTCCTAAAGAAATCTGAAAAAATTGTAAAGTGCCTATTTTTCAAGACTATTATTGTGCTCGTAATGGCAGCAATGGGACAGAGTGGGACAATTGGAGATTCATGAGAACGAAGAACTAAAAGAAGTATAAAACTGACAGACTTTGAGAAAAGTAATCGAACAAAAGTACCATCCAAGATGAAGAATCTTCCAAAAGACTTTTCTCTATTTTTGGGACAACCCATTCTTGTGGATGATCAAATTTAAGCAACGAACTGTCTTAAGTGATGGGCATTTAAGTGAACTAGTCACTTCCCAGATTTCAAGCAGCTAACAGCTCAAATGACACCCAAAAAGGCATAAATAATTATTTGTGGGTTTTCTGAAATAAGTGATGTACCAAATCAATCTATAATGGTCTACAATCTTTATGTTTATAAAGTAAAATACTATTAGGGTCTACTTTACGTTTCCACTTGACCCGAAACTAAGTGCGACTCTTTTCAAAGTTCGTCCCTTAGATTGTGGATCCCAAAAGTCAGGTAGTTGGCCATCCCTGAATATTCTATGAAAGAATGCCCTGAGAATCCTACGCTTTGGTCAAGGAGGCCATCAGGTCTATGTGCATTTGATAAGCACATACGGAAGTAGCGCGAGATGATTTATGTTTATATTTCAGAGGTTTACAGGATATAAAATGATTAGCACCGTACAATTTTATATCTCTCTCTTTCAGAATTTTAATTAAGGTCTCGTATCAACATACATCTTCAGGCTTAATTACTTCTAACGGCAGTCACTATGAACCCTAATTAAATTTTCCATAGCCTATTAGAATGTTTAGCCCATGTTATTATTGAAATGTAGACTTCTAGTTAATATATGTAGTTCGTGTATACACAATGAGTAGTTGTGACTAGAGTTAAGATTTACGGGGTCACACGAGTGGAATTTACGAGGGGTCTCATGATTCAAATGACCTCATAATATGTTTCCAGATTAAAAAGAAAGAAAGAAAGAAAGAAAGAGAGAGAGGGAGAGAGAGAGAGAGAGAGAGAGAGAGAGAGAGAGAGAGAAGAAAAGATTGTTTCAAGTGAAGATGCAATAATCTCATTTATCAGATAATTTTTCTCTTTATATTTATGATTGTCTACCACAGTGACGTAGGGGATGCGTTCGCGCCTCTCTCGCAGCGGGCCCGGATTCGATTCCTGGTCGGGACAAGTTACCTGGATGAAGGTTTTTCCGGGATTTTTCCTCACCTGTGAGACAAATGTCAGGAACTTTAGGCCCTTGTGGTCCCCGGATCCCATCCTCCCCTTGTTTGGAGTGTGTGTGAATGGTGTGTCTCGTCCTATGTGTTCGTGTTGTCTCGGAGGTGGGCCCGGCGTTGAGCTGATCACTCATCCGGGGAGGCCCTCCATGTCCTTGTCTGGTAAAAAAAGTATGTATGTGATATGTGATCCATAGTTCATTCCTCTCCCGACAGGTCGTGACCCGGTAAGGCCCGGGCGGCATGGGTCGCATATAGGTCCCTAAAAGGGAGAGGGGAAACTACGAAAGAGAAAAAAAATTATAATTGTGCTTTTGTTATGGTATGAGCATTGATAATAACTATTTTACTGGTATTAGTTGTGGATTTAAACCCCTTCGGTTTTCCCCACTATATTGAGGATGCGCCAACATTTACAGGGTTCTGGAGGATTATTTGGAATGGGACTGGATGCGCCCTAAAGGAGTCGAGTGGTGCTTGGGGGTCACCACAAGAATCTGACAACCAATCAGTTTGGAAACCTGTCAGTACATGAACACGTAATCAATTGTAAACATCGTGGAAGCTCTGATTTAGGTCGACTTATTTTACCCACACGTTAGCGAGATTTTATCTTACCGCTGTGAATTACAATAAAAAGGTAAAGCAGAGGAGCATAACTTCAAATATGGGCGAAGGTTACTCAGGAAATTGGATTGTTACAATCTAAACGAGATTTCTGTCTCATACTAAAAATGGCCTTGTAGGCTAGTATCGACCGAAATATTAAACAGGCATTGTAAAGGGTTGAATTTTACTGTATATGAGATCATCTTAATAAAGCTCACAAATTACCACCACGAATCATATTGTTCTCGCTTTTCTGTCCGTTTTAAGGGGTAATTAAATTAGGAATGGATGAAATGGTATTAGTACGGTACTTCAAAACGTAATATATAGGCTATATATATAAAAAAGACCGAACTCCCTAGAATCAACACCAACAAATAAATTTCACTTTGACATACTGTATCTTACATGTTATTTTTAGAAAGGTAGTATTTTCACTGCCGACGTGGTCCTGTGGTTAGCGTCGCTGACTACAGATCTGGGTTCGAACCCTGGTACCTCGGATTTTTCTGATGCAGGGAGGTCTGGAACGGGATGCACTCAGCCTCATGGTTCAAATTGAGGAGCTGCTTGATAGAGAAGTAGCGTCTCCGGCCATGGAAACCACCACTACCGGCCGTGGGTGTCGGGAAGCTGACCACCATCTGCCTATGGTAGATGACGCAGAGGTCGGGTGGTAGGCCTTATCCCTTCAGGGATGTAATGCCACGGAGTTTAGTTTAGTTTTAGTATTTTCACCATAGCTCAACAATTATTATTTTGTTATACAAAATAACATTTTTCCCTCTATTGTCATAAGTTAATAATTACACAATTCGGTTAAACGCCTAATAGTTAAAATTATGCTTTATACGGTACTCTACGATGTTATAATATTATAATATAATAATACCAAATTACAATATAGACATGTTAAAATATATTTTTAATGTTAATGCAGCAGAACTGGCTACGCGTTAACGTCCATACTTGAGACGAGCTAAGATAGAAACCTGAAGCAAACAAAAACACTGAATTTTGATTAAATATTAGGCTATATTTACGTCACTACTGCATGCGATTGTATATTTTTTTGTGCAGTAGTGCTTTATATATTTTAATTATTTTTCAATTGAACTGCCAGCTGGAATATCTCAACAATAGATTATACTCGTACTTTTGTTTCACCCTGCAGTCACAATCTCACAAAGTGTGAGAGAAAAAGCTGCTACGGCACATATTCGATATTTTTTTTCTTTTACATTTCATTTCACATGTGACACAAGAAAATATTTGTAGATAGAAAAAAATCCACGGGGTGGAGAGTTGTGGTAGGTAGATGATAAACAAAAGCTGCTTCAGTGTGTTGAATTCTGTAGTCGCTTTTTGAATATCACGGCCTACAAAATCCTCTCGGAATTTAAAACAGCTGTCACGGCCACATAGACGCCTCGCAGTCAGCTGTTTTCATTGTTTGTCGACGCCAGAAAGAAATTGCATATGAGATGCCATAAATATAAAAGAAACTTAGGCGGAAAAAGATTCTTATCTAGATTTGAAATGAGCAGCAATTCATGTGAAATACGCCCCTGTCTCTTTGCAGTAAAAATAATTAAAGAAGGGATATAAAATACACTCATTTTAAAATAACACAATAGCGACCTCTTTTTCCCAGTTTTAACGCTAGAATACGCTACGAGTTTATTGCGGTTTGACTTTTTCGTTCGTAAATTACGAGCTGTCACGGGAATGGGAATGAGTCTAAATTCTACTTCCCAACCGTATTTTAATAGCTTCTTGCGTAAAAATGTATAATTCAAATAAAACTGTTTGTGCACAGAATTTCTTCTTTCACCTGCTCTGAAAATAAAGCCTAGGCCTACATGCTGTTATAAGTAGGGCTACTTTATCCCTTAGTAAATAGACGCACATCACTTGGATTGGAATGCTCTATGCTACTGTACACATCTCTTGTAAGACCTCTCATCACATATGCAGCACCAATATGGGGTGCAGCTAGCAAGACGCACATTCACCGATTACAAGTTGTGCAAAATAAATTTCTTCGTAAAGCTACAAATGCGCCTTGGTACGTAAGAAATAGTCAACTACATAATGAACTTGGAATCCTCCCGATTCAAGAATACATTCAAACCCTCTCAAAATCATTTTACAGTAAACTTCTAGATGTTCCTGGTGCATCTGTCTATAACAGGGGAAGACAGAAGGTTGCTCTGTGACGTCACTGCTTTCTGCTCTGACTGCACGCGTAATACCTCTGCGAGGAGCATGTGAAATGGTGGCATCAGTGAACAGGGGGGAAGAGAGGGGCATTAGTATTGCGGGCAGCGGGAATTTAGGGGGTTAGAACTTACGTAATTCGTGTTTCCGAGTTAATGAAACATCAATCGATGTTCTTGATAGTTTATCGGTTAATTACAGCACAGTAGTTTAACATATTATAAATTATTCTATTTTTCTATTCTGTGAGAACAATTGCCTTTCCACAAAATCTATGTTCTTTGACAAAAATAGACAATACTATCATTTGAATTAAAAAAATTCACTACAATAAAAATAAAAAAAAAATGAACTGAATTAATTACCATACAAGCTCGTCTGCACCTTAGATGATACAAGATTACAGTAACAATTTTCTGACTTTCCTGTCTCTTTTTTCTTTAACAAGTTTATCAATGTTGGGACGTAATGTTTGAGCAATATTTAATCGAAGACTACATTTAGGTTGTGATTTGACAATGTACTTCTTGATTTGAGCTTTGCACATTTCATTACTGAAAAAAATTGTTCGGCCACATATGTCGATCCAAAATTACATAATATTCGTGCGGCAAGTTTCGGGAATCTGGTTTCAGAGAAATTTCTGAAAAAGTTACCCAAGACCACTTTACGTTCATATTTGTCCTTTAACAGATCGTCGCATTGCATGTTTAGCAGTTCCAACTGATACCGGCAAGGAACGTCTGACATTAACTGAATATGGGGTAGCAAAAAGTTTAAACATTGGAGAAAGATTTTTCACATCCTGAAACCTCGATTCGAACTGAAGAAGAATGTTTTGCAGAACTAACACATGTTCTGCAGAGAGAACACTATCAGGATCGCATACTTGCATTAACTTTGAAAAATGCTCCGTATTTCCAACCAGAAGTTGTTTACCCACAGAGCTAAAGTAGGTCCTCTAGTACCTAAATCTAGCGTACTCTAATTTCTAAACACCCCTACTACCGTGCGCTCTTGCTGACGTCACACACAAGGGATCCGCATGCTCTTGCTCCACAAACGTCATCACAAGACGTAGTTGACTTCCCCTGGTCTATAACATTGGACAAAAGTCATTGAACAGATCAAGACTGAAAAGAAAACTTCCCCAAGATGTACTAAGTGAACTAGAAGAAAGTGATAATCCTGTGTAAATAAGCCTACTATCTTAACTGTTAAATATTAGAAAACAGTATGTGCACTAACGCAACTTTTGTTATCAATTTGTGTTTTAGCTAGAGGAGCTGACTAAGGCGTACCTCAACAGGTTATTATTAATGCTATAATTATGATGTTATAGAGTTTAACAATGGCCTGTATAGTTTTTTACTGATCGGTCAAAATATATATTTAAAAAAAAAAAAATAATAATAAGTAGGGCTGAAAATCGATTAAAATTTTTAATCGAGTTAACGCTTGACTTTAATCGATTAATCGACCGATTAATCGACTGATTAATCGACAAACAGGTCGGTATTTTAGACGAAACCAAAGTGGACATTTAATATTGTTTTACACGTTTAATAACTATTACATAATCGGAAGAAATCCTGAATTAATGAAAACCATTATTAGTTAACTAGTGAAAAATATATACAAAACTTACATTTCCCGTTACTTTTTCAGCCAGGACTTGAGACACACGAGTTTGTCAACATTTGAATGTTCAAGACACGATCGTAGGTTGTTTACAATAATACCGGCAGCACTAAAAACTCTCGCACTCGGCACTGAGAAAGGAGTTTGGTCATTTGACCCATTTTTCGAACAACGTTTTTCAGAATTCGACTAAACCGATTAATCGGAAAATGTAATTGATCGACGATTAAATATTTAATCGATTAATCGAGCCGATTAATCGATTAATCGATACAGCCCTAGTTATAAGTGACAGGATAAAGTCAATATGAAACAACTACAAGGGCCGTGGTCAAAGTAAAGTTTCCCTAAGGCCGTTTACACAAAGAAAACAAAATTTCATGGAAATATTTATTGCAATACATACAGCAAGTGTTCAGCTATTTTTTTAAAACATATTCGCCACCGGAATTGAGGCATTTGTCATAACGTGGGACCAACTTTTGAATACATACGCCATAGAAATCTGCCGCCTGAGATTTGAACCATTGTGTGATAACCTCCGTTTCTCTGTCAATCTCTACCATTCTGTCATTCACTGTCATTTCTTGAGGGGTAGGAAAATATGAAAATATCTTGGCGCGCGGTCCGAGCTGTATGGTGGAGGCTTCAACACCTTCCTGCAAGTCTCCTGGAAAAGTTCGACTAGGAGATGTTTCAACATCCACCCTAAAGCCCGGACCTCGATCCCAGTGATTTCCATCTTCTCCTACACCTCAATAAACGGCAGAGAATGACTGAGAATCGAAGATGGTTGTCATACAGTGGTTCAAATCCCAGACTTCTAAGACACAAATGTTTAAACGTTGGTCCCACGGTATGACAAATGTCTCAGTTTCTGAGGCGAATATGTTGAAAAATGGCTGAACACTTGCTATATCTGTTGTAATAAATATTCCCATTAAATTTTGTTTTGTTTGTGTAAACGGTCCTAGGGAAACTTACTTTGTGGACTGCCCTCGTATTATGCTGACGTACACGTGATATTTTGCTACCATTTCTAATTTCTAATTACTGCAGCCATGTACAATAATAATAATAATAATAATAATAATAATAATAATAATAATAATAATAATAATAATAACAAACTGAGCTCATGGTTTCGGCCCGGTTGTTGAGGCATGAGGCTTCACGTTAATTGTACCATACATATTTCAAAGTTAAGCGAAAATAAATTCTATCAAGCTAGAAAACCAAAAAGTCGTATTCAAAGAGCCATCACGGCATTTGAACAGAATTTGAGTCCGTGATGTTACCGTTTTAGGTACAGAACTGGAAAATAACTTGCTATGGGATACTATTTGTAAGTTTATTTTGTTCTGAATTTAGTCACTTAGTTTGTAATAATCGTAATATGTCGGGAGGAAGAATACTGTTACTTTAAATAATGTCTATCTATTTACTTCGTCGTCGCCAAAATCACTTTAGGTTATTTATTATTCTTACAACATCTGCACGTTTTATCGCAGGAATTTTACGTTATTTTTCTTATGGCGGTATATATTCTTTTCACTTCACAATACAAAATAATATATATTATCTTTTCTTATTACGTTCTATAAATTTCTATCCTCAACCGTATTACTTGAAAAGTCGGTATATACTATTTCACTGTCTAAAAGTCAATATTTCTAACTCCTGTTTCGTCTACAAAAATAACGTCCGTGTCCTCTCGATCAGTGTCTTCAAGTCCGCGTTCGTTGCTCATGTTCCTGTTAATATGTTTCTGTGTTAAAATATTCTTGCATTTCCATTGGTTCTGTCAGTTAGCTTTGTCTCTTATGATTGGGGGATTAGCTAAGTTTTCTGCTATGGTTTAAAATATTTGTCGTTAAAGTGGAATGAGGTTTGGGGAGAAACATATATGTCAACGTCAAGCCGACTGGTGGCGTCAAGTGTCTTTCTAGACAGAAGAGCACCGCCTACAATGCATTGTATCCTCTATTTAGTTTAATAATTCATAAAGTATTTGTCACTATTGTCTGTAATAAGTGTAGTTGTATAGCTTTCTTGATTACGCGTTGAATGATGTCCTTTTCTAGGTTGTCGTGTTAATAATTAATCGTTTGATTAATTATTTGTACTTGCCGGTAATGTCTTTTAATTCAGATGGTCGTGTTACATATCAAATTGTCCGTGTAAATGTCCTCTGTCTTGTCATGTAATTTGTTTTATGGTCATTGTAATAGTCTAGGCGTAATGGTGGTTTTTAGTAGTCGATAATGTTGCGGGAAGTTCAAATATTGTCCGTGGAATGTATTTTCTTGTATTTAATTTCTTATTTTATATAAGCCTATATGAACTGATCTACAAGACATAACGCCCCTAAATGTGAAATCAATCCTGCAAAGTAGTGCTTTAAAGAACTTTCCTCTGCTTTTCTCTTTCATTAAGTAGCCCCTAGACAATCAATTTTCAATTTTCGCTTCAATATTGACGGAGGACCATATTGATGGAAATATTGATCGTCTAGGAGCGTATTGAAGAATCTTATCAATATTGACGGACATTGATAGAAAATTATATTTCCTGTCAATATTGAAGAACCGTTTGAACGTCTAGGTTGTTTATTGTCAATATTTTCTTCAATATCAATTGTTTGTGAGACTGCGAAGTGATTTTCTGTAGTCATCCGGTTCTGTAGAACGCAAAAAATGAAGCAAATGTTCGTGTAAAGCAGTATTCACCTTGTACCACTATTTGGACTAGCGTCTATTTCTATTTATGATATTTCTTTATCGCACAGTGTAAGAGTCAATGCTAGAAAATCAAAATGCGAACTAGATAACACTTCGAACAGCCTTGATCATGCAGTACGAATATTTCTGCCAGAATGAATATTGGTGAGTATATTGATGCGTTTTGAAGGATATTGATGCGCGCTTCAATATAGAGCGTCAATATTGAAGAAAATATTGACAATATTATTGATCGTTTAGGGGCCCATTTACAGTGGAACAGTAATCATATCAGGGTTGTGTATTAACATATCCTTTGCTACTAAGGTATAAATTCATCTCCTCAGGGGATCGTATATAAGCAGAGATATAATATAGAATAATAATGATCTATGTAAAATGTGACAGTTTATCTTCGTGTATTTGTCATTTGCGGAACTCAGCAATCCTATTGAAATTTTCTTTATCGATTTTAATCTTAAAACCCACTAATGATTTCATTTAATGATTGCTTAAGTACATGTAAATAAACCCAGGTTTGAAAGGGTTAAAATATCATAAGGTAGGTTATTTTCCCAATCCTCATTACACTGGGCTTAAAGTGCAGGTTTATATTCTTTAGGATGACGTAATCCCTGTAATCCTGCAGATGCTGTAAGGAGTAACTTTACAGATTAAGTCTACAATTTCGTCTTGCATCCTTATTGCTTTAGGTTCATGTTTAGATCGGAAGTTAATCTTACAAATTGGGTAATATGAGCAGCAACATGCGACATTTCTCAGCTCAGCGTGTAATAATGGAGTGCTTTGTTGCTGTAAAGCAGTAATTTAACAGTAGCGTAGCTTAATTTCTCAGTTGACTGTGATGAAAACTCAATAACGATGGCTTGGCCCAGCTCATAATATCTTATTAAAAAGTAATCTGGTATCAGTTTTGAAATCGCAAACAAATCACCGCTCTTCGCAAATGTAAATATTAATTTAATTTTAGCAGTTTAGCAGTTGTGTAGCAACAGCAGACTTAAAACTCAGTAGCCTATTTTGAACTACGGCTTAAACTTCTTCAATAAATTGAAGGGTCAGTGCCACAGTCACCTAATCCTTTTGACAGGTAAAAGTTAATATTTTTTCCATCTGTAACACTCGGGATTGAACTGTCTTCCTACGCTGGGATTGGGCCAATTGTGTAGCTAGTTATAAAATTAGTAACTTATTCCCTGAAACACTTTTCATTTTTACAATAATGTAACAAACATTCTGCAAAACCAGGATCAATAAAACCAAAGAGTTTCAAGGACAGTAATTATTTTCTAAAATAAATGTAGCCTACCACCTATTCATCATTATTTTATGAAACTCTGATTTCTGTATCTAAAGTAGATGAGGCAGATAATGTAGATATTGACGATGACTTTTTTGATGGTATTAGATTACTCGTAGAACTGTGAAATCATTGGAATTTATGAATAAAACAAATACGCAGCTGTTCTTATTAATATTTCATAAAATGTAAAACTTCCATCAATTATTTTAATAATAATAATAATAATAATAATAATAATAATAATAATAATAAAATGGACTTTGCTAAAGTACAAATAAAAATCAGTATAACAGTGATCTAACCAAGGAAAAAAAAAAATGTTGCAGGGTCTCACAAAAACGATAATATCTCCTAACGTTCTGAACACTATACCGTATCGTATAACATGGTACTAAGCACAGAAAAAGCACACCCCTAACAAATCTGAATTTCCAAAATAAAAAAAGTATTAAATTTTAACTATTTTTCTGAACTTAAAAAAGTGCCTTACACTAATGTTGAACTGACTCCGTCAGTCGCATTATCAATAGGCCTATTATACTAACTCTACTTAAAAAAAATTGAATGAAAATAACTTAAACCATAACGTTAATAATATTTGCCTAAATAATCCTCCGAAAATGTAATTTGTTTTCTTCATAAATATTTTGTCTGTTTTAAATTGTAGTATCGGTCATTATTCTCTTATTGCTGTTGGAATTGCGCCTGAAAATTAGTTTCTTTTCCTTATTTCGGCTTATTTCATTCTTCTTTTAGAATTTACATAGGCCAAAAAAAAAAATTTCTTTAGCTGATGAAATTAGGGAATTTAGTTCTTTTTAAAAATAAATTATTATTAATAGATACGGGTCGGTATCAGATTGCTGATATTGTATACTGGATACCAGTACTGGATATGTTTTCGACTCGATATTCAGTATTCGATATTCAGATACTTTCATTCTCGAAATAAAATAGTAAAATACAAATTTAAAAAATGAATATTTACAAAATAGTCTTATGATAACCTGTCAATATATGTATTGTAAATTAAATGTTAAAATATAATACAGTTTTATGTTTAACATCAGAAATAAAATATTTCTTCTAATGAAGAGGAAGGGGGAAACGTCCCCATAACACTAGCAGCATTTCCCCTTTGGATGGCTATGCCTATGCGCTGCCTCAGGTATTCAGTGGAGCGAGGATCGTTAGTAATGGACTGCAGATGTTTGCCCAATTCACTAACGAAGGCTTTGGCTTCAGAGCACCAGGGACCAAAGGTTTCTACTCCGAAGACGACAAAGATGTAATTATCGATTATAGCACGATATTTCGACCTCTTTAGCTGGACAGCGGATTCAGCAGCAGACCCAGCAAGTTTACAGGTGGAGGATAAATGGGATGGTGCTACTGTGTCTACACATGTTGCGTCCCACATCAAGGATTTGCCTTGTCTCCATGGAATTAGTGTCAAACCGTCTGGACGTTTGCCGTCAGAGCGGCTGATACCTACGGGTTCCAAGATAGCAGGCACTCCAGCAGAAGTCAAAGCTCTTTTGATGATGTCGTTCAAGGCAGAATGCCTGGAGAATCTGCCAGAGCTCTTGGAGCAGCTCAATGCATGGTGGGTGCGCTGTGTAGTTCAGTTAGTAGTTAGTTACGCATATTTCCACAAAGCAAGGTAAAATGTTAACAAATAAAAATAAAATGAATTAGAAGAGTAAGCTAATTGTGTTACAAATGTTGTTATTAAAAATGACAAAAGAAGTTTTACTCTGTCAGGGCAAAGCCTTCTGTTTCTGTTGTCTATGAATATTGTACTCCACAGCCTCTCAGAAAATACTGTTGTTTTGTTATTTAAAGTTATTTTAAAAAGGAACTGAATTTATACATTTCCCTTCATTCTGACATTTTATAATAAAAGTATGTAAAAGGTAAATCGTAAATAGAGAAAATTGTATCAAGTAAACCAATGACATTATGTCTAGATTTATAATTTAAATTTAAATTTCATAGCAATGACATATTTGTTAAGTAGAATTTGAAAGATTGTAAAACTCAAAATGAAATAAAATATAACATTTATGATTTATCTCTCAAGTCTACTGATTTTACAATCATATATTGTTATTTGTTAGCTAGAGAAACTTGTAAAAATCACGATGAAGTAAATTAGTATAAGCTATCATTATCTACCTTTTAAGTCTACTGATTCCTCAATCATCCTCAATTGATCTCAATGAAACATAGACTGCTTTAATGAACGGATTATCTCTAACTCATATCTACCGTCTTTATTTGAAACTTACTGCTATCAAAAGTATAAAAATGAGATTAAGGACGAAACTAGTTATTCAACCTATGAACTCTCAAAGACGGGTTTAATTTTATTTTGTGAAAGTTGTACAGAGATTTCGTTCCTACAGCAGGAGAGGTTAAATGAAAATAGTAGGAAATTTAAATCACTTCTTCGAAATTTTCTGATTGGTAAGTCCTTTTATAATGTTAATGAATACTTGGAACTCTAACTTTTAGTGCAACTGGTCATATGATATAAGATATAAGATAAAAATGACTTAGGTGACTAGCTAATGTCATGCTTAGATTAAATTTTTAATGATGTATGGGGTGAAATGAGTGTGTTTGTCATAGGTATGTTATGTTATTGTGTGTTTATATTTTGAATACTTGTATCTTGTAGTCATACGTGCTTTGTATATATTAATATATATATATATAATATATATTGTATACTGACAATGTTCTGAAATGTATATCAACATTATACAGAAAAGCAAAAAATCTAAATGTAAATCTAAACAAGGAGAAAGAAAGAAAGAAAGAAAGAAAGAAAGAAAGAAAGAAAGAAAGAAAGAAAGAAAGAAAGAAAGACAGTACAGAGATTTCTGCGCATTTAAAAAAGATTTCTGTAAACTAAGATATTACCAAATTGATATTCTAATTAACTGAATGACACAGTAATTAACCTGCTGATCATAATATATAAAGGTCTAAAATCTGATATTGGGACGTATAAACCATTTTTGCACTGCATGGACTGAGGAAAAGATATCGCTGTTTTAGATTTAGTGTGCCCTCATGTCCCGGTGGGACTGCAGTACAGAGATGCTGCCACTGCACTTTGTGTCAACTTCATTGTTTCGGTTCCTCCCCAACCCACACACACTACAATGGGTCTTTATCTGATAGCACAAATCGAAGAGCTACTGTGGTGATTAAGGTTATACGGAACCACTACTGGGTAAGATCTCGGAGCGCAAGATGAAACATTCTGTTAGTCTTGTAGTAGGCTATAATTCCACCAAGGAACGAATATACCTTTTAATTGTTTCTTTATGAATATAAGGGTGTTAATGAATAACACCGAAATATAGAGGGGACAAAGACAAGCAACTTTTATTAGGAAATTTTTGCTCTATGGATTAAATTTTTCCTGTTACAGCATAAAATCTCCCAGGGCATGGCCGCCACTGACATCTAACATTAGAAAAAAATGAAAAACAAAGGAACTTCGCTGTTAACACTGTAGTCAGTAGTTATGAATAAAAAATGACTAATCCAGTGGCGGCCAGTCATGTGATTAGTCTGTAAATTTTGCAGATTATTTTAACACTAAATTATGATATAGCTGTTGATGAATAATTAAGAGTTAGGTTTTTATCGATCACTAGGAAGGCATGAAGTCAATTTAATGACCTTTTTAACCGCATTTCGCTTAATTATTGATTTATGAGCACCAAATTATAATGACTTTAATGCCCTGTAGCATACACATTTTACGTCATAGAGCAAAAATCCTCTAATAAAAGTTGATTGTCTAAGTCCGCTCTATATACAGATAAAATATTTCGGTGTTATTTATTAACATCCTGTATGTATTGGAAGAAGTCAGAGGATGACATATTTTCTGATCATGATAAGCAAGTATACTGGAATAGGTAAACATTGCACTGTGTACTTGCCGAAAACAGTGTCGCCGGTCTCCTTTGCCTCCATGGTGAAGGAGGCTGTGGGTTTGAGTCCCTCCTCGGGTATAAGTGTTGTGTGTAATAAGGAAAAAAAGAATAACGAAAACAAAAGAGGAAACAAGATAAATAATTCAGGAAAATTGGCCTATTGCCGGCCAAACTTATATGAAAAAAAAAACAGTGTCCATTCTGAACGATAGCAAGATACAGATAGGTCATTGGAAGGGGAATGAGGGAATGACGATTAGTGGTTCTCTTCATAAATGTGCAGTCATTATATATTTTGAATAAACGTCGGGAAAAGGAGGTGGTTCTCAATTAGATCCGAAGTATTTTAAAGTATTTTTGAAACGCTCTATGTAATTATATATAAGAGGAAATATATATAAATATGTATACATATAAATATTGTACTGTAATACTATATATATATACACACACAGACAAACACACACACATACACACAACCTACAAGGCCGTTGATTGCAATGCCATCTAACGACAGTCGACACCATGTCGTAAAAAATCTAGCTTCCACATTATACTAAATTGGTTTAACTAAGCTGTAATCATGGATAAAATGAAGAAAAGAAAACTAATGAACTACGAATAGAGTTGTTAACAACTGAAAGTTTTCGTGCACTCGACAGTTCTCAGCTTGAGTGCTATGAAGCAGTTGCTTGATATTACGATGTAAAACATTCTTTTATTTTATTGTAGATTTAAGTCTGACAGTACTTGCAGAATGTAGCCTACATTGTGAAATAACTCTCTACACTTCTGTTAGCCACGGGCATATTACAGTAGAAAGCATGATCAGACAATGGCATGTAGAAGTCTATTATATTATGCCGTTTCAATGGAATAATTTCTCTCCATATATCCTTGATGGTGCTATGCAAAGGAGCTTATTTAAACTGTAGCAACAATTTGAGATAAAACATTCTTCGTAATTCCTATTTACATCGTGTTGAGCTGCTTTTCCTTTGAAGCGAGGGGCTTAGTACTTACAGCTTGAAGTTCATTTCTGTAACAGGTATAACCGACATAGCATTCTAGCAGTTCCAATAAATAATTAAGAGACTGATCCATATTGCCTAGGTGCTATGAAATACAGTTCTTCGTTGTAACAAATAATTATCTGTAGGCCTTGCTTTCTCTCTTCTTTCATAGTTACCATACGTAGAGGAAGTAGCCTTTACCACTTTGAAATCAAATTTGGAATTTTCAATATTGACATGTAATACTAGTTTCCGAAATAGCTAGGCCTAATGTCTGTATGTCGGTGTGTGTGCGCGCGCTAATGTCTGTCTGCTTGCCTGTGAAGAGCACTGCTGGAAAACAAATCTTTCTATAGCCTGAACATTTTAAGAAAGGAACCCGAGGTCAACAAAAACGAGTATGTCTGCCTCACTTTTAGGTCATACGAGGAACATACTAGAGTGAGGTAGGCATACTGGTTTCTAGTTACTTCATAATTATTTGTTAGAATGGTCAGACTACAGGTCTAGGGCCTGTTTATTTCGTTACTTTATTCGGCGGTCTAGAACCATCACACGATTAGTCGTGGGAATGGTGACTAATTTGACCCTTAGAGAATAGATAAAAATTATCTGTTGTGGGTTGACTACTACTGAAGCTGTCATTGCAATAGCCTGGGCATAAAGCTGACTCCGAACTACGGTGGGTCTTCTGTATGCTTTTCTTATCATGAAGTTATAGATGAAAACAACTGCTCCCCATCGAAGTATTCACAGGACCTAACACTGCGTAACACAGTGTTCAGTTTGCGAATCATATGGCTATTAGTCCTCAGGAGATTCTTAGGAATAAAACTGATGTACAATATTGAAAAATGTGTTAAATATAACTGCAAGAACCTGGGTGAGGTTATAGTACATAATCACTGATCATTTACAGAAATATCAAGTCTATTCAATTATTTATGTTTGAGAGTGTTGGATTCTTCTAAAACTTTTCTTTACTACTTACGCTTTTAAATCTTTTCTCTAACAACTAAATTTGCGATGGATAAAAATCTAACTTAGAGCCTTCTAATCATTATATGCAACGAAAACTGAGCTAATGTGAATTCCGGGGGGGGGGGGGGGGGTTCTAGGCCAGTCATGGTTTTAGGCACCATTTGATTTTTGTTATAATTACTAATGTTTTTATTAAACTCTCATGCTATGTATTATACCTTGCCTATTATGAAAGTTATTATTATAAAAATATAAATAAATTATAAAAGAAGTAAATTAAACATATTTTTGCTGAAATATAAAGTTGTGAAATAAGCATTCTGTAAAATAACTTTGATTTTAAAGAAACCTCACCTTGGAGAATTTTGAATTATTCTCGTTCTGATTCTGAATTTCAAAATTTGTTAGAAAAGAAGATTAACTTGTAAGATTTGATAAACATTGATTATACAATTTATGAACGTATTGATTATCCATTTCAATTAAAAATTATGCCAGAAATTACTAGAGGCTATTATCAATTTAATATTGGGTGTTTGATAGCAGCCTCCTCTTCCTTTGACATTTCTAGGGTTAATGAAAGATAATTTTGAATCATTTTGTCAGTGCCTAGATACTTGGAGATGTAGTTGCATTCTATCTGGCGAGAAATTGAGGAAACAAAGGCTGACGTTTCTCTCATTTCCCGCGGAATCGAGTTGGTGGAAAATTCGGGCGTAGGAGTTCACTACTCACACAGAAGAGAATTTATGCGTTCCCACTTCGGAAGGAATTATTCCTGCTGACGGTTGGGAAATTTTATTGTTTAGTCATGTGAGTTACGGGATGGTCACATCACCGTTTATAAGAACTTATATAAGGTGTTCCAGAAATACGGAGTTTTAACTTTCTTGATAGCAAGTCTAGTTTCAAAGTCTATCATTCTAACTAGATAAAATAAAATGGTATGGTACTGATTAATACATGGCTATAACCAATGAATTATGTTGAAATTTAAAATAAATTATCATTTCCTTGTTGTCATAGTTAGTGGCCGCATTGCGATAGAATGCATTCAGCTCGCTCAGCTTCATGGAGGGGCATGCTTGTCTCTAGAAAGCACAGAAGATCTAATTCAAACAAAAAATTACGGTAGATGTTAGGTTATACCCTTCAGGAAATTTCTACAAAGAAATGTTTCAAACATAAGTTTTAAATTCACAAGCAATTTGTGTGCCACGTTCCCGTGTTTCTCGAAACATCTCTGAAGAATATGTAGGCCTAATTCTTATATATAAAACTTACTTACTTAATGGCAATAGACAATTCCTAAGCAAGCTAAAGGAATATTACATATTTTATGGAACCCGGAGGTTCATTGCCGCGCTTACTTGAGCTCGCCATTCAACCCTATTCTGTACCAACTCCATCCAACAATCTTTCGCAAATTCTACTTCTCTAAAATATATCCTAATATTGTCCTCCCACCTACAACTAGGTCTTCCAAGTGGTCTTTTCCCATCGGGTCTCCCAGTCAATATTTATGAGATATGTCTTTTTCCCCCATGCGCGCAACACGTCCAGTCAATTTCATTCTCCGTGATTTAATTACCCTTACTATATCCGATGACCAGTACTAGTTATGCAGTTTTCTCCAGTCCCCATTTTCATCTGTCTTAGACCCAAATATTTTCCTAAGCATCCGGTTTTCGAACACTCTCTGTGGTGACAGAGACCCACCCCTTATATATGAAGCATGGAACTCTTATACATAGGCTAAGGCAGTTCTAATAATAAAAAAAAATAGCTATGTTTTTTTAAAGAGAGAGAGACATGCTTCTTCTGAAACTATGGTTTCTTGTCTCAGAAAACTGCAAAATGTGGATTACTGCTTGAAACTTCAATTTTGGTTTGTTTTCTATGTTTGAAATCATAATACATTTTTGATCCATACATGTAAAGAATCTAAATACATAGATATTCCGAGGAGGTCCCTACGGTTCTACCAAGCGAAGCTTCAAGATTTCTAAACATTCTGTAGGCGTCAGCCTTGTGCACCGAGTGTCTTTATCCCTAGGATTGCTATCGATAATAATTTGTGTTACAGGCCGAGCCATCCCAGGGCCATAGAATAAGGCCAATAGAAATATGTCAATGGCCTTACTGGCCGTCTGGATTGAATCAAGAATCAAGAATCCATTATTGTCGTCCCACAATATACATTGTATTGACAAAGTCCATTTGTTAAAATAGGTATAAAAAGTCTTAATTTGCTAGTTTAAACTTGATTATCATGAATCAAAATAAAATCAATATAATTAAGTTCAGTAAAGTCGCCATAGGTTTATCAACAAGGTAACACATTTAAAGCTTATTTAAAATTCTAGGTCTTCTATATTAAGTGCTAACATCTCTTCTATTGAATAAAACACTTTTTTTCAGACATTTAACCATAACATTCTTAAATTGTTTTATCGGTGTGTGGCTAGCAGGGAGTTTATTAAACAATCTGACTCCGATATATACATAACTCTGCTCTGTTTTCCTCAGTCTAGTAAAATTTACATCAATTAAATTTTGGTATCTGGTGTTATGAGAGTGCTGTGTGCTTGTATATAGTTTGTCCTCAACCAATTGAACCACGATGTATTCCTCAATTTGTTAGGTTAGGAGGTAATATATATTACTAAGACTTCCAACCCATAAATAAATATACAACGCAACGAAAGCAGGATAATGTCCACCTTCACTCCATGTTAATTCAGAGTTTATTTCTGACGCTACGGACCTATTTAGCTTAACTACTGCCATGGGTTAGCAGAAGACTTCTAAGTACAGATAATGTGGAACTGTCAGCAATTCTCTTTTAATTGCGAAACGACATCGGCTTAATGTTTGTGGGAATTCCTCGATCTCTCGCTGGAGTGTATGTACTGGGGTTGAATGCTTTGTTTCTTGGGAGGGAAATTCTGTAGGTGGAATGCCCAATTAAACCAACGCTTAGCGACAGAAGTTTGTTTTAACTGTTGTGGTTCTGTGCTCTCGAAGCTACATCGTTACAGATACAGTCAAAGGAGTGACCCTCTTTGTTATACTAAAGCTAGAATAGGTCTAATTTCTGATTGGTGAACCACGAACGATAAAATAACTTATATGATTATATCGATCTAGTCAGTGAAAACTAACTAGCTGGACTCGTGTGAATTATTTAATCTCTATACGTAGTCGTTCTACCCCATCTTATAAGCATAGGCGTAACCAGACCGACCATATGGGGGGGGGGTTATAACATCTGGAGAGGGGGGTTCCGGGGTCCTCAACCGGAAAATTTTAAAAATTAAGATGCACAATAACGAGTTTTAAGCTTCCCACGCTTTAAACTCATATTAAGTAATTGATAAGGAGATTTTTTAAAAGGTGATATATCACAATAATGAAATAAATAGTACAATTTTTCCTTTTTTAATCAATGGGGGGTTCTAACCCCCAAAACCCCCCTCGTTACGCCTTTGCTTATAAGTAGGCTTGCCAGATTTCTGAAATGTTCAACCGGGACACTGGAATGCCCCCCAGCGTCGCAGATATTCAAGGGTACACACCCTTGGCGGGTTTTTAGTTTGTTTTAGAGGGTAGTTTATTCTCAATGCTATGAATAAATGATTACTGATTAGGTACCTAAACCAGGGGTGATAATAAATGACATAAGCATATAAATTTAAACATTTTATTTCTAATATCTTAACATTTAAAAGTTACTTAAGTGAGAAGAAACACTTTGGATGAGGAATAAAAATTTGAACAATATTTACCTGTACTTTTCATTGGCTAGGACCTCTTTTTAGAAAGTATTTTTTTGGTCATCTAGAAAATAAAATTTAATTTTTACCGGGACGTGAAGTAAACCGGCCGGGACACTGGGATATTGTCTGAAAACCGGGATTGTCCCGGTCAAACCGGGACGTCTGGCAAGCCTACTTATAAGTGATGCTACCGTTTAACTCTTTGTGCTAGGCTCATTTTCTCGTAACATTTATAAACCCGTTCAGGACTACAAAGGAAACAGTTAACATATTATGTCCATTGTTTATTTGTTTTGCCTTATTCTGTAATTTTATATGAAATGATTTTTTTCCTCCATTTTTTCTTCCGTAATTTTACTACAAGTTAAAGAGAAACTACTGAATCCAACAGGATACACGATCGATTTAAGAGTTAAAAGCGTGGACTCCATCCGCAAACATAAAAAGTATTTCCTATACAGGCCATGGAGGCCCAGAGGGTTCCAGGAGGTTGAGGGTCCCAGACTTTAGACATTCGGCACATGAAGGTGGTAAGGTTGACGCTCCCAGATTTTAGACATTCGGCACATGAAGGTGGTAAGGTTGTCAGCCTTACCACCGACCGCCTTTACCCCCAAGATTGCTCCTGGTACTCACTACTATTAAGAGGCTGAGTCGACCCCATGGTCATAGTGCCACCAGAAGGATTAGGCCAATTGAAAAACTCCAACGACCTCATCGGGGACAGAACCCGCGACTTTCTGGTTTGTAGCGCAGCGCCTCAACCACTATGCTACGGCATACCCCAATCCGCAAACATACCTACTCGCAAAATAAAATCTTTCTTTTAATCTTTGTATCATAAATAACTATTAGGCCTATACATTTTCTAAATATACAACGTTATCATCAGATTATTATGATGTGATTTGTGATTTCCAAACTATGTAGGCCTAAGCAAAGTTAAACAAAAAAGCATAATAACCACTTGGAAATGTAAAGATAATTTGAGATACGCAACCAGTGGGCAAGTTAAAATGAGAATCACAGAATCTATAGTATCATCCGTTACATCGGATGGTTTTGGTCGGTAGAGGCAAGACTGAACTGCTTCTATCGAGCAACTGGAAGCCACATCATTGAGCACCATACAGAAAGGAAGTTGAAGCTGGTCTCTTACTTAAAATGCATTTGGCATGTGAAATACGCGAAGTTCACCCTAGATGCTGGTAAACGATAGGATTTGTGTGGATATGGTAGGCATATAGGCCCTATGCTTCCATTAAATAGGTATTTTGAGCCAGAATCAAGCTGTCGGTGCAAACTTAATTTAATATACCAATGAAAGTTACAAAATGGGAGGGAACTCAGTCCTCGAAATTTTCAGTTATTAGCTTCACAGAACACTACCATGATGCAGTGAATATCAGTACTTAAAATTTGTGATGTTACCATGCATGTATTAAGTATTCTATTTTTTGAGAAGATTAATCCAAAAGTACCCTTCATGAAAATTGCTAGACAAAATGAAAATTGAGCTTTATTTTAAAATTAAAATCTTATTCAAATACCTAAAAACCATACATTCAGTATTATACAATATAGTCTAGGTTATGTTTGAATAAATAAACGGTCAATTCCAAAATAAACTGCAAATATGTTAAAAGAATGTATTTTTATATATGAACTTACCACGATTAAACCATTGGAGAAGAAATGGCTGATGGCTTACCTGTAATAGGAAAAATATAATTAGTGTTTCCTGTTAACGAAAATATGTTAACTATAAAACAGATTCGTTGTTTTCCTAGATTATGATATTAATATTACAGGAGCTGAAAAAATATGGATAAAAAACATGTTCAGAGGAAAGACATTTACACGAAGACGCGGGAAAGAGAAAAAGAGAGAGAGAGAGAGAGAGAAAGAGAGAAAGAGAGAGAGAAAGAGAGAGAAAGAGAGAGAAAGAGAAAGAGAAAGAGAGAGAGAATGATGTAAGAACGGGAAAATAACTTCAGAGAGTCAATTAAGTGTAAAATATGCAATAAATAAATGAAAGTAAATCTAATGATAATAGGTTTATGATAATTTATTCTACCTACAAATAACAAAAAAGAAACAAAATATTAATTTGCATAGAAAAGGTATGATAATTTATTCTACCTACAAATAACAAAATAATAATAATAATAATAATAATAATAATAATAATAATAATAATAATAATATTAATTTGCATGGAAAAGGCATAAATGGAAAATCGATATTGATACAATTAAGCAATTGGTAAAACATGTAGAATTAATTACATTTCAGGTTTATATGTTTCGGAAAGTTGTTCAGACGGCGTGTTCACGGAATTAACGGACACCACTTAGCATGGAACTACAGCACTAAAGCACTTCATTTGAAAAAATTATAAACCACTTTGAGAGTACTCCCACGAACTCAGAGTAGAGCAAATTGGTCATGACTAAATAAAAACCATTGCTCTGCATAACTTAACAGCTGAAATGTACTGTGATCGTTTAAACCACCTGAATTTCTCGAGCTAAACGAAAATAGATTCTACTATTACACAGAGGTTGAAAGAGTACTAATTAATTCCATTAGGTATAAACATGTATTATAAATTAGTGTGTTAGTTTTAAATAAAAAAAATGTAAATTCCCTCCTCAAATAACAGTAAATTTGGATGGTTCCGAACGAGAGATTGCGATAATACCGTTTGAGCCACCTGGCTCATTGTTTAACTTATTAATTTGTCATTTTACGGAAATATTCAATTGTAGAGGGCCCATACCTTAAAACTAACATTCTCTTCATAAACACCTAAAATCATACATATTTTGCTTTGCATCGTTCTTGAATTATTTGGTCCAACCCTCCAGTCCTAAACTGTACACTTCCTTTTATGACACGAACTGACGAAAAGCAGAAAAATGTCCGCCTTATTTACTTCGCCGAATCGTGAATAAACTCGTGATTGAACGTTAGTGGTGTGATGTCACACCACGAGAACAGCTAGAATGCTGGGTAAAAGAGGTTTACAAACGCAACAAAGCACTGCGGAGATTAAATACGGCAAATTTACGAAACGCGAAAATTTCCTGTGCCCTGCTAAACTAATATCAGTTCCTAACCTAATTACCACTAAACTGGAATCTAGCTGCCACTAATTATGTGCAAGAAGCATAGTTGGTCATCCTGTTTCGGTGATGAGGAGGGGGACATCGCAGCGTCCGTGGAATAGGCATATTGCGAGAATGGGCCCTCTTCGTTGGGACTATACCCATTTTACTATTTCATAATAACATAAGGTATGTTCACACAAGGTAGGCTAGTCTGTTATTCTACAAACTGCAATCACTAATTTCTTAGATTTAAAGCCTGTAATAAGCTGGGTAGTCCGCTCAACTAATTTCTCTGTTTATATCGGAGAAATTCTATACAGTTTGAAGGGTGAAGTAAGATATGCTGATGAAATTTTAATTTTTATGAACAGATCAGCTATCGGTTAGCTGATTCCAAGGTCCATTTAATTAATGTCTAAGATTTTGTCCATTTCACTTCACCGTCCACCAAAGTAACGGGTCGATAACTCTGCTAACAGTGTTTCCAAACAGCTGAGCTGTAATTAGACAACTTCTCTGTCCTTCCAACATTGTTTGCTGCTTGTTAGCCGTTATCCATCTACAGATCACAGTACGTTCTATCCTGAATATAAAGGAATATAGAACGAATGGGGGTAACTTGATAGCCCTAATACAAAGTTAATATTATGTACATGTGACCTAATGAGATTTTACCAATTTGCTTAGTTTATTGCGCATGTAATTATAACTTAGGCCTAGCTATTTGCAAATACTCATTAGGGTTTAATATAATTCATACCTGGATTTCTACATGAGGTGTTCCAAGCAATCGTCAGTAGCCAATGGAAGTGTTGCTTGAGATAGAGAATGACAAACTCTCAGACATGGAATTTCGAAAATCATAAGACCCTTGGAAACGAAATTATTTAACAACTTTAGTATGAATGATAGTACGGTACCTTCTAGAAAAATTAATTACTTTTTTAAATTTTAGTCGCCAGTGGCCAATTTTTAGAATTAATTTTTCCTGTCGTTTATGTTGATCTTGTCTGTTTTCTTATTAACACACAAACAACCATGACCGTGGCTGGGCTCGAACCCGCAATCACTTGCACCATGGCTCTAAAGTATTTTTAGCTATGTAGGAATTAATCGAAGTATTAATTTTGAAAGTAAGACTGATGTTACGTGCTTATATTCTTAAATATTTGAATTATTAAATAAAACTTAGCAAATAATATTAGTAATGTATCTACAAAATACTCTCTAATCTAAAGCATGATCTTTGCCATATTTCTTCAATGCAGTTTTCTTCCAAAATTCGTTTAGAAGAGAATGTAAATCTTAGTGAGTCAACAATTAAAAAATAATTACTATTGATAAAAACCTAACAACACTTTATTCTCCACTTACTTTCACTTTTAATAACACAGGACTAGTTTCAAGAGGATTTATTCGCTCCCATCATCGGCTGGTGGTTAGGTTTTTATCAATAGTAATTATCAGTATACTCCACTGTTTATACAACTTCTTCTTTTTTATTGTGTTAAATTAAAAAATAATTAAATGGACTGTATACAATTCTTAGTATGTCATGTTGTTTCAGTGTTTAAAACGCAAAATCCTGAAAAATTACATTGCAATTAATTGAATAGTTATTATAACGCTTTGTACGTGTATGGCCTTAACTCTCGGGGTATTATAGGCTAATTACATTTAAAAAGGTTTCATCAAATCATGGAAAAAAGTGTATAATACAAAGAAACATTAATTTAAAAATCACATTTTTGACCCATTAAGTCTGTCCTATTTTAAAGCCTAGGCCATGATGAATGTTTTACAGAAGTATCAGACGTGTGTCTGTTGTTATAAGCCTGAGTTTTACTTCTCCCTTTTAGGTACATTTAAGCGACCCAAGCCGCCCGGGCCATCTTTTAGACATTGATTAACTATTATTCTGGCTTCTAGAGGTGGAGCTCGTCTCAAAACATGGAAGTTTTTTGTTAATATGGTTTAAACGTCCATAGTAACTGACAGACTAGGCAAAACAATAAAAAATAAATATACAGTAAAATATTAGGAAATTATAGGAAAATACTAGTAAAATAAAACATTAGGAAAGCAATATTTCCCAGCATTAATAGAAGGTAGAAAAAAGAATTTAGCGTTGCCGACTACGGATTCACAGTCATGGGTTCGATCAGATTTTTCTGAAGAGGGGTCTGGAACTTGGTGCACTAAGCTTCGTGACATAAACTGAGGAGCTACTTGATAAAGAAGTAGCGTCTCCGGTTCAGGAAGTCATCAGGAACTGCTGCGGGAGTCAGCATGCTGACTGCTTGCCTCAATCCTGTCATCAGCCTCTGGTAAATGACGCAGTGGTCGGATAGCAGGCCTTGTCCCCTAAGGGATGTAGCGCCATGGAGTTTAGTTTTAGAAAAAGTAATTCTCATTAAGTTACTCCATTAGGCCTGTATAAAAAGTATACTAAGCATACGAATTACCAAAATTTGGAGCTAATCTTTTGTGTACATTTATATAAAGAAATGGATATCAATAATATTTATTTCAATTTTTTGTAAGTACTAAAATATTCTCTAGAGTACGCACTCCAAATATGGAATCTACAATTTAGTCACGTTTTGTCCATAACATCCGAGTATAACAATAATTATTGAACTTTATATGTTAATTATTTATTATTAAATTCAAGTTTTGTTATTAACAAACAAAAATTATGTTAGAATTCTGAACACAGCTTGTCTCCTGTACATCCAAGCAGACTTTTTTTTTCTCCACAAAGTGAAATCATTATACGAATTTTCCAATTCTGTAGGCTAAAATGTCGTAATATTGCACAGCTGGTCTGAGCTCCTTGGTTTGGGAACACTGGTCCCTTGAGACTTGTGTCAGCGGGAATAAAAGACTCAACTTTCTTGTGTTTCATAACACTCTGACGTTGCTATGGTGACGACTTGCTCATTCCGAGACGCAAACATATGTAGAGAATCAATTCCCCATACTCTCTTTGGAATGAAAACGGTGTATATCTCACAATCGCTAACCTGTAGTAATGTAGCCGAAGTGAAATAATTAAAAATGCGTATCGTGTTCGCATCAGAATAATTCTTCCACTCTACAATTTAAAATAATGTAACTTTCATACTTATGTAGCTATTTTTAAAATTTAACGTTCCTCATTTTTGAAGAGTCTATTGCTGTTTATAAACAGAAGCGAAGTTCCTTATTTATTCAATATATTGCGAAAGGGATGATAGTAAAGGAAACTATGGACTTTTTAAGATTCCCTTACAACTAGGCCTAAACACTTTCCTAGAATTTAATCGGTTTTTGTGTCTATGAGCCTTATGTTCACTTATTTTCACTGCAATAACCATCGAGTGGTCAGTCTTGTTCGTTTTGGAATTGTTGATAGAATACTGTATTTCAATTTTGGCTGCTATTTGTTAAAGAAAACAAGAATACTTCAGTTAAACGCCAACTTTTCAGACTTATATCAGAACATTATTATGAGGGGTGAAAAATAGTGGGATAGAGTGTTATCTAGTTTTTCTACGATAGTGTTTTTCATCCATTTCCCGTTATACTATCACGATGGGAACTCGGACTTCATGCACCCAGCGCTGGTAGCCTACCTGCGTCTTTTACTTTTTTGCAGTATACGTGTGCGTCATTACACCAAAGCATCTAACTTTTGATGTATTCATTATTGCATGTATGGATTATAATAATATTTTCTAGATGAATTTCTCAATTTCAAACTTACCTGTGGCTTTATTTCCATTTTATTTCTTAATATTCACTTACAATTTGATTCTTATCAGCTTAGTGTGAAGAAACTAACTGCGCCTGCGCAAATTAATCAAACCGCCACCAAGATTAAAATAGTCACTGACTTTATAAGGTTGGTACCCCCTTGGAATTTTACCACCATTTCGAACAGCTGTCTCGTATTTTCTATCCTTTTCACAATTGTATAAAATACACTTCCCAATCTTACATAGCAACATACAATTCAATTTATGTAAAATATTTTACTTTGACGAGTCCGTTAATGATAGACCTATATAATTGCGATCCGGCAACCCCAGTATTTAATGGTATGCTAGGCCTACGAGTATTGGGAATTATCTTCGTGTTTTATCTTGAGCCTCTTATAGTTCGATTTTATGTTATATTTTAACTCCCTTAGAATACATTTTCTTCTAGGTCATCGGAGAGTTCATTTTTAGCTTTTTTTTCCCCCTATACATTCCCCAATTAGATGCTCTAAAAGTACATTTCTGGTTACCATACGCATAGTGGTCTTTCAGTATTACTATTGATGAATTTATCTGATTATAAAGACATGGAAAACTTAAAAATATATGTTTAAGGAATCAAGTAAAAAAAATATGTACTTCAGACCTATTACGGACAAAGAAGTAAAATAGGAAATAACGTTATAGTACGCCCAAGGGCATTTGAGCTACATCATTTCCTATTATTACTGTTTTTTCAACGCCAATGGCCGGCAATTTACGTAATAGACCAAAGTGCTTCTATAATTCATATGAAATAAACACATTATCGCACATTGCCCAAATAATGACGTGAATGGTCAGTTGTAATTGGGCAATGTTGATAAATGTAGAAAATAAGCACATCATCTAAAAAAAATACTATTTATTTCCCTTCGTGTTAAAAAGAACACAACACAAACTTCCAAAACGCTGACTATTATGAAAAACAGTATATTGTAACTCTTACTTGTTTTCAAAACACAAACTTCTATTACACTTCAAATTGCATAGAATGTTGAATATTTTCTGCTTCTATAGGCTACTTTAGTTTTGCAGTAACACCTTGCTGTCAACTGCTGCACTGTTATTCAGTTAAACAAACGAAAAATAGCATTTGTTACGACATTCGCCAATGAGGCTAGGAAGAGGACGAAATTCTCTGGACAATGTTGATATTATCAACATCACCCAACTATCTAGGACATTGTCGTTAATGGTATTGTTGAGGAGAGTAAAATAATACAAGAAAATAAGGTAGTAGGTCTTCAAAATAGAATCTTCGTCACCCACTCCAAGCTTCAGTCGCCAATGGTGATCTGGCGACCAGAAATTTCCTGCCTATTATCGGATTATTAGTCCAAATATTTTAAATCCAAATTTTAAAATGTTTCATGGGCTATACGAGTATTTTATTAAATTCCATGAATGTAGTTAGATTTTTGCAAGTACTACGGCTTAACGTTAAAGAGAAACTTTTCTTCGAAACACCCTGCATCACATATCTTATTACAGCGATGACGTCAGGAATCTATCGGATGGAAAGAAGTGAGGGCCGGCGTCCATTGGGAATCGCCAATGCTTCTGTTCCAGTGGACACGGAGTTCCTTTTTCAGTGGTCCTCGAACATCCGTAATGCGTTTAGAATTCCAAGTAAGATCGCGTCTTCAAGTTTTTACTTCTGAATATTACAAATTTTACATTTTATTACTTCTGAAGATTCGACGCGCACGAAAGACTTCCAACTTTCCAATAAAATCTTTCAGTATCCAGTAATTTCGACAGTCATAACTAGAGCTGGGATTTTTATGTAGTATCAATTTGAAAATATGTACATAAATATGTAGTGAAAATTGGGGAAATATGTAGAAAAATATGTAAAATCTTCAAAATATGTAATATAAAATATTAAATATTTCATTACAATTTCTTAATACCCGTATTATGCTCAAGAGACATTCATACGTTAACATTACATTTTTAGTACAGTGAACAGTTATTATTTGATGAACATATAGGCCTAAACTAGAAACCACATTGTTTTAATCCTTTCGAAAATTAACTCTCAATCCTATCAAGTGAAAATATTACAATATGAGCAAACACAAATGTAAATGCAAATTCCAATGCTAGAGATATTCATACATTAAATTTGCAGCACAGTGAACAATTAAATATTTTTCTAGGTTCTCTGGGGTGAATGATAGCCGTTTGTCAGATAGAATGTTCTTATAAGCGGAAAATGACTGCTCAACATCACATGATATGACTGGAGCAAATTTTAGCAAAGAAATCTTTCCCGGGGAAATGTCCTCAGGACAATCCATAATGTCCCCTTTCAGAATTTGACACACATTGCGAAATGTTGAATATCCAGGGTTTTTTTTTTCTCAAAACGGTTTTTAATTTACTCAATGCACTCTCACCATTCTCCCCATGCACTACACTTAGTTTTTCAACTGCATCTTCCACAACACCAATAGAATCTTGAATTGGAAGTCCTGAAATTTCCAAACGTATGATGCTCTCCGGGAGACAGCTAAATTTGCTCCTAATGTAGGAGACAGGACAAACCACTTTGGAATCGCTGAAGGCATGCTGAGATTCACGAATACATGCAGCATTTTCAGGGTCAAAAGAATCCACAACAGTCTTTATGTCATCGAAATGTTTGCCATAAATTTCACTGCTTCAATCCATGTTCCCCACCTAGTTAACACTGGTTCTGGAGGCAATGGTGTTCCTGGTAGTTGCTCTTTTTAGGAGTTCACTCGCTGTGGGGCTTTTAGAAACATTTTTGTTGCCGAAATTAATGTGTTGACTTCTGGAAATGTAACTCTTATATCCTCGGCAACACGTTGCAAACCATGAGCCAAGCACGTCAAATGGAGCATGTTGGGATAAAATACCTTCAGAGAAGTTGCAGCTTTAAGCATGTATGGTGCTGCATCAGAATATAGCACTAACACTTTTTCTTTTTGAGTTCTGGTAGGCCACAACACTTTTAGTCAATCAATCACAAATCTTGCGATAGTAGAATGATTTGTACGGTCCAACTCTTTGCAGTAGATTAAACACAGGTTAAAAAAGCGCTGTCAGGTTGCAACTTTCCTACCATGAGATTTGCTATGTTACGTCTCTTACAATCGGTTGTTTCATCAACCGAACCCATATGAAAGAATCTCCAATGTACTCTCTTATGCTGTCCATTACCTCATCGTAGCAGATATGTACTGTAGCTAGTTTTTGCGTAGTGTTTAATGGTCAGGTATATGTTGCTTGCAGTGTTTTTCCAAGAAAGATTTGAATTCAGGTACTTGCATCTTGTATCATGGAATGTTAGCAGCAATCATTGCACTGCACAAATCCTTATACTTGAAGTTGAATTTTTCCATCTGTGTTAAAAGCATTTGCTTTGTCGGTTGACGTAATTGTTTGTTTTTCTATGCAGTGCACTTCTTAAATGCTGTTCAAGCTGGGATTTCATAGAGCATCCTATGTGTTTGTTGCAATCTTGACAAATCACTATTTTGCCGTCAGTCGTAAAACACTCGTCAATTGCAGTCCATGATTTTAATTTTGAAGACAGCGAAGATGACACTGGTGCCATGTTCGCACTAGAAAGAACTAAAGTAAACTGTTCACTTACCCACTTTGATTCTGAATGAAACTAAAAGCAGTTTGGGATTTAGGGTTAACTGGAATTCCCAACAAAAGAAATTTAAAAATATTACCGGAATATCCAAACCACAGTTGCCTACCTCTTTTAAAAGAAAAATTAGACATGGTTAAAAGAGAGATGTAAAGTACAGTATATACAGTAAAAGTAATGAGGGCCGAATTTACAACAGTTTTATGGAATAATTCGCAGAACCATTAGGGCTAATAGGTTTCTTTTCATGTTGTGGTCATGCTCTTAAGTGGCTGTCAATAATCTGGCATCCCTTTCCTTAACTGGTATGGTCATTCCATGCTTTTCAATACCAGTCAGTGATCTTAATCTTCCTATTGTGGCAAGTGACAATGTCCACATAGCTTCAGTATAGAATTTATAGAGAAATTTACACATGTGAATCAAGAAAATATTTAAATATGTAATTTTATGTAACATCACAAGAATATGTAATATACTTTAAAATATGTAAAAATATGTAAAATGAAATTCAGTTACAGTAATTAAGGCTCTTTTCCCAGCATCTAAATAGCAAGGAACAAAATATGTAATTACATATAAATCCCAGCTCTAGTCATAACTATTTCATATTTTAATTCGACTTTTAAAAATGTATAACTCTTGTCACTGAAAAGATTGCTTTCCTGTTTTCTATCATCCCTGCGGTTTAACGCGCAGTACATAGGGGAGAGAGGAAGAAATCAGTTCATCTGAAACATCTGAGTAAAACTTTTAATATAGGCACCTCATGTATGTCTACGAAATTAAAAGAAAAGTGTGCGTGGAATGCCACGCGACAGAAGTAAAACTTGTTTTAATTTTTGGATTTTTTCAATTTTTTATCTTTTTATTTTTTAAATTTTTGAATTTTGGATTTTGGATTTTGGATTATTAAATTTTGGACTTTAAGATTTTTAAGATTTAGATTTTGGTTTTTTAATTTTTTTTTTTTAATTTTGGATTTTTGAACTTTTTAAGTACGGTATGGATTTTTTTATTTTTAAAATTTTGGATTTTTATAATGGTGAAGGGCTCACTACGCCACTAGCTCGAAGCAGTAATAGCCTGCCCACTCAATGCCTCATTGCCCCGCGAGTTCCCGTAATTTTTTTAATTTCTGGATTTTTAATTGTGGATTTTTGGATTTTTTAATTTTTAATTTTTAAATTTTTAAATTTTAGATTTTTTTATTTTTAAATTTTGGATAAGCCTAATCATTGAGTTGATTGTTTTCTGTGCAGTCCGTTTCGTCACAGCCCCACTAATTTCGTGACGATTTTGTTCGTAAAGCAAGTTTGGGTTAGCTCTCGATTTACTCCTAGCGCGGCTAAAGAAGTTTCACTTCAAAAAGATCGGGTATCCTATGCTCGAATACCTTAAGGGCAGAGAAAGTTACGTGTTTCACGTAAATTTTGAAATAAGAAAATAATGCGATTTAACCCTTTTTTAATTCTAAAAAATAAATACCGATAATGATGACGTTGTAGTAGGCTGAACTTCTTGTAAATAATTCGTTCAACAGTGGAATATTTCCGGATGCTTTTAAAACAGCGTTGATAAAACCTCTACACAAAGGAGGAGAGAAATCATGCCCGAATAATTATCGACCTATAGCTCTTCTTCCAGCGCTCTCTAAAGTTTTGGAAAAAATTATGCACACAAAAATTTCATCATTCTTAAAATATCAGAAATGCCTCTCGGAACACCAGCATGGGTTTGTTTCCAAGAAATCAACCACAACAGGGATATTTACAGCCTTGGAAAAAATCCACCAGCAACTGAATGAAGGCAAACAGACATTAGGCATATTCGGAGACCTGTCGAAAGCCTTTGATAGCATTCAGCATGATATCCTCTTTGGAAAACTTAGCAACTATGGAATTCGTGGAACTGTTCTTAAATGGATAAAATCGTATCTCTCTATGAGAATGCAAACAGTAGAAATAAGCCATAAATGTGGTAAATCTAGGTCTAATCCATCGCCAGTAACAAAAGGAGTACCACAGGGATCAATTCTAGGCCCATTACTTTTCCTTCTGTACATAAATGACCTTCCATCACACCTCCCTGATACCCAAACAATAATGTTCGCAGATGATTGTACATTAATCATTCAAGGAAAATCGCTCGATGATATCAAAATTTCGGCATCTCGTACGATGTCACACTTTCATAACTGGTGTACAAAAAATAGTCTAGCTATTAACACGTCTAAAACTAAATTCATTATATTTAAGTCCAGATTTTTTAAAGATACAGCGATCAATAATACCGTAGTGTTTAATAATATGGAAATTGAAGAAGTGGCGAACACCAAATTTCTAGGGCTAACGATAGATTGTCATTTAAATTGGAAGGGACACATACAAAATTTGTGTAAATATCTATCTAGTTATACCTTTTTATTCGTTAAACTATCATCTTATTGCAATAAGAAAACTCTTCTGCAATGCTATTACAGTTATATTTATTCTAAAATAAAATATAACATTATTGCTTGGGGATCAGCAGATCAATTCCACATAAATAGAATCTTTGTCCTGCAAAAACGCATAATACGTACCATTTACAATGCCAAGCCTCTCGATTCCTGCAAACCTTTATTTAAAACCCACAAGATCCTCCCACTACCATGTATCATTATTTTTGAAGCCGCCCTGTTTGCTTATTCTCATAGACTCCTTTTCAAAGTTAATTCTGACTACCACTCTTACAACACCCGACATAAAAACAGCATAGCACTGTCGAAACACTCTACCCATCTATTCGAATCTTCTCCATACTACTTATGCTCTAAAGTATTTAATTCACTCCCCTCTCATATCACATCACAAAAAACAGAAATTTCATTTAAGAAAATGCTTAAATCCTTTCTTTTATCAAACTGTTTTTATAATATAAGTGATCTCTATTCTTTGTAAGTGTGTATATACTATATTTTTAAATTTATCATTTAATTTGTATAATTCATCTTTCATATACTGTAAAAATAGAGCTAGAAATAATATTAAAATGAATAATGTAAAATGTAGCATGTTTAAATATTGAACATGCATTGAATATTTGTATGTAAATTATTAATTTGTAAATGTGTGTGTTAAACTTTAAGAAATGTAGTTTATAAGTATATGTAAACTATGTAAAACACTGTACTGTGTAAGAAAATAAACAAACTATAAACCGCCTATAAACTATAAACCGCCTGGTTTGAAAGAGAGTACTTCTCAATTTGTTTCAAGATCTCCTTTCGAACAATATTCTGCACTGAACATTATAACATTTCACTTCCATCCAAATTCCACATTAGTCCTTCTGTTTTTAGACAAAAAAATACCTTAAATTACGTTTACAGAACACAGTCTGAGCTGTTATAATAATTATAGGTTAGTTACTTCCTGGTAGGGAAGATTTTTAAAGTCTCTTATCCTGCCATTATATAAGTCTAAAGATCCCTTTTGATGCGTACGAAGAATCGCTATTTTCATTGCCAAATAGAAAAAAAAATTGCTGGGTACATCTTGTCCTATCCACTTTCCTTAAATTAAACACTGAAATATTTACCCTACAACTCACACAGCTTGTTAAATGCACAATATCATCATGAAGTCCTTCTGAAACAAAAGAAAGGAACAAAGAATGTTCATGCCGTTGCCAAGATTCGGTATTAAAAATTGACTCCATTAAAATTAATAACGAGCGAGAAAAACTTCGTAGGAATAACACAAACATCACTCTGTGTAGCCTAGAGGACGAAATATATTAAAACATTCTTTGAGAAAGTTGATATAATGAAAATGCTATTATGATCAAAAAGGTGAATATCATATCAGATGATAATGAAGAGTGGGAGGAATTCTAAAAGGTAAAAATAAAGTTTTTGTTTTTATTGAAGATCACTTCAGGCTTACATGGGGTGTAAAAATACTTTAGTTAGGAATTTAGTGCATTGTGCATTTAGTTTTTCGCCATTATAGTTTTCTCTTTCATAGGAATTAGGCCAATGGCATTAGGGAAGGGATCATAATGTAATTACATTTAGACGTCAAGAACTCCAAGTTATATGTTGAAGATATGGCATATATTTAAGTTGCCATCAGTTATTATAATTACGAGGGGTATTCCGAAAGTAAGTTTCGTCAGTTTGTCACACGGACACTTTATTGACCCAAAAGCAATAGAGCATGGCAGCATGAACTATACACCGTGCACTATTTTTCGACATAGTCGCCAGCGACATTGAGACATTTGTCGTAGCGTGCGATCAGTTTGAAGAACCCACTGTGGTAAAACTAGGTGCCCTGCGATGCAAGGAATTGGCGCACAGCCTGCTCCACCTCAGCTTCCTGACATTACTAAAGCTTCCATACAGACCATTTTGAGTGACAAATTTATGTTCCATAAGGTTTGTGCGAGATGGGTTCGTGGAGGCCGCACTTTGCGGGGACGGAAATCGGGAGATCAATTTCAAACAGCTCTATCTCGGACAATAAAAGGTTCAGCGGCTGCAGCAATGGCTCGTTTGAAAGAGGGGAGATAGCGGTACATGGCAGTGGCGCCAAATCTCTCGTGCCATCGTGAGCGGTACACTAATACCCGCGGGCACGCCAGTCTGCTGCGACTCGCTCTTCTACGGCGCAGTGCGCCTGCGTCATGCCTCCTCCGCTGACGCCACTTCCGTCGTGGAACCAGCCACGGGTGAGGATTCGTCTGGCGTTTGTTTGGTTCCCCTGGTGAACACGCCGCTCCTGCCATACATTGACGAAACTTACTTTCGGAATACCCCTCGTATATAGACTGTCATTACATATGAATAGGTGAAACATTTCTCTGACAAGAGGACTCGAACCCCGACCTTTATGCCATATATGATATAGCCAGAGTTCGGGACACAGTGTTCTCCCATGAACACCCTTAATAAAAGACTTCATTCAAATATATTTATGTCATGTAGCTGATAAATGTAGAGTGATTTCGAGAACTGGTTCTCACTGTATATTGAATTATTATTATTATTATTTTTTAAATCTTTGTTTAACCTCTCCCCATGTAGGGATGATTATACGGCCCACGCCGCCCGGACCCTACAGGACCGTGCCCAGTCGGAGGAGGGATTATTTTCGGGCATCACAGATACATTTTCTTGACCAGACAAGAACATGGAGGGCCTCCCTGGATGAGTGGCCCAATACCGGGGACACATCCGAGACAACAAGAACACATAGGAGTGAGACACACCAGTCGCTCACACACTCACTAAGAACAAAGCGCTGATGGGATGAAGATGATATCCCGGGACCACAAGGGCCTAAAATTATATGACATTCGTCTGATAGGTGAGGAAAAAGACCCGGAAAACCCCAGATAGTTAACGAAACCTGACAAGGAGTCGAACCAGGTTCGTAGGCTATATGAAGTAAAGTAAAGGGATCCCTATACAGGCCAAGGAGGCCCAGAGGGTTCCAGGAGGGTGAGGCTCCCAGATTTTGGAAATTCGCCACGTGAAGGTGGTAAGGTTGTCAGCCTTACGCACCGGCCGCCTTTACCCCCAGGATTGCTCCTGGCACACATTTCTGTTGGAGGCTGAGTCGACCCCAGGGCCATAGTGCCACCAAAAGGATTAGGCCAATTGATAACTCCAACGACCTCACCGGGAATCGAACCCGCGACCTTCCGGTTTGTAGTGCAGCGCCTCAACCACTACGCTACGGCGTACCCCAGGTTCGTATGTAGTCAGAAAAAAAGTACAGTCTCAACAGTGTTAAGTGCTATGCAAACTGCATCCCAAGGGCTGACGATGGCATAGCGTATGACGAAATGAATACCTTGCAAGTGAATACAACGAGGGACCACATATTTTTATTCTTTTAACTATCATAGTACTTTTATGTTGCTGACGCCAGACGCAAATTTTTATTTTTAAATTCTTCACATTGTATATCAATTCATAATCTGCTTTAAAAATGAGTGAACAAACAATAATTTGCACTAATCAATTTGAACCGGAAAAAGACAATACTGAAGTATTACACCAATATGACAGCGATTCCGATACAGCTAGTTTAGTATCGCGCCGCCTTTCTGTGGCCAAAATAGCGGGTTCGATCCCGGCCCAGATCCATGGCATCTACGTGTGCACAAATGTGACAGGCATATGCAGTAGATTTACTGGCATGCAAAAAAACTCCTCCGGGATAAAATTACGGCACACCGGCGTCGGTCACAGGCCTAAGTAGCAGTACATCCCCGTCGTTAAATAACCATATTAAACACCGAAAATATTTATGGTTCTGCGAATTGGTGTAAGTGCAATCTATGTGACATCACGAATAATGATTAAAGCATCTGCTGCTGCGATTATGAAAATATAGGCCTAAAATTGGTGAAAGATCAAATTATCAGATAGTAAAGAACTAGAAAATAGCCCGTGGCTTTTCCACGGTTAAAATTATGCTTAAATACGAAACTTACAGGCCTAGAATCCTGAAGGCACTGACAATACATTTACAAAAGTCACCGCTGGCTTCATCAACCTTTATTTAAAATATCTCATCATATACTATCGCTTTATCCTTTAGAATATAATTCGTTCCTACCAGTATGTAGATTTCAGAAATTAATTATATTGTAAGTTTATGCAGTTCCAAAGCTACCTGTGAACACATAATACGTATTGTTTCTCAACTTGTTGACAGATGGATATGATGTGAATTTGATTTGATAAATTCAGTGTAATTTTCATAAGTTATTTAATTTATCAAGGGAAGGAGTGACTTGTTTGGATTTTTATTGTCCGCGATACTTCCAGGGTCAAACTATCAATATATTATAGCTGGTCCCAGCTACTTCGCCCGCCATTATTAATTGACTCCAGGATTTTAAAGAAATTTACACTGACAGTTTATTAAAAATATTTGTGGTTGAGAGCTATGAAAATTGTAAATAAAAATAAAATTAGAATATTTGTTCATTGTGTTCATTTCACTTAGGCCTTACATAATAAAGAAACGGTTTTCCTAATTTCCTTCATGAAAGTTTAGACTCCGAGAGACGAACATCGCCGAGTATATCCGATGTCTCACGAAGTGAGGGAGTGAGCACGCTATTTAGGGCCGTTAAATTGTATAAAAGTAGATTCCATGACTTTATTGACCGGTGAAAATTCACGCAACCGTGGATTTCAAGTACCACCTACCCTGCCTGAAAGCTTAATTCCACGATAAATACTTGAAAAAAGAATTTATTTGATGGCTTACCTATGTACAGTACATGTAACCATTCCTAGCTCTCCTCATTCATAAATCCCATTCTATAATCCAACATTTACGCAGTACTAGTTTCAGTAATCCGGCTATATGCATTATGAAACACAAGCGGATTATCTCGTTTGTCAAAGGAAACCATCTTCAACTTCACTGTAAGCCCCGGTCCGAATCCCTGCAACTCCACATCCGGTTTTAAACATTCACATTTCCATTAAGCACAGAATCTCTCATCCCCTCTATTCATATAAAATATGTCTGACTGTGAAGAGTGCTGCAAAGTCGACCGAGATGAGAGGATACACATTTTAGCACGAAAATGAAAGAAAAGAGAGGTAATAAAGAAAAACCTAAGTGTCGATAGCTTGAATTAGCGGAATAAACACAACCGACACAATGAATGCAATTTGTTTCTACGATAGTGCCATAATCTGCATTATATACAGAGTAGATTGTGCGTAAAATGAGCACAAAAAGTAAAAGATTTTAAACATTAAAATTAATAATTATTATATCAACTTGTTCCTATTGTAACCAAGAAATCTTTAATACCATGTAAGAATATCCAGAACGTTAAAAAATCGTCCAACAATAGTTTCAATAATCGTTTAAACAAAAGTCCAACAATCATTTCAACAATGGTTTCAACAATTGTCAACAATCTTCCTACAATGGTTTCAACAATTGTCAACAATCTTCCAACAATCGTTTCAACAGTTGTCAACAATCGTTTTAACAACCGTCCAACAGTAGTCCAACAATTGTTTTTACAATACCTAACAATCGTGTTAACAATTTGCCAACACTCGTTTCAACAATAATTTCAACAATATTCCAATTGCCCAACAATCGTTTTAACATTCGTCCAAGAATCGTTTCAACAATCGCCCAACAATAGTTTTAACATTCGTTCAGGAATCGTTTCAACAATCACCCAACAATTGTTTTAACAATCATCTCATTTCAACTATTGGCCAACAATCGTTTCAAAGATTGTTTCAACAATTTTCAACAATCGTTTAAATAATTGGCCAACAATTGTTTTAACAATCATCTCATTTCAACTATTGGCCAACAATCGTTTCAAAGATTGTTTCAACAATTTTCAACAATCGTTTAAATAATTGGCCAACAACCGTTTCAACAATAACTTACTATGTTCCAACAATCGCTTCAACAATTGGCCAACAATTGTTTCAACAATTTTCCAACAAATCGTTTTAAAAATTGTTAACATTCGTCAAACAAACGTTTCAACAATAGTTTACAATTTTTACACATTTTTCCATTAATATGTCACCCGAATGAGCACATGTTCGTGGTCGGGGCAGTTCACATACAATAAATAAAAATAAAAATATTAAAAAAAAAACAACAAATTACACTGATGTTTTTTCAATTTCCGAGATCGAGATCAATTTCCGAGATTATGCGCTTACGGAACGAGTATTGCATGCTATTTTTTGCACGATGATTATTTATATCAATTTAATTATATTGAGATATTAGCTGAAAATATTATGCAAGTTATATACATTATTGAAGATAGATGTTATATTTCAGAAAGCGATTCGCATGTGTTGGTTGTTATGGGGACTGAATATTTGTCCTGTTAAAGCCGCCACAAACTGGGGGGCCTTGGTTCCGGCCTTCGATAAAGGCTTGTATTATGATGGTTTTACTTACGGCACGTGTGCTTCTTGTCATTTTTACAGCACTGAGATTTCTTTTGTTTTCATAGCAACTAGATTGCGTGTGGGAATGTCAAGTTACGACCCACGGCAACAATATTCGTAAGTACCACTAATTAGTTACGTCGTGCAAAAAGAAATATGAAAGATAAATATTTATATAATAAACTTAATTAATTTCTTAAGTTTGCAATTGTTCAGATTAATTCAGAGTAGTTTTTAAGAATGGAATAATCTGGAACTAAAACAAGAGCTGTGTTTTAGACCTGAAGATGCAAAAGTTTAGCAATTAAAGGAATTACTTGGTTTCGTCTTGTATCGTATGTATGGGGAGTGAATGTGAACTGAAAGGTGCATTTCTATTAATGCAACTAAATAAAATATGTTTAAAATTTTGAAAAGCACTATGTACGTTGAATTTGGAATATATTTAGTCGGATAGTCAAGAGGTTTAGAAACATATGTATGTAGCCTATAATAATTTTAACTAATCAAGGAAAAATATTTTTAAACTTAACAGGTTGAATGTTTCTCATTTATAATGCTGAAACGTATTCTATCTTATGTAGAGGTAATATCATGGTAAAATATTTACATTTTAACCATACTCTCCTGCAAATATTTCCATAGCCAGGGAATGCAGGAGCGGAGCAAACACAATTTTCTCGGCGCGAAATGTGATTTCTACTTCACCTGTATACAAGGCGCTGTACTGTAAACACAGCTTTGCACTGGGAGAAAATATAAAATGCGATAAAATATCAGCATGTAATGCTCGTAAGTTATCAGCTGATATTATTGATAGAGCTGTCACCATGTGAAGAACTGAAGGTCCCTAGCAGTTTGTATTTTGATTGCTTTTAATATCTCAAAATTATATTGCTTTTAATTGTTTCTGGTTAATTCATACCGTAAGAAGCATTAACTAAAGTATCATAGTGCAGCGTTTCTCACAATTTCCCCCCGCAACCCCCAAAGCGCAAATATTAATAAAACTAGTATTTCTAGACTCCCGGAATGGTTATTTATGAAACAAGTGGTAAAAAGGAGATTTTATTTTGCGAGTAGATTTGTGTGCGGAACGAGCCCTTAAGGGCGAGTGTAGGAATCCTACGAGCAAAACAAAATCATTTTGCCACGTATATTATACACTATGTTTAGACAGGCGTTAATATTTTGTGAAATAATAATTTTAAATAAGTACTCTGCAGCCATTTTGGGAGCCCTACAGCTGTTTGTGAGCTGTCCTGCCATCATAATTTTATAACACTCGGTGGCATAATTTTCTCCTTTTAATTAATATCGCTTACCGTTAAAAGTCCGTAGCGTAGTGATTGAGACGCTGCGCTACAAACCGGAAGGTCGCCAGTTCGATTCCCGATGAGGTCGTTGAGATTTTTCAATTGGACTAATCCTTCTGGTGGCACTATGGCCCTGGGATCGACTCAGCCTCTAACAGAAATGAGTACCAGGAGCAATCCTGGGGGTAAAGGCGGCCGGTGCGTAAGGCTGACAACCTTACCACCTTCATGTGCCGAATGTCTAAAATCTGGGAGCTTCAACCTCTTGGAACCCTCTGGGCCTCCCTGGCCTGTATAGGGATCACTTTACCTTTTTAACGTTAAAAATGCTTCTTTTTACTTCCGGCTATCTAAAAATAATTACTTGGGTTATTCGCCTTGGAAACCGAAATGCCGAATTTTTTATCCTCACTTGCACTTACACTGAGTGAGGGTATGCCGTGGCACAGTCGGTTGAGGCACTGCGCTATAAATCGGAAGGTCGCGGAATCCCAGATGAGGTCGTCGGATTTTTCAATTTACCTAATCCTTCTGGGGACACTATGGCCCTTGGGTCAACTCAGCCTTCAACAAAAATGAGTACCAGGAGCAATCCTGGAGGTAATGGCTGCCGGTGCGTAAGGCTGACCACTTTACCATCTTCACGTGCCGAGTACTTTAATATCTGTGAGCCTCAACCTCATGAAACCCTAAGGGCCTTCACGACCTGTGTAAGGGTCACTTTAGTTTTACTTAAAGCAACTGACTATAAGCTGTTAGGTGTCAAGTTCTGTTTAATTATGTTAAAAGGCATATAATTTGGATATTACCCTCTGTATCTTCATTCGACCGAAATCTAATATAATATTTGAGCTGGTGTTTCCGTGTAGACCGTATTCAATTGTGAAATTAATTGAAGGTGGCCTTGCCCGGTTGTCATAGCAAATAGGGTAAGAAGAGCATCGCTGAAATATTTCAATCATGCTTAAGAAGTCGAGAAGGACGTTGAAAGAGAGAGAAGAAGATGATAGTGATGGAGGTGATGAGAATAGTTAATAAAATTAAGAACAAAAACGTGGATTAAGTAAGAACATAAACTTGATTGAAGGTAGAACAGAAACATAGGTGAAGTTAGTAAATGTGGAAATACGGAGAATCCAAACAAAAGAGCAAAGAACACTCATCATGAAAATTCATCAAAACAGGCGAGAGAAGAACCATGTTGAAGTAAATATATTGTAATGCAAGATGAAAATGAGAAGCGGCGTCTGGCAAAGCAATCATGGAGAAAAGAAAAAAGAGCCCGTGGCTGCTTTTCAAATATGCCATTCGGATTAAATAATTACCTAGGGCAAACAAACTTGAATTAACAGATGCCTGTTTTTTTATTTTTATTATTTCTTCATAAATATTGGCAGAAGCCAGAATTCTGTGAAGAGCCCACTAAGCTAGTATATAAATAAATAAATAAACTAAGTAATAAATTTAATACTAAGGCCTCCTTAAGTAAGCCTATAATTGAATTATTTACAATACGACTAAAAAGTCTGTCAAATACTACGCATTTTTTAACATAGGTCATTTCCACATTTCGTAGCACTGTCTACAATACCTGAATTTTCGAAATTGCCCGTAAAATATTATATTTATACGAGGACTACTTTAAAGGGGGAGATACAGCTTTCGATGCTGAAAAATGGGTGAAGTTCATTATTTATTTTCTCAGCAATGAATTGTTCTGTAGCCTTGTAATCTGGCATGCTCTATATTTACTAGTTCTGTAACTGCATACTATTTTCAGAATTAATTTAACTATTACAGTTATGGGTAATTATCCATGAAAAATGGAGCCAAATTTTGTGCACTGAAGTGCCGTTTCCGTCATAACTCAAACATTTATTAACATACTGCAGTGAAATTTTGCATGCAAGTATATTTGATATTAGTGAACAACACTATCTAGAATCATTGATGTAACTTTAATAGTTTATTTTTAAAAATAATATTTCTGATGTAAAAATTTGTAAAAAAAATAACAAATGATTAATTTTTTTTTATATTTGTACTGCAGATAATCCAAAGATTCTAGATTATATGGTTCATATGATATTTGCAAATAGACAGAAAGAAGAATCGCTCAGAAATATTGGTATTTATGAAAATTCTCAGGGAAACGGCACTTTGGCTGCCATTTTGTAATAGGAATTACCGATAACTGTAATAGTTAAATTAATTCTGAAAATAGTCGGCCTATGCAATTGTAGAACTAGTCAATATAGAGCGTGCCAGATTACAAGGCTACAGAACAATTCATTGCTGAGAAAAAAATGAACTTCACTTATTTTTCAGCACCGAAAGCTGTCCCCCCTTAAGATGGACAGAACTGAAACAAATATCCGGGCATGCTTAATATGTGCAGGCGGCTGTTGATTTAATTACTGTTTGTTACGTCCATGCAGGCTATAGAGAGAGTTAGGCCTAGTTTATTTCTCACTTAATCTGGGCTGTGTGAAAACAGCCACAGACCGCAGTCGTATCCTGTAACAAAGCACTGGACCATGAAGGTCTCTGCCGGAATAAGTTCAGATGACGTAACATACATAATTACCATGAAAACAATTTCAAGTTCCTCAGGGATATACTTTCATAACTACTGGACTAGGATTGTACGTTTTTGTATACCATATCTCATGGCTTGTACTTCCATGCTTCCATACTTCCATGAAGATCAGGACATTTATTACATAACTGTACGAAAGCTTTTATGGGAAGTATGGTAACCCTTACAACTTAGCACAGAGTAACAAGCAAGACAGACGCACTTGAGCTCTGGTTCGGATACGAACAACGGTATTGTACGACCTACTGTCGGTACACCATCTACAATATTAAGAGAGCCGTCCACGAAGTATGTTTCCCTAGAGCCGTTTACACAAGCAAAACAAAATTTCTTGGACATATTTATTGCAACAGATATAGCAAGTGTTCAGCTATTTTTCAACATATTCGCCACAGGAATTGATACATTTGTCATACCGTTGGACCAACTTTTGAACACTTGTGTCATAGAAGTCTACCGCCTGGGATTTGAACCACTATGTGACAACCATCTCCACTTCTCTTTCATTATCTGTCATTCTCTGTAATTTATTGAGGTGTAGGAAAATGGAAATCACTGGGAGCGAGGTCCGGGCTTTAAGGTGGATGTTGAAACATCTCCTAGCCGAACTTCTGCAGGAGACTTGTAGGGAGGTGTTGAAGTCTCAACCCTACAGCTCGGACCGCGCACCTCAAGAAATGACAGTGAATGACATAGAATGGTAGAGACTGACAGAGAAACGGAGAAGGTTATCGCACAATGGTTCAACTCCCAGGCGGAAGACTTCTATGGCACATGTATTCAAAAGTTGGTCCCACGGTATGACATATGTCTGAATTCCGGTGGTGAATATGTTGAAAAATAGCTAAACACATCCTGTATCTGTTACAATGTTTCCATTAAATTGTGTTTTTTTCCGTTAATGGCCTGTGGTAGGGTTACTTTATGAACGCGCCTTGTATATGAATGTTTATTGCCTGTAAATGCATAGGGCAAGATAGGGTGACGCGCCGCACTTTTCTTGAAATTCGTCTACCTCAAAACAGGATTGAATATTTTGAAAACTCTTTTTGAAATTCCAAGCTATGATCTTTCCTCCCATTATTTCAGCAACGAAAATATTTATAAAACAATAATTAAACGTGTAAATACAATTACTAAATTGAAAGGCAAAGCGGGAGAGATGCCGCGTTACAGGGTGCTATGCCGCACGCATGGGAGACATGCCGCATTCATAATATAGTTTAAATTTACTTCAAAGGCACGTACAGAACAAAAGAGAACCTATCTACACAATCTCTGAATATTGGAGACTAGCCTTGTTTCATTTTCTGTACCAAAATTTCCTTCAGGCCCAAGTGAGGGTTTTCCCAATTTCCTGTGTCCGTGCGCCTACGAATAGTCCTCTCTGGCATATTATAGCAACGTTCGGCTTCCCGAATGGAAATTTCCCCTGCCTTAATTCGCCGAACCGCTTCTTGTAGGTCACTGTCACTCCATAGGCCACGATGTTTAGCTCCCTCCCTTTCCCTATACCTTGTTGGCATGCCTATTGCTGAAAAGAGCAGAAAAAATAATTTTGGGGGTAATTATACTGCAAGACATTGTGCGGCGTGTCACCCTTGAAAGCTATGCGGCATGTGACCCAAAACTCAGGGACACGCGCCGCACTCATCTATAGAGCTTATTGTTATTGTTGTTATGGCGAACTTCACTCACAATATCTTTACAACCTCTAAATAGTCTATTAAAAGTAGTACACGCAGAAAAAATGAAACAAATACAGATCAGGAAAGAATAAAGTAATGAGTCCGAAAAAGTTTCGCAGTGAAACTAGTGCACTTACCTGATAAATACCGCTATAACAATGACATAAACACCGCAAACAATGAAGACACGTGATCCAATTACTCTAGGGAGGGAACTGGAGATGGTATCACCACAATTAGCGGTACCTAGCGTCAAATGTTCGAGTTAGAGGGGGTGCGGCATCTATCCCGGTGCGGCGCGTCACCCGGTCTTGCCCTAGAACTATAATTTCTTGTAGGTATTCATTGCAGACCAAAATGTTTTTGCTGAGTGATTACACTGTATGCTAGTCGAGGGAACTAACTGGCATGTAATGATCAATCAATGTGTGTGTGTGTATATAAATGCTAGTTATTTCCCACGACTGGCATACAATGTAAACAATCAGCAAAAAACTTGGTCTGCAGATACTTCACAACTTGAGCGCAAATGAATAGGTCTACCTGCGAGAAATGATCATTGCTAACAATTACTTTCATCTACAGAACTTGGAGGCGATATCGTTTCTTACTGGATGGGGGTGCAATAGCTACTGAATGGATTTTAATTGAAAGATTAGGAATTATGATTTTCATTTATGGTTTGACGTTTACACTAAAAGCAGAGCAATAATTTTCACTAAATTTCCTCAGTAAATCTATAATCCTTTTTAATATAATGTTAATTAGCATATATTTTGCCAGCAATATAACTAATTCATCAAAACTAGTTCATCACACATGAATAGCGATACATTAAAAATAGTATTTCAGATTTAAATTATTCGTTGCATAACTGTGCTGTAATTTTCCATGTCCACTAAACCATTTAAATACAAACGTTTGTAAAACGAATGACAGAAGAAAATGAACACATAACACCTGCTAAGCATACTAGGTCTACTCCTGATCAACTACATTCACAAAACTCGATTTTTTAACATCAACTTGTCGGACTTGCCTTCGTGTTGTCAAGTGTATAAGATTATGCAGTGTTAAAGATAATGCGTCTCTATTTAACATACTGCTTGGAAATGCCCATGTTGTTTCAGTTTGACACGGAACTTCATTGATAAGAAGTATAACGAAAATGACATACTTCAAAATGGAATGCAGAATGGTTTCGTCAATATTTATATTGTAATACAAAGGCTGGGAAACAGTTAACGTCCAATTTCTTTGATCTTCATATCTAATTTATCTTCTGCTTTTATTGCTTCTGTTATGTTTCTAATGAAAAGGAAACATGAGCCTCGTGCAGAAATTCTTCTCGGGTTTTCAGCCAAGTGAGATGTTTGTGTTGATCCGACGTGTCAAAGGTTTATACTGCCTCTATCCTCAGGAATCCTGAACTGTCGAGCGTCACGTCTGAATGTCTCACATCGATATACAGTATAATATATGTAAATACTGTATATATATATATTTATATATATGTGTGTATATATATATAGGCTATATATCGATGGTTTAGTGGACACATCTGTCACGTACAATTTTACAGTTTTTAGTAAATCCATTTTAATACTAACACCTATTATCACTAATGTGCACCCCGAAAAGTATTTACCACATTTTGCCCCTTCTTAAAATATATAAGGTTTTTTTTTTTTTCACTTGTCACATTTGCATAGAGTGAAGAAATAGGCTACGTCAGGAGCTTCCAAATTTACACTTAACACATTTAACCCCAAAATTTTACCATTTGTGCACTAAGGCATCGATACATGTCCTGAAGGTCAGTACAGGCTCTATTGTTATCTCCGCCCAACACTGGTTGGTATATATATCCCCCCCCCAAAATATTTAAAAAGGGACGGCCCGAACCCCAAAATTCACTGCAGTTACCCAGGATAGGTTCAAGCCCTATGCGGAACAACGTCAGCGTAAGCAAATTTAAGTTATAGGATAGGAACCCGTTTTCATTTCCAGCAATGCATTTCGTATGCAGGTATGGAACTCGACACTTTAGCATCCGTGAGGTTGCATCAGCATCTGAAAAGCAGGAGAACGGCAAACATCTCATCTGGCTGCAAACCCGAGAAGAATTTCTGCATATGGAAGCCAGGTAAACCTCAAATCGTACATTTCGAATCTCGTGCATAACTATTTTTTCAATCTTAGAATTTATAAATAATAGTAGGTCTATTGATGTAAGTTGCCTTGAGGACTATTGGTGGTAGGTAACTTCCAAGTTGAATCGCAAGGTTTACCAACGTTAACTCTAGGTAGAATCTGAAAGGGTAACCACTGATTTAATTTAATAATATGGGAGGCATGCCTTGGTAGTCCCAACTAGAGCACGCCTGTTAGAGTAATGAAGTTTCTCTTTCGAACAGGGAATAGCTACCCAGTACCCACTACTTCCATAAGCGTTCGTGAATCCTCTCATAACCTACCACGAAAATATGGCGAGGTTGAGAGTCCATTTAAAAAACAACCTAACTCAAAAACAAAAATTGGCTTAGGCCTCGTACATGTTGGAGCTAAGATGTACGAACAAAAAGAAAACGATGTTCCGCCAAGAGAATGGTAGCAATGATTAACAATGGGGAGCCAAGATAAAGGCATCAATGGAATATAAGAGCAACGAAAATAAAATAATTCATTTTCTTCACTTATCACAGAAAATCAAAATCAAGCATTTCGAGTATTGTTCGATTTTATAGTCTTCATAGTCATAGATGAAACCATAAGATATTCAAGAATAATAATATTCCACTTAAAAAACGAGTTACCGATTAGTTAATTAATTTTTGTACACTCGAGAAAATTCATTGGCACAAATTCTTCAAATATAAAGGACTGTATTATGAAATATTGTAGAAAGTAGTGTTTGATTTATGTACACAACCAAAATATAAACAATGCTCTTCAGAACTTAAAAAAATGAGATAAACAGTAATGCTCACCTTGAGATCTCTACTGTACACGAGCAGTATAATTAAAATGTGAAGGCGATATAATCCGACTTTTACAATGTAAAATCCTTTAATTCGAAGCCGCAAAAGAAATCCCTCGGCACCCTTTATCTCCCGCACTTGATACTTTCACACCTCTTCTTACTGTTTGCTACAAAAATAAATATGTTATGAATAAATTTGTAATATTTAAGCTAAAATGACCCTACAACTTAACTTCACAAAACTTAAAAAATATATATATATATATAGGGTTGGGTCCTCGATACTGTCGATACCTCGATACTCTCGATACTTGCATGGTATCGGCATCGAGCGATACTTCAGAAAACTCGCTCGATACTTTTTCGATACTTTGGTAATTTTGCAATTAAGTGAGAATGCTAGTATTTTTTAACAAAAACTTGTAAGTGGACTGTTTAATAAACTAATTTTAAAATAATTATAGTCTACTGATGATATTAAATTTTGTTTCATTAAATATGTACACTTAATTTAGTTGGTATTACACAGTTCTCTCAACTTTTAATTTTTAATGTGCCTATTTATTGAAACTAGAAATGTTGACGGTATCGAGTATCGAAGTATCGAATATCGAGGGAAAATTATATATCGGTATCGAGTATCGAGAAAATTTAGTATCGACCCATCCCTATTATTTTTAGTCTAAAAATGTTATAAAACTCTTCCATAGAAGCACTGAAACTGCTATTCCTGAGATGACGTGAGTGCTCGTAGTGAAAAAACAAAGAATTTGATAAATTCAACCTCACCACACAGTTTTAAACATATAATAAATAAAAATATAACTTTAAACATTTGGTGGGATATAATAAGTTAACACAGAGACATTATCCTTGAAATACGGTTGGTTATCTTGATGTGTTTTTTGCTTATTCGCATTGAATGAATGTATGAAGCCAATTTGATCCCATGAAGAACAATAACCTCCTATAAGGGGAAAAGCTCTTGTGAAGTTAACGTGGTGAGCTAATCCACATTAATTGTAAATTTCTGGCTTATTCTTAAATTGTGTGGGTGTCTTCATACATTAAAAAGCGGAATAAGTTTGGAAATGAATCTCTTTATGGGAAGAGTCTTGTGATCATAACACTTGCAAATAATGGGTCACTGATTCGTCTTGATACTGTCAGAGTAGAAGCCAATTCGAATTGTTCAACTTGCTTTTCTGAAGAACAGCAAAAGTAACCCTGAAATAGCCTTTTGAACGTCCCACTAATAAAATATAGAGCTATAGGGTTGAAACAGCTGTTAGCAAAGAGTAACTGTTTTGATATGGTTTCAGTCAGATACACTTCAGTGCTGTTTCTGTCTACTGAAGTAAAGTAGGTTACTATAGCCCAAATCCAAACTGGGAAGTAACTGATCATGAAGAGATATGCTAGAGTCGAAACCACATTGGCACTCCTTTTTCTTGGATATTCACGACATGTATTGTGAATCTGAACAGGGAGATTTTTAACACTTTCCTTGAGTCTCCTAGCAGTTAATGTACTGAAGAAAAACATCAATGACGGAAGCACTAAACAATAAAATACTGAATAAACAACAATTAGGATTCTTGTAGGCATTGTACAAGAACACGATCCACATATGTAACAGTATATTCCTCTCACTGTACCGAATGGTGAGGCTACCAGAAACGATAAAGTCCAGATGAGAAGAATGTAGAGGAATGCCAGAGTATAAGTCTTGCAAGTCAAGAATGCAAAACGGAACAAGACTTTCGTTTCAGTAATGCAGAATCTCTGAATGCTGAGAGCTACGAGAGACAATGCACTTGCACAGCTAATCCAGTGGCGTATCACAGTATGTATTCTACAGAAGATTTCGTTTTCTGGAGTACTGTGAGGATAGTGGTACTTGTAAAGGAGTGGTGCGCAGACACAGACGTTGAGGATATCACAGATGGCTAAGTTGAGTATCATAATGTTGGACGTATTTCGGATTTTTCTATGACGAGCAAATATTAATAGGAGTGTGCCGTTCCAGATTAACCCCGAAATTATGATAATTATGTAAATAGCTAGGCTTACTGTTTCTAGCCAATATTCGACCATAGTTCTTTGGAGTCCTCATGGGCAAGCCACATATAAATTAACACCGAATTTATGGATCACATGCCTGTAGAAATTTTAACTGTCATTCCTAGATCTTTTTGTATGAGGAACTGTAAATCCAGAACACGAAGATTTACTGCCAAGACGACTATAAATCGGCTTTTCTAAATAAATTTAGCTCTCTCATCATTGCTATAAGAGAAATCTTGTCACAAAACACTCGACAGCTATCTCCAACACTGTAGACTGAAGCAAGAATACAAAAGAATGTTAAGACATAATAATAGGCTTTACAACTTCGTGACCGTGTGAAAATGGTGTATTTCACAGTAGTGAGTGAGGTAAGTAGACAAGAACCCAACCGTGGCCAGTGTCTCTCAACTGTGACGAATTGATGAGTTTCTCTAGGTATATTTATAATGAAACAGATAACTATCTCTCTTTTATTTAATGAGATCTTAAATCGGTAGAAACATTGTAGGAAATAGCAGTTCAATGATTATATTTTCGTTCCTGTTTGATTTGTAAAGTTTCTTAATGCGGGAATGGAATATTTTCGTTTTCAAACCATGAGAAACATTTTGATTTACTACTTAAGTTAACTTGCAGATGAAAATTGGATGAAAAATGAGTGTGACTTTCATAATTGTTATTTATGGTGTTTATTTTTTAAATTTCATTATAAATATAGTTTAATTAAGAAATGTTATTTACTTTGGCGTGCTAGTCATCTGTCTTCTAATTATTATCTTCTAATATTATAATTATCAGATTATATTTATTATAAGGACTTTACAGCACATTCTACAGCATTCATTAGAAGCGATGAACTAGGTCTATAAGTGGTAGGACTAAACGTGAAAAATTAATTATATTCAATTATCAGAAATCTAAAAACTTAAACGCGCAATTCTTCAAATTTGATCATTCAGCAGATAAAATTTATTAAATTTATCAAATTTTGCTCGAAATTAAAAAGAAAGATAACTATAAAGAGAATGACGAAAAGCTATAGTATGGATAATAATTATGACATTTTGAATATAGAACATTTAGAAAATATAATCAGAGTGAAATTAAAATGGCTTAAGTTGTTTAGCGTCAGAAGCAATCAAATAATAAAAACATACATTATGGTATTATGGCACAGAAATGACCTTCCTGATAAAAAAAAGCTGATGTAATACCTTAAATCTAATAAGCAAATCATTTTATGACGGTCTACAATAACATGGCTTTCAAAGGACCTTATTTACAAAGCTAAAGAACATACCTTGGATGAAATTGGATTCGCATAACACATGTGACACCATACAGTTAAATATGACCGAAATCGGATAAAAGTTGCAGATTTTGGAAATTTCACTTTGCTTTATGCTATTGCTAAGCAACGGTAAAAATAAAAGGTTACAGGACTATTGTATCGTTACAAAAATAGAATAGTATGATTTCAAAATTCGTTCAACTGTGTAGGCTAATTTAAACCATTGCTGCCAATGCACGGAAGTTTACAGAAAGTTTGAGAAAATACTTGCTTCCCCAGTAATGATTAACACGAAGTATGACAGCTATGTTGACAAGGCCATTTTTTCACTTTCATAAGATATAATGTCAGCTTTCAAAGAAATCAGGAAATGAAAATGAAGAATCATTACAATCATCCTGCACGACATTTGATGAAAAATGCGTTGTGCCAACGATTCCTTGCCGACAAACGCTATTTTATGTAATGCATTATGTAACTTGTATGTTTCTACTGGAAATTTCCAGAGATATAGATTAATTAATGCTCACCCATCAACTCTGCTAGATTATACGACTAAATGGCGTCAATTGCATTGTTTTGTTTAAAGACGCAGTACGCCAGTATGGCTCATTTCCGAAGCGAAAATAGCTTTAGTCATTCTGTAAAGAAAGAAAAAAAAATTGTGGTAGAATTGGATAGGTCTGGTGACACGAGACTTCTTGGTTCCCACAGAATGTGTCCAAATTTCATTCCAAATATTCTTCTAGAATAGATATCTCTAGCAGTATTAATATAATCTACCATGTAATGAGGATGCATCTTACTGAAAAAAGTTTTCACGGTACTTTATAATCATCTATAATAATAAAAGGAAGTGTTTGTCTTTCTGTCTGTCTGTCTGTCTGTGCGCGATGCCCAGCGAAATCTACTGAAAGCAGACATCTGAAATTTTAAGCGTGGGCGAATGCACCTCGAAACCGATTTCTTTTTGCTTCTTTCGTTCGCGAGTAATGAGCGAAAAACTTACAGGAAACGTGATTTTTTTTCGCTATCCAAAGATCAGTTTTCAGTAACACATTTCATCTGTCAAATCAGTTGTAGGTGGCTTTGCCGTTTTTTGTCATATTTGGAAATAAAAGAATCGCTTCATTTTGTAAGCCCATCCTGGTCGATACATTTGTTTATAATGTCAAGGCATGCAGACATCTGAAATTTTCAATCTAGACGGAAGAGAGGTAATGAATATAGGAATAAATGGGCAAACATTGTTCGATTTGGACGAAATTCACTATGCAGGGGTTTTCTGGGCTTTCTAATCGTGGAATCACTTCAAAGCCAGATTTGTAGCTGTTTCGTTAATTATTAATCATTCAGTTTATGCTTATGAATGTTTTGCGTGGAAATGTTAATAAATACAATGTTTTAATTATTTTGCTCTTCATTTTAAATCTTCTAATTGATTATCGTGGGCGAAGCCGAAGGGACCTGCTAGTCTATAATAATGAAAGAAGTGTTTGTATGTTTCTGGCGATGCCCAATAAAATCTACTTCACGCAGAGATCTAATATTTAAACATAGGTGGACTGAATGGTGGCCGAATGAACCTCGAAGTCTGATTTTTCATTTTAGATTCCGTTCGCGAGTTATGAATGAAAAACTGGCAGCAAACTGGAATTTTTTTGCGCTATTGAAGCATCAGTTTTCGGTAATACATTTCAATTGTGAAATCAATTGCAGATGGCTTAGCATTTTTTGTCATAACTGGAAATAAAAGCATCGCGATTTTTTCAATATATCGCATGGAATTATCGATCGCTTCGATTCTGTGTGCTTACCCTGGTCGATTCATTTGTTTATAATCAATGCATGCAGACATATGAAATTTTGAACATAGACGGAAGATGGAAAGTGAAAGTACGCCTAAATGGGCAAACATTGATCGATTTGGACGGAACTTACTAAGCAGGGGTTCTCTGGGCCAGGGAACTCGAATCTGAGGTAGTTTTTCCCAAACGGCGCTTTCTAATCGTGGAATGCACTCCAAAGCCGGATTTTTAGCTGTTTCATTATAATTATTAATCGTTTAGTTTATGAATGACTCGCGTGTAAGTGTTAATAAATATAATGTTTTAAATATTTTGCTCTTAATTTTTAATCTTTGAATTAATTATCGTTGGCGACACCGCAGGCACCTGCTAGTTATTAATAACTGACATGACACCTTTAGCAAAAGGGCGAGAATATTATGTTTGGTTTTCTACTTAAGATAATACACATTAATATGAAAATTATTTAATATTAATAAAAACCTAAAGGGCAATATTATATGCATTATTATACACATTGCTAGCTGTGGCCCGCAGCTTCACCTGCGTGGATTTAGTAATTTTATAGAAACAATCTCTCTCTCTTTTTTTTACTTAATTTGTGAAATTACTGACTATGAGCGTTGTAAGTGAGAAAGTGTAAGAATCATATAATAATGTTCCTCCATACTGTACAAACGCTGAAACCCTTATGATTTCTTTGCGTTTACAAACCCCTTAGGGGATGATTGAAAATGCAGAAATACGAGTTCGTTATAGAGTGTTTCATTATAGAGAATTTATGCCAAGTTTCAAGAAAATTAACCATATATACATACATTGTCGTTTATATACTGTATATGTATATATATATATTTGTTTCCATTTACAAACTTTTATAACCCCTTTTCACCTCTTAGGTACTCTTAGTGGTAGGGTGCTTTGTCTTGTACCGATTAGTTACTAATCAGTAAGGCCCGGGGGTTTAGCCACAAAAACATTACATCAGGTTAGTGGTGACTGGGATATAGCCGTATGTAAACACGAGGGAAGGGGTGACTCGCTTTCAGTGGCGCACTTTAATACGAACATTCAAGTTCAAGGTCAGTGCAGCTAGTCTAGTGAAATGATAGACACAGCGTCATAGAATAGTTTGCACATTTAATCGTAAATCACAGAAAAAATATATTTCCTAGTAAAACGAACATAAATATACACAACCAATGTTTTAATATTTGTGAACAATATTCACACTGAAAATTAAAAGGGAACTTATACATTATGTCTGTGCATACGATTTGTTGCAGTGAATGGCAATATACATTTTTAAGTTTTCAAAAGAAAAATATATTCTATTTTCCTCCAAAGAAGATCTATAATGGGAAAAACTGCTCTCTTCGTCTCAAGACGTGACGGGGGGATGAGATATTAGTGTATCCCTTATGTGGGTTCACATCATGGTCTCCTGTAGAACCTACCAGTGCACCTCGAAAGGTACAGAGAGTAGAAAAATCCTGCATTTTCTGGAGTTTTTTATTTTTTTTACTTCTGCTGCACCTGTAGAAGTTGACTCTTAGCTATGGATAATTCCTCCACGAGTCTGATCGCTTGTGCCATTTACATATTTTGTCTCTCTAGAAGAGTGATACATCTAGACAGTTGCCGAAATTATTTGCAATGAACTTGATATTACTTAGTAGCTTTTCTAAAAAAAAAGGCTAAACATTTTCTGGAGCAGCACCCCCACTCATTTTAGCTATGATCCGCCACTGGTTGTCAAGAACACACAACACACAACGTCGTCAACAGAACACTAAACTGCCACATGCAGTGCAAGTTCTTTACTAACTCAGAAAGCTTTCAATGCCTTGTGCACCACTAACTTGACGAATTATTGGCTAAACCCCCGGGCCCTACTAATCAGAGCATGTTTCAGTGTGCAAGCATTTAGGCCGAATATTGTGTGCACAATTGACGACTTTGTTTTCATAAAAGATTGTGCTTAGCCCCTCTCAAGCATGTAGCCGCTGCGGAGAAAATTCCTGGCGCATGTATATTAACGAAAACATTTATTTTCACAACTTAAGAAGTTCGAGATAAATGGAAATGCTTACCTTGGAATTTTCATTCCTATTCTTGGTGTGAAGACGACTTTGTCATGGTAAATTTCCAAGAATACAGTTTATCGCATGTTTTACACTCTCACTTTCTCACATAGGCTATGTCATTTCGAAAACACTGCACATTAACTGAAGAGCGCACAAATTTGCGAAGGGAAGTTTTCCTTCAGGAATCCGTATGAATTAAAGTGAAACGTATTATAATAATAAAACTAACCAAAATTACTGCCATGTAACTTTATAATGAGTTTTAAAGTTAAGATTCTTCTTCAGAAGGCTAGTTCCCAATTTAGATATTTCGTACTGAAGAATTCACAAGCAGGATGACGCTAATAGGTCACAATCCTTAACACTTAGTTCAAAGGAGAATCATGAGCTTCGTAAGAACAAGTTAATAAAATGACCAATAGCGAACCAACATCACAACACTTGCTCAATGTTTTCATATTGCATTCAGCGTTCAGCATTCACCACTAGCGATACCAGATCACGTATTCTTAAAAGCGTTGAGTTTATATGTAATTAGCAGGCTTTAAAACTTAGTGCCCGAACCCACAGAGGGAGTTGATTCCGGTTACCAACAACCTGAGTATAGGGGGTGGAGGGTGATTGCGTAGGCTGATAAGGCAGTCATTGATAGTAGTACCGAGAAGTGAATTCGCTCGTAGTACGGTGCCTCACAAATTGGTCAACAGGGTACCTTGTCATTGTGCGTGTTTAAATTTATAATACGTGTTCGGCATGCCGAAAGTAAAGTATTCTAAAACGCAAACATATATTGAAACATGTGGGAGGGACTATTATACACAAACAGGAGAAAGTATCGTTTTGCATGCTTGTAATGTGAGTTTAGATAATGAGAAGTTATTTTGTGGTCTTCCTATATCTGTATTGCGGTTTGTTTACTATCACGTGAACTAGCATAATATGGTAGCTAGGGCATACGCCGAGCAAAGTCTATACAGTACGGTTGCTGTTAACATATTCGATCGGGCACTAAGTTTTAAAGCCTGGTAATTAGTCTTGTCATAACTAGGAGTAATGAACTGGCAGAAACCCTTCAGCTAATCATCTTACTGGTTCCGCCTCTTTATCTGACGTAGATGACAAATATACAATAACAACAGCTATTGGATTACGATATCAAAAGTAACTTCAAAGAACTCCATGTGTTTATAGTGAAAAATACTAGTTCCTGTTTCATCATGATTGCCATTGACACCAATATAACTATAATTAGAGCTAGATATGTTAAAGTGGTTTCATTTGGAAAATACGTACATAAATATGCAGTGGAAAATTACAGAATGTGTTGAAAAATATTTAAAATCGTGAAATTATGTAACATGAGATTTTTAATGCCATTTATTTATTATGTTTAAGTTTTTGAGGATAGTGAACAATTACATATATTTTGTCTACGTTCTGTGTGGTCATAGATTGACATCTATCAGAAAGAATGTTCTTATGGCAAGAAAATGACGTTCCATGATGTAATACGCAAATTTTAGGAAAGGAACATTTTCTGAGGAAATTCATTGAGGAGGTTCAAGAATTCTCCAATATTTTAGAATCTGACACACGCAGGATTTATTTTATAAACCTGTATCACGTAAATATTATTCAACATGCCATTGACTACATTCAGTAAAACCTTCCCTTAACATAAGCCGCACTTCTGCAACAGTGTGAAAGACTGTCATGTTTTGTCAAAGACTACAATATGGTTTTGGAATCTGTGGTAAAACTCATATAAGATGTTTTTCTTTTTACTTGTAGAAAGAGCTGTCAGTAATCTTAGCACATATTGTGACAACTGACAAGTAAATAGGCAGAGCTTCAGTTTTGAATTTCAACAAAGCAATATCTCTATATATATAAAAGGCTTTGTCCTGACTGACTGAATGACTGATGCCCGGTTTCTACAAACTAGTGAATTACCTATGGGTAAATTACCCATGGACAAATTAGTTCCATTTATCCTACAATGATATAATGAGCAAGGCCTTGGAGTTGTACAGTTAATTTAATTCAGAAGGCTTTGATTCTCATTGTTTAAATATTACTATTGATCATATGAAAGGTTAAATTTTATCCAGCCATCCATGAAAGGATAAATTAACCCGAAGATTTACCCTTGGAAAGATCTAGCCCAAGTTTGTAGGAACATTTTTTCTGTCATTTTCACATTTTTTCTGTCATTTTCATATTTATCCAGAGGACATTGATCTAGAAACTCGCTACAAGTGTATGTGATTGCTATCTTTAAATTATTTGTGTTTGTGTGATGTTATTTTTGTGAAAATTCTGTCCATTGGATAATTTACCCATAGGTAATTCGCGAGTTTATAGAAACCGGCCATGAATGACAGGAATCAACGTACAGCCTAAACTATAACAGGTAGAGACTTGGAATTTTGACAGTACCTTCGTTTCATAATGTAGGTGCTCACTAAGAAAGGATTTTGAAAAATTCAGATTCTAAATGCCAAAAATCAAATGTTTTTGAGAATACTTAATCCCTTCTTACACAGAATTATCGAATCCGAATCACATTTGACATTAAAACATATTGTTACCAGCGGGTCTCAGATGGCCATGGAAAAAAAATGAAAGTAGAATAAATTTGACAAATGAGAGAAACAAATGAGAGAAACAAATGAGAGAACTATCAATATCCACGAAAATAATGTAGTCACATAACTTTCTTTACCCTGGACATAGAGAAAACAATACGAGGTAAGGTAATATGTTTTGGGAAGAGATGTATGAAAGTGATATTGTATTTCTGTTGAATTTCATTCCGAAAACGGTTTTATGGTAACATGATAGTGAGAAACAAAATTTTCAGCCACGATAATACAATTTTATGTTACCGGAATTTCGGTTTCTTCTTATTAGAACCCCTCCCGGGCTTACTGTGTACTGTACAAGCGATGGGATGCAAAATTCTACATATAGCCATAAAAGCTATTTCAAACATTTTCTTAGGGGATAGTTTGAGTGTGATAAGTCGTTCTTTCTACTTCAAATTATAAATACCTATATAAGGACCTAGAATTTATAAATCTAAAGTCCTTCATAAGTTAATTTCCAATTACAAAATAAAAAACCCGGGCGACGCCGGGCCTTTTAAGCTAGTACACATATAAAATAATATGAAAATTATTAAATGTGTAATTTTATGTAACGTGACAGGAATATTTAAAATGCTTAAAATATGTAAAAATATGTCAAAATGAAATTTCTGTAAAATATTTTTCTTATGTTAAATTATATACAAATATGTTGTAAATTATATATTACAAGCATAGGCCTATTACTTAAACATCATTCATCTATTTGATCCCATGTGGGTGTACAGGCTACATGAACATTTACAATTTCCTGCAGTCTAAAGGTAAAGAGTAAAATATGTATTCATAAGGAAATCCCATCTCTAATTATAACTCTTATAAAACCAAAGTAGCCTTAATAAAATGAATATACCCATATTATCAATGCTAGTTATTAGCTTGCTATAATTTTTAGGTATATTCTGTTGGTAAAAATTGTTCAGTGTTAATGGTACAGAGAAGTAAAATTATTGTTACAAGATGAATTAGAGAAAGTGAATTGTGTTTAATAATAATTATATAGTTATTATTCATTTGAAATTTCTCAGGAAGAAATCAAACCCTTCATTAAAACAACTAGGTTTGGCGCAATTTTTAAAGGATTTTTAAAGGAAATTATTTAATATTTTACCTTAAACTAATGTTGGATTTATGTTTTCAGTAATATTAGTACGTTTCTGAAGTCGGTGGATGGCAATTTTATCTACTTAATCACACGTCACTGCAAAAAGTATCACGATTACATCTAAACTGACATTTAAGTACTTTCCATTATTTATGTATTGCGAATAACACATTTGCCATTGTATTTTGAAGAGAATTTAAGATTCTTTTCAATTAGGCCGTAGTATATTTTTATATGAAAAATGAACACGTATAACTTTAAAAATCAAGCATCACTGATGCGACGTTGAATTGTCGTAGTAGAAGTAAATTCAACCTGCAGGTCTGCCTCCTTGTCAGATGAACACCGCAAATAACTTCGGAATAATTTTCTGAACGTCCCGCTGGCCAAATACAAAGCAATAGGGTTGAAACAGCTGTTAGCAAAGAGTAACTGTTTTGAAATGGTCTCAGTGGCCAACACTAAAACACTGTTTCTGTCCACTGGTGCCCAGTATACCACCATACACCATATCCAAAACGGAAAGAAACTGATCACAAACATAACTGCCAGAATCGAAACAACATTTGCACTCCTTTTCCGTGGACATTCAAGCGATACATTATGTACTTGAACAGGTAAATTTGTGACACTTTTTCTTAGTCTTCTAGCTGTTACTATGCTGAAGAAGAACATCAAAGATGGAAGGAAAACGCAGTATAATATTGAATAAACAATAATTAGGATCTTCGTAGGCATTATACAGGTACACTGTCCACACATGTAAGCGTATATTTCTCTCACTGTACCGAAAGGCAGGGCTACGAGTAAAGACAAGGCCCAGATGAAAAGGATGTACAAAGATGTCAAGGTGTAAGTCTTACAAGTAAGGAACGTAAGACGGAGCATGATTTTAGTTTCAGTAATGCAGAATCTCTGAATACTGAGAGCAACGAGAGACAATGCTCCCGCACAGGCAATCCAATGGCGTATCACAGTATGTACTCTGCAGAAGATTTCTTTGTCTGGAGTACTATGAGGATAATGGTACAAGTAGAGGAGTGGTGCGCCTACACTGACGTTGAGGATGTCACAGATGGCCAAGTTAAGTATCATAATATTGGCAGTGTTTCGGATTTGTCTATGGCGTGCAAACATTAATAATAGCGTGCCGTTCCATATTAACCCTGTGATTATTATAATCACGTAAACAACTAGGCTTAATGCATCAAGCCAGAAATCTGTCATGTTTTTCTACAAAATAGGTCTACATGTATATCAATGAGTCACTTTACACATCCAGATGTACTTGAGTCACAGTAAGAAACTATAGTGTATGCACTGTACTGTACCATACATGAAAATTATCAGTCAATTCACTTTACATTCGATGAGAACTGTTAAGTTCCACTATTTAAAGCACACGGCAAACATTTTTTTTTTAATTTATCGCCAGAGAATATTTAGTAAACAACGCACTGACTTCCATCCACTACATCAACTGAGCTAAGGTATTTACAAGAGATTGGAAACATAATATTGCATGCATTTTCGAGTATGATCGTGCGAAAGTACACTTTGCTGAGTCAAGCTCGTAAGACAAGAATCCAAGCATGGCCAGTATTCCTCAACTGTGACGAATTGATGAGTTGTTTCTGCTTACATTTCTGATAATATAGGTAACTATCCGTATACGTTCACACGCTACACATAAATATTATATGCTAATAATACATCAATGATGATGTATCCTCAAGAGTTTAAAATCAAAGTTTCCTTGCGTTAAAAAGGAAAATTTTCCATCGTAGGTTTGGAAACATTACTCACTAATGGGATTGTTAAGCAGCGAATGAAACAATTCAAACAACTTTTTTTTTAAAATTCAGCTGTGTTTGTACTCCTTTTAGCTACGAGTCCATATCAGAAGATCGGGATGTGTGTCTATACAGTAGGGTAGGTCATGGAACTATTGCTTGTCAATTGTTTCCATTATTGGTGTATCTTTATGGAGTAAATGTCAACTGATATTAATATAAACGGATATGGTTAAGACGAAATGGTGAGGATGATTCATGGTATGTAAATATCAAATTCGGCTTTGCCTTTATGGCTGGGCAAACCATGAAAAAACCCATGTCAAATTGGGTGGCCACGGGACTTGAACCTGTGACCTCCCGAATGCGAGTCCAATAATTTAAGTTTCCCCTAACTGGAAGTATAATCTATAACTCAGTAATGATTTAAAGTATTTAAAATCATATTCTGTTGTACCGTTGAGCTCGATAAAAAATTATGTAATACCGTAATCGTAACTTCTTTAATTTTACCTAGGCCTTTTGGTTACATGGGACCATCTTCAGGGCATCTTGTTTTGTTGAGTGACATTTCAAAGGAATAAAACTGTTCCAATAATGGCGTTATTGTTAAACAATGTATCTAAACCCTAAAACAATGATTTACTGGCCATGCCTTTTCTATAGAAAAACGTGAGAAAAATGTCCTAGTTACAATCAAATATTTAATTATTTGAATATATCGTGCATCAAAATTCACTACATTAATAGATGAAATTTCGAATTTAGTACTTGACTGAAATCCTGGTAGTTTACTTCGGACGAATTATTTTCCCTTCGTTCATAATAATAATAATGTTGTGCTGTATTTATTCGAAGGAGAAAAATAGTGTAAATTATAATGTTCATAAAATGAATTACATAGGCCTAGTTCTTTAGCGTTAGTTATAGGCTTACACGTTTTTTCTTTAGTTGCGTTGTGCTATGGTGGTCAGTTAATTATAACTATTCACTCAAAATAAATCATTACTAACCAGAACGAGTCTATTGTGTCGACAAAATCACGTGTTTAACAAATGGTAACGCCAGGTATCAAGTAAAACAGGAAATATAAATCAATGTACACTTTATTTATCTCTTAGGAATGTTAAATGGGTATGATATGAGTACGACAATTATTCCGAATGTCAACCGTACTTTACAACACTTCATAACACAGGAACTAGTTTATGGAAAAATAAATTTCCACTTGAATTCCAATTAAAACCAGATCTTGTGAAGGTTTACACAATGTATAGGTTTATAGGTTTGTAATTTTCCATATAGGTTTGTAGATACATGAAACATATATCTTGGCCTGTTTTCACCTGTTTTCAATTAAAACCAGATCAGCATTAGGTGTAGGCTTCTTTACTGGAAGACAAAGTAACTACATTTTTGCAGCAATTGACAAATTTTTAACTATAACAAACGAGATTAACATTAAAATCTTTATAGGAGAAATGTCGGGAGGGATATAGGCTAATCATATACATAATTTTTGCTTAATACTCAGACGCAGAGGAAATTCATGTATACATATCTTTTAGCTATACAATATTAGAGGTATGAATATAATGTTTTCAGCAGGAATTAAGTAGAACGCCCATTCTTAAACGAAAATAATAAACCTGAAAACATTTTTTCACTTCACTATTACTATCCCTCTAATAAAAAAATGAGCATGTACACGCAATTGTATGCATAGTAGTTTACATTATTGTTTTATAGGACTAGACTAAAAAGCGAAACAAGTGTTTTATTGCTTTCCCATGAACAAATTGGGATATTATATTCTGTTCAGGAAAATCTGACCTAAGTGGGTATCGAATCCGAGTTTTCAGTTTGGTACATTAACTCAGATCTTCAAGAACACACAAGTCCCATTCCAAAAATATCTCCAGATCCCGAGAGACCTCGCTACAAACGTTAGCACATCTACAATGTAGCGAGAATGACTAATTCGGAAGTATATTTCATTTCAGTTGGCCAAAAGTTTTACTGGCATTTAACACTGATAGGTTTTCAGAGGTTTCAGAGTACTAAGCTGTAAACTCAGGATCAATTTCTTTATCAGAAATTATTCCTCTAGAGAATATGAAATAAATTGCTTCAATGAGTTGAGATGGAAAATTCTTCAGAGATTGGATTGTTGGTTGGAGGGAACTGGCAAAAGGGGGACAAAATGAGAGGCCATAATATTCTTCAGTCCATTTATTCAGAATTTAAGTGTAACAAAATTGTTAAGATATTTACAATATGTACGATGAATATACTGTTTTAAATATATTTTATTTTAAACTTATTTATAGAAATATATTCAAATATAAGATGCATAACATACACATACAAGTTAAGGGCGTTCGGTATTAATTGTAAATAAATGTAATTAATAGACATTAATAATATGGTAAGCAACTATTAATAAAAAAATATACAAATATATTAATATTTTACAATTTACACTCATGCACAATAATCATATATTTACTTTCACAGGTATCTAAGTAATTTTCTAAAATATGAATATTGAAATCGACAACTAGGCTATAGCCTAAAATGACTTTTTATTTTAAATCACTTTTAAAGTTTCATTGATTTAAAATGCCTGCAAATTACATATTTTACAGCGGATCATTTACGTGAATAAAATAGTATACATCTCTATGTGCTACACTTTGCCATATATATAAGAAAAATTCTCTTTATCATATGTATTTTTTAAAGAACAAAGTGTGATACCTTTTTTTATTAATACGTGAAAACTATGCTGGGTATTTTACAATCATTACTGCAGCACACAATAGTATCAACAGTTCCTTCAGTGCTGCTACTCTTCCTTGTCTTTTCATTAGTATGATCTCTCTTACAGAACAAGTATCGCCTGAAAAGCCTTCTAAACTTCCCAGATGCCAAATATAGAGCCACTGGATTGAAGCACCCATTTGCAAACAAGAGATATTTGGAAAAGTATCCCATCAACATCATTGGTTCACTCACGTGATCGCGACCAATCCAGTAAGCCACTGCACACCATAACCACAAGGGAACGTACGTAACTACAAAAACACCAGCCAGAGAAGTAAGGACCCGAGCACTTCTTCTCCTGAGTCGCTCAGCAGCAAGTTGTCGCATTGCGCAAGGAATTGAAGCCGCGCTTCTTTTTAATTTGCGGGCAGTTAATGTACTAAACGTGAACATCAGAATTGGTAATACAGTGCTAAAAAGCACGCCGTATAACAGGAATACAATTTTGCTGGGGAAGTCATCAGTTCCCGTGGAACAAGTGAAGGAGTATACGCTTTCTAAAGAGAATAATGGCATCCCCATTAGTAAGGCTACGAACCAGACTATCAGGACGTATTTTATTGGGTAGTTATGATGCAATCTGTCGGCCTTCTCAATAATTGTGAACCTTTGTATGCAAAGGGCAAGGACTGAAAGTGCACTTAGACTTGAGAAGAAAGGACAAGCAGCCGAGAAAAGTCTACAACGAGTAACATTGTCTGGATCGATGTGGGGAAAACGCAAAATGGAAAAGAGAACGGCTCCAGCACTAAGATTCAAAACATCGGAAACTGCAAGGTTGAGAATCATTGTGTTTGCAGTGGTGCGAACCTCTTTGTGCTTGATGAAGATCAACAACAGTGTTCCGTTCAAGAGAAGGCCCACTGAAATTATCACAAAGTACATTACAGGATTAACGTATTCCTCGACGAACATAACATATGTATCATTTCTCGGGTTTATTCTGGCCAATATTTCTTCCCAAATGGTTGGAGAGAGAAGTTGATGCATTATGGGAAATTCCTTTTCTAAAATAAATGTACCTTCGGGAAGAAATTCTTTCACGCTCTTCACAATTGCAATCATATTTTCTATTTCAGCTTTCATTTTCGGCCGTACAGATTTGGAGGCAATTGATGGAGGGCATGAATAATCCACTGAAGGGCTTCTGATTCCGGAAGTGCAATAGAATTGAAGCAATAGTTTTGAAAGCACAAACAAACAGCATCTGTCTTCTTCCAGTTTGCCATGAAAAGATACATTGCTAAGTAATATTTTGATGTTCTCTGAAGTAATCCCACTACCTTCATTTTCTAATTTAGATTTATGCGTTCCATTCATAATTATCCAAGGCGTGTTGTTGATTGGTCCATTCTCGTAAGAATAAATGCTCATGTTTACCATACTGGGAATCAAAAGATTTCCTTCGCAGACTGGAGATGTTTCTTGAAAACGACTCATTCCTTCAGTGGAATTATAATTGTGATTTGCTAATGAGTTGCCGGTTGAGATTGACTTCGCTGTGGCTACTGAGCTTGACGTTAATACCACAATCATCTGCAGAGAAACAACTGTATTAATATATGGACTAAGCCACATGCATGATATGACTTACTTAAAACTAATTAACTACGCTAAATCCCTGACCACTGCGTCATCTACCATAGGCAGACGTCAGGATTAAGGGGCATGTGGTGAGCATGCCGTTACCCAGGCCCATTAATCGTGGTTTCCATGACCGAAGCCGCTACTTCTGTATCAATTAGCCCCTCAATTTGAATCACGAGGCTGAGTGCACCCCTTTCCATACCTTCTTATCTCAGAAAAATCCGAGGAGGCACTGGGGATCGAACCCGGGACGACGGATCTGTATTCAGCTACGCTAACCACAAGACCACGCCGGTGGTAATTTAAAACTAATAATTGAGTCCTTAATTTAATGTTCATGTATGTAATAAACAGTCTTGAGTGCACATTTAATTTAAACGCAGTTTTTATATCTGCGTCGTATTTTACATGTTTTGTTTCTCTATGTAAGAACATTTTAAAATAAATGTAGGCAAAAGAAAGCGATTTCAAAATAATATAGAAATCTAACATCTGCAGAAAGACACAAAATATAATACAAAGGGAAAACTATATAAGTTATGCTACTTAAAACTTATTTAAAATTAAAATAAACTAGAGCAACATTGGGAAATCATTCTGTCTTATAGATTTAAACATTATGTAAACCATCACACAACCTGAGGAAACAGAGTGTTTCCCACGCAAGGAAAATAAATATATCGTCAGTATATTTAGGATAAAGCTAGACAGAAATATTAAATATCATAAATACGTGAATACTAACAGATTCATGTAGGCTATAGAAAATAATATTGAAAATGTAAAACGGAGAAAAAACTTTTAATCCTGAACTGTTGACATGTTGTATGGCAGACACCTAGACCTACTATATAAATGCTCATAATTGAAAAAAAATAATTTCATAGTAAAAAGACTATTTTAATGAGTTAAAACATTTCACTCTCACTTACGTTAAGCCTAAAATTTCTTTAAAATATAAGCGTTCAGTGTATGGAAATATATATAAAAAAAAATCCCTTGCGATAAAGTGCTGTTAACGATTATGATATGCACAAGCATAAGCGAAATTATTGCATTTTGTAACTAATAGTTATTTATTAAAATATTTTCTTGTTTGCTAAATGAAAACATTAAAAACTGTATCATACTTTTGACTTCGAATCTATCAGCAAAACTGCACTGTCTATTATTTTTCTCGTTAGCTTGCACACAAATAAAGAAGCATACTAACCTTTTGAGAGGTTATTTATGTTACTGAACTGATTATAAAACTTTGTAGGTCATCTATCTGCCATACCCCTACCATTAAACATTTCCTAATCCTCTTTATACCTTCTTGAAGTCCATAAAAAAGCATAATGCTAACCACTTGAATTTTTCATATTCGAAGTCAATATCACCTGGTCTGAGAGACCGACATATGGCTAGGCATATAATTCAAGTTTAAAGAAAATATGCCCTTACGTTTATATATTTTATATATTTTTATATTTTATTTTTATATTTTAAACAACTATAACTGTCTGTAAAGCCACTATGAAAATGAACTTCACTCTCAGAAAATAACTATTACGAGTGAGAATATATGGGGTGAACTGTAGTTTAGATACTGTTATGTACTGTTGACATCAGGTCTCACTCAAAAATATCTAATAAATGGTGTATAATTTTATTTTTAGGGGAAGTCATCAGTTACGGGTACTTCATTGACAAATTTCAAGATTGTAATTGAAAGTGGCGTCATTATTTTTGTACAATTAAAAAAAGGAGGAGGAGGAGGAGGAGGAGGGCATTGAAACAACGATCCTATAATTGTAATGTTTTGCAGATTGCTAATATGTTATTGCTCTGGAATATGTACACATATATTATGTTAGAAGAAATAAGGCACAAGCTTGGAAGTAAGAGGAGGAAAAGCAGAAGGAGAAAAGTATGGAGGAGGAACAGGAGGAGAAGGGAAAAGAAAGAGGAGGCGTTGGTCAAGCACGGATAGTTCTTCTAGCAACCGAGAATGATGCCAAGGATGATCATGGGACAACGGGGACAAGATGATGACGTTGATGACATCGAAAATTGATGAAAAGATAAATAGTAAACATAACGCTGATGAACTTAAAAATATTATCACTTTATATCACAGGCTACTGTTAATTAACTGGCTTCTAAAATAACATAACAGAAGTCTAAAGAGGATTAATAACCTTACCAATTTAAACACAGAAGTAAACACTATCCTTGTAATCGGCATGACCGTCCTAAGGTTACCAATTTTAATGTTCAGAAAGCCATAAGTCGACCGTAAGTTTATAGAAACTGTAAGCGACTGCGTAATTTCAAAATAATAAAGCCATAATCACATGTGGGGAAATTATGTGCGGAAATTCTTCGATTTCCAGTATTATTAACGGATCTAAACTTCACTTACAGGATTTTCCTTGTTCTTCAAATTGTACTCTATATAGATAGTGCATTCATTATGCAGCTTTACTGGATGTATAAACCCGTTCGACGTGCGATAATGTGAAATCGGGAAATACAAATCGCATAACACATTAAATAACTAACTTACATATAATTTGTACAATTTTCCGTACTATATAATATGCTGAAAGGCAAAAAAATAGGCCATGTACATGAATATTACAAAGAGAATTTTCCACCTGACCACAAACAATTTTAACCAATTTTAACCAATATATGCTACCGTATGGGGTACGCCGTAGCGTAGTGGTTGAGGCGCTGCGGTACAAACCGGAAGGTCGCGGGTTCGATTCCCGATGAGGTCGTTGAGATTTTTCAATTGGCCTAATCCTTCTGGTGGTACTATGGCCCTGGGGTCGACTAAGTCTCTAACAGAACTGAGTACCAGGAGCAATCCTGGGGGTAAAGGCGGCAGGTTCATAAGGCTGACAACCTTACCACTTTCATGTGCCGAATATCCAAAATCTGGGAGCCTCAACCTCCTGGAACCCTCTGGGCCTCCATGGCCTGTATAGGGATCACTTTTACTTTATATGCTACCATATATTTAAGGACAATAGATAAACATTTGTAAGTCAGTTTTATCAGCTCCTTAACATTATTGTAGAAAATGTAATAGTATGTATGAAAATGTACACATGAGTGCTATATATGTAAGTATTTAATTAATATTACACTACTGTAGAATAAAGGGCTAAGTAAATATTGCATACATTGAACTTTTGGTTAAAATTTTTTGTGGTCAGGTGAAAAATTCTCTTTGTAATAAACATTTACCACAAACGGAAAAAGAATGAAATTTATCAATACATGTACATGAAGGTCTTATTTTAGAAACTCAGGGGACTCTCTCTACCTGAAATACGTTTATTAGGCCTACTACTTTCTTGATTCATATTTAGCGATCGTATTTTTTTTTTGGCACAATAGAACAAATGTCGCGAAATTTGTGAATTGAATTTGCTTAATAGTGCTATTTTACGCTTGTACAAAGTTAATCTTAGCTAGAGAAAGCTGTTTTGTAAAATTCCACCCTTATCGCTGTTACCAAAAAAATACGGTCCCTATTCTCATTCCATTACGCAGTAAGTATCCGACCAGTACTAGCGTGAAATCAAATGGTTCTACAATGCGAGGATTTTGTATGTTTTTATATGAATGTTGAAAGATAACTCGAATGTATACAAATGTGTATAATGAGTTAATTGATTAAATAGGGCAATTTTCATTTTGAAGAGATGGGTAATGTGTTTTGGCATTTTTATAGTTTTTTAAAGTGTAACATCACGTTAAAATTTGAATTTATCATTATTAGTTCTATTTTTAATGCATTTATATTCAATTTAATAAGCTAACAATGCTGACAGCAAACAAAGCAAAATTGTATCATAACGGCTACTCCTATTCATAAGAAATGTGCATTTTGAACTCTAAACATTGCAAGAAAACCTCCAGTGGAGTTACCTTCGGACAATAGATAATCGTTTATACACTGGCGAAAAGATGCATTTACTATTTTTCAAGAGAACTTTCAATTACAATAATATTTACTCCTAAATAAAAGCAGTGTAAAGCGCGCCTGCCTTCCCCTCCGGCGGTCCGGGTTCGATTTACGGCCGGGTAGGCGATTTTCCTATTAGTGGAAAATCTCTTTCCCGGGTTCAGGATTGGGTGTTTGTGTTGTCTTTAGGTTTAAGTGTTAGGTAGGGGACTGGCGCACCCCGGAAACAAATATGCAGTAAATATCCCGTGAGGGATCACTCGGGGTCGCTTGCGATCCGATGGAACTACTACTACTACTACTATCACCAAATGACATTAAAATACCGATATCTTAAGAATATTGTATTTTACTGTTATGCCTAGTAGCCTAGTGTGTGTGACATGGATATCCATTCTTTAATGAATTTAGTGACATTATAATAAAGGAGAAAAATCATTTTAATAAAATTAAGGTAGGCCTACTTGCTTTACAAACGGTTCTATATAACACAGCGTACCACGCAATCCCCTTTTTAGAATGTTTAAAACTGAGTGGTTCGTAAGTTGCAAAAGTCGATTAAGTTTTAGTGTAGTGTTATGCAGTTGCGATTCTTTTCCTCGGAGAAAAGGATACTAGACTTTACTGTTAACTGAGATGTTCACATACTACTTTTACAGAATGAAAAAATTGGCAGTAGTATACTATGTGATGGAACACATTTAGCTGAATAAAATGGCATAAAAACTCAATTTAAAAAAAGTCACGACACTTTACCTCTGAGGTGAAGTGTCGGTATAACAATGAACAAACCTGAGGTGAGATTTTTTTATTTATTTATTTTTTATTACTTCAGCTGTGTTTATACTCCTTTTAGCTGCGAGGCAACATCAGGAGTTCGGGACCCGTGTCTATACAGTAGGGTAGGCCATGGAACTATTGATCGTCAATTCTTTCTATTGCTAGTGTATTTTATGGAGTAAATTTCAACTGATGTTAAATTAAATGGATATGATACTGGATGAAATGGGGAGGATGATTCATGGTATGTAAATATCCAATTCGGCAATTACCTTCATGACTAGGGAAACCATGAAAAACCCATGTCAAATTGGCCGGCCAAGGGATTTGAACCTGGGACCTCCCGAATGCGAGTCCAAGACTTTACCATCTTGGCCACCTCGCTCGATTGTGAGAAGTTACCAGGTGATGTACACGCAGGTTATTTTATGCCGATGATTGTATTAGTATAATACCATATTATAGCCCAAAGCCGAAACCACGTATTTTCACTATGTGTTTTTGTTTCATGGTTTTTCAACTGAGCTTCACATGAGACGTCTTTCTAAAGTAAGAACCGATATGCCTAATTAAAAAGAAAACAGAAGATTATTTTTGAAATACTCACTTGTCGTAACGGGAAATCAGCTTTTGTATGCCTACGTCAAAGAATGATGCCGCCTGTGATGAAAGTCAATTCTACACTTCTTGTCTCACATCATCATCTCACATCACTCCTATACCAAAGCAACAAACAGTTTGGATTGGAGGCACAACATCCCCGCGAAGAAGAAATTCGAACAGACGATATCCACTCGCAAGATCATGTGCACGGTTTTCTGGGACAGACAAGGTGTTTTGGTGGTTGAATTCTTGCCCAGGAATGCGGCACTCAACAAAGACGTCTATTGTGAGACACTACGAAAGCTCTGTCGTGCAATACAGAACAAAAGGCGTGGAATGCATGGATTCCTTTTGGTTCATGACAATGTCCGGCCACACAAAGCCAAACAAACTCAAGATCTGACTACATTTGGTTTTGAACAATTCGACCACTCTCCCTACAGTCCGGATTTGGCACCAAGCTATTTTCTTTTGTTTCTTCATCTGAAAAAATTCCTTGGCAGTAAACATTTCAACGACATTTCAGCTTTACAGTGTAAGAAACAAGCAATTTCATTATAATTTACCTTTCTGGATGTAATATCAGTTGAGATGACGTGAATTAAATATTATTCTTAACAACACGTACATTTTTTTAAATTCTTACAGTCTGTAGCACACAACGTCGGCGGATCTTTTGGTGCAGGTACTTTTTGTTTTATTTTCATTAGTAGGGTCTCTCTTACAGAACAAATATCTCCTGAAGAGTCTTCTGAACTTCCCAGATGCCAAATATAAAGCCACTGGATTGAAGCATCCATTTGCAAACAGAAGGTATTTGGAAAAGTATCCCACCAACTTCAGAGGATCGCTAAGATGGTCGCGACCAATCCAATAAGCTACTGCAGCCCATAAATGCAACGGAGCGTACGTCACTACAAATACACTAGCTAGTGACTTTAAGACACGAGCACTTCTTCTCCTGAGTCGTTCAGCAGCGATTTGACGTGCTGCACAAGGAATGGACTTTGCGCTTCTCCTTAGCTTTCGTGCAGTTAATGTACTGAACGTAAACATAAGTATTGGAAATACTGCGCTAAAAAGCACGCCGTATAAAAGGAAAACAATCTTGCATGGATGATCATCGGTTCCTGTGGAACACATGAAGGAGTACACGCTTTTTAAAAAGAATAATGGCATCCCCATTAGGAATGCTAAGAACCAGACTATCAGAACGTATATTACAGGATAGTTATGATGCAATCTATCGGCCTTCTCAATAATTGTGAACCGCTGTATGCAAAGAGCAAGTACTGAAAGTGCATCAAGACTTGAGAAGAAGGAACATGCAGCCGAGAAAAGCCTACAACGAATAACGTTGTGTGGATCGAAGTGGGGAAATCGCAAAGTAGAAAAGAGCATGGCTCCAGCACTAAGATTTAGAACATCCGAAACTGCAAGATTGAGAATCATTGTGTTTGCAGTGGTGCGAACATCTTTGTGCTTGATGAAGATCAACAACAGTGTTCCGTTGAAGATCAAGCCCACTGAACATATCACGGAATACACTACAGGATTAACGTACTTGGACACAAAAATCACATATGAACTGTCTCTTTTGGTTTTTCTCGCCAGAATTTCTTCCCATGTGGCCGATGATAAAAGTTTATGCATTATGGGATATTCATTTACAAAATTGACAGTGTCTTTCGAGAGGAATTTCTTCAGTTTTTTGAGGAATATAATAATATTTTCTATATCGATATTCATTTTTGAGTCCACAGGCTTTAGGAGAAGAGATGATGGGCATGAATAATTCACTGAAGAGGTTCTGATTCCGAAACTGCAATAAACGCCAAGCAATAATTTTGAGAGCACTGTCAGAAAATATCTGCAATCTTCCAGATTTCCATGAAAACATATGTTGCTATGTAACTTCTTGGTGTCCAAGCTTTCTTCGTTTTCTGAATTGAATTTATGTGTACCATTTAAAATGATCGAAAGTGCTTCGTTGATTTGTCCTGTGTCGTAAGAAAAGATGCTCATGTCTTTGATGCTGGGATTGAGAACATCTTCTTCTTGGACTGGAAAAATGTCTTGAAAATCCTTTCTTGGATGAGTGAAATAGGTGTGATACGTTAATGAGCTTCGACTTGAGTTCCATTTCTTCTCTGGTATTTCTGAGTTTGACATTAACACAACAGTCATCTGCAGAAAAACAAAAAAATGAAAAATACATTGGCTGTGTTAACTTTTTGTACATCTGAGAAGTGATCCCTGTATGAACCGAGGATACCCTAGGGTTTCAAAAGATTATGGTTCCTAGATTGAGATTTTCGGCATATGAAGGTGGTAAGGTTGACAGCCTTATGCACCGGCCGCTTTTTACCCCCAGAAATACTTCTGGTACTCATTTCTCGTAGAGGCTGAGTCTACTCCAGGGTCTAGTGCTACCAGAAGGATCAGGCCAATGGAACAGTACCACCGACCTGATGTGGAATCGAACTCACTTCATTCCGGTTTGTTGCGCAGTGCCTTAACCACTACGCTGTGGCGTACCTCTTTTATATATCCATGGTAGACTAAATTCAGTTTCACATTAAAATATTTAAGAAGATTATCTTATTCTATTGAATTCAATTAAATGCTACGCACTTTTATACCTGCGCTAAACTTATAGCAAAAAGTGCTATGGTGCACACACTTATATAAATTTATAGTACAGAAAACAAAACTACGTACGTAATGAAAAATTATCAGACGTAATGCCACGATTATCTTGGATCACGAGCTACGAAGCTCCAAGTAATGAGTTGCAGTTATAATGACTATTTATCGAATAATATGTAATAAATAGTTAATTTATTATATTGTATAGCACTTTAGATTGAGATGATACTAATAAAACGTATTCATGACATGACATGACATGATCAAAACATGATCTAGACCAGTGATCGCCAAACTTATGAAGCTTCTGATCTACCGTACCGTTTTAAAATCCTACTGTGAGGCACCAACCAAAAGAACTTAAAAAATCTTTCATTTATTTATTGCCTAAATATGAAATAAATTTTAACTAAACAGTATATAACAAAAAGAAATTGCAATGGAATTGTACATAAGAAAGAAACTGAAGTGTAGTTAGTAATAAATAACAAATGTACGGGCAGAATTTTTTTATTATACTTATTAACTTCAATGAGAAGGTTATCAGGTTAGCCAACCAAAGCGTTGACGCGATCTACCGAAAATGTCCCTGCGAGTTACTAGTAGCTCGCGATCGACGGTTTGGAGATCACTGATCTAGACTGTGTGGAAACACAACATCCATTTATTTAAGTATTATTGTTGAAAAATATCGTAGATATCTTGTGTAAAATAATTACATAGTTGCTATAGTTCCTAGCAATGCCTTCTGGTAAGTACTGCTTCTTGAAAGATATTAAGAACTTAGGAACATACTATTTCATTCATGCTATTGAGGTTATGTCTTTATGTTTTCAGCAGGTGATTACAGTTAAATGCCAACGAAGCTGAACTATGTAAAACATAAAATATTATAATGCTGTTTCCTGAACAGATGTAAGCGTAATTCACTTTATTTCCACAATAAATCTTAACGTACCGCGACAAAGGTGACGTATGCATAAGTCACTGCCTAAAGATTTTCCGAACTAATTAGAATGTAAAGAAAAGATGAAGTGTCTTTATCACTTTTTATAGGAGATAGTAAAGCAAATTTCGATAAAGACTGAATGAATTAAGTCTGTGATGGGCTGATTTCAGATTCGTCCTTGAAAGTAAAGCGAATAAAATCGAAATAAATTTTATCTTATATCAATAATGGGTTAATGTTAGGATCCTAGAATAAGTGAAAAAACCTGCAAAGCCATTTAAGACACTACATGGTTAACTCATAGATGGAGATGTAATCAGATTACGCATTCAATGCGGATTGCTGTTTCTTACATATAGTGCTGGAGCACTTACAGTATACAGAGTAGTTTCTATGCTTGTATACAGTATTAAAATATGATAAGGTGCATTACAAGATAATAACTGGACCGTGGAACTAAGAAGGGTAATTTCGAACCAGAGCGCCAATAAATAGTCCTCTTCGTCCACGTAAATTATTTTTTAAGTGTTTATCGGCCTATTTAACACCAGATGACCTAGAAGCACAATACAAGACATTATATATACAAGTACAGGTATTTGAGCCTTCTTTGAGAAATTGTAAACTGAATTATGGTAAAGTCAGCACTGTTTTCCCCGTGAAAATACCGTAATCAATAAGTATGGTATCTGGCACATAATAATAACTGTACATTGCACCTACAACACAGTGAGAATAATACTGTATACATTGTACATCTAGACAAAAGAACTACTGTTAGAATAAGTCGCAGAAGGACTGAAAGACCCTAAATAATAATTTTTATTTTTCGTAAAATTACAAAATGACTATTTTGCCTACTGGATAATCCACAGGATTGACTACTAATAATAAGAAATCAACTTGACAGTAAACGAAAACGTTTAATACAACTAGTGCTAATTTATATTAGTTTGACAATGTGAACGATATTTTAAAAAACATGACTTTGTTAAAGTAGCGTTTCGTAAAAGAATTAGTAGAAAATTAAGGTAATATATTAAATTATTAGTAAAATAAAAGGTCACATTTTCGTAAAAATAACTAAGTTGGTTGCCTGAATTGGCGCCTGTACCATTACTATACCCTTAATATAATCTAATATGATAGCTCTGTATATTGCATGTGCGTCTATTCATTTGTATTTTTAAGCGTAAGAAACAAAACACATTTCCTTCTGATCACGAAGATTTTACGTCCCATCTTGTCAAATTTGAATTTAAATGATTCCTGTGTTGGTTCTAAAAGCGACGTAACGAATTTTTAGTCGGAAGAATGCTTCAGAAAGGATGAGACAAAATTTAATACTGAAGATTATGCCGTTTCATGGAATATCAGAAATCAATCCTAGCTAAAATATCTACAGCTTGGCGTGTTAAAAAAATATTAGATAGGAAGTTCCTAATAGAACGATTATCCTGTAGGTTAACGTGAATAAAGTACGGTATTAGTAATGTTAGTAATGATAAAACCGTATGAATAAGCCAACTCAAGTGCTACGACCCGGTCTTATCATCCGACCAATGCGTCATATACCTCCGACTGTCAAACATATTCGACGTATGGCAGGAAGGGATATAAAGTCAGCATGCAGACTTTCATGGCTATTATTAAGGACTTTCCTCACCAGATCCGCTAATTCTTTATGAAGCCGACCCTAAAATATCTGAAAAGGACCGGGTATCAAACTGGGGCCTGGGGATTCGTAGACAGTAGCTCTAACTCTAGATCATGCAGGAGGTCGTATCAGCGAACAGTTAGTACAACTATTAAACATCATTCCTGATACAATGTAAATGAGCCTTTTCTTTATCGAAAACTCTGGGCCCTTCGAGGATCTCTACTAAAAATAGATATCTGCTAGATATTTTCCACAAAAAAATCTGTTCTCTCTATATTTTTGGAACGTTATAGAAGAACTTTCTTACCAGATTAAAAATAAATACATTTCAAATTCGATAAGCTCTACGTACATTTTTCAATAGAATTTTATATTTTTTTGGCATAGTAAATCATTATCATTAATGAAATAATTACATTGTAAGCTTATAATACAAGGCGAGAAGTAAGATACAAGGCGGGCGCTTAAATAAGTATTTGCCATTAATTATGCCAGATAAGATAACAGCTTAACAAAGCGAAGTGGACAGCAACACCTACCTAACTGAGGTTTAAAGTAAAATTACTCTGAAAGAAATTTCAATAGGCCTATTAAAACGGGGAAAAATGAACTTACCAACGTAAACATAACAGCAATTATTTTGACTGGTATAAACATAACCTTGTTAAGCTTATAAAATTCGAACATTTAAAAAGTCGTAGATGCGACCGTATCCTTAGAGAAACTGCAGGCGACTGATTGATTTCAGAATAGAGCCATGATCTCGTATGGGGAAAAGGGGAAAGGAAAACCTGCTATGCCGGATCTTAACTTGGTTCTTCACGGAACTTTCCCATTTTCCTTAAACTGCTCGCCTGATAATACATTCATTATTCATTCTGATTAGCTGAAAACAGCCATTCAGTAAGCTATTATGTTTAACCAGCAAAGTATACAACCATAACTACAAGCTGAAAATTACGCTAATTAATTTAAATCTTACTGTATTATACAAAACTTATTCAATATAAAACTATTTAGCCAGTGGAATGGGTAAATTTTGTCGGCTCTAGAACCGGCCCTGAAGTAAATAAGTATGTTTGTCTCACTCTAGCGCTTTACTCGTATCTACGGGTTGTGACCCGGTATTATAACTCGGTTCGATTTATGTCAAAAATGGCAGAAGTCTAGTTATGCAGCCCTACGCTTTAACCTGTGTCATGATGACTGAAGTTAAATTTTATGGTACTGCATTATAGGCTATTAGGCATGGAAGGAAGTCGATCTGTCTCAAACTCTATTTAGCCATCAAATTTCACATGCACTTCTCTTTACGCACCTGGTACTAAAATATTCAAACACTGCTGTAAGAAATAGTGGTTAGTGAACACAGCATATATACCTTTAAATGAAAAAGTAAAATTTTCAATGATGTAATTTATTTTGGCAAAAGGTACAAATATTATTTAATTCAATTTATAAATAAATAAAGTTATAAGTATTTTAAACTATAATAAAATTTCTTTAATTAAACTGTTGATAAAATGTTTTAAAGTATTTAATATTTATCTTATTTCAAGTAATAAAAATCTTGAACTCCTAGTGAATAAATAAAACAAAAAATCTAAATGTTTCCACCTTGTTTTCACACTTAACAAAACAGACTAACTTTAAACAGCACACACTGTGAAGTTAAAAGTTTCACACAACTAATAAAGCACTCCTTTCATTTTACTTTATTTAAATGTAATTTTTATTTTAAAAAAATAATTTTTATTCAAATAAATAATAAATAATGTAAATAATAAATATGTACACTTAACAATAAAATAAATTTCATTTTTCTTAATCGTATACCATCACACTTCCTGAGAACTTACTGACTTTATACACAAGTTTATAAAGATCTGTTGAACAAAATAAGTAACATTTAGTTAACTGTAAATAAAACATTTAATTTCTGGGGGAGGATAGATATCTCAGAAGTACTGACTGGGAGAACCGAACGGAAAAGACCACTTGGAAGACTTAGACGTAGATGGGAGGACTTATATTAGGATAGATTTAAAGGAAGTAGGATTTGCGAGGGATGGTTGGGTGGAGTTAGCACAGAATAGGATTGAATGGCGGGCCCAGGTCAACGCGGCAATGAACCTTCGGGTTTCATAAAATAGATTATATTCCTTTAGCTTGCTAAGGAATAGTCTATTGCTAATGAGTAAGTAAGTAATTTCTACATTCGTTCTCTTTGCGAGTTAACCTGATCATCGTATAATTTTCAACACATGAAAATTAATGGAATGCGGAAAATTAAACTTTCCCTGTCTTGTTCACAACTTTTTGAACATACACTGTTTCATGGGCCATTTTATAGCTTGCGGAAAGAGATACTTTCCTTACTGTTATATTTTGTATCTTTACGTGAAAAGTAAGGAAACTGTACTCTAAAATTTAGTCTAACTCCAGATATTTTAAGTGCAAAATATTTATTTCGTTACTTACATTTTTATGTATTGTTGAGTGATACATCTCCCGCCATTTTAGAGCTCTGACCAAAGAGTTACTGTCCACTGCGTTGATTGCCTTTTATAATAATTCCAACAGACGCTAATCTTGCCGCTCGCGTGGTGATACATTGGGTGGAAAGTAGTATGTATCTCTCGTATGTAAAACTTTGTACAACCCTTATGGAGCTGGATTCGAAATCAACCAATAACAGTTTAAAAATTCACTCTCCTTGCTCAGTAACATTTATGGCCTTCACTGCACTTCAAAATCCCTTGCAATATGGTGGCTCAAATAAATTCACAATCAATGACTAGCGTTGTAAGGATTCTCGGAGTGTTCTTAGCCTGTTTGAGCCATGTATTGTTTATGCTCCAGTATAATTTCAAAATATATTTTTATATGCTATAGTTTTGAATGGACAGATATTTTTTTAAGTTATTAATACTTATATTGATAGGGTATTGGTATGTAGATAGCTTGTTGTGATATTTAACGTGTGTAATTGTATATATATAGTGTGTAATTGTACGTAGAGTGTGTCGTTGTATGTATTTATATATGGCTGGTATTAATTGCAACACTGCCACCGGGTTGTTGACCCACTTGCAATGTAACAAAATAAATAAATAAAAAATAAATAAATAAAAATTAATAAATAAAAAATAAATAAATAAAGGCTGAAAATTATTTTACGCTGATGTACTTACCCATGCTTCAAATTATCGTACGATCTTCCTCAAGCAAATATTGAGCACATACTCCAAGGAATAGCACATAGGCTTTGCTATTTCTGCTTCAGTTAATCATTTTTATCATTTTTTAAAAAATATCTACACTAATATTTAGAACCTTCCAATGAAGAAACACTGTCTGCATCCGCACTGTTAAACATTAGATTCACTTTCATGGTATGGAGTGGTATATGTTATGTCAGTTGCATTGCTATTATGATTTCTTTTAATTCTGCGTATTTTTTCACAAAATAAGTACTTTCTGAACAGTCGTCTGAATTTCCCACTGGCTATGTATAATGCTACCGGGTTGAAAACCCCGTTAGCAAAGAGTAAATACTTAGTAAAGTATCCAAGCAGTAACATTGGTTCACTAACTCGATGGCGTCCAATCCAGTAAGCTACAGCTCCCCATAGCCATAGGGGCGCGTAGGTAACGACAAACACTCCAGCCAACAGCTTCAACACTCGAGCGCTTCGCTTCCTGAGTCTTTCAGCAGCGAGTTGACGGACTGCACACGGAATTGATGCTGCACTCTTCTTCAATTTGCGCGCCGTCAGAGTACTGAATGCGAACATGAGTATTGGTAATACAGTGCTGAACAACACGCCATAAAACAGGAAAACAATCTTGCTGGCGAAGTCATCGGTACCAGTAGAACAAGTGTACGAATACACACTCTCAATTGAAAACAGTGGCAAGCCAAGAAGGAAGGCTAAGAACCACACAAAAAATACGTACATTATAGGACTTCGTGGATGAAGACTAGTGCCTTTTTCAACAATTACGAACCTTTGTATGCAAAGGGCTAAGACCGAAAAGGCGCTAAGGCTGGAAAGGAAAGGACAGCCTGCTGTGAAAAGTCTACAGCGGATAACATGTTCTGGATCGATATGAGGGAAATGTAAAGTTGAATAAAGGAAAGCTCCCGCAGTAACATTCACAGCGTCCGTAACTGCAAGATTCAGAATCATGGTGTTTGCAGATGTGCGAACTTCTTTATGTCGGATGAAGATCAGCAGTAGAGTCCCGTTACAAATCAAACCGATTATCATTATTGCAATGAAAACGATTGGATTTACGTAGCTTTCCACGAAAACCGCATACGGTTCCGATTTCTCCCTTAACGTCTGCTGGATCTCTTGCCATGTGGATCGGGAGAGGAGTTGTTCCACTTCAGGATAATCCTGAGACAAAGTGATGTTTGTTTGCTTCAAGAACCTGTTCAATTCTTCAACGATTTCTACAATTTTCTTAATATCCATGTAAGTATTATTATCTATTGTTTTAAGTCGAACGATTGGTTCACATGATGCATTTTCTGATTGTTTATGAACACCTATCTGGCAGGATATTTCAACAACTTTTTGTGAAGTTGTTAAAATGAAATCGACTTCTTTCTTGTGTTTTCGGTCTAAAGGTACATTGCTAAGAAACTGCGTGATATTTAAGAATCTCCAATAGACTCCGTTGTGAAATACTGCTCCATTAGTGCTATTAACATTTGAAATATCTCCTTCGTACGACAGTAATGGATCCTCAATTTTGTTCTGAGCGTATATTCCTGGAAATTGAGGTCTAAAACTCCAGATCTTCTCGGATAACTCCACACCAGAAGAAGACACAATATTTATCTGCAGAGAAATAATTGGACAATATTAATATACAGTTTAATTACATTTTATGTGTCTTCTTTGTAAAGAATAATTTTTATCTAAAAGGTGTACCATACTCTGTTAACGTAAATGCAAAGGAATTATTTGGGAAAGCATTATAAGTCTCTTTAATATTATTTATGAATTCAATAATATTTTAATTTTTCCATTTTAAAAGAAAAATAATAATTAATAAATCAGGTAAACTGATAGAATGAGGTGCCATATGGAATTTATATTAATGACACGTAATAGAACAGCCCGGTTTCGCAGGTGAATTCGATTGGTTCAGAATACTAAATTCATTTATTTATATTTTAATCGGAATTTAATTGAAGAAATCATATTATTTAAATCAGTTGATTAACAAGGTTAAGCAATTGATTTAGTAAAAGTACGCACAATAATTGTTTTATTATTCAACGAAGTAATTGATTTTTATTGCTAATCACATTAAATTAATGTCTACACAGAATATTTAATTCTGTTTGGAGGTAAATTTGTATATACAAGTAGGGGGAAAAAAAGCGGACCGACTCTTGTAGCTGATTTCAGAGCCTTCTGATACGTAAATAAATGTAAGAGATGTAACGGAAACGTTTGTTTTCACAATCAATGCAAATTATGTGAAATTATTTCTCAATTTAAGCAATGTTAATTTCTATACATCCTCTGCTATCCTGTGAATGCCGCTAGGCATGCGCATTGGCTCATATCGGCAACTTAGATATTTTAGTCGGTGCATTTTTTCCCCTACCTGTACACTGTGCTAATGCGTTTAAATGCTACTAGTTAATTTGAACTATTGAATAATTTTGTTAGACGATACATTCTATAATCAGATATTATTACTAACTAAGCTACGGATAGGAAAACAAGTGACCGTTAAAAGGTAATATTATAGAAACTATTGAGCTTCAAATAACTTTTTTTATAAAGTTTGATCGCCGTATTCATTTCCTTCGGTTGATGCAATAAAAAATTGCTATTTAAAAAGCATGTTACCGGCAATTGATCATTACTCCGGTAGCGATCAACCGATGTAATAAAAAATCAACAGAGTTCTTTCTATGGACTTCATAAGTGTGTATAGCCTCTTAGATTTCATGAAAATCTGATTAAGCGCATTCAAGTTATCGCGCGTAGGGACACGAACGGAGGGACAAACTTTTTTCCCGCTCACGAAGTATTCTTAGAAAGTAGCATTTGGGTACTTAATAAAAGTTGGGAAGCCGATTGATACACATACAAAACATGGGCCTAGATGTCACTGAGACAGATAATATAGAATTTGTGCAACCTTCTAAATTAGAAAATTAAACCCCTATCTTAAAACCAAAACTCACAACCCTTTTCAAAACCGGAACTGGATAAATATGAGTTTTTTACGTCACTTATTTACATTTACTTACATTAGTATACTCTATTATTTGTCGACATCATTGTCTATTTGAATTCTACTGTTCCAGGATGCCCTATGTATTTGTTAATGATACTTGGACAAGCGCAAGTATAGACCAAATTTACACACATATGAATAAAGGGACAAGTTATAAAACCAGAATTATAAACGATTAATAAAAGTTTTACGTAATAGATAAGTTTCATGCAAAGTAATCAGTGTAGCTCTGATTGGCTCTAACATGTCATGATGTATGAACCATAATTGGCTCTATCCGATATTTATAAATTTATCAGCAGAGAGGTTTAAAGCTTAGATGTACTAACATGATAATGTAGATAGACCTGATAATGTACCGGTAGATATTGCACTGCACAACTTTCAGAGATTATAAACAATGCCTACAAAATACCGTATTTACTGGAATATTATGGGAACCTTTTTTGTCTATTTGTAGCTCTCAAAACTGAGGTGCGCACTAAATTCGATGGTGCATTAAACTGGAGTACAAATACGTTTCGTAGGTTGACAGTACCGTTAGCTTTTATCTGTGTAACAATGCATTGCTGTAATTCTCGACTTCATTAATTTTATCGTTGGCCTATTACTAGCATTACATACAGTGTATAAAAATACTAATTAATAGTCACGAAATGGAGGGCAAGAAGGGAAGAATATCTTATGATGCTGCTTTCAAGCGTCAAGTAGGCCTAAAACTGGCAGTTAAATTTAATAGTAATTTCAAATGTTCACGTGGTGGGGGTTATTAATCCCTTAATACTATGACAAAATTCCAAATAAAATACCTATTCTACCATTGATGCGCATTACATTCGCCAACAAATTCTTTTTTTTTTTTAATGATTTCAAGTTTCAAAATCGGGGTGCGCATGAAATTCGAGGGCGCATTATATTCGAGTAAATACGGTATGAATGATAGGTTACAGAAATGACTATTAAGAGCCATTTAATATGAAGCCATTTAATACAATTCGTTTGTTCTGTCTAAGTTTCTAAAATAAGGAATAATAATCAATTATTGACTTACCAAAATAACAACAGGAATCAATGTTAAATTCTCAATAAACATGATAATAACGCGTAAAATCTGACTGAAATTCTTACTATTTACATCTGTACGAATGAACTGCAGTCATAATTGTTACTACAATTCTACACAGCATATCTGAAATGAATTGCCGGATATGACGGACACGTCTGTGATAATAATTACGATAAACGAACTTTCCTTGTCTTGGTATGCGTACAACGCTGATAAACGCCGTAGGAAAATTTGACTTGGAACACCCAACCGGAACTCTTCAGTAGTAATCTATTACGTGGAAATACAAACACATAATCATTATATTAAGTAATTATAATATTTAACTACAACCTTGTACCTACTGCTGTTAGTATTTTAATTAGATGCACATATGACACCGCTAGTGGAACGAAATACATATTGAATCATATCTGATAAACTGACAAGTCTAACCAACTTATGGGGAAATCTGAGTCATGGGCATATAGGTGTAATATGCACAACAAGAACAGAAGAAATATACTACTATATATTCAGAAAGAATAATGGCTTTTTAGGCTGTGTAGATGGTTTCCCTTTCAACTGTTTTCCTAATTCCTTATGTTACGTGTACCTGAACCTCGCCCCCGTTCTACCTCGCTCTGTACGAATGTCAGTTATTGCCAAGTTAGGCGATGTTATAGACAGTATTACAGTGACCGGCATGTTCCGTGCTCTGTGACGTCATACTACAGAGCAGCCGCGCTCTTTGCTCGGCAATATCTCCGTACTGAGCGTGGAGGAAGGGTTCAACTGGCCAGTGGCGGAACGACGCCTATGCATTGACAGAGTGCGCTCCGATCTTCGTAGATAGTATGGGAATAGCACAATTACAATGCATTTGTACGAAAACAAAATAGTACAACTGTGATAAATCAATGTAACAGAACAGTTTTGTTTGTAATGAAATTTAATATAGGCCCTACTTACACTAATCTGAAATGCATCCAGGTGCGGATGCGTCAGGTTATTTAAATGAGGCTCCGAAACTACTATAAACATACAAATACATAAAACATAAGAATACTTTAAGGAGTACTGCAAAACTTTGTCTACTCGGAAACTGAAAAATGTTAAAGTATACAAAATATACAAAATACACAAAATATACAAATTAAACTATACACCTTTGTGAGCACTATGCCAAGTATAGGCCTATTCAGACTTTTGATACACACCCTTACTTTGTGTCACTATCGTGCCCCAGCTCAAGGCATTGTCGAGATTTTTTCCCTCTTTTCTCGCGCACTAATTTTGCAATATTAGGAGACATAGTCTGGCTAACACACAAACGAGAACATTTTTCATGTTCTGATCAGATAGGCGGTTTCCATGTGGTGGTTTGCAGATCTTCATACAAGAAAAGAACTATTCACATACATACGTCGATACAAATATACTCAACATTCTAGCAGCAAATATATTATGTAGTTGCCTGAGGAAATCTTCTATAAAATATAGATAGATCCTTTTTGTTTTGAAAGCGGTCTTTCATTTCAACATTCTTTTGCAAATCAATGACTTCTAGTTGCAATGACGTTGGAACACTGTCAACATCCACAGAAAATGGTGTCGCAAATATGCAAATATCGGATTGGAGTTTTGCAAAATCTTGAAATCTGTAATAAAATATCCTGATCCAGTTCTTCTAATATTTGTACATAATTATTAATGTCTGTAATTGAATGACATACTGTAGACAACTTTGGAAAATGTGGCGTGTCTCCGAGGGTGACCTGACGTTTCCGTAAGTCTAGTATTAATCTGAATGCACTAAATTTACCATACATTTCACTGATTAACTGACCTCTGCACCCTTGCCATGGTTAATGCACGCAATTCAATGTACCATCACGGCTCACCTTAACCCTACTGCTGCACTGAACGCCACTGCGCTAGTGCGTATTAACAGGAATGCAACTCAACTGCTCGCTCTCTCAAGCTCTTGCGAGATGATCGGCTCTTACGTCACAACTGCAGCATCTGCCGGACACTGCAGTATTACAATCGAAGATTGGAGAAAATGTGTAGCGCACTCTAAGGCCCAGTTGCATAAAACATTAATGGAAGTTTAAGCGCTGAAACTAATCTACAGTCAAGCTAAACTTAGAATTTTGGTTGTATGAAAGCTAATCCAAGATTAATTCACCTTGATCTAAGATTAGATTTAACCGGCAAACTTTCTAAGGTTAATCTGTATGAACTTAGATTAGCAAAGATACGAAATTGCTTTTATATATTTTTAAATTACATAAAACTGAAATGGTAAGTCGTTATGTATTTAATTACTTGTATAGAGAATTTGTATGGAAATTTCGCATTTCAACTATTCGCTAAACGCATTGTTTCGAGCTTATGAGCTACACATAGGATATATCTTTAGGTTATGTTATTTTTAGATTTCAGAGTACTCGGATGGTTCATCCGAAAATGAAGATTTTGAGTTTCCCTGGGACCCTCGTGTATTTCAACACAGAACTCAGTGAACACCACTTTAAAATGAGATTTCGATTGTGTAAACATATAGTCGAGGAACTAGAACAAAGACTGCGTCCACAGCTAGAAACTCAAACTAAAAGAAATCATGCATCGAATTCAATGTTTATGATTCTGCTCACCCTGAGATTCTTTGCAATGGTAGCTTCCGGATGGTAATTGGGGATATTTTCCATGTGAATAAGGGAACAGCAAGTAGAACCAAACACCAAATAGCAAGAGAAATGACAAATTTTAAGACCCCAGTTCATCAAGATGCCTACTGACGAGAATGAAAAGAGCCGTGTAATGCGATGCTTTTATGACATTATTTTCCTGGTGTTCTGTTATCCATTTTCCTTTTAACAATTAGCTGTAACAACAACAGACAATTACGTAACATTAACTGAGACAAAAGAAAATCGAACAGCGTAGAAACTGACATTCGATGCGATAATATTATGTATTTCCCTCGAACTTGGCGCTGTTGTCAAACGTCTTTCTGTGATCTTCGATTAGCACTAAACCAAATTCGTGTGATCTACGATTAGCGTTATACAACTCGAGCAGCGAATTAATCTAGGTTCAATTCTAAACTTCGATTAAAACTGAACTACAGTTAGCTATACTTATGCAACTGAGCCTAAGAGACTCCAGGAAGAGGATTCCGCATAAGAGACAGGCAGAGACGGCATTACTGAAATTTAGTTTGCTATATATATATATTATAAAACATGTAAGCCTATGATATAAATACGAAAGCAAGCAGCTCACTTAACAGAACTTATGTTTCCGCAATTACATAAGATTTAAATAACTGTACGATGAGTGCGGAATTGAAGTAAACATCTGACTGAGCTTGTCGCACTGTCGTGAAGTATGCGCTGGTGCGATTAACCAATGAAACAACAGGACACAGTTAGTCAAGGCAAGCCTGTTGTTTACTTTTGCTCTGTACACATCTTGGATCAAGTATAGTACGAAATGTATTATTTTTATGTACATAACATGACACATATTTTTTCAATATAGTTTGTCTACTGCTTGTTATGTACAGGTAGGAGGAAAAAAGTGGACCTACTAAAATATCTAAGTTGCCGATATGAGCCACTGCGCATGCCTAGAACCCACTAGGTCCGCTTTTTTCCCCCACCTGTACATTACACTAGACTCCTGCCAATCCGTCCCTTAATTCTCATTAATAGCCGAGAGCCTAAAAAAAAAAAAAAAAAAAAAACACACACTGTACACTTTATTTAACTTAGGCTTATATGATACATCTGCTGACAGAAATGAATACGCGGTTCCTCTCTGAGGCATGATGGATCAAAAGGAAGAGTTGACGATCGTCGTATGTCACGCGCTTTTAGTACATAACGGAGTACATGGGCGAGGCTTGTTCCCAACTTTAGATTTAACTGCATTATTGTGTGAGGTGCCGATGTCTAAAAATCTTGGAGCCTCAACCTCCTGGAACGCTCTGGGTCTCCATGGTCTGTAATAGGGAACATACTGCCCCGAGGATGACATACGAAAGTCGAAAGATTAGAAAGCACAAAACGAAGACTCTTGGGCTAATGGTTTTAATCATAAATTTTATTTTATTTTATAAGAAAGGTATAAAACAATATTATAATGAAATGCCGAAGAAATCTGGTATGAACGGAGTGTTTAATACACCTTAGTGCCAGTGAAAAACTTGAGTTTCTGTTTTATGACTAAGTTATAGCATTCTGTTATTGTTAATTAAGAAGCATTAATCCAGCTATCATTAACTATGCAAACTTTTGTGTTGATAATAAAATAATGAAAACTGTTATGGTTTTTAAGACTTTACTTTATATTCAACTTTTTTACTGGTAATCGTATATGGAGATATTTTTTTTAAAGGCTCTCAGTTATTCGATACACTGTCACTAATCTGATGCCTCTATGTGCAAGAGGAGATTACTAAGAGCATCGACAACAGTAATCATGATACAAAATAACAATGTAAATACAATAATAATACTAATCATTTTAATACTGTGTACAAAAGAATTATGAAAAATAGTTATTTGTGATACAAGCGGTAAAATTATTTTATCATGTGTATCACACTTTTTAGATAGCCGTTAATTTTAAAATAATAATGATTTATTCTATTGAATTACGTACCGTGAAGTCATATTGGATCCTCGAGCTGTCCTACCATCTACTGTAGACAGAGGTTATTCATTTTCTGGCACACGGCTGCCAACATAGAGAATGGAGTCGACAACGCTTTTCAACCACCAAGTACGACTATTTTTGCGCCACAGTGAGAAATTTACATTACATTTTAACATTTTCAATTTTGGACTGTAATGCACCTTACGTATGGGTGTGAATAAGGCTCGGGGGAACAAAATGATAAGTGCCAAAAGGGATGTTTTTAAAAAGAGAACAAATAAATTTCTCATTAACCTAGAAATCTGAATAATTTTATTTTCACCTCAATTTTGTAGTGAATATATTTGAACATACAGAGATTAATACCTATCACATACCATTCTGTTACACCAAACCAAGCAGGAAGGTCAAATATTACTTGTTTGATGGAGTGTCATTTACCATTTTGTTCCCAGAGCCTGTATGATATTACAGCACTGACATAAACCAGATACTCTCAGAAAACATTTAATAATCAAGCGTTACATTTTACAGCCATAAGCATGAAAGTTGCTAAATCACTTTATGGTCTTTTTTTTTGTTTTTAAGACTACAAGAATAACTTATTTCAAACATTTGACAGGAGAAGAAATAGTAAATACCAGCAAGATGGCTTTTCTACAGAGTGTTAGGAGTATGTCATCGTTTTGAGTGGTGACGGAGGTTACTTAACAAAATGTTAATCTTTTGAAATAAAGTCAACGGTTTCGCCAGACAAACTTTTATTTTTTATATGTCCGTTTACTCTTCATATCTGTGGCTTGGTTCTAAAAGTGCCAATGTCAATTTCTTGCAAAAATGAGATGTATGCATTATTGAGCTTGGCTAGTCTTTATCTTTCGTATAAAAAGTTTCAATGTCCGTTGCTATTAATAGACATAATACAGAAGCCTAAGAGGCCAACGTTGGAAGTACTCAGCAAAAAATGTTACTTCCACAAAGGCTTCAAAGTCAGTTATCTCAAAAGCAAGTTTTATGACATTGGCGCTTTTAGAACCAAGCCACAGATATATATATATATATATGGAATTTGCGATTGAAAGAACATGGCTATATTTCATATTATTTAAAATTATTCTATTAATAATCATTGTTCTAATTCTCGTCAGCCCTACACTATTAAAAAAAATAGGTGTTCTAATTCGAGAATAATACCTAGATGAGGGTATAATGCGTATATTAGGACAGTGCCGAGGAAGCTAGAGAATGGTCACCTCCCGCTAGAAAAAAATGTCGACACACTAATATGACCTGCACATGTGTCAGCGACTTTGCCATGATTCAAAATATGGTCACTAAAACAGCTAGTTCAGTAAGAAAGAAGTTATTTATTTACTCTGCCAACTACAGGGATAAATCCCAATTACATTTGGCGTAGTTTCGCCAATAAGTATTGCACAATGTCATAATTATACACTAGACACAGTTATACGGTCAACCCTCGATATAATACCCCTCTTTAAAGTGCACCCTCGCACTGCGTCAATAAATGCAAGTGAACGATCTTCTCCCATATAAAATACATAATAAACCTTGTTACGGTGCCAATTCATTCAGTGCCAGTGAATAGAAGACAATATTTTTAGAAAATATAACTTGCAGTGATTTTTTCCAGTTGCAGAATTCTTTTATAACTGGCGTGAATGTTAAGAAGATTATTTAAGACTGTATTTTCAAGAAGTGAGTGTTCCCTTGCCACTAACTGTAAATGTAGTGCGGTTAAGGAAGCTATGTTAAGGAGTCGGACAGACAGCATGCGTGAGGGTGGAGCAGGTAGAAATAACCCTTCGTACAATGAGAGATTTCAAACTTTCACTTCTTTTAGTCCAGTGTCCATTCAGCTGTTAAACACTGCACTACAGTTACTCAGTTACAGTTAATCACATACATGGTTCCACATGATTTTCAACTCCTTTGTTTACTGTAGCACTAGTCATATACTGTAATAAATTGAGTTAACGTACAGTATTTGATTTTGTGCTAAAGTTCTCTGCTTTCGTTTTATTTAATTTTTCTTTCTTAGCACAGTAGTAAATTAATAAAGCACTATGTTATGCCTTTTCGTTTTAGTGCCACCCTCGCATGGTGGCATTATATCGAGGGTTGACTGTATAAATAAATGTGTGAGGACAAAGAAGAAGATACATGAATGATCTGTAATAAATACAATTAATTTAACAAGACAAACTCAAGACCCTCTTCTAAAACATCGTAGAGTTATTGTTTACTCGTAAACCATGTTCAACCAAATTATTTTCGAAGAATTAAGCATTTCAATACTGTCATATAATATTTCACTCGCTAAGCACTTGTGTAATTTGTACGCATTGCCAGATCAGCTATGACAAGGTGTATTACAACTGATACGATCCAACTTCATTGAACTATAGGTCTACAATCTAGAAAAGAAGCAAGGCAATTATCAGTACCCATATGGATGTAGTGGGAGGGGCAGACAGGCGGCACGCTAGGCCGGGGCACAATATTATAAAGCTACAAGAGATTGCTTGTAAAATTAGCTTTTCAATTACTAGTAAGAAAGTATAGTATACTATAAAGCTATTGCCGTTGTAATTTGTATCTAGTACTGTATGGACGACAGTGAGAAGACTGCTTGAATGTTGGTAATGTAAACCGTTAAGGCTTCTCCTATGTCTCACCTCAATACTTTAAATCATCCTTGTAGGCCTATGAGACGTGATTCTGCAGTATTTATTGCACTGTTCAGTTCGGAAAAGTAGTATCATTATTATCTAGACCTAATTAATCTGAAAAAGAGAAAAATGAGAGGAAAGATGCTAATTGCCGATCCACTAACTGGAAGAGCCTAGTGCCTGACGGCTGCTTGCTTCTATGCACGTCTGTTGCTTCATCCATTTGTAAAAATGTTGCTGCATTTTACAAGTAACGGCCTACAGTGATATATATGGGAAACAATCCAACTCAACGGTGACGTATCCGTATCCGGGTCTCTAATAACTTGTATACAAGTTTTCAGTTGTAAAGCTGTATAGTCCACTATACTTCCGAATCGCCAGTAAATAACACTTGTAATACAAGTTTTCAGTTGTAAAGCTATATAGTCCACTATACTTCCGAATCGCCAGTAGATAATACTTGTAATACAAATCCATACTTTTATAGCAGCGTTTCTCAACCTTTTTGAAACCGAGGACCTCTAAAATGTCTAAAAAAATTTACGGACCCCTAATTTGACATCCTTTTCTAAAAGAAGGCCTATATTCTTAATATTTGGGGTATTAATTATAGGTCATTATAACGAAATATGTGAAAAAATCTTACTTCTTTACTTTCCACTTGCTTTATGATATTTTTAAATTATGTATGCGGATCATCTGCACCATCTTCGCGGACCAAAGGTTGAGAAACGCTGTTTTATAGGATAGGGTCCTGGTTACACTAGTCCTCTTTCCTTTCTGACAGTGATTCCAGCTCAGCGCTGAGACGGTAAGAGATCCATCTGAACTCGAGTTACTTCCTGCACTCTAAAAGTCCAAGTGCAATATTTTTTAAGGAGGTGATTCGGGCAGTGAGAGTTGCGAAGTACTAGTGACCCTCACCATGCGCAGAAAACACAGCGAGGTTTCGCGCACGTTCTTTCACAGCTTGTATATTTATAACAAGATGCAATCGTCCACAGAACAAGTATCTCCTGAACAGTTTTCTAAACTTGCCACTTGCCATATACAAAGCGATGGGATTGAAGCAAACATGGGCATAGACGAGATACTTAGAGACATACTCAGAGATAAGAACAGGAAGACTACTTCTATCTACGTCCAACCAGTAAGCATACATAATCCAAATCCCGTAAGGATAATGAGCCATCCCAAACGCTACCGCTATTGATGTAACTACTCGTGCGCTTCTTCTCCTGACGCGTTCTTGCCCTGGTTGACGAATTGCGCAAGGAATAGACGCTGCATACTTCTTCAGCCTGCCCGCAGTCAGAATGCTTAACGAGAACATCAGAATGGGCATAACGACGGTGTATAGAGCTGCGTATGCAGAAATCAGAACTTGGGTTGGGAATCTGTTGTTGTCTGTGGAGCAGAGAAATTTATACACACCTGGCCACTGGAATTCAGGCAGCGCAATCAGAACAGCCAGCACCCATACCATTACGACATACAGCATTGGCCTTTTAGGCATGTACCTGAGAAGAAGAGTAAAAAGTACCCATGAGAAAATATTCAGGAATACGGTGTGAGTGGAAGGATTTTTTTTCTATGGGGGTTTAACCCAATGGTTATTTCTTAGTATGGCCTTTCCTTACACAACCGTCCTTAAGAGGTCTTCCTGCAGTTACTTGACATATCCGGCCGACGTTCAGAAGGATATTTCCTTTTAATTTATAATGTCCATAAATAAGAATTCCTGTTAGCTGCAGTGCATGATGTACTAGTTAAAAGGTGACATGTCATCAAAATCCGGTCCTGGTTATAAGGATCATGTTATTGGCATATATTCATGGTGAAATGCTCTGCTAGAAATGCAGTGATGTAATAGTAGAGCATTTTATGTAATCATGTATCTTATATCATGTATGTATTTGAGAGGGGTGTATGTAATCTGCGCCACAGTTGACACCGAATTTGAAATAGAATAAAAATGATATATGTAAACTGCGGCACACATATATGTAAACTGCGCCACGGAGATATGTAGGTTGCAGCAGTTGTTAAAGGTAAACAAAAGTTAGACCTAATATTATGTGAATGTTCGTTTCTATTCAGTAACTTTTTTGCACTTGAGGTGATGGGAGCGTACATGTCTGTAGGTTGGTACCGTTCTATATATGTTGGTAACGAGTGCTTTATCTGCTCTATCTTTAGGTTGGTAACAACTTTTCTCTAGCGAAGCACATCAGAACACAATCTTACTAACGAGTCATTCACTTGTGTTTTACAGTCTCAGTGTCATTGTGTGCATTATCTTTTAGTGGTCGCAATTTCATAGCCAGTCCTAAGTCTGAAGAAGTGGGAAGGAAAATGATAGTGCGTTAGTATGACGGTGACGCCATTTAAATGTCGGTGGCGCAGTTTACATATGTCGGTGACGCAGTTTACATCGTGTAAGTTGGGGGAAAAGGTAGAAGTGGCGCAGAATACCTTTTTCCTTTGAGAGTATGAATAAATAAATAGGAATTTGAATATTTATATTTATGTCCATTATTTGCAATTAATATTTTAGTTTACGATCGTTAAAAAAGGAACATGTTATATTAAAATAGAAGAAACTGTTTGTTATGCATAATTTCTAGGATAAGGAACAAAATGGCTTGATGAACTAAGTGAATTATGTGACCACCATCTTAATCGGTTAATTTCCCTTAAAATCATATATTTAGACACGTAAATGATGAGTATGAATGTCACAGGAGCAGAAAATGGAAAATGGCGTCTAAAACACCCGGTCCAGAATATGATGATGACTACTTAACTTTTTCTGACTCTCCTATATGTACTTCACTCGATTTTGTTGGTTAGACAAATCAGTACTGAACTTTTTATGGGAATCCAGTGCAGGGACAGGAGTACTATTGGTATTTTAATCATAGACAAAATAGAAAACAAGTCAGGGGTACTTTAAAAATTCTAGGAACAGTACTCAAATAAGTACAAAAAGTCAAGTATATATTTTTTCTTGCAGTTATCTGTTAATAAGATGAAACATGACTCGACAGTCATTAAAAAAAAAAAAATTGTACTTTCTGACGAGTCGAAAGACTTATTGTAGCTGATAATGCTAGAAAGGAATAGGTGAGGGATTATTGGAAGGGGTGGACGCCAGAAATTAATTTTATTCCCAGTTCTGTCCTGCCTATGGGCTACAATAGTTTGTCTTAATATTTGTGATAAAATGTGGAAAAGAAATTGAAAGAAAACATAAAATTTTATGTAACGTTATAGAATAAGGTACCAGAAATAACCTATAGGCCTAATCGTTGTGTTAATTGATTTCTTTGCAGACATTTAAGGGTTAAAAGTACGGCCTCTTCAATATTTTCATGGGGTGGCTTAACCCCAACTCACCGTCCGGGGGCTAATAAAGATGACAGAAACTATATGGGTATGTAGTAGTGGTTCATAAAATACCTGATCGGTTTTCTGTGAAAAGTAGAGTAACCTACAAATATTAATTAATGGCCACATATCGATTTCTTCCGGAGTGAGGTAAGTTCATCACAATTAGCAGGGCCCGGATTTCGATGACCTAAAATGACCTATAAAATGACCCTAAATTTGAAAGAAAATTACTTGATAATTATAAAGGATGACCTAAATTGATATTTTATTTATAAAAATGATTATTGTATACACATAGTTATAGCCTAATTCATAGATAAATGTAAAAACTGTAAATGAATAAAGGATGTTTAGGTCTAAAAACTTTGTTCTTTGTTCTTGATTGGAGTACCTATCTGAGAAGAAAAGTAAGAAAATTGTTTTTAAAGGAAATCCTACAAAAAGTGCTGCCGTATTTTAACCGAGTAAATTAATTAAATATTACCCTATAGTGGAAAAAAAAAAGCTTGTAAACCCTACCTTATTCAGAATTTCGGTAAATCACTGTCAGCATACGGAGATTATCGAAGGTAAATGACCTCCGATTGTCTGTGAAAGGATATATATTTATACATTGAGAAGCTCCTTTCCACATCCGTCGAAACAATGGGTGTAGGCCTATACTGGAAATATGGAGTAAAAGTAAAAAATAAAATAGCTCTGGTAACTAACTGTTGTGAATGTACTTTCGTCACGGAAATTTATACTGGCACTGAGGCACTGGCTAGTCAAACTTCGGCATTTCCTTTTGCGGTCTGTCGGAATATATTATTGTTTGTTGAGGGTAAACAGTAGTTTGTACTCTCAAATCCAAGCAGGTGGCAGACTCTGGTGCCAAGTCAATGTAATAAGACTAGGAATATAATACATTATGGCGTTTCTTTGATTCTCGTTTCTGACTAAGACATGACAACACTTCAACACCGAGTGTGTCCTTCTTGCATTAAACAAAAAACACTTGAAAGGCAGCACCGCTGGGGAAGATGATAGCTAGACGAAAAATAATAACTTAATATAATCAATGTAAATGCAAGAAAACGACTAAAGAAGTAAATGACACAAAAATGACAAAATAATGACGTAAAATTGAAATAAATGCCCTGAAAATATGGCATAAAATTGCAAAAAATGACCTAATAAAAATACATTCCTATAATCTCGAGGACATGATTAGGATTTATCTACAAGTTGGCAATTTCTACGAGGTATCAATAAAAAGATGACATCTCATCGGAATCGGAGCCCTAATAATAATTAGTAATGCCTCTAATCAATTACATTTCAGCACCTTAGGATATTAACATTTCTCCTTAAATCAGAGCAGGCAATTTTTCAATCAAGTTTTTAAAAGTGCTCCAATTTGATGCATATTTACTAGTTATATTCGAAACAGATATTCAATCTCTAAACAAAAATATCGTTAATATTACTATACACATCGTGGTACTTGTAACATGGGCGTACGTCTAACTTGATTTCGTGTTAATTCTAATTTGTACTGCAATAATTACCTTATATCTAAATGTTATTTTGAAAATATTTGGCCTTAATGTAATGAAAGTATTCCACCTAACTCTTAATCATTTTGTGTTAATTCTAGGGCTGAAAATCGATTAAAATTTCTAATCGAGTTAATGCTTGACTTTAATCGATTAATCGATATTTTAATCGGTATTTTAAACGAAACCGAAGTGTACATTTAATAAGGTTTTACACGTTTAATAACTACTACACTACAGATAATAATCAGAAGAAATCCTGACTTAATGAATACAATTATTAGTTAACTAGTGAAAAAATATATACAAAACTTACATTTCCGGTTACTTTTTCAGCCAAGACGTGAGACATACGAGTTTGTTGAGTAAACTACCCTTCAGGTTTCTGAATAACGGGAATTGTTTGGACACAATAGGCTGAATGACACATGATGTGCCAAGGCCGGAGAAGCGAGAGAAAGGTATTTGATCATTTGACAAATTTATCGAAAAACGTTTCTCAGAATTCGACTAAACCGATTAATCGGAAAATGTAATTGTTCGACGATTAAATGTATAATCGATTAATCGAGCCGATTAATCGATTAATCGGTAAAGTCCTAGTTAATTCATAGTAAAAAATTAAAATCAGTGATATGCTATAAGATAAAATCCAGTATACTACGTACCTGATCTTTGAAAAAGCTAAAAAGTACCTCTGCACACAAACTGAAAACGCAGACAACGCACTTAACGACAAAATTGCACGTCGTCCTGACGTATATAACCGGCACAGTAATTCATGGTCAGGATTGTTGTGAGGATACTTTTCCAACCAGGAGGGTAAACCGATACACAGATACAAGGTGTCTGCCACTACAAGATTCAGTACCATCGTGTTGGCAGAGGTCCGAACTTCTTCACGGCATACAAATATTACCAACAAAATGCCGTTTCCAGTAAGACCCACAAATATGATGACAGAATAAATTACAGGACTTATATATGTGTCCAAGAATTGCCTGATGTTTACATTGCAAGAAAGTGAGGTTATGTTTTCCATTCTATTGTTAGGTGAGGTTAAATTACCTAGAAAACCAGTAAGCAGGGAGTTGTCCGAAGATTTTCTACTTGAGGTTTGGTTAATTATTCCGTCAATAACGTTGTCACAAGAGAAAATACAAAAAATATCAGAATTATTTTTTCTTAATACAGGAATTCTAAATGCTTCCTTTAAATGCAATACATTCAAAATTTGTTCGTAGCTTTTAAATAATTCAGAAGCACAGGACCAGATGACACTCCAAATGTTTTTATACTTCGAATGTTCAATCCAGCACTTGACGTAAGCATAAATTAATATGAGGTAATATTGTGCAACATTATGCACTTTTGTCATGGAGTACGTAAGTTTTGGAAAGGTTTCCAGTACTGTTCGAATATTAACACTTTTTGACGCATTTTGACTGGTATTAAAAATTTCCCCCACGTTTTCTGTAGAGATAGCACATACCATTTTGATTAACTCTAGGAAATGTGAGAGTTTTGAATAACACTTCTGAATTATACGCTCCACAGTCTTCACAATTTTCTTTACGTAGTACCTATATATACCACAGAAATTTTCATCTTCGAAGCACTTGAAAATCAGTTTTTCTGTTGTCGAAGTTTCACTCATTTCGTGGTTAGGTAAATTTGAAACTGGTACAACCGAAGATAAAGCAGAAAACACTTCCATTGACATCATCTGCAAAGAGGAATAAAGTTTTAGACCTACATTAGATGCCTTATACCATACATGCTATTTTGGCATGAAAAATTAATACCAAGTATTAACTTTATATTTGTTTCAGTAATATAAAATGCGCAACACAAATGAATAATAAAAATAGTATTAATTAAATGTTTCACAAGAAAACGTGCGGAATTTGTTTGAAATGCTAGACGAAGTAGTTAAAACACTGCCTAATTCAGGAAAAGAAGTACATTGACTGTGGGAGGGGGTACTTGTTTAATGAAATTACGAGTAGAAATTAGCTTCGTATGTAGCCTAATACCATAAACCACAATATATTGTGAATTTATTTTCAACCCAGAAAAATTACATTGACGTTAGGTGGGACCTTTGATGCCGCCATTTAAAATAATACGCTGCGTATTCCGGAGCACGCTAATTTATTCAGATGAATGTTTGTGTAGAACTTCATAAACTAGTTAATGGAAATTTACTTCTGAATACCCAAAAGAAAAATTGAAGAATGTTAGCAAAAACTGCAACTGGACTTTTTTATTTTTCAGAACTGAGATTATCTTGTTACCTTGTAGAAGATTGACAAATCTACAATCAAATACTACTAGCATGAAAAATCTGCCCTGGTCAGGTAGTAAGCTGTTGAAAGTGACAGTTTTCACAAAACAACAAAAAATTGAGGTATTGTCTTAGATAATACCGGAAGATTAATGAACGCATTTTATTTATTAAGACTATTTAGCAAATATATTAATAAATGTATGACTCAATGTAGGAAACAATAAATACAATAATCAAGACATTTAATATTTACATAGTAGGACATGATGATTGGATTGCACTACCATGATGATTTCCCGACATATAAGATGACATAACTCTTGGAGAAGTATTTTATATGGTATTATAAGCTATTATATTATATTACTGGTCACTGAGAATATTAAAGGTTTGTAGGCCTATATTTATTTTATTAGCAGTCCAGTACCGGTACTTCTTTTTGTTATACAGTATCTTTGTAGTAATCTCCTTTTTGGGAATATCTAAGTTTGAAAAGTCGGTGATGACATCTAGTCAATCATTACAGAAAGAAACATGTTCATATCAAGTGCGAGAATTCCACTAAACAAATACTATTAGCTTTAACAAGAAATAACGACAATGGGGAATAACATGTATTACTGTTCCTTCTCTAGTACTTGGATTTTCTGGTTTAGTGAAATCTCATTCTCACACCTAATAGGTTCTCAGATGCAGGAGAAATTTGCTCTATTCAGACTGTCGCGTTTCAGGATTGAAATACAAGCTTTGAGGTCATAGGCGTAACCAGGCCGACCAAATGGGGGGGGGGGTTATAATATCCGCGGGTCTGGGAGATTGGAATACCCCCCAGGGAGAGGGGGGTCCTCCCCCGGAAAATTTTAAAAATGAAGATGCAAAATAACGAGTTTTAAGATTCCGGGGGTCATCCCCCGGAAAATTTTAAAAATGAAGATGCAAAATAACGAGTTTTAAGCTTCCGGGGGTCCCCCCCCCCCGGAAAATTTTAAAAATGAAGATGCAAAATAACGAGTTTTAAGCTTCCGGGGTAGTCTCCCGGAAAATTTTAAAAATGAAGATGCAAAATAACGAGTTTTAAGCTTCCGGGGTACTTCCCCGGAAAATTTTAAAAATTAAGACGCAAAATAACGAGTTTTAAGCTTCCCACGCTTTATACTTGTATTAAGTAATTTATGGGCAGACTTAAAAAAATTATACAATTTTGCTTTTTTTAATCAATGGGGGGGGGGTTCAAACACCCAAACCCCCCCTCTCCTCGGTACGCCTATGTTTGAGGTAACTGGTAGGCTACGTTACAGTCTGAATCGGGCTAGTAGCCGTGATACCTGAGGATCGGTTTTTAGTGCATGTGAAGACATGATTCACCAAACTGGAAAATCCAAATGCCATTGAACGGACTGTAATGTTAAAATAAGACTTTTGTAGATACTATAATAAAATCAGGTAAACTGATGCAACTAAATGCAAGCATGCTTCTGTTTAATCAGTGATAATTGCAATTATGATATGCAGAAAATAAGTTTTTTATTTTTTTAATCGATTTCCGAGTTAAGCTCCAGATTGATTCATTAAGTAGGGCTCACGGAAGAACAAAGGTCTATTTTTTTGTTTAACCAGATTAAAATCGTCCAGCATCAGCAGAACTATACAGATTTGTGATATCTTGACAACCGCACACTCACATAAAAATTAAAAAATTAAAATAAATCCCATGTCAAATTGACCAGCAACGTAATTTAAACCACGGACCTCCGGAATGCGAGTCCAAGACGTTACCATCTCCGCCACCTCGCTCGGTTTAACGGTCTAGTTTATTAAGCATATGTAAAAGAATATGTAGGTAGTGTTATTTGTAAAATCTAAAATTATTGCTGCTTCCAAAGCCGTATACGAACACTGTAAAACAATACGTTTTCATGAAAACTAATTTGTATTTGATAAATTCTTTCTAATGTACTACCATAAAATAGGCGTTAAATTGGGAATTACTCCGGTACCGGTCAACCGATTTGGTCCAATATCAATAGGCTTTTTTCCATGGACGTTAAAAATGCGTATACCAAGTTTCATGAAAATCCGGTAAAGCGTATTTGAGTTATCGCGCGTACAGACACACGGACAGACAGACAGATGGACGGACAGACAGACATTTTTCCGTTCCCCACACAATCTCATAAAGAACCATACTGGCATTTAACAAGAAATATAAACATACGCACAATTAAAGTTATGTAACTTACTGATAACATGGCGGCGAATAACAATAGTTTCGTGAAGAACATTCTTCACACGGTGTAATTCAAGCTTTAGACTCCACTTCATAACAGACAGTGGCTTAACACTAGTGTGAATAAAAACCAAAGTAGTAAAACCTATAATCAGCTCAAAATCCGGAATAGATACGGAACTGTAGCCTTCGTTAAACCTCTAGCAGGCGCGTCGTCGTAAAAAATACAATAGGAGGGGTTTTTGTGCTTTATCGATGCCTTAACCTTGAGCCGTTGTGCCAAACCAGCAAATTATTTTCTCACTATCATAACATTGCTTGATTGCCTACTCTTTTCGCGGGAAACATACCAACTCGTGATAATAATAGGAAAAATAAAAATTATTATTCAAACCCACTTACAATAATACTGTACTTTAAAAGAAAATATTTTCCAATATTTCAATTAATTTATAAATAGTTTAAGTCTTTTTTGCAACTTAAATTTACTGAACCAATAATTAATCATTGTTGTTGTATTCTTGGTATCTAGTTAGTTATTTTTTGCTCGACGTAACTAATTAGTGGTACTTACGGATATTGTTGCCGTGGATCGTAACTTGACATTCCCGCACGCAATCTGGTTGCAATGAAAACAAAAGAAATATCCGTGCGGTAAAAATTACAAAAAACACAAGTGCCGTAAGTAAAATCATCATAATACAAGCCTTTATGGAAGACCAGAACCAAGGCCCCCCAGTTTGTGGCGACTCTAACAGGACAAACATTCGGTTCCCATAACAACAAACACTTGCGAATCACTTTCTGAAATATAACATCCATCTTCAATAGTGTATATACATAATATTTTCAGCTAATATCTCAATTAATATAAATAAATTGATATAAATAATCATCGTGCAAAAAATAGCATGCAATACTCGTGCCGTAAGCGCATAACGGATCTCGGAAATTGAAAAAACTCGGCGCAAGCGCCTCGTTTTTTCAAACTCTTTCCTCGAACCGTATGCACCGCTTACGGCATTTGTATCGCAATATACTATTATTACATTTTATCCTTAGCTGTTACTAATTTATTTCTGTTTAATGTTATATAATTAGTGTTATCTTCTGCATATCAAATACGTTGAACAGTTTATAAGTTTTCTGTTACAACTCCACGTACACGCACATTAGATATACAAAAATATGTATTTCTCTATCACATAAAAATACAACCCTAATATACCCAACCCTAATATACTCAACCCTAATATACCCAACCCTAATATACCCAATGGTAAAATCGGGTTTATAGTTTTGGATATAAAAAAAAGAAAGAAAAAAAAGAAAAATAATTGCCTAGATACTAAGGTAATTATGGGTGATATGACGCGGCGGGAGATACAACGCACCCTCTGGAATTCTGGGTAGCCATAAGTTTCTTCGCAGTCTGACAATTGTGGTGAAAGCTTTGTAGGGAGATGTATGGTGTGTTGATTTTCTTTTCATGTGAGGTTATTTTTTTGGGCTGTATCGCTCATACTTCAGATCAAGAGGTAGAGGCAACAGTCAAAAGTTTTACACTGTAGCCGTTTAAAATTGTCTGCTGTTTAAAGCACTGCATTATTTTAAATTTCGCTCTAGCTTGTGAAGAGTGGTTAGGTAGGATACCTCTTGAGACAGTCTTCACGCTTGTCAGCCATGTTGCCTGCATGTAATCAGTTGCGTCAATTCACCCACCCGTTTGGGAGATATGACGCATTGTTAGGGCGGGAGATTTGACGCATGCTTTGGAGGGACTAGGCCTACCACCCGACCCCTGCGTCATCTACCATAGACAGATGACAGGATTGGTGGGCATGTGGTCAGCATGCCGGCACCCACAGCCGTTAACTTCTGACGAAAATCCTACAAGAAAATTATATCTTGGAAAAACCAGCCTACATTGTTTATATGTACGAATCTGATTTGCTATTTCATAATTAACATGTTATGCAAGATGTAAAGACATCCATGTTGACAAATTACCCGAGAGGGATGAAACCATAACTGTAATAGCTTGCTGCAATGATTTTCCCCATAAGCCATATCACCCTCCCGCATGTCTCGTATCACCCACCTATGTGGGTGATATTGCCAAAATACTCCTAATACTTTTTTAATTTTCTAGCCATTAAAATGAATCTACATATATCCCTTTTACATTTAGTTATTAAAGATATTAGTTTGAGAATGTGTACTTTCAGTTTCAGTTAATTTCTTCAGTTTTTGTAGGTATTACGCCCATTTTTTAAAATGTGCGTCATATCACCCATGTTTACATGCGTAATGTAGTTTATTTTTAATTTGCGGGTGTTATAATTTCTTAATGCACGCGTGGGTAAAACTGCCATACTATAGGCTAGTTACCATATAGAATAAGAATCGAATATTTCAATGTAAATATATTATAAAACTTTTTAAAACCTTTAACTACAATGAACATTAATATTATTATCCTACAGTACATGAGATGGAAATTACAGTTTTAAAACTTTTTTGATATAGAACTCGACTTATCAGTCGAATAACTCAGTTCTCCATCGTTTTCTCATCATTTGGTAGGATGTAGGCTATTCTATGTTTCTTGGTACTACCACAGTATAAGTATTAATACTTATACTGTGGTACCACGTAATATTTAATTACCAGAAGTATTATATGTTGAATTGTATTTGAAGTTCAAAAACACAATCTCTATATATATAAAAGGCTTTGTCCTGACTGACTGAATGAATGACTGACTGACTGAATGACAGGAATCAACGTACAGCCTAAACTATAACAGGTAGAGACTTGGAATTTTGACAGTGCCTTCGTTTCCTAATGTAGATGCTCACTAAGAAAGGATTTTGAAAAATTCTGATTCTAAATGCCAAAAATGAGTGAAAAACGGGCAGAAAACGTGCATTTTTTGCGTTTCCGAAGTGTAATATATTTCAATGTCAAATCAATTACAGCTGGCTTTGGCTATTTTTGTCAAACCTTGGAAATGAAACTTTCGCGATCGCTTGAATGTTGTAGCTCACGCTGGTCGATTCATTTGTTTTTAATGTCAAGGCACGCATACATATGAAATTTTTAACCTAATCCCGAAGAGGATTATTATTATTATTATTATTATTATTATTATTATTATTATTATTATTATTATTATTATTATTATTATTATTATTATTATTATTATAAGTGGGATAATCAACATAGGCCTAAATATGGTCAAACGTTGTTCGATTTGGACGAAACTCACTGTTCAGGGGTTTTCTGGGCCAAGGACCTCGAATCTGAGGACGCTTTTACCAGACGATACTATCTAATCGTGGTATGTAGTCCACGTGATTTAGGAGTTAATAAATATAATGATATAACTATTATGCTCTTGATTTTTAATTTTTGAAATAATTATCGCGGGCGAAGCCGCGGGCACATGCTAGTGGGGATATAAATGACATTTCCCAGTAAAATTTCGTGTAAATTGTTATACTTCATGCACGAAGCTTTCACTCGGGAAGTATATAACCGTAATAGATAAATGAAGAACGAAAGTCTATTGTGCCAAAAGGCTTCAAACTGATACCAACATAATTATTCTGTGCTTCTAAGGAACTTACCTTATTAAAGCTGTAATCGCTTCATAGAAGTAGATTACAACTACACAATGGGCCCACACTGAGGCCTACGAAAGGGGTTGCCTCACCCCCGACCTTCTTACCTGAAACAATACAAATGAACTTTACTCAGATTTCCAGTCCTTCTAAAATGAAACTCGTGTTCCTTCAATTTACATCACTAAAAATAAGCATATACAAGGTGCGGCAGAGGAAACGGATGTTTTTCAAATGACCACAACTCAAAAGATTTTCAAGTTAAAACAAAATTTAATTACACAGAAACGAAGCTTGTATAATGCAGTTTCTGTTGACTATGCCGTCAAGTGACGCAACAAAGGAATTATTTCCCGTTTTGGCGACATTCATTGGCTTCCTCGCTCCCCTGACTTGTCCATAAGTGACTTTTTTGTGGGGTTACCTAAAATCAAAGGTTTCATCCGGCAACATCCAAAAACTAAAAGAGTTCATTCGTGTAGAAATCACTAATGTGGAGGAAGAAATGTTGGGAAGAGCAATGCAGAATTTCGAAGTGAGGTTACGAGAGTGTATACAGAAAGAAGGTCGTCACTTGACGGATTTAATTTTTCGGAGGTAATTCTGAAATAGTCAACAGAAACTGCATTAAACAAGCTTCATTTCTGTGTAATTAGGTTTTGTTTAAATCGAAAATCTTCTGATTTATGGTTATTTGAAAAACATCCGTTTCCTCTGCCGCACCTTGTACTTCAAACATTTTTCACATGAAGGATTCTGAAAATAAAGGTGATAAGTCCACATTTTATAATTTTTCAAAAGATCATTTTAAAGGATATGAAACTCAGTTACTTTTCATAGTAGCTCGTTTCTTTTTCCATCATTTTCACATGGAATAAACCTCTTTGTTTCCCGTCTGGTGTGCTACAAAGTTTATCGTTCAATGTTTCATAATGGCTTTTAAAAATCCTCAGAAACGACTCATCCCCTTTATTTCTCCAACTCTTCGTAAATGAAAATGTAAAGATTAAATTTCTGGATCGTGCTTTTTAATTTGCCCAGGTAAAACAGCGAGTTGAGTTGCGTAATTTTTTTAATACAAATTATGCTCTAATTTACATAAGTAGATAAAAAGGTGATAAGGTTAAAATGAAAATTAATGCAACAGAGTACTGATTAGTTTGAAAATCTTCGAATAGATAGTTAATATGAATTATAGATGTGTGTTGTACCATCTATCGGTAAAGACTAGAACTACCAACAGCTTTTGACCAAGAGTTGTTTTTCTCATCAATTATGAGGTATTCTAAAAACCCAAAACTTAAACATTTAATTAGGGTATGCAACGTACCAATAATGGAAATTAAGATATTCGTATGGAAATTATGAAAGTCACTTTGCTCATTTATAAACATATACTCATATCTCAACAAATGCCATTACAGACTCGGTGCGTAATGTATTATTAATTTATATTCTATTCGTTTAACGATGGGAAATTATTTCTGAGCATTTACAGATTTATTATGGGAAATTTCCGTTATAGGTAGGCAATACCTCTAATCGTAACAAACCATAATAGCCTATACAATGTGATAAAAAAGACCAAGCTTTATTCTTTAAGTTTTATATTGAACAATATATATGATATGGTCAATGTAAACAATTGGGCATTATTTATAATGCCCGGGCAATTTAAAAAGTGCCCAATGGGATGTGACAAAATGATAAATTATACAGAAATTAACACATTGCCCGGGCGTTATGAATAATGTTGGAAATTGAATGGGGAATTTGAGAGAATTGTTATTCATATTTCTCTACATGCAAAAATAAGAGGATATTATATTATAGTAAATAAGTATGAAAAATACGTACGCCTAAAAAAAAGTATACATATACACACGAAATGTCAAATCCAAGAGTTTTTATTTATTAGAGCAGCTTCCACTTTGGTGACATTTCGAGTTACATAGGTTAGGTTAGGTTAGGTTAGGTTAGGTTAGGTTAGGTTAGGGAGAATCACACCAGACGCAAGTTGCCAAATTGCTGTCAATTTATTAAAGTGACCAGAGAAATTGTAGCAGTATTAATATTGACCGGGCAGTGTAAGAAATTATCCTAGATTGTCGTAAAATTCAAGCATTATGAAAACTGCCCTGAATAATCAGATTGACCGTAACATATAGCCTATATATATTTTTAAAACAAGGTGAAGTTCAGTTCATCACTTTAAGACTTCTATCATTGCATTAAGGTTAAATCGAAATTATACATTCGGCATAGAGCATAGAGTATAATTACGTTGTACATTTTTAAACATTTCAATAAATATAATATTAATTTCGCATTTTTGTATCACTTCGTGTACTATTAGGCTACATCTGAATGAATTCTTGTGAAATTTAATGATGCAGATACCTTCACAGAACTTCTGACTACATTTGAAGTTACTTAACATTTCTTAAAGGTCTCCTGAATTTAAATAATTATCTAAATTACTACCGTACCAGAAAGTGGTATTTTTTAACCTGTTAATGGTTATGGGCAACACGCAAGTATTACAACTAGGGTTCTCTACTACACACCGGCAAGCAATAGGCCTACGCTTATTTCACACTTAAGCTAAGAACAATAACTATAGGACCCTCATCATTTATCCAATGGGGTAATGGGGGCGCTAAGATTATCAAAACAGCTTTCCTTAGCTATAATTAACTTTGTACATCCAGGGAATTTCACGAAATTTGTTAGATAGTGTGCAATGTCTAAATAAGCACGAAAAGCGCCTCTTTCATACATAAATTGAGAAATATGTACAACAATTTGATTCAAAATCGTAATGTTTTGTTTTGTGTACAACAATTTGATTCAAAATCGTAATATTTTATTTTACTGTAGCGTGATTTTTCCATTAATTTCTTATAGCATGCTTCCTTTTCTACTATTTCTTCGGCAGGCGAGAAGTCATCGATACTTGAGATCGACTACAGCAAAGACTGAGGAATGTAGGCCTACTCTATTCAGTGATCACGATACACTCCCTTTCTGCCATTTCTGTGCCGAGGTTGAGATGCCTATGTTAGATTGTGGCAAAGAGTGTAGATTCAACAGATTTCGTTTCTTATCCAGAGTAGACGATACTTTTGAGCGTATAAATTACGACATTTTAGGTTATATAATGTCAACTTCACATTTTTTTATCATTTCGCATACGGTTTTAGCAACTAAAGTTAAATATGAATTCCATAGGATTTAAAGAAAATCGGAATCTCAAATATGGTCATTTTTCATGGATCTAAAAAAAGAAAAAGAAATAAAACCATAAGGACAGTTGTACAAAGTACTTTATTTCGCGAAATACCCACGAAATAGAAGGAAGTTATCACCAAAATCAGGCATTTTACTTTACCAAAAAATACGGTCCCTCTTTATCCAGCGTGAACTTCAATAAAATCGAACACATTCGGGAAAAAAAAAATTGCGACTACAAGCCAAAATGTACAGAGAAATACATTCCCATCACTGGACAAAGGAACAAAAGACCAGAACTGTAGCTGATAATATCTTACATAATATGTTGTCACCGTATGTCAATTTTCGTGTAGTGAACTCTCAATTATCACCACTTACTGATCTTAATGAGTTTGACAACGTCATGTAATATACAGTCGGAACAATAAAAAAAGTAACCGCTTCGGTAAGCAATATGGTGTTTGAAAGCAGCGCTGTAGATAAGAACTGCGGTAATAAAGAAAACTTATAACGGGATGGCGTTGGAAGTAGCTGATTTCAGTAAGCTATTGTTTGTGAAATTGTGATAACCAATATCCAGTCCACACTGCAAACCTGAGGTAAGTAAAATGGATTAATTATATTAATTTATAGAATAATATGGAGAGACGGAATAATGAAGGAGCTATAGATCGTCCCAGCCTTAAAAGACAGTATTGAGTTAAATGTAGTATTTGCATCTCACTTGCACTCGTACGTTCTGCAATTAGCTTCGTCCTTTTCTATCCCGACAATGTTGCCATTTTCCAAAGTGATAAATGTAATAATGTGATTGCGAGGTCTTATAGGGAATTTTCCGCCCTTTCTAATGATGTCAATTGTAAAGCCATAAATAATTAATATGAGGCCTATTTTTCATAATTACGTTATTTTGGCGGAAGTCAATATTTTTGCACATTAATAACTTATCACGCGATAGACAGAAAACTAATAATCAAAACAAGTAAAGATTTTTTTCTTGGACTGCCTGATGGTGAAAGAAAGTACTCCCTTTCCGTCGGCAATAAATTTTACATAAGAAGAAAGCTATATATTTTTTTATTAAGTGCTACCTGAAAATTCTCGGACGGCAACACAGAAAAGTTAGGTAGTGAGTAACATACTTTGGTATTGACTTTACGTTGGTGACTAAGCGAGAAGAAATGTTTATAGATGTCTGAAAAAGTGTTTAAAACAAACCAGAGCTCTCTATCATGTAGCATTAATAAATTATCACAGTTTTCCCGAGCTCAGCATTCTCGCGCTCATGACTTTGTTGTTTTGAGATTTTGTGTACTCAGATGTTTCTAAGACTATCGTGTCTTCTTCAGAGCTCATTGTTATATAGTAGCTGTATAGTGTAGTTTAACTTTGTTGTGAAGTGGTTCTTGTGTTTTTTTAAATTAAATTTTATATTTATTAATATTTTATATTAATTATGAATAGAGGAACTAGAAATCTTAGTGTTGACAAATTGCGCAGTAAAGAGCGAATTATAGTATTAAATATACTTAATTATTTCTTGAAGAAAATGAACGTTACCCAGGCAATTAAAGAGACAGCAGAAGCTACCGGGTGTTCAGAAAGTTTATTGTATAGAATAAGAAAATAAAAAACGAAAGGCCCTCTGAGAAGGAATAATACCACTCTCTGAGGATAGTGAACAGGCCTAAAGGTATGTAATGTATTTTAACTATTACTTCCCTTTATAATTATATTCTTGAAAATTATAACACAATAATAGTAATAATAATAATAGCAATAATAATAATAATAATGATAATAATAATAATAATAATAATAATGATGAAAAATAATATTATCGAAATGAAATTTAATATTAAATTTAACATTTATAAATTGTTAGCTTAAAGGACCCGGCGTCACCTGGTTTTGTATTTTACTTGTACTTCGAAGTCAATTTTGGAGGAAGCCCTTTTAATTTTCAAAATGTAGGCCCTAGAGAAAGCACAACTTGTCACACTCAAGGACTCTATTACTTCTAAAGACCATGGATGGCGGGGTTGAGGTAAGAAGAGACAGAAATTCCAATTAGTCTTTCTTTTCTGTGTGTCAAGTCGTAAAATGAGCCAAAAGAATGTAGATTTAAACGTCATTTAATAGGGATTAAAACATTTAAGGTACTTTTTTCCCCCCAAATTTAGTTTTACCTAAGTTTTTCTCCTGGTTCTGTTAGCTCTGTGTAAAGTCTGGTAAAAATTGATCAGAGAATAACATTTAAGGAGTGGTTTCATCCAAATAAACTTTGGTTAAAAATGTATCTTGATTCAATAGGTTCTTGGTATAAAGTCTGATAAAATTGGTCAAAGGATGTAGATAAATATATATCACAAAATAGGGGTGAAAGATCTAAAATGTGGTTTGTTCCAAAATTAGTTTTCCTACCATTTTCTCCTGATTCTATTCGTTCTGTGTACAAAGTCTGTTAAAAACACGTCAAGAATGTAGATCTAAATTTTGGTGGTGTAATAGGGGTAGAAACATTTAAGGGGTGGCTTCTTCCAAAATTAACTTCGCCTAATTTTTCTCTTGTTTTTATAGGGTCTGTGTGTAAAGTTTGGTAAAAATCGTTCAAAGAATGCAGACTAGTAAAAAGATCACTAAGTAGGGATTTAAAATTTCGCAAGGGGTGTTTTCTTCGAGAATGATTGTCTCGTAGAATTTTTACTTGATTCCACAGGGTACATGTGTAACATTTTGTAGACATTGGTCAGAAAATGTAGATTTGTGGGCCTATAGAGAAAATATTACTCATGGGGGTTGAAAATAAGGGAAGGAGGGTGTGCCGTCGTTCTATCTGCAGGGCATGATTTACATTAATTATTATGTACAAGAAACAAATTTCGAGGTTTTCACGAGGTTTAAGAGCTTTTTCACATCATGTGCCGGGCCTTGTAATGTCAGTAGATCTGGCATCAGTGCGCTGCATAAGACCAATACTGTTTTTTAAGGTTGGGACGGTCTATAGGGAGGTTAGGGCGTCAGGTTATGGGTAGACCTCGGGACTTTACGCTGAAAAACTGACATTTTAAACGCCTATAATAGGTTTAAAATGATTTAATTAGGCACTATTCTTTAACTTTAGGCATGATTTTTTTCTAGTATCTAAAATGGACCACAAAAGATCAGTAATGCATAAATGTAAGAATATTTACATTCCTATGTGCATGACTATAAACACCATACGTTATTTGAAAATTTGATATATGTTAATAATAATAATAATAATAATAATAATAATAATAATTCTTTTAACTCAAAAGAAGAATAGGTCTACTATTTTACATTTCTTAAAAATAGACTTAGGAAAATTTGTGGCCGAGTGTCAGCCTTAAATAATTTGAAAATACCCTGAAAACTAATAAATTAGTTACCAGCTTGCGTATACTAACAAAGAAATTGTCTAAATATGACCTTCTTGTTATATAAACGACAACAAATTATTTTCCTGTCACAAATAAGATCATTATAACCAACTAGCCAGGAACTAATTATGCCTAAAGAAGGTATTGAATCTTAAAGGTTCTTGAAGTTCTTTAAAAACCTTAAAATTACTTGTTTAGGCAGATTCAGGCCCAAAAAGGAAGAAATAGGGACTCACCCCCATTTTAGGTCATTTTAGACACTAAAAAACTGCCCCTAAAGTGTATAAACTCAGGCAAATTAGCAGGCACCTGCTACCTAAAGTAGGGGAAATGCTTTTTGTAATGAAAAAAAAATGGTTAACCAAAAGATAAAATAGTAGTAATCCGAATTAGGAGCATTAGTCAGAACATGTAAGAACCTACTTTGAGGTGCCTTGTTGCGTTGTTTGTTCTTTCGGTATTCGTCATGAACTTCTATAAAACAAAATTGTCTCTGCGGTAAAGCAGTAATGTAATTGGGAGTCTTTGTCCCTACATGAAGATTAAATAAATAAATTTAAAATAAATAAATATTCTTTTATGGATGCTGATATGTTTTTAATTGTAGACCAGAATTTTTTCCTGGTTGAAGTATTTAAACATGTTACATGGGATATTGTATGTGGCGTTAAACTATGTGAAATATATATGCATTAAAAATCCATTGAATTACGTTAAATATTTTTGAAATTACGATGAGAGCAAGATTTAGAAAGTGATTCTTAGGGCAAGCCATTTAATTACAATAGAATAGTGAAAAAAATTCAAAATAAAAATGCATTTATGACCTAAAAATAGTGAAAAAATTACAATATTAAAAAAAAAAATGACCAATAAATTTTCTATTTTTACTTATATTTAGTTTTTTTAAAGTAATGATTTGCTAAAAGCAATTTAGCGGATGACGGTGCGTTATTTATGTTTCTGCAATATAAAACACTCTAAAATTATAAGTACCGTATATCTATACTACTTGGACATCCTTCGCGAAAAAAAAAAATTCTTTCTGAACTAACATGCCCATCAAATTTCCCCTAGAAAATATGTGCCATTTAAAAAGAAAGTAAAAAATAATTCTTTATTGCTACAAGACAAACCTGAATTAAAATTAACTATGAACGCTTAGTGGAGATTCTCAAATAAAAACGATTGTCTGTTGTCTGAAAGTAACGATTTGTACATGGAAAAGCTCTCTACCTCCACTGAACCATGACCTAAAATGCCTAAAAAGACCTAAAAATTTCCCAAAAATGACCTATCTTGCAAATGACGAAAAATGCAAAATAAATATTAAAAAAATTAAAAACAAGCTGCCTTTATTTAATCAACTATTTCATGATAAACATATATATATATATATATATATATATGTGTGTGTGTGTGTGTGTGTGTGTGTGAGCTCTATCTTTTATCCTTCACATAAAAAAGATGCAAAGTCATCAAATGCCTTGCCCTAGTGGTTTCTGAGTGTCACAGCTTGTGATCAGAGTTTATTCAAAGCCTGAATCACCCATGACAGCCTCTCACGTTAAAGGTCTTACTGCGAGAGTATCAGAGATGTATGAAAAAAAATTACAGAATTGATGTGGTACGTACAATTTTAAAAGAAAGATTCCATATTTTGTGTGTTGGGTTTATTAGGCTATTAAAATGTGAGTTTGTTTCGGTGACTCAGAATTGCATATGAGACCAGGTTCAACTCATCATTACGTGTTACTGACAGTCTGAATCAGCAAACTTAAATAATCTTTGTAAGTTATTAAAATGAGTCAAAACAACTTGTGGATAATGACATGACAGTATGGCAGGTTATTGGCATACATTATACTGTGGGGGAGGAATAATTTATAAGCAGAAATAAATGCAGAGAAAAAGAAACATAACAAAAGTTATTTGCAACTACGCTACAAACTTCAGTGGTTTTGGATGGTTCAATTTTAAATTGAATTATTTTTCCTACGGTAGCGTGCCCGCCTCTAGATCCGAAGGTCGCGGGATCGAACCCGGCCGCAGTCGATGGGTTTTCAGGACGTAAAAAATTTGGGCACGGAGTCCTCCGGGAGGGACTTTAAGCTAGGGGGCCTGTGTCGTAGATTTACGGCACGTAAAAGAACTCCAAGCCTAAATTAGAGCCACTGGACAAAATTTCTCGGCCTTTTCACGTCCAAGTAATATCTTAGTTTCCGAAGGGGGGTTAAGGGGCGATGGGCTTACCACCTATCCCTCTGCCCTCTCTAGGAAAATAAGCGTAACAAAATTCACATCGGTAAACAGAAACCTCCATTTGGAGGCCCTTCGCCCCAACATGGGGCATAGGATTAGAGAGAGAGAGAGAGAGAGAGAGAGAGAGAGAGAGAGAGAGAAAAGGGAGATATATTTGTTTACAAATTATGTCAATAGGAGCAGTATTCGCTATTATAACAGGATTTGTACAGTGATATCCCTTATTCATAGGATTATCATTAAATCCTACTCAAAACATAAAGCATGTTTTAACACCTCTTAAAATCTGTTTAGTATAATTTGAATATACTCGTATTTATCTACTTATTTCACAAAAATATAATACTAAAAGAACTTTGGTTCAAAATAAAATCAGAAAATATAAGCAAAGCTCATGCTAGGGGTTAACATACATAAGCTTATACTGGTTAAAAAATACCAATTATCTTAAGCCTATAACAAATTTAATACCTATAACAAACATTAATTCTGAACCAGACAAAAACCACGTTCAAATGTATAGATAAATTTTCAACGAATTTACAGAAATATTTATAAATATTTTCAATCTGTCCTATTGATTAAAGTAAACATATATAGGCCTAATATAAAGGTCAGGTAATCCTTGGTTCGAGGTTTCTTATTTACTATATTGTATCTTAACCTTCTACTGAGCTGAGAATAAATTAGAGAATTGGAAGAAGTATTTAGGAACGTGCTAGAAGGATTATGTTTACGAGAAAGAAAATATTCTTTAGTTTTATAAAATATATTTTAACCAGAATTACTAGGAAGGTATGCGCAAGGATATACGTATTTAAAGGCTCTATTTTGAATAAACATCTCATTTCTCCATAGGTTATTTCTAAGCTTTTCAGGTATTTCTAAGCAGAAAGTCGATAGGTTGATCAAAGTATTTTTCCAAATCCTATTACTAATTCTCTAACTATTAGAAATATCTAAGTTTTTAGGATACTGAAGTCGATAAATGTCATGTGCCGGTACCTTAAGAAACTGAAATTCGTTTGAAACACGTGGCAATATCTGTCCGCCCTACATTTAACTGTTTAATATTCAAGATAAAGGCATTCCTACCGTTTACTCACTCGACCTTCAGAATATTTATCCCAAATGCATACTTAATGTTGATAATTTTAAAACCATAAGCACCTGTATTCTTTTTTGAAGAGATAGGCTTACACACTCGTTGTCAAGTGTTAAGGTGAAGTTCATGGGGATATTATGCTCTCTGCGGTATAATATAATACATTCTCCGGATTGGTGGTGCCAGGTATGATTCATTATTATTATTATTATTAAGTTATTATTATTATTATTAGTATTATTTTATTATCTTCACTATGATATTATTATTCCTAAAGTACGTCTCAGGTTGCTCTAAGAAACAAAGAATGGGTTTGGCATGTGGCGGGTTGGGGTATGGTAACTCAGGGGCATAAGAAGAATTTTGAGAAAGGACGATGTCCTCTATGTCTAAATAGAAAATATGCTGAACACATAATTTTAAAATGTCCGGAAACGCAAATGATCAGACAACAATATTTGAATAAAGAATGGGACGTCTTGCAGTTTTGAAGTCGACAATCTGTTCCCTGGAACAGTATTCCTCGCGTATAAGAGCAACCAAGATTTTGAAAACCAAGATAAATAAATTTAAAGAAACAAGGTCCATTAAAGATCTTCTGAAATATGTGCCGTTCATTTAGCATTAATTTCACGACAGTCTTATTTCTATTAATGAGGAGAGTGACCATCAGCTTATTCATGTACTTCATACAGTGTATAACTAAATGATTGGAAATTATTAATAAAAGTAATATAAGTTCTTTCCTCTTAAAATAATATTTTCTTACATGCAAGAATCCAACATTTATTGAAATAATTTTTTATCCTATGTGAAGTAGAAATAAATGTCAGTGCAACAGTGGTCTAACCAAGAAAACATTGTTGCAGGGTCTCATAAAAATGGCAATATGTCTGAACAGTCTAAACAGTAGACTACGTAACATTGTAGTTAACTTGTTTAAGCACCTCACATACCCCATTACCAAAAAAATGGTATCTTTCAAATTGTATGAAAACTACATGTGTACAAACTTTAAAAAGTTGTGACCACTGCTAAATTTTTTCGTGCTAATATAGCAATGCTGATTTGGAAAAGAGCTTAACTTTTTGTATTATTATTTCGTATGATGGGTAGTTGACAATGGTAGTATATCGATGTATTCTATCATTAACGATGTAATATATAATATATAATATTATACATTGTATAATATGTATAATATATCACAATTGTTGTCTTAACTCATCTCCGAAAAAAAACATTTTTTTCGAACGGTACTTTAAAACGATTTTGAAAATTTTATTTAGAACACTGCTGTTAGGCCACAGCCTAATTATTACTTGAGTTTAAAAAATGTAAAGTAGTAAATCTTGTCAAAATGTTAAAATCAGTCAAAACTGAAGTATTCTTTTTATATTTTCAGATACCTCGCTGTGATACGTCTGCCAGAGCAGAGCAGAACAGTTTTTTCTGAATACTGTTCATTGCACCAGTCCTCGCGGTTCTTAAGCTACTGCTACACTACAATACGAGTAACCTTCTTTGGTATGAGTAACCGCTGATACAATCCTTCGTTACGAATGCATTGTTGTAATCAAAATATGGCATTAAATAACTCATAGGCTATAAACGCTGCATTAATCTACAGTCTGTGTCACCTACAAACATTCTAGGCAAAAGAACATCAGCACAGTAGATAACAAAAAGAGAGCAACTTACAATAATAATTGAAAACAAAACCAAATTTAAAACTAATTTAACATAGCGAAATATTGAAGAGTCTAATGGAATATAGTACTATATTACTTGCACCTGCAAAAGAATATCACAACAATGGAATCTGATTTTACTTCAAGAGGCTATAGTGAGAGTGAAAGCTGAAACTTTATCAACTATACAATACTTGTAAATACAATTACCGCAGTCTTATAAAATAGTGAGTGGAGTTTATAAAGAAATCAAAACTATTCTGCATAAATGCATTGTTCCTAAAACTAAGCTCCAATAAAACTGAGAAAGGATTTGCTAAGAGAAGAAAAATTCACTCACCATATCCCTGTTTCTGATTCAGGACATCGATTCGTATAAAAGTCATCAAAGATATCATAAGGAAAGATTTCCAGTGAGAGTTCACATATTTGCAGCTGTGAGCTCATCCAACGACTGCTTCATTCAAATTGAAGATTCTTCCAGAATGGACAATAGCACTTGGCACAGGGGATTAGTTGCAGTGTTCGTCTCTGATATCAACCCTGGAATGTACATCCTCATTTTATTCCTAGGTCTTTTATGGAATGGAACTCTTTTGTTTATTTTCGTGCGCCACGGAGAGATTCGTACAGCTGCCAATTCCATGATTCTAAATCTTGTCATTTGTGATATCTTCAATCTGGCACTGAACGTACCTTCACTGTATGTCTACCATTACCCTCATTCTCATCCTGATGACGTCACACTCTGCAGACTGTATACTGGTGTACGGCAGTTCCTTAGATGTGTCAGTTCTGTGTCTTTGGTTGCCCTTAGCATTCAAAGATACTGCATCACTGTCAAAAACCCCTCACGTTCTCGGATGTGGATATTAGTATACATAATTAGTGTGTGGCTCATCTCTTTAGGGGTCGTTCTCCCCACAGTACTAATCCCTGCTGTATACGGTTATTTGTGTGCGTCATCCACTGACTCTACATCCACGGCATACGTGATATTGTGTAACGTTATTCTGTATGGGGCAGTTATGCCATTTTTAATGATCCTCTTCTGTTTTCTAACAGCACATAGACTTCGCCAGAGCTGCAGAGATATCCCTGGGGAACACCACAAATCACATGTTCGTGTGAGGAACAAAAGTGCTGCAGTTGTAGCGACTTTATCGGTGTTGTTTGTGGTGAGTCATTTGCCCTTCGAACTGTGGACCCTTGCTACATATTGGTGGGGTGTGGACAGGTTAAATACAATCGTGTTCATATGGGAGCAAGTGTCAAAATATTTTCTCTTCGCTGATTCGTGTTTTAATCCAGTGGCACTATACATTTCCAGTCATACTTTCAGAAGATTGTTCAGGAGGTACCTCTGCTGTTTATGTCGCAAAGAACATGTCCAAGTTCACAAGACACCAGTAGGAAGGCTGTCTAGTAACCAGAGTCAGCAAAGTCAATTTAGTGATCTCAGCGAAGAATTCAGTGAACAGAACAGGAATATATGAACGGTGAACTTTATTACACATAAATGTACAGACATGTTTTCGCACTGATGTGTCATATTATGTCTAACAAATTAAACAAGCCCAAATCGAGAAGGCTTTAAACAAATGGACATACATGTGCCACATTTAAGTAGTTAAATATGGTATCATGAATGTGAATGCCAAAATCTAAGCGTAAAATGTGGTTGTTGCTCATGCTACGACTAAATAAAAGGTAATTTGTTGCAAAAAGGACATAAATATGTAAGTAATTTTTCATTGATTATATATAAAACACTACAGTTGGCGAGGAAATGTTTTAGACAGTGAGATGAGTAGGTAGTGTCCGCTCTAGAACCGCCCCTAGAGTAAACAAGTAAGACTGATCTCTAGGTCCAAGGGTCTCGGAGGAGTAAGCAAGCATACACACATCCCGGGGCGCAATTTAATAATATAGATAATATAAGATGCAGACAATACAATGTCATACAGTATATCCGAATTTGCAAACAATTTTCCAGAAAAAAGACTATGAAACCTCTTTCTGCAATGAATTATTATAAAATGAAATTGATTCTATAGGTTCCAGAATCCATACCATTTTAACGATGAACTGTATTAACTGCAATTCCTACCAGTGGCATATTCTAGTATGCGTTACTGATCTTTCGATCTTACAATAAGTTGAATAATAATTACCATTCACGACCTATAGCAGACAACATCTGGCAATACAGAGATCGATTCATAATTTTGTATTCTGCGCAATGAATAATGCAGCGTCCGGCAGATGCTGCAGTTGTGACGTAAGAGCCGATCATCTCGCAAGAGCTTGAGAGAGCGAGCAGTTGAGTTGCATTCCTGTTAATACGCACTAGCGCAGTGGCGTTCAGTGCAGCAGTAGGGTTAAGGTGAGCCGTGATGGTACATTGAATTGCGTGCATTAACCATGGTAAGGGTGCAGAGGTCAGTTAATCAGTGAAATGTATGGTAAATTTAGTGCATTCAGATTAATACTAGACTTACGGAAACGTCAGACCACCCTCGGAGACACGCCACATTTTCCAAAGTTGTCTACAGTATGTCATTCAATTACAGACATTAATAACTATGTACAAATATTAGAAGAACTGGATCAGGATATTTTATTACAGATTTCAAGATTTTGCAAAACTCCAATCCGATATTTGCATATTTGCGACACCATTTTCTGTGGATGTTGACAGTGTTCCAACGTCATTGCAACTAGAAGTCATTGATTTGCAAAAGAATATTGAAATGAAAGACCGCTTTCAAAACAAAAAGGATCTATCTATATTTTATAGAATATTTCCCCAGGCAACTACATAATATATTTGCTGCTAGAATGTTGAGTATATTTGTATCGACGTATGTATGTGAATAGTTCTTTTCTTGTATGAAGATCTGCAAACTATCTGATCAGAACATGAAAAATGTTTTCGTTTGTGTGTTAGCCAGACTATGTCTCCTAATATTGCAAAATTAGTGCGCGAGGAAAGAGGGAAAAAATCTCGACAATGCCTTGAGCTTGGGCACGATAGTGACACAAAGTAAGGGTGTGTATCAAAAGTCTGATTAGGCCTATACTTGGCATAGTGCTCACAAAGGTGTATAGTTTAATTTGTATATTTTGTGTATTTTGTCTATTTTGTATACTTCAACATTTTTCAGTTTCCGAGTAGACAAAGTTTTGCAGTACTGCTTAAAGTATTCTTATGTTTTATGTATTTGTATGTTTATAGTAGTTTCGGAGCCTCATTTAAATAACCCGACGCTTCCGCACTTGGATGCATTTCAGATTAGTGTAAGTAGGGCCTATATTAAATTTCATTACAGACAAAACTGTTCTGTTACATTGATTTATCACAGTTGTACTATTTTGTTTTCGTACAAATGCATTGTAATTGTGCTATTCCCATACTACGAGTATCTACGAAGATCGGAGCGCACTCTGTCAATGCATAGGCGTCGTTCCGCCACTGGCCAGTTGAACCCTTCCTCCACGCTCAGTACGGAGATATTGCCGAGCAAAGAGCGTAGCTGCTCTGTAGTATGACGTCACAGAGCACGGAACATGCCGGTCACTGGAATAATGAGTAATGATCTCTGCTATTTGAGAATTTGATAAGGCGTCTTTGCTGCCTTTAGCCAGTTGTTATGAAATCAATTGTCACACATACCACTGGACTCTCAGCTATTCGATATTTATCCTGTCCTATATTTTTCCTCAGGGACGATAACAAAATAGTTTCTTTTAGGTTTTTCAGTATTGAATGCATTTAACATATCCAACTACAGCAATTCCACATTAAACCCCTGATTTAAAGCAGCCATTTTGATTTTAGTCCCGAGTTAGCATTTAACCCAAAGTGAAGGAAGTGTTATCTTAACCCCGAGTTTAACCCAGTCTTAAACTAACTGCTGTTTGTGAAAACTCGAGGTTAAATCTGCGGATGAAGCGGACATAAGCGGTGTAACAGTGCCAGCTGCTCTGACTGGCCATACGATATGCCTTTAACTTTTGTGAGGTGTCTACAGTGCCATGCAAGCCGTTCATTCCTGATTGCCTCGCATGTCTGTCGTTGTGATTCTGTATTACTCTTTCTTTATGTTGACCTCGTATCTACTAGCTGATTTCTTTGTCAGTACACTAAGGACTTAATTAGATTATGCAATTCTCCTAATGTATTTATTATGAGTTATGACTAAAAAATTGTATAACTATATAGTTTTGATCACGAAAGTGTTACCTAACAATGCATATACGTAATAAAATATCCAATAAAGTTTTGTTATTTTGAATGGTAAACATTGTTTAACAGAAATCGCTCCGTCTATCTAAAGTTTCATTTTACGGGCCGAGCCCGTTATGGTAAAAATTTAAGTGCTTGCCCTTTAGAGATTATAGAGGATATCACTAGATGTCACTATTCTTCTCTTCCCTTTCGTACACATTAATAATTATCCATTTCATTCATCTTAACTACTACAAATACTACTATTCCTTCTAGTTATCTTGTACCTATTAATAACTTACAGTACAAAACGTTATAAATATAAATAACTACTTCTGCCATAAAACTTTGGTCCATAAACGAGATGGTTTTTCACAATGTACAATCTTAAGCCAACACAATATAATGATAATAGTATCGCTCAAAACATTACTTACGACCTACATTTCTCCCCATTATTCAAAGTCTGTAATTCCGTAACATAGCGAAGGATTTTTCCAGATTAGTTCTTTATTTGTTTATTGTATAAATTGAAGAGAGATATTACAGTAAATTTATATACGAATAGATCAAGATATAGTATTTTCAGCAAATGTAGAAGCTACAGAAAAAGGTTATTAGAATAATAACAAATTCTCACAAATTAACTAATTGCAAACCATTATTCATCAATCTGAGAATTATGACTATAATAAATTTATAGCCTACATATACACAGTAGCCTACTCATGTATGTAAAAAGTAATTTAAATATAATTCAACTAAGGCACGACATACATTCATATTATACAAGAAATAATCAACGAATATCCTTACCTTACCATAGACTGTCTAAATCGCTATCCAGCTTTGATGTGATAGGTGTAAGATTATATAATAACCTTCCTATTGAATTATTGCAACTGTCTGCTCCTAAATTAAAAAAAGTCTCTATATATGTGGTTGAAATCTACACCATATTACAACACTCAAGAATTTCTAAATGACAAGATCAATCTTTCTAATGTTACTGGTAATTTGTGAGAAGAAACTTCTATATGTAAATTTCTAAGTGATGCATTTAACTCCACTGAATTCAATACGATAATGTCTCTATATCCACCCTACCCCAAGTTCACGAAGGGTGTGTGGCGATGAGCACGATGATATAGCAAGGATAAAAATATTATGCGGATGTGCACGAAAATTTGACTGTGCCGATGTGCACACAACCGAGCATGTAGCGACACAAACCTATATATACTACAGTGCAAAAACCCCGATGTAGCAGTACACGAAATGCCATTAAATGACGAAAAAATTATGATTGGTGTACAGTAAATACTTACCGAGTTAAAAAAGCCTATATTTTTTGTTAACATACACTGAGTCATCTCAAAACATCTGAAAATAATTCTACCCATAACGAATGTTATCAGACGGGAGTCAAATTCAAATCTTCGACGATGCGCCCGTTGAACTGCGAGAACTGAATTAGACTTCGCGAACTGTAACTCTCAAAAATATTACGTTTGGTCGTTGTTATCTTTACAAATGGCTCTGCAGTGTTAGAAAACTGAAAACTAAATTTTTACCATGCACATAATCGAAACTTCCACAGTTGTTCTTTCGTCGCTTATGAGGGCAAAGGGCTATAGGGACGTTAGACGGTAAAACAACCAGAACAGGAGATTTATTATGATCCTATTGTTTTTATTTTTATTTGATTTTTTTTTCAGTAAATGATCTGTTCTAACTTCTAATGCATACCTGAGCAACTGAGGGGAAACGTTTTAGTCCCCATCCACTGCTCTGACGTATGAAACCTGCTCTTCATGTTCAGTGTCACGTCGAAACTGCTTTATTCTGACGTCAAGGGCGACTGTAGTGGGAGACATTACCCCACCGCACAGTGGCACAATGTGCCACAGTTGCGCACCCGTGTTCTAATGTGTAACAAAATTAAAGATTCTACAGTGTTAAGAATATACGCACCTTAAAATTTGTCTTTCTTAGGAACTCCTTAAAGATTCTCTTGTTTACCATGGCTTACAGTTTACAATGGAATTTATTTTAATACAAATGTTCACTTTCGCTAGTTTTGTTGATACTGAAGAGTCAATACTACTAGCGAGAGGAAAGTTTATAACCACAATCTTGTGAATTTTTAGGAATGATGATATTTCACAACTTGATACGAGTCAATACTGCCGGTAACCAGGCTGCTATAGGCATTTACTTCTCATTAAAAGCCTGACACAAACTCTTATTTTTAAAGTCATTTGATGGACAGGTATTATTATTATTATTATTATTATTATTATTATTATTATTATTATTACAATTAATGGGAATGTCCGGCGATGTCCGAATATCTGGCAACCCTAAAGGGCTAGGATTACTTACACGAATACGAAGCACATGTAACTCCCATATTCATTGAAGTACACCTTTATTATTTTCAACTATTTTTCACATATTCAATTACATTATTTATTTCTAAGGTTGAAATTACGTATACGCGCAACATGTAGAATAGAGATCACAGCCAACAGGAGCGATTGTCAGTAGCACATGTCGACAACAAAGCAAATACGTCATTTAGCTGCTACAAAGCGAGCGTGCTTCCGTATAGTCGAGATTTCTCTTTGTTTTACAAGCGAATTTAATAGAGTAGCTTTTTAATAAATAAATGTATCTACACTGCTGCATTCATGGCATTAACAGAGAAACGCTCTTTAACAACTCGTTACTCCCGTATTGTTCTGTAAAACTACAATAATATTCTCTTTTTTGTTGTTGTTGTTGTTGTGAACACTCATATTATAAACTTTTCAGATAAACGTGAGTTATAAAAATAGAATTCAATGCCCTAAAAAAAATTGCCACAGATGATCTAACTAAGGTTCAGAGGTTTTCTTTACTCGAAATACAGATTTTCTAATAAGGGCATTAACACACTAGTGCTTCATTTAATCCGCACCCCAATTAGATTTCTAATTAATTTCTCGCATCCTGTCATGTGTCTGTGAGTAAGGAATGTAATTTTGATCCTGGGTAACAATCAACGACACGTTTCACCATTTTAAAATTAAACAGACATGAAAAAACCGTGTACTGAAAATAATTACAATAACTTAATTTTACGTACATATTGATAATCTTTTACTGAAGTCAAGATAGTATCAAGTCGAAATAATTATTTAATTAAAGGGAGAATTTTTGTATTTTTTTGCGAGCTGTGTAGATAATATTTAATGCGATGTAAATTGCTGAGATCAATATGGTTCTTTTAAACTGTTATAAATTATATCTTCATAATTTAAGGTCGTGGAGCAATTGGCGAGATTCTACGCTACAAGCAGAGATTGCAGGTTCAAGGCCACTGGCCTTTATTTTTATTTTTATTTCTCAGTTTTTTTGTTGGCTGCAGTTCTGGGGGCGAAAACCTGATCACTTTAATGTCCTGAATATCTAATCCTCTGGAAGCGTCAACCTCCTGGGATCCTCCCATGGGTCTCTGCAGCCTGTACACTTCGCTTTCATCTCCAATTAAGTCAGTCAATTTACCTACTTTGTGAAAAGTGTAACACCCTCTACATATCTACGTCGAACACAAGTTCTAGGTCATCCAGTAGGCCTATCGATCGTGTCAGTCTTCACAATAACTTGTTCCTGTCGACATCATGTTTCTGTTAAAGCTAGGGGGAAAATAAAATTATGTAGTACCTTAATGTCAACTTCTTTTATTTTGCCTAGGCCTTTTGGTTACTTATAACTAGGGTTCGGATGTTTATGACCTAAAGAAGGGGAAAATATGACATCAAACATGTCCTTAAAATGGTTAAATATGACCAAAATGTCTTAAATATGACCTGAAAAAATAACCTTTTTTTTTTTAGAAATAAACGTTCCAATTTGAAACATTTAAAGGGTCTAAATTCTTACATCACATGAATTCAATCGGATTACTATTTAACAATTTTGGTGATTTACAGTTTTAGTTGTAGGGCTAAAAAACTTCTATTTTAAAAAAATTTGCGCCTGTTTGCTTGCTTCATGAGTTCCAAATACTCGTAGATTTTTTTTTAGATCTTGCGAGTCCCTATAAAATATGAACAATTTCATTAGTTTAAAAATATGTTACCTATTAATTTGACATAAACATTAAATGGATTAAATAAATTTCAAATTTAACTATACCCTCTAGTACATACACTGTATAATTGTGATCCTTTACCAAATTTATAACTGAAATGTGACTTTAAATTACAAATATGGCTAAAATATGACCAAGACCACAAAAATTACAAAGATATGACTTTATATGCAAAATAAAAACGTTTCTATTAGGATAACAAGCATGCAATTCGTGTTTAATTTGTACTTGCGGCAAATAAAAATATGCGGATAAAAATATGACATGTCATAAACATACGAATCCTACTTCTATTATCAGAGGACCTTGTTTGTTAAAGGAAGATTTAAAAATAATAAAACACTTTCACTAATGACGCCAGTGTTAATTAAAAGTTCACGTTGGGTTCAGACAACGTAGAGGATATTGTGAAGTTTTAGTGAAAAAGAAATTTCCTAATGAGGTCATTGTTAATTCAAAACACTAAAACTTAGAACGATCTTAAAACATCAGTAAAATTAACTTCTTCCTTCTTCCCCTACGTTGAGTTCACACAACGTAAAGAATTTTTATGTGTTAGTGATTTGAATGAACAGTAGCGTCATTAGTGAAACAGTTTAATTACTTTAAAATTTGAATCTACAAAACAAGATGCCCTGACGATGGTTCAATATAAACGAAAGTCCTAGGAAACTTAAAGAAGTTAATATTATGGCATGACACAATTTTATCGAGCTCAACGGTACAAAACAACATTATATTTTTAACACTTGTGGGAGAATATATTGATAGTAAAGGATTTCCGGCGTAAAAAAAAACACACACACACGCAGAACTGATATAGTCATCAAATATCAGAATGACTAATCGTAAGATCTAAGAATATCTTGTTTCTGAATTTTTTGCTTTGGTAGCGCCAAACCCAGCCCGATGCATAAGTTATCGTGAACGCGGGCTATTGCAGCTCTATTTAAACACAGTTTAACATAAATGCATTTTGTGATTTGTTTAATATTACACTTCCGTGCTAGAAATGCATTTTTTACTTGTTTATTAAAAATAGAACTTTATAACAGAAGAAAATCCAACAAAAACAGAATGTCTGAACGTACACTGATACCAAGAACAAAGGAATTTACAACGGAATTTTACTTTATCACAGTTGCTGTTTATCATTTTGTGTCCGTGAACTCGGAGAAAACTTGTTGGTCGAATTGCAGTTTTGCTTCAATAACGTGTTGCACCATCTTCTTTTTTTACATATCACAATACATTTTGATACCGTTATAGGCCTAGCTATGCACTTGGCAATTAACAGGTCGTGTAGTAAAATACATTTCAGGGCAGAGAGTAATAAAGTTACATTAATATTAGAATTTACAATAAAAATATTAATGTCCTTCAGAAAAAAAATACTCAATATTTAATTATTGAAATCCATAAAGCATGTCGATTTCAGAGTAATTAGGCGTAAACATTGTACACAAACAAAATGTCTGTGCAGTGAACACAAAATTAAAAGTTTTCAAGCTGCAGGGACTTGGAAAAAGGGGACAATTAATTGAAAATATTGACTTTCAAATAGGTTACTATTGAGAATTAAAAAAGGCGCAAATATACAGAAACACAAGTTTTAATATACAGGTAGGGGGGGGGGGAAAGCTGACAGACTAAAATATCTAAGTTGCAGATATGGGCCACTGCGCATGCCTAGCGGCATTCACAGGATAGCAGGGAATGTATTGAAATTTGTTCTAGACAATATAGGCAATCAATTGAGAAATAATTTCACATAATTTGCATTGCTTGTGAAAACAAACGTTTCCGTTACATCTCTTACATTTATTTACGTATCACGAGGCTCTAAAATCAGCTACAAGAGTCGGTCCGCTTTTTTCCCCCCTACCTGTACCTTGTATTGCTATTATACAGGCTGCTAGACGGTTACATAACGCCGTTCCATTCAAATACTGATCATCTCTCAATAGTACATTATACAGTACAACTTTTCGCTCGCTTCATAATGTTAATACGAGTATCTTAATATTCCATTATAGTCAGTGTTTTAATTAATGTGATAAGATATTGTTACGTCATATTATAATAAGTGCATTACGTATGTATGGTCGAACGAAAAAGCTTTTTGTGAAGGGCAGATTGTATATTTCTGCAAATTATTGAAACTACACTCACACATTGCAAACTGTAGAGTAAAAAATACAGTCACGTGTCGTCCGAAGTTTCGTCTGTCTTTAATTAGGGATTTCGAGAAGTAAGTATCCATTACAGACTCAAAGGCATGAAACAAAAGCTCTTATAATAGGTGATACAGCCAGAAAAAAGAGAAACTACTGCTAATAGATCAGTTCAAGGTCTTTTAATCCCACGATAAATTATCTCTTATAGGAAGCTCTAGGCATACTAACTCAATATAATATTATGTTTATTGAAGGACATTCTGAAATAACAAAACAAGTTCACAATAGACAATTGGAGGTGGTGTCGGTGAATTGTTCTCTTCCACTATAATCAATTTACAAAAAAACTGCGAGGCACGTGCAGAAAGTGACTATATTTCGGCCTTGAGAAAAACAATTAACGGGGTAACTATATGAAGCATGACATTCATTCTTTCATTTTCATTAATCTATAAGAATAATAAAAGGAAGTGTTTGTTTGTCCGTCCGCGATGCCCAGCAAAATCCACTGAAAGCAGAGATCTGAAATTTTAAACGTAGATGTAATGAAGGGTGGGAGAATGCACATCGAAGCCTGGCTTTTAATTTTCGCATATTCGTTCGCGAGTTATGAGTGAAAAACTGGCAGAAAACGTGTTTTTTTTCGCTATCCAAGCATCATATTTCAGTAGGCCTAATACATATAATTTGTCAAATCAGTGTTAGGTAGCTTTGCCTACTTTTGTCACGATTTGGAAATAAAAGAATCGGTTCATTTTGTAAGCCCACCCTGGTCGATTCATTTTTTTATAATTCCAAGGACCGCAGACATCTGAAATTTTCAACATAGTCGGAAGAGGGATAATGGATATAGGCTTAAATGGACAAACATTGATCGGTTTAGGCGGAACTCACTATGCAGGGGTTTTCTGGGCCAGAGAACTGGAATCTGAGGTCGTTTTTCCCAGGCGACGCTTTCTAATCGTGGAATTGACTTCAAAGCAGGATTTTTAGCTGTTTCATTAATTATATAAATCGTTTAGTATATGAATGTTTCGCGTGCAAGTGTTAATAAATATGTTTTAATTATTTTGCTTTTAATTTTCTATCTTCAATTAATTATCGTGGGCGAAGCCGCGTGGACCTGCTAGTATAAGATATAACTTCTTACGAGATTTATGAATATTATGATTCTCTCAAGGTCCTTCCTGATTCCTCACTAGAACACGTGCTATGGACTTTGCCAGTTAAGTATATTAATTTACAGTCTAGACTCTAGACAATACATGAATTGAAATGCTAGTTTAGTTGCCTACGTTCTAGGTGAATCGTCCATATGAGAGACGTGATTCACTACCGGACCGCTGCATGTCGATTTCATTTATGAAAAAAAAAATAGAGGGGGGAGCATATGCCGACTTGCACAGCTACTACTACTTTTTTGACCGGAGCCTACAGTATTATTAATTCACGAAATTCCTCAGTTATCCTCACGAGGTTCAGGACACCAATTTCCAGACCTCTCTATTCCACAAAACTTCAAACAGGTACGGGAGATGGAAGGTGGACCTTCAAATCGAGAATCGACAATGCTAGTCTCTAGTGTACATAGACAAGCATTTAAGCAATTCTTTATGCTATTAATAGCATTATTTATTCGTATTTGTAAATATCGTATATCGTCAGATTTATTGAATATTTATTATTATAACTTTTATTGTTATTAGACTATTATTTTCTTCTATTTATTATTACCATTTTTATAAAGGGTTATGATGCACTTTTCTACTATATAATCACTGATAACGTGATCTCTCCAATGACAAGGGACATAATTCTCTTGGGAAGTTAAAAAAAAACTGTTTTGTGGATCCATTGACAAACAGAATTTTAAACTTTTAACTGCATTAAAAATTTTATACTTAGGTATAAAAAGGCACAATAAGTAACATAAGCCTATTACCAGGAAGTAATATACTGTAAATTGTAAGCTTTATCTCGGTAAGAAGAGGATACAATCTGTAATATGGCTGCTAGTTTTTTCTTTAGGAGTGTCAAAGTGGAGAAGAAATATAATATATATTGAGGGCATAAGAAGGTTTTTCTATCTAATACAAATATATATGCACTTCAAATGTTGTTTGTATGTTTGTTTTTTGTAAATGTAAGTAACTGAGTTATAAATCATTAAATTGCTAACAATTTATCCCCGCCAAAAGCGGAAGATTTAAACATTAAAAAAAAAATATGTTGTACCTGTAGCATGCAAACGGTACGTTTCTAGACATGGGTCCCTATTCAAAATATTATCTATTCAGTCTCCTCTATTAGATGTCTACGTACTTATTTCATATTTCTGACGAGGGGGAAATTTATAAATATGAATATATGATAGGCAACCTTATTCCCTCAACCATATACTAAAAGAACTAACCTAAACTTAAAATGTATCTACACGGTAATATGGGTACTTCTTGTTATTTATGCCGAAAAAGTAAAAAAAAAGTATGTGTAATAAATTATATTTAAACATGTCAATAAAACTTAGGTTATGTAAATGAATTAGCTTCGTTCCTTTTTCTGAGGAAAATAACTTGTTTTAGGTTACAAAACAGAGTTCATATATTATTCTTAAGAACATTAAATTTCATTTTTACTATAAAATATGATTACAGACAGCAACTAGAGTTTACATATTCTTAAGAACATTCAATGAAACAATAAAAACTTTGGTATCATCTTTCAAGACTTCCTTTAAATTGTGTTCTTGTTGCAGTATTTTTAAGACCGTAAGAAAGAGGTAGGAAGTATATAGATGCTTTCTGTTTTATTGTTGTCGTTTCATAAACAAACTTCTGTAACTCAAGAAACACGGTCTGACACTTCAGCTAAACGTGTTTGCAGAACCTAGTTATATCAAACTACTTGACACCTACTTAAGTTAGTGTCAAAAGTATATATGCTCAAGACCGTGACTAGAATCCCTAGAAGTTAACTGCAGAAACTTCTACAATAGTTTTACTGGTGCCAAAAAATTCCAGAACTTAGAACGAAGAAAATATAGCTTACGAGTAGGATCACAGTGACGCAATCCCTAGCACAAAACAATTACAGCTTGTGCTATCTACTTACCATTTTAAACTTTTACAAATAAATACTACTACGATATTATTCAGTAGGTCTACTGCGATAAATGTCTAACATTGAAGGAATATTTAAATCATAAATATAAGGAAATTTTAAATGAAATATAAAAATATGCAATAGTAAGTTGGAGAATATGTAAATATGAATAGGCCTTACTTACTTACTTACTCAATGACAATATACAATTTCTAAGCAAGCTACCTTCCTAAGCACCCTGTTTTCGAACACACTCAGATTATGTTCTTCCCGAAATGTCTCACATCTCAGCTATAATACAAAAAAATAAAAATTTATAAGAGTCTTAAAAGTTTTTATTTTTTATTTTTATTTTCGATAGGAAACTAGAAGATAAAAGTGTCTGAAATGCATAAAAAGCATTTCCTGATTTCGGTGTCGCTTAACTTCTGCCTTCATATTATTCACATCTGTAACTGTTATTACTCCCAGATATTTGAATTCCTCCCCTTGTTCGAATGCTTTAACAACTATTCTAATATTTTTAGCGCATTATGATGACGTTTCCGGACCACAATACGTACTTTTTTCTTTATTAATTTCCAACCCAACATTCCTGCAGGCATCGAAAAGACTTCATGCACCTCTCTCGATTGTGTTTATGTCATCGCCCAGCTGACAAACATCATCTGCATAAGCTAAAATAGGGCGATTGCTATTTAATTCTAGTCTTACCGTGATATCCTGGAATTTCCTAACAGCATATTCCAAAGCGAAATTAAAAAGTAAAGGCGATAATACATCTCTTGCTGTTTTTTATTTATTTCTATTTTTTTTATTTATTTCTATTTGTACAATATTTATTTATATTACATATTACATTACATATTTAATACAAGTAAAAACACATAAAACCAAACATGCCCCTATATGAGCAACGCTCATGTTTAGGGGATATAGTAGATTAATATAAATATAATTACATATCACTGCACAGTATACTATACACGAAAAAGTTCTAAATTTATGAGTACATGTAAATAAAAATAATTTTTTAGCATTAACCAGTGGTTAAAAATAGCATTTACAACAAAAAATAGAATAAATTGGACTAAAACATTGAAAGACCAAACAAAATTAAAGTGTGTTATTAGTATTATCTAATAACTTTTTTATTTTCCTCTTTAAATGTTTAAGATTGTAATTTACATATTCAGGGTACTCAGCAATGAATTTGTTATACAATTTCAAACCATAGTTTTGACCATGTAATTGCCCCTTGGTCACCTTACATTTTGATTCAGCGAAACGAAAAATGGCGTTTCTTCTTGTATTTTGACAATGACTGTAGGAAATAAATTTAGATCTGTTTTTATCATAATATAATAATAATTTTAACTTATAAAGCTGTTCGATTTTCCTAACATTGAATTCAACATATAATAGTTTTGATGGGTAATCAATAGGTTTATTTAAATAAATTTCAAGCCACATTTAACGGCAAACCTATCTGATATAAGTTTCCCTATCATGACTCTACTTTAGGTTTAATTTACACATATTTTGATCAGCCTAACTAACTATTTTGTACCCCAAACTCAAATTAACATGAATCGGCCTACTCGTTATTTTCAAAGGAAATTGCAGCCAGACCCCGTTTCTTAGGACACGTAAATGATATTGAATAATGATATTACAATAATTTATAATATTATCTATTAGTTATAACAATTTAATAACAAAGATGAAATATTGTTTAAGAAAATGGTAAACTTACTTGGATCAATGTTATGTGTTTATTTTGTGATCTTCCAATTAAGCTGTACGATAAAACGTAATAAGATTGTAGGCCTATAACTAAATAACAGTTATGATTAAGTAAACCGACCTAAAAATATGATTCTTAATATTTACTCTGCCTAAATTTCAAAGGATCCGGAATACCACAGAATCAACATGCATGATATATTAAAAAAATAAAGTGACAATCTCAAACGTATGCAATTCAATAATATATTAAGAGTGTATTTGTGTGTTTGCCTTTGTTGTCGTTGTGTTATATTTTCTGTTCATTTTAGCAAATATTCGTTTGTAATGATAGTGGTAGTTGATGAATAAGAAGTAAATATAGATGTAAAATTGACAGTACGGCATTTGTATTTGGAACTGGGGATACCACGAAAAACTTCAAGTGAAACAAGTCAGCCACGGGGTTTGAAGCCATGACCTCCGGAGCGCTACCGCCTAGTCACCTCAACCAGTGGGAATAAATTGGACTGAAACATTGAAAGACCAAATAAAATTAAAGTGTGTTATTAGTATTATCTAATAACTTTTTTTATTTTCCTCTTAAAATATTTAAGATTGTAATTTACATATTCAGTGTACTCAGCAATGAAATTGTTATTGAAGATGCATTTTTTTTTGTCACAGGCAATATGGAACTTACCACGTGTTCTATACATAGGCCTATGTACGTATCCTATTAGCAATTATTGCATCTGGAATCATTGACATAGCACGGTTACTTATTATGATGTGCTAAAACACAGAATCACGATTCCAATTCGCGGTGCGGTCATTGTGTACGGCTGGCAATGTGCCGACTTCGTAAAAAAGTGTGATGGACTGACCTTGGAACCAAGGCGTATGAGGAAAATGCTTTACTTTTTTATATTATGTATGGTCTTGTTCAAATTTCAAATGTTTCGTTGACCACGACGACCACGAACTCATTTGCGTGCGATTATATTTTTCGAAAATAACAGTATATGTTCACAATTTCCTCCGGCTTTTGCTGTTTTCGTGATTATTATGGCGTAATGTATAACACATCTCCCAGAAAATTAGTGAACAAAAATGTTTAGTAATGAGGCCATTGTTAATTAATCGTACCGTTTGGAGAGTTATTTTAAAAACGTATCTTAATGCTAACAGTAATTTAGAATATTCTGACCATTTGTTTCAGGTTTTTATAAAAGTCAATAAGTAAGTATTTAAAATCCATACATTAATTAGATAATAACATGATGGTACAAAAAAATTCGAACTTTTAAGATGATTAGTGCTATAAACAAAAATTCTCAGTATACATTCTCAGGCCCTTCCTCGGAGCCCTCGACCATAGGCCATACTCCGGTCCCAACAACTTTTCGGTGGTTGTGTTCTATTCCTCTATTTTTCGCTCTTGTGTACTTTAAGCTTGTGGGTAATGCTAGTAGAGCCAGCTGTTTGATTCAGCAGTAATAGAACTGTGTAATTCTGTTTGTGTTTTGTCATCGTCTGTCGGGGGTCGTCTCTCCGATCCGGTATTCACCTAATGCGTGAGGAAAAACCCCGAAAAACCCCACTCGGATCGGCTGCTGCGTGAGTTTCCTGCAGAAACCCGGGCACTTGGACTATTGCCCAAATAGTAGTGCTCGGTTTAACAGATACCTCACTATTCATTGGTGTGGTATCTTTTAAGAGAATAAGAGCAATGTTGAAGTAGAAACAGTTTAAGATACCGACGACATACGTTTCTTTGCCTCCCATATCCGCCATACTCGCCAGATTTGGCACCATCAGATTTCCACACATTTGGTCCATTAAAGGAGTATCTTGGAGGGCAGGAGTTCAAGTCTAAAGACGACGTCCAATCGGAGGTGCACGAAAGGCTACTGCGTCAACCAAAATATTTTTTTTCACGCGGTATCGAAGCACTTCCAATCCGATGGGGTAAGTTCATTGAGCTGGGAGGGAACTATGTAGAAGCAAACATTCTTCTTGCAGTAAAATAGTAGGAAAAATTTGCTCTTTCATTTGATACTCGTATAATATGAAGAAATCCATTTTAATTCTCATTTCGTTCAATCTACGTTTTCGCTAGAGGCTGACACTATTTTTAAACCTCAGTGACCTACCAACTTCCAGTCCATGTAAACTTTAGTTGCCACTTTTCTCGGCTTCATTTTGCATGTTATTTTGCAACATTCAAACTCTATCTTCTCTCACAAAATAAAAATACAGTTGTGATATTTTTCACGATGTGCTTTACAATTTATGTAATAAAATGTCTGAACCGATTTTCTGTGCAAATCTTAGTTCTTTTTTAACATTAATCATAGATTTTTCTTCACTTTTCATTTTTCTGGATAAATCATTTAAAAAGTGTAAATAAATTTAGAAAGTATAAATTTAAATTTAGTATAAATTTAGAAAGTATATAGGAGGAGGAATTAAAGGACCTCGCATAAAAAATCATTTTCCTATTTTATTATCCATCGGAGAGAGATTTCAGTAATTTAAAAACCAATTAAATTAACTGACATCTCAAAAACAAATTGAGAAATAAAAATGAAACTCTAAGCTAAAATTTTGGTTTGTATTTTAATTAAGTGTTCGAGATTTCAAGTTTCTTTAACTAGTAAATTTTTAAAATCAATCTCTACACTTCGGTCATCCCTTAACCACCTCAACTAGGGAACTGAGCATCGAACAATAGACTAAATAAAGTAGCGTCTCAGAGTTCAAGGACTTCGAATTCACATCCCTCACTTCAATGAGTAATTCCCTCCTATTTAAACGAGGCTTATAAGCCCTTTGTTTAGTAGTCGTGGTTTTGATGTGAAGATATTGAACGTCAATGCACAATGATGAGTGTTTATAGAACGGGTAATTATTACTTGCTGAGACGAAACAAAGCAGAATTCTGGAAAATTAACAGCAGTATCTAGCTCCTCAATTCTCTCCCACCCTTCACCTTTCTCTGCGTGTGTTGGGGATCTGTTTTGAAATAAGCTCATTACCTAGCATAGTCTATACTTGTGAAGTTTCTTAACAAGTCAGCTAATTCTATAGATTTTTACTTCACTATCAAACTTAATCGATATTGCTGAACATATTCCACGTAGGAGTGTGAACTGGCGTTGAACGTCTTATCTGACATACATAGCCTATAGAAACAAATAACGGCCTTTGCCATGTCATTATGTTTCTGACAAGTTCAACTATAGTTACCCTACTTTTATCAAACCTATTTCTAGGTTCAAAATGGAAAATAGTTTGAATATGTTTATGTTTTGTTGAGGGTATTTTACTAAACATCAATTCAGTTTTTCCTTCTGAAAACTCACTGGTTTATACATATTAAAAGAAAATTGTAAAGTCAGCAATGGGGCAGTTGTAATACATCGAACAACAGATAAATCTTGCTTTACATACATATATACAGAGTGGTTCAAAAATACTCTTACAAAATTCGGGCATGGGTTCCTTTACACCAAAAGAAGGGAAAAAGTTCATATGAACATATGTCCCATAATCCTTGTTTTCTCGTTAGGAACTGTTCAACACACTGATACACTCATAACACGTCAACACACAAAACTCATAACTAGGGACCGGATTTTTAGGTTTTTAAAAAGAATGTTTTAGGTTTTTCATTAGGTGAAATAGTTTTTTTAGGTTTTTTCCCCCAAAATATCGTTTTCGGGTAGAATAATTGGTTTAATGAATTTGAATGTGCTGCCCACTGCCGAAATAAACTCGATTTCATTTGTTTCGGCATAATTAACACGTCTTATTAAAATTCACAGTGTGACCGCTAGGCCTAACTATGAATAACAGGTCAGTAATAAAGGCAAACAAGGGCTTTAAAACACAGAAATCTATATCCTTGTTCATACACGGCAACAATGGTTGTTCGTACGAATATTTTAAAAGGAATACGCCGGTACCCTTACACTTCCTCTCTAGATTCTGTCCATCCTAGACGACAATGGGTTGAACGAAACGCTGGTGGTATTAATTTCAACCCGACAAAAATTATTGTTTCTCCGCAAAATATCGCTTTCTCAGCTGACAAACAAAAAAGACAAAAAAAAATGTAGCCTAAATTAGATATTTTAGGTTTTATATCGCGTTTAGGTGTATTTAGGTTTTTATACCCCATTTAGGTATTTTTAGGTACCATAGAATTAATGTGGGTGAATCCTATGGACAAGATTCGAAAAAGTGTATGAGCGCTTTTTGTTTTGGAAGTAAGGAAAAAAATAGGTAAAAACCTAAGAATCCGGTCCCTACTCATAACATATGAGCTCATAGAGAAATGAAGTTGCGAGAGTCGTTGAACGCAAACTTTCATTAATTAATGAATAACGAGGAAACAAGGTTTATGGGATACATGTTCATATGAACTTTTTTCCTTCTTTTGGTGTAAGGAACCCATTCCTGAAGTTTGTAAAAGTATTTTTGAAACACCCTATAGGCCTATATATAATTTTCTTCAATATTACATTGACACACAGGCGAGCAATAAACACTTACAATTCACCTATGAGAAATGTAATGACTAAAAAATGCAGTGTTTACTATTTGAAATCAATTCTGCAGATTGTGTATTACATAAATGGACGTGAGACATGGTTGCTTATTCTTCGGGATGAACATCATCTGCGATTCTTCCCAAACAAGGTACGTAACGTAGGAAAATATTAGGATCTACGATGAAAATGGGGACTGGAGAAAACTACACAATGACGAGCTTCATAACCTGTACTCTATACCGAATATAATAAATGTAATTAAATCACGGAGGATGAAATGGCCTGGACATGTTGCACGCATGGGGGACGAAATACATATCTCAAAAATAGTGACTGGGAAACCCGAAGGGAAGAAAGATTTGAAAGACGGTTTATATCGGGCGGTTATTCCCCTTACAAATTCCTAGGGCTAGTAGAATAGAAGGGATTGAGTAGACAATATTTTGATAGGAACCTCGATTTGGAAACGTGTCGTTTGTGTGCTGCGGGTACAACAAATCGTGTTAAATCTCCCGCTCCTTCCGGGTTAATTGTTAATTATTTTATTATTTATCACTAAGGTCCGGAAGTTAATGATATATCAAATGATGAAATATGCATCCAAATATGCTCTAGAATTTGCTCTATAACTTAAATAATTTTAATACTTTACGTTCTCGTGTTGGCTGAATTACATTTAGGCCTATATATCGCAGAAACATAGTACAAGTAGTATCTATCTGGTACCCTATGATCCCCAGGTGGGGCGAAGGGGCCTCCAATGGAGGTTTCATTACCTATACTAATTTTGATATGCTTATTTTCCGAGAGAGGGTAGAGGGACAGGTGGTAAGCACATCGCCTCGCAACCCCCCTCTGGAAACTAAGTATTTCTTGGACGTGAAAGGGCCGAGAAATTTTGTCCAGAGGCTCTAATTTGGGCTTGGAGTTCTTTTACGTGCCGTAAATCTACGACACGGGACCCCCAGCTTAAAGTCCCTCCCGGAGGACTCCGTGCCCAGGATTTTTACGTCCTGAAAAATCCATCGACCGCGGCCGGGTTTGATCCCGCGCCCTGCGGATCTAGAGGCGGGCACGCTACCTTTAGACCACCGCGGCCGACAGAAGTAGTATAAATTGCATTAAATATTTTATAAAAAAACAAGGTGAATAAAACAAATTTTTGTACATCGGAAACTAATAAAGTGAAACGACGATTTAATATTATACTGGGTACAATCAGTTCCGAAAATATTAGGCTAAGTACTGTCAATTTATTGTACAGTCGGTTCTCAGAACATTCACTTAGCCAAATATACTATAGACATATGAATGAACAGAGACATGCACAATATAAGTAGGCCTTAAAATATGACAAATCAATAAAATATATACAAATAATTTAATATCACACAAATATAATGCCTTATCGCAAACTAACAATATATGGAAAATATGCAAAATGAAACCATACATTTTCTGTTATTTCTTTCATGTCTTGTACACATTTTAAAACTAGCATGTAATAACATGCATGATTAAAATATAATTTTTCATAAAATCCCTGGCCTAATTTATCACTCCATTGTTCACATTTATAGGAACGTTCACTGATTTCGTGAATATCTCCAATGTCAAGACATGTCACTTTGTCAGTTTTTAAAAGTTGTTTCTAGGCAAACTAACCAAACTATTTTTTTATCTACTATAATTTGAATTTTGGTTGAATGTTTATTTTTATAAATGTAAGTAACTGAAAATTTCGGAAAATTTAATTCACTTTCACATTATTATATTAAATAACAACTAGGATTATTCGCATTAAAATATATGTTTTTTGGAAGATACTTCTGAATCTATTACAATAATAAGTATTTGGTGAATTATTGTAAGTTAGCTTTAAAATTTATTTTGTCCTTGATCACTTTCTTATCTCTATACTTATAAGTTATATTAATCCACTATTTTGCCGTTCTCACCCACACGTAAACGATATTGCTGCACTGCAATTTTCAACATGATTCTTTTGCAGCTCATATATTATCATTTTGGAAGAAAATTAGCGTAACAACACGTTTGTCGACACTAATGATTCCGGCACTACACACGCATGCTGAAGAATGCGGGAAAGAAGGTCAGTACGGAAAAAGGAGGAACAAGTCGACGGCCATGACTTACGCAAAATCAAGAACTCGTCACAGGTCCGCATGAACCGGCAAGCAGTGCAGTGGTAACACAATCCTGTTTCCATGGAGACGCGCCGATGTTTAAATTGAGTTAAATTGTCATAAGACTGTTCGCTTTTAAGAATTTACTTCTCCAGAGAGAAAATGTGTTTTTGATGCTAGTGCACACAAAACGAAATTCAATTCGAAATATCAGAGAGAATAGAATCGAATGTTGAAGTAGTTGAACTGCTCCTGGCTTTTTTTTTTAATATGGTGAACGCGTGATAAAAACTGTGAAATCGTGTTTTGTCATCAGATTACGATAAGATTATAAAGTGTAACGAAGTTGATGTATTTATACTTTCTATCTAGTGAAGTAATAGAGTGGAAAGTTCAATGGCATCCCTCAAGAATAAGTCAGTCAACAGTTGAACCTATATCGTTGAAAAGTTACATTTAAGTTGACAGAACTTGTTCGTAGTATATAAAGATGTGATATTTACGAAAGTATGTTTTTAACTAAATACCGTTATGGCCTTTACAAGCATGATAATGTCCTGAGTCAGGTTTCAGTTTATAAATATTTTGTCACTTTAAACAATTATATATATATATAAATAGATTTATTATTCGTGTTTTTTAAGGAACTTTAGACTTCCAGTCAGTAGTATCCCTTAATAAATATTTCACCCATAAATGTGCTTTAAAATACTAGTTATTTAAGCGAGACCTGGAGACTACTGGACGTAGAGCGGAAAAATACTTTCAAAAAACATTTTGCCAGATGAAAGGTCAACATATCGTCACGTGTAAAATTTAATGGAATTAACATTTCAGCACTATTCATCATCTACACCTATCGGTATTAGACTTTTAAAAGAACGCACATTTTTTATTTCATACATGCCTGCAGGCCTACTTAAATGGTTTAAAATTCTCATTAAAATTAATAAGTCTATTATGACCGATAAAACAATTCACAATTTAAGGTTAACATATTATATAAAAAGATAACAGAGGCCTATAGAAATTTTTTATAATTAAAAATATAATTTAGTAACGATTTTTTTCAGAAGCTAGGTTTAATTTAAATGTCTTCATAAATTTTTTGATACAAATTAAGCATTTCGCCGATAGAATCAGTGTAAAGTTTTTAGGTATTTACCATAGCTCTATTCCAAACAACTGCTCAAGTGTTTTATTAATTACCTCGTTAAATTGTTCCTAAAGTAATATGAGTATATACTTTCCCTTCATTTACTTAGAAATACTGACATGTTACAATGAATATATGAGGAAAATTGTAAGTCTACATGAATAACGCTTGCAAACATTAGTATTCAGTTTTCAAGGCTGCTAACTCAGTAAGCAGTGTTCGTATTGCTCTCTTAAAAAAAAAAAAAAGGGAAAGGTATGACATATGAAGCTCAATATTCAGAAAGTTTTAATATTTTAAAAACATACATAGATCCAGCAGTATACTTGGTACTAGTGGCATTTGGACTGATATGGAACGGAATCTTGCTAATCATATTTATACGTCACAAATCGATAAGGAAACCAGCCAATACCATGATCTTGAACTTGGGCATAAGTGACGTACTGAATTTGTGTTTGAACGCGCCTATTCACTACATGTACCACTTCGATCAACCCACGGACGTCACACCGTGCAGGGTGCACACCACACTACGAATCTACTTGAGGGCATTGGGTGCCGTCTCCATTTTAGCTTTGGGATTACAACGTTATAGGATCACAAGGACTAAAATAACTACCAGGACACGGCCTGCTGTATACGTCATAGCAGTGTGGATACTTTCTGTTTTTCCGGCACTTCCTACGGCAGCAATAAGCAGCGTTTATATGGAATTCTGCACACAGTATAAGGTAGGTCGGTATATGCAAGGCGTATACATGCATAGGCCTATAGGTATAGGGAACCATTTCATCTAGTAAATTATAGCCCATGCATGACCCCTGACTGGGGCCATTGGCGCTTTTATTATAGTAATAGGATGCCTGTAGGCCTACTTAAATGGCTTAAAATTCTCATTAAGAGTAATAAGTCTATTCGTTATGGCTACAGGAATTCATGAAATTCCTGTAATTATTTGGGACGACCTTCCATTTAATTCTACGACAATTAAATCATGATTTCTCTTTAAGTCATCACTTCGGATTTAAAGCCTCTGCATGATAATGACATTTCGTAGATGTTGTATGCTTAATTTTATACATTTCTATTTACTGGTAAGGTAGATCATATTTTATTTAATATATGAAGTATATTTTACTTCCAATCAAAAAGTCATATAATTTGTGCGTCAATATTAGTTACTTGAAAGTATGAACTTTAAATGAATAAATAAATTAGTTATGCAAGAATAAAATAGTAACATCTGCGTAATGTTGAATCTTTTTCCCATAAAGTAAGTTTTTCTGAGTCCAGATACAGAAACAAAATACAATTTCAAGGAGATATTTTTTGCAACAGACACAGCCAGTGTTCCACTATTTTTCAACATATTCACCACCGGAATTGATACATTTGTCTTACCGTGGCACCAACTCTTAAATACCTGTGTCGCAGAAGAGTGCCGCCTGGGATTTGAACCACCGTGTGACAACCACCTTCGCCTCTCTGTCATTCTTTGTCATTTCGTGAGGTGTAGGAAAAGATGGAAATCCCTGGGAGCGATGTCCGGGGTTTAGGGTGAATCTTCAAACACCTCCCAGCCGAACTTTTGCAGGAGACTTGCTAGGAGGTATTTAAAAGTCCATCCTACATCTCGGACTTCGCTCCCAGTGATTTCCAGCTTTTCCTACACCTAAAGAAAGGTGTTCAAAAGTTGGTTCCACAGTATGATAAATGTTTCAGTTTCGGTGGCGATATGTTAAAAATTGCAGAACACTTGCTGTATCTGGTGGAATATATATGTCCATGAAATTCTGTTTTGTTTCTGTAAACGGCCCCAGCGAAACTTATTTTATGGAGACGCCTCGTGCATAAATGAAAATATTTCCATTGCAGAATGGGTTTGCTTCTCGGATGATGGTACTGTGGCTCTTCCTGTTCTTCTGTGTTCTGTGCCCGTCAATTATGGCCTACTTCAGTTTCATCACCGCTAAGAAGCTCAGGAAACAAATGCCGGGAGATCTGCGGCATGAACTTCACGAACGTCGAAGACTAAAGGCGGCAAACACACTGACAGCTTTGACAATACTGTTTTTCGTCACCCATGCTCCTTTTCTATTCTGGGCCATGGTAGTACATTGGGCTGGTCTGGATCGACGCAGAGAGTTCATGTTGTTCTCAGAGTACATATCCAAATATTTGCTCTTCGGGAATGCTTGCTTCAATCCCATAGCTTTATACTTCGTAAGTTCAACATTTAGGGATTTATTCAGACACTATTTATGTTGCGCTGAGCTGAAGCAGACTGAAAAGCAAAGTGTTTATGCAATTTCTAGATTTTCATCTACAAATTATGGAAGTGCTGTTAGTCTTTCTTTCGGAAATAGTCTTGAATAAATGTGGACTTATATTCATTGTTATGTAGAAAAATTGTTCAAATACAAGTAAAATATCAAAATATTGTTGAAGAGAAGAATGTTGTACAAAATACTCAAAATATATTTTTTTACTTGTTTTACATAATCCAAAATATGAAGAATTTATAGTTAAATATAATTTATTGGGCTTGGTTGCTACTGCACCAAAATATTATGTCCATTCAGTCATTAACTCTAAGAGTACAATTATTAGGCTAGAAAAAAATATAATTTATAAGAACAAGAAATGCAGGCGTACTAAATATATAGAATGTATTTATTTCTATAGTTTTTTTTTTAAATTTAAGCTTTTATTTATACTCCTTTCAACATCGAGATCATATCAGGAGTTCGGATTCTGTAGTTACACCAAAGAAGGCTATGTAACTATTGATTATCATATATTTTCTTTTGTTGATTTCGAGTGATAATTAATTTTAGTGGATATCAAACAGGATGAAACAGCGATGATGAGTCACGGTAAGTAAATTTCCAATTCGGCATTTTTATTTAAAATAAGCTTAGTTTTTATTTTAAGGTATTTTCATGTTATCACACATAGATCGTTTTCAGTAGGCTTATTTACAGTATAATGAAAAACATTAATCCTAGGTGTCTTATGCCTTCATACGTGCATGAACGTACCAAAGTGCACCAAATACTTTCTGAAGTTTTTCAAATATTTTCTCAAGTGTACCAAGTTAGTTCATTTTCTATTGCGGTGTTTTATTTTCTTTCATGATCACTGCCTTGAAAGTAGGTATGATATTCTTGTACACCTTGAACTTATGTCAAAAATACAATCACTGTACAGGGAAACTCATTATTAGATGCGCATTTCCTCGTATTCGCAACAACGGTCATAAAATTAATACAAATAACGCCTGACGTAAAAACTTGTCAGAGTCATCTACTGAATGAACTTGCAACTTCAGTTACAGTTTGTGTTAAGTTCCTATGACAACTTGCTTCTGTACCGTAATAAAGTGAAACGTCTCGCTTTTAAGAGACTTCCATCTCAAAGAACGAATCTGTTGTTTGAAGAGAGTAGCGAGAACGAAATTCAATCAAAATTTTAGATAGAGTCATATGGAAACATGCTTGTTTAATTTGTCATTCAATATTGATCAAATAAAAGCATTTCAAGCGGTAATGTTTTAAGACTTCAAGACAGGAAGCAGAAATTGCGACTCCTACGCTGACATTTTCACTTCAATAATTACCATTCAAATAATTACCAATAATTACCATTCAATTACCATAATTACCACTGCCATTAAATAATACCGGCGTTAATGTTATGAAGATTTTAAAAGATTATCAAATCATAACAAAATTTATATAACATTCACTGGATAAATAAAAGCTGAAAATAGGTTTAAGTTGTATAATTTTGAAATATTTTAATGCAGAGAAGAGTTCATGTAACCGGAATACATAGAAACGTTCTGTATGAAATGATCAATTATGCATACATAATAATATTCCTAAGCAAACAAATAATCATGAATTAAATTATAAAAGAGAAATTTATATACCTTATACCAGAGAGTTAAAATACAGGGCTTGCCAGTTTCAAACACTATTCCATTCAGATGCAGTGTGTTGGATATTGACCAATAACGTTTACCAATTCCTCGGCTATAGAATAATCATGATCGTTTATCTTGTATTATGCTCCCTAGGGTTGTAAGGAGGTAACTTTATCTCATGAAACGCACCGTGATTAATACGTCACATGCTGCCAGTGAACAGAATAAATCACATATTATACAGTATAATTAAATTACTTATAAATTTATTTAATGTAAATGTGTATTGATTAAAATACAATTTCGATTCGGTGCAAGTCAGCTCGTGTGCTTTTATAGCGTTCTGTTGCTGAGGCTCTCATCTTGGTAGCATTGGGGATTCGAATCGATTCATCGAATAGATGCATGGACTGTTCAATCATTTAGTATGCCGTAATTTCACAGCGGACAGATTATTGACAAAAAAGTAAAAAAAAAAAAAATATTATTTATAAAATCCATTATATTTTATGTATGGAATAGTCTTAATAAATCCTACTTGAGATTAGGCGTTTCATCAGATAAATTTGCTCGAACTTCCTTCTCACAAATATACAGATAAACTCGTAATCTATCGTGGGGTTACCTGAGAAGAAACGTCGGGACTACTCACTCTGAAAAATGTGTTCTTTAATTTAAAACACTCTGTCCAGGTCTTCTGAGTTGTCAATAGAGGTAAATAAACACATAGTTTTTCACTATCAAAACAAAATCAATTATTTTATAATACTTTTTAGTAGGTTAATAACTTAGATCTCACAAAAATTAGAGAAACAAGAATAAAACTGACATTAACCACTAAAGTATTGAATAATTATATACAGAATGTTTACCATACATATTTATAGGCCTATATACAATAACTATTAATATATACAGTAAACACACTGAAAAATTACATAATTATTTATAAAAATGATTATCCAAGATAGCCACTATTTAGTCGAAATGAGCCACTATGAAATGAGATATCTAGAGAGTAGGCCTACCTGCTAAAGTTATAGAACGCTTGATTTTGCGAGATTAATTTACATTGGATGTAAAATATCCTCCTACCAAAAACAATGCTTTGAATGTTGCTTGCATTGTAGAGATAATAATTTGAAGCTGTCTACATTAAAACGAGAAAAAAATAACAAAGTTCGTTAAATCCTCAAATGAGAAAGACTCAATTTCTCATACAAAATAAACACCCATAGCGGACAGCGAAGAAAAGAGATTATTTTGAAATGTTATAAGAAATTTATATTTTTCTCCCAAGTTCTTTTCCCACATTGCATTAGAAAATAAAGCATATGATACATTATGATTTAATGGTTAAATATGGGTATATTTCTTGCATTCGACCGCCGGCGTGGTCTTGTGGTTAGCGTCGCTGACTACAGATCCGTCGGCCCGGTTCGATTCCCGGTACCTCCTCGGAATTTTCTGGCAGGGGTGCACTCAGCCTCGTGATTCAAACTGAGGAACTACTTGGTAGGAAAGTAGCGGCTCCGATCATGGAAACCATTATTAACGGCCGTGGGTGTCGGCATGCTGACCACATGCCCCTCAATCCTGCCGTCTGCCTATGGTAGATGACGCAGCGTTCGGGTGGTAGGCCTTGTCCCTTCTGGGATGTTAGCGCCACGGAGTTAGTTTTTTATATTTCTTGCATTCACAATTACATTAAACTTCACTGAAGATTACACATTTCGCATCCATAGTGTAATATCGGGAATACATGACTTTTATGTATCGTTATTTTCACTCGTTGGACAGTATCTGAGAAAATAATTTAAGAGTGGTTACTGAATTTGGAATACTTTAATTTCCATGTTTCTGTTGTTTTTGTATGTAAAGCTATAAGCAAGCTACTCTGTTTTAACATTAATTATTTGCCGTTATCTCTTAGCTCTTAATTTATAGGCAGCTTCGTTTCTTTGTCTCATCTTATATTAATTGCTTTCTTTCTGGCTCGAACTGTTAAAACAATTTCAATGCAAGTTTATCAAAGCTCATCTGCATTGTTTAGAAGCTTTTGCCCTTTTGCCCAGTTACATAACATCATCTTCACACGAAATTGTACTCTTTAACTTCAAACACGGTTTGAAGTTAAAGAGTGCATACTCTAAAACAAAATCGAAATGTAATGGAGAGAAAGCATTTCCCTCAAACAACAGTTTTTTTTTCTAAAAAAATATCCTCTCACGAAGTAATGTAAAAACGTTCAATGTGCTCTTATTCAAGGACTTTGCTTTCCAAGTAAACTTATTGCTTCCACATGTTTACACTGGAATGTATTTTGTCAACGAGCATGAAAAAAGCACATTACTCTCACCCGTGAATTCAGTGCTCTTTGTACTCTCAGTCTCCTTGACTTGAGGAAGCTGAAAGTAATCCACGAGATCAATGATAAATCAATACAGTTGATATCAACTAAAAATAACGCGGATACTTGAAACCAGCAACTTAACAATAACATATTTTATTCCTAGGCCTTTCGTCAGAGCCTACTTCTGTCATCTTCAGGGCATCTGCCATCTTCAGGGCATCTGTCATCTTCAGGGCATGTCATCTTCAGGAAATTTGCTATCTTCAGGGCATGTATCATCTTCAGTGCATCTTCATCCTCAGGACATGTCATCTTCAGGGCACACGTCATCTTCAGAATCATCTGTCATCTTAAGGGCACCTGTCATCTTCAAAGTCATCTGTCATCTTCACGGAACCTGTCATCTTCACGGAACCTGTCATCTTCAGAGTCATCTGTCATCTTCAGGGCACCCGTTATCTTCAGTGCACCTATCATCTTCAGAGTCATATGTCATCTTCAGGGCACCTGTCATCTTCAGAGCGCTTGTCATCTTCAGGGCAACTGTAATCTTCAGGGCAACTGTAATCTTCAGTGCATGTCATCTTCAGGGTCATCTGTCATCTTCAGGGTCATCTGTCATCTTCATGGTCATCTGTCATCTTCAGGGTCATCTGTCATCTTCAGGGTCATCTGTCATCTTCAGGGTCATCTTCAGTGCATCCGTCATCTTCAGTGCATCCGTCATCTTCAGTGCATCCGTCATCTTCAGTGCATCCGTCATCTTCAGTGCATCCGTCATCTTCAGTGCATCCGTCATCTTCAGTGCATCCGTCATCTTCAGTGCATCCGTCATCTTCAGTGCATCCGTCATCTTCAGGGCATCTGTCATTTTCAGGGCATCTTCTTACGCTGAGGTGGAGGAATTAATAATTAAAAATTAAAACAACATTTCTTATACTCCTGTCAATGTGATAAAATAATATGTCAAAAGTTTTACTAAAACACTAGCACTGATCCATCTTCCGTAACCTTCTCGGTGAGACTTCACCGTTCTGGAAGATGGATTGGTGCTAGTGTTTTAGTAAAACTTTTAAATATTTTAATTATTTTATCACATTGACAAGAGCATAAGATGATGCAGCTTTAATTTTTAGTCATTATAACATCTACAAATAATACATCTATCCTAGCACAAGAAGATACTCTGAAGGTGACAGAAGAATGTAGAAAAGCCTAGACGTAAAATAAAATAATGTTGAAATGCTAGTATGTAGTAACCATTTTATTACTTTGTTGATAGAGTTAAACGGTACTGAAATATGTATTTTAATATCGTCAGCTACATTTCGTATACATACGAATGTTCAATAATTCAGTAACTATATAACTAGGTCCGTATGTTTATTGAACTTCTAAGGCATATTACAATGAATTCAGTTAATTTTCAGGCGAAAAGTAGTCTTTTGAAAACCTATCTCTTACTGCTTCTGCAGCATTAAAAAAGCAAACCTTGCAAAATGCGAAACTAGATTTTTCTCAGTTTTACATTGAAATAGGTATGTATATATACGATGTACTGAGACTGTATAATATTGTGAACTGCTTATGTAACGAGCCTTGTTAAGCTGTCCTCATGCAGATTGTGCTAATTCCCTGAGAGAGCTTCTAGCGCAGCCTGGCGGAGAGACCTTCGATTATATTACTGCTTTTCCACTTACAACAAAAGACTGCATTGGAGCGGACCACTAGCAATACTCTATTTCGAGTTCTATGCAGAGATTGGATTTTCCGTTAACTTGTGTTATTAGAGAACTACACTCTACTCAGCTATAGGGTGTCTCCATAATGATGCCTCATGAATGTCTGACTTAAAGTCTGTATAATAAGAGGAAGTGTTTGTCTGTGCGCGATGACCAGCCAAATATACTGCACGGAGGGATCTGAAATTTTTAACTTGGATAACTGAAGGGTAGCCGAATGCACCTCTAAGCCGGATTTTTAATTTTGTTTTTGTTCGCGAGTTATGAGCGAAAACGGCAGAAAACGTATTGTTTTGCTCTTTCTAAATACCAGTTTTCAATAAAAGTATCAATTATAAAATTAATTGTAGGTGGCATTGCTCTGCATCCTTAACGACCGAGAAAGAAGAGCGTCGATGAATTTTTTTCTCAACATGAAGTATCAAATTGTCGATCGTTTCGATTGTCAGCCCGCTCTGATTGATTCATTTGCTTATAACGTTATGATGAGACTGAAGAGATCTGATTTTTTACATAGACTGACTAAAGAGGGATAATGAATGTAGGCCTATATGGAAAAACATTGAACAATTTGGACTGGTGAAATGCACTCCAAAGCCAGATTTTTAGCTGTTTAATTACTAAACCTTTAATTAATGATTGATTCGCGTGAAGGCTTAAGTGTTAATAAGTATAATATTTTAATTATTTTGATCTTAAATTATTTAAAAATCTAGTGTTTGAATTAATAACCGCAGGCGAAGCCGCGAGCACCTGCTAGTAGCAAGGAGCACGTGTCTATTCATTGACCAGTTTACAAAATGTTTGAAAAATTTTCCATTTGGACGGATATCTTTTTAAAAAATGACTATTTTCTGCTACCGTTTATTGGCTCGATTGTCTGTTCTGTGTCACAATTTCAATCACGTTAAATTGACTTACTGAAAATAATGTGTGTTCTTGTCCTTAATGTATCTGTATGCATTCTCCTTTCACGATATAAGATTCAGTCAACATGCCCCAATATGACGAAAGATCCAAACCAAATGGTCCATGCCATAATGTCCATAACTAAAGGTCCATTTTCTCTAAAATTTTCTCTTTACCATTTTCTACAGGGATCGTACCCGGGGAGGAGGGCAGCCTTCCCCGAAATTAAAAAGATAACGAACATTCAACTAATTTAAAAAGTACTCCTCATTTAGTATTCTTGAATAAATTGTGTTATTACCCTTAGGGTATTTTATTTTAGACTAACGGTAATTGATAACAGTTTGCCTTCAAATTTCTTTTTAATGCCTTTTTTCAAAATATTTTTGAACAGTAAAATGTGTATGTGTTTAAGAGAACTATAGTCTTAAAATGACGTTAAAATGAAATCTGAAGAATTAATTTTACAACTAACAAACAATTGGGGGAGTATCTTCCAGACCCCCCCGCGGGCCCCTCTTGAACCAAAATCCTGGCTGTATCTCTAATCATCGTTTTCCTTAGTATCATGAATGCCTTCGTTGATTATAATCAACTGACACACAGTATAATTTCTGATGGCTTGGGAACTGCTTTGAACTGGCGGTATAGCGGAAACAGATAATTGAAGGTTGCCATTGGTGTACACAATTTTTCGCACGTGGAAGATATACGAAAGTTCAAGGTCTTTATGCGAAGATTCGGCTTTAGGTCCACTAGTGTTACCGACTTATTCTGGCTTATTGTTACAGCAGAATTTCCGGTTCTGTATAATTTCCAGCGATTATCATTTTGCCATTCCATTTATATAGATTAGTACCGAGGTTAACAAATAAGAGTTGCATTATAGCTCAATGAGTTTCTATGCACAATAATCGTGGTGTTAAAGTCTTTAATATCGCTCTGAAACGAAACTGCTAAATAACTTCAATTCCAAATAACGTGAGTTTATCATTTTTAAGAGGGAAATGTTTACAGAAGCTATAGTGCTGCATTACCCCTAAGCAATATAGTAACATTTGAACGATATAAATTACACTCACATAGATGTTTTCTATGTCCATGACTGTTCTGAAAGAGCATTAAATTGCACTAAAACAACATTAAAAAATATGCTCCAGCAAATATCTAAACTCTCCATTTCATATTAATCTTCTGCTATGAAAAAAACAACAATTTTGCATCCCACAAAGCTGAGGAAAATGTGTAAAAGATATATAAATATACATCTAACATAGCGATTAGACTATAATTTCTTTAATGAACAAAAGTAGGTAAAGAATAACTTGCAGGGATAAGGAAATCCTTTGAAAACTATGTTAACTCCGTGAAGATTTGGTCAAACCCGCCCGCCAGTTTTGGTACATTCACTGAAGAAATTTTCCCCTCCATACTTAACAGTAACTGCACAGTCGAGGATATTAAAAGGAGGTGCTAAAGGGATTATGCTACCACATAGAAGAATTGACCGCTATTTTTCTTACCTGCTGACAGTTTTAATTCTAACATCTCGGGACTAAACTAATCTGTCAATCTTTTCAAGGTTAGCCTAAGTTAACCTAAACTAACGGGCCACGCATGTCATGAAATCAATGAAAAATGAAAGTTAAATTATTTTCTGTATTCTTTTCCGAGTAAGAAACTGTTTTCTTTCAGGTTGTCCGCAATGCATATTGTGTTTAACATGCCCTCTTTACCCATCGTTCCGGAACAATCATTCTGATCCTGGCACTATATTGTAACATCAGACGTAAAATAAGGGAAATTTTAACACTTAAAATTTCAATATAAGTGCTTTAATGTAATGCATAAAGGTTCCGATACCAGGGAAATCTATGAGAGTAGGATAAACAATGATAAAAGTCGTGCAGGGAAAAATAGTCTTTTGTTCGACCATGCTATAATATGCTTATTACATGTGACGTAACAATATCATAATGGCATTCTTTATAATACAGAATTTCATTATAAAACTGCTGTGGGGTCGATTATTATCGAACACGAAACGATCTTGAGACCTTGAGAGCAGTAATTCAATCTGCACAATAAACCTGTATTTAAAATAAAATAAATTCTGTTCATGTTAATTTTAATACTACACTATATTGAATGCATTTTGTGTGTGTTTAATGTGCGTTGCTTTGAGGTCGAAGCGCCGGGAGAAACTTTTTTTCTTCTTCAAATTCATCAATACAAGAGGGAGTTTCAAAACCAGTAGGTTTTCTGACTACGAGTTGAGTGTTTATGAGTCACAGTAAAAAGACTTGAAAAGATGTAGTAACCGCCATCAAAATAACAGCAACTAAATAGCTTGTAGTATCCCTTTCTCTTCTTCATCTGAGTTAAAAGTTCTGTATCACTGATTTCGGGGTTCTGTATATTGGGTAGTTTCTAGGACCATGTTGTCCAATAGCTGATATGAAAGGATTTTCATGGTTTTTGATATTATCATAAAGTTTTTCCAAAGCTTGTAGAAGATGAGGACACAGATACTGAACTTCGAGGTCTTGTGCTCCAATCACTTGAATGAATTATCCGAAAACTTTATTTTGTATAATTTGTAAAGGTTTAATTATCGTTGAATAAAAACACTTTCTTCAACGCACTTTATTTACCTTAGTAAACTTCTGGACGGCCGTTTCGCAGGTGGTGTTCCTGCATCATCAGCAGAGTGTCAACTGAGGTCTCTGGAGCAGGTGTTTGTAAGGGTGTCTGTTATGGTGGGGGTATAGTGGAGGTAGGGGTAGGTGATGGGGGTTTGGTTTGACTGCCTGTGTGTATTAATGTGTCAAATAGCGTGTGTGATCTGAAATTGAGTTGGTTATTTAAAACTGATGTTGGGTGTGATTTTGTGTGTTTGTAGATTTCGAATTGTTCCAATGTATTTAATTTCTTGCTTTTGTGTGTGAAGTGTAGTATTTCCATGTCTGTGTTTATGTTTTCGTAATTGTGGTCTGTTGTGATGATGTGCTCTGCAAAATTTGATTTGTTTTGTGCTTGGTGGATAGCTTTGATGTGTTCTTTGTATCTGGTTCGAAATGATCTGCCTGTTTGGCCTATGTAGAAACTGGGACAGTCTTGGCATTTGAGTTTGTATATACCAGTTGAATTAAATTTGTCTGTGTGTGTGTGTTTGAGGTGTTTTTTCAGGGTGTTGTTTGTTCTGTATGTGTCAGCGCTAAAGTCGGACACAAGAATGAAGTTTAATTATCGTCTTAGAGCATAAACCCAGGCAGGATAAGCATAGGTTCTGCCATCTATCGCGAAAGACGAGAACTTACTAACAGCTGATAGCCGAGATAAGCTGAAGCATTTGTTTGATAGATTATAAGATATTCTAAAGACTCAATCAATTAATTAAATTATGATCTAACAAAAACAGTCGTATGCAACTCGCCTATCGTGGTGATTAAGGCACTCCTATGCGAAATATGAAACCCGCTATTCTCGTTTGCTATAATCTACATACTCTCATATTAATAAATGTCATTACAAACTCATTGCATAATGTAGTATTAACAACGTGACGGCGCATTGTGGATTACTCGAAATGGTTTACAGAAGATACAGCGTTGCATTATCATAATACGAACAAATTTCCCGAATAGTAGGCCTACTGCAACTTCTTAAAGAGATAAATAAAGAAGTACTTACATAAAATATGATATCTACAGGTTTTAAAACAATATTATTTGCACTATACCAACATTTTAAAGTTATGTTCAAGCAAAATCAGACATTTTTTATATAATATTAATACCATAGAAACAGCAAGAATGACGATTCTCGTAATAATATGGGTCAAATGGCAATACAAAAATCCTATATTGCACAACGCAGTGAAAAAATATATATCGAATTGGAGTAACGAATCATTTTATTATTGATGGATGTACAGAATTTAATTGCTAACTAAACTAAAAACTCCGTGGCGCAGCATCCCTGGAGGGATTTGGCCTGCCACCCGACCGCTGCGTCTACCACAGGCAGATGTCAGGGATGGGGGGGCATGTGGTCAGCATGCCGACACCCACGGCCGTTAATGGTGGTTTTTATGACCGGATTAATTGCTAACTAGCATTAATGAAATTACGTGATTCGGAGAAATGAACGCTGTTTAGTTTCAAAGAACAATTGATAAACTTCATTTTGATCTATGGAATCTATTTGAAAGGTTACTCCTTATACCCCTTTATAAGATAAGGCAAGAAAACTAACCTTATGCAACAAACCAGGGCAGTACTTGTGGAAACTTGTGTGATATTGTCGGTAACAAACGTTGCTTACACATAAATCTTGTACTGTTTCCAAAAGACTCCTGGTTTGTTGCATAAGGTTGTCTTCCTTATCTTATATAGGGGTATAAGGAGTAACCTTTCAAATACAGTAGAGTACCGCTATTCCGAACTAAATTGGGACCGAACACCGTTCGGTTCAGCGGGAATTCGGAATAGGCGGATTTCAGTAATAATATCAACGTATTGACTTGTTAAAGCGTAAATTAAGTGCGGGGAATTGTATAAATGTAGCCGACATGTGCTGTAAGTAACCCATTCCAATTTGGTTTCAGGCGTTTTCATCAAGCTTAGGCTCTATGTATGTCTCTATTTAACTTCTTTGTATAACAATAAAATCAGGTAAACTGATGTAACAAAGTGCCAGTATGTTTTTGTTTATACAGTTATGACTGCAATTATGATATGCAGAATATGTTTTTTAAAAAATTGATTTCCAAGTTAAGCTCCAGATTTATTCATTAAGCAGGGCTTACGGAAGAACAAAGGTCTAGTTTTTTTTAATGAGATTAAAATCTTCCAGCATCACCTGAACTGTACAGATATGTGATATCATGACAATCGCACACTCACATAAAAATGTCAAAAAAAATTCAAATTGACCGGTTTCGGGTTTTGAACCATGGACTCCAGAATGTGAGGCCAAAGCGTTACCATCTCGGCCACCGGGGTCATTTTAACGGTCTAGTTGGATAAGCGCTTGTAAATCGATAGTGTTTTTTTGTCATAGCTACCTGTATTTTAATTTCCAAGGCCTTATAAGATAACAGTAAAACAATAGGCAGTGTTCTCAAGATAATTGATTTTCATTTTTTTTTATAAATTCTTTCGAATACGTATATTACCATAAAATAGGCACTAAATTGAGCATTACTCCGAAACAGGTCAACCGATTTTATCTATTATAAATAGACGTCTTCCCATGGACATTATAAATGCGTATACGAAGTTTCATAAATATACGATAAAGCGTATTTGAGTTATTGCGCCTTTAAAGTAGACATTAAATTGGGGTTTACTCCGGTACCGGTCAACAGATTAGGTTCAAATTCAATAGGGCACTTCCCATGAACGTCATAAATGAGTATACCAAGTTTCATGAAAATCCGATACAGCGTATTTGAGTTATGGCACCTTTCTATTAGAAAGGCGCCATAATCTATTAAAATAGGCACTGAATTGGGCATTACACCGGTACCGGTGAACCGATTTGGTTCAATATCAATAGGGTTCTTCCCATGGACATTATAAACGTGTATACCAAGTTTCATTAAAATTCGACAAAGCGTATTTGAGTTATCGCGCGTACAGACACACGGACGGACGGACGGACGGACAGACAGACAGACGGACAGACATTTTTCGTCCCCACACACAATCTCATAAAGTACCATACTGGCACTTAATAAATGTACGTTTTTCACCTGTTTTAAGTTTAAAAAATCGGTATTTTTTCTTAACTTCATTCGGAATAGGCGGATTTTCGGGGTAGCGGGGTTCGGAATAGCAAGACTCTACTGTACATTCAATTGCTTGGGGTGGGTGCAAGTTACCCACAGGTAGTTTTGTAGCTTTAATTTTTACCATGTACAGTTAGTTATCTTTTATATTTCTTTGTGTGAAGGTAAGCCGCTGGCATGGGGGCTCCATTTATTGCTTTCATATTTGGTAATTTAGTTTATTTCTATCAAAGAACAATGTATATTTAAGCACATTTTCCTCCTGATCACGACCACAGCAGTTAGAAAGTTACTGTCTTAGCGATATAGTTACAAAATTGAATATATTTTGTCATATTTAATGTAGACCTACTATAGTATTGACATTCTGTCTACAGAATTTCTGACAGAGAAAACCACCATTTAACGTTTATTTTCATTTCTCTCCCGGTCTATCTGGTCTTTCCATTGCCATGTAGGTTATAATCAACTACCCCTTGCTATTTGTTCGTCTATGCTCCACAGACAACGCTTACTTACTAATAGAAAATGTCAACAGAAGTTACAGTACCTATTTGCACCACAATTTGCTTGGATGAGAAGACAGCTTACCTAAAACAGAGGAACGATCGTTACACTACGATATGAAAACATTCAATAAATTAATGTTATTAGTCTAGAAAGCTCTTGAGGTGTAATAATTGGTCGACTGTGTATAACGATGCACACATAGCTATTTGTCGAGACTGGAAAGTAGGCAGTCAGTGCAACTAAATACCAAGAAATACACTTTGGTCAGAAAGGACATTCGAAATAATAATTAATATTTCTTCGTACATTGGCCCAGATACATGTACAAATGAAACTGAAAGATTGGATGATTGCACAGCAATCGGATAGCCACGGAATTAAAACAAAGCATCTCTCTCTCTCTCTCTCTCTCTCTCTCTCTCTCTCTCTCTCTCTCTCTCTCTCTCTCTCTCTCTCTCTCTCTCTCTCTCTCTCCCCCCTCCCTCTCTCTCCCCCTCCCTCTCTCTCCCCCTCTCTCTCGCATAATTATGAAATACTTCTGACACTACCTTAATTAGCAATTTATGTGATTAACATATTCGGCGTTTCCCTTCCTCCGTCAAATATACTGTAGCTCTATCTTCCGAGGATGAAGATGATAGGACGCCCATTACCTCTCTTCCTCCGAGGAGTGCAGATAGAGTCTGTGTATTTTGGGGAGGCTGTGGTGAAGACGGCTACGCGCAGAGGAGATGGCGGTAGGGGGGATATCGAGTGGGAACTGAACCTGACAGAAGGGAAATTACTGAAGACAATGGAAAAGCCGATCAAACAGAGAAAACATCCCGACAGCTAATTAAATTCCGTGTTCCATTAATTGTCACAGCAGTAATAATAATGGTAATAGTGACTATAATATTATAATGATAATAATAGTAATGATTTGAGCATGAACAGGATGCTTAGAGATGAAAACGAAAAATACAAGTTTCATCACACACGGATTACGGATTCCAGAATTTTAAAATGTATTTTATCATTAACACACAATGGGTTTAAAAGAATCAACAATCACGACTGAAGATACAAAATAATAATAATAAAAAAAATGAAAGTACCTTGGGAAAAGCAGAAAGTGGGAAATGAAAATAAAAACGAAAATATATCAGAATAAATAAAATAAGGTAAACGGATAAAACAAAGTGTCGGATGAAGTTAATAGACCATAATCTTTCAGAAACTATTAAAATTTATGTTTCTTGAGAAAGTTTGGTCAGCATATGTGAAGGAATATGTGGCCTAACCAGAATATTCGCAAAACAAGTTTATAACAAATTCTTCACGCCAACAATATTCCTTTAATGTTTCCAAAACATCTGAAGGCGTACAAATATGCAAACAAAACTTTCCAAGTGTTTTTAGGGTAAAATAATTATTTATAATTTTCTAATCGGTTATAGGCGAAAATCCATAAGTTTGCCAAATTTCAAGTTTCTTGCTCATCTGGGATTGGGCAAACTTTAACGCCTAAGATTATTTAATAAATCTAAAATGCAATTCCATAATTTCAAATAATATAAAAAATTAAAAATATAACAATTACTTACAGCGTAGTAGTGAAATAACTTTAATAAGAAAATATGGGTTCCATTGGAATCCTGTATCTTTCCGTTGCCAGCCTAGGCTCGCGGATCACTGTTCACAAAACTGATTGCTGAGGGCTTCTTCTTCCTGACCACCGAGTTACAAAAGACACATTCAACTTGCAAATTGGACATCCTGCGCTCAGCGGCCCTGAGGATACTTCAAACTGCTCAATTCAATCTCAAAAGAAAGTGACCCCGAGTGCATTAAACATGAAGGAGTGCTTTGAGCAATTCAGTGTCTGTGCGGGAATCAAGAACTTGAAGCAAGTTCTGAATTAGACTGCAGCTCTTGTTGGTTTGCATCCGGTTCTTAATGCACAACTTGTGTTTCTCTGGTCGGATTCTTTCTATGGCAACAACAAACTTATTGCATTTTCCAAGAAGCTGAGACGTTTAATGATCAAATACAAAAATAATCTGCTCTACAGTTGATAGAGTGTAGTGAAGACTATGAAAGTCATACAACATGTTCTAGATTCAAAATACTCTAAATGCCAAATTATATTATCTTACTAATGTACAGGTAGGGGGAACAAAGCGGACCGACTCTTGTAGCTGATTTCAGAGCCTTGTGATACATAAATAAATGTAAGAGATATAACGGAAACGTTTGTTTTCAAAAGCAATGCAAATTACGTGAAATTATTTCTCAATTCAAGCAATTTATCGACTGTAGAACAAATTTCAATACATTCCCTGCTATCGTGTGAGTGCCGCTAGGCATGCGCAGTGGCTCATGTCGGCAACTTAGATATTTTAGTCGGTCCGCTTTTTTCCCCCCTACCTGTACTTCACCAGATTTATATGGATGGCCTCTATTAGTTTATTTATATGTGACATTCAAAAGTCTCTAAAGTACTACCCAATGCCATGTTGATTATCAGAGTTAAATTTTGTTTTTTAACGTCATTTAGAAAGTTTTGAATCTTCATGATTCAGTCATAAACAATAAACTACTGAAATCCTAGAAACTGCGAATGGGTTATTATTATGCAATTTTTAAATATGAAGTTACAAACGGGTGACCCTTAGGATTCAATTTATATACATTACACTCCAATGAACAAGAAAACAAAATAAGAAATTACACATAAATCGACTCTGTGAATCCCTTGCTACTATTAGAAGTAAATACATCTACGTAGAAGACTTTTCTGAAGGAAGGTTTTAGCAAGTGAATTTGCGGGTATTAAAGGTAATGTACTGCACCGGAAAATAGTTGCTAAAGCTCTATCTCAAGAATATACTCGTATATTATGGCTGAAAAATGATAATTTTTATTTTAACTTATCTACTTGTAAAACAGATATAACAGATTAATAGTTTGAGGTTTTTAATCTCTAGAGTGTAATATTTTCAGGAAAATATTGTGTATTTGTGTTTCAACACCATACTCCGGAAATGAATAATCAAAAACAAAACAAAATTTAAACTTGAGTGATGTGACTTCGTTTTTAGACAAATAATTTTTTTTCGCTGATTTCTGAAGAAAAATAACAATTTTTCTTTTTAACTTTTGTACAAATTACTAACTGTCCTTACCAAAACCTAAAATTGTTTTTGGAACATTCTTTCCTACAAATTTGTTTGAGGAGTAGTTGTAAGCTAGTGATCTCAACGTTTTTCGTGAGATTTAGACAGCCGAAGGTGCACTCCAGCAAGACTTCTGTGTAGGAATGCAAAAAGAGAAAATCCTATTGTACCTACTTAGGATATAAATGCGATGTTTCTCGTACACAATACAATTTTACCAGTCACACTAGTTTAAGAATGAACAATAATTTACTATAGTAGGCCTACATACCGGTTGTTATAGAGTCGAATCCTTTTCACCCCGCTCATGGAGCATAAGGTCTCCTGTCTTATTTCATTTCCTGCATTTATATAGTGGGAAAAAATTAATTGCAGTTTTCATTTGATTATCCCTGGTATTTACTACATTATAAACTTAATTCTTAGAGTTTACTTTTTATCTTGTATTTTAGCAACTAAAGGATCAAACACTTCCTAATATAAATATCATCTAGAGGAAAATAAAAGCCTTCGAATTATTTCCTGACATCTGCTTATTGACATTTCATATCTAATACAGCACAATATAACTAGGAATATCATGTCATCCCAGCGATTTTAAAACCCACCTCCCTAAACCTCCTGCCAACACGACAAGTCAATCTAAACTACAGAGCTGAATCACTTGGGGTGGAAAAGGTTCCAGGGACTTCATTTAAAATACAGGGGTAGCGGTGGTAGGGGTGACCTACAAGTATCAAAAACGTGGAAAGGGCGGATAGAAGACTTGCAGAGAAGACCAATTAATAGGGGATGCTTTCAAAAGCAGAGCTCGATGATGGAGTTTTTTTTATATGTGCGTGTTGGTCTGATATGTGTGTGAGCGCGTGGGCTTTCAAGGGGTTGGTAGAATAAAAATAGTTGACGGATTCAAGAGGCCGAAAAGAGAGAGACGAACGTTTTTCAATGGAAAAGTTGTTGGGTATCACAGACAATTCATTACTTCCCGACTTAATTTCACATTTTATTAATGGATCGCATACTTAAATTTGCTCAATCTCAGTTTTATTTTATTCTGTACCTTTGGAAATATGAGTTGAGTTATGATTAAGCAGCGCCTGAGTATAGATATTTTTAGACACGGATGAAATAGCACTTTATCTTTATTTTCTCTCGCTGTATTTAACAAATGCGAATTGTTCTGTTCATATCCTTTTCAAATTATAATTGACTTTAATGCGACCTTATTCAGTACATCAATATTTTTGTAAACTGTGCTTTTTAAAAGATATATAAGAAAGAGAGGTTGGAACTTGCTGAGTTGGGACTTCTCGGGACTTTTATTAGGCTACTCCCCGAATTTTACTCCACTAGCACTATTTAATGTTACATCCTCTTTCTTTTAACATATCACCTTCCTCATTTTAATTAAACAATGCTTGACATATTCTACTTCTCATGCCCATAAGTATTTATTTATTTACATAAGCATATTATTAAGACTTAACATGTCCAACAGCATACAACCGACTATGCTATTATCCATATTGATATGTAATAAGTTTCAAGAAGCAACTTAACAGGAGTTAACACAAATATATTAATTAATAAAGTAACCGTCGTTTTTTAATAATTCAAGAAACATTCATGCAAAATCAGAAGAAAATAGGACAACGCGTATTGTCCTGACTGCGAACAAACAAATTTAGACAAAGAGACAAATTGCCGAAGGTCGAGTTAAAACAGGACCTCGCTTCGCTCGTTCGATTATTATAAAATATGGTAATGTTCATGAATAGTAAAGAACTGGACTTAAATCCTAAATACCAATATGAAATGAGATGTGGAGTTGAGATGAAGACCTCCTTACATGAAATGACACGTTTCACCTCCTTTTTGGACTTTAAAGGGTAAAGCAATTGCTTAGATTAGATTAATGAAGGGTAGTGTAAGCCCTTCGACTTCTTAACACTGCGACCTTAATAGATCTACTGTGAATACCCTATACCCTATTCTAGCAGTAACCACTGTAATTTAAGGCTTCTTCATATAGCCCAGGGGAAGTCAACTACGTCTTGTGATGACGTTTGTGGAGCAAGAGCATGCGGATCCCATGTGTGTGACGTCAGCAAGAGCGCACGGTAGTAGGGGTGTTTAGAGTACGCTAGATTTAGGTACTAGAGGACCTATTCACTTTAGCTCTGTGGGTAGAACAACTTCTGGTTGGAAATACGGAGCATTTTTCAAAGTTAATGCAAGATGCGATCCTGATAGTGTTCTCTCTGCAGAACATGTGTTAGTTCTGCAAAACATTCTTCTTCAGTTCGAATCGAGGTTTCAGGATGTGGAAAACCTTTCTCCAATATTTAAACTTTTTGCTACCCCATATTTAGTTAATGTCAAAGACGTTCCTTGCCCGTATCAGTTGGAACTGCTAAACTTACAATGCGACGATCTGTTAAAGGACAAATACAAACGTAAAGTGGTCTTGGGTAACTTTTACAGAAATTTCTCTGAAACCAGATTCCCGAAACTTGCCGCACGAATATTATGTAATTTTGGATCGACATATGTGGCCGAACAATTTTTTTCACTAGTGAAATGTGCAAAGCTCAAATCAAGAAGTACATTGTCAAATCACAACCTAAATGTAGTCTTCGATTAAATATTGCTCAAACATTACGTCCCAACATTGATAAACTTGTTAAAGAAAAAAGAGACAGGAAAGTCAGAAAATTGTTACTGTAATCTTGTATCATCTAAGGTGCAGACGAGCTTGTATGGTAATTAATTCAGTTCAGATGTTAATTCAAATGATAGTATTGTCTATTTTTGTCAAAGAACATAGATTTTGTGGAAAGGCAATTGTTCTCACAGAATAGAAAAATAGAATCATTTATAATATGTTAAACTACTGTGCTGAAATTAACCGATAAACTATCAAGAAAATCGATTGATGTTTCATTAACTCGGAAACACGTATTACGTAAGTTCTAACCCCCTAAATTCCCCCTGCCCGCAATACTAATACCCCTCTCTTCCCCCCTGTTCACTGATGCCTACATTTCACATACTCCTCGCAGAGGCACAACGCGAGCAGTGAGAGCATCAAGCAGTGACGTCACAGAGCAACCTTCTGTCTTCCCCTGATATAGCCTATAATTTTCCTGGGTGATGTCCAGTCCTGAACCCGGGGATTTTTCGTTACTGAAAAACCCACTACCCGGCCGGGAATCGAACCCGGCCGCCAGGGTGGAAGGCAAGTAGGCTATACTACCTATACACCCATGGCGGCGGACATTCAATTGCTTTGTTCAGTCTTCGAAGGTAAAAGCATCGTTTCATAGGTAATCGGGCTTCCTACAACATTAAATCTTCTATACACTTCGATTTGTGGACACTTGTTTTCATCCTTTCTGGTGATGCCTTCTTACTAGTATTTATTTAATTTTTTAATTTTAGAAATATATTTAAAGTCAAATATGTTTATTATTTACCTACTTATATTTAATTTTACATATTATTTTTCCCCTTAGCGTTGAAAGCATGCAAAAGGCAGACTGTAAACCTGATACTTTCTCTTATATTGAATCTGAATTTCGTCAGAATACAAAATCAAATAATGTTCCACGACATAAAGTCTGTTGTTAATAATTATTGCTATAATAAAAAATGCAAATGCTTAGGCTTATATTGTTTATATCACAAGTTTATGCAACACTTTGCATCTGAAACATGTTACAAATTTCACTGTCAAATGTGAAGGTATAGACATTAAAATTCCCATTTAGTCACGTTTTTAATCAAAGAGCATAGAACAGGATCAAAAGACAATTTTTTCCATTCTCATTTCATGTCATGATGTGCTCACAAAAGAAATAAAAACTAACATTAGCAAAGGGAAGGCTCTGGTGGCCAATATGTGAATTAAAATTGGACAGTTGAGCAGATCGCCGGAAGTGAACATCGCTCTAATAGGCCGTGTAAGCTGAAAAGCCTTTTGAGAGAGTTTTCAAATGAAAATATAATTATAATTGAAGGAACGGTCTATTCAAGTACGCTGCAATCCACTCCATTTGCTTCTGTAGCATAAGAACACCCAAAATAAAGTAAACGTACCTTCAAGCTATTCCACAGTGTGTTCTACAATTATTTATTTGGTCAGAATATGAAAATCTGGATGGAAAATTAAATTACTGAAGCCTTGGTAATGTATATACATGTTACCAGTAATGTTGGAAATTCGTTGCCAAGGAACACTAACACATAATTAGGGGCAAATATTGCCATTATTTTTTTTTAAATTTATTGATCTACTACTCCTGCAGTAAGTAACCCTCTGAAACATTTCCTCCTAACGCCATTTTTTTTTATTATTTTTTTTATGACATTGAGTAGGGTATGTGATAAATTCTGAGCTGGGTAAAAGTGAAGATATGTTCAGGTCTGTATATAACAGTTGACATGAATGAATATGTGTAGTATGTAGTTATTATTATTATTATTATTTATTATCCAAAAGTTTAACCTTATTTTACCATGAGGTATATTAAAGTTATAATTATTTACAAACATAACGTTAAAGCATAACATATGAATATGTAATATGTAGTTATGTAAATATTTTTGTATGTTATAGTTTTGAATGGACAGAGATTTTTTTATATATGTATATTATTACATATATTGATATGAGTATTGATGTGTAAAGAGTTTATTGTGTTATTTAATATATGTATTGTGTGTATAGTTGGTATTTATTTGCAACAATGTCACCGGGTTGCTGGCAATTTAACAAAATAAATAATAATAATAATAATAATAACAACAATGCGTAGCGAAAGTTGGAAGCGACATATTAAGTGCAGCGTTTGTAAGCTGCTATTAGTCCTATTTGTGAAAATGAACAGGTAAAACCTCTGTTTCATAAATTTAAAAAAAAAACAATGTTATTATTCTAATTTTCTAACATTCATACACCGCATCTTTAATAAGCTTCGATCATAATGTTCAATCTGTTGTAAATTGAATGTAATTGTTAAACTATAACCCTATTATGCTAATGCAGAATAGGGTTCAATTTTCTTTTCTGGAAATTTAATAATAATAATAATAATAATAACAGTCCTATTGTAAACTTATTGTACCTACGAAAGACTATTCAATATCTATTAAATTAATAGAGGCAATTTTCCAGGTATTTGAGGCCAAAAATCACATATCTTTTCTGTACAGGAATAATTGATTGTCAAGGAAATTACTTGAAATGTAAACTAACAATAAAATAAAAATACTTATCTGAACTTGATTTTTGAAAGTATAAGTAGTCATTTTTCATAACATAATGATAACTTTATACTAGCATTTTTATACGTGACTTAGAATTTAAATCCAAGATCTTATTATCATAGAATCTAATTTTATTTTGAATAATAGGTCGAATACTACTTAACAAGATTAGAATCACATTTTACACCTTTAGCGGCAATGCTCCTAAGTGAATTAGGCATATACATAATTTTATGTAACAATGAAGTTCCTATCTCTGTATAATAACTCTTAGCACCTTTGGGAGTTGCCAACGCACTTAGGTAATAGGAAACTTCCTATTCTCCAGGGAGCAGGCAATGATTTTCCCACGAATATTAAATCTTAATTCTATATAAGTAAACAATATACGTACCATCACTTGTACCATCTATGTAGAATATTAGTTACAATTTTTAAACTTATATAAAAAAAGAAATATTTCTGTGTGTTTTCCCACAATAATTATTATCCTGTGTTCGAAAGGGTTATTTAAAACCCTCACTGCTGGTCTTAAAGCATAGCTAAGCGAACAGCACTTAAGCTTATAACAAAATTAAAGTAAGAAAAAACATAATAAAACATAAGGATAAGAACAAAGTAAGGAAATCAATATAAAGTAAAACAAAGACCATGGGAAAAAGAGGGAATTTGTGAAAGGCTCAGATAATTAATAAAGCAATAGAAATATAAATAAAAATACGGAAGTGTGTTATAACTTCTTACGGTGCTTATAAAGTGCCTAATGGCGTGCTGTGGAAGAATCCGGAGCGGTACAACGTAAAGATGAACTGAAGCGCCTGCAACGAAACGACCAGGCAACATGCAACACAGCCGTGCTGTATGAATTGTCGCAGATGCTTGGCGTTGAGCTATTGTGGCATTATGCAGTCAGCTCTGATTGTAGTGGTGTAAAACAATGCTACAAGATCTACCTGGATCCTGCACACCCAGTTATGTGGATGCTTCCATATTCATATTACATGATTCAGTCTAGTATCACACAATAATTGTGCTGACTCCGAAATCCACTAATATGTGAATTTTCAGAATTACCTCACAATAATGACCCTAGGTATAATTGATGAGCTAAGAGATGAATAATGGGGGTGCGCGAGACTCCCGAGTCGAAGGGGTAGGTCGAGTCAGGCTTCCCACCTGCTCACCTGAACACAGCAAAACAAAACATAAACCGTTACTCAGACATAAGACAGCCATAATTATTCTTTGATGCCATGTAATAATAATAAATAACGTAATATTAATAATAATAATAAAAATAATTCTTCGCCTCTTGATTCATGAAGCCATGCACATTTGAAATAATCTCCCTGCTTTGATTTTTTATAATTTTTCTACGATCTTACCCCCGTATTCGCTATTACTGCAGTATTTGTACAATGATATCCTTTATTTACAGGATTATCATTAAACCATAAATGATTAAAATTCAATTTTTAATTATGTTCATAGGGGTAAATTTATCTTTTTTCCCCTGTTTGAGAGTTTAGCATGAAATTACTATTTTGGCAGAGAAGTGCAATGGATTTCAATCTATTAATATAGATTATTTATATCTATAAATAGTATAGTTGGTTGAGGTGTCATGATCCATGAAAAACACATTTATAACTACTTGAGCTATGTTTATGGAATAGTACGAATGGTATGGGATATGTTTATGGAATGGATCACCCGATGCTCTAGGAATGAGCACAAACTCATTTTGTCACGGTGCAGCTTCAAGCTAAGATTCTTGTCTCATCTCGCCGGTTTTAGCTGTAAATGAAATACGCAATTTGTAAGGATTTAACTTTATGAAATGGACTTCGAGTAGTATAGTTAAGGTCACGTCAACAGCTAGGGATATTGCAGCGCTTTTGTCTTCGAGAATAGCTTTGCATTTTTATTAGTCCAAAATACTGTCACTGATTACCGTATAACAGAATTCCGCCAGAATTTTTTTTTTCTGGATTTAAGTGCCTTTATTCTGAATCACATGCTTGTGATGGTACAGAAAATTGAGAAAAAAATTTCCTATTATTCCTTATTCATTACTTACCTTTCCTATTATTCCTTATACATTACTTATCCCCCTGTCTCCGAAATGCCGTCAATTCCTTCAGGTTATATTACACGCATGTATTCATGGTTCATGTGTATTGTTGGATGCATATGATAGGAATTTCAGGGATGTAAAAAGTTACATTATATTGTCATTTCATTTTATGTTAGGTTATTGTAACATTTTCGTCAATGTTCCGATGTTAATAGACTCTGCAGTGAATTGTTAATGTTTTCTATCCAAACTCTTCCGTAGGATTTGGAGTATTACGAATGGAATTTTGTACTAAAAATGTACAGTATGACAACACTTATTGATTTTATGGTACACGGGTGCCAACTTAAGGACCATGAAAATTTTTGCTATCACCGTGAGAAATTTGGCATTTAAAAAGGTGTAGTGAATTTTAAAATTCTGATGAGACTATTTAATAATCATATGCAAATATTTTTAACTTAAAATGTTTCCCATGTGAAGCAATCAAAGTTGGTAACCCTGGAGTGTTATAATTTTATACCACTCAGTCGCATAAATTTGTCATTTTCATTAATAATATTTACTGTTAGAAATGCTGATTTTACTTTTGACTGTCTAAAATCATATTATGCTTTCTTTTCTCTTGTCAACGCTTTTATTGACAATATTGTGAATGGTAACGGATCGCGGTCATTATGGACGAGAAAAGTATTGTGGCCAATGAGGGACGGATAATATATGCAGCTTTGTAATATCACCGGAGTATAGAAGAATAAAGATTTTCCACATGTCGCCACGGGCTTCGAGTACATCTCTTCAAACACCAAGTGAATTATCACCCACCAACTTCGTTGTACCGAGGTTCGAAAATCTGAGACAATCTTGTTATCGATTTAGGAGCAAATTTTGTTTCCATGTAAATGCGAAAGCCTCTGGGATTCTCCTTTGTGTAGTCAGCAAAGGGACTGTGTTCTTGTCCTCACGGACAATATCGATTGGAATAATTAAATAAAAGCAGCAGGTCGCGCCATATTACAGGGCAGCATATGCAAACACCATGGGATGGCTAAACACTTCATATTACAAACTGCACCTGATGGTTTACAGGCATCTAATCTCCCCTTCTTCCAGAGCCAGTTCGTTAGTTAGTTAGTTAATTTTATTTGCTTTACACAGTACAGTGCTTTTCAGTATACAGTAAAGTTTGTTACATAGACTGTAATTAAAATTTTATAATTAAAAGTTTCTGAATTAACTTTCAAACACAAAATAATTATTAATAAATATACAATTAATATCTCAATATAAACTTCGTATATTTTAAACATGCTTCATTTTCAAAACCTTATAATTAAGGCCCGGATTTTTAGGCTCTCATAGCTTAGAATGCAACAAACTATAATCGTATGTTTACATTCTTCTTTTGTCTTGGCTGGTGTCCAAAGTTCAATTCCGGGGTAGTTATTTGTACTTCAATTGTCCATCAACTAAGCAAGGTATGATTTAACTATAGACAGAGAGAATCTAACCTATAAGAACCTAAAAATCCGGGCCCTACTTATAATTTATTAACACCATGCATTTGAATATTTAACATTGATATATTTTATGTGGGCCAACATAAAAAATAAAATTCAATGGAAATTATATGTTTATTAAAGAAATATACAAAATCACAAAGAATGAAAATTGTTTATTTTATAGAAACTGTTTTGTAAAAGAAAGAAATTGAGCATATACTTGGATGAAATTCCTGTTTTACTTTCTCTCATATAATTTACGTAGTATAGAGAAAGTATTGTGATCGTGGAAACATTTCGAAATCGAGATAACATCGGGAAAACAAATATCACAATGCCTAGAAACAGAAAAAGTGTTTTTGGAATAACGATTGTCTGTCCATCTGTCTGTGGACAGGCACAGCGGGTGAGCGCTTCGTTGTATTTACTTAATTAATCTCTTTAGCGAGTGGAGAAATCTCTCAAAAAGTACACGTTCTGATTGGCTGGCATATGGGCTTTGAACACGTGACCTCCCGAATGTGATTCTGCGACGTTATCCCCTCGGCTATCTCACTCGGTGAATTTGACTCTTTGCTGATATAGCTGGGTAAAATGCAATTTTATTTTATCTCTGGTCTTTAAGGTCTAACATGCAGGACAATTGGGCAATGGTAGCTTGCTGTTTAGTATAAGAAAATAATTGACCTACCTGAACTGGACCGTTAAATGTTCTGTATAATCCAGAAAAAATCTAAGCTTTTTTTAGTTTATAATCCACGAATATCTTTATTATTATTTTTAAGTAAAATCTCATCTTCGTAAGAAAACTGAGCAGCTCTCTGAGTAGAGAATTATGGACTCGATTGAACAGATCAATGTTGTCAGTCGTCGGCGTCGTTATGCTAATCTCATCCATTCAAGTCTTATTGTCTTACAAGTGAATATGAAAGGGGCTAACAGTTTACATACAGCAGTGTACTATAGCTACAGACTTTGCACAGCGCACGATTATGATTAGTGAGGTATACAGTAGACTATAGCCTAGGGAAAGGGGCATGTTTACCTAGTTTCCAGTCATAATAGTCCTTCCTGCAAATGCGTTACGTTATTATTGACTGATTCTTAAAGCAACTGAAGGTTAATGTATAAACATCTGTTAAGTGTACCCACAAAACAGTTAAATTTTTCAGTTAATTTTCATATTCCATGATTATAGCATTTGAAGCAGCACTAACAATTTCGCCCCCCCCCCCGAAAATATTTTTTAAGTCTCTCCCATAATTTTTAGGGGGTCAGAAAACTGAAGAATATATTACTTTAAAAGAATAAATTGTGGCGTGTCAGTCAAAAATGGGCCAAAAGCCAGTTTTATAGCTGTGAGAAGATAACACTCATATAAAACACCAATGCTTGGGGTCAGACTTTTGTTGACTTTTTTCACACTTTACCCGTTATTTACTTGCATGCCACAATTATCTATTAATATTAACTGCTGACTTATTTCGATGAAAGTTATTAGTGTTAGGCCCGGTTGCATAAAAGCTCCAGATATCTTCTAGACAGCTAATCGTTCTATAAATTTATAGACTCGATAAACACCATCCCATTTCCGAAAGCGAATTTGCTCAAGAAATAGCTAATGCCAGATAAATGAGTTGAGCACTTTGTCAATAGATGGAGACACGGTGCTTACTGTAATATCATATTGGCCGTGATTGTGTAGCAACCAATCGGAGCGCTTCTTGCTATGTATTCAAAATGGCTGAATTTTCTGTCTGGTTTTACCAGAGAAAGAGCTGACAAGAAAAAGCAATGTAAAATATGAGATAAACTACGGTAATTTCGATTTCGAGACTTGTGCATTAGAGAAAATGTCACCCATCACAATCTGACAACGTAATGCATAAAACGTAACACATTAATTAAGTTATAGCTAATTTACCACAGAAAGGAATGCTTCGATGGTTGTTCCCAATTCTAATGATGGGCAATTTAACGCTGAAAAAGGCATGCTTGCAGTTGTTCCTTATTTAATATGATGACCTATTTATCCATAGGTCATTGCTTTGACAGCCTGATTCTTTCCGAAACTCAATATCGTCAAAGATCTAATTCTTTCAGGGAATACTTTTTGCTTTACACATCTCTAGGCCTAATTATTGCCTCAGGATGAAGATGACGAGAAAGATGATGATTATGTATTAATATTCGTGCTGTAAAAACGCAATATTTTCTTCATAAAGTGTTGCATCAGAAAATAAAATTAATATACTTAAGCTACATTTTTTCCGAATCTGAATGGCATCGTAGACTACTTCTTGAAAGGATTGCTGTATTTCTTTCAGGGAATATTTTCTTCTGTATAGACGTAGGCCTTATAGGATCTGGCATTGAAGATGCCCAGCAAGAAAATATGATGTGAATTAATATTCGGGATGTTTTCCTAAAAGTATTAACTTACAACAGAAAATGAAATTAATACACATAAACGATGGATACATTAATAGCCTAGGCTATAACAAAGTTCATCTAACCGATAATATAGGCTACAATTTTTCTAGTACAGTATTATGAATTATTTCACACACAAATTAATAACCAATGCCAGCTTCATTACTACTTTTAATTTTAATACCATAACAAGCTAGTAACATAAAGTAAGATAAAATGCTAACATAATAACGAAACATAAATCAACATAAATGTTTCGCATTTCCGCCATGTTGCGTGTTTATCTACCGTTTCGCCAGATATCTAGTGATTTGTGGTGCGATAGTTTGTAGGGCGTTTTATAGAACGATTAGCCGCTATCGAACGTTTCAGAAACGCTTACGGATTGAATAATGCCATCTAGTAGATATCTTACGTTTCGGAAACCCGGCATTAAACAAGCGGATAAACCTTCTGTAGCTTATCTGACAATCAACGAACGAGATGATTTACTTTTGACTTTCAATTAATGTCACTAATTTACAACCCAAATAAGAGCCATGACTCCTTACTCTAACATAGTTTCAATCATTTTACCCTCTTTTAAACATTAAAATATGCACCCAAAGCACAATAAATAGGTCTATAAGGTTGATTAGCTTCCGGGTCATACTAATCCTCTGAATAGGACGCATGAGATATTTTAATGTTTATTACGATTAACTCTTTCTTAATAATCCATTATATTTTTCAAACACGTATTTAATAAAATATATGTTTAATAATTATGGAAAACTTTGACTTTATAGTTATATCTAATAGTGTTATGTGTTGATTTGGATATGTTACGCTCTATCTGTATTGGCAACCTGTATCTACAGGGAGCCGATAATATTTTTAAAAATTTAAAAATCATGCAAAGTAGAAATCGATGTAGAAAGTAGGCGCAGAAACATATAACACATCTTGGTAAAATGGCAATGGCTTTGGGACTACTTCAGTAATAGTCGAAGTCAGATGGACAATTATTACTTCAGTAATGGTCAAAGTCAGTGGACAATATATTATGTCTTTCACCACTGGTTAATTCTTACAACATACTACACTTCAGTTTTGACCAACTTCCCTAACATATCTTGATTTCATGAAAATGTTACAAACAGAACTGGAAGTTCCGAGATATCCATGGTTTGTGAGCCGCAGTTTGGCAATCCCATTTCATCCTCGTCCACTTTTTTGGTTCTCTCTCCCTCTTGCGAGAAATCGATCATGATTGGCTGATAGAGAGGGGCTGACTCCTTTGGGAACTCCTCGGTTTAGGACGGCGTGCCCCCTGAGGCTGCAACTTGCAATTTGATTCCAGAGCAGCCTGGCGAGGAACTTGTTAACTAATTATAATACCCACAGGTGTGCTCAAACATTGCGTCCATCATTTTCCAATGAGTTCGGCACGGATATACATGGCCTCGTTCAGTGCATATAAATACAGCCTGTTCCGAAATGATAGTCGATAAATGCTATTCCATATACAGAGTGTTCTCTAAGTTGTTTACAACGGTTTAGGCATGGTAGAGGTCATAGAAAATAATGCATTTTATGTAACAAAAACATGGAAGACGCATTATTTATCAGGGAGAGTCCTTAAAGGCTCGTCGATCGACATTCGACACACTACTTCAATCAGTAATGTTTGTTTAAATGTTTCAGTGATGATACAGGAGATACAAAAATTAAGAAATTAAAAGTTTTTGTGATAAAAATCTGGCTGATGCATAATTTCTTTTTCTTGGGGGCCCTTAAAGGATGTGCCGAAGTACAGCGAAGTACAGCGAATGACTGTCAATGTTGGTGGTTTTGATAGTAGCACTTTGTAAAGCAATTCTATCTTTAAGCTTAGGGTGCTGTGGAAGAAAGCCTAATACCGAAGCAGAATTTTTGGTTCTTAGAAAACAGCTATCTAATATTCAAGGTCACGTTGCTTAGGCATATTCTAAGTGCCTTGGATATAAATTTCAAACAGATCAAGTAATCAGGAATACCGATTCGGAATGTACAAATTAGTTCGGAAACACTCTGAATGTAGTAAGTATTTTGTACCTTATAATCTGTTAAAAGACAAAATAAAATAATGTGTCATAGCTCAGTAATAATAATCGAAAACAAAAAATTAAAATATTTATATTAAATGGGAAAACATACGTAAAGAAAACCATAAAATAAAAACGCAATGAACACTTCTCATAAATATTATAACCTGTGATGAGAAAATTGTCATAGCCAATAGATATCTGGCCCTTCAATCACTACCAACTTGATCAGCTTAAGTAAGTTTGCTTGTTGGAGTGAATTCTGCATTAATATCAATAATACCGGTACCAGGAATAATACGTCACTTTGATATTTTTTTCCTATTATACAGTTTTACAACACTGGTAACTATATAATATCATATATAGGACTTATAATATCATTGCAGTAGTAATAAGATGAAGTGGTGGGGGAGTTCTAATGCGTAGTATTAAAATAGCAGTAGTAGGCCTAATACCGATGTAGAAGCAGTACTCTACAGCTTATTCTTTCACATTGCATTCAGCTAATGGAATATTTTATTTTTATCCACCCCCATTGGTTGGGTGATTATGAAAAGTAACGGAAAATTTCGCGAACTGCCAGATCATCCGGGAGAATCTGTCAAAAACACAAACGCTCTAACGATCGAACTTTTTCATTTCGCTTCCCATGGAGGATTGGAGTTTGGGAATATGGAATAGCTTACCTTTACAATGTTGAATACAACGTACTTTTTCTAAGCTAGGCACTTGATCTTTTTAAAGTTTTTAGATAAATCCTCCACAACCATGCATTTCATTGATGGACCACGTACTTGTTGGACTTTTGTTCTTCTTCAACTTATCATTTTTTTTATTGTTATTTTGTTAGTATACTGAGTATACTGGGCTACCTCCAATGGGAGGCAGTTTGTTTGTTCGTTTGTTTACATTATAGTCTATTGTCAGTGCTAAAAATGATTTTTCTAAAATATACTTATTCACTTAAATATGTTATTTTTTCTTTATAATATATTTATGAACAGTTTTAAGTACCTCATGACCTGCGTACACTCTTCAATGCATAAGTTAGCTTTCTATTAGCTTTGTAGTCATTTTTCAGGAAGAATTATTTTTTCCTATCGTTCTGCAATACGTATCAAAAGATTAGGCATGGTTAAAAGCTGCTCACATCATCCACAAATTCATAATGTTAGTCTTGCATTAAGAATAATACTCGTAGTGTTATGAAAAAGGTTTAGACAACTGAATAAGTATTTCTTCAATGAGTTGCTTATTCTATTATGCAATATTAAGGCGAGACGAAGTCAAATGAGTGCTTCACATAAGATTTTAGTATTCATTAAAATATTGTTGTTGTTGTTATTCCAACTATCTATTTCCAACAAGCCATATTAATATCGTAAACTCAACCCATCAAGCGGCAAAAACCTGTATTTAAAACAAAATCGATTCTGTTTAAATAATTTTAATTTTATCATAACGCGAGTAATTTCGAGTGTTATAATATTGGATTCAGATTCAGATTAATTTGTAAGATTACCGTTACATAATAACAGATTGACAAGGCAAACATGTATTTACAATATTTAAAAATTAAGGTAAAAAAATAAAACACTGATATATATATATATATATATATATATATATATATATATGAGCCCCTTAAAGCCCAAGTGGTGTAACTCACATTACAGCTGTTCGGAGATATTTAAGGTTTTAGCTGTCACCAAATACATGGCTTTATGGACAGCATAAAATTGTGCTCCTACCTACAGGGTTGCTATGCAAGTTATGACTTACACCATTTGCGCTATTAATAGAAGAACACTTTCTGAATAGGATCCTGACCATAACTAAAAAAATCCAAAAACTGGAGTTACACCACTTGGGCTTTAAGGGGCTCATATATAAGTATAGAAGTCACAAAACTGAATAGTAAAATCTAAGAAGTCGTATACCGTACACAGTAATCATACAACAACTTAAAGTTTATAATTGAAAAATTCGCACGCAGAGTAGTAACACTTAAGTAGTAATTTCTTTATTTATTTTTAAAAAGAGGCGATGGGAAATTTTAAATTTGTTTAGGCAGTTTATTAAAAAGTTCATTCCAACATGGCAGGGTGATTTTTCAAAATTGTTTAATCTATGGCGATCAGTCAAGTATAAATAGGCGAAACGTGTGTTATGGCTTTGCTTTAAGGTTAAAATGTTCAAGCCAAGGCTTGCTCCCTGCAATTTACAGCAAAAGATAAGAATAGCTAACAGCCTGAAGGGTAATTAGATCAAGTTGTTTGTTTGATCAATTACAATGTATTCTAAAAACTAAAACTTAGATATTTAATTATGGTCGAACAAAAGCAACCTTATGCAACTTGCCTATAATGGTAAACAATATGCTTGTATGAAAACATACCCGCGCCTTAATGAATATCATCATAAGCGCGTTGTACAATTCTCATTCTATGCGAAACACATTCTGCAGTAAGAATTGTGCCTCCTCTGAGAACGTAGAATGAAAGTGGTGTGTTTTTTTCTTGTCTAGCGCCGCAATAAATTCCACTGGTATGTGCCAGGATTGAGGATCGATACCCTGGTGACATCAACCCCGACACAATGAAATTTCTCTGTCACCAATTCCCATATCAGTAATCTTAAGAACACATTCTAGTTCTCACATGTTACATTTCAAGAGAGTCTGATGAAAAAAAAAGAAAGAATCGCATTCTACTCCGTAACGCTAGAATCTCATGCATTAGAAATGTCAAATGTCAGAGGTTCGATTTCTCCATTGAATGGACGTTCTAAAATGCCAAGTGAGATCAGATTTATATATGTAGGATAAGTGTGCTGCATAGTGTAATTTTTGCACAGCGAAATTGTTTCTTACATAAACCGGTGTTTATTCCTCACTACATGTGTATATTATTATATAATTACTACGTGTCCTTGCGAAAATTATCGCAGGTGGAAACCTGAATGCCCCCCCTTCCCTTCACATCCAGTCCGAAGCCGAGAATCATTAAATCGAAATAATTAAATAAAACCGGCCTCGTGATCTAGTGGTCAGAGATTCTAACTACTATTCAAGAGGTTCTGGGTTCGATTCCTGGTCCGGCTAAGAGTAATTTGTCTTTCGTAGATAGATTCCTGTGTATTAATAAACTTCATATTTTTCTAATGAGGGACTGATTATCATACAAGGGAAATAATCACCTTATACCCTCAATTTGTTTCTAATGTCATGGTACGCAGACATCTGCAATTTTCAACATGGACGGAAGAGAGATAATGAATAGCCTATAGGCCTAAATGGACAGACATTGATCGTTTTATACGTAACTCACTATGCAGGGGTTTTCTGGGCCACAGAATTCGATCGCTTGATGATGTAAGTCCATCCTGGACGATTCATTTGTTTAGAATGTCAAGGCCCGTAGACATATGAAATTTTCAACCTACACGGAGGTATCATCAATATAGGCCGAAATATGGTCAAACATTGTTCGATTTGGACGAAACTTACTATACAGAGGTTTTCTGGGCCAAGGAACTCGAATCAGAGGTCGCTTTTACCAGACGACGCTATCTAATCGTGGTATAGAGTCCACGTGATTTAGGTGTTAATAAATAGGCCTATAATGATTTAACTATTATGCTCTTAATTTTTAATTTTTGAAATAATTATCGCGGGCTAAGCCGCGGGCACATGCTAGTTATTTATAAAGTGAAAGTACAATCCTCATAAAATTATTTTTCTTTTGACACTTTAATTGTAAAGAAAATAACGCATAGGATTAATTTCGGAGCAAATACTCACTATTTGTGGAATTTTTATCTTTCGTGTCACGCAGGAACAATGATGCAAATAATAAAAAACCCTGAACTCCTGGGGTGATTTAGGCTAAAACCGGATTGTTTAGTAGTAAGTTAAAGGGTACACAGGGTACGAAAAGTGAAGTTTGGAAATATTCCTCCAAATTGGCACTGTCTTGAACTTTTACTTCTGCTTCTTCCTCTTAATATGGACCTAGGTCTTATTCACTTCATGATATTATTGTTAACTGTAGAATTATAAAATTCGTAATAACTTGAGCAGCAGCAGCAGCAGCAGCAGTAGTAGAGTAACATGGGTAGTTATAGTATCCTATAACGAAAATAATATACTATTCAGAACTAATATTTAAAGTACTTATTAACGGGCAGAAACTTTTATATTAGGTCTATCGTCCATCCGCATAAATTCCCCGAATACAGTTGAAGCAAAATAATATTAATTCTACTCATATCTTCTTGCAATATTATAAAAATCCGATAATACTTCAGACATGCGAGTTTCTTTAAGATTATAAACGGAATTACTTATCCCTATAAACGTTGAACAAACTTTCATGTGCTAAAGCAGGCAGGCAACTTTGCTAACATGACGTGCTCGTAACACAAAATATCCCTCTCTACTGGAAAGCTTAACGTCCTCTTGTATATGAAGTAGAATGTAAAACTGCGCCTGTGAGATGCTGTCCCACACACCACTCGAGTCTCCTTCATGCTGCTGACAGGGTGACCTATGAGATGAGCCCCCTTCCAGCCTTATAAATCACAGAGCTCCTCTAATCGCGACCTGTCCACTCCTTCTAGGAATCGACTATATAACTACACGCTGGCTCAAAGTTAAGTACACAAAAATACATTTGCCCTTCCTAACAACCCGGCCAGGAAAGCCAGGTGTGAGCTAGAGGAGGACGCGACCGCCTGCGTAGTCTTGTGGTTAGCATCGCTGACTACAGATCCGTAGGCCTGGGTTCGATCCCCGGTACCTCTTCGGACTTTAGGGAGGTCTGGGACGAGGTGCACTCAGCCTCGTGATTCAAATTCAGGAGCTACTTGATAGAGAAGTAGCGGCTCCGGTCACGGAAACCACCATTAACGGCCGTGAGTGTCGGCATGCTGACCATATGCCCCCAATGCTGCCATCTGCCTATGGTAGATGACGCAGCGGTCAGGAGGGTAGGCCTAGTCCCTTCAGGGGTACAGCGCCACGGAGTAAGTTTTTTTTTTTAATTAGAGGGGGCGCTGCCCCCCTACATTTTGTCCTGCCCCATCTAGATTTTTAGCAATTAAAGTACTAAATACTGAAAAAAAAACATAGTGAAAACCTAAAGCAGTTGCAAAATATTGGAGCTTAACTCCAGTTGGTCACAAATCTCATTCTCTCGATCTCTAACAAACAATCTTTAACTGAAGTTTAAATAAATATGGTTTCTAGAGTTTCGGCTTTTAGTTGATGTGGCATTGACTATTCCAGCTAGTACTGCTACAGAAGAAAGATGTTATATTTAACTACCATATTACGGCCACAAAAACTTTCATGTCACATGAAAGGAAGGTGGAGGTTGTGCTTTTGAGCCTAACAAAGACCTTTCATGTGGATCAGTTTATTATAGTTTTCAAAATCAAAGCCACGAAAGTTTGCTTTCACTGGTAAATATTTTATTTTTATTTATTTATTTCTTAAAAAGGTCCCAATGAGCACATATGGCTCGCATAAAGGGACAGTCAAAAGTACATCATAGGCAGACTTTACAAAGTAATAAGTGTTTAATCCTCCCATACTTATTTTAACAATAGATCAAATCATTTTATTTTCAATATCTTAACCAGTGCCTGCATGGCCGGATTTAAGAGTATGCCGCCTATAGGCTAAAGTCTATTTACGCCCCCTCTATAGTTCAATTTTTTTAATACATTTGTTTTATACAGCAAACGGATAGAGTTAATTGGCGTTTTCATCTTTTTTAAACATAAAGTTCATTTAGTTTAGATAAAACTACAATTTTAATGGTTTACACAATAAATTATATAATCAAAAAAGTTATCTACTTGTTTTTTTTTACTTACTTCTTTTAAGATTCGTTAAAAATGAAATGGGTTTCGAAATTCATTAATTAATTTTTTCTTGGAGACCAGTGATCACTATTTTAAATATACTTTTATATTTTAATGCTAATGACTATCTTTTGCGTAATTGAATAAACTGTGTTCATTTTGAATTAAGTTGTCCTACACGGTGGAATGAAATTACACAAGATTACGTGCTGTGAATTTGTATTATGTTAAGCTATAGTTTTAGAAAGTAGGATATGAAGAAGGACTAAAACATATTTTTAAATAACATGTATTCTTAAATTCGTACGGAAAATATTAACTTCATTTTAACTTTTGAATAAATTTCCAAACTGCCGGCCCTGAAAATTTGCCGCTCTAGGCTGCAGCCTACTTAGCCTATTTAGAAATACGGCCCTGAGTGCCTGTAATTTGAGTTAAATTATTTTATCTGATGGACTGGTTATCGCCTTACTTACGATTCAGTTCATTTTGTTTTGGGGTGGTGATATATGTATATATATATATATATATATATAAACATGCTAAATCTGATGACCCCTTCAGAAATTTTATTTTTCCCTAGAAAGCTTGACCTGGCTACGGGACTGTAACAATCCGTTTTTAAAAACTGAAGCAGGGAAACCAAAAACTACCTTCAAAATCAAACTAGTTGTGTCATCTACAGTATAAATTAAACACTGGAGAAGTTAGGGTTTTCTTACTTCCACGGTGCCTGAAATACCAAAATTGGTTAAACATGAAATATAAGTTATGAGAAAATCAAGTTTTTTATTACTTCCTCTACCTGTACCAGAGGTATTATATGTAGAGGAATTGTGTTCGACCCCGCAATTCGGAGTCTAGTTTTAAACATTTTGAAGTACGCTGAAATCCAAAAATACTAATTTCAGAAACATGTGTGTGTGTGTCCCTGTTTCCGTGAGCAGCCTATCTCCAAAACGAAAAATCATATGAAAACAAAATATTATATTTGGGTTGGGTACTTTATGGCGACGTCACACGAAGATTAGAGAATACTTTCTCTTCTATTCTATTCTATTTTGTGCCCTTTAAGGCGGGGAGGCGGGGTGGGAACGCCCCTAAGCACCGCAGCCGTCACCGACTTATTGTACCTACCTCCGGGATGGGATGAGTTGCGTGCCCACAGGCCGCCCCGGATCCGCAAAGCTCCCCGTGGGCCCCCACGGAACTCCCCTACATCCAACAAGCCTAGTACCATGCCACGTGTGCGCCACCCCCTGCGGTACCTCCAACCGGGAGCCCCGACAGGTTCGCGACACACACCACCAACAAACTCTTGACCACAAGCAGCGGGGAGAACGGGAGAGGCCCCCAGAGGGCTCTGACTGCCGAAGCAGACCCGATACCGGAAGTGGAAACGGGATGATGATGAAAAGGGGAAAAGGTGAGATGAAGTGGAGTGTTGGTGGAATGAAAGGGGGAAACGGGAGAACCCCGAGAAAAACCCCCAAGGCACGGCTTCGTCCACCACGAATGACACACCCGCCGGCCCCGAGATTTGAACTCAGGACCGCTAGCATGCCAGGCTCACGCGCTACAGCATGAGCCACCGCGCCGGCATACTTTCTCTTACTTTTAATGTCACTTTACATTAAGAAAATTTAGTTTTTTCACAGTTCTCTCGAAAACAACTCTAACGATTTTGTTTAAATTTTGCACGTGAGGTGCTTACACTAAGAGTTAAAAATTATATTTGAAACCTTTTTTTTTCCGCAAAAATTCTCCGAAGGGCACTCATAAGGCACCCTCAGAATCTCAGTCTTACTTGGTGAACAATAAAGCTTTGCATCAGGTTGAAACAATTGAATATTAGCTCTTTGCAATGTGGCCTCTTATTCTGTATCAGAATGTGAAATGAGGAAGGTGTAATTCCCACGCTTAGGGCAAAGAAAGTTACGTGAGTGGTTTAATAAGATTTTATTTGGGCTGTGTATTCTTCGAGGATGCGACTCGAAACTTCGTAACGACATTCTCTTCATTTCTACAACAATTTACATGAAGAAAACGTAATAGATAGTAAGTTATTTTATACTTACGCTTTATTTGGGCAGAGGAAGATATACATATTTCACATCAGATTATTAAGATTAACATTGTTAAAATCTAAAAGGGTATTATAGTACTGTGCTTATTACTGGGAAAGAATACTTCTTGTCGCCCATACTTCCACGTCATTTCCCTCAATGGCTTATAGGTTATAATATTAGTCGGAATGGAATATAAAATGAAGTTAAAAATATCAGGGTAACATCTGTTGAAACATGCTGTAGGCAGTGCTGTGCACCCATTTTTGACACCTCGTTTCCCTCCTCAACGTCACCACAATATTAAATTTACCCATCCCACTCGTATACAAGAAAGTTGATGGGAAATTCTAAGCCAAGCATGGTATAATGCTTGCAGAATTCTGCAATTTAACAAAAATTACAACGAAGCCACAACAGAATAATGTTGAAACGATGTTTCCGGAGTCGGTAACTGAACGCGTCTTTACAGAGACTGATGTTTAGTACGACTAATTCATTTTTAGTATGCACTTAATGTCCCTTGAATATGAAATCGACAGTCATAGGAAGACGGGTTACTAACTTCTTCTATGCTGTTTGCGTTTCTAGAGGAAGTTTTCGTCTGTTTGTATGTTTGTTTGTATACGATGCCTAGCCAAATCTCCGGTATGCAGAGATCTAACCATTTTAACATAGGTGAAAGAAGGGGGTCCAAAAGCAGCTCGAAGCAGAAATTTTAATTTTCGCTTCCGAACGCGAGTTATGAGCGAAACATTGGCCGAAAACGTGATTTTTAACGCTACCGACACACCAGTTTTCGGTAATACTTTTCAACTCTGAAATTAATTGCAGACGACCTTTCTCCGCTGCCTTAGCAAGAGGAAAAGAAGAGCACCGCTGAATAGAGGAATTATTATTAAAAAAAAGGCGATAAGGAGAATCGCTTAAATTTGAAGGACTCATCTTGAAAAAGTCTTTCACATGGTTAACTGTACGTGGGTTGTTCAAGAGTTGGAAATGCAAACTATATAGCCTATAAGCTACATCTTAGCTCCAAACGGAAAGTCAATAGGCCTACACATTATCCGGAAGATCTATCAGTTGTTTTTTTTTATAACACCGAGCCTTTATATTGTTTACTATAACATACAACCCACTCTGCTAAACACTGAATGGATCAACATAATTGAAAACAAAATTACGTAATACATGCAATATATGTAAAAACGATATCAGCGCTAATAAACATAATGTTTTAATATAATATACTGCTCCAATATTTAAAGAGGCTCAGACAATTAAAACATTTGCAAAAGGAATTTAAGGAATTATTAGTTGATGTCTGACATTATTTGAATGTGTTTGAATATGGATACTGATTTTTTTTTATGACATCGCTTTTAGATGTCCCTTTAGTTGGGAAATACAGTAAGAGCAGACGGGGAAGTTGCTGGAAGTGTGACAATAATTGTGGATATGTTGTATGTAAGTTTTTATTTCATTATTGTTCTGGAAGAAATATGCGCGAAGGTAAATGTCAAATTTACTGATGATTAACACAAAAGTACTCTTGCTTCCTTACAAGTAGAAATGAATTTAAAACACATGTAAAGTGTGCCTGACTCGAACGTTAATTTCCTGTTCTAACATTACTCTATTTTCTAGGAGGATGTGCCTTAGAGACTCATTTTGGGAGACAACACACAAATTATGCTGGAGGTTAGGTATTACTTCACAGACTAAATTCTTTTTCAAATCGGGAATAAAAAAATCACAATTTTGTATAGTAGAAGCTTATTTAGGTTTTCAAATTTCGAAACGTCGTGCTAAGTAATTATACGAGGGATAGAGCATTAGTCATGGCAAACATTTTTTCTCTCAAAGCAAGGCGATGGTACCACGAGATGCATGTCCCGGGAGAGTGTGGCATTTCTAGTATAGGAAAACGTCATTTGGTAGCATTGTGAAGTACGGTATAGGAATAGAGGTAAAGGTAATTCAGTTGTGAGTTAGCAGCCCTGCAGAATGGATATGATAAAATGTGAACAGCATTCTTTCGTCAAAATAGCCGCTATCCGAAGGAGAAATGCCAGAGAGTACCACAAGGAACTGATGGAAACTTTGGAGAATAAAGCCCATCCGTACCGAACTTTAAGACATCTTGAAGTGGGTATGCGCGCTTTCATGCTTTCAACTACCGCAATATATTAGAGTGGCACGATGCAGTCGCATATGGATGTTTATGGATGTCTGTTTCTTCACTATCGTACACCTAACTAAACTAAACTCCGTGGCGCTACTTCCCTGAAGAAACAAGGCCTACCACCCGACCCCTGCATCATTTACCATAGGCAGATGGTAGGGTTGGGGGCATATGGTCAGCATTACGACACCCACGGCCGTTAATGGTGGTTCCCATGACCGAAGCCGCTACTTCTCTATCAAGTAGCTCCTCAATTTGAATCACGAGACTGAGTGCACCCCGTTCCAGACCACCCTATCTAAAAAAAATACGAGGAGTAACCAGGGATCGAACCCGGGCCGACAGATCTGTATTCAGCGACGCTATCCACAATACTACGCTGGCGGTCACAACCAGATTCCATATCCGGCCCTTTCATTTACATTTCAAAAATTTTAAAAGGCCCCAGATTTTCAAAAGAAAAAATAATTACCATGACTTAGGCCTTATGAATCATCCCTCGTATATTCTAATCAATGGTAAACAGGTTCATGTGTATCCCGATGACGTACTCTGCCAAGTATAATATTATATTAAATTTTAACACTTCTTCATTTTCATGCCTCATAGGAAATGTCCACTTTTTTAATTGCATGTAATTTGGCAATTCTTCATATGATTTCTATGATTGTTATTAGTTTATTGCTTTCTTTACCGTACCGTATTTAGCGCTAAGAAATATCTTCAGACACAATACAATTATTGTTTTGAAGAAAACTGAACATCTTTCCAGCACCGTTACAAATTCACTATTATGCGACACTCCTCCTTGAATTACGAAGAAAGAACAAAAGAGCATCCATTAACGGAATTTAATATTCTCGTATTTCCAGGAATGAATTTTCAAGTCCTCGCAAGAGAACACACAATCAAAGTGCTTGTAACACAATATTAAATTACACCATATTGTGCGGATGGATCAATACAAGATTGCTCGATTCCCTCAGAAAGAAGAGACTTCAAGAATATTACCGGATGTTACAGGACGCTTCAAAACAGAGTAACTTGAAGGAACTACATAAACATAAGATTATAAATTAGTCATATTATGTTAGACCGACAAAACGTTTGACCTACAGCAAAGCAGACACGTATGTATAGATAACAGAATGGGTGGAAGGAAGGTTTAAGTTGTATGGGTGGTCAAACATAGGCAAGGTCACATTAGAATATTATAGGAGAAAAAATTCCTCCGACACTGGGACTTGAACCCAGGACCTTTGGCTATTCGCGCCAATGCTCTACCAACTGAGCTAAGCCGGAGTTCAATTCACAGCGCTAGATGGAACCTCTCTCCTACGACTGGTCCACCTCACAGACAGACAAGCTATGTCATATGCAGTATTGTGAGGCACACTAAGTAGTGATTTTTGTGACCGGGATCCCGCTGTTATTATAGGAGAGAGGTTCCATCTGGCGCTGTGAATTGAACTCCGGCTTAGCTCAGTTGGTAGAGCATTGGCGCGAATAGCCAAAGGTCCTGGGTTCAAGTCCCAGTGTCGGAGGAATTTTTCTCCTATAATATTCTCATGTAATGTCCAACAGAGACAATAATCTGTGGTTCATGAATGCTTATATATCTATAAGGTTACATTAACTGATAAATGGATCAGTGGATGGGTAAATAACATTTTCAAGGTGGATGGATCGATGGTTATATGGATGAATGGATGCAAGGGTAGGTAGATGTACACTCGTGTGCACGGAATCTTTCCGATATGATACGCAGCTCCGGCATAAAATAATCATTTTAATAATAGAACGTCAATGAATATTGAGAGGAAAATGAACGGCGTTGGAAAGATATGCCTGGTGAAATCAATCTCAAAGAAATATATTTTTATGTTCCACGTTAAAGCTCTTATAAATTGCATAATCTTTTTTCATCCCAAAAGCAAACACTGACTCCCATAATAATTCCCCTCTTTATAATGTGCTCTGTCTAAACAATCAATTGCACCAAATGCACAATATAGGCTAGATATATTTAATACTAACAATAAGCGGTTTTAAAATATATGTGATAACAAGCTTGAAAGCTTTAAAATAGTAATTATTAAAATATGCTCCACGTCATTTGCTTTATTTTAATCTTTCTTATTTATATATTTTCCTCCAAAACTATTTTATTATTTATGTTTTTGATATATACCCTTCATTGTATAATTGACATATTGTTTGTGTTTCTTGTTTCTATTTTTTGTACCATTCGTTTAATTACTTTTAGTATGACTTTAAATATCTAATATTAACATTGTAGATCTGGTGTATTAGTACTGACTACAGATGAGAAGAATGCAAGCTACAGGAATGCAGCGTACTCCCCACTTGTCTACCTGCAAGCGGGCTCGTCCTAATCTTCCGTTTTTCAGTCAGTGAGCGGGCGTGAAAGTTCGGATTCCTCCCCATCACGGCGCGCCAGACCAACCGCGTGTCACTTTGGACTGTAGCTACGACGCGGGGAATGAGTCCCCTTTGTACCACCCTTCCTCTTCACCCCGCACTTGCATTCATCTCATCTGGTGGCAGTATAAGAGAATATTGTAAGTGGGCATTAGCCTATTATATTCTCTGCACAATAAATAATAAATAAATAAATCCACTAGGCCTAAAGGATAGTGAATTTTTTAATTTTAAAACCAGTAAACAATCAACCCTTTCTTGTAGATCCATAGTGATTCTTGAAGGTACCTATTGTTAGTAGTATATATTGTTCGCTTCCTATGACCAGAAACTTGTATTAGATTAATTAAGAATAATTTGGGATTCGAACTTGGAGCCAGTATTGCTCATTCGTTTCACGGGTCAGCTATAAAACGATTGCGGTTACTTTGCCTGCTGATGTAGTGCAGCCTTAATACTGGATTTAACGTCATTCAATATGGGCTCCAATGGATTTTATGTTGCTCAAGCATAGGCTATACATTCTTCAGATAACTAGCGTATCCAGGATTGACTCTCCATTTCGAATAAAAACAAATACTGTATCAGGCTCTTAAACAAAATACAGGCCTAGCCAGTTTCAATGGTTTAGACTTCAGTTTGTCTTCAGTGACAAACTTACAACTTTTAAGCGGCCTATCCTTTTTGCCGTCGGCTGTACTTACCAGTCAATGATTATGATGACTTAGATATAAGTAAGGCACTTTAAACCCTGGAGTACTATCAGAAACATTTGAAAGCATGCAATAAGATAGAAATTAAACGTAGTAGGTATTGCAGAGTATAATGTGAATTTATACGTAATTCCATTGCTATGCATTGTCATAAAAATATTCAAAGAACCGGATATTATACCAAATTTCCACGGTTGAGTTTCACAACGACCACGATAAGTGAGGTTTATGTGTTCCGAACTTCCATTTAATTCCGCCAGGTGTTTTGTTTTCACTTCACGAGACGTTAGAATGCGTTGCTAATCCCCACGATGCTGTTTTGTTTATCTGTATCCATGGTGACAGCGGTTATACTCTTTTTCCTTTGTTTTTTTCTTTGTTGGTGGATACGGAAAACGCATTTATACAAAAAAGGAAAGCTCACTTCCCATGAAAACTGGTCACTAGCCGGTTTCAAAAATAAATATTGTGAAGTAATACATGTGTGCTTATTTGATTAAAATTATGGAAGACTACAAGAACAACACTGCTTCTTTTATTGTGCTGGATTCTGCAAATGCTGCTAAATGGCGACAGTACTACCAAAGTATTATATGACTGTGTGGGCTGGGGTCCAATCCAGCACACTCCTTGGCTATTTTCTCTCGAAGAGCAAGAGTGCTATACTTTTTACCAATGACCACTTGTACGGGTCATAATATAAAATCGTGAGAAAATTTTCAACGCGGCTCCTCTGTTGTGTTAATCTGGCCATCTATATTCCTAGTTTCTACTTGCTAGAGTCAGTACCTGAATGGCGCTAATGACAATAGAAAGAGTAATTATTGTTACTGCAACTGTATTTCTAAAAAAAGTTAATATTAATAGACAAAGACTCCAGTAAATTTTCTTAATACAGTATTATAGGTAGAGACCAGAATATGTTGTGAAATAAAATTAAAAATAAAATGCTCAAAGTGGTAAAATAAAATGCACAGAGCGGTGAAATAAAAAAAAATCAAGAAATGACAACTAAAGTACAATAAGTATTGTCTCTCTATTGAAATAATCATAACTACAATTATCTTATATATCAGAAAAAGAACAGATGACAGAGAAACGAATGAAATGGCCAGATTACGATTTTCTTACATACCATAAAAAAACAGAAATGAATGGAAACTATAACAAAATGTAACTGAAAGTTTTACCGAAGTACAAACACAAAATTGTTTTAGAAACCCACTGGAAACTAATGGTATCGTACCAGTAAATTAGGTTGGCTAAATGCAAAAGCTTGACAATTGATACTACAACGAGAACGCAAGATCAATAACAATTGAAGCGTTTACTTTCATAAGGGTCTAAGTGCCAAAATTATGATTTTTCAGCTGATAATTTTAAATGGATCTATGTATTCAGATCAATGCATTTCAGAGGGGTCCAAGGTCCAGGGAAAGCCACGTAAGTAGCAATAAATTCCAAGATATAGCACTGGATCAATCTCTAGCACGTCTTTCTGTGAGTCTGTGTCTTGTTTTCTACACAATCATGACTGTGGCACTTAGACCCTTATAAAAGTAAACGCTTTATTAATGACAGCTGACTCAACAGTTTCCTTGCCCTTTAGAATGCACAGATAAACAATTAAACAATAAAACATTGTCATATGCAGTATTTCTCACACATTTCACGTTTCGCAGGTTTCGTATAATATAAACTTTTCGCGATATTTCTTGGCTTGAATTTGCAAAAATAAAGTCTATCTGGTACAAATATGTGTTTTTTTGGTGAAGTTAAATATGTCAGTTGAAAATTTCGCGGTTATCGTTAACATCAGAAATCCGGGCCTCTAATTATAGGCTGCCTTAATCTTTATTTTAATTTTATGATTTTTTTTTCAGGCCATACGGGAGCACCTATCTATTCTAATGCATCAGATGAGCACATTGAATGGAGTACGAAACTGCATGAACGTAAGGGAGACGTATTGATTATGGACGGTGAGATAACAATGATGTACTGTACACACTGATAAATGATTGATGCAATCTGTATCTCGCACACTGACAAGCAGAAATCTGAAACTCGCAGACTGAGTATGACATACCCGGCTCAGCTTCTTTCATAGAGGTTGTCTATGGATGGGGTATGTAACATTATCATCGTTTGAGCATGACTCGGAAGTTAATGCTATATCAGAAGACGAAATATGCATGCAAATATGTCCTATAATTTGTAAAATATTCTCTGGAGTCATTGAAGGATGCTCCATCAATTAAGTAATTTTAATACTTTACGTTCTCTTGTTAGCTGAATAACATTATAAATTACGGAAAATAGAAATTGCATAAATTACATTACAAGACTTTTTAAAAGCACAATCAATGCAACAGTCTTTTATTAACTTAAATAAAAACTAATGCAATGCAATATTATGCAATCAGTTCCGAAAACATAAAGCTATGTACTATCAATCATTGAGCAGTCGGTTCTCAAAACATTCACTTAGCCAAACTTACAGTAAAATGTTTGAATTAACAGATATATGCATAATATTGAAAATTTCTCAGAAATACGCCAGTAAAATGTGACCAATTGATAAAATATGTACAAATATTTTACTGTCAAGTAGCCTAAAAATAATCCATTATTGCTAAACTAACGAAATATAGAACAATATACAAAATGAAACCATCAGTTTTCCGTTCTTTCCTTCACGTCTTGTATATATTTTAACACTAGCATGCAATAGAGTGCATTATTGAAAATACGATTTTTTCGTAAACTTTCAGCCTCTAGTAAAGAATTACTGATACAACAGGGAAAGTAATTTGGCTTAATGCTTAGGGTGGTAATATGGCCGCTAAGCCTCTAAAAAATAAGGACCAGGAACAATCCTTGGGGTAAAGGTGACCGGATCATAACGCTCATTATTTTACCGCCCCTAAAATTCAGGAGTCTCAACTTCCAGGAACCCTAAAGGCTCCCACGGCCCATACAAAAGGAGATATTACACTTTTTTATAATAAAAGCAAAGCTGTGAACTGCATGCCAATAACTTCAAAAGTTTATTGAATCCAGAAACGATATGTCTGTATAATTGAATTCACAGTGGGTTATAATAAAATTTCATATGCAATTTCAGGAGTAAGTGGAACAAATTCAGAAAGCAGCTGAGGTTATGAGGGTTGACTTCATTTAAACTACATGACTAAAACTGGCAGGGCGCATGTGCAAATACTAAGTTACTACGCTGAGTCCCACTGTATTTGAGGTTATAACACAACCGCGCGCAAATGGTAGTCACTTTGCGATTCGCCCCGCGTTTCGTCTGCATTATTGCAAGAAGGATCTAAGCGATCAACATAGAATTATTACGACAAAATGTGAGTTTTTTAATTTTTTAATTTTTGTAACGAAAAAATCAGAACAGTATGTATGAATGGCCTACTTAACTTACATACTGTAATATTATATTGTGCTTATTTCATATGTGTTTTCAGCCATTTTTTCATTCCATTTTCGAATAAATTTGACTTTCAGATTCATGTTATTACAATTTTTTTTACTTAAAAATTGATTCTTTCAGGCATAAAAACAGAAAAATGTAAGCTAGTAGAGCAATAAATCGGTATTAAGAAAAATGCTGATTCATATATTCTGTATACCGATGGTGTTTATTAACGCAAAAAGTATGTTTTCCCCTTATTACGTGTGACGTAATGGTACCATAATGAAATCATTTCGTCACTGTTTATCGATTAGAAACTGGTGTGGCATCGATTATTATGGAACGACAACCAGCATTATCGAAAAAGATATTGTGAATTCTATTTGTGGAATATTACTTGACTTGATTATTTGTCTGCATGTTTTCAAATTGCAAATCCCAATGGATCGTAAAGCAGATAGGCCTATATATCAGACTAACAAATCACTACTTTACATCTTATATGGTACTGTGAAGCATTCGAAGGCCTTACAATTGTTCCGATTCACGGTTACTATGATAAAATATTCAGTACTCAGAGATCACACTAGTATGATCCTCTGTATCTTACCGCTGGACCACATAACACGTGTGGAAAATATTCATGGTCCATTACAAACTTCTGGGGAAATGAACAACATCGAGGCCGAAAAGAAGGAAGAGAAGAGGAAACAGAAGAAATGACAAAAAAAAATTATAACGATCAGAAAGAAATACTTCTATCCTTGAAATACGATGAGTGTATACACAAATTATATACCGGTCACTCCTTCCTTTCGATTGCAATATTTTCTTCTCTCTAGGCTACTAGCATCAAAAGTTCCGCTCACAACTAGCTCTGGGAGTTCCAGGTATGATCTAACTCACACTGAAATGAACAGAATTGTTCACGGTATTGGATGGCATTTGTTAGCATGAATGCTCGTGATGTCTTCTTCTTCTTCATCGTTTTTGTTTATAGACGCTGCTGCCTCTAAATGAAAGATGGCTCCTGCGTCTCTCGAAAGGTAGCAGGGGCTACCACACTTATCAAGCGGATGGCGATATTCTGGTGGAGTTATTTAACATGCATGGTAACCTGCTAGGTTAAATTTTCATTTTTGTTTTAGTTATATAACGGAAAAGAGCTTTTGCAATGTGTATAGATGGACTGTGTAATAAGCTGTCCATTTTTATAGGTCCTTGTGACGTATGTCGATAAATCATCTTCAAGAAGGTGGTAATTTGTGGTCGACGATATTCACATCCAAAGAACATATGGTCTATAGTTCCTACCTGCCCACACTCACAATAGGGCGTGGGGGAATGTTTAATGGTATATAGATATGCGGGAACTTGAGCTGATGTCGTGATGTCTGGAGTATAGAGTTGGCCAAATAGGTAAGAAGCGTTGCTTAGCAACATCACTCGCTTGCTTACAGAAGAGCGGTAACACTAGTACTGACGTCACTTCTTGAGATAGAGTACTCCATTCTCGATGGCTGTTAGAGTGGTGCTCGCCTATTGGTTATATTGATTGCTCGGAAGAAATGTGATTCTGAAGGCAAAAATTCTGGCACAAAGAACTAATAAAGGTAAATGAAAAAGAAAAGAAAATGCAAATTAGCATTAGAAATATTTCATTCAATAATGGTAGGCCTACGTAATAGATGGAAAAACAAGTTGGTTTTGTGATTGAAAAATGCAAACGTCAACATTATTTTATATTTGTAACAATGTACTAGAAGCATAACAGAAGCATAACAATTGTATGTCTTACAATTTAGGTCAAAGTCACTCAAGTATCTCGCTGCTAATTAGAATGAACGTCTCGTTATCCAGCCCAGGTTAATTTATATTGTACACTATTTTCGTGGCACTAAGCCTATATTGCGTAAGTTTGTTAATTTATTAGTTTTAAGTTTCAATTTTAGTGTATATTATAGTATAATATTATAATGATACGCACACCCATTAAAAATATATATAATTTTTTAATTTACTTTATTTTCTCTGCATATTATTGTACGCATTTTGTCTTATGTTTAAATATAGGCAGATCAATATTGTATTGTTATTCTATTGCTAAAATTTTGTATTGTTATGTATGATATCTATTGTATTTGTATTTTGTATATTTATTTTAGTGTATTTTTGTATTTATCCTGGTTGAGTGGAAGATAAGGCCCTATGGCCTTAACTCTGCCAGGCAAAATAAAACATTATTATTATTTTATTATTATTATTAGAAGCAATCCAAAATCAATTAAAAGTTTTAGAACACATAGCATATCAATGCTGCTGTACGACTTATACAATTTTTTAGATTTTAAATTTCCGGGAGTACATTCCACGCCGTTAGAGCAATTAATTTCAATTAAAGTAACAAAAAGGGGATACATTTAGGTGTGTTATTTTGGACAGAAACTCTTATTTCATGTGAATTACACTAGGACTATAATGATTTTAATCCGACTTGAATGAAATCTTTGTTGAATGTATCGGAATTTGGCCATACAGTATGTTTAATGCAACGGTGTTCCACTTTTTATTAACAGATTAAATAGTTTTAAAAAGAATTATTAATTATTTGTATATGTGTGGAAACACCAAATTAAGAATGAAAGAAAAACGTGTATAGATTCACGCTTATATTTAAAATTTTCATTTATTTATCTTAAAGATAACTAAGGTAGTGCAATAAGTGGTCAAACATATTTTGGTTAAATTTCACAGGAGGATATACACTTTTGAAACATCAATGTTACAATTAATTATTTGTATATGTGTGGAAACACCAAATTAAGAATGAAAGAAAAACGTGTATAGATTCATGCTTAAATTTAAAATTTTCATTTCCTTAGGCCTATCTTAAAGATAACTAAGGTAGTGCAATAAGTGGTCAAACATATTTTGTATAAATTTCACAAGAGGATATACACTTTTGAAACATCAATATTACAAAATCAGCTACATACATATATTTTATCTGATGGGAAATATGTAGGCTACAACGGTTATAGCCTTTATCTTTGAAAGTGTGAAAAAAAGTATATATATTTAAGTCCTTCCAGCAATAAATATGAATCTAGCAAAACTGTTCATGATTATGTCATTACATTTTCAACTACTTAACGTTTTGAAAATTTACTTCGGAATGTACTTAGACCTACGTAATTATTCTATTACATCACCTAATTATATAAAAGTCGCGAAATAAAACTACTGAATGATGAAGTAATACTTAAAAAGCATTAATATTTATTGTGGCATCTTAGACGAAATATTGAAAACATTAACTCTTCCAACAACCAGGTCCTCATCAATAAACAAGAAAGTAAAGAATTTGTGCAATTAAATACTTTCATTCAAAATTCTTAGAACTACTGAAATTGGAATCCACAACATGGTCAACGTTTTATTAGTATCATTGTGTATAGTTATATTAGACCACCGTCGTGGGTGATTTCAGCAGCGCGCCGCCTCCGACTCCGGGATTGATTCCCGGCCAGGTTGGGGATTTTTTCAGGACCACGTAGTTATGTCTCTTTAGACATATTTCCCATCAGATAAAATAGCAGTAGGTAACTGATTTTGTAATATTGATGTTTCAAAAGTGTATATCCTCTTGTGAAATTTATACAAAATATGTTTATGTTTTGGATTCGCGCACTCTGGAAAGAAATACGCTGTGAATATTCCCATACGGGATCACCAGGGGTCGGTTGCGACCCGATGGATTGAAGAATTGTTATTTTAAAATATCAACAATCACCTTAAAGTAATAAATCCAAGAAACAAGAGACAGAAGCAGGTTCCCAATACTCTTATTGTAGTTAATGTTAAAATTATTGCGCCCATAGATTGTAAATATAGACTTGTTACAGCAAGAGTTCACAAAAGAGATCTTCTAGTAAAAGTAATATCTTAATGGTCCCCATTTAATATTTAAGAGAAACGTTTTCACATACGAGAAATCCTTTGGTTGAACTCGGCAGACTCCTAATTCCAAGTGATAAACTGCTTCTTAACTAAGCGAGTCCGTCTTCTCTCTGTCTCATCAATTACTGTCGTATCGAACCGTACCGATGCTCACTTATCGATTCTATAACAACGGACGTCTAGCAAGTACAGTCTTAGATTATTTCATGAGATTGCAAAATACTCGTCTGTTTTCCATATAACCAGCACTGGGCTACTTGTTAGTAAAAATATGCATAAGTTGCTGTCACTAACTTGGCAGCAAGAAACTTGTATTTAGTCTTCGTTACTTGTTTTAAAACTCATTTACCTTTGAAATAAAAATAAAAATACAAGCAGTGGCGTTCTGCTGAGGTAAATTCAGTTCAAGAGGTTCATCCTAGCTGATAATTATGATCCTTTATTATTCATCAATGATTGAATGCCCACAGTATCATAGGAATCGATTTTCACAATGCACTACGAAATTTTCTGTGACAGCTTTGTTAACGAAATTTTACTGTCCTTTTAAAAAAATAAGTAAGAGAAATCGTTTTCGACAGTATTTAAAGGAATATAAACTCAAGGGTGATAACATTTGATGCTCCTGTCACACGATTTTTCAGCTTTATGTCTGTGAAACAGTTCTGATACATGTATAAAACTGATCAAGTTATGCAAAAGAAACGTAATTTCATGGATGCAATCACATTATTACGAATATCCCTTTCTCAGAACTCTTTTTCAGAACAGTTTAAATCACAACTTCCACACTTTAAAAATGATAATTAGATTAAATCTGTCATTTTTGTGTGACTAGAAACTGTACCTCCATTTTGAACCTATCTCTGACCAACCACAGTCCGCTAGTAACCTCTTAATTAATTAAAAATCTAGGAGGGATTTCAGTAACTAAAGTTCCAAATAAGTATTTCTTCCTCTTTCGGTGCAACATTTTTAAAAAAAATTTATTCTGTTATAGCTTTTAAATCCGAGTATTGTCTTTAGGAGATTAAAACATATTTAAAACATTGTAACGAAATTTATAAGTTGTTTGGTAGACATCTCAAAATGAAAATTTGAAATTAAAAATTCAAAAAGGTTTATAACGTATTAGAATATTTTTCATTTACAGTGAAGATAAAATTTTAAACATTATAATGTAACATAATATAACATTATAATATAACATTATAAATAATTAAAACTCAATAGGTCTTCGGGAAATGGAGGGAATTCGATTATATTTTTATATGGTAGAAGATTGTACGCAATCCTTTAAAAGATTTTAGAAGTAAATAATTCAAAGATATTTCCAAGGTAAATAGAAACATATCATAATGAAAGTGTTGGGCATTTCTCTGTGCTGTTAAGATATTCTTAGCAGTCACTAAAATGTTCTATGCCTGGGAATACCCCCAGCCGTCATCAGGAGGAGCTATGCTGGTGTACTGGATTAGAACGTGTCGAACGCGACCCTAGTCTACTTGATACAAACATTGTGGTTTCGTGAGATAAACCTCACCCATCGCCTTCCCTCCTGGAAGGAAGAACTCGTGTACTATTGGGTTAGAAATCTAAGCCAGCCATTCAAATGGACAACGCTCCACTACGAAAATCTCCACCACAGTTATACTTTTATAGCAATGTGATAAAGAACTACAAGACTTTAGCCTGTTGTTAGTCTTACTTTTCTTATTGTAAATTATCATCTTCATTGACTTCAAGCACTGTTTCTTGCAACAAAATATGTTAACATGAGATTAAGAGACACTGAGACGATTTAAAAAATCTGCATTATTTAATTCAATAACATTATATTTGTAAAAAAAAACAAACAACAGGAACTATAAATAAGTAAACTATCAAGTTTCAGCATGATAAGACTGAAACTTTCAGAATTATATAACTTAATGCTGAAAATTTACACGGGAGGGATTAATGTTCAATTAGTTGCTATGGGATGTACTGCAATTTAGGCCAGTGACCATCGTGAAAAACTAAAGAAACTGCGATCGTACATTCAAATACTATTTTACCTATAGCTAGACAATCCTAGGCTATCTTCAAGGTTCCCTTCGTATACTATCGCCTTAGAAGGTATGGTACCCATATCATTATTCAGACCCTCTCTAATATCGTATGAGTATCACTTCCACTCAGCAGAAGAAACCGCAAAAGCGGGTCCATAATGTACGTGTCTATACCCTCTGATACCCTCTTCCGCCCATAATATTGATTCGTGAAATAAAATTTCGCGAGAGAAGCATCGTTCCTTCGATGAGGTAGATTGTATTTGTCTGTCCTCTTAAAACTGATGGGGATTTTCTGTATGTTTACATTTCACACGAAAATGAAAATCTTCAATTTACGTTATGGATTTACATTTAATTATTAACACCAGACAAAGGCTAATTTTGCTTAGGGTATTATTTATAAAGAAGACGAAAAATATTACATTGCTTATTTAAGTAGCTGAATATATAAGATGAACTTCTTTGACATGTTTTCAAACTTGGTAACTTAATAAACAATATTATGCAAGACAGCGTTCCGCTCTTCAAGAATCTCCTTGTACATAAGACTACACTGTAATGGATGCAATGATGAGATCTCCTCAGGGAATTTTTTCCTTCATAACTTATCGAGATCTCTAAATCTAATAAAGATCGTAATGAAATTCCTCCGAGTTAATTCCGGCATTTTGTATATGATACTGCTCAAGTTGAACTCTTCTCTGTTAATAAAAAAACTCTGAAAAAAAGTTTAAGGAAAAGAAACAAAAGACTCTGAACTCCTTTGTTGCATTGGAACACAATAAAAATGAAGACAGATAATTAAGCTGCGATACTCTTTTGTTCGCAGGTTCTTTCTTTCTCTACAAAAACAAGGGGCCATTACTTTTCTCCGGTCTATAAATTGGCTACAGTCTCATCAGACTGGCTGGTCATACAGAACAAGTGAACCGTTATTCTGTCCGAGTCAATAATTATTGTCTCAGAATTCTTTGGACTGACCGTCCATACAGATTTACTGACTCTTTTCTACTAATTTATTGTATTATTCTACCTTTCTCTTTTTCTTGGTTTAACCTCTCACGTTGTTTATGCGGCCCTTGCCGCCCGGGCTTTACAGGACCGCGACCTGTCGAATGAGGGATTATCTTTGGTTCACATAAATATTTTGACCAGACAAGGACATAGATCTCCCCGGATGAGTGATCAACCCAATGCCGGGACTACCTCCACAATAACACGAACAAATAGGACGAGTCACAGGCCCTACCATTCGCACATGATGAGTATGATGAACATGATGAGGCCAGATGATAGCCGGAGACCGCAAGGGCCTAAAAGTTTCCCGAAATTCGGTTCACAGGTGAGGAAAAACCTTTTCAAGGAAACTTATCCCGAAAAGGACTTGAACCAGGGCCGATGCGTGGGAGCGAACGCATCCCCTACGCCACAGCGGTAGTCTTTTGTAGCATTATATATTTGATCAATCATAGAATCTCAGTTTATTATTATTATTATTATTATTATTATTATTATTATTATTATTATTATTATTTCTGTTATTATTAAATAGAAAAGTGGGTGATTCACCGTTCATTAGTTTACCGCTCCCAGTAGGTAGACATAAAACTCACCAAAATGATGTCTTACTGTAACAGAAATTCTGAATAGCTTACCACCATCCGACAATGATTATTTGTGATTACGAAGACGACACGGCGCAAAGGAGAGATGACAATGACGAAGATAGTCTAGAGTAAAAAAAAATAAAAAAAATAAGTAAATAATAATAATAATAATAATAATAATAATAATAATAATAATAATAATAATAATAATAATCTATATATATAAAAATGAATGTATGTGTGTCTGTGTGTCTGTGTGTCTGTGTGTCTGTGTGTGTGTCCTTTATGCATTACTACACCATTCATCCGATCGCCATGAAACTTTGGGAAGTTGTTGAGTACATTCCCGGGAAGGTTTTCGGCATATTACATTTTCAGTTTTTGCTTTCGTTATTGAGTTATAAGTGAAAACCGGGCAGAAAACGTGTATTTTAGCGTTTTCGAAGCATCAATTTTCAGTTACACATTTCAATGGCAAATCTATTACAGTAGGCTTTGGCTATTTTTGTCATAAAACCATTACGATCGCTTGAATGTTGTAGCTCACGCTGGTCGACTCATTTGTTTATCATGTCAAGGCACGCAGATATATGTAATTTTCAACCAACACCGAACAGGATTATTATTAAGTGCCAGTATGGTACTTTATGAGATTGTGTGGTGGACGAAAAAATGTCTGTCCGTCTGTCTGTCCGTCTGTCCGTCTGTCTGTCTGTCCGTGTGTCTGTACGCACCATAACTCAAATATGCTTTTTTGGATTTTCATGAAACTTTGAAAACACATTTATAATGTCCATGGGAAGAACCCTACTGATATTGAACCAAATCGATTCACCGGTACCGGAGTAATGCCCAATTTAGTGCCTATTTTAATAGATTATATTAGAAAGGCTCCATAGCTCAAATACGCTGTATCCGATTGCCACGAAACTTGGTATACCCATTTATGACGCCCATGAAAAATGCCCTATTGAATTTGAACCTAATCTGTTGACCGGTACCGGAGTAAAACCCAATTTAGTGTATATTTTAAAGGCGCAATAATTCAAATACGCTTTTTCGGATTTTTATGAAACTTCGTACACGCATTTATAATATCCATGGAAAGACGTCTATTGATATTCGACCAATTCGGTTGGCCAGTACCAGAATAATGTCTAATTTAGTGCATTTTATGTTAATATATAAGAAGTCGCGATAACTCAAATATGCTTTATTGGATTTTCTTGAAACTGTGTATACCCATTTATAATGTACATGGGAAGACGTCTACTGATATTGGACCAACTCGGTAGACCGGTACCGTAGTAAAACCCAATTTAGTGTCTATTTTAAAGACGCGGTAACTCAAATACACTTTACCGGATTTTTATGAAACTTGGTATACACATTTATAATGTCCATGGGAAAACGTCTATTGATACTGGATAAAATCGGTTGACCTGTTTCGGAGTTATGTTCAATTTAGTGAATATTTTATGGTAATATACGTATTCGAAAGAATTTATTTAAAAAAATGAAAATCAGTTATCTTGACAACATAACCTTTTGTTTTACTGTGATTTCTAAGGCTTTGGCAATTAAAATACAGTTAGCTATGACAACACTATTGCTTTAAATGCGCTTATCCCATAACTGACCCAGGTGGCTGAGATGGTAACGTCTTGGCGTCACATTCTGGAGTTCCATGGCTCAAATCCCGAAACCGGCCAATTCGACTTTTTTTATATTCTGCATATCATAACTGCAATCATAACTGATTAAACAAAACATACTGGCACTTTGTTATATCAGTTTACCTGATTTTATTATTATTATTATTATTATTATTATTATAAGAGGGATAATCAATATAGCCTAAATATGGTCAAACGTTGTTCGATTTGGACGAAACTCACTATACAGGGGTTTTCTGGGCCAAGTACCTCGAATCTGAGGTCCCTTTTACCACGCGACGCCTAAATGGGGTCAAACGTTGTTCGATTTGGACGAAACTCACTATACAGGGGTTTTCTGGGCCAAGTACCTCGAATCTGAGGTCGCTTTTACCAGGCGACGCTATCTAATCGTGGTATGTAATTCACGTGATTTAGGTGTTAATAAATATAATGATTTAACTATTATGCTCTTAATTTTTAATTTTTGAAATAATTATCGCGTGCGAAGCCGCGGGCACACGCTAGTAATTAATAAAAGACTGATACAAATATTCGTGTGAACAAAAATCCATGCAATATTTGATCTAGATACTCACAGAAACGCTGAACAAATGGAGAATAATTAAATGGATCATCATGTTCTGTTACCTGAAAAAAGAAAAAAATCCATCACAGACATTAATTTTATTGTTATGGTGTTTATTGGACGGATATTTCCAATGTTAATAACATTCTGAAGCACCAGTGATATTTAAGTCAATGCTTCTAATGCCGTGTTAGGGTTAATGCTATTTATACATAACTTGGGGAAGCATCAGCCCCTTTTCTCGAGGTGGAACACTTACTAGGTGGGCTAGGTTTGCCCGATGGGAAAATATGTGGGAGTAACGAATACGTGGATGCTAGGTGGTTTGTAGAAAATAATCAGACAATGGTTGCCAGGATGATGTTCCTCTCGTATATTAATGAAAGTGCATTAATTTCCACTGCCAGCAGATAAAAGCATGACATTTCAAAAACAATTAAAATTGTTAGATCTCTCCCATAAACTGCTAATCCGCTTTGTCTTATCGTTAATTTTTTGTTTTCCGAAAGCAATGTTTCTTAAACAACTGAAACAGCTATATTCTTACAGTCCCCAATTTCAAATACCTTGCACCCATGGCAAAGCTTTGTATAACCACCCCTTTCATTACCCCCACCACCCTTAACCCGAAATTATTTCCGTAGGCTAATATTAAGTTTGGGTTTCATTAATCTACTCCTAGCACTTTAATGTAGTCCATACATCTTATTTGCCAAGAATAAATACAGTAGAGTCCCGCTATTCCGAACTAATTGGGACCAAACACCGTTCGGTTTAGCGGGAATTCGGAATAGGCGGATTTTATGAATAATATCAACGTATTGACTTGTTAAGGCGTAAATTAAGTGCGGGGAATTGTATAAATGGAGCCGACATGTGCTGTAACTAACCAGCTTTCATTCCAATTTGGTTTCAGGAGTTTCATCAAGCTTAGGTTCTATGTATTTCTCTATTTAACTTCTTTGTATAACAAAAAATGTACGTTTTTTCACGAACGTATTTTTAATTTCTCCTATTTTTAAGTTTAAAAAGTTGGTATTTTTTTCTGAACTCTGTTCGGAATAAGCGGATTTTCGGAATAGCGGGGTTCGAAATAGCGGGACTCTACTGTATGACGATTATTTACATATGTTGGCCCCACTATACGGCTCACGGTTTCAGACGGCATGAGCTGAGCCAATTCGTGATTGCGATAGCTGCACTGCTGCCAAGCGATCCGTTCTGAGCGAGATAGAGATAAGGTCGCGTCACTTTGTTTCTGACACGATAGGCTTGTTCGCAAAGCAGTCAGAAACCAGGAACAAATCGTTCGCGCATGCGCTCTTTCTCCACACACGTTCGCAAAGCGAGAATCCGTGATTCTGATTTCAATCTTCTGTTCGCAAAGCTCTCACGGACAGTTTCTGTACTATAAGAAAAATTTGCAGGCTCTACCAATTGTTATCAGAGACATGCGCAGTAACCTATTTTCACGCGCCTGACTCCTCCCTCCAAATCCTTGCTCCAGATTTATAAGCATAGACTACTTATATGTATGAATAATGGAAGATAATTAAAAGTTCCCAAAATATAGTTTATATTGCCGATGTATATTGCATGTATAACATGTTAAAGGGAAATATATATTTTATTTGCATATCATATCGATTAAACGCAGAAACTATCGATTCCAAATTCTTCTAACCGTTCGCAAAGTGCAAATCACGGGTAAGTTACAGATTGGACATGCGCAGTACAACCAATTCTCAAGCAGTCACGGATTTGCTTTGCGAACAAACCTGATAACTTGAGAACCTTAAGGTGCAGAAATGTGGTGTCTGGACAGACAGCTTCAAAAGTTCTTGTCGCTTATAGCTAGGCACATTAAAAGACGAATTTCCAATAGATTTTTGGCCGCGTGAAAAATAGGAAAGTCTGTTGCTCACGCCTGTGTCGTGGGTATCCGAAATAGGCAATAGCAGTAGTCGCGTTAGGCGAGTTTAATGAAAAGAATCTTAATCGGTGGAAAAGGGGAGCAGAAGCGGGCAAAAAATGAATGAATAAATAAATAATGAAATATAACTAAGAAGTCGCAGTGAAATGACATGTTTATATATGAATAAAAGCGTTCACATTACAGTCAAGTTAAAATAATATAAAATAAAAACAGCGAGTAATATTAAATTATTTTACGAAGTAGCTCTACTGATTCTATTCTCTGTTCTACGAACATCATTTAATATTTACATTTTACAGCATGAATACCTATATAGTGTGCCATATAAAATGAAGCCAGACCATATAACTGAAATGAGGAAAAAAATAAAAAAGGAAGTATATCGTTCGCACGCCTTTGGAAGACGGAAACACGTCTGTCGCCAGATTTTTGCAGGATAAGGTTCTTTATTCCACTTCCGAGACCTGAGCCAATATATCATCTTTAATAAAACTGTCCTCGAATATTTTCCGTCCCGAACATTAAACCAGGCTAAGAAATTTACAAACTGCATTTTTATGTGCAATAAACGCACACTGCATTAAGTTTATGAAGTCTCATGGTGTATATGGTTTGGCACGAAACTATAATATAAAACAGGCTAGTTCCCCTGTCTATATCCGCCACTTTCATACTGTATTGTTATGAAGTACCGTGGGTTGGAAATTATTATGGCTGTTGTTACTAGTGCTCTCAGGCGGACAAAAACTCAATTAACGAGAGATCATGGACGGAGAGGGAGAACTCGTTCAGCTACGCTGCCACCTAGCGGGTTTCCGTGTCGTTATACCATGAGCTGTTATCGGAAATAATTATGTTTTCCTGGGAAGTCTACGATAAGGACGATAAGGAAGTTTGGTAAATTCTATAGACGTTTCAGACACTTTATATAAGTACAACTAGACATACGTATTGATGCCGCCCCTAGGCAACTTCATTTAACGCCCCATATCAATATCCTATTAACTTATAATTAATAATTTGTTAATAATATGCATTTTTACAAATAAGAGATCACTAAATTCATGTACCGAGATTCGCTTGAACGCCTTCTCTTCCACGGACTTTTATTTACACGATGATTTATTAGCCCTTTATGTTCGTAGACAGTTCGTCCAAATTAAAACGGGTCCAATACAACCGTGGTCACTTCGTCGTTATATTTAACGACGACACGTGTTATATTTAACACGAGAACAAAATACATGTGGTTATCTTATGAGTTATTACTAAAGTCAGGACTCCCATGCACTTTCAAATCTTAAAATTCATTCGTGAGTACTGTACAAGTGGTATTAATCAGAGACGACAGCCAGATACGCTTGAGGGGAAGTGATGTGTTTGGGAGGAAGCATAGGAAGGGGTAAGAATGCTGAACTGCACTGCACTGCACTCTCGCTAGTGCAGTTCAACATTCTTACCCCTTCCCATGCTCCCTCCCAGATGCATCACTTCCCCTGAAGCGCAACTGGCTGTCGCCTCTGATTAATACCGCTGTACGTTATACGCACTGAAAGCAACGACACAACTGACCCATACACCCCTCCACGTGATACGAATCTTTAATGGACTCGTCTGCATCTGCTGCGCATCTATGCTTGGACTGTCACCTCTGATTAATACCACTGTACATTAAGATATTACTTGAACGTAAAAGGGGTGGGTAATTTGGTTCAGAGGCTCTAATTTAAGTTTGGAGTTCTTTAACATGCCGTAAATCTACGGCGCTGAACTCACGGGGTAGTTTTATTCAAATTTAACTTAAATGGAAACAACTAGGCCTAAATAGAGAAGTACAGTATTATACATTGATTGGTGAATAAATGATCGGATGCATGAATTGTGTAAAAATTTGAAGCTAGATAACAAGTACAAACAGGGACGAATTTGGGAAATGGAGGAAGGAAGGGTAGTGAATTAGAGAATCGTAATGCATGAACATGTGCTGGTGAGAGACTGCACGTACGGGTTTAAGTAAACAGTTGGAGAGCGAATCGGACTGAGTGGGAATATAATAATTGACTGGCGTTTGGGACGAAAGCTTTTAGCAGCCCCCACTGGATGGCTCTGCTTTTAAGCGTCCGGACAGCTACGACCAGGATGCTGTTCTTAAGAAAACAACACGTCATTTACTACAGGGAGTCCCATAATGCCGGCACAAGCATAAAAAGTAATTTTTATAGAAATGAAAGAATAACATTGTGATTAAATAGATATTTTATAAAGCACTTATTAATCATTTGTTGTATATGTAAGCTTACATTAACATTTCAAACGTACATGTTTTGAGAGCTTGATATACCCAATAATGATAAAGTAATGTGAAAATATTCCGTTTACTATAGTTTGTGAAGTACAATAGGCCTATTGAGGATGTATGGGAAATGAAATTTGTTGATCTTGGTATGTGATTATGTAGGCCTAGCTAATATGATCTAACGTTTAGAACAATAAAGGCGTTATTTCAGTATGCTGGCACGTATTCGTAATAAAAACAATAATTGAACGTATGTACGACTAAAATAGGCTTTAAAAATAAAGGCGATAGAAGATAGGAAGATGTGAAGATATTTCTACATCAATTTGATAGAGTTGGTTTTAAATACAGTATTATAATATTATGATGTGTTTGTAGATACATTCTTTAGTCACTTCTTATGTTACGTAGTGCAGAGGTTCTCAACGTGGACTCCCGGGGAACTACGAAAGATACCCATAATACTACTATAATACCATATTCCAATGTTCTCAAAAGTTTCATAAATTTATCTCAAGCGTTGTATGAGTAACTACCATTATCTGGCTGGAGAGACAGAACAGCAAAAGCTTTAAATTCTTTTCCAAGGACGATATTATGTTTTCATTTCATCCCACCGCCTAACCGTTATTTTTGTAATTTAGGGAACAAAATCGAGAAGTATCTTTTCGTTTTTGTTGTATTGTTATAAACATTTTTTTCGTGTACTTACGTTAGTACTGCAGTATGCGTTGTATCGGAGTCGTGTTGGAAATTGAAGAAGAAATGTAATTGAAGAAGTGTTTAAAGTTAAGGTAATTAATAAGGGGGTATGACTAGCAAGATCTCCAGATCTTACTGTATGTTACTTTTATTTTGTGGGAACTTACAAGAATATCCCTCATACTATACAATTGAAGAACTGAAAGAGAACGTGAGAAGAAAAATTGCACCAATTTCACAAGAAGAATTAATGCGTGAGAATGCAAACTTTCTTAAAAGATGTCAGAATTGTTTGGCGGAAGACGGAGATCATTTTCAACATCTTCTGTGACAAAGGTTGGAGATTATTTTAACTGTAGGCCTAATTCAGAAATTCATGCGCTTGAATTGAGGAGTTATGTACGAGCCTTTACCGGTCGACGACTTAGTTCCAGGCCGCCGCGCGGACCGTGCGTTCTCGGCACATCGCAAAAATAATGTACCTGTAGATAATATCCCTTTAGCTTGCTCAGGAATTCTCTAATGCTATTGAGTAAGTAAGTAGATATATACCAGACCTTGAGTACAGAACAACCTGATAGAAAGTAATACATAACTTTCCATTCTTGTACTGTTTGATGGCACAGTTGGTATAGAAATTGTGCCAACTTTTTCTGCTGTCTCTCTTTATCTTTTCTTTGCATTGTTATTTCCGCGGAACAAGTAAGAGATCACTCTCCTTCCCCTCCCTTGCCAGCTGCCATCATGTCGCAGTTTTCACGGTGTGCGCCCCATCTGTCTCACGTGCTGCACTCTGTGATCTGTCTCAAGAACTACATTTCCTCTTCCAATAATATCATCTCCAGAAGGAAAAGTGTACGCTGTTATACAAAATCCTACTGTTCTATCCCGTTGGCTCATATTGGGTTTGCTTCTATTTTTCTAATTCTGGATCATTGTGTTTCAGAGTTCCATAGTCCTCCGCTGTGGCCCAGTGGACGCGTTCGCTCCCCTCGCTCAGCGGGCCCGGATTCAATTCCTGGTCAAGATAAGTTACCTAGATTTGTTTTTTTCAGGGGTTTTTCCTCATCTGCCAGGTGAATGTCCGGTAATTTTAGGCTCTTGTCATCCTCGGATATCATCTGCCGTCATGATCTTCTTCATCCTATCCGCGCCTTGTTCGGAATGGTGAGTGCGCGGCTGATGTGACTGTCTCGTCCTATGTGTTCGTGATTTAGTATGTATGTGTTCCAAAGTTACTCCTTCTCCTGACAAGTCGCGGTCCTGTAACCTCGGTCCACAACTCGGGTGGAGTGGATCATCTAAACATCCCCATAAGCGGAGAGGTTAAACCAAGACCAAGAGATAGAAGAAGAAGAAAAGTTCCATAAATTTTCCTGAATTGAATATGTTCACCTCGTAGTTTTCTTAATTACACACCAAAGAATTAAAGAGAATCAGTGCAATATTGGTATAATCCCTCTAACATATAAAACTCGATGTTGATGGCATCTGTATCGTTTGGAGGTGACCATCTTCCTAAGTTGTAGTTTTGACTCATTGCGCATCGTGAGGCTAGAATTTAAAGTGGTTAATTTATTATCTAAAATTCCTTTCGTATAAGAGCCATTAAAATTTGAAATGCAATCGAAGAAAATTACGGACATGAATGGTCTTCTGAAATATTTTATTACGTATTTTATTAATTTTAACAAAGTGGATACTTTTACGTCCCATATCTAATTTAAATTTATACAACTACAGAGGATAGATAATGCCACAGTTCTATAAATTAATTGTGAGAGATCACAAAAGTAAACTGATCAACAGTAGGGCCTATCCTGTGCAGCAGTTCAGCTGACATATTATTTTGTGAAACATTATCAGTAAAAATATCTGAAAATTCAACTGTCGAATACCTTTTAGTAATTTATCTTAACGATTGATGGACACATTGTACATAATTTAAAATATAATTTACTTCTCTGCGATATAAAATTAATACATAGTGAATAATGAACATGGGAAATTCATTCTAAGTAAAATTTTATTTACCTCTCTCTAATTGAAACGAAATTTTTATTTCCCCACCTGAATAAGCCTGTATAAATGTACACAATCAACCGCCCATGTCAATCTGATAAAAACCGAAAGCTATTTACTTAATATACCTGTTTCCACAGTTCCTGTTGTTACGCGGGCTTTACTACAAATGGGAACATAAAGGAAAACACGATAAAAATGTTAATAAATTGAACTGTATTTTTACTCTCTTAGAAATGGCGTCAGGTTGAATTACGTAAATTGGGTTGCTTCTAAACAGATAGTGAGATACTAAATAGGATATTATTCAATGAGACGATCTTTATCAATTGCATAGGATATAATAGAGTAGGCCTATTGTTCATCTGTTTCCCATCTCGCGATATCTGTGTTATTCCATCCACTGTATAAGTCAGAATCTAATACTTTTATTCGATGACATTTTTATTAATTTGAAGAGACATAGTGAATATATGGTGCCATATCCAATTTAAATTTAGACTCATATAGTGGATAGATAATGACAGATAATACAAAGCCCTGTCCATCAAGTTCAATGGCGAATCACAAGCTAACATATACAAGTAATGTCGATCAGCGCGTTAATATTAAAGAAGAATCCTATCTGAAATAAGCACGGACGTATTTTTATAACAAATAAGTCATATCAAAGATAATAAAAATTTTAGCAATGAAAACAAAATATATAGGGAGCATAAGAGAAAGAGCAGAAAGAGGGGTAGTCTTTCTTGGAAATAATTTCTATTCCTTGTGTTAAAGAATACCCTCCTTGTGAGAGCGTATCAGCTCATCAAGACCTAATTTTTTTCTTCTATTAGATTTGTAGAAGTCTGGCTTTCGAAGAATCTCTCATAACTTACCATCGTATGATCAACATTATACATTTTTAATTCATGATGCAGTGGAAGTACGACCTCCATAAATATTATATGAAAGTAAATGGAATTCCTGACGACAGCATAGCCACCTGGTGTCTGGATTTAACATTCATGTGAAAATGTATATAATACTATAGATGGAAACAAATTCTTGTTACATTCATTACTCTGGGCTTTGGATGAAATTGCAGAAGCTTAACCATTTTGCACACGCGAACGATTGTTTTCAAGAGAATAGCGATCAAATATTGAATTAATAAGTGATCCTACATGTGTCTTTGCGATTGTGTGTGGACTCCTATGTGTGGCTTCCTTCATTGGTAATTGGCCATGTATCTGGCCTATAACTTTTCAAATCTAAATGAAAGATAAATAATTCCGAGATGCTATTTTGTGTTATTTCGCTTTAACAACTTTTCTAACAGATAAGAATAAACTGGACCTACAATTTTACTAATACTAAATTGTATTGGAAGATAATACAGTTAAGTTATATAACAAAACGATGTTATAAGAGTTGAATTTTACCTAAAAACTTCACGTGTTGAAGTGTAGGCTAACTGTTGACAATGGTAGCGAAGGCGCCGAAACTAGTACAGGTAAACTATACCAAAAGTGAAGTTTTTGTGTAAAATTCAACTCATTGAAATGTCATTATTATACAATTTTGCTCATAATGAAAATTCATAAAAACAGATGAGAGAAAAACCATATTGTAGTAAAGATGTTGTAACAATTACCTAGGGCAAACGAACGTGAACTAGCAGATGCAACTGTTTTCTTTATGTTTTCATAAATTGCCATTTAATCGCCCGGAATTTTGTGAGGGGCCCAACAAGCTAGTTAAATATAGTTTAATCGTGAAGCTGACCTGTTCGCATATTGAGTACGTTAGATCTTGTTCATCGTGATGTGGTAGCGTTACTCCACTGATTCTTATATGCACGCCACTGAAAACTGTAAATTCAATCATAAACGAACTTTCTCTTTGAGAACGCGTTCCTTTCATCTCAGAGCTCTTATTGCCTTTAAAACGAGCAGGGAGTGACTGAGAAAACATGTGAAGATCGATTACAGGTGGGCGAAGAGAGAAACGTAGGAGGAAATGACTTCGGTATAATGAAACAAGTGATCACTGCTACCCAGAATCTCGACTGAGCAGCTAGTTCTATAAATAGTCGACTAGAGACCACTTATCTGAAAAGTTCAACTCGATTATAGCGATATGATTATATGGCCTTTCCATTTCTTATTAATAAAATAATTTGTTTGTGCTTATATATTCACTAGGACCCGGAAGTTTATGAAAAATCATGTTTTTTTAATAATGTTCTCTATTACTTGCTAGTGTTAAAATGTGTACAAGATATGAGAAATCTGATGGTTTAAGTTAGCATTTTGATGCATATTTTGTTAGTTTTGAGATAATGCATCATATTAAAGCATTTGTATTTTATTAATTTGTCAAATTTTAATGGCATGTTTACGACAGATTTTAAATATTAAGTTTATGTGTGTTAATTCAAACAATTACAGTTTAGTTAAGCTAGTATTTTGAGAACCGACTGTACTTTAATTGACAGTAGATAGCTGAATATTTTTGGGACTAGTTGTATAATTATTATTTAAGCGATTCTTCCATTTCAATAGTTTTTACTTTTCCGGTACTAAAAAAAGTTGCATTTAATTTATTTTAATGTAATTTAATAACTTCTGTTTTTTTTTTTTTAAATTCATAATGTATTTCAGCTAAGAACAAAACGTACAGTTTTAAAATTACTTGAATGATAGAACATAATTCATTGGTTCCAGGACGTATTTTAAAAATTTTAGAGCATATATGCAAGCATATTTTTTTCCTCTTATGGAAGAATATCAACTTCCGGGCCTAACAATTCACATTCAATGTTCACTATCCGGGACAAATAAAGGGCACTGTAAAATACAAAGTAAAATAGCCTAGGCATAACAATTACACCGGTCTACAAAATAAAAGTAATTTTAATCACCAGATATAAAATTGTAATTTTCTAGTCCAACTTTTTGTGTCGAACATGGATATAAGTTACCTTACTTGATATAAATAAATTTACATTTAAGTAAGTTCCCCGTGCCATGCACGCTTTCACCAATTGCTCTGCCGTTACAAATATGCTATGCGGGTTTTCTAGTCGTAAGCTGCAGGCGTTTTATCTTTAACATGTAGGTAATCCTTAAAGAACACTATGTAAATTTTACAACAGGCCTTCTACTTTTGCTTAAATCAGGTCTTGATTGATCAAGTAATTTCACAGAACCTGTTAAACGTTTTCAGTTGATAGGTTGGTCATCAGTCATTACATTCCCTTAACAAAATATATAACTTGATATACAAAATATACATAAATTGATAGAAATACATTTACATTTCAGTTTGACGAACGCAACAATACATTTATTTCACACAGAAAGACAAATTATGCATCCTTAATTATGGAATTTACAATTATATATATATATACATAATGATATTTGAAAAGAAATACATATTTGAACAGAACTGGTGGCTACAAGTGCTTAGCAGATTATTATCTTTTATGCTCTATTTCTGAGTGATCGCGACACAGCATCCAACAATATTATATCCACTACGTTGTGTATTACCGTATGATTTGTATTTGCGAAAATTTTCACGCAATTCAAAGTAGATGGAAGCCGCGAGGAACATTTAGAGTGGCGAAAGTATAGCTTTGAGAAAAAATGGGGTTAAACCCTTTGCATCAAGAAGATTTTAATGGTTACTTTTTTTAAAGAGGAAAATACCTTATATCCGAGAGCCTCCTTCTGCCACGTCTATTTTCAGGTTTGCAACCACCGCTTATTTTACATGGAGCCTTCTACCTCGATTTCACAGACTCCAGAGCCTCTCAAACCACGAAATATTCCGCGAACATTGCGTCATCTGCCAGGAAGATGCAATGCTAAAATTGAGGAATGTTCTTTGCGAACTGTATTACGCTATATAGTTATTATACCGCAACGCATACCGTAATAAAAGCGAGGAATAAAAAAAATATAAAAAAAAGAAAGAAAGACAAAAAAATGTTCATAATTAATATGAATATACAGTGAACGCCTCTTAATGAAATCGTGGATAATCTTATGAATCGAGCAGTGTTATCACTTTTACGAAGTCCCATACGGATTAATACTGACACATTGAAAAATGCTGTTTATAAATTGTGATCAAAGATTCGGTTTATGTTATCACATTTTCATTTTTTCGGCTTTATTTCCAAGTTGGCTACTGTACGTCATTTAAAATTTCGTTTTTAAGGGTTTCGTTTCTAATTCAACTGTATTGCGTTGTACTGGATGTAGCAATACAGTTCTCAGCTCACAGGATGACCAGTTCGAGGGGGTGGCATTACATAACTTACCCAAAATTCAGTTTTCTGAAATCAATTTAATGAAATACTAGTACTAATTTTTTTCATGAAAGACGGCATTCTGCTCTTTGTTCATTTCTGGGATAGATGGCAACACTGGCGGAACGCAGTCACATTCTTCCTTGATTGCGGTAGGAAAGAAACGTCAAGCCGAGACGACGTACACTGATGACGTTTCACATTCAAACGTGGTATAACTCTTAGGAGTTATACTGGGATACAGTGACATGGCTGATGCAAGGTGATCAATCAAACAACCATTCAACGCTCATGAAAGCAACTTTTATTCGTAAGACTAACAGTATCTAACTTTCTTCCTATATATTACTGTTAGTATTCTTAACTTCACAAATACTGCTCTTTTTTATATTTTCTTTGGACGCAGTAATGAGAACATTTTAATTAAGGTGTCTTTGATTCCACTGTTTATTATTAATTATCATCCTGCAGATGACTGCAAACGGAGGCACTCGCTTTCTCTGTAACTGACAGTAATTGCCTGAGTCGGGGAAAGGTGTAGTTCCTGATGAGTTAATGAACTTTTCTTCTTTCCAAGAGAGGTAGTTAATAACATGTGCCTGACTTTAATAAAAAATATATATACACTAACTGGTGGTGAAAACTGAAAATGGTGACTTAGTGTATTCTTGTGTGAATAATTCCTTGAAATTCCTAATTACTTGGAAAACGTGTAATCCTGCCAGAAATAAATTATTGGTTGGAGTACTTTGTTTTTCTTGATCATGAGTGGGAAGAAGAAAAATGGAAGCCTACGATTACATATTAATCAAATAAAGGATAACAAGACTGGCATTAAATAAGCAAGAATGCCAACAAACAAGCTATTTTCTCGTTATACATTTCAATTCGTCTGTCGTAGAATTATTCAGATCCATAATAATTAATACTACAATAAAATAAATGTGCAGTGAATTAGATTTTTAAGTTGGTCGTGTTATATAGGAAGAAATTAATGACTTTTGGAATATATTTACGTCCAATTAACATTAATTGTATGATACTCCAATTTCTGTAATTGATGAAGGTGAGGTAGGAAATGTTGAAAATGATTATGAACTTTTTTTATGTATCAGATTGTGCTGTGTTATATAATCATAAGAACTTAACTGTACTTATTAAACATTGTTTTATTAACTGACTTCTTACCAGGCTGGATTCCCGAGAATGTTTTATTATCTGTAAAACGGCAGAATTTATTTAAAATTGTTTTTCTTTTCCGAAGTACACATAAAAATCAGATCAATAATGGTCTAATCAAGATAAATGTATTGCGATTCTTATAAAAATTACTAGGTTCGCTTCTTGGGAGATCTACCCCAAACTCCCAGTGAGGTTCTCGGGAAAGGCATTTTTTATGAAATTATACCGTATGTGAGATAGAGTCTGTGTATTTAGACTGCCGTATAGCCTATTATCGTTTAGCCACAATAAAGCTAAAAAAGTGCAGAACGACTTTCAGATTTTTTGGGGGTACGAAATAAAAACATTTAACTTTTTTGGAATTTCCTCATTGGTTACAGGCTAGAAGCTATACATATGCCAAATTTCAGGTCTCTAGCTCATTTAGACGTGGGTAAATATTAATTACCGTACTGTAAAAAAATTTTTAGAGGGTAGAAGTTAAAATTTGACTTTTTAAAATTTTCCCATCGGTTACAGACTAAAATCAGTTAGTTTTCAAGTTTCTAGCTTATGTGGAAATGGGAAAACATTGATGTCAGTGAGTGATTATCTAGACTGTGGTAAATGTGAATTACGTTAGACTAAACATTCAATGGCGCATCTAGAATCACCAAAATTTGCATGCTTATGGAAGTTGGATGCGCCAATATTCTCGCTAAATTTTATGATTCACTCTTTCCTGTAAGTTTTTCAAAAATTACATGTGTGGAAAATATATTAAATTTACTCAAAATAAGTAAATCTGACTCTAGCTAAGGCATAACTGATGGGAAAACGATAAAAGTCAAAGGATCAAAACTGGCGCAATCCGTTTTTTAATACGAGTACGATTTACCGTTTAGCTGCTGCAAGCCTCTGCAGCAACTTTGAAGCTTTGTTCGACATTTTGAAGGTTTTTTTATGGGGTGAAAAATATAATTTGAACTTTTTGGAACTTCTACGTCGCTTATGGGGTAAAAATGTGTGCCAAATTTCAAGTTTTTGGCTCATCCGCTCAGTGAGCGAGTCAGCCATGTGGCTGTAAATAGTGTGATTTACTATTTCTTAACATTCCAAACACTAGATTACATTATAGAAGATGCTAAAGCATCACAGAACACACCACTACCAAACAAAAACTTGTCAAAATGTAAAACAAACACGAGTGTAATGGTGTAGCTCGCGTTTTCTTCTATTCTTTAGAAATGTGGCTTAGACGGCTGATGCAATCTTGCTCAAATTAACTTTTCTATTACCCCGAAACTGAGCTCACCCCGTGTGTACAAACTGAGCTAACCCTACCGATAGTAGGAGGCCCTTGCCTGAAAAGGATTCAGTGACTTTTTCTAATTTCTAATTACCCCGAAAATAATTAAAACATTTAATGAGCAAGTACGTTCCATTCCAATGTTGTATACGTATCAACATTTTTAAGTTACAGCTCCCACGCAAAAGGACAAGACACGAAACACCATTTTCGTCGCACCATGATCTTTATTAGGATTTTTATGCTTTTCATCAAGGATATGATAAGAAAAACATAGATGCTGTTATGTATTGTAAAACTAGGAGTAGTTAAGATATCAGATATACCTATTGTTTTCGATATATTAACAATTATTATATTTATATATTATATTTATTATTATGTTTACATGTTTTATACGGTCTTTATGCACAAATAAAGGTATTTAAAAGTTTACAAATAAAACACAGACAAGAAAAATTACACCATAATCACTATCACTTTTAAGTTAAAAAATTAATCAAGAGTATAGAAGATATTTCTTACTAACGATTTGTAGAGTATATTTGAAAACATATGTTTAAGTTTTTATTCCATCAGGTAACATGTTATAAGGGATCTAAATATAAATATGAATGTAGGCCTACTGTTTTTCTTAATTTAAATTTTGCAATGTTAATGCAATATTTTCTTATAGTGTTATACCATGTACATTATTTCGAAAATTACAACCAATAATATTAATATGAACGTGTACTAAGAGATATATTAAACGAAGGCTTACAATTATTAAAATGTCTTACTCAACAAAAGGAGATTTACAACGAGATATACTGGAACATATTTAATGACTCTAAGAATTATCTTTTGCAATAACAGGTTATTTCAACTTCTACTTGAACTCTCCTAAAATAATAATCCAATTTCTTGACTGACTGGAGAAAAGCAAAATAAACAGATCGCATGATATTTGAGATATTACAATGAGGGTATTATAGAACGAGAAAGGGCTAGATCTATCATGATTTCAGAATCCTTTGCGAAGAGAGGATATCTTACGAGGTCGATAGTAGGAAAGAGAAGAAGGGAGCATCCTTTTAAAGAGTGTAGCGTTTGAAGTGTTCTGATCCTAGTGTATCGAGCATCGATTATCGACTAGCTTTCTCAGATACAGGACGCAGAGACTGTGAAATAACGCCGTTTTCATCTGAATAAATGTAGCACAGTCGTGCTAGCTTAGCGGAAAAATACATCTGCACCGACGATCCTGCTATCAATATATCTTTCCTAGAGAAATTTCAAACAAACGTTCAAGACGCTTTAGCACTATCACATGCTTCATGGAGAAGTCTATCAATAATGGAATTGAATTACATTCATTCCTTTATTTGAAATACATCAAACAGAAATTCAGCGTGACAAAAATGCACAGTTGAATAAAATGTACGACTGCAGAAGTGAAAAAAGAAGAATATACTGTAGTTGTTCTATCCTCTTAACTCTCGCATTAACAAGATTTTCAACATCATAGTGATATTTTTACTGAACTGGATTGTCAGAATACCTCAATCGGATTTTCACATCATTCTTTTTTATTTACAGGTTTATGTTTAGGTTAGCTACCGGTACAATAAATTAGTAGAAGTCCATATCGAACACAGCCAAAAGTTGAAAACCTAAATATACTTCTTGGAAATTTTAAAGTAAGCAAACGTATTAAATTAAGTTCGTATTCAGTTTGAATTGGAAACTAGTAACTGATGTTTTATCATATTTCTATCGCTACTCAAATTAAAGATATGCTGATTTAGTTGTCTCAATAATTCATCATCTGGGTATTCATCTATTTAATTTGGAGTATCATTAAAATCCACTCCCTTTGATGTAAATGTTGAAAGTTTGTTTCGCACAACGTCGTTTTAATTAGTGTATGACTAGCTCGCAATATTGTGCATCTATCTGACTCATTTAGAAGTTTTAAAATCTGTACATTGAAAATGTAATAAATAGTTACAATTCATAGTAGGTGGTTCAAAACGAGCATGTTCTAGAGCACTCAACATAAGCTTTCTTTGTCTTTGTAATGATATTATATCAGAATTATAAGGACAAAGCGGACTCATTTATATTTTGATATTTCATCTACGATCCTACATAATAATAATGTTTTCAAAGTTTTTTTTAAAATATGCATATACGAGGGGCATATTGAAAGTGGTTTGTAAGTGAAACCAAGAGTATAATCTCAATCTACAGAGCTTTCTTTCACTTTTCCACGTAGTCTCCGTTTTTTTGCACACATTTTGTCCTTCGTTCGGCAAGTTTGAAAATACCCTTGCGATAGAATACCCCGGATTCAAACCCTGAGGTCTGCCAATTTGTCTTGGGTATTTTCATGGTTCCCCCGCCCTAAAGGTAAATGCCGAATTGGATATTTACTTACCAAGACTCAATCCTACTATTTCATCTTGCACCAAGATCGTTAGAATTGAATATCAGTTGAAATCAACAAGAGCCACATCACATCAACAATAGAAAACAGATAAGCATCAATACTTATATGGCCTTCTGTATACACACAGAACCGACTAAATGTTCATAAGAGTATAAGTAAAGCTGAATTTAAAAAAAAGATGCACATGGAGATCAAATTCAATCACTGTGAAACAAACCGAACCTCCGTATTTCAAGAATTGAACAACAGACAGGATTGATCCAGACGATCGATCTCCTGTCGAACTATTTTTCTTCTGGTAATTTATTTATAATATTTAAGTATAGCCTAAGTTTCTTCATTATTGTTACGTGTATTAAAAAACATAAAACATGATCATTAAAAGTCGTTTTAAAGCCGCTTTAAGTTATCTTCATTTACCAATTCAAATTAATTGAAAGAAGACACAGACATATACGTACGTTATTTTCCTTCTCTTAAGATTATCTCCCATGGTGTAAAGATGCTTATACGCTACCTATGCCTTATTTTACGACGACCTGGAGGTCCTAGGGATGACACAATACTTTCTCAAGACAGACAAGGACACGGAGGGCCTCCTCGGATGAGTGGTAATCGTAATGCCGAAGCCTCCTCCGGAACAACACTAGCAAATAGGATGAGGCACACCAGTCGCATCCACTAATGCTGAACAAGGCGCAGACAGAATGGAGGTGATAATGACGGCCAGATGATATAAGGGGACCACAGGGCCCAACATTCGATTCAAGGTGAAACTTCTTCCGGTTAGAAATCGAACCCGGGCTCGCTACTTGATGACAGCTAACGAATCCCCTCCTATTTAAGTTACATCCCATGAATATTATATCCCGTTGTATTAGTGTCTACTAGTTGAAGAATTAAAATTACATTTTGGAAAGTGAGGAAAAATTCAAGCACCTAAGAAAATATATTTTTGTTCCACCATACTAAAATACGCTTATTACGTGTGACGTAACGGTATCATGATACTAATTTCGAAACTGATTTTCATTATAATATCGGTGTGGTATCGATTATTATTAATTTCATTATTATCGGAACGACCTTGAGTGTAGCAGCTGAAAACTGTGTGATAAATAGCCTGTATTTAATGTTTTTGCCCTGGCTGAGTGGTAGAGAAGGCCTTATGGCCTTAACTCCGTCAGGTTAAATAAATCAATAAATACAGTTTTAAGACATAATCAGTTCTGTTCGGGTTAATTTTAATATCACACTAAAATGAATTCATTTCGTGTTGTCAAAATCCGAGGGTTTCAAGAAAGCGACCAAAAATAAGCTTCGATTTGACCGACGCCATGAGCTGTCATCTGTCGCAGAAGATAAGAACTACGACAACCAGCTGATGCAAATGGTATCGTGGCCGTTTGTTTGAGCGGATCTAGAGTCTCAAAGCTTAAACATATAGACTAATTAATGTCCACCAAAAACAGTCGATGTCACTTATAGTTGGCCAAAGCAGAGAACTTCTCTGCGGGGTGCACTGCTAATTAGAGGGGCAAGAGGAGGTGGTAGTGGAGGAGGCCGTGAGGGCTGCAATCACAGGTGGCTAAACGATTGCGTATTGGCTGCCGGGCGCGTGATTGTTGCCACCGCACGTGCCGAGATGCTCTATTAGCAAAGTTAAAAATATTTGGCAAGCACTTCAGTTGCTTATAATTTCTGTGCAGTTTTATTTTAATTTTCTTATAATTTCTGTGCAATTAGTTTTATTATAATTTCCGACTCATATATTTTTTTGTTGGTATTGCCATCTAGTTTCAGTTTTTAGTTTTTTTCCCCCTTATCAATTACAGCATTTACCCGGAAACCCCGGAAAACTACGGAAATCCGGAGAAAATGAGTTTTTCTTTGTTCTTTGCTCCTAATTTGCCCAGGGAATTTCTGACTCACATATTTTTTGTTGGTATTGTCATATAGTTTAAGGTTTCAGTTGTTTCCCTCTTACCAATTACAACATATATCCGGAAAACGCGGAAATCACGTATATACGGAGAAAATGACAATTTTCTTTTATCTTTGTTCTTTGCTCCTAATATTCAAAGGGAATTGGCGACTCATATGGTTTTGTGTTAGTATTGCAATCTAGGTTAAGGTTTCAGTTGTTTGCCTCTTATCAATTACAGCATATCCCCATAAAACTCGGAAAACCACGGAAATCCACAGAATTTCTAGAACTCGAAACTTGTGATGTACAGTCACTGTAACCGTTATTGCGAAATAATTCTTCTGCTTCAGGTGTGTCCTTTGCAGGTACAAAAGGGTGAGTATGTGGACTACGAGATATCTGCCATAATTGTGATGGTCACATGCAAAGAAAAGGGGAATCATAACTTCTAAACATGCCAGGTGTAAGTTAAAGTTCTTTTTCTTAGTTGCTCGCTGAAATCTTAAAATCAATTACACTAATTTGTCCATATTACCAATCCAAAATTGTGCTGTTTTACCCAATGTCCCTTCTCTAACTTCAGTCAAGAAAGTAGGGTAGTGACTGTGGAAGGTTTGGCAAGATAAATTATCATTCACAGATTTAAAATTAGAATATGAAGGGTGTTTTGCCAGGTTTTCAATCGCTTTCATCCCTTCAGCATCAGGATTTTTTCCAGTATTCTTTGTCATGCTGTAATTGGTGAGGGGGAAACAACTGAAACCTTAAACTATATGGCAATAGAAACAAAAATTATGTAATTCAGAAATTCCCTGGGAATATTGGTATCAAAGAGCAAAGATTTATAAAAAATTAAAACAAACTCATTTTCTCCGGATTTTCGTGGTTTTCGGAGTTTTTCGGAGATAAGATGTAATTGATAACGGGCAAACAACTGAAACCTAGAACTAGATGGCAATACCAAGAAACAAAAATCCCTTGGAATATTAGGAGCAAAGAACAAAGAATTTAAAGAAATTTTTAAAAAATCAATTTCTCTGGATTGCCGTGGTTTTAGGAGTTTTTTGGAGATATGCTATAATTCATAAGGGGCAAACAACTGAAACCTTAATCTAGATGGCAATACCAACAAAAAACATACGAACCAGAAATTCCCTTTGAATATTAGGAGTAAAGAACAAAGATTTAAAAATAAAACATAGTCATTTTCTCCGTCTATGCGTGGTTTTCCGGGTGTATGCTGTAATTGGTAAGGGGAAAATAACTGAAACCTTAATCTAGATGGCAATACCAACAAAAAACATACGAACCAGAAATTCCCTTTGAATATTAGGAGTAAAGAACAAAGATTTAAAAATAAAACAGTCATTTTCTCCGTCTATACGTGGTTTTCCGGGTGTATGCTGTAATTGGTAAGGGGAAAATAACTGAAACCTTAATCTAGATGGCAATACCAACACAAAAACATATGATTCACCAATTCCCTTTGAATACTAGGAGGAAAGAACAAATATTTTTAAAAATTTAAACGAAGCCATTTTCTCCGGATGTCAGTGGTTTTCGGAGTTTTCCGGGATTATGCTGTAATTGATAAGTGGCAAACAACTCAAACCTTAATCTAGATGGTAATGCCAATAAAAAACATGAGTCAGAAATTAGCTTTGAATATTAGGAGCAAAGAACAAAGATTTAAAATATAAAACATAGTCATTTTCTCCGTATATACGTGGTTTTCCGGGGATATGTTGTAATTTGTAAGGGGCAAACAACTGAAACCTTAAACTAGATGCCAATATCAACAAAATGTGTGAGTCAGAAATTCCCTGGGAATATTAGGAGCAAAGAACAATGAAAAATTAAAACAAATTCATTTTCTACGGATTTCCGTGGTTTTCCGGGTAAATGCTGTAATTGACAAGAGGCAAACAACTAAAAACTTAAACTAGATGGCAATACCAACAAAAAAATATGTGTCGGAAATTCCCACGGGGGGGGGGAGGGTTTCATATTAGTGGCCCATGGTCTAGGAGGAGAATGTTTTCATAACAGATACTGTACTGTACTACAATGTTAATAATAGCACGGCACGGTTCCGACTCGTAACGTAACGGCCACATTCCTCGCATTCCTCACAGAGAAGTTCTTTGCTTTGGAACACAATACCTATAATGGTAATTAAGGTACAGTTATGACAATTATGAAACCCCCCCCCCAAAAAAACAGTATCTTAATAAATGCCATGATAGGCTTGTTGCATAACGTACTTTTGTAGTGCAGGGGTAAACTTAGAACGTATAAAACAGGATAATAGGTCATGTTCTATTCCTAAACGAACTTTTTCCCATTCGAAACTCGTAAATTTTTAAGATTTTACAAATTTAGACTTAACTTTAATAGAAAAACGCAGTAAGTTAAATTATCCCAGCATCATTATAAGATTAATTAATGACCATTCGAAAGGTCTGTCTAGTATTCTGAATTTATCCATGTACAGTACCTTGAAAGAAAGTAATGAATAACGGTAATACATCATAAGATCTGCTTAATCGCGTTTGCTGCTTCAGTGAAACCAGTTTAAAGGAAATATTAAATGAAAGCGCCGCCATAATGAAGAAGGTATTTAATTCTGGTAATCCAAGGAAGAACGAGCAGGGACTAATCCCCAGTTTAAACGTAGAGATTTTTATGAGTTTGTACAATTACATGCAGCCTGATATTTCTCAACTTACGCAATAAAGAGTTTTCCTCTATGCAGCCAATTCTCTGTGTGAGGAAACAGGCTGTTCCCTAGCAATTACTCTGAGGTACAGGGTGAGGAAGAAAGATGTTAATTTTACCTCAGTCAAGAATGGTTGAAGTCTCTAGCTTTGAGTTTACATTTATGGCAGGCGTGGGCGAAATGGTGAGAGAAAGGAAAGGAAGTGAACAGAAATAAGAGTTCAAAGAATGCATACATAACATATTGTTGCAATGCCCTTTCAACAGTACACACATTTTATAGACATTGCATTTGAAAGTTCATAGGCTATAGATTAGATTAGGTATCCGATTAGCTAGTTTTTGTGCCTACGTGCAAGTAGTCCCGATTCGAATCCTATTGTGGCTCTCCAAATTTCATAGAGCTCATAGAAGAAGGAAGGTGGTTCGTAGTTCGTGACTACAGTTCGAGCCCCGTGACTCCCATATCTTAGTTTTCCTTAATTGTCGGCCTCGGTGGTGTAGAGGTAGTGTGCCCGTCCCTGAATCCGTAGAACGCGGGTTCAAACCAGGCCGAAATCCAACGTGTACTCCAACCCTTTATTAGTTCTGCAAAATTACTGAATGACGTTTTAAATGAGAAAATGTAAGAACATCGTAATGTTTCTCCATATGAACTTTGAACCAACTTGTTATGCCCCTTTTATTATAAATACCGGAGTTGTTGGAATACGGGAAGTGATTAATTGTGTTGCAGAGTATTTAAGCAGCGTTTCAACAAATCCGACCAAAATATAATATTTCCAGTACGAACCCTCTTAGGGATTGATTTCCTAATAAATAAAAAAATACGTGTTTAATTAATTTTTATCTATGTTTTGGAGTACTTTTTCCAAGCTTTAAGTAAATAAGACCATTAAACAATTACAGTATTTAGACCTTAAAATGTTTCTCCATATCAACTTTGAAGCCCCTTATGGCCATTTACGTTTATAGTCGCCTTAGGAGTTAAAATTTTGAAAATGCTGATATATGTGTTTCATTATTTTTATTGTAGTAGAGCATTCATCCTAAGTTCCAAGAAGCCCCCCACAAAAAAGAAAAAAATCTTAGGGAATTATTTTTATTTAAAAAAATAAATAATACGAGTGTAGTAATTTACGTTTTGGAGTAAAATATTTTTACTAAATTTTAAATCAATGGAATGTTTTCCCATATAAACGTTTTACCCTTATAGCCCTCTTAGGGGTTAAATTATGGAAAATCCCATCTTAGAGAGTCTATGCATTATGAATTAAAGCTGAACAAATTTAATATTTTAGCTTCACCAGTTTCGGCTCTGTCAGTCAGGACATGCTACTTTAAAGATACATAACAATTTTGAAAAAAAAAATTGATTACTTTGAATCAGTAGCAAACTAGAGAGACCATATATATATATATATATATGTGTGTGTGTGTGTGTATGTGTAGGGGGTACGCCGTAGCGTAGTAGTTGAGGCGCTGCGCTACAAACTGGAAGGTCGCGGGTTCGATTCCCGATGAGGTCGTTGGAGTTTTTCAATTCGCCTAATCCTTTTGGTGGCACTATGGCTCTGGGGTCGACTCAGCCTCTAACAGAAATGAATACTAGGAGCAATCCCGGGGGTGAAGGCGGCCGGTGCGTAAGACTGACAACATTACCACCTTCGTGGGCCGAATAACAAAAATCTGGGAGACTCAACCTCCTAGATCCCTCTGGGCCTCCATGGCCTGTATAGGGATCACTTTACCTTATATATATATATATATACATTATATGTTTACATACATTATGACGAGATTTGAGAAAAACTAATTCAGAATTGCGAGATGGTAGCCGAAATAAGATTTTACAGGGAAAAATATGAAATTAATTATGGACATAAATGTATATTAAAAATGTCAATAGAAAATTTTATAAAATTACATACAAGAAAATAGTCAGAAAAGAATTATTTCACAAACAAAAATAACCTATATGGTTCAGAAATATAACAAATTGTTTCACGTACACTGCTTCCTTACAACACAATGGAAAATGGAAGAGTATCAAATAATCCTATCTGAAGAGGGAGATTTATAGAAGTTCCGACGGTTTGGTTCTAGTAGACTGGATCTCCACTGAATCAGGCAGGTAGAGCGGGATGAGATTGTCAGCTATTTTGTCGTCATTGTCACCAGAAGGCTTTGTCTGGCTGCGATAAGCTCGGCGGAACAGTCTGCATTCAGGGGCAGGATCACGGGGCAGCTGATAATCGGCGAACCATTGTTCCTGCTTTGTTTTTTCACAAACAAAGGACGTTACTCAGTCGCGATATGTGTTGGTTTAGGGAGAAAAAGAATAGTAATGCCCAAATCGTTAGCATACATGCAGGCTATCTTTCAGTTCAAATAGAACAAGCATAATAAATTTATGGGCGTATAAAGGTTTTTCTTAAAAGTTTACAAAAAGTAAAGTTGCATTATAAAATGTACGTAGCAATAATTTAATTTAAACTTTATAACTTGTGAGTATACTATAGGATATTTAAAATTATACTATTATTATATTTTTACCTAGTAAGTTATGTATACCTGGTCTCTATATCTAGTCGAGATACAATTTTATTATTATTATTATTATTATTGTTATAAATTTTACAACTTACTTATACTACTAATTTACTGTTATTACTTTATTCGCCGCAATGTAAGTAACCAAGTACTGCGAAATGTTAAAAAATGTATGAATGAACGTAACGCTTCTTTCAGTATTTTTTCCAGAATAGAAATAGGTTCATAAACTTTTCTAAATGACAAACTTTCGCGATTTCGCTCATAGTGAAATTCCAAGTGTCTAGACGTTAGATCTTCCCTTCTACTATAAAAGAATTTCCACAGTTGTGTAAGAGGAAAATCTGTCACAAGGAAATAAAGTAAGAACAAAGGAGTAATAGGCCTAAATCTAAAATTAAAATTAACCTTAAAGTGAATTTAAAATAAAACTATACAATAAACATTTCAAATTCAATAATTGTGTTATTTGTATATTACGTAAATATTTCATTATTCGCGTATTTAAAAGATATTTACATCAAAAGAGGCCTGCATAAATTGACATGACATGGGGGTGTTACAAAATTTAATCGGGGAAATTTAAAGTATTCTACAGGAGTGATAGGCTAACAATTTTAGATAGGGAACTTGAAATATCAAATTGCACATAATAGACGAAAATGTATTAAGAACCAATACCCCGTTGATTAAATTCCTATACCGTGCTGTTACATAGTCTATAGCCATTCATGGCGAATAAATTCGTTGCTACTGCAGCACAGTGGTGCGAAAAAAGGTTGTAAGGAAAAAAGAACGAGGCAATTTCGTATATGCACTGGCGGTAACTATTAGTTTGAAATAAAATGCTGTTTATCACTATGACATATTATGTATGCTTTAATACGAATGCTAAGAAAATGTGTGAACCACTGAATATTCACTTGGAAGAGAAAAAGAAAAGCAATCCTCCCTGCGTTAAGAAAGCAGATCACACAAGTGTGTCAAAAGTGATGTCCTCGAACATGAACGCAGAGAGCAGAAGAATCTTCCATAACTTTAGTCTGGCAATACTGCTTTAATTACCTGCCTATTAATACTAAGATTTCTTCAGTACTGAAGCAAAAATTAAATATTTTCAAGATAAATCACAGTCATAATACAGTCAACCCTCGATATAGTGCCATCATCCGTTCTGTAACATTTAGTGGCACTAAGCGAGGGTGGCACTAAAAAGAAATTTAATTTTTAAAATAAAAACGACATAATACAGTACATATATTATGAAAGAAAATTAAATAAAAGGCAAATAGAAAACTATCACAAAATAAAATACTGTACAGTAATACAAATTATTATAGTATATGTCCAGTGCTACAGTACATGAAGGGATTTAAAATTATATGGGGTCCATGTAAGTGATTAACTATAACTGAGTAACTGTAGTGTAGTGTTTAACAGCTGAATGGACACTGAACTAAAAGAAGTGAAAGTTTGGAATGTCTCATTGTATAAAGGGCTCTTTCTACCTGCTTAACCCTCGCGCGGGCTGTCTGTCCGACTTCTTAACCTAGCTTCCTCATTCCACAGTACTACATTTACAGTCAGTGGCAGGGGAACACTCACTTCTTGGAATTTCAGTACAATACATTTCTTAAACAATCTTCCCAACATTCACGCCAGCTATAAAAGAATTTTGCAAGTGAAAGAGAAATCACTGCAAGCTATATTTTGTAAAAACCTAGTCTTATATTCCCTGGTACTAAATGAATTGGCACAGTAGCGAGGTTTCTTATGTATTTTGCATGGGAGATGATCCGTTCACTTGCATTTATTGGCACAGTGAGAGGGTGGCACTGTAAAAGAGGGGCATTATATCGAGGGTTGACTATATCAGTATTCACTCATCAATAGGAATGTCCAACTTTAAAAAATATGTCACCTAACTTCGAAATCTAGCTTAACGCAACAAAAGTTCTCAATCTCAATTTTTCTTCAACACTTGTGCAATTCCTGAATATCTGTCTATTGATTTCTGTAAAACCTTGTCTCACATGCAGCATCGCACCCAGTATCAACTGAATAAGCACAGAGGAAACACTCGGGTCTCGATAGCAGGATATTACAAGAGAAGAGCCATGTAACAAGCAGTACTCCAACTGCATCAATCTAACAAACCATGTCAAATGACCCGAGTGCCTGAATATTCATGAGAACAACTTTGTTATCACCGCCTACTAGCCGGCCAGAACACTTATACAAAACCCTCTCTGTACCTATTTCCATAAAGAACTTAAATTCAGTACGTGATCCAATATTACGGTTGCTGCAGTCATGAAACGTGATCAGTATTAAGAAATGGGTATATCAATGAGTTTGTTAGATATGCTAAATGGAGACAATCTATGTTATTGAAATGCTTTCAGGTGACAGTACAGTATTAGTTCAAACAAGCAGTATATACAACATATTGTTCATTACCATCTAAGGGGGAAAAAAAAACTGAGAAATAGTTTGATATTGCGATCGTTCAAAAATGTAGATCAGCGTATGCGATAGTGCTGAACGATATACAGCATTAACTCGAAATTTAATTATAGATTTGTAAAGATTAAAAATAATTAAATTTTACACATTAACATACTTAACATAGCGGCAATGCCTCACTGCAAAAATCACTACATTTCTCGTCTTATCTTCTTACATTGTCTACGACCAACGCTATTATACAAGGTGGTCCTAAACTATATATAAAAACTGTAAAGGTAGGTAGAGGGGACCTAAATAAGCATATTTCGTGTTGGAATGTGTATGAGGTAATGACACATTAAAGCGCTAGCTTGTAAAGCAGTATGAATCACAGGAAACTGAAAAGACAAGTAAAGACAAAAGAAAGCCAAAATTTATTAACAGTTTACAAGGGGTGCTCGAAAGGCTTTTAATGTGACCCCAAAAGAAAAAATCCAAGCAGGTTAAATCAGGAGAACTCGGTGGCCAGGGAACTGGACCGCCCCGTCCTATCCAATGCTGGCCGTAGACAGCGTCCAGGTGATTCCTGACGTTTCGACAAACACAATCCTATACGAAATCTTTTTTGTTTCTCCAGTGATAGATATTTTTTGTAGGTTGTTCCCTTTTTACAAAAGAGGAGCGACATGTAGGCCCTATACATTTTGCATGCCCTGTTATTATGAAACGATATGTGCGCCGATGTTATTTGACTATTATCTTTTCAATTCCCCGTCAAATCATTTTCATCTCTAAGACTCGTTATCCTGAAAAAGTGTTACTCTGCACAATACATATAAATAGTACTTTTAGACAAACAATTGCATAATTCACGGGTGCGCAGCTGTGGGACATTGTGCCACTGTGCGGTGGGGTAATGTCTCCCACTACAGTCGCCCTTGACGTCAGCATAAAGCAGTTTCGACGTGACACTGAACATGAAGAGCAGGTTTCATACGTCACAGAGTGGATGGGGACTAAAACGTTTCCCCTCAATTGCTCAGGTATGTAATAAGACGTTATATAGGCCTACGATTATTTTAGATATCTGATAATGTGTTTTGCAGGGTTAGTTAACTCATAATTTCGATGCCCTAACATGAATTCTTAACTAGACCTCCTAATTTTAAACACCATTATTATTCATTTTAATCATGAATGACCATGTCAGTTCTGGGCTGTGTATGAACACTCTTTGATGATACTTATAATTTTGGAGAGAGCCATTGAAGTTAGAAGCTGTTTTGACTTATATGGAGATGGATGGAAAATAATTTTAAGCAGTGACAAGGTAAGAGCTCTCAGTTCCTCACAAGAATTTCACTCACAGTGAAAGTTTGATTAAACTCTAGCGAGGTGAACTTCCGGTCAATTTCATGACGTCATCAGTCGTTCGTGTAATCGCAATATCCGGCCAACGCTACAGCTTCTTACAGTAAGATTGAAAAGTTCAGTAACTGTGTCATGGTGGGAAAGGTAGTTGTAAAATCTTTATCTAATGCAGCCAAAGTTACATAAACGTAGGGAAATATCACACGAAGGGCCCCGAGTTCTTTTCATCTGACCGATAAGTCTATTTATTCAGTGAAGTTGAAAATCACAAATTGTATTTGTTATGATTTTTTCGTGAATAAAACAAACAAATAATAGAAGTTGTTAATAACACCACAATTAGGTAACATTTAGAATATAATTATCTTAACCCCATAACAGTGGTAATTGCAGCTAAATCGTTTCACATAAATATGTAATAAATAACTAAATACTTGTTTTCGCTGCACACGTGTTTCATAAATACCAATAAGAAACATGATATAATATACGACCCATAAATGTTTATTATCCACAATTACCGGTCATATAAGTGGAAATAATCGTAATTAATGATTGATTTTTATGTTGTCGAGAATTTTACCAGAACGAACGAAGCTAAATTCTCTAACAAGGTTAAAGTGAAACATTCTTGGCAGCCAATTTCAGACATGTACTATTCAATTCCCAAAATTTTTAAAATGTAATTTGCGTAAATTCTGAAAGTTTCCTTTATATTAATTTTAATTAAGTTTTCCGTATTTTCACTTAAAAGTGTAATTTTAGGTAGATTTCGAAGAAAAATCTACCCATTGCAATCAATAGCATGTCATGATTTTCGAAATATTCTTTCATATCTTTAAGTTTCATGCCTCCCTAAGTACGAAACCATCGCCCGTTAAAAAAAAAAGTGATATTTATATAGGCCTATATATCTTTACACGCTAGCGGCCGTAATTTTGAAGATATTTGAAACAAATTTTATTATGTTATTTCTAGGCCCAATAGTTCGAACATGTTCGTTAATGAGCAAAATTGGCCCAAGAGGGGTCGAGGGTTGAAATTTTGAAAAAGAACTACATATCTCGGCCCCTATGAAGTATAGAGGGAAACTTTGTTTGAATAAATTAGAGTACTCCCTATGGAGTTCACAGTGACATCTACGATTCGGGGGTTTTGGGGGTACGAGTGGGGGTGGGGGATGGAAATTCGAAATTTTTGAAACCACGTCTAGTGTGGTATCGTTGAAAAGCTCTACAAATCAATAACTAGTTTCTCGATAGCTCTCATATAAGGCGAAATTTGAATGTTTGAAAAAGTGCTCTTTCCTCTTTCTTGCCGTTATTATTGTGGGTTTGTCATGCCAAGGCTAAAGAAGAAGAGTCCTGCGCAGCGACAAAAATTAAACCAAAAGCACTTCGAAATCTACCTCAGCCTGTAGGCCTGCCTAAAGGGATTTTTTTAACACAGGAAGTATAATTTTTCCGTCTCGGGGTGTGAACGGTAAACAACCTAATGGTCTGAGGAACACTACAGACAAATACAAAATTGAAACCACTTAATTTTGTTTACTAAACACAGTTTCAAAGTGGTCGTGTCATTTAACCAGTAAATCATCTTCTATTATCGCGCTGGCATCGGGAAGAATCCCAATTACTGCAATTTCTAGTAATTATAAAGCTCCGAACTATTCCGTAGCTTGATATTTCTAATTCATGTAAACTATAACTTTAGACCTACGATTAAAATAATGGTGTTCTTCACCCTTATTTAAAAGTTCTTTATTTGTAAATTAATTTCAGTTAATAGAATGTAAGAATATAAATAATGATTCGAGAGAAAAAAAAGAAATCCTAAAATTCACTTATTATAAAGTTCAGGAATGCCTAAAAGTCACATGCATAGTCGAGGACGTTAAGTTACAAAAAATGTGACATATTTCACGCCAAACGTTGGCACTTATAAAGACAGAATAAGAACTAATGTGAATTCTGAAGAATTAATAAAGCATTACAAAAATCAGTGATTCTGATTGAAAGAATACTTCTGTCGAAACAGTAACATGATTATGGGGCAGTTAACTAGTTTAAAAAGACACCATTCAAAACTTTAGTACTTTTACAGATGAGAAAATGTAAGACTTCATATAGCGACCTTTACAAATCTTTCCCCCTCCTTGCTTCGAGAAAGTCCCTGGCTGCTAAATCGAAGCAGAAAACATACACCTCTATCCACCTACACTACGCAAAGATCCACCCACTATAGACAGTTGTTTGTGTGGCATCTCTTTCCTCCCCCACCCTGCTACTGAAACACTTCTGGCAAACTTCTGTAATATTTTGTTACCTTCTTCTTGTAGCCGTGTTAAAGGATATTGACATATAAACTTTACCTTTGGTATTTCCTCCGTGTGCTTACTTCATTTGCTAGGAAGAATTAATTCCTAAATAGCCCACCTCTGTCTTCATCATGCCACAACATAATGTTCTCTTGGAATGTTCATCCAAATCCAACCTCAAGGTGCAGATAATAAAATGTCTCCTTTCTTGTCATAAAGTTTACTGGTGGCTACAAATACAATTAGGCCTACGCCAAGTTAATCCAAATTCACAAGCTACGTTCCCAAAAGTGAACTGTTGATCAATTCTCTCATCAGATGGACTTCCTCCTCCCTGATTGGAAACCAGTCGAGATAATTGAGCGCAAGTAAAACAATGGGTTAAATAACTACTCACTCCCAGAGTTGACATTCATCATCACTGCACCCTCACTATACCATCACGATCGTGTCGCAAGGGATATACAGGGTGTTAATGAGTAACACCGAAATATTTTACCTGTGTATGGAGGGGGCTATAGACAAGCGACATTTATTAGTATATTTTTGCTCTATGGATTCAATTTTTCCTGTTACAGCATAAAATCTCCCAGAGCATGGCCGCCACTGACTTCTAACATTAGAAAAAATTCAAAACAAAGGAACTTCGCTTTTAACACTGTAGTCAGTAGTTACGAATTAAAAAAAGACTAATGCAGTGGCGACCAGTCATGTGATTAGTCTGTAAATTTTGCAGATTATGGAAACACTAAATTATGATATAGCTATTGACGAATGATTAAGAGTCAGATTTTTATTGATCACTAGGAAGGCATGAAGTCAATTTAATGAAGATTTTAACCCTATTTCACGTAATTATTGATTTATGAACACCTAATTATAATGACTTTAATGCCCTGAAATATACACATTTTACGTCATAGAGCAAAAATCTCCTACTAAAAATGTTTTGTCTAAGTCCTCTCTATATACAGCTAAAATATTTCAGTGTAATTTATTAACACCCTGTATTTTAAAATACTAGGATCTATTTGTTAAGAGTAGGTGAAAAATTCCCTCATACAATATTATAAAAATGTCGTCTGTTGCCTTACTGGCTAATTACTCTAATAATTTTATTAATAAAACATGCTTTGAAAGCACGCAGGCCTGTAGGCTACTGGATACTAAGGAACTTGAAATGTACTGTGATAAAATAATGACATTAAAATTCAATGGGGTCTTTGTTACTATTGCGAACTGAGCGAGACGAGAAATATGATGCAGCTGCTTGCTTTTATAAGAATATTTAATTGTCCTTGTAACTACAAAGCAGTTATACATTTTTTATCTTACTGTGTTTCAATGAATATTGAATTTGTACAAATACAGGAATATAGACCAATCTTAATAAAAAGTTTACTTGATTAATATCGGGATGGAACGCCAGTCTTGAAGGTAAGGTCGAAATACTTCTATTCTGTTTACTGCCAATGCCAATAGAGTAGTCATTGTTTTTAGTTTCGCATAAACAAAAGCTCGTAGGTGCTTTTAAATTTCGTGTTTGAAGTGATGCATAGGAAATGCTTCAGTTTCTTCTCTGTACATTTATCTCTCGTATGTGGCATGGAAATAACCTATTGAAGAATCATTTCTAAATTAAACCACAGTATAGTATAACAGTAGCGAAACTCTATACAGTTTTTTTCAACCGGCGCGACTGCAGCGCTCGCAGCGGTGAGCAAGAGGCAACACAATCTGTTACATGTGTTTCTTATGAAAAATGTCGACAATATTTTATGGAAATGCCTGTGGTGCTGTAAACTGCACCAACAGCCAAAGGAATTCTCCCGATTTATCTTTCTTCAGGTGCTCTAAAGATCCTGAGAAGTAAGCAAAAACAGTTATTTGTTTAATTAAATTGCAAACGTGATTGTCATGCTTGCATCCATACTAGTGTATTTATTCATATTTCTTTTACTTTCAGGAGCAGAAAATGGCTTGTAAATGTTAGAAGAGGCGATTTTTTTAAAAAAGATAAAAATTATTTATATATCAATATAATATAATTTTTATACATAAGATGTACATGTAGAAAATAAAATCCAATTCTATTTTCTTAGGTAGATTTCGAGAAAAATCTACGTATTGCAATCGATACCATGTCATGAGAAAAAGTACATTGTATTTAACATTGTATAGATAGGCTTTTCCGTTTTTCCTATTGATATGAAATTTTTACTATGTGATATAGCACCCGAAGTCTATTAACTCCTTTACCGCTGCTGACATAAATTCATCACGTCAAAACACTGTATAAAAACATAGATATCAGATTAATAGTTTTAGACTCATGTAAAATGTGAGGATTTTTATTCTCGTGTAGGAATCAGGTGGTTCACACACATTTTCCTCATCCATCCTCATCCATCTCGATGGTTTTTACTGGCTGACTGCTTATGTTAATATAAAAATTAAATTCTTAAAGTATTTTAGAGTCTAAATTAAGCGCCAGAATTGTGAACAAAAGACATGCTGAGTAGAATAAATTTGCATTATCAATTCACTCACGCCTGAGAACCTCATCTAGGCTACACGCAGTACACGTGTGTCCGAGAAGTTGTCGGGAAATGGCGATCCAGGCTCTGTCGTTAAGGGAAGACAGAAGTGTTGATTTTGCTTTTTTGGTAAAAAAATGGGATTTTTTTATTTTAGTATAAAAATTCAAGTATACTCTAAAGTATATCTGTGCAAAATTTTATGCCATTTGGGCGCATGGAACAGGTGTTTCTGACACCATTTTTAAAGTACTGCACGTAATCCTCTTGCTATCCTTTGTTTCCTAGTCGTATTTATTATTGTGTATTTAGGTGTAAAATATATAATATGTCTTGTGTAGGGCTCCATTCATATTTAGTGATAGTTCAGTGTAATTATAAAGGTTTATTTATAGGTACAGAAGATGCTTATTTTTTACTCTGAGTGAATGTAACTTTAATCTTTTCTCAGTTTGAATTTTCATGTTAATTTGCCACATTCAAAATCTATCTTCTCCCATAGAAATATAGATACAGGTATGAAATTTTTTCACAGTCTACTTTGTGATGTGTGTAATAAAATGTCTAATCAGATTTTTGGTATGGGTCTAAGTCCTTTTAAAATGAATATCTTACATAAAAATATATCAATTTTTTATCAACTTTTTATTTCTCTGGGTAAAATATTTATTTAACAAAAAGTATAAATAATACCAAAAATCTGAATCATTAGATCTATTAAGCAAGCATCACAGAATCTCACATAAAAAAAAAATAGATCAATTTTTTAATATCCGTCGGAGATAGATTTCAATTTTGATTTTAAAAATTATTTAATTCAATTATATCTAAAAACAAAACAAATTGAGATATCAAAATGAAATTTGAAAATTGAACATCTGTTAATGTTTAAATTAAGTGTACGAAATTTCAAGTTTCTAGTCCAAATAGTTTAGAAAATCACTCTCAACACTTCGGAGTAGAATAAACTTGAATTATCAGTCCACAATCGCCTGAGAACCTCATCTAGGCTACACGCAGTACACGTATGTCCGAGAAGTTGTCGGGAAATTGTGATCCAGGCGCTGTCGTTAAGAAATGTTCCTTCCTATCTGTTATCTCAGTTATTTTAAACTAAACTATACCCACGGCGCTACATCTCTTGTAGGACAGGGCCTACCATCCGAAAGCTTACATTATTAGGTAGGGATGGGGTTTTTATTACCTAAAAATCTCCTGAATTGGCAGGAATAAATATGTATTATTGACCTAAAAACTAGATTGTGCTCTATAAGAAATAAGTAAAATGTAAGGATTTACAAGACTTGTAAATTTGTCTTAGAAGACACATCTTCAATTTACAATATTCAAGATCAATGATCAGTGGTTTTCAGAGGCCTTGTTCTAGGACAAAAGGTAAAATTTTTCAATATATATTTAAAATTTAAAAACAAAATTATGACACCATTTTTACTTCCTCTGCCCGACCATAGGTACTACTCTAGGTAGAGGAAGTACTGTTTTCGATCCCTAACTTCGAAGTTGAGTTTTTAACATAAATATACGTTTTGAAGATCCCTGAATCCAAACATACTCTTTTCGGAAACATGTCTGTGTGTGTGTGTGTGTGAGAGAGAGAGAACAGCCCAGCTCCCGAACTATGAGCCAAATCATTGTGTTACATGTTTTCTGTGCAGTCCGGTACGAATTTATATACTGTGTGAGAAAATGAGTCACATGCATTTAAGGTTTAAACTTCTAAACACTTTTCCGTCGTATTACCATAGTATAGTATAACAGCAGCGAAGTTCCATACAGTTTATGAAGTGAAACTTCTTTAGCCGCGGTAGGGGTAAATCGAGAACTTGTGTAACGCTGAAAATAGTCACGAAAATAGCGTAACGCTCAAATTCGTCACGAAATTAGTGAGGTATGACGGAGCGGACTGCACAGAAAAAAATCAACTCAATGATTAGGCTTATCCAAAAATTTAAAAAATAAAAAAATCCAAAATTCAAAATTTAAAAATCTAAAAAAACTAAATTAAAAATAAACAATCCAAAATTTAAAAATCCAACAAATTAAAAAAATCAAAGATCCAAAAATTAAATTAAAAAATCTGAAAATTCCAAAATTAAAAAATCAAAGATCCAAAATAAGTCGTAAAATCCAAAATTTAAAAAATGAAAAATCCAAAATTTAAAATCTAAATATCCAAAATTTTAAAAATAAAATATTTCAAACTTAAAAAACTCAAAAATCCAAAATTTAAAAGATAAAAAATCCAAAATTAAAAAATCCAAAATCGATAATTTAAAAAAATACAAAATTAAAAATCGAAAATAAAAAATTAAAAAATCGAAAAAAGCAAATTCAAAGATCTAAAATACCGTATAAGAAATTCAAAATTTAAAAAATCCAAAATTCCAAAATTATACAATTTAAAAGATTAAATATTTAAAAAATAAAAAATTAATAATTAAAAAGTCCAAAAACCCAATATGAAAAAGTCCAACATTCCAAAATTGTAAAAATCCAAAAATTAAAACAAATTTCACTTCTGTCGCGTGGCGTTCTACGCACACTTTTTTTTCAATCGGCGCGACTGCAGCGCTCGCAGCGGTGAGCAGGAGGCAACACAATCTGTTACATGTGTTTCTTATGAAAAATGTCGACAATATTTTATGGAAATGTGTGGTGCTATTAACTGCACCAACAGCCAAAGCAATTCTCCCGATTTATCTTTCTTCAGGTGCTCTAAAGATCCTGAGTGGTAAGCAAAAACAGTTATTTGTGAAATTAAATTGTAAACGTGATTATCATGCTTGCATCCATACTAGTGTATTTATTCCTATTTCTTTTACTTTCAGAAGCGGAAAATGACTTGACTAGAAGAAGCAACCTTTAAAAAAAATATGTAAATTATTTGTATAATTTTTGTACATAAGATGTACATGTAGAAAATAAAATCCAATTCTATTCTTTTTAATATTAGAGGGGGTCCGAAAACTTAAAAATTAGCCCCTCATCAGTGTTTTCGTAAAAACGATATAACTCAGTCAATCCTACAATACGGTATTTAACGTTTTTTGTTTCACTTTATTAAAAAAAATCTACTAAATATTGGCTTGATTGGAATTTTCGTTTACCCTCTGGATACCCCATAAAGTGAGTTAGAACTTAATTAAGGCATTTTTTATTAATATTTTTATATGTAGTTAATTATTTTGATGTGTACATCAGAAATAAAAATCCTAACGAAGCAAAAAGTTTCTAAATATATAGACCTATTTACAAGTACCCCACCTGACCCTACTAATTTTCAAAATATTTTAACACGAGGTTATGTTAGGCCTATATAATTGAATTTAACAAAATTAAACTTTCCAGAATAAAGACATCGTGTATAATTCCTTACTTTTCAATAATTTATCGTGTTTAATAAAATGAAGAAAATGACAAAAACTCCTTTGTTACTGCATCTGATATTGACCATAGCCTATCGGGCTTCAAGCCTAGAACTTTACTTTCCCCCCCTAATTTCTGAAGTACTACTACTAGATGCTTATTGAAATTATTAAGTTTTCCTATTTGTCAGAATTTTCAGTGTAAATATGTGTTAGTAGGAAATTAAATTCTTGAAGATTTGTCGTAGGGATGTAGCTTATATGGAGGACGGAAACCGGTCTGATACTTCATAAGATATACAATGTCATCGATCTTGAAACTACAACTTCTTTATATTCCCATAAAGTCTATGACTTGATGAGTTCACCAGTATGCCTTTCCGGTAACAATTCCGTTCTAGTAATTTTAAAAGTAAAAATATTACAGCCATATATTCGTACCTATCCAATGCTGGAAATGGCTGTTTGCTAGTTACCTCTTGCTGACCGCTTGGGGTGCTAGTGTCGCACCGATCTGTCAAAAGGATGCATTTTCCTTTCATTAGAGCTTCGCTACTGTTATACTATACTGTGATTAAACTATGTAGGCTATGTTGTATATTTAAAACCACAGATTCCAACCAAGAAAAAATAAACTGATTTTGGATGAACCCTTTCCGAAATGAATTGATATGTTTATATAAGCAATAATGAAATGAAGGCGTCAGTGAATTCTAAGTTAGAAATCAATTGGGAACATTGTAGCGGAACAGCTGGTTTCCTTGAATGATAATCGTAACACGTGAATAAAAATCCTCATATTTTAAATAAATTAATACTGTCCTAAACTCATATATCTGCTTTTGATTAGTTTTTTATGTGACACATTTATACGTCAGTAGCAGTGTTTCATGCAAACCTGGATTGGTATGTTTGGGCCAAGGAGATATTGCATTGCCTTAAGATTCGAGATGTTTGTATTGGGCACATGTAAATAAATCAGATGTTTAAGACCCGAAAATAATAAAGCCTATTCTTAAAAGAAGAGCTCAAACATACTTTAGAGCATTGTAATGAAGACGAAACTGTAAATTGGAAATTTTTAATAAAGCAAATTGCAGTAGGGTTGCTAACCTGCAAAGAACTGCAGCGCTCCAGCGATGCGTGCGGTCCCTGTGTGAACTACATATGTGATGCAACATGCTGCGGTTGCTGTGATGGCCACCAGTAGGCTGAGGGCACTACCTACTCCCACAAGAACTGTGCTGGCCTGCCACCAAGGGCTTGGAATATCCCAGAATCTGTAACAAAGAACAAACTTGGATAAAAAATTTCCCCTAACAATGCAGAATAATAATTTAGAGTTTTCATACTATTCCACACTGACATCAGTTATTTGAATAGATCAATGCTTCCCAACTTTTTAGCCATGGAACACTAAACGTTTAAGGGAATATATTCACGGTAAATAAAATAAGAAAAACTGATGTAGCAAAGTCTCAGATGGAGTTAATGGGTCAATATCCGAAAATTTGTATTTTATATTCATAACTACTACATTGTAAAAGACACAAATGGTAAACTGCTTTTTGATAATACTGAGGTGAGTAGAAGGTGGAAGGAATACTTGGAAGATTTGTACAATGGCAAAGATATACAAAACGTCAATGATTACATAGAAACGGAGGATGGTGTGGATGAGGAAATGATCGGTCCCTCCATAACTATGGGTGAATTTGAAAAGGCCCTAGGAAGCCTAAAAGATAAGAAGGCAACAGGTATAGACCAAATACCAGCTGAATTGCTGAAGAAAACAGGTGAGTCAACGAAAATAAAATTATTCAAAATTGTTTCTGACTACTATGAAAATGGAATGCTACCTCCAGACTTTATTAAAAGTAGAACTATAACCATTCCCAAGAAAGGTAATGCATCAGACTGCAGTAATTACAGAACTATATCAATTCTTTCGCATGCGTCAAAGATTTTACTAAACATAATAAAGGAGAGGCTAAAGGGAAAAATTGAACAGAATTTAGATGAAGATCAATTTGGGTTTAGAACAGGGAGAGGAACTAGAGAAGCAATTTTAGCCCTTAGACTAATTCTAGATAGAAGAATTGAAGTAAACAGAAGAACCTTTGCCACCTTCATAGACCTCGAAAAAGCTTTTGATAACGTAGACTGGGAATTACTATTCCAAACATTGAAAAAATTTGGAGTAGACTGGAGGGATAGAAGACTTATTCTAAACTTATACAAAACACAAACAGCTGAAATAAATATTAATGGGAGCAGACAAGAAGCCAGAATAAGAAGAGGAGTGAGACAAGGCTGCCCATTATCGCCACATCTGTTTAATATGTTCATTGAGGAAGCAATCAGAGAAATGAAAAGAAAAACAAAGGGTATTAAAATAAATGGAGTCAGTATTCATAGCATTCGATTTGCAGATGACATAGTTATTTTGGCTGATTCAGAAAAGGAAATGAATAAAATGCTTAAAGTTCTATCAGATGCATTTAAAAATTTTAAAATGAAGATCAATAAAAAGAAAACAAAAACCATGGTGATCGGAAGAACAAATGAAAATTTTAAAATCAACATACAGCTTGACGGTACAGCCCTAGACCAGGTCGAAAGTTTTTGTTACTTTGGTAGCATTATCAATAAGTTTAACAAGTGTGACGCAGAAATTAAGAGAAGAATAAACCTGGCTAAACAAGCATTTCAGAACAAAAGGAATCTTCTCACAAATAACCATTTAAGCATGGAAGTAAGGAAAAAATTTGCCAAAACATTTGTAAGTTGTGTATTAACTTATGGATGTGAAACATGGACATTAGGAAAAGCAGAAGCCAAGAAACTAGAAGCAGCAGAAATGTGGATATGGAGAAGGCTAACAAAGAAGAGTTGGGTGGATAGGAAAACAAATGAAGAAGTGCTTAATGAAGTGATGGAAGAGAGATCCCTTCTGAATTCAATTAAGAGTAGAAGAGCAAAGTTAGTGGGTCATACATTTCGGCACAATGGTCTACTCATTAACATTTTTGAAGGGAAAATACTGGGAAAGAAATCAAGAGGACGTCCAAGAAATTCATTTATTAAAAACATGATAAAGGATATGGACGTGCTGTCATATGAAAATCTAAAGAGAACAGCGATGAAGAGGAAGACATGGCTACTACAACAAGGCATTGCCTTTAGATCCTGATGATGATGAACTACTACATGAAGGCTTGTATTCTTTTCTTTGCTAATCTGATATGCAGAAAAGAAATTATTTTTGCAATCGATCTCCAAGTTAAGCTCCAGATCGATTCATTAAGCAGGGCTTACTGAAAAACAGAGGTCTAAACTTTGATAAGCATACGTGAAGGAATATGTGGGTACTATTATTTGTCAAAGCCCAATGTATTACAACTTCCAAATCCGTATATGAACACTGCAAACAATACTGTTGTCATGAGAACTGAATTGCATTTGATTAATATTTTCATAAATCAGACCCCTAATTGCGCAATATTCTCCGGTACCGATCAACCGATTTGATCCAAAAACAATAGGCTTCGTTCCATGGACGTTTTAAATGCGTATACCAAGTTTCATGAGAATCCGCTAAAGCGTATTCGAGTTATCGCGCGTATAGGCACAATGACGGACGGAGAGACATTTCCCGTCCACCATATAATCTCATAAAGTACCATACTTAATAATCATAACTTTCTTTCCAATCAAATTTCAAAGTATTGCGTTCATGATACAACAGTAAAATCGGAATCTGGAAATTCAATATGATTGATGTTTTAGTAGGTTAATATCAGAGATTTTCTTAAAGTTGGGGCAATGGGTGACAACTGGATCCTCACGTCAGACACTGCATTAATGCCCGAGTGCACCACTCTCCGATTTTCTCAGCTGTTTCGTAACCGGGGTAAAAGTAATATCGGGGTAATCCAAGAAAACCTTTGCACCTTTGATACAATACCGTGGTTTCCAAACGCTCGAATACATCGCGGTTACTCTGCTACGAATGCATTCCCATTGATGGTTTCTTCCATGGCCGCTAGTTTCTCTCTCTCTGCACGTCTGCCAGTCAGGGTGGCTCGCGTAGGCTATTGGTTCTCCAAATTTAATTTATTTGTTGCCTTATTATTCAATAAAAATATGTTCATAAGGATGAAAGTGAATACTATATTGCGTATATATGTCGTCTGAATTCAAACTTTGAATTCAAGCACCATAGATACTGTACCAATCGTGAAATGAGTTGGTTACGCCTACTACTGGTTTGGTTGAGGTGAGAAAGGATGGTCATTTCAATCGATATTACAGCACAGTTTTTTCAGAGATATGTACCATCGTTCATTCTTCAAATAGATCCCACCTGTCTCTCATTATTCATTATATTCAATTAGCTTTTGGCCTAGATATCGAAAATATGTTACATTACGCTGATCTCCATCTTGGAAAGAAAATAGTGGTTTTCTCACTTTACAGCTCCTTCACGGCCGATTAGCATCTTACCGCGGTAAAAGTCGAAACCGAGCACGGTCAATGAAAGTATGACTTTACCGGGGTAAACTAAACAACTTTACCGCGGTATTCTGAATACCGAGGATGGTGCACTCGGCCATAAGAATATTTCTGTACTTGATTTCGTTCAAGATCAATACAAAAATCCCGTTTCACACAGTTATGTTATCACAAAATGAAGAAATGCAACATGTTTATCATTATAGACGCTAGCTGTCACAGACGTATGATGACGGAAAACATGTTTGTACGAGCACAGGTGAAGTAAAAAGTATAAAGTTATCGAATTTCAATGTAAACATGAAGTTTGTACAATAAAACTACTGTTAAAACTTCAAATAAAATCATGTAACCTGATATAGCAAAGTGCCAGAATACTTTTATATAATCAGTGATAATTGCAATTATGATATGCGGAAAATAAGTTATTTTGTAATCGATTTCAGAGTTAAGCGCCAGATCGATTCATTAAGCAGGACTTACGGAAGAATAACGGTATAACGATTGATAAGCATATTATGTGAAACAATATGTGGGTAGCGTTATTTGTCAAAGTTAACTGTATTGCAACCTCCAAAGTCGTATAAGAACACTGTAAACATCATGTTTACATCAACTGATTTACATTTGATAAATTCTTTACACTATATTACCATAAAATGGGCGCTAAGTTGGGCTTTACTCCGGTACCAGTCAACCGATTTAGTCCAAAATGAATAGGATCTTTTCCATGGACGTTATAAATCAGCATACCAAGTTTCATGAAAATCTGATAATGCGTATTCGAGTTATCGCGCGTACAGACAAATGGACGGACAGACTTTTCCCGTCCACCAAACAGTCTCTCAAATATGTACATAATGAAAACATGGAGCTGGCTTCCTATATTTTAATTCGAACTATGCACAGGGAAGGTGCACGAATACATTAATTCTTGTGTGTAGGTTGAATTGCTCAAAATTACGTAATTTTGGTAGGTGATGTTCAAATATAACATAACGACCCATTAATTTTTTAGCTTCTTTTTATCTTCAACCAAATATGTATAACTTTACGGGATCTTAAAAAATTGCCATGTTTCATAATTATTTTTGGTACTCCTGTAGTGCATGCACAATTAGCTTAGTCTTCAACATGCAGGGATATTAATTTTTTAACTGCTGGACGAGTAGTTTTTTTTTTTGCTTTCAACGAGTTCACACTGTCTATGGTCAACATATTTCCTATTTATGAACCATGAATCTCATAAATTACATACCTGTGTCAGGGTCTATAATGAGCGAAGAACGACAAAGGCTACGTGGAAGTGCAGACAAGACAGTTTTGATACGATAAAAATACGCAAGGTCTGTTCAATAAAATATTACTATATTACACAATAACGAATCTTGTTTCTTGCTAATGTGGTTTAGTGAAGTTTCATAAATCATCTATAGTTTTAAAAAACCTACGATCTACGTCATCATACAAACCAAAAGGCTGAACTGACCAACATGATTGTCAATCGTTTATGTGAAGAGAAAGTAGAGAAGCAGAATGGAGAGAAGGCAAAAGAGAAAGAGACAGACAAAGCGCAGGAGAAAGAGAAATGTATAAGTAGAAGAAGAGAATAAGAAAGAGAATAGGGAGAAGGAAAAAAAGAAAGGGAAATAAATTAGAGGAAGTAGAGAAAGAATAAGAGTGGAATGATAAACAGAATATACTAAATTTATATTTACTGCAATACATTTACTGCACAGCCTATATTTTTTTAGAGTTCCGGTACTTGAAACTTTTGACATTACTCATAGCTATTTGCCAAATAATTTCGAGAGAACTGAAGGGTTGGTTAGTTCGCTAAATGTGAACAAACTCGCAAGCAAAGGTACTTGAAAACGAATATATACAGAAAACATAATTCGCTTTACAGAGTAATAGTTAAATTAAGTTACAGTTTATGTTTAAACTGGACCTACGAAATGAATAAACCAGAGCAGATATCAACCATATAATTTGTTCTGGCCATAAATAGTAGAAAGAAGAACACAGAAAGAAAAGGTGGTATAAATTACAATCGCTAATTAGGTGAAGATGTTAGGAAGAGGGACGAGAGTGAATAAGTGAGAAAATTAGATCCTGCTTATACATATGGATACAAAATAAGACTTCCGTTGCTCATCTAAAAACCAGAAATTTCAAAAACAGAATTTACGTTAACTATGATCGATTTCTGATTTTTCTTTCTAAACTCCTGTGCATTGTGATAACCTATGATGACATCTGCGGCGTCGAAAATTTTCATGAAAATTCTCAATGAAACTAAAGGATAATTTAAACCTCGAAACTAGGTTTACTGTAGTACGTAGGTTTCGCAACTGTTATTTGAATGCACAAGTGCGAGATGTACTGGCGACAATGAGTTACGACACTACGCAGTTTCGGCTGATTCCAGCTTCTTGGGAAACTATAGCAGTAATTTTGATGTAATACGCGTATTTAGCTTTATAGATCGAAGTGGTGAAGTGATGAATATTTGTGAAATGCCTGGATAAGGAATATCAGTCACTTGAACTTCAATCATAAGTCAAATAATGTTGTACTGGAATTAGTTTTGAAGGAAATCGCTTTCATGAAAATAGACTAGTTACGAAACCTTGTAAACTAGCCTTGAGAGGTGTTGCGGTTTTGCCAAAAAAATCTCCTCCATGTGAACTGATTAATTAAAAAATACATTTACAAATAATAAAAAGGAGTTGACCATCGTACTTAAGTAAACACTTGGAAGTATTGTCATATTATAGGACTTCGATTATGTATACAAATAGAATCACCATATGAAGACCACAGAAAGGAAAGGAAGAATGACACTTTTTTGTTAAAATCGACATAATGGTAAAAACTGTAAGTGTATAGTTATAAGAAAGTATAACTCGTTCGGTAAGACCTGAGCCAAACAAACGGCTGCGCAGTAGGCTACGATGATGTAATCTAGACCTGCCTGATCTTTATCTCACGTGATGTTCCCTACTGTACAGACCGTGTAAAAACATCTTAGTTAGCCTCACATCATTCAATAGTGAATACCCAACAATGATATTCTGTGAGTTGCATACCATTACTTAAATAATATTTCATAACTAAAAAAGCAAATACTTCATTTTTGTTTTCAATAGTTACGGGCTATTATGAACCGCATGGTTTGGAATGAATAGTACAATATATGCATTCTCTTCTGCCTCCAACTCCATTGCTACTGGCGGACGATAAGCTATCTGCGCGTGTTTGGTTCAGGTCCTAGCATCCCAGTTATACCATATTATCAAACACTGGGGTATGGTCACTGCAGTGTACTGATTTGAAAATTTACTGTAGTGAAAGAAAAGTGGGACCGTTCATATCAAACAGCAAAAGAAGGTGCAATGTCATTTCTGTTAATCTGACATGTTGCTCTTTTGACAACACAGGTTTTTTAATACCATAATATTATGTTACAATGCCTGGCTTTCTGTGTTATCACTAGGATTTCTATGACCTAAAAAATAGGATATATGCATGCATTTATGACTTAAAAAACATTAAAATATGACCAATAAAATGTAAATATGACTTTACCACTTACACATTGTGTATATTTTTTAAGTTTCATTACAATACATTTTATTAAAAAATAGTGTTAATTATTTAAAATATCTGTAAATTCTCAAAAAGTATCATTTTAATGCAAAATCTGCAAAATATGATATGAAACTTCAAATTTTCTTTAATATGCACACAAATATGCAAAAACATATGACCTAAATATGCATATTCATACTAAATATGCTACAATAGTTAAAAATGTCCTAAATATACAGTTATATGCAGAATAAAAGCTGTTCCACTTTCATAAGGATGCTTGAAATCGGCTTTAAATTAGTCGGAAACCTGAAATAATGCAAAGGGGAAAAATATGACTTGTCATAGAAATCCGCCCCTAGTTATAATATCTCATGGGACGATTATCTATAACTCAGGAATCCTTAACCTCCAGTGGACGTACAAGTTTATGGACTAGCACCTTTGTGTAGCCTGGATACTGCACGCAGTATACCGGTGTGGGAGAAGTGTTCGCACTAGTACGGCGCTTCCCTTCGTATTAATAGTGGAGTTCAAGCGAACAGCTTTGAGAAAATGACTCTGCAATTGGAATATGAATAGCATATTTTATTTCAATGCTTAATAATCATTTATTAACGTGACTTAGCTTAATTTAACTTATAGTAGGAATTTTTTCAGGGGTTTTATACAGTATGTTTCCTTACATGTACCAACATTGTGGTTTCATGACTTCATTATTCACGATGGATATACAGAGTGCTGTTGAATAACACCGAAATATTTTACTTGTGTATAGAGGGGACATATACAAGCAACTTTTATTAGGAGATTTTTGTCTAGGCATTCAATTTTTCCTGTTACAGCATAAAATCTCCAAGGGCATGGCCGCCACTGATTTCTAACATTTGAAGAAAAAAAGCAAAGCAAAAGAATTTCGTTGTAACACTAGAGTTATGAATAAAAAAAACTAATTATAACTAAAATCTAATAATATTCAGGACATATATAAAACCTGAAAAGTGGGTACAGAATTTCAGGGTGGAGCATAGCACTGCCATTAGTTATAATTAGGGGGCGGATTTCTATGACCTAAACAATAGGATATATGCATGCATTTATGACCTAAAAAAGATTAAAATATTACCAATAAAATTTAAAATATGACTTTACCACTTACATATTGTGTATATGTTTTTAAGTCTCATTACAATATATTTTATTAAAATATAGTGTTAATTATTTTAAATATCTGTACATTCTCAAAAAGTATCATTTTAATTCAAAATCTGCTAAATATGATATGAAACTCCAAAATTTCTTTAATATGCACACAAATATGCAAAACATATGACCTCAATATGCATATTCATACTAAATATGCTACAATAGTTAAAAATGTCCTTAATATACAGTTATATGAACAATAAAAGCGTTTCCATTTTCACCAGGATGCTGGGAATTGGGTTTAAATTAGTCGGAAACCTGAAATAATGCAAAGGGAAAAAATATGACACGTCATAGAAATCCGTCCCCTAGTTATCACTATATTACTCTGTGGTAATTTGCTCTCATTTGCATCCATTCACAATGTTTGAAATTGACTCGTGCGTGATGTCTAGCAAGACATTGGGAACCGTTCAAATTGTATTAAAAAGCTGGGCACAAATAATAACTAATGTATAGTTCAATGAATAACAGTAAAAAATACACTAGAGTAAAACGGAAAGATTACTGATTTCAGTTCGACTGAATATTGCTTAAATTATTAATATATTAAAGATTAATATTTAATTACTAGTGAGATGATGCTAAAAATAGGTAAAGGCCTAAGCATGATTATTTATTAATATGTCACATAACATTAATGCTGTGACTTTTCGATTGTGACATTCCCCATTCTCTCGGCCATTTCTGTGACAATAATTCAGACATTGTTGATTAAGACAACAAAAAATAATAGGTTTCTTCTTATATTGGAAATATTGATTACCAGATTAACCAATTTTCATAATGCATGGTGGAATTTTTCATTTGTCACACAGATCAAGAATAAATTATTTTTGAAGTTGAAATTAGCTATCTTGAAAGATTTGTATATCTTCACATCCCCCTTTTTCTTCCTGTGGTCTTCATATATAGGCTAATTCATAGAATCTCATACTTGAGTTTCAGTATGAAAATATACTATAAAGGTATAGAGATCAGAATCTTAAATGTAAAAAAGGAACATGTTGCGGAAAAGAAAAATAAGTTTCTTCATCCACATACCTTGGGAATACACAAATGCAAGTTTTTATTCAATTTCGCAGTGTCTGCGAGTATATCTGTCTTCACCTTATGGTATCTCAACATTGTAAGTAAAGGATTGTGTCAGCCTTGTCAATTAGGCTACCTCGCCCTGCCCGGACCAGGCAATATCAACAGAAGACATGGTACACTCGCAGCAAGGAAGAACTAGACCCAGTGGGATGGAAATAAACTTTGAGGCTAAGAAATGTACCGATAAAACACAATTCCAGACCTACGATACAAAGCAATGCCCAGAAAGTAGCTATTTAACTCTTAGTCCATAATATTCAACACTTGCTGGTATCATGAATGCTAGAGTAGATTAGATTAATGAGGGGTAGTGTAAGCCCTTCGGCTTCTCAACACTGCGACCTTAATAAATATTGTGAATACCCTATACCCTATTCTAGCAGTCACCACTTTAATTTAAGGCTTTTTATTATAGCCTATAATTTTCCTAGGTGATGTCCAGTCCTGAACCCAGGGATTTTTCGTTTCTGAAAAGCCCACTATCCGGCCGGGAATCGAACCCGGACCGACAGGGACTATCACGAATACTAATATTATAATATAACATGCCATATCGGTAGTTAGTCATTATACCCTCTACTAGTGCATATACAGCTATACTAGCATAAATAATATCGAGGATGTAGCTGTTTATCCATATATTAGTATATATTATTTGTTGCTAATATTAAAAATCATACGATATTTGTCAGGTATCAACTAAAACAGTGTATATTCAAAATGCTAATATCACAATAATAATATGCCATATCCGGTAAGTAGCCACTAAACCCTCTACAAGTGTTGGTGGAATGAGAGGGGGAAATGGGAGAATCCCGAGAATAACCCCCAAAGGTCACGGCTTCGTCCACCACGAATGACACGCCCGCCAGGACCGGGGATTGAATCCGGGACTGCTAGCATGCCAGCGCTAAGCATGAGCCACCGTGACGGCTAAACCTCTATTAATACATACTGAACACTGCTACTATCCTTCTACTAAAGTCGAGGTAGAATAGGCGGGTTTCTCAAAAGAACTCCATTTACATACCAACTCTCTTTTCTTTCCCCTTAAGAATACTCATGGCTGCGTCTTAATGAACTTCTACTACCACACAGAAGCTTATAGTAGTTCTATTATAATGTAGTATTAATGTTACTACGTCAGTAACATTATTTTTAAATCAACAGAATATTTCAGAAGATTAACTTAAGTAATAAAATAATAATTAAATAACAAATGTAAAATAATTATTAAATCATACGTAATTAAATTACGTAATAAAAGAATAATTAAATAACAAATTTAAAAGAATTATTAAATAAGCTTCCTTACTTGCGTTATTTTAATAAACTTACGCGACTTGTCGGGGAAGCGCAACATTCAATAAATATCAGAATTCATAAATTAATTTCACATGTTTTAATTGAATTTTAAAAATTAAAACTTGAAGGACAGTTTGTATTAATAATACTCTCACTGTACATTTTATAACACAGACCAACAGCCATTTCGGTGCCTTAGAATTTATACCTATACTTGGGTACATTTAGGTCGCTGACGCCAAATGTGCCATAAGTTTTACCCTATCAGCTTTAGCTTCGTGAGCTATGGTATTACCATTATGCATATTTTCCCATTTTACGTTTATATAAATAAAAAACAGTACCTATTTTTAGCTTCCAAATCACGTGAAGAAAAAAGCAACACACTAACATTACATTAACATTAACATTACAATAACAATATAACATGGGGTCTCTAAAAAAATTGATATCACATACTGTACGGTCGTTTATGACTTATGAGCTGTCAATTCGAGGGCCAAACAATAATCCAGCTTTTAGCTTTTCTGTACTTCGTACAGTTTTCGTCCTACGCATCAAGAACCTTCACTACCTATATTATGAAGCAAAATTTTGTTTCGCGAAAGAGGTTATAAGTTGATGGCATTCTATAGGCTATACAAGTAGAGCTGGTAGAGAAAAACTGTTTACATATTTGGAATAAGCACAGTAAGTATAGCAAAAATCCGGTGAAACATCTGATACACCAAAAAATAAGTTCTTTTTTGTTGGGCTGTGTAATAGATTGTCAGACGTATAGTACAGATCCTATTTATTGTGTTTTATAGTCATATTTACTGTACTGTAAATTGTAAAACGAAGAATAATAGTTTTAATATGTCAGATTTGTAGTCAAAGGAGTTGTGAAGAAAAGAAAAAGAAAATAGCACAGATCTTCGAAAGGGTTTTCAGTGCACTGTAGAAGGAACTAAGCATTGAATTGCTATCATGATTAATGGCAAACAAAGTCACTTCTTAATGGCTATGGATATTAAAGAAGTAATTTCAATGTCTAATCAGACAGAAAGTAAAACCACTAGTTCCATGAATACTTAGAGTTCAAAGGATCGGAAATGGTATTCATCCATTCGCCATATTAAGAGAGCATTCGCCTGATGAAAACCAACCAGGACTAAGCGGCAAAACGTGTAGGGAATGTAGAGTTCTATACGAAAGACAATGAAAGGAATATACGCATGATGATAGTGTACGTTTATATGTTGTAGACGAATTCTTTGTGTGCCCTGGCTCTGAAGATGTGAGAACTCAGATTTTACTCCAACTATTTTCTTTTTTAGGTATATCCTACATTTCTTTTTATCTATAGATACTTAATCACAAGTACTTCATTATAACAAATTTCAGTCATGAATTTTCTCATTCCCTATTTCTTTTATATTTATTATAGAATTATGTTATCCATGTGTTATGTTATCTGTGGTAATAAAATGAAAATTCACTTCATTTATGAGTATGTACGCTTTTAAACCTTTGTTGCGGAATTACTTCGAGAAATGTTTTCAATATAGCTCACATTAAAGCCAATTATGATATTCAATAACAATAATTCGGATATGTAAGTGTCTCATATTGATCCAAACTGTATTTGGGCTTATTTGATATGCCTACTTTACAATAATTAACTTTAATTTATTTAAGATGACTTCAATTACAAGTTCCTCTGTAACGATATGATCAGTGCTTTCAATCACACAAATTACAAGACAACAATCTCGTCTTTTGTGCAGAACTTAGTGATGCTTGTTTATTTCATTAAACATTTTGCCAGCGTCTCAGAATTTTAATTCTAGGTAAGGAAAATTTGAGTTTTTAGGAGTCCTTAGATATACCACGAGTTGTCCGTTAGTCTAATGCAGAGTTAAAGTATAAATAGTACATGTGAGGTGGCGCATAACGTTAGTGGACTCATTGAAAATTACATTTAAGGGGTTTTGGAAAAGTGACATAGGTTAAATGCGGTGTGCCTTTTTAAACCAAAATAATAGACTTGTGAAAAATTTAATACTTGCTATTAACACCAAGAAACCTATTGCATTTTGACATCTCAAACAGTTCTTTGGTAAAACATTTATTTTAAAAATCAACTTAAGAGTTCCTTATTTAAAAAAAAATATTCTGCAGTCCATCTAAGTATGTGTATTTTATTACAAAAACTCTATCGGTAAACTATTTATTAGTGATAAAATAATTTTAATGAGCTTCAGAAATGAGAAGTCTGTATATAGTTTCTAAAAGTTTTTCTATCACCTATTGATAAATTAGTCTAATTATCATTTAATTAAAATCGATAATTTATCTTCCAAAATTATAAGTTATTTCTTGAGTTACCCACATGAGGACACCAAAAATTTCTTGCAAATTATATTATGTTGAACTGCAATATTTAAAAATTCTTTATACTAATAACCTGAACAAATCTGCTACTAACTAAATATTACATAAGACATCAAAATAACAATTTTTTCGGTACTAGTTGCGGCAAATTCACACCTTACCAAGTGTTTTGACTAGTCATTTTATTAAATTACTACCCTTCAAACATAAAAGTACGAGTACATTAGATACACACATGTTAAAATCACCAATTACTATTACATGGAATTTTACTTAGATTTCCAAAAAGGTGCCATTAACGAAGTACCAGTTTACTTAGGTCTAGAAACGTATTCAAGCTTATATTATAATAAAATGTTTTATGAGAATTGTAATATGAAATTTTAAAATCTACTTTTAATTCGTCACAACAACTACTATAATTTATTTCATAAGTAAATCCTAGGAGCAATACTGTTCCTCTAAATTTAACGTGGTGACAGTTCAGTAATGTTGGTATTAACATTCACAGCACGTCGCAAAACAAAACAGTCTGCATGAAACGCCTTGCAGCTAGGCCAATTCTCTACTACAACTGCTCTGCTTGTAATCGCGACGCCAGTTTGCAGGCGTTTCCACTGCTTTGTGTATTGTTGCAGTAAAATGGTTTCAATAATAATGTTGATAGCGATGATTATTATGTTTCAATATAAGTACTGTATAAGATTACCAGTGACATTTTTAAAAATTGCGTTTTTTTATCCTTAGCCCTATTTTCAACTTTCGTGTCTACGGTATGTATTTATCTGACACGGTCTGAATGAAAATGAAATATTTACATGTTGTGTATTGACGAGAGCTGTCCGTATGAAAATTTATTCACTCTTGAGAAGTTTTAAGGTATAATTTCATTCTATAGTAAAAATAATAAGAATTCTAAGCAGCATTGAAAGTGAACAGTTCAAAAGTATCATTTGATATTAATTTATCAATAACAACACACTAGTGGAAGGTGTATAACTGTTCAGCTTCAAGGGAGAAATAAACTTCATAAAATACACTGTATTTTGTAACGTTAACTAATTATTTTTCTGAATCCATTGTATTTTAGTGTTATAGTCGCGATATGACTTTTTAGTTAAAGATACTTTAATGGAAATTTAAGCTGGGGACCCGTGTCGTAGATTTACGGCACGTAAAAGAAATCCAAGCCTAAATTAGAGCCTCTGGACAAAATTTATCGTCCCTTTTACGTCCAGTAATACCTTAGTTTCCGAAGGGGGGTTGAGAGGCAATGCGCTTATCACCTGTCCCTCTGCCCTCTCTAGAAAAGTAAGCGTAACAAAGTTCACATAGGTAAACAGAAACCTCCACTTGGAGGCCCTTTGCCCCAACATGGGGGCATAGGATTCGAGAGAGAGACAGAGAGAGATACTATAATACGCTTATTACATGAGACGTAACGGTGTCATAATGATACTCATTTCGAAACTGATCTTCATTATGATATCGGTGTGATATCGATTATTATCGAACACGGAACAATCTTGAGACCTTGAGGGTAGGAGCTGAATAATGCATGAGAAATAGCCTGTATATAAAATAAAATAAATTCTGTTCGTGTTAATTTTAATATCATACTAAAATGAATTAATTTCGTGTTATCAAAATCCGTTGGTTTCAAGAAAATAATCAAGAAGAAGTCTCGATTTGACCGACCTGAGCTGCCATCTGTCATTGAAGACAAAAACTACAACTCGTTCGAGCGCTCGTTTCGTATAGGCTACATACTCGTAACTTACGTAATGTCATTACAGGCTTGTCGCATAATGTACGGTTGTACGGTTGATTAATATATATTTCTTTTCCAGGACTCTGCAGGAAGTCTCAATAGGTTTGTTCGCAAAGCAAATCCCTAACTGTCAGGGACCACGGCGCATGCGCACATTGTCGGTCTCGCTGCGCAAGGTATGCGCATAATGTAATATATTAGCGTATTGAAAATGTGCGCATGCGTCGCGGTACGTGACAGTACATGATTTAGCTTTGCGAACAGACCTCATATTACACACACTTTCTTTATAGATCTTCAAAGATAACTTTGCTAATTAATTGCGATAAAAATTTCCACCGCTGTTCTTTTTAAAGGACATAACCTAGTACCCATAGGCTTTACAAGTTAGGCCTATTGTTACAAATTGCTAGCTATCAAATTAGTTAAATAAAGTAGGTATTATACCACTTGCAAGTAAATCAGGTTAGGCAACAATAACTCGGGCCCAATTATTGCCATCATCTCCAATTAGGACCATCTTGGTGGGATTCTACGTTAGCCTATGGCTTGAATATAAAGAATACTTTACTAGTATTTTTTAACCACGATTTAAACCTTCTAAGAATAATTATGAATTTTCAGGAAGCTTTGTTTAGACTAGTATAGCAAACATTATAGCGTCGCAATCTGTGATGGGCAATTTTCTTCAAAATAAAGAAGAAAATGTAGGCTTATGATTTGAAATGAAAATAGGTATATTATAGAAACTTATTAAGTTCTATAACAGACCTAATTAAATACAATTTTACTAAAACTTTAAGTTTCGTAATAATGTCAATTGAAGCTCGGTTGATGTTTGCTGCTACGGTTATCTAACAACGGGGTATACTGCTATTAATCCTGCGCCGGATTTTTATCTCGCAGGAGTTCTTTTACATGCCTGTAATTATACAGAGTATACTTTTACATATATATGGATCGAACCTGCAATCTTGAGCATAGAAAGCCAATGGCATGCTGACTTCGCCGCCGAGATCGAAGGCTGAAACGAATCCGCGAATAAGGATCTACTCTTCCGCCAGTATTTTCTTGTAGAACGTCAATTTTCTCCACGCTAAGTCTACTGTCTCTTCGATCACTGCACTAACTTTAGTTTCAAGGTTTACCACCTGAGACCAGTGCAAATGTCATTTTCAAAAGGCTCTGATCATAAAGTGTAACACAGGGAAAACGACATTAATAACTTTTCTGAGCTTGCGCGCAATATTCTACAGACCCTTGTACGCGGTTTCTCTTTGAGTAATGATAGGCTACTAGGGATATTAGATTTTCTACTTAGTGGGTGCGAAATATCTAACAGCTTGATGAAAGAGGATTTACAGTGACTCGGAGAAAACACAACAGTTTAAATCTTGGTTAAGATAAAGCGGACGGAAGGAATAAACAGATAAGCTAGGGAACAAAAGAGAGCAAGACCGCGCTGTTAGTTGCTATGGCTACCGGACTTGAAAGGAGATTTAGACATTTATCAATTTGAGCAGAGAGAAGTGTTACGTGAGAGGGCGCAAGGTTGGCGGCCCTGTCACACAAACTTTGTGCTGCACGTCACGGTCTAACTTTTATCGCTCTTTACGAGTTAAGTCCATATCTTTCGAGGAAAGCCACAGGGTACACATAAACTTTCTCCATCTTTACGAGTTAAATCTAGGTTAAGTCTGCACCTTGTCGACACAAGCAAGGCATTTGTTTACACTGCTAACATAAACTTAATAATTTTGTTTATAATGGAGTAGGTACGTTTCAGGATTCTAAAAAAAATATATAGGGCATTTTGGACATTCATGCAATCATGGACAATAAATAATGTTAACCCATTATTACATTACCTAGAGTGTTGGTAACAATATGAATCATACACTAATCCTAGGCCGTTCGAATGGACAGTAAGACTTAAGTTATATCGAAATCTTCAGAGGCTGTTAATTTTTAATCAGTTTTATTCTAATCCCTGCCAGATCAATTATTCTAACAATAACATCACAGAGCTATTGCATGTATTCACATTCTAATTTATTGGGTTTCATCTTTCACTGACACTTTAATAGTGATTTTTTTTCTTATTTTCGATTGGGCAATGCGGTACTCTTGGTGAAAATAAAATCTGCGCGGATTTAAATTCTAAATTCTACAAGAATGCTCGGTTCGCTTTATTTCAATTGTTGAGATATAGTACAGCTGTTATTTATGTGGCTTGCTTCTTAAGGGCCAATGTCATAAAACTTGCTAGAAGTAACATTTTTTGCTGAGAACTTCCGACATTGGCCTCTAAGGTTTCTGTGTTCTGTCTATTAATAGCAACAGACATTGGCACTTTTAGTATCAAAGATAAAGACTACCCGAGCTCAATAATGCACAAATCTCATTTTTTCAAGAAATTAACATTGGAGTCAAAAGCGGGTTTGCAAGATCTAGTGACGGTGAAAAACAGCTGTGAAATGTTTAGACCTAGGAAGAACTGAGGTCATTGATAGTAATGAGAGAAACGTGCAACGTTGCCTTTGTCTTGGAAAGCTGAAACCGAGACCCCAACAACCCCCCCCCCTGACTTGGTCAGATCAATAAACATAAAGAAACACCGACTTAATTATTCACTCCTTTGAAGCCGCCTGGGTATGCAATGAGGAACTCTACTATACCAATTACATTAATTGAAATAAACAAAGTGCAGTCCTTTAGCTTACAGACAAGAGCAGTGAGTTGCATGAAAGAGAGACTGGAGAAAATAGTGAGATTTAAAGCAGTAGAGGGAAAATGATATATCGTGTTAAGCATTCCTTCGCCTACAGTTTAGCGGTTGAATTTGACCACTATCAAACGAATGTTCCCTACTTAAAAAAAAAAAATCCTTTGTACGCTTAACAAACATAAATTATTTTTGTGACACAGCTATGCAGTGCAAATAAAAACAATTGCAAATTTTGAAGCAGTGGTTCACCCCGTCATCTTTCTTTGCTATGTGGCAGATCTTCCTCTTTTCCATCCTCTCGGAGCAACATTAAAAACAGGGTTAACAGTAGAATGATAATTCTTTCACACTGCCCGTGTGTAGGCTAAGGTGGAAAGGCAGAGTCAGCCTGAAAAATGCAATGTCACTGCCGGGATTTGAACCAGGATCTTCGGCTCTCCGTGTCCCAGCTCTACCATTGAGCTATCATGACAACATGCCGATACAACATTAAAGCTCTATCCACAATGAGCAGTCGTCAGTTGTTAGTCGGTAGTCGGTAGTCGGCAGTTTGCAGTTGCAATCGGCCGCTTGGGAGCAGCACTCGAGTCGTCTACAATATGCTGTCGACATTGAGGTTAGGGAAACATTTTACAGAATAAAAAAGGTGGAGGAATCGCTTTATAATTGGATAATATATGTTATAAACACATCTTGCTTCCTCGTAGTATGCTAATCTGTGTATTTGCACTAGTAAATAATTTTAAATCTCGTAATATGTTGCTTGCAGTCGTTCAGTTGGTAGTCAGAGATGAATTTCTCGTCTGCCGACTACTGTCTACCAACTGCCGATCGCCTGCTGTCGTCTGCAACTGCACATTGTGAATGGCGTCCATTGCTCACCACACGTTATACTTCGACTACAAACTACCGTCTACCGACTAACAACTGCCGACTGCGCATTGTGGATAGAGCTTTAATTCCACCTTAGCCTACACACCTCGTTTCCCAAACATACCAACTCGCAAAATATTACTTATATCATAAAAACTATTAAATGACGGATAATGCCCATCTGTCTCCTCCTGTATCTTAGTTTTACCTCTCCCTTTTAGGGACATTTTAAGCGACCCACGCCGCCCGTGGCCTTACATGGCCGCGATCTGTCGGGAGAGGAAATATCTATGGGTCACATACTTTCTTCAACAGACAAGAACACGGAGGGCCTCCCCGGATGAGTGATCAGCTCAATGCTGGCCACCTTCGAGACAAGACAAACACATAGCACGAGACACACACACACACTCACTCCCAACAAGGCGAGGATGGGAAGAAGATGATAATGACGGCCAGATGATATCCAGGGGCCACAAGGGCCTAAAGCTACCCCGGAAAAAACCAACCTAGGAAATTTTCCCGATCAGGATTCGAACCCGGAACCGCCGCGTGAAAGGAGCTAACGCATCAATTACTCCACAGCGGTAGACACGGATAACGCAATGAGATAACTAATGCCCGGTTTCTATAAACTCGTGAAATACCTATGGGTCTGAGAGTTGTACAGTCAATTTAATTCAGAAGGCTTTGATTCTCATTGTTTAAATTATTATTGATCCTATGAGAGGTCAAATTTTATCCAGCCATCCATGAAAGGATAAATTAACCCGACGACTTACCCTTGGAAAGATCTAGCCCGAGTTTGTAGGAACATTTTTTCTGTCATTTTCATATTTACCCAGAGGACATTTATCTAGAAACTCGCACAAGTGTGATTGTTACCTTTAAATTATTTGTGTATGTTCAAGTTATTCTTGTGTAAATTCTGTCCATTGGATAATTTAAAAAAAAACTAAACTCCGTGGCGCTACATCCCTGGAGGGACTTGGCCTACCACCCGACCGCTGCGTCATCTCCCGTAGGCAGATGGCAGGATTGGGGGGCATGTGGTCAGCATGCCGACACCCACAGCCGTTATTGGTGGTTTTCATGACCGGAGCCGCTACTTCTCTATCAAGTAGCTCCTCAATTTGGAATCACGAGGCTGAGTGCACCCCTACCAGACCTCCCTACCTCAGAAAAATCCGAGGAGGTACCGGGAATCGAACCCGGGCCGACGGATCTGTAGTCAGCGACGCTAACCACAAGACCACGCCGGCGGACATTGGATAATTTACCCATAGATATTTCGCGAGTTTATAGAAACCGGGCATAAGTGACGGTTCTTGAATACCATTATAAAATTGCATTCTTGTTTAGTGCCCTGATTGGTGTAGTTGTGTTCATCTTTGAAGGAGACTGTACTCGCTGTATTAATTCTCCAGCTCCTCTGCTTCTAATCTTTGTAATTCTTGCATCACTTGAGAGTGCCTGGTCTGCGTGTCTGCGCACGGCAGCAGTGGATCAGCGAGTAATCCGCACCCTCAGGGTATTTAACACCGGGGAGAAGATCCCCAGAATCTCGATAGGAACACTCAGTGCAACAGGGGTTCATGTCACTCATAATAAATAATTTAATAAATAAATAAAACTGGAATGCACATGTGCAGCTTTAAAGATGCTTTCTTGCCTATCTTATCTATCTGGAGCCCACGATCCAGAACTATTACCTATCTAATAATGTACCAGAATTATTACACTTAAATTATATTATATTTAAATATCCACCTTATACCCCCGATTAATAATAATGCCTTTATAGATTTGCCTATACCTTACCTTTATATATTTTTATTAAATAACACAAGTACTACAGAAGCTATGCTGAATTTAAAATATTATATATATATATATACAGGGTGTTACTAAATAACACCGCAATATTTTACCTGTATATAGAGGGGACATAGACAAGCAACTTTTATTAGGAGATTTTTGCACTTTGACGTAAAATGTATTTGCTACAGGGCATTCAAGTCATAATTTGGTGCTTATAAATCAATAATTACGCGAAATAGGGTTAAAATGTTCATTAAATTGACTTCATGCCTTCCTAGTGATCGATAAAAACCCGACTCTTGATCAATCGTCAACAGCTATACCATAATTTAGTGTTTCCATAATGTGCAAAATTTACGGACTAATCGCATGATTGGTCGCCACTGCATTCGTATTTTTTTTATTCTTAACTACTGACTACAGTGTTAACAACGAAGTTCCTTTGTTGTGCATTTTTTTCTAATGTTACTGGCTGCCATGCCCTGGGAGATTTTATTCTGTAACAGGAAAAATTGAATCCATAGAGCAAAAATCTCCTAATAAAAGTTGCTTGTCTATGTCCCCCCTATACACAAGTAAAATATTTCGGTGTTATTCATTAACACCCTGTATATATATATATATATAAATGTAAAGGGGTACGCCGTAGCGTAGTGGTTGAGGCGCTGCGCTACAAACCGGAAGGTCGCGGGTTCGATTCCCGATGAGGTCATTGAGATTTTTCAATTAGCCTAATCCTTCTGGTGGCACTATGGCCCTGGGGTCGACTCAGCCTCTAACAGAAATGAGTACCAGGAGCAATCCTGGGGGTAAAGGCGGCCGGTGCGTAAGGCTGACAACCTTACCACCTTCATGTGCCGAATGTCCAAAATCTGGGAGCCTCAACCTCCTGGAACCCTCTGGGCCTCCATGGCCTGTACAGGGATCACTTTACCTTTTTATATATAAATGTAAGGTATAGGCAAATCTACAGAGGCATTATAGTTAATTGGGGGTAGAAGATGGATATTTAAATATAATATAACCCTCAATGGAAAATGAAATTAATTAATTACACTTAAAGTCTGTCCGTTCCAGTCCGTTCTAACTAGAAAACCTGAAGTAAATAAAAACCAGTACATCTGTTTCACTCTAGCACATTACTTGTTTGACTTAAGAGTGAGACAGACATACTGATTTTTGTTTACTATAGGTTTCTTTCTTAGGTCGTCTCGGGTATAGTTTATAGTCCAGCACATCCAGAAATAGAAACTTCCAATAAAAATTGTTAGTATTTAAACTAGCTATAATAAAGTCTACAAATAAATGTTACGTATAAAAGATGACGTTGAATGGTGATGATTGGGCTATTTGAATTATTATTTTTTTCTTTTTATGGGAGAGTATTAGTTAGGAGCCATTATTTTAAGGAAACCTAAGGAAAAATGTTTATATGGATAATGTACTTTAAGGTACAACAATGCCAGAAATTAGCCTAAGCACTTAGCCTAAAATTCTCAGCTCCAATTTTCCACCTGGTCACCTTCTGTCGAGCTATGTAATAAAGATCTCTTTTGACCAATGCTGTGTTAATGTGTCAATCGGGTAAGTTTATCGGGAGCCCGATACGAGTATACCCGCTTTTGCGGGTTCAGTGTTACTGGATAGCAGAAATTATTTAGTAAGATACATTTTTATAATTCAAGATTATCAAGAAGATTTTGTAGTGATATAAATCGAATCGAAATTATAATCGAAATTATCCTCAGAAACAACATTAAGAATTACATTTCTGAAATGTACCCTACACACCATAGGCGTACCGAGGGGGGGGGGGTTTGGGGGTTTGACCCCCCCCCCCCCCACTGATTTAAAAAAGGAAAATTGTATAATTTTTTTAAGTCTGCCCATAAATTACTTAATACAAGTATAAAGCGTGGGAAGCTTAAAACTCGTTATTTTGCGTCTTAATTTTTAAAATTTTCCGGGGGGGGGGGACCCCCGGAAGTTTAAAACTCGTTATTTTGCATCTTAATTTTTTTTAATTTTCCGGGGGAGGACCCCCGGACCCTCCTCTCCCTGGGAGGTATTCCATACCCCCAGACCCCGCGGATGTTATAACCCCCCCCATATGGTCGGCCTGGTTACGCCTATGCTACACACGTTTATGAATTAAACTAACATTAATCTAGAGAGTTGAGTATAACATAGTGCCAAGTTTCAAAAAACTTATGTTAGTTCTGGGAGAGAGAAAGAGATAAACGATTTTTGTATGAGATTTACGAACTCCACGAACTGCGACATAAATATCATATTCAGCTTCTCGTGTAACATTTGCCGAATATTTTTTACTTGGGTTATGTGAATTTAGGGACCTCGTGGACCACTTATGACGCGATTACCTCAATACAGAAACACTTAATTATTTGAGAGCTCAATGAGCTCTGTTTGCAGTATCTAGTAGAAATTCAATGAGATTTACGGATAAATAGTTAGTTAGTTAACTAACACGGGTTAGTTAAGTTAACTTTATTAATTATTATGTTTATGTATTTATTGAATGGGGTACGCCGTAGCGTAGTGGTTGAGGCGTTGCGCTCCAAACCGGAAGGTCACGGGTTCGATCCCCGATAAGGTCGTTAGAGTTTTTCAATTGGCCTAGTCTTCCTGCTGGCACTTTGGCCCTGGTGTCGACTCAGCCTCTAACAGAAATGAGTACAAGGAGCAATCCTGGGGGTAAAGGCGGCCGGTGCCTAAGGCTGACAACCTTACCACCTTCATGTGTCGATGTCTAAAAATCTTTGGAGCCTCTACCTCCTGGAACCCTCTGGGCCTCCATGGCCTGTAATAGGGAACACTTTACTTCTTTATTGAATATAAATGTTGGATTAAACCCTATTTCACCCGAAGGTATATAAGGGTTAGAGACATAATACATTTTCAAATATTTACAATATATGTCTAGAATTCTAATCTGAGCACAAGGTGCAAAGAAAAAGTCAAGGTATAACATGAAGAAATAAGCATTAAAAAAAGGAAGGCTAAAAATGTACAAAATGAAATAAACATTAACAAGAGATAAATAACATTAACAAACAATGTAACTCTTAGTTTTGAGTATATACTATTTACAAAAGATGATAAATATTTATATCATGCATTACCAGAGAGTGAGTTATGGAGGGGAATGGTGTATTGAATGTTCAAATGGTGCAAATAGGATATATATTTAAATCTTTCGTATGTGTATATGGGACAAGAAAACAGAATGTGGTAAACTGATTGTTCACTTTCTCCATATTTACAGTCGGCATTAAAATTCACTTGCATCTCATGTCATTAGACAGAATTAATTAGGATTTCTTAATTGTTCAGGATTAGCTTCAGTGTTATTGGATAGCGGAAATTATTTAGTAGGCTACATTTTATAATTTAAGACTATGAAGAAGATTTTGTAATGATATATCTATAATTCAGTGTTAGTTATACCGAATCGGTGCAAATACTGTTGAAGTTTTCCATGTCTTGTATAAAACTGTTTCATGATATAACTTGGTACCAATTGTTTACATTTTTTCTGTCGTGTACTGATGGGAAAAGTAAGTTCCTAGTCACAAATCCGTTCTCGCTAATTAATATCTTGGTAAAAAAATATCGGACGTCTAGTTGTCTTCCCCTCTGATTCTCCCCCTCCCCATCTTTCCATTCAATCACTGTCATCTTAGTTCTTATTCATTCATAGACAGTCTATACAGAAATGCGCTTCGGATGAAATGCAGCTGTGGTCAAAATATCGGGTTTGGGGTACCAGTAACTTGCAGGGCACACCACCAGAGGTCAGGAGTAACTTCCTACCAGTCAATAATTCAGACATCCGCCCGGTACACCACACTCAACAAAGGCTCAGCTCCGGGAGGCAATTAGGCAGTTGCAATGGCGGAGAGGGAAAGAAGAAATATTTTAGAATAATATATCTTTTCTGGGAAATTATATGTACTAAATTGTGGAATTTTTCAATACTTCATTTCGGGTGGAATTTGTGAAAAATGAAAATAAAAAAGTAGAATTAATATAAGTTTAGTACAATTATATATGATAAACCATTTTAAAGAGTAAAGTACAAATCTAGAGTGATAGGGAAAAAGCGAATAAGTAAAAATACCAGCGTTTTAGGAGAGACAAATAATTATTTATTTTCACAGCATTTTTACATTATTTAGATCTGTCCACCCAGATATTTTTACACAGTATAAGATGCTGTGTAAAAATGTCTGGGTGGACTGAACTAAATATTGTAAATATGCCGTGGAAATAAACTGTTCTTTGTCATTCCTGAAACTTTGGAATTTTTACTTATTCGCTTTTCCCTATCGCTCTAGAAATAATAAAATACTATATTATAATAAAAAATCTCAATTTCCATCCAGAAACCAACTGAACTTCAGAATTAAAGCATCCCTGCTCCATAGTCGGCATCTTCTCAGAAAAAAATAGCATGGGTAGAATTAAAGTACGTTTATGTATGAGACATAATTTTATAGAGGAAAGTTCAAAGACTAAAATATAACCATAAAAAGAAAATAACAATTTCCATCCAAAAAACAATTATATTTTCCCTTAACAGGTTAAGAGAGATAAGAATGATAATGCGAGTAAACGTAAAATTCATTTCAAGACCAAAATATTTAGTGCCGACTGTAGCGACCGAGGTGCTGAATAGAATATGATCTACCTCCGGCGTGTATATCCGCACCTGGGCATTTCTAAGAACTAACGCCGGTTGCCTAGCAACAAGCTTCATTGTGACGTCTTTCTGTTTAAATATTAATGCTTTTTATTTCAGCTGTCATATGCCTACAGTCTCAATTATTTAAGTCCGCCACAGAGCTGCCAACATTCACTTCTCATCTACACATGTCAATGAAATGCACGCTACGAAATAACTTTTACTGTACGTGCGACAGATCCCAAAATAAGGTTCTGATATATTCGTAAATGTCACAAATTATTTTTAAATATCTGCCTGCATGTTACAAAATATACAATTTTAAAAGTAAAATACAAATATCAAATATGTAACTACATAAACACAATTTTATGACTAGAATTTCATTGTATCTTCTTCTTTACAGTTGTGCAACTCATACTTGCATGTAAGCCAAGGAAAACGTTCTAAAATAATTTATTCATGGATTCAAATAGTGCATTATAACGCAATAGGAATTGAGATTTAATTTTATGGCTGGTCAGAAATGAAATTAGAGATTTGAGAAAATATGATATGACCCATTAACGTTATTTTCTTAACCCTAAGCAAGGATGCAACAATTTGTCGCTTTTTATTCCTTTTTGACTCCCCTGGATAGTATGAAATTAACTAAACTGTGAAAGTCTACTTCCAAAACCCTCACCTTCTAAATATGCCTATCCGCATCCTTTTTATGAGCTCTGAATAAACCTGTTTTAACCTTTTATTTGGAGACTGAATTTCCCACAAAATATAGGCCTACAACAAATCCATGCCGGACTGCAAATAAAACGATTGGACCTCCGTCTATTTCAGTGGAAGACAGCTTGTGAAGGAAGTGCACGGCAAGTCAGTGTGTGTGACGTCAGGCAAGAGCACTCCCCTGCCACAATACTAATGTCCCTCTCTTTCCCCTGTTCAATGGTGCCTACATTTCACAAACTCCTCGCAGAAGTCTTACTGCACGAAGAAAAAGCAGACTGCAATGACGTCACAGAGCAACCTTCTGTCCTCCCATGGTCTATTTCTTGCGCCTTATTCTGTAATTTATATAGAATTTAAAGGTTTCTTCCCATTTCTTTTCCGCCCTTTTAATATAATTTCTATATATTATTATAATTAACTTAACCTGCGGAGTTAAGGCCACGCAGCGAGGGGGAAACACTTGAAGTAAAAGAATTATGCAACATAATTGTAACTGACAAAGTCCTACAATTGACCAAAAATACAAAAGAGAAAGAAAAACTAATAATTAAAATTAAAATAAATGAATACAATGATGACTGCAGGTACTGAAAAAGTGCTAAAATATATCATTTTTAATATCGGTATTGACCAACTAGGTGTTCCTATAAACGAGCTTCATTAAATTATTCCTGAACGGTGATATTGTTTGGCAGCTACTCAGTTAAGCAATGCGTTCAAAAAGCGAATAGGTGTTGCTATAACGAATTAGTGTGAAGCGAATAGGTGTTGCTATAACGGAATTGTGTGAAGCGAATAGATGTTGCTATAACGGAATAGTGAAGCGAATAGGTGTTGCTATAACGGAATAGTGTGAAGCGAATAGGTTTTGCTATAACGGAATAGTGTGAAGCGAATAGGTTTTGCTATAACGGAATAGTGTGAAGTTCTGTACAAAGGCTAGGAATAAGGAATCAAAGCTGAGAGCGCGGCCATGGTTAAGGTAGGATAATAGGTCATGATAATGATTGAAAACATAGCTGTCTGTTGCAGTATGCAGGATTATATAGAGTAGAATGAGACATTATAACACTTACTATTTAAGCCAAAGAACGCCGTAAAAATAAAAAAAAATCTGATGTGAAAGTCACATAACTTCCTCTGCCCAAAAAAATGTTAGCAGTATTCACATATCCTTTTACAGAATCGCAAGACACAATTTTACGCTAATTATCCTATAAATACCTCTTCTTTCAATGATGCGACTAAAAGCGCAGGCTATATAACAAACTTTAAAAAAAAAGAACAGGTGACTGCAGATGTTTATTGAACTTTCCGCCGTAAAGAATAATTTCCGAAATTTATCGAATATTTCCCTCAGATACTTCTTTACTCTATACCTGACCAACAATACATCTTTCTCACTTCACATTCTTATATAGAATAAGAGGCCGTGAAAGAGCGCGTATTCACTTGTTCATCACGCAAGACAAAATTTCTTCAAACAGTGGGTGAACAGTGGGTGGCTTGTAACTACCCTCAGAGAATTTTTTTCGAAAAAAAGTTTCAAATAAAAGTTTTAGCTCTCAGTAAAAGGAATACATGTGCAGATTTTAAAGAAAATCGTTAGAGCCGTTTTCGAGAAAATCGCGAAAAACGAAAATTTCTTCATGTAAAGTCCCCTTAAAAATAAGTGAAATTTGTCGCCAATCTTCGAATCACATCTTCAGAAGGTACCTGACCCAAATACGAAATTTTGTTTTCATACGATTCTCCGTTTCGGAGCTAGCCTGTTCACAAACTTCCACACAGACAGACACACACACAGACATGTTTCCAAAAATAGTATTTTTGGATTCAGGGGGCCTTGAAACGTGTACATATGCTAAAAACTCAACTTCGAATTTTAGGGTCGAAAACAATACTTCCTCTACCTATAGTACCTATGGTACGGGCAGAGGAAGTAAAAATGTGGCCTAATGAGTGGACAAACGACTGTACCCAATAGGATACATAATATGTAAGATCGCAGGTTTTCCTGGCGAAGAGCCTGAGTGATAGTTTCTCGGGCGGTCATCCAGATGAGATCAGCAGCCTCTCCCTGTTGTCCATCACCTGTTTGAGGCAGTAATTCCAAATTGAGCTAATGTTAATGCCCACGTCTCTGTTCAGGTTGTTTGGTTCCGATTTGATTTCATTAGCCTATTTTATTAATCCGTTCCAGTAATAGCCTATGATGTCTTGGCTAGAATCGTGGTGTAGGGAAATTCGATTTTGTGTCCTGAGTCGCAGTAGATATCATGTTCTGCTACCGCTGAAGAGTAGAAGAGTCTCATGACTCGGGCGTTGATCAACAGTACGTGCAATTTGGTCGATGTACGCCCTCCCGCAAACTCCAATCCAGGACGACGACTCAACATTTCGACGCCCTTGAAGGTGGAGTCAGCGTTGGCCTTCGAAACGTCGGGAGTAATTGAATTCCACACCTGGATGAACACCCGAGAAACTTTCACTTAGGATATACAGTCAATTAAAACGATTAATAAATGATATGTATCAGCTAACAAATATAAAATCTTTTGAACGTTTTATTTACTAGCTTCCGCGTTTTAAGAATTTTCCCTTTGTGCATGTGACCAGTTGGTAACTTTTTAATCATGTGTGGTTTGAGGTTTTCCCTGTGTTGAGAATATATAATGGAATTTAAAAATAACGCATGTACGCGCATTTTATTAACTTAGGGATTCCCGTAGCAGAAATACACTGTAAAAGAGAAACACAGAATAGCCATGGCGGTTACTTATCTCTATTTTTTCGTAGAGAGGCGTATTATTAATATTTTCTAACTTTCTACGAAGAGAAGGTATTAGGCTATGATGTTACGTTTCGGGGAATGGTGTGAGGGTGGTAGGAGGAGTTGGGGGGGTTATGTTTTAAAGTAATCACATGGCAGCACTCTCATTGTTATCACGCGGAGCTGTATCCATGGCAACAGATACAAAATCCAATCGCAAGAAAGTGAGGTTAATGTTATGAGCTGGCATTTCCCAGCACGCCGAGCGAGATAAAAAGAAGAGAGCTGAAATATTTTTAACTACAAAAGTTATATGCACTAAATTCCAGAGCCTCGGGACAAATCCGTGACGTCATGAGGTTTCTCGTACATTCCACATCAAAATATTTCGTATAGTATCTAGATTAACAAACAAAGGGAAACCGTGAAAGTGAAATATATGCAACATACCTCTCTATTATTGTTACCACGTACAAATACCAGAGGGAAGCAAAACATGATACTTTCACAATATAACTTTATTCCAATGAGTCTTGTAGGTGAAAGAATCTAATAAAATGCTGTCTCATAACTTTCCCCATCATAAACATGAACAACAGAAACTTCTCATTCTACATAGAATAGTAATAATAATATCTTTATTGCAAACAAATGGAAATATTATGACAAATGGAGTAATTGTGCAGTAATATTTGGCAGGGAAAAACTTCAGTGGCAAAGAGCAAACTGTGTTTCTTTAGTTTTTTTCTTTACAGTGAATTTTTATAATATTATACAATTGCTGATTTTCCTCCCTGAGATTATCCAGTTAAGATCCAGACATACGGAAGTTGAGTCTGAAAAACAGCATCATATTGTTTAAGTCATAATAGTAGACCTAATTATTATGATCGTATTTTTATTAATATCTCCATTTATAACAATATTATATTATTATAGTAGATACTTTTAATGCCGATTGTAATCATCACTACTGGAGATCAATTACGATCTAAGTTCAGAAAATGATCTGAAAGCATTGTTACTCTGTTTTCCTTCGCATTCAGACCGTGTGCTCTGCGAAAGGAAGGGAAAATACGATCGAAATTAAGTACAAAAAAGATCGTCCCTTAACTTGTCCTAGGAGGACAGGGATGTCCCGATTGAAATTGTTATGAGAAAATATAAAGATATTATAAAATCCAAAAAGGCGGATGTGATATCCGTGCAAGAGCAAAATGCGTGGTAAAATGTTCTGGTAATTTCAGTCCTGACAATATAAATCTGTATCTGGTACCCTATGATCCCCAGGTGGGGCGAAGGGGCCTCCAATGGAGGTTTCATTATCTATACTAATTTTGATATGCTTATTTTCCGAAAGAGGTTAGAGGGACAGGTGGTAAGCCCATCGCCTCGCAACCCCTCTGGAAACTAAGTATTTCTTGGACGTGAAAGGGCCGAGAAATTTTGTCCAGAGGCTCTAATTTAGGCTTGGAGTTCTTTTACGTACCGTAAATCTATGACACGGGAACCCCAGCTTAAAGTCCCTCCCGGAGGACTCCGTGCCCAGGATTTTTACGTCCTGAAAAATCCATCGACCGCGGCCGGGTTTGATCCCGCGCCCTGCGGACCTAGAGGCGGGCACGCTACCCCTAGACCACCGCGGCCGACTGACAATATAAATAGGCTTAACATTTTCACTGCTACCGATGTATAAATGCTTCGTCTCTAATTGTATAAAAGCGAAGATGTAATATTAATAGAGCAATGCTTTATGTAAAACGTGAGGTTTTTTGTTCATCTGTTACAGTCATTCATGGAAACCAGGTATTCTACTGAAGTTTTTCCCCTATCGATTTTAAACTTGAAAGACAACGGATATTTTTACCTGATGACTGTCTTATTACAATGTAAAATCTCAGCCCTGAAAGAGTTAATAAGTCACATAAAAAAATAGAACAAATAGAGCATTATTTGCTCAAAAAGGGAGCCTGACGAAATTCATCATCACGAGATATCTAAAAATTGCAATGTGCAATGTGTTGATAATAATAACGTAAGCAATTTAAAGAGGTTATGTTGTAAAGTTATGTTACACTTCATTATAAAGAGCCTAACATAGCCTATATGCACAAGTATCATCTAGTTAGAAATCTAAGAAGTTGTCTTTTGTGTATTTTATTGATATTTATCGTAACCATGCAGGTAGGCCTAATATTATGTTTATAATGAGCTGATCTTGTGTTTCAAATAAGAAAACTCCTTGAACTGAGATCAACGTGTTTGTCGGAGAAATTTCTCCAGTCAAAACTGATCCTGGTTCAGTGCGAATTGATCTCAGATTAGCGTTTATACAACAGAAATTTCCGAGTTTAGCGTGAACTGAGATCAGTTTAGTCTCTGATTCGAGATCAAACTGTTTATACAATCGGCCCTTGGTGTTGTAAAATTATAATTTATAACTTCATTTCTATCATAGCCTATATTTAAAAAATAACTTTTTTTTATTTCATGGGGGGCCTCGAAACTGACAGTCCCTACAGGGGGTCCGCGACATCAGAAAGGTTGGGAATGCCCTTCATGACAGAGATTCAACATTCGGGTTGACAATTACTGAAGATTAAAATTTAGTAGGCAGAATATTCGGTTCAAAGTGGCATTCAAACCACGTTATGATCTGTCATTTTTTCAGTTAACATAATATGCTGTTTGTTTGAATCAACACAAACCGGTATATGTGAAATCAACTGTTCGTCGCGATATTTTTTTACAAGGTGACTTTTCAAAAAATCAAACGCGTTAACTACTTCGGTAGAGTTTGTGGCATCCCCATGGTTGGGGGGAAGTGTAGCCTCATTTCTCTATTTGGGACACCTTTCAGGCGGAGTTACATTATCCCGATGGAATGATGATGGTGATAATATGAATGGAGGAGGATCCTTAAACCTAAATCCTTAATGACTATTCAGACCATTTTGGATAGGGAACCAATCCATGGCACATAATGTTCCCCTTAGCCGGACCAGGAACAGAAATCAGAACTTCATGCTTAGAAATTCTTACCACTAGGCCGGTCAAGTAATGTACACTAGAGTTGCATGGAATCTTTCTGGTATAATATGCAATGGTTATGTTGGTAAGGGAATTCTAAATCGGTCTCCCAAGCCCACTCCCCACCCTGCTCCTCTTCTTTTTCTTCGCGATAGTGGATATGGCTAAAAGCCTCTAGAATCGTTGAGAGAACATAATCATTTCAGACTTAATTATTCTTAATTTGTTTGATAAGGTAAATAGCTTTGGGTGTGTTGTCCATGTCCTTTGTTCACTTCAAATAAATATACGTATCATATAGAAGACACTATTTACAAGACAATTTCATTCAACCCTCTACTTAATGTGTGTGTTCATAGGTTAAGGTTTGAGTGCCAGGCTTCTGACATCAAACCAATAAAAGTCTGAATCATCCAGGAGCTAGAGTAGACATTCCTTATGACACGCCTTCCAGCCCCTTTCGCCCCTCACCTCCGTCTGAGCGTTGTTCATGGCCAATGCATGTGTTCGGACTTAAACTCAAACCAATAAGAGATTGGCTCACCCAGGGCTGGTGTGGAACACAAATGACAAGGAAATTCATTACCAACATTAAATAAAGAAAACCACCAGAAGAAAACAGGAGCATCGGAAAGTTTCCTTGCACTCGAGTGTGCAAGGTGACACAAATAACACTGGTAAACAAAAATCAACTTTTTTTTTGTGACATGGATAAAACAAAGCGTACCTTATGTAAAATTTCACCAGAAAGCAGAAAATGACCTTGGATTTTCTCTATCACCCACTATTTGTTTGCTACGAAGTGTTTTGTGTTATACTGAAATATATTATTTTCGGTATGTTCTTAATATTATATTTAATTCAAAATTTTATTATAAAATTTTTTAGCGATATTTTGTCACTGCGGCATCTCGGATTGATGTCCAGCAGTAATCAGCAAGCAAACTAGGACTCCATTTGCCTTGGTATCGCTTTTCCATAGTTGCAACGTCCTGGTGGAATTGTTCCCCATGTTCGTCGCTTACGGCGCCCAAATTTTCAGGAATGAAATCGAGGTGAGCATCCAGAAAGTGAAGTTTTAATGACATGTTACATCCTATTTCGCTCTAGGCACTAAGTAATTCAGTCTTTGTAGTTTTCAGCTTTGACATATCCAAGAAAATTGGTCACAACTGTTTTAAAAGCTTTCCATGCTCTTAGTTCAGCTTCATTCAGCATGTTGTCATATTTGCCATCTTTCATAACTTCTCGTACTTGCATACCACAAATATGCCCTCTTTAATTTTTGCCTCACTAACTCTCGGAAATTCCTGTTTCAGATACAAGAACCCCCTTTCGTTCCGATCTAATGTTTTTAAGCTAAGTTTAGAAGAATCAATAAATAGGCGCAAATTGCTTGGTTCATGTTCCTGCCCCAATGCATCAAATAAGTTGTCAACATCCATGCAGTATCCTATACCAAAATCCCTTCTTGAGCGAAATAATGTGTAGGCCTAAGTCCTTTTTGATGATTTCGAAAGTCAGTTATATGAACGTCACCTTCAAGGAGATTCATCCTTTTAATTTGGATGCTAGGAGTTCTGACTGTGATTTTGCTAGTTTCAAATCTCGAACTAAATCATTCAGTTCAGCGTTTGAAATCAGATGTGGCTTTGTTGAACATTTTGGTGCTTGAAAGTCTGGATCATTGTCGATTTCCTGTGCGAATTGCACAACATCAGGTGGATCACCTTCGTCCAAACTCCACGGTTCTGGTGGGTTTGGGATAGGAAGTTCTTCACTATGTTTGACGGGCCACGCCGATGGTAAATTGGGATATTGCACAGAATCCTTGGACTTCAGTCCGATGCCCTGTATTTTAGTGAGGCAAAAGTAACAATCTGATGGACGGTCTTTTGGTTCTCTCCACACCATTGGTACTGCAAATCCAATATTACATTTTTGACCTTTCAATCAACCTGTTAACATTGTTACACAAGTCTTGCAACATATGTGAGGGGCCCATGACTTATCTTGATCTCCTACTTTGACTCCGAAATAAAGTTCGTAAGCTCTTCGCACAAGTAGGATGAAATTACGTTTTTGCGATTTAAAGGTTATTTCTTCACACTCATAACAAAAACTGTTGACATTATTTACACACTGCCTAGGCATTGTATTGACTTGTTAATTCACAGTCAATCACAGTACAATAATAAAAATAAACCAAGTATGTAGAACACACACACGTTAGTAAAGACGACATAGGGAATGCAGTAACTTCATATGCGGGTAAATGCCTATTAATGCACAATCTCATTTGGGCGCGTATTTCTTGCATTTGATATACTGGAATGAACTTGTCTCAACACACTGCTGATACATACATTACACGAAGAGGTACAATATGCATACAGTGATTCACTAAACTGTTGAAATGATTGCTATTTTTTTGTTATATTTAAAACATAAACGCTTGTTACTAAAAATCCGTGGGTGATAGGCAATTTCTGTTTTTAGATTTGTTATTAGGGTGCCCCAATACATCGGAAACACCAAAACATTTCCGTGTCACAAAATGTGTGTTTAACAGTGTAAGTTATCTGACTGAAAATGGTTTAAGCTCTAGTTCTTAAGAAATTAATTTAAGCTTTTTTTTTTAACTTTCTAGCTTTGGAAAGTTTACATGAACCAAAGAGGCGATGGTATGCATAATATGCACTGAACTATAGCACTGACAGGAAATCACTCCAATGCAGGAAGGAAATATATAGTTTTATTTTAATTTAGTAAATTGGTTTCACTGTTCTATATAGTACTCTCCTCATTTCCTTTAGCCCCATAATACTTTTAACAAGTACTATGAAGCACTGAAAACATTTTGGTAGACGTTAAATTATACTGCCTATAGGAAATGAGGAGTAAGCATTAGCGTGAACTGGGCAGCCATAATCCCACATGTGAGTGTAAGACTCGCTCTGGTGCTGCTCTTGTGTTTCAAAGGGGAGGAAAAAAGTCCAGTTGGAGTCCAGTTACACAAACCGTTATTAAAAATAGAGAGAGCGAAGAGATAAAAAGACTAAAAAGAGATATCTTGTTTTTAAGCTACATTCTATCGCAAATCTTTGTAACCAACTTGTACTTCCAGAAGAGGAAGTTTAATACAAAAAAATAGTGCTACGCCTCGTGTGGTAACACGGGAATAACATCTTATATTTTTAGCAGGGCTTGGATTTATAAGTAAGTGGATATATTTAGGTTCACGATTTAAAATTTAAAAACCTGCGAAACTACTACCAAAATAATGTTTTGTTTCATCATACCATAATACGCATATTATATGTTACGTAACGGTCTCAGAATTAAATCCAAATCAATCAAGTTTTTCATTATAACACAGGTATAGTATCAATTATATTATAGAACACGGAACGATCTTGAAACCCTGAGAGCAGCAAATGAAGCATGCGTAATAAACAGCTTCTATTTAAAATTAAATGAATTTTGTTCATGATATTTTAAGATCATATTAAACTGAGTTTTTTTTTCCACTTGTAAAAATCCGTTTGTTTCAAGAAAGCGGCAAACAGGCTTCGACTTATCTGCTCGCCATCAGTTGCCATGTATCGCAGCAGTCGTATGAAACTTGCCTATCATGGTAATTAAGATACTCGTATGAAAATTATGAAACAATCTTTGCTCGTTTCATAAATATATTCGTATCTTAACAAATTCCATTAAAGGCTCGTTGCATAAAGTACTATTGTCATATTTTAAAGTACATTATATCATATTTAAATATCCACCTTATACCCCAATTATTGATAATACCTTTTTGTAGATTTGCTTATATCTTACATTTATTTATTTTGGTCAAACAATAAAATAATATAATAAGTATTACAGAAGCTATATTCTGAATTAAAATATTTATATTCTCTTCAGTATTTTATCTGTTTATATGGTTTTTATGTGAGTAGTTTTTCTAAGAATATATAAAATCTTTATGGTTTGTCTCGTTGATAAAAGCTAAAACAACTATAGACTTTCTTTTAAATTAGTATTAAGGATATTACGTTTTTATGTTTTTATATTTTACAACAATTATGTGGACAAAGTATAGTGTATAACTCACAGAGTTTTTAACATCACAAGTTTTTATCTATTATCAATTAAACCAGCCATAAATATTTTACATATTCTTAGAGAAACTACATAAAAAGCATATAAACAGATAAAATACTGAAAAGAATATAAATATTTTAATTCAGAATGTAGCTTCTGTAATACTTATTATATTATTTTATTATTTGACCAAAATAAATAAATATAAGATACAGGAAAATCTACAGAAAGGTATTATCATTAACTGGGAGTATAAGGTGGATATTTAAATGTAATATAATATCATCCCCAATTGGAAAATGAAATTCATTAATATTTAAGGCACATTACTTTGTTCCCGTTTCCATATTCCTAATACCAATATATAATCTCATATAGACCTAGTGAAAGAAAAGATACTCGACTTGACGCACCCCAAATATATAGTTGTTTATTTGTTTACCTATATTTTTATTGCACTTTCTTGCACAAGCTTACAATTTGTAAGCTTTTAATTTCTAATAAAGGTACAAAAGATTTAAAACATGTAGTACGCATCAAAATATATTAGCTAGATAATATTGCAAAATACACCAGAATGAGAAAGACTGATCGTGTTAGGGAGCAAATAACTACTATTAATCTCCTAAAGGAAAAAAATAAGAACGCTATGTCTTTTAAAATTGATTATTAATACTTATTTGTTAAAATTATGTAAATGATAATACTATGTACTGGTACTAATAATAATACTACCATCCGGAATAAATAAAAAAAAAAAAACTCGTACGTTAGAAGATTCCGAAATGAAAAATTAACAATCCAAATATTTACAAATATCGAAAAAGGTGACTATTATTTACAAAAAAGCTTACTCTTTCTTGCTAAAACGTTGTATTGTTTCAAATTTGCAAATAGTGGTGTCACTTAATTCAATATAATTCACTTTATAAATCCTGTTACCGAAACTACTGTTGTGATGGAAATAATGGATACATTACCCACATAGGCATACAGCTCACATATTGAGTTTCCTTGTAATTCTGAAACACGCCTTATTTTATGCTAGTAAACTGCTAGGTACTATCTGTGACTCTACTAATGGATTCTACTTAAAATGCTTAATACTGATTATTAATGAGGAATGTAAAAATATATTATCATCAATGTGTGAAAAAAGCATGCTTTGAGATGTGGAGAACTGTAGCGGATGGAAGTGCTAGAGAGAGAAATTGTAACACGCCTCAGATCTGGGGAACCGGGGTTGGAGTGGACAGCTGACACTGACTTCAAAGAGAAAGCAGGATGAAGAGATCACATCATATTGCAGCGGGATTAAAATAAACTCCTTTCCCGTGCTACAACCCGTTCTTAAATTTATAAGCTAAATATAGTACTAAAATTATGCAATAAATATTACAAAAAATCCTTCGTAAAAATACATGAAATAACTAAAACGCGTACTTACAGGAATTACACTCAATAATTTTAACTACCTTATTGGTCGGAAGAACTGCTGAGGATTTTAAATTAGCATTAAAACGCGTTGCAAAAGTTAGATTTTATAAATGAAACTGCCAATTTTACACTAAAAACTGCAATAATTTATAAACTAATGATATGTATTTAACTTGTAACTTATCTTCGCCATGTTAGATTTTTGATGTTCATGTTCGTTTTTCTCAAAAGTATGTAATTAAAATATCAATTGAAACAAAATTTGACAGAGTTTTAGCTGTGTAGGCCTACTTCCTTAAAATTGTTTCTTAAATAATAATATTGCAAATAAATGTATCAAATTCTTTTCAAGAGTTTATTTTCATTTTTTAAACATTTTTTTATTGAAGAAGAATGCATAAGGATTACTAGACCTATATTTCTTTGACTTTAATGGCTGGAAAATAAATAACTTCTCTACACTTAATACTTCCTAAGATAATGGAACAATTGTCTAGGGAGGAAAACATAAAATGAAAAAAATGAAGAGAAAACTCTTAATAAGATATCAATATAATAAATTACGACACAATATCAATAGTTACTAGCTATACAGTATTTGTGATAATAAGTAGCATGAAATTTCTTCAGTCTTTATAATATTGTGAGGTTCATTTAATATATCTTCTATGCTACTGCTAAGTTATAGTAAAAGTTAAATCTATATTCGAAACTCAGAATACTCTGCTTTTAATACAAAATAATTTATTATGCCCGTCTTTTAGATTTCCCGTGTATTTTGATATATAATATTGAAATAAAATACAGTTTGTCAAGTAGGAGAAACATAAAAATAAATTCGTTTATGGAAACGGATCTCTAATCCTTTTGTTATGAAGCTATAATTAAACTTTTGGAGTTCCTATTCTGTTTTTATTAGCCTGTTTCATTCTGTTTCAAAATTTGACACTTTGCTAATACAACAGTTTCAAACAGACCTATAAGCTAAACGATACAGCGTTTCATGTAAATTACCGAAATGAACATTTTGAATATAGAGCGGTCCACGTTCGATACCTGCTCAATGGCTAAGTGGTTAGATCGCTCGCCTTCCACTGCTGGGATCCGGGATGGAATCTCGGTGGATCCATGTGGAATTTGTGGACAATATATGGTCGGGGCAGGTTTCCTCAGGGTGCTCCTGTTTCCCCTGCAATATATCATTTCACCTTTGCTCCATTCATCATATTATGACTCTTTGGTTGCAATAAAGAATTATAATAAGGTATGTGGATCTGCGCGGGAATACCATTATTCCGGACCTGATAATAAGCTATCAATGCCAATAGAACCATAAAGTTGCCATACTTCATTCATACACTATGGTGTGTAAATAGTATATAGGCCTAGTCTTATTTAATGTGTGCAATGTAAGTATGTGTAACCAGTGCCTATTTGCAACACTACACCCGGGTTGTTGGTCCACTTGCAGTGTAACAAAATAAATACAGAAATAAAATATTATTATCTAATCAGTTTAAACAGTCTCAGTACAAAAGTGTTACAACTCAAAAAACTTCGATTTTGAGTTATGACCACTACTAAATGAGGAACTATTTGTTCTATGCACTGTTAGTGTGTTACACCTTAAAATTGAACCCTTAATTTTTTAATTGGGATGATTCAGTTTGACACTGACAATATCTTGAGTAGCTGCTCCATGCAACACTGTATCATTTTAAGTTGTAACACTTTACGCTCTGTATGATGTTAAATGGAACTGTTATATTTTGAGTTACAACAGTTTTGCAACATTATTCAATGAGAATCTCGGTTGTGAGGTGTTAGTAAGACTGTAATATTTTATTTCAATATGCCTTTTTTCTGCATTGTCAGAGTTCTTGTATATACAGTATTATGTGAGTGTTATGGCGATTGTATAAGCAATCTATTGTGAATCATAATACAGTAATGTCCAAAAGGTCAAAACGTATTGTAGAGTTATGTCTTATGAAAGAAGAAGAAGACACACCCTTAATCTCAGCTGAAAGTAGATTGGTAAGTACATTGTTTTATATTTTATACTTGCAATATTTAATTTAATAATATTTTGCTGATACTTTGATAAAACAGTTGTAGTCTGCTTCAAGTATCTCTAAAGAAAATGAAAATATACTGGAAAATTCTGATGCCTCAGTCAAAAATCCCAATTGGGTTTATTCTTCCACGTCTGATGATAATGATGATGATAATGGACATGGACAACACAAGCAATACACAACCCTGCTACCTATAATTCCATTTGATGAGGAAAAGGAAGTACCCGTTTAAGTAATTTAATCTATTATTTCTATTTTAATGAAGTAATGGTACGAGTTTACAAAACAATGTTCTTAGCAACACTTAGTGTTAGTAGTCGTTATGTGAGCACAACATGGGACAAAATTAATAATGAAGGGACAATAGTTGAAGACAGACGAGGGAAACACAAGAAAAACCATAAAATACCTCAGCATAATATGACAGATGACATTATAGCTCTCATAGATTCTTTCCCCAGGGTAGAATCACATTACTGTAGATCTAGGTTTAAGAAAGAGTGCTTAGAAGGTGATCTAAATATAACTAAACTGTACCAAATGTGCAAAGAGAAATGCATAGCTGAAGGAAAGTCTGCTGCAAAGCTTCACTTCTTCTTCTTTCTCGGCTCTACAGCCCTTGATGTGCTTTGGCCTCCTTCACAATCTTCTTCCATGCATCTCTTTCCTGACCCTGTCTTTTCCAATTCTTTACACCCATCTTTTTATTCACATATTTTCAATTTTAATTTTAATTTTTTCTTTCCAAAAAAAAGATCAATGCAATGTTTGTTCAAATTACAAACAAAGAACTTCTGAAGAAAGAAGCGAGATTCAAGATAAGTACAAAAGACACACATTAGAAAAAGAAAAATGTACAGAAGAGAAAACTTCAGATATTGAGGCATGTAAAAGAAGTGATGGAAAAAGTGGTGTTTTTGCATTTGACTTACAAGCAGTTCTTCCAACACCATGCAGTAAAGTGTCTGCTTTGTATTATAAACGGAAGCTCTCCTGTTATAATTTCACAGTCTTCGACTTAGTGAGCACTGAAGTCACATTTTTCTTCTGGCACGAAGGGATAGCTAAACGGGGAGCCAATGAAATTGCCTGTTTCCTTCTAAAATTTTTAGAAGAAGTGAGAGATGCTGGAGTTGCCAATAATTGTATCAGTCAGAATAAAAACAGACATCTAACATCCCTCTTTTCTATATGCAGTCAGATTGATAGAAGGCATTAACACTATGATTGTGAAATATTTTGTCATTGGGCATTCACACAACGAAAATGACTCCGTGCATGCTACAATTTCCATAGAAAAAGAGAGTATTGAAAGCAAACAGAAAAACAGATACACCAATTGCACATCCTCACCATTGGATTACGCTTATCAGAATGGCAAAGAAAAATGGAAAGTCATATTCTGTCATTGAGATGGACACCAAAGACATACACAACTTCAAAGCACTGTCAGAATGTATGAGGCGAAACTACAAAAAATATGAGGAAGGGCAGACTGTAGTTTGGATGAACTTAAAAGTTCTCCATTTTCTAAGAATCAACCATTAACATTTTTGTAAAAAAACAGTTATACTGCATAGGAAGAATTAAAGGCACTTCATATAAGAATTAGATAGCCCATTCTCTCTCTTGTACCAGCATATTTTGAATTTCCACAAATCGACGCCAACAAGAAAGTAGATTTATTGTGCCTTTGCCATGACTACGTCATTCCTAGTGTATACTGGGACTTCTACAATAATATGAAGTGTTCGTCTGAAGCAAGACAGCACGACAGTTGTTCCTCTGGCGATGAATGATGTCTGAATGATATTAAGTAAAGAAAGTATCTATTGAAGTTAAAATTTAGCAAATGCAATGTAGTTTTAGACATTTTATTATTTATATAAATTTAACTTATTTAAGAATATATCATTAATAACTTACAAGCATTGTAGAATACTCGAGCAAGAAGTAAAACAGAGAACTTCACACGTTATACATTCTTATTTATTTCTTACAATTCCTATCACTTCCCATAGAATAAATGGAGAAAGACTAAAAATATGATTAGTTAAATAGTTATAAGTCAGAATAGGAAAGCTTCTACTTGACATTAAAGTGTTACAACTCTGAAAAAAACCGTCACAACTAGAAGTTTTTTGCCTTTGATTCAGTGGAACACTGTTACAACTCAGAAATTTGTTATTTTTTTCTAACCAATCAAGTTCTGGATTTTATGTCTTAGCGTTATTGAAAGAGGAATATGAGATGCAATAAATCCCAAGATAACAAGTTCATAGCAGCTCCTTGTGACCAAGGAGAAGATGTTAAAGAAACAAGGATTTTGTTTTTTCTCTCTCCTGAAAATTTACTGATTTTGAGTTGTAACAGTCTAATTCTGAGGTATCGTTCTTATACGAGGGCCATTCAATAATTAAAGAGACAAACTGGTCTGTGGATAAGACGGTTGGTAGTACAAGTTTATACATTTAGGATTTTAAATTGGCATCACTGGGATGAGTTCTAATCAACTGATGGATTGCTCTCTTTATAACCTCAAAATTAAGTTTAATGATGACGGATCTTCTTGAAAATTCCACATTGGTTGAACAGCGTTCTGTGATTCGTTTTTTGATTGCTGAAGATGATAAACCAGCTCATATTTACTCTAGAATGACTAAGGTGTATGGTGAAAGTTGTATGAACCGTGGAAATTTTTACAAGTGGGTAGAACAGTTCAAAAGTGGTCGAGAATCAGTGACTGATCAACGCTGAAGTTGCGATTTAGCACATTCTGATTTTCAATTGTTTGGTCCACTGAAGGAGGCATTACGTGGGAAGAAGTTCCAGGATAACGAGGATTTCAAGAAATTTGTGGGAAATAAACTCCGACACCAAGACAAAGACTTCCTTGCAACCGGTATGAAAAAGCTAGTAAACCGTTGGGACAAGTGCATAAATGTTGATGGGAATTATGTTGAAAAGTAGGAAAAGTCTTGTTTTGTAAAAATAAACACTTTTTTCTCCAGGTCAGTTTGTCTCTTTAATAACTGAATGGCCCTCTTAATTATGATCGGGTTTCTTTTCGGTCCGTTATCCAAATGATTTCTTGGAAGGAGGGAGTACTTAAAAGGAGAATTAGCTTGAGAAAGATCTTTACGGTTGCTTGTACTTTATGCCAATTTTGCCTTGTAGCTCATGTCATCCTCTTTTGTGTTGCGCCGCGTAGCGTACTTCATCTGTCGACAAACTCTCGATACAGTGCTGACATCTGCAGTTTCAAATAATACGGCTGACGTCATCGGGTTCTCTTGTTATACAGCATTATAACACTTCAAGATTTCGGTACTTGTTCAATACTTTGTAATATCGACACGCATACCTCTAAAAGAACGCTCATACAAAACGGATAACATCTTCATTTCCTCATCCGTTTCCGCACCCTCCTTCCTCTCTCTCTCTCTCTCTCTCTCTCTCTCTCGCTCTCTCTCTCTCTCTCTTTCTCTTTCTCTGTCTCTCTATCGCTCACTCTGAATAATTACTTACTCTAACATCTTTTCCTTCTTGCTGAGGGATAATTAACTTCTTATGATTATTTATTTATTTAATTATTTACTCTTACACATTACGTTATTTACGTCTCTCGACATCGATAGGTCTCTGGAACTTATTTATACTGTGTGCCGAGGAGGTCAAACCTCTTGAAGTTTGAGGTGAGTCCGCTAATGGTTGGTTCACGTAAGGCATGCTCATGAGGAAGCCTTTTGTTTGTATTCTTTGTCTTATCTGTTTCGTCATGAAAGTGAAACTTCATGTGACTGAGAACGGAAAGGACTTGTAATACGAGTGATTAGAGTATATCCCAAGTAAGTTTGATCCTGTTCAAAACAAAGGGAGGAGAACTCACAGAGAGTTCGCGGAAAATTTGCATCATGTGTCAAAATGTGATTGGTTAATGTCATTAGCATGCACCATTACCAGGATGTGGCTTGCTAGTGGAGAAGTAGTGTTCGTAAGTTCATGCAACAATAATATCAACATTTACACATGAAATAACAAACTCACTGGCATCATTATGATTATAGTATATCAATTAGCAAACAAAATATAAAGGATTCATTGTTCACGACGACCCTGCGGGTGAGTTGTACTGAGAATAAACAAACTACCATTATCACGGTGATGACATGCGTTCTCACGTTCGGACTATGACAGTCACACCTGTTTGTTTTGAACAGGATTATTCTAATTTGCAATATAATATAGTGAATTTGCTTCTTATAAATTTCACAATTAAAAATAACGTACATTTATTTCAGTGGGCATATTTTATTAGAACTGACGCCAAGATATGTCAAGAAAAATATTTAAAATTAAAAACGTAAACCCCATGATCGATGAAATTTTTATACGAATTTGTCTTCAGTGCTATCAAAATAACATATTGTATGCCTAAGTTGCCAGAAACATATATCTTTATATCTGGGTTATGAACATCCAGAATATAGGGATAATAATAAATTGTCCCATAAATTTATACGTCATCCTAAAATGTGGTTAACAGTAACAGAACTAACTCCGGGGTGCGCGGGCAAAGAGAGTTAAGTCCACCATCCTAAAAAATTGAGATGTGACCATAGAGTTATAGATAAAAATGTTCTCTACATTTGTGTTAAGTCTAGTAAGTCATAATCAAATTTGTACGGTAGTTATGGATGTGTGCCTCATGGGTTTATCCATCTCTAAAGCTATGTTGGGCTGGTATAGTATGTTAAGTCACTCTAATTCTCAGTAACAAGAAAGTGGACTTAACTCTCTTTGCCCGCACACCCCGGAACTGATCTTCTAGTTCATGTACATAATAATATAGATAACTATAATTTTAGAAAGGATGTACATGCGTATCAAACAAGGTTCAACAATGAATTGAGTCTGCCTAAATTTAGGTTAAGTAGAACAATGAATTCTCATTTATATTTAGGACCTAAATGCTACAACAAGTTGCCCGCCCAAGTTAGAAACTATACAAAAAAGACATTTTCAAAAGAAGTGTACAACTGGCTGAAAAAGAATCCCTTTTATTGTATTGAGGAGTTTCTAAAGCTTAGTTCACAGGAGATTGTATTTTAACTTATTTTCATCTTTTAATGCATTTAAGACAATGTAGTTTCTACAGATTTTTTGACACTGTTAATGCCAATATCTGTGCCTAACGACAAAGAATTATTATTATTATTATTATTATTATTATTATTATTATTATTACTTCTCTTACAATCCACATAATACTATATCGAGGCAGGAACGTTGGTAGAACTACATAGGCCTACTTGATGTTACCGTGGTAACCACCATTCTGTATAAAAGAGAACTGACGAAGTAGCGGACGAGAAGAAACGAGAGTAATTTATTTCCCACATAAATCTAACTTCAGCTGTTTTACCTTTATCGGTGTTAGAGCTACCAACTTGAATTATAACGTCCATCAATCTGAAAGAGGAAATTCAACTCGAAATTAACCACTGAATTTTTTGTCTACTGAGGCAAATTTGGAAATGGTTCCATATTACTGAGCGGAGGTTAACATACAGCCGAACAAATGAAAACAGATTAAATAAAACAGCACCGTGGTATTTTAATGAGAAGGATAATACTTTAGAAAAAGTAGTTGTAGCCTATCAGTCTTACTAATAATCCAGTTGTAACATTTATACCAGGAATATACACAGCTGAGGAGAAAAAGTGTACTAATAATAATTATTGCATAAGGCTGAATGTGTGCAACGCTTTACACAGCCTGGCCCCCTTGTATAAACTTGACGTAAATAATCAAGATGGCCGATATCCGTAACAGCCGGTCGTTTCGTAGATGTCTGAGATTGAATTTTGAGGCTATGCATATTCTGAGCTGCTTTTTAGGAATTATAAACATCGTTCCTTGTTTGCGGGACATATTTCCATACTTGTACCCATGATTACAGCTTTCTGAAAACAATATAATGAAATACGGAAACTAGAATTACTGTCAGGAGACGATCCATCGCTGTTTGCCCGCTGCTCCGACAAATGGCTTTCAGCAGTCCTTCATAGCCAGAGGCTAGTAACGTCATGAAAAGCGTGACGTGTTTGATGACGTTCACGTATAAACCCGGTGTAACCCTCGGCAGTTACACTGCGTTTATTGGTAATACGGCTTATGTATAACTTGCGCGGAGAACAACCAAACAACCGTTCAACGCAGATATAAGCAGCTTTTATTAGTAATTCTGTATATGTATACAAGCAGAAAAACTTACTAGTTTTTCTAAAATTAATTTGAAAGTGCATCTTTGATATTTTATTAAAACAATTTCCAATTATGTCTAACGTACTCATCTAAATGACTCTGATTCAATCTCAGTTAATTAAAGCCGGAATCCTGAAATTCCTGTCCGTTAACAGTGGATTTGTATGACGGTAAAACGTGTAAAAAATTTAATGTTGCATTATGTCATGTTAATGTAGGTCCCGATTTCTGTCGTGACAGTTTCATTAGTTATAAACCCATAACAGTGGGAACTTCTCTTTCATCTAGGGCAGAGCTAGCCAAACTAGGAGCCCGCAAGCTGCTATTGTTTGGCCCCCCTACAAACTTAAACAAATGTAAATAAATAACAAATGGTGCATGTGTATTAGTTTCATTTATTCACGAATATTGAACGATGAAATAAAATTAAGCACTCGGTATTTTAAACAAGTGGTTCAGAATATACTTTGGAAACTTTTTAACTACAGGAAGTGCTATGATAATCTAAAGGTTTCTAATTCTAGGTAAATATATTGGATATAGGTCTATAGAGAAGAGGAGGAAAAATAAGTTATTTTACTGTTGGTGAGATTTTTTTTGTACTATTGGTATTACTGTGATAATCTACAGGCTTCTAATTCTAGGTAAATGTATTGGATACAGATATATAGAGATGAAGAGGAAGAAGTTATTTTACTATTGGTGAGAATATTTTTTCTACTATTGGCATTGCTATAACAATCTACAGGTCTCTTGTTACAAGATTCTGAAGGAAAACATATTGGATATAGGTCTGTAGAGAAGAATGTATAGAAATTATTTTACTAATATTTATATTTATATGCAATTTATATTAATATGACAATCCAAAGGTATCTAAATACAGGTTTGTAATGGTGTATCTATATATGGGAAATTGTGTTTGTTTGTTTGTTTGTTTGTTTGTTTGTTTATTTATTTATTTATTTATTTATTTACTTATTTATTTATTTATTTATACCCATGTCCATGATTATAGAAAGCGCAACTTTCATCTGAACATCGCACGACATCGTATAAGTGAGTAGATTTTAACTATGAGAGTGGTAAGAACCGTCTGGAGAATCAAGGAATAATTTGAAAAGGGAGACGAAGGCAATTTCACACAACGGAATTTCAGTTAATTATAGCATGTAACATGTACTATCTTTTACAATAGCGATCTAGCAAATAATAAATATAAAAATAATATATCACTGTCAGTTCTGAAGCTGGTGGGGTACTAAAATTAAAAACTAGTATTATTTTAATGTTGGTGACACTTCGACTACTTACGTGCAGGCTCAAGTAGTTGCATCATGACTTAGCTGCCCGGAATAAAAGCGTCACGTCAATATTTAGACATAAAACGGAATTAAACACAGGCAAAGTTAAAATTGTAAAATTCAACTCCTGAATATTATCATATTCCATGTCAGCAGTAATATATAATTTATGTTAAGAGGTTTTTTTATAATAATGAATAACATGCGTGCTGCAAAGAAAGCAAAGATGCAGGTAGGTTAAGTTATCGACACTGAAAGTTCGAGTTTCCATTATGATAGCTAAAATACCTAAGATAATGAAAATTAGGTAATACGTCTCGTGACTCGGAATCCCCTAGATAAAATCTAGAGTGATAGGGAAAAAGCTAATAAGTCAAAATACCAAACTTTAGAAGACACAAAAAAATAAAATTATTTCCACAGCATTGTTACAATATTTAGTTCAGTCCACCAGATATTTAAAAATAGTATCTCATACTATGTAAAATATCTGGGTGGGCTGAACTAAATATTGTTACAATGCTGTGGAAGTAAATGGTTTTTCTTCTCTCCTGAAACTTTGGTTTTTTGACTTATTCGCTTTTTTTCCTATCACTCTAGAAATAATTTCCTCGCGACTTCGTTGGTCGTGAATTTATCGTCAATTTCCAGGTCACTCGTAGCATTAAGCCTACCCATGTTAACGATAAGGATAACAATGCAAATAACAGCAATAATACTATCAATAACAGAAACATCGAGTTATGGTACTACAGCTGAAACCCTGTGGTCATTCTCTCCTTCTACTTATATCCTGGCATCGGTTCTTTTCTAATGGGACGCCTTCACAGCATCGTTTTCCATTCTCTAATCTATCCCACCATGTTGTTCCTTACAAAGAGTGAACTTTCTTTCCCTGCAGTCACGCGCGTAAAACCGATACATCAAAGGTAATAGACTCGCAGCTCTGATCTGTGAAGCGAGCACACAAAGAAAGGTCGACATTTTCAGGAAACTCATTTTATGTTAAAGCATCCAGGATATGAGAGGGCAAGTAGACAGCATAGATCAGCAATTTTTTTAATGCTTTACCTTTTACCGAAATAGATTTGAAAATAGTCTATTGTCGTCTTGTTTGTGTTTGTATAAAGATCATTACAGTAAAATTTTGCAGGTCTTCATTGTTGACTTTTGAATTTGAAAACTATAACTCCTACGTAATCGAATTTGGGGTTAGCAGGGAGAAGTCATAGTAGCAGAATTACTACTTGGGCTTGCGTTAATTGTCGATGCGAAAAAAACAGCATCAAATGTGATATTCCGTAAAATCCTGCATTAAATTGCATGTATTATAATTATTATTCGTTATCCTTGTAAGATGGTTTAAAATAGTACACAGTGTTCGTACTAGTTATAAGAAAATGATTAATGATTAAATACAACGCTTACGAATTTGCAGCAGTCAAATCTTACCTTAAAAACAATCAGTTATACTGATGGCCACTGATGTTTTAATGATGTAATCTGGCTATCCATGAACCCTATAATAACTAGGGGCGGATTTCTATGACCTAAAAAATAGAATATATGCATGCATTTATAACCTAAAACATTGAAATAAGACTATTAAAATTTAAAATATGACTTTACCATTTACACATTATGTATATTTTTTTAAGTTTCATTACAATACATTTTATTAGAATAGAGTGTTAATTATTTAAACTATCTGTCTATACTGAAAATATTTGCAGTTTATCACATTTCATCTCAGCTCATTATGGTTTGAATAAATGCATTTTCATTCATATTAGAAATTCTCAAAAAGTATCATTATAATGCAAAATTTACAAAATAAGATATGAAACTTCAAAAGTTCTGTAATATGCACACAAATATGCCAAAAATATGACCTAAATATGCATATTCATCCTAAATATACTACAATAGTTGAAAATTTCTTAAATATGGAGTTGTATGCACAATAAAAGCCGATGCTTGGAATCGGGTTTAAATTAGTCGGAAACCTGAAACAATACAAAGGGGAAAAATATGACATGTCATAGAAATCCGCCCCCTAATAATAACTTAACTAACTTAGATCTAAACTAGCCTTCCATGGCCAATGTTGTCGTAACGTAACTATCCCAAACCAGGTAATCATATTCTCGTTGTTATATCGCTAGAAGTTGAAGAAAAATGTTATGTGTGCATCTATCAAGCTCAGAGAAGATCAGGGGATAACGCCAAATTCTTGAGATAGAAGTAACTTTTTCTAAATTTACATGTTGCAGTTGTCAAGATGTACCAGCTATTGTATGTTTCCAAGGAACTTTATAAGCTACGGCTAAACTAGTTTGTTTTATGCCTGGTGTATATTTAGGCCTAAGTTTATTTATTACAATAAGAATGCAGGGATGTTCACCTTTTCTGCTTACACTCTACACAATAATTGCCACAGTAAAATTATTGTCAAATTTCACATTGTCATCGAAGTTGTAACCACTTTATTTATGTCTATAAAGAATACTTTCCTTTACTTGCTTTTAATAATCTAACCATGAATAAGACAGATATGATGCTCAGAAAGGATTTAATTGTAATAATAATGATGATGATTATAATATTACTATTAGAGTAATAAAATTAATATTATAGCACTACAATATATTAATACCGGTAATATAATGCTCCTTGTAAAATCAGGCAAAACTCAGTTATCTACTCAATAGACTGTCCACTGATTTTGCTGAAAAAAGTAACATGAGCCCCAGTGTATTAATTAAAGTACAAAGTACGTAAAGTACTCCGTATTAAAGGCCCTGAAGGCAGTTAGGTTTCCGGAAGGTTGAGACTCCTGGATTTTTATGTAATCGTCACTGAAGGTGGCGAAGGTAGAAACCTGTAGGCAAAACTGTCTTTACTCCCATGATTCTTCCAGAAACTCATTTCTGTTTGATGGTCATTCGACTCCCTGCTTATACAGTAGAAGGTTAGGTACATTAAAAAATCCCATCGGGAATTGAACTCGCCAAGCTTGAATCAACCATTTGTGCCCTACTGAACATGAAAGAATGAATTAAATAAAATATTGATATAAACATGTTTGAACTCAAGGTCTGTCGTAAATGGAAGATATCGCATTAGAATGAAAATTTTGATTTTGATCATATGAATGCTGACACTGAAAACATCGATGAATCATTCAAATGTTAATTTATGGGTATGCTACAGATATATTATCGAAATATCGGAAGGAATTTTCTCATTTGTTTTATTGCAAAGCAATATACTAGGTAAAAAGTGCCTTCCTGTGCTTGTCAGAAGTTAATCTTGTAATTAATCTGTACGTAACGAGACTATGACATACATGCACATTAAAAGGAAGTATAGATTTTCCACTGCCCTTACAAACTACAGCTTTTCTTTACGTGTGAATCAGATATAAAAGGACTGAGGAAGATCTTCTAAAACACAATACAAAATTCTCTCATGCTTGTTCTCTCGACATCATTTTAATTGAGTTTCTAATTATTAAAGAAAATTTCAGATTGAATTCATTATTTTGTCTGATTACGAAGGAATGTTCATGTAAACATATTTGATATGTTTAAATTAAGTAATAAATACTATTTTCTGATAGTGTTGTATAGTTGGGTAAAATAGCTCCAGCTATTCCCTCGAATTTGATTTTAAAAATGTTCTTGTTATTATCAGCTTAATAGCTGCTAAAGTCAATACTTGTCAATATTAAAAACATTAAAATTATTTTTTTAAATATTTATAATATTGACAACGATAGACTTGAGCATTGATAAAGCTATTAAACTGATAATGACAAGAACATTTATAAAACCCAATTTATTGTTGTCAATAATATAAAACATTAAAATAAAACAAAAACTTCAAGTTCTATAATATTGACAACTATAGATTTTAGCAATGGCAAAGCTATTAAGCTGATAATAACAAGAACATTTACAAAAGCAAATTCAAGGGAATAGATGAAATTATTTTACACGCTCTAGAACACAATCATATCCCTCGTAGGAAAAAAGTATGTAATTTATCAACACAATATTTTCTGATGGCCATTTATAATAATGACGTGTTTTGCAACGCATAAAACATGAATTTCAAGATATTCGGGTAAAGAATTACAAAATTTAGAATACCCGTTTCTGAATAGCCTTATTTTTCCAAAATTGTAATAACTTTTTCGTATTGTGTTCTGCACATAATTATTAAGTGCATAAATTATCTATTGTCACTGGCTGTGAAGTGAGGAATACAAACAAGGTTACCTCTGTAGTAGTATGTGGTTTGGTTGCGGCTCCGAGTTTGAGAACACTTGAGGAATGTGATTGTCAGGTGTTGATACCCTCATTTGTTTTGTCATGCTGTCTCACATCAATCTCTCCCGACACAACACAACGTGCTGTTCACAATCTAGGGCGCTTAAACCTTTATACCTAGCCTAGTTCAGGAGTGATTTCAGTATCTTTGGAGTTCAGAAATCATTCTTGTGTGAAGCAACCACGAGACTTTGTCTTGCAACAATGCAAGTTTAAGAAAATGGAATAGAATTATAGGGCTAAAATATATAGCATATAATATAATAAACTTGATCAACGAAATAAACATCTGACTAGTTTGATAATAAAATGCAAAATTATATATCACGCCTAACTGTATTGCAAATTCCAAAGTCGGATATGATCAGTGTAAAACAAAATGTCAGGATAACCGATTGGCATTTGTTAAATTCTTTATAATATATTACCATAAAATAGGCTCTAAATTGGGCATTACTCCGATACCGGTCAACCGATCTGGTCAAATATCAATAGGCTTCTTCCCATGGACATTATAAACGTGTGTACCAAGTTTCATTAAAATCCGATAAAGCTTATTTGAGTTATCGCGTCTTTTGTTATATATTATCATAAAAAGGCACGAAATTGGGCATCATTCTGGTACCGAGCAACCGATTTGGTCTAATAACAATAGACGTCTTCCCATTAACATTATAAATGCGTATAGCCTACCGAGTTTCATGAAAATCTGATAAACCGTATTTGAGTTATCTCGCCTTTAAAAATGCACTAAATTGGGTTTTACTCCGGTACCGGTCAACCGATTTGGTCCAATATCAATAGGCTTCTTCCCATAAACATTGTAAACGCGTATACTAAGCTTCATTAAAATCCGATAAAGCGTATTTGAGTTATCGCGCGTCCAGACACACGGACGAACGGACGGACAGACATTTTCCCGTCCCCCACACAATCTCATAAAGTACCATACTGGCACTCAATAACATTAGCTTAAAAAAGCAGTATTTAAAAAGTGATATAATTAATTATGGAGGCCTAAACAAAAAATTCCGCATGTAAGAAATCAGCAGGAAAAATTTGAGTATACTATATAGCCTTTGTCGAATGGGCGCATAGTCTCTTAGGCCTACTTGGAATGTCCCAAACGCCATTTAAGGAACGCTTTGTAGTTTTGTGTTAACCATTGTCTTTGTGTATTATCTTCCACAGAGAAGCGAGGGTTATTTTATTAACCTATTCTGCAGAGCTTGATATCGGTCTCTTTCCCGAGTGGTCCATGCCACCAGCAGTTACAATTCACGCAACCGCAGTTAGTAAGTTATTATTGAAACGGCCGATCTCTCTTTTAACAATAATTGGTAACCGTAGCTCTGAATGCCACGGCTCCGCTATTATTTCTGCTGATTTGAAATACCGAGTTTAATTAATTTCTTTGTTTTTTCCTCTGTAAGCATTTGAAAGTCTAGAATGCAGAAACGTGTGAACTTTGGTTTAGTGAGGAAATGTATACCGTACGAAGCTATGGTCCAAATTAGAAAGCACGAACACGGTGAACTGGAAAATTTACTGAGTCAGGCTTGTGTTTGGAAAGTTTCCCTTGAAACTGGTGATTAAACATTCAGGAAGAGAACTTTATTTCCGAGTAAGATGACCTACTCAATCTCGGCTATTGAATTTACGAAAAATCGACCACAGAAAGCTGAACAGAATATTTAAGTGGTGAAGAAAGTTCAAGTTTTGTATCCTTATTTAAATTAGTGTTTTCATAAAGCAGGATAAATTGCAACTTTTATTTTCGTTGACACAATAACATTATGTTGCATAAGTAGGCCTATAACAAAGTTAAAACAACTACTTTCCCGCAAGCTGCGAGCTATGAGGTTAAAGGTCGAGTAACTTCAGAAACCCGATGCGAAAGTATCAAATGACTAAGATCAAATTTTACAATTTTCTCTCTCCCCACTCTGACAGATTAAATGATAGCGTTGTACATTAGGTCAAAATGAAAATGGCAGTCTGTGTCTAATAGTGCATTACCGTGATGGTTTGGGAGTGCCGACTAGGTGTATCAGAAAAAAATGTTCGAATGAAGGTATAGTCAACCCTCGATATAATGCCCCCTTTACAGTGCCACCCTCGCACTGTGCCAATAAATGCAAGTGAACAGATCTTCTACCATAAAAAATACATAAGAAACCTCGTTACTCTGCCAATTCATTTAGTGACAGTGAATATAAGACAAGATTTTTTTTTGTTACAAAATATGCTTGTAGTAACTTGTTTTTCAGTTGCAGAATTCTTTTATAACTGGCGTAAATGTTAGGAAGATTATTTAAGAAACATACTGTACTGCATTTCCAAGAAGTGTGTGTTGTTCTGCCACTAACTGTAAATGTAGTGCGATGTAATGAGCAAGCTATGTTAAGAAGTCGGAGATTCAGCCCGCATGAAGGTGAAGCAGGTAGAAAGAGCCCTTCATACAATGAGACATTCCAAACTTTCACTTCTTTTAGTCCAGTCTGCATTCAGCTGTTAAACACTACACAACAGTTACTCGTAAGATTGTTAAAATGAAGAGAGCTGCTGTTACACTTCAAGAGAAACGAGAGTGAAAGATTTCCAAAGTCTAACCAGCAGGCTATTGCATCACATTTTTAAATTATTGTGGAGGAAAACTGTTAGTTTTTTTCATAACACAAGTAGGCCTAAAGTAAATTAATACATCACTGTATTATGCCATTTTTATTTTTAAAGTTAAATTTCGTTTTAGTCCCACCCTCGCTTTGTGCCACAAAATGTTACAGAACGGATGGTGGCATTATAATATCGAGGGTTGACTGTAATAAAATCGAACTTTTTATTTATCCAAGGATAGCGTTATGCGCAATAGCTCTAACGACTCAGGTTTATTTTTAAGGACAATGAAAAAAGCTTTAAATGCGAGTACCATAAACTGTTAATGCATTGAATCTTGGACAGTTATGTCAAACTTGCAAAGGGACAGTTAATCAGCCCAAAGCGCCCTAGTTTGAGTCCCGAGTACGCCCCTTCAGCATATTAATGCTCCTTATCAGCTCCGTGCCTGGCTTGCTGTCCGTTATAGCGGGAATTGAAGCTTTCCTAGATGGCAGCACAATCTATGCAAAAGCGACCTCAATCATTAATATCTGTTCTAGATTCCACTGCGGAACATAAGATAAGGCTCCCCATCAGGACAAGTTTCATTATCGGAATACCAGTAACTGTTAGACGTTTTAACAAGGAAGCATTGCCACTTGCGGATCAGTCTTGCTAGAAAAATTACCTTATCTGAATGGCACGAGGAATGCTAGCACATGAAAGCCATAAAAATATACGTCTACAACAAAGGAGCTGACAGAATTACAACATTACTAAAAAAAATCTGACGTGAAATTCACATAACTTACTCTTCCTCTTAGTATAATCTATATTAATAAAAGGAAGTGTCTGTCTTCCTGTCTGTCCGCGATGCCCTACGCGATGGACTGAAGGGTCGAAAAATGCGCCTCGAAGCCGGAATTTTAATTTTCGCTTTCGTTCGTGAGTTATGAGTGAAAAACGTGCATTTTTTGCGTTTTCGAAGCATCAGTTTTCAGTAATACATTTCAATGTCAAATCAATTACAGTTGGCTTTGGCTATTTTTGTCATACCTTAGAAATAAAAGCATCGCGATCACTTGAATGTTGTAAGCTCTAGCTGGTCGATTCATTTGTTTATAATGTCAAGGCACGCAGATATGTGAAATTTTCAGCATAGACGGAATAGAGATAATGAATAGGCCTAAATTGACAGACATTGATCAGTTTAGATGGAACTCACTATGCAGATGTTTTCTGGGCCAGGGAACTCTTTCGCTTGATTTTGTAAGTCCATCCTGGACGATTCATTTGTTTAAAATGTAATAATAATTAAGGAAACGCGCACAATGTGCATTAACTGACTTAACCTACTGACAAACACCCAGTCCTGAACCCGGGAAGGCGATCTTTCACTACTGAAAAATCCCCGACCCGGCCGGGAATCGAACCCGGGCCGCCGGAGTGGAAGGCAGGCGTGCTACCGACTCACCCACGGTTTAGAATGTCAAGGCCCGAAGGCATATGAAATTTTCAACCTACACGGAAGAGGGATAATCAATATAGGCCTAAATATGGTCAAACACTGTTCGATTTGGATGAAACTCACTATACAGGGGTTTTCTGGGCCAAGGAACTCGAATCTGAGGTAGCTTTTACCAGGCGACGCTATATAATCGTGGTATGTATTCCACGTGATTTAGGTGTTAATAAATATAATGATTTAGCTATTGTGGTCTTAATTTTTAATTTTTGAAATAATTATCGCGGGCGAAGCCGCGGGCACAAAGGCCTACTAGTATAATCATATGGCATTCTCTTCATGTGAATTGGTTAAATATGAAGAGAATGTCGTTACCACATCCCCGAAACATACATCATCCAAATAAAATTTGATTAATGTACTCTCGTAAAGCTTACATTTTCATAGAATTTATCTGAAAGCGTAGGTGTGTCCAACAAGAACCAAAGGGCAAACTTTTACGGAAATAAAGAGGTTTATTTGTACGCAAGTAGCTTCATTCTCTGACGTCATGTGCCAAATTAGCTGAAGTTTAAAACAAACTGTGTGCATTTGTTTCCATTGTTAGTGTTTTGTTTGCTGTTCTATTGTTTGCTAAGTTTAATGTAATTGTGATGACGTGGCCAGGGCGCACTAAATGGAGCGTACGTCTACCTGCTAAAGTGGCATTAGTCCCTCTCAATAAATATGTATCCTTTCATTTAATCTGCATATAATTATTGTAAAGCAGAATACCCAATACATAAACGATTTACATACTCAAATTTTAGAAATATCATTGCATATTTAGACTAAGGATTAAATTTTTATAAATAGACCTACAGGCATAGGCTATAATTAATTCTTAAATATTGACTTACATAATACTACTTTCTGCATCATAATATTATTTCTCTACGACAAATAACACTCCTATGTCATTTAAAATGTAATAACTAAAATTAATAATTGAGGATGGGCGAGAACAAACTACAGTACAGAAAATAAAAATTCCTCAATTTTTATATTAATATTAAAATATTCATATGTTTATATTATATTACAAGAATATCTCATTAGACTTTAGAATGAGTTTCTTATTTATTCTGTCTACCTAAAAACTCCTCGTAAAAGAGGAAGGTTCACGACCCGCAATTTTATTGAGATTACAAATGGACACCAGGTTTTAGGTTGAAAAGGTTAATATATATATTTATAAATTTGATGTGACAAGTATGGTTAAAATAATGTTTTTTAGAAACAGCGTTTATTTTATTTTTATGACTTATAGATGTTTTTAAGTTAGCTACGTTGTAAATTCGTGAATTTATGAAGCGTAAAACAACAAACAGTAGAAATCCTTCAATGACATTTAAATTTTTCCTTTAACATTTTCGGGTACAAACAGAGAAGTCAGAATTCAATATTCAAGGTTAAATACAATGCAAATAACTCAAATCCTTAGCATTATAAAATTACAGCTTAAAATTGAAGTACACTTTATGCTAGAATTCCCAAAGACATGCACTTTCTACGAAGAAAATCTATTTCTATTTTTGTAAATAAAATTTTAACCTTCGGAAATATAGAAAATGTATTATTGATAAATTTCATCTTCAGTGTCTTTGAGGGAGAATTTTAAAAAGCAATTAAAAATCTGTTCACATAATTTGTAACACAATAAAAATAACCAACTTGTAAATATTTGTCTTCATTTTTATGTAAAAGGCTGTCCACATTACTTTATATATATACACTGGCATCTTATATTTTTTGAGGGTATAAGACGAAAATTAACTCTTATACTTTGTAGAAAATGTATGTTTTAGATTCCGGCCCTAGGAAAGCTGTGAACAAACACGTTCTATAGTAACTCCGAATTCGATGCTGCTATCCATTCCACATAGGCTATGGCCTGTATAGACGCGACGTTCCTTTTCTTGACAGTGAGGATCTGAAAGAATTAACGCCATACTGAAAAGTAGCAAGCTATTTATCACTACTTAAGCAGATTTTATTACAGCTAACTTCTGCATATTTATTTTGGAGATCACAAACACGTATTACTGATATTTTAGACAAAATCGCTTGTACAAATTCAGATTATTTCTTTAGAACTGATATTATTTGTTGTGTAAAAGTGATGAGTAAGAAAAGCTACTTTTCTTGTACAAACCTTAATATATTCATTCAAAATGTGTGATAAAAGTTTCTTCTTGATTTACCGTAGCTTAATGTATGCAATATTCGTAACACCATCTTGATAAATATTTTAATGGGGCAAAGCGATCTATTACTACCAAAGAGTGTAAACTTAGTGGATGGACATAAAATCCCGATATATCGTAATATTACCTATGATAATAGTTACAATAATGATAATAATAATTAAAATGTTTCGAAGAATAATAATAACGATATAGTAGTAATATTTACGACTCAAAATTGAAACAATTACACATAAATTTATTCTGAAGTGATTAACAGAAATTTAATTTTATGTACTTGCCAAAAAGAGAGAAGATTAACGGCACAGAGTGCAGAATACTATCAATAAGGATGGTCAACATACCTGGAAAGAAAAGAGAAAGACATTAAACATACTGTCTAAACTCTGAATAAAAAATCCTACTCACCCGGTTGGAAGAGCGAGAAACTGTTATTATATTTTTATTCAATAAATCATCCCAATTTATTCCAGGATTTTATTACGTAATCCTTTATTCCAGTATTATGAACTAATAACTATACGGCGCTGAAATTATTACTTAATTTACAAGGCATCAGCATTAGTGGCATTATTTGCCTCCATGAATGTGGTGATTTGCCCATAGAAATTCGTTAAGTCCTTAGAAATAAGTTATGTTATGTTTCAATCCACTTCAATAAAATCTCCTGAAAATGACAATATATTTTATTTTAAGAAACTAAAGTGAAGGATTAGAGCGTGTATAAATTCAGTATACTTATTTTTAAATTTATACATTTATTTAGTTGCAAAAAAAAGTCTGCTCACCACCTATACATGGATTTAAAAAAGGCATATGACTCAGACAGGCGAGACAAATTTATTGTACACTATCTTCATTGAGTTTGGGATACCAAAGAAGCTAATGAAGCTGATCGAAATGTGTCTAAATGAAACCTATAGCAGAGTCAAGGTAGGGAAACTTATATATCAGATAGGTTTACCATTAAAAGCGGCTTGAAGCAAGGAGATGCACTATCGCCTTTACTTTTTAATTTCGCTTTGGAATATGCCATTAGGAAAGTCCATAAAAAAAGGTAGGCAGTAGGTAAATTGCAGTCACCCTATTTTAGCTCATGCAGATGATGTTCGTCTTTTGGGCGATGACATAAACACAATCGAGAGAAATGCAGAGAGTCTTTTCGATGCCTGCAGGATTGTTGGATTGGATATTAATACAGAAAAACTAAGTACGTGGTCATGGAACGTCAAAATAATGCTCTACAAAATATTAGAATAGCCGGCAAATTGTTCGAACAAGTGTATAAATTCAAATATCTGGGAGCAATAATTAAAGACACAAATAATATTAAGACAGAAGTTAAATGAAGACTCAAATAAGGATTTTTTTTTTTATGCAGTTCAGAAACTCTTATCTTCTCGTCTTCTGTCCAGAAATCTAAAAATGAAAATTTATAAGACAATTATCCTGCCGGATGTATTATATGGATGTGAGACATGGTCGCTTACTCTTTTGGAAGAACATAATCAGAGTGTTCGAAAACAGGGTGCTTAGGGAAATATTCGGGCCTAAGAGAGATGAAAATGGGAACTGGAGAAAACTGCATAACGAAGAGCTTCATAACCTGTGCTCGTCACCGGATATAGTAAGGGTAATTAAATCAGACGAAATAGGCTGGACATGTTTCGCGCATGGGGGAGGAAAGACATATCTCAAAAATATTGACTGGGAGACCCAAAGGGAAAAATACCACTTGGAAGACTTAGATGCAGGTGAGAGGACAATCTTAGGATAGATTTAAGGGAAGTCGGATTTGCGCGGGATGGTTGGATGGCGTTACCACAGAGTAGGATTGAATGGCGGGCTCAGGTAAGCACGGCAATGAACCTTCGGGTTTCATAAAATAGATAATATTCCTTTAGCTTACATAGGAATTGTCTATTGCCATTGAGTAAGTAAATAGGTATAGTGGGAAAAATATTTTTTTTAACATAGATGAGCAGACAGAAATGTATCCTGTTACAAAGTACAGCAATCTTTTCGCGATATACAGTGAAGTCCAGGCACCGTTTCACTAATCTGAATTCCAATGGTGTATGCTCTAAAAGCTGGGGGCCTCCTCTGTACCTGCTGGAATTTTTATGAGGTACAAAAGACTGAAACGGGGTGCACAGCTTCGTGAGGACAACTGAGAGGCTACTACATAAGGAAGTGGTGACTCTAGTAATGAATACTACCAATAACGACCGTTAAAGTCGATCGCCGATTAAACGTTTTTCCTAATGCTTGAAGGAAGGTGTTGGATGACAATGATAGGCTACTAGGCCTTGTCCCACTATGGGATATAGTGCCACGGAAATTAATAGGGCTATGAGCAGGAAAATCCCAAACATTTTAAATAAAAATAAAGAAAGGGTACGTTTTATTTAATTTGTGTAGCACTTTAAATTCAACTTTAGAAAATTCGTCATAATTTTAATGATAGTGGCACATAAATATTTCGCACACGTTCTCTTTATTGATAAATCCAGCCGTTACAATCCAATGTTGGGAAATAATAATAATAATAATAATAATAATAATAATAATAACAATAATAATAACAATAATAATCATAATAATAATCATAATCCTAATAATAATAATAGTCTTCCACTTTATAGGCTGTGTTTTTGCAGAAAATCATTTTACTGTGGATTAAAAAGGTATTATTGTCTTCAGTTTCTAGATATTGAATTATATTCACATTGTGCCTTTTTTATTTTGTTCTTTCCTAGTTTTGTATGTTTTTATTTTTATTTTTTAATTTTTTAATCTGAACTATCATTTTTGAACTTGTAAATTAGTCCGCTCGGTAATTCATTGGTTGAGTGGACGAAATAAATAAATAAATAATTAAAATACAATAATGGTCTCGCAAGATGGAACACTCAGAATGTATCTAAACAGAAGAATTATGCCAGTTTGGCCTGGTAATGGACGGAAGAATAAATTACAAGGTATAAACTACTGTAGCTATCTGACACAGCAGTTTATTGAAGTCATTACAACAATCCCAAGTCTTCTAAATTACAACAAAATTCTGCACCAGATTAAACCAATCTATCTCTCACTATTAGGGTACCATTTCTGTTCTTTATAAGTTACGGGAATCTAGATTCATAGAAACCGACTAATTGCTCACAGTTCACACGTCTTGCTAAATTTATTGGATTCTCCTGCCTTCTCCCTGTACCTCTTTCGCACCCTCTCCCCCTGTCTGGTTCGCTTCCCTCAGTCTCCAACTACTCACCATAACAAAAGAAACAATATGAAACAAATTCAAGAAGAATAAATAATAGACACATAAATTGCGCAAACAGTACAGTGGTGTGCACTTTAACACGTCATACTCAACCACACTTTAAAGACTGGACATTTTTCCAAAAAATTGTTTCTACTTTTTTTTTCTATGAAGAATGAAAAAAGCCCTCTCAGATGGCATTTAAGTAAAATTGAAACAGCCAATCATAAGGGGTAGAATAATGTTTAAAATTAAAACCAACATAGAAACAAACTGATGGGAACTGAAAAGTACAAAAAGGAGTAATGGCCTTCCCTTGGGTAATTAATATCCACATTTGATATCGAAGTGCATATTATTTTTCTAATTGTAACAATTTTGAATGACTTATTCGTAAATAATAATGTGCTTAACTAAAGAACACACCGAATAAGTTCGAAAACTTTTTTTTAGTAAGGTGTCCCGGGTTTTTTTCCCTTCAATCTTGTTAGCCTGGAAATGGAACTTATTGGAATATACAGAAAAATTCAACTCGATGGTATGATGATAATAACAATTATTGCACAAGTCTTACAATTTAAAATATGTACAGTAGACATGTGCTAAATGTGACAGTTTCAAAAAAATCAATTTCAAAATCATTTCATTGCAAAATTATTTCACTGCAACACACTTAAATTGCTCTGCTCTTGAAAAACCTCGCAGGGTATGTTCCAAAAATGATGACGATCTAGAGATCATTTTCGGAATAAAATAGAAAAGGACCAAAAGTGACGAAAATGTTATCCATAACCTAGAAACATTATACAATAAACGTATTGTCTATTCGGAAAGTTTGCTATGTCCCCACAATTGTTACAACTCAAATATAGTTGAAATATAAATCAAAATCCAATAAATTCTCCAAACTTACTCCATTCCATTTATGCAGGAGATACAGTAGGCATACAAAGGAAACAATAGAAACCAACATTACTAAGGCGAAGCGCCTGAATGCAAACCGTCTCGCCGGACGTGTAAGTAAAACAGAACATTAGCGTTGCCATGACAACATCAAGGCTTCTGTACCTGCCAGGATTCTGATTAAATTTGATCCCTTGCCCGGCATAGACTTACTTAACGAAGCTTAATACCCAGCTGGGTGTTATTTTAGGCAGTAACTGTGCTGTACGGAGCTCCAATGAAGCCGTGTTCAGGTCGTTAATATAAATTCTTAGTAACCAAAAAAATGGCACCGGAGATACTCGTTCTTCGCCGGTATAAAGTGTTTTGTCAATACACTTTTACATCCCTTTCTTTACAGTCTTCCGTTTCATCTTCCATTTCTTCCTACACCTCGATTTACTTTCTATATTATCTTCACTAGTTCTCTACTTCATTTTTCTATTACTTTCATTTGTCGGCCGTTGCGTGCCCGCCTCTAGATCCGAAGTTCGCGCGTTCAAATCGGTCACAGTCTCCTCCAGTCCAAGTAATAACCTTAGTTTCCGGCGAAGGTTGTGAGGCGATGGACTTACCACCTGTCCCTCCGCCCTCTCTCGAATAATAAGCGTAACAAAATTTGGTTAGGTATCGAAACCTCCAATAATCCCCTCAAACAGATACACGCACTACAAATCTCTAGAATACATAACTACAAGTCACTAAAAAAACACACTCGGGGAAATGTTGCACATAAGACCTATCCGCACTTAGGTCTATCCTGCGCCAAAGTACAAAGACACAAGTACACAGCCCAAACACGTCACACCATCAACATTCCCTACGGATATACATAAGGGCACAATAGGTATACACACATCACATATGGTTACCAAAATTTGGTCTGACCGGAGGTTTAGGCTTAATTGCTTGGCTCTCCGGGTGTAAGGGTGGGCACAAAAAAAACCTCCATTTGGAGGCATTATGCCCCTAGGGGAGTTACAGGTTGTATAGCCTACATATATTACTTTCATTTCATCCTTTTTAACTATATTCTTATTCCGGAACCTTATCCATTCTTTTTATTTTCTCAATTCCTTACTTTCAATACTTCTGTTTATCAGCATCTTTATCATCACCACCACCATTAAGACAGCAGCATGTCCTCATCCCAACATCTTGTTATACTGCTTATAATTAATTACCGGTACTAATCTCTCTTTCTCTCTCGAATCCTATGCTCCCATGTTGGGATGTAGGGCCTCCAAATGGAGGTTTCGTTTAACCGATGTGAATTTTGTTACGCTTATTTTCCTAGAGAGGGCAGAGGGACAGGTGGTAAGCCCATCGCCCCTTACCGCTACTAATAGCGATCAATAATAATAGTAAATTAATAACTTATTATTTCTGTTAGTTTAACCTCTCCCGTTGTAGGGACGATTATGAGGCCCAAGCCGCCCAGATCTTACAGGGCCGGAAACTGTTATCTTTAGATTACATATTTTTTTCTCCTCGGATGAGTGATCGGACCAATATGATGGGGTCATAGGATGAGACGCACTCACACACTCACACACTCATTTTGGACTAGGCACAAATGGGATAATAACGACAGCTAGTTGATATCCGGGCACCGCAAGGACCTACACTCTTCTTACATGTGAGAAAACAGCGGGAAAATCCCATCTAGGTAACTTCTCCCTACCTGAAATCTAAACGGGGCCCTCTGCGTGAGAGGGGCAAATGCATCCCCTGCGCCACTGCAGTGGGTACAGTAATAACAGCAGCAGTAATAATAATACTAATAATATTAATAATAATATTTATAAATTAATGTAATATTTATATAATAATATAATAAACGTATACAGTAAATATTTCTTCCTGTGAGAGAAGAGATAAAATTTTTCAGACACAGTTTTTGTACTGGAAGGAACATAGCACTATGAGGTAGTCTTGCCTCATCTCCCCGATTTCAGCTAATAGTAATCATTATTAAAGTTCAATAGCCTAGGCTTATCAAGTAAAATATACTAAAAGTATGACACAAACGCAAATATAAACAAATGCATATTAATAGTTTCACAGCCTATTGATAAACCCAAAGATCCTAAAGACGGGAGGTGTCTGTGACCTCATTGTTGAAGTGCGATGTTTTTCGGGTAATGCTGAAAACAGTGCTAAATAAAATCCTAAAGACGGGAGGTGTCTGTGACCTCATTGTTGAAGTGCGATGTTTTTCGGGTAATACTGAAAACAGTGCTAAATAAAGTCTGCTACTAACTTATTATGTAAAATAGGCAAGGAACGGATTAATTGACATAGCTATTTATGTATCAAGTACGCAAAATAACGCTTTAGCGGACGAATCTAGTATAGCGGCCGAGGCTGAAATACTGGATGAGTCCGATAAAGATTTGCGTACGTGGTGAATACAATATGTTTTAGTAAAAGCTCTCTAAGTTATGTGAAATGAAACAAAAATACCGTTTATAATTAATTATAATGAAAGGTAGTCAGCCATGTTTTCACGGCCCTCTGAAACGCAAGACAACAATGAACCGTACGTACCAATACGAAATGTGGTAGGCTATAGATGCGCTATGAGTCGCTGATTTGTAAACAATAATAAATACGAACTAGTATCTACGAACAGGGCCGTGGAGAGAAAGCAAGGGCCCCAGGAACAAATTTTCCCGAGCCCCCTTCAAATATTAAATTCACCACTGAAACCCAACCTCGTCCTTTGTAATGTAGGCAACAAAAAGATTATGTAATGATATTATACTCGTATAATTATTAAGTGCCAGAATGGTACCGTTACTTTATGAGATTGTGTGGTATGCGGGAAAATCTGTCTGTCTGTCCGTGTGCCTGTAAGCGCGATAACTCAAATACGCTTTATCGGATTTTCATGAAACTTGGTATACGCATTTATAACTACCATGGGACGAAGCCTATTGATTTTGGATCAAATCGGTTTACTGATGCCGGAGTGAAGCCCAATTTAGCGCCTATTTTATGGTAATATAGCCTATAGGGTCCGGACTTTTAGGCTTTTATAAAAGGTATTTTAGCTTTTTATTTTAGTTGAATAGCCCGTTTTAGGTTTTAAACAAAAGATTTTACTCCCCTTAATAAAGCACTAATATTAATACCGAAAATTGTGTTATTATTTTGACACAGTTATTCTAGATTTGTTTACAAAATAAACAAGTAACTATTCCTTATATCGGAACTCGAAAAATTGCATAAACAATTGAGATATTTACCCTTTAATTGTACAATTATTCTTTCTTTTTATAGTATTTTAATGAAAAGTCTGTAATTCAACGAACGAACACTAGATGGTAATAATTAAAAAAATAATAATGTGTTCATGAAAAATTTCAACTTCTTTTAAACCTCATATAGAACTTTAAATTTCGATTTAAAAACCGAATAAGTCGCTTATTCACTTTTAACCAATCTTATTTTAGAGTAAATTTAGAAGATAAAAAAATAAAAACTGATCTGCCGGGCCCCCTTCGGGGCTCGGGCCCCGGGGCTGCAGCCCCGGCTGCCCCTCCCTCTCGTCGGGCCTGTCTACGAAAAGCGTGTGAAAATATGAATGATAATCCCGAAGAAATTTCACTCCAAGCCAAAAACAGTGAATTGGAGCTGGTGCCAGCAACATCACGGCAGAAGGAATAGGGAATATATTGCAATTAAATGCTGGTGCGTCCATGGTAAGCTATGTGAACGAAGATGTAAAAGTTGTTGGCTTATATCTGTTGTAATATGATGAAGTACGCTACTCTGTTTTGCGAGAAACCCTGGTAAAGTTACTGATTATCATAAAGAAACATGTTGACTTAAATTTGTTGTTTTATGACCAATTACATGTTTAAATCCATGTTAATGTTGGTGTGACTGGTCAATGCCACCTGGATTTTGTTTATAGATTGCCATGACCACTTTAAAGGACTAGGCCGATAAAACTGCATTTAGAATGCAGTTTGATGCAATTTTAGCGGCCTTGGTTGCTAAAATGCAATTTTTCGGCGTGTTACCAGTCCGATAAGCAACTGTTTTAGAGAGCGTGTACTAAAAAACAAATTAATAATGTAGATTGCAGGGCGAACAGTGAAAGAACAAATGCAGTTACCTGTAACGAAACAAAACGTTAGGGATAGACCAACTATTAGACTATTAATTCTACAATAGTGACGGTGCACTTTTAAGAGGTAGGTTTCATGGTAGAATTGCTGAGTACTGGAAGCAGTGCGTTGTTTAGAACATGGACCAGTGTAATTGAAACTAAACTACGTGCAGCGATTACCATTCATTTACATGCGTAATTACTGATAATGGACTTCCGAAGCGAACGCCGCTACGCCGTTAACGAGGATTGCTTTTTTTCATTGATTCCCGGTGGTTCTTAATTTGATTTTGTTACAGAGACAAATTAAATTGTGTCTTTTGGGTATCCCCAACTCTGCCATTTGTATAAACCTGTTTCTGTAAATGTAAAACGTCGTTTTCCCCCGAGTGTACAGTTTATATTTTCGATTTGAAAAACTCGTGTTCACTGTTATCGTTTAACATGGATACAATTTTGTGTTTCGTTATTTTTCTTCCTCATCTTTAAATTCAGCAGTTTTATGTATTTACCCATTTCCTAAAACAATCCAATAAATTGAACAAATCGCATGTACACTCAAATGACTTTTCTACCTTAATTACTGGGACAATATAAAATTCTTGTTTCATATTCTGAAATATAATAATAGGTCGCATTGCAGGAAGTGGCTATTCAGATTTTTCACCTCAGATAGAGGAATATTGTTCAACAAGGAAGATATAAATAAAACGATGGCTAACTTAAATTACCCATCACATATATTAAAATTAATTAAAGAAAACTTTCTAGACTGTAATAGAGGCAATTAGTGTACAATAATTTAACAAACCCGTTAGAATCTCTGTAGTTAAAATATCGAAAAATTAAATTTTCTTGATTTGAATGGTGTAAAACAGAAAGACGTTGCCATCGCCCTAGTTCGTACACATCCCCGAAAGTTACGTACCCCGAACATAAAAATTTCGTTTCGCTCTGCATAGACAGATACAAAAGACAATGTTGCAGGGAACATCAAAACGTGCATTAATGCTGAAAACCTAACACCGATTTTCAGAGTAAAACACAACAACTTATTACCTATAGGCTTACGATAGGCTTACGATACGGTAGAGAAAATAAAAAAAAAGGACTGAATATAACAATTCTTCTGTTAGTCATTTATCACTATTTATCAAGCAAGATACCATGCGGATTATGCAGGCCCATCGAAAGGTCTAGGCACAAAATAATAAAAAAGGAGTTGTTGAGCTGATGGTATAACGGTCCATTTTATTATTAATTAAATTACAAATAAATATTTTTAGAAAGAAGGTAAAGATATACAGTAGGTGAGATTGAAATTGTAGAATTCAACTAGCAAGTATGATTGTATTCCACGTCTGTAACAATAGAATATAACAAATTAGAGGCTTTGGTATAAATGAAGCAGATTTGTGACGTGAATAAGAGGAAGAGACAGGTGGGTAAAATTACCGGCGTAGGAAGCCAGAATTTCCAGAAGATGACAGCAAGAACGGGAAATTGATGAAAAAATACCATCGTAAAAAATTAGTAAAGGGACTGCGCTCCTAGCTTTGCCAGGATAAAGTGCACACTATCCGAAAGCATTGGATAAAGCTGGAATAAAATATTGGTTTCTAGCTTTATCCGGGCAAGCTTAGGTTTTCCAGCCTCTACTGGGAAAAGATACATTTCAAACGTACAACACTTTCAATGTGATTTATTACTATTATTAATGGAATTATAATAACTTCAAATCCTATTTAATAAGGCAACTTGTTTCAACAGGATGCGATTGAATGGGACTTGGAATTAAACTAATCTAACCATACTGCGCACGTTCAGCCCCCTAACAGAAATAAGAAGCCAGCTTTCCATGAGGGTGTACAGGCATTACCCTGCTAAATCCCGAAGTGAACAACATTTTTTGAAGTTTATAATCCTTTCTTGCTTTACTCAAACTGATTGGGTAAAACGCACATTACCCAGCTAGACCTAGGTTTATTCTATTTTCTAGCTCTCTCCATGACGTACTGTATTAGGCCTACATAATAAATGCTACCATTATGATTATGTTGAAACCAACACTCTTATTTCCTTGGAAGTTATCGGAAACGTTTCGAAATTTCAAAGTATTACAGCAAGAATTATCAAAGAAACTAGTACGAATTTCACAATATTGTTGCATGACTTGTGAAAATAATTCTTTTAGTAAGTGGCGTTATCTTAATGAGGATGTGCTTATTTCAAGAAGCGAATGCTGATAAGTTATCTAATAATTACCTGATTTATGTTCAAAATATTGATAGCTTAAACTTAATGAGCCTATGCTTTTTGCAAGAAGTGAATGTTTGGCGTGCCAACCTGATAAGTAATATTATTCTCAAAATAAATTCAACAACACCAACATGAAGATTTTAATGATTACACTGTTCTGCATTTCGTAACATATTTTCTGTTGTTTGGAATCTGATAGGTGATTCTAAACGGATTTTTTGTGCTGAATTCGGAAAAAATCTCCAGGTTTTCAAACAATTCATGAATAAATAGAAATGAAATTATAGCTTTGTGAAAAATGATAAAATTATTTTTAACAAGAACTTCGTGAGAAAAACTAGGGCACAATTTGCTATTTGCAACTAATTAATCATTAATTAATAATTATAAACACAATCATAACCTTACCGCAATACTGCCCTTCAAATTTTCTCCTCATTTCCATATTTTTGACATCCTGGTGAAATCTTTCACCTTGTTCCTCATTAAAATCTCCGAAATTAACAGGAAAATAATTTAGATGGGAATGAAGGAAATGTACCGTACTTTGAATTCATGTTGCAACCAATCTGTTTGAAAGTTTAAGCATCACTTTCAGTATGTTAACATTTTTTGTCTTTCTTATTTCCAAGGAAAATGAAAACAACGTTTCTGAAAACATTCCAGGTGTCCTTTACGTCTCGACTCATAGTATTCTCGAACTATCCATCATCAATTTTCTAATTTGTGGGCCAACGAATAGGCCTATTCCAGCTTTAATTTTTCCATGGGGTAATGAAGGAAATGTAACACAAAGGTATTTAAACCACTCACAGTTTTTATCTAGAGCTTTCACAAATTGTTTCATTAAACCTAATTTCACATGGAGAGGCGTCAACAATATTTTTGAGGGATCAATAAGAGGCTCATTTTTATATTTCTTTCTACCGGTGTTAAATTTGGAATTTGGAAAATAATGTTGTGTATTGGGTCTTACTTTAAACACGTGTCCATGCTTGTGCTGTGGAGTAGATTGTGGACTATACTAGGCTTAATTCTACCTAGATATAAAAACGGAGCAATTTCTATTTAAAACAGATGCTCCACGTTGCACACTCATGGCCGAGTGCACGATTCTCCGGTTTTCTCAGCCGTTTCGTTACCGCGGTAAACGTAATACCGGGGTATTCTCAAAATGTCTGTGCACCATTGCGAAAATACCGCGGTTTGCTAATGCTTGGAAATATTGCTGTTACTCTGCTCCGAATCCATTTTTCTTTGATGGTGTCTTCCATGGCCGCTAGGTTCTCTCTCTCTCTGCACGTCTGCCAGTCACGGTGGCTCCCCTATAGGCTATCGCTTTCCCGAATTCAATGTATTTGTTCCCTTATTATTCTATAAAAAGATGTTCATAAGGATAAAAGGGAATATTATATTGCGTATATATGTCGTCTGGATTCATACTTCGAATTCAAGCACCATAGATACTGTACCAATCGTGAAATGAGTTGGTTTCGCCTAGGCTACTACTGGTTTGGTTGAGGTGAGAAAGGAAGGTCATTTCAATCGATGTTACAGCACAGTATTTGCAAAGATATGTACCATCGTTCATTCTTCAAATAGATCCCACCTGTCTGTACATTTCAATAAAATAACATTCATGTTTTAAAGAATAATTCTCACACGTGTGCAATCCAAGGCAAAGCAACACCACGAAATCTCTGCTCTGAGTTCGACATAGCCTCGCTTTTATTCCCGTACAATTAGTAGAAATTTTAGGTGCAAAATCATGTGCATAGCCAAGAAAGGGCTGTTATAATTATGTTCGTATATGTGCAGGTGTGATAAATTGCTTACATATACCGATACACGGGCTATATCGTAATGCATGCAGCCATTCACTTAAATTTGGCCTAGGACCACTGGTATTCCATATTTCATTTATTTTTTGCCTGATTGTTCAGTAATAAATGTTCATAAGGATACAATGGAATATTATATTGCGTATATATGTCGTTTGAGTCCAACCTTTGAATTAAAACACCATAAATACTGTACTAATCGTAATAATCGTGGTTACGCCCACTAGCCTACTCGATGGACCTGGTTTGGTTGAGGTAAGAAAGGAAGGTCATTTCAATCGATGTTACAGCACAGTATTTGCAAAGATATGCACCATCGTTCATTCTTCAAATAAACCCCACCTGTCTCTAATTATTCTTTATGTTCAATTAGCTTTTGGTCTAGATATCATAAATATGATACATTACGCTGATCTCCATCTTGGAAAGAAAACCGCTGTTTTCTCACTTTACAGCTCCTTCACGGGCGGTTTTCATCTTACCGCGGTAAAAGTCGAAACCGAGCACGATGCAACGAAAATATGACTTTACCGGGGTAAACTAAGCAACTTTACCGCGGTATTCTGAATACCGAGGTCGGTGCACTCGGCCATCAGTTTTTTTAATAAACTCCACACTTTAGTCAGATACATTACAGTTCACGGATTTAATTAACTTTTTGTACTCGCGCATGGTAGTATTCAAATGTTCCTAAATAATGACTCTTATTTACATAAACAGCTTAACATCAACACAAAAAATCTTAAACTCGTGCCCTAGTTGCATGCTTTTTAAATAATTTTACCGCGCTAACTCTTTCTACATTAGTAAGTTTTCCTATAATTTCCCTAACTGTGCATTTAGCATGTACTTTTGTGAATAACATTGTTTGTTGAAACGTGTTCATGTGTACAATTATATTTTAGAGTACCAACAAATTGCGTAGATGATTTTTAGCAAAGTGTACGCAATATTCTATTGTTATTTAAGTGACTATACTTTTGTAAGCATGATAAAGAATGCCGAAAGCTGTTACGGTAGAGTAAGAAAATGAAATAATAAATAATATTATTGAGCATATAGATTTTATTGTAAGCAAGTAGTAGTATCAGGTCAAAGCGTTAAGTAATTTCATCATAAATCTCTCCACAAAAAGGGGTTATAAGGACCTAGAGATGACTGAATAGCCGATGTGTATTATCCAGACAATTTGAAAGATTTAATAATATTTTATAACATTTAGGCTACCGATATACTTCATAATGTTATTTTACCATTTTCTATTTACTTTAATTTAATGGCATTTGTAATTTTAGGACGTTTAAACGAAGCAAACTTCCTTCATTCTGGTAAATTATTCTCAAAATCATTTGACTATACATTACTCAATGCTCAGCTCTTTATAATGTAAAGTTACAATATAGGGTAATATAATTTATGTAACCACTTACTACATTTTTATATTAGCCTATGTTAGTCTTAAGTCATTTTAACAACACATTTCTTCAGTTCTTTCGAATGTATTACTATTATAAAACTGTGTTACCATCTGCTAAATTATTATAATTTAATCTTAAAATCTTGTTCACAATATATGTTTCGATTCCATTTAGTCTATAAACACAAGAAGTGGCGTTTCCAAAAACATGTATTTGATCGATTTATAGGGCGAAATAAATATATTTAAACACTATGTGCTCTGATTCTAGCATTTAAAAATAATGCCATTCCCTAGGCGACTAGGTACGTATTACGCAAATAGAGTACACTATATATTATACAGGCTAGGCCTACCTTCTGATGTGGGAAAGAGGATTAGTAGGCTATATTGGTCTTACGGCTAACTCCCCCACGATGTCACGTTGTTTGTGTAACGTGCGTGGTGCAAGGAGAATCCAGCTGTATACTACAGCAGCGCGTACCAATTGTTTGCTTACGTGTCGTATCAGACAACCAATTCTGGTCAATGTATAGTACAACAAGAAGCAGTAAGATTGAGGGAGATATAGAGGCAGTAAACATGATGGAATTACACGTACTGGACTAGGAGAAGAGAAATTAACGAAATAAAACTGAATAAGTGATAAAAACATGTAAACTGATGTAACAAAGTGCCAGAATGATTTTGTTTAATCACTGTTCATTGCAACTATGATATGCAAACTATTTTTAATCGATTTCCGAGTTAAGCTCCAGATCGATTCATTAAGCAGGGCTTACGGAAGAACAAAGGACTAGTTTGATAAGCATATGTGAAGGAATATGTAGGTACTGTTTTTTGTCAAAGCTACTTTATTGCAACTTCCAAAGCCGTATATGAACACTGTAAAACAATATGTTGCCATGAGAACTGATTTGCAATTGATAAATTCTTTCTAGTATATTACCGTAAAATAGACACTAAATTGGGCATTGCTTCGGTATCGGTCAACCGATTTGGTCCAATATAAATAGGCTTCTTCCCATGAACGTTATAGATCCGTGCACCAATTTTTATGAATTTCCGACATAGCATATTTGAGTTATCGCGCGTACAGATACACGGACAGACAGAAAACAGACAGACGGACAGTCATTTTCCCGCCCCCACACAATTTTATAAAGTACCACTCTGGCACTTAATGATTGGAAATAAGGTTATATTTATATGCTATTATAGGATATGCCTTGTCGATAAAATTTCTAAAAGCTCTATTTTTTCTGACGCTGGTCTCTTCAGTTATTGATTATTTTTAATTCCATTACGTTACACCTTTCTGATAAAATCTCAAAAGTTTTATTTTTTCTGATGCTGGTCTCTTCAGCTCTTGATATTTTCTTAATTCCATTATTTTTCCAATCTGAGACAACCCACAGGACCATAGTGCCACCAGAAGGAAGGGGCTAATGGAAAAGTACCAACAACTTCATCGGGATCGAACCCATGAAATTCCTTTTCGCAGTGCGTGACTCAACCAACTGTGTCATGGCGAACCCCTCCATCTTGTGCTGTGGAAAGTTGATTATAGATATTTCTCTCTAAAAGAGTAAGTTATTACATTTTTCCCACAGCACAATTATTAAGTTGACAAGTAGAGTATACACGCGTTTAATTAATTTCTTTTTAGAGCATTTTGACACTTCGAGTAATCGATATTAGGTTATAACTATATTTCGTTTGTTAATCGAGGGCTTGGTCTTTAAATGATAAAAAGTGTTATTCTCCTTCCCGTCCCAGAAATATTCATTACTGATTATTAATGAGAAATGTTCTATTTTTCATGTTTAATTTCCAAAGGAGTATTGTTTCGTGATAATTTTTCCATAATAGGGAACGTATGTTGCATTATCTTGCGTCATCCTTTCAAAAATAACAGCATAACGTAATAATAAGAATTCTGACTTCCTTTTCGTTTTGGAGAAAAAAATATCTTCCATCATGGGGCTTCTTGTAGGACAGACATGTTAGGACTTCGGTTTTATAGGCCTTCCATGTAATCACCACCATAGCGTACAACATGTTCCCAGCGATGCGTAAGTCTGGATACCGTTGGCACTGCCTAAACTGTTGATGGTGCGAAAAGAGCGGTCGGTTGCCTGTAAAACATCTTCAACCATACGAAAGCGAATCCTGCAAAGTGGCTCCATCTTCAGCATTAGATCAAAGTCGCAGGGACTTAAATCTGGATAGTATGGAGGATGATAGAGCACCTCCCAGCCTCAGCGATTGAACAGTTCAGACACAAATCCTGCTGTATGCACCCTAGCGTTCTCATGCAGAATGATGGGTGGATTATCCATGAAGGCGTCGCCGTTTTCTTTTTATAGCTGCTCGCAGATTGTTTTGAAAAAACGAGCAGTGGTACTCCGCAATAACGTTCTGCCTTGGGGAACGGTATGTTTTAAGATCACATCATCCCAATCATGTTTTACAGGCAACCGACCGCTCTGTTCGCACCATCAACAGATTAGGCAGTGCCAACGGGATCCAAAGACTTACTCAACGCTGGGAACATGTTGCATGCAATGGTGGTGATTACATCAAAGGCCTATAAAACTTAGAACCATGTACGTATGCTATATGTGGAGAAATAAAATAGTTTCCAGAACTAATAAATTAACCCAGTATTTAATAATTACATTTTAATTTAAACCAATTTAAACTTCATCATCATTACAGTAACGTCAAACTTCTTCTAAAAATATATGCAGTAACCTTACAAACACATTCCAAAAATAGTTTTACCTTATTAAGTCCTTGCCTAGGTCTTAGCTTGAAGTTTCTTAGGCAAAATCTTAATTACACTTCACTTCCGTTAAAAACTGGATGCCTGGTCACCCTAGCAAAAACGACCTGTCGCCTGGATCATGTAGATAAGTGACATTAAGAAATGCCAGCCGTGGTAAAACATGCTTTTACAGATGGGGGCCATAATATCAGATTTGAGGTTCCTCAAGTATTGGCTAGAACATCACATTATTATGTCCGTCTCAACAGAGAAGCTACTGAAATTTTCCTAAGTGCCAAACAATTTCAACAAAAAGGAAGAAGGCCTGAAGGTTCAAAGACATGGCTTCCAGTGTTCAGAATTGGAAAGGATGCATTAACATGAGGGATGCTCTCAGTATTGGCGCCACAAAAACACAATACCCAAGCAAGCCCATTCGATACAAAAACGGTCTTAAAAATAAAATAAAAAATAAAATAAAAATAAAAAAAGAGAGAGAGAGAAAATGAACAAAGCGAATGACACCTTGACAATACTTCTATAACAGGTACTCTTGATATAGGCGCCATTTTCTCAGACTTAGAAATGAGAAAAATCTACCACTGAAGAAATCTCCCACAGCTGAGAACGAAACGTCTGAAATAAATACATTACTGAACTCGGTCTACATCCCGGAAAATATGTCTATAAATTAAAATTCACTTTGTGAAATCCTACGATATATTGTAATAAATGGATTGTTGAACGAAGAATTAGTTTGTTTTTTGTATGCTAATAATGGATATTTATTGCAAATGTGCGTTCTACAATCATTTTACATTAAACATGTGTTATACCGAGCTATTATATAAGAAGAACGTTAACAAATATAAAGCATCAACACTCTTAAAATAATGGAAACCACAACAATTTACATACGCCTACAGGCATACACATTCTTAGTGCACCATCCACTTTAATTAACACACGATTTTTTTATATTGCTAAAGTTAAATTAATTTGCTCCTTCATTAACTTAACTTTTTTCCTCCAACGAAACATAATGCTAATTATATTACAGTACAGTCCAAGAAAGAAGTTCTCTCATGACTTTTCTACTGATTAAGTTACGGCATTAGGGCGGCCGCTAAATAAAGAAAAAATCAGGTGCCTAAAAACCATATGGGTCACTGTCTCATAACTGCAATAGAAACACGAATTGCTGAGTTAGAAAAGGAAATTAATTAGTGCTAATTAATTTCTTTTTCTAACTCAGCAATTATTAGTTCAGTTATGGTTATTGCTCAATAACCATAACTGCACTAAAGGCAATGTATTGGACAACAGGTTTATTTTTTTAAATTAGAGTAAGGTAGTTCTTATTAAAGATAGAATGTTTTGATGCTCTCATTATTCATTGAGTAGAATATGAAAATTACTTTATTTTCTCAAAGTAATAATCACATATGGGTTGTATGGAAAGTGGCCACCTGTTATCACTTACTTAATAATTATTGAGAAAGCTACTGATACAATAGTAGCTAATGGTTTATAGGATATACCAAACATTTACTGTATTATATTCTGTAAATCGTTAGCTGGTATTATATCAATTAACTTCTGCGGTAACAAATGACTACTTTCCACATAACTAATATTTTGAGAAAATAAGGCTATTTTCATTATCATCACAATAGGCCTATATTAGAATGGCCTACCCTAGAACAATTATAATTATAAAGTTCATCAACCCTTATTAATCAAGTAAGAAAAATATTTTTTTTAAAATTAGTATGATAATGCAATATCTCGAAAAATAATGTAATGATGGCTAAAGTCATTCCGGCGGCAAATATACTGAAAGCTCCATAAAGATGTGAAAAAGAGAAGACAATTGTATTTTGTACTTCTAATTGCTTATAGAAATATTTCATGCTCATCCTCTCAGCTTCTTCGTACCACTTCCTGATGATTCCAGCTTCATTCAGTCCGAAAATTGTGGTCTCAAAGGGTTTATACAGTAGGCATCCCAGTTTAGAATCTATTAGCACTCTGTAGGGAACGGTCAAAGTTGACTCTTCTAGTGAAACGATTTCAGGTTCTCCATGTTTTCTATGGGCTGTGTTAATACGGAAATTTCCCATGCTTATCAGCGTTTCCACCGCGAGATCTTTGGAGGCCGCAACTCTCTGAAAAGCATCCTGAATTTTAGGATATCTAAGATTACAGTATTTGTTATCATTAAAACTGGAACGAGTATGATCTCTTTTTATCAGTGAAATATGAGTACACATGTCCAGACCAGATTCTTTTAGTTCTTGCAAAGTCTTTAATGCTGGCACATGTCCAGGGTTTACCAGGAGCCTGTACAATGCTGATTGGTATGCAGTGTTGATATGTGTGCAGTAGAAGAGCCAAAGAATGAAAAATGATATAGCAACCACGCCTTTAAACTTGTGTTCAATTGAAGCGGAAAGATGTGAGAGCAAAGCTTTCATTACTGCCCCTGAAAAGCTGTCATTACATAGCATTTTTATCATGAAGCATCCAAGGGTGAAAACTAGAATGACTAGCCACCAAACCGTCGGGGAAAATGGTCGGAAGAAACTCTTCCATATTGCAATTGGTTTTCCAGAAGGAACAAACCATACCACATCGTCTTTGAAGTGTGGGTACGTGTAAGTACATTCGTCTGGGATAGTTTCAGAATAATAGTTGGTAGGAAAGGCTATAAAAATATTTCCGCTATAAACTTTCTTGTATTTAAATATAGCGCGTATAATATTCCCAACTGTCTGAACAGCATTGCCCATGGTTCCTTGATTTCCACTGAATGAAAACGGATAATGAGTTAAGGCCATTACTGTCAATATACAGCCTTTAAGATCTCTCAATTTTTTTCTTGGGAACAAGTTAAAATTCTTTTCGAATCTACGCTCTGATATTGACCATCGATCTAATCGTGTTGCCTTGGTAACCGGTTGATTCATATTACAAAGGTTTTGTTGCTCTGGGAACCAACCAAATACATCAATATATTGTTCAGATCCCATTATTAAAGCAATGGCGTCAGATATCCTGTTGACAGTCAATATAGCATTTAGCAGCAGTGCAGCAAGCTTCATACCTTCTTGTAAGTTCATACTATGTGTAATGGCTACCAAGAATCGTCCAGCTGGATTTCTAGAGTCCCTACTGATTCGCCAGATCATACCCAGGAATGTACTTTTCTGCACCTTTAGTGGTCCAGTTAATAATGCCACATAAGAGCCAGGCTTTATAGTATTATTACGTATTTTGCTGAAGTCTTCAACATTGCCGAGGACTGCTAGGGCGAATTCCGACCGTTCGTTTTGGAGTTTCAACAAAGGATGTTCAATTGTAGCATTTTGCATAGCCCAACGTCTTGGCCACCAGGTGTCTGGTATTTGTATTGCCAAAGGAGAACTTGTAGGGAAGTATGTTTCCGTGATGTTGAGTATGCATTCCGAAAAATCGACTTGCTGAGTGTTGCTCAAATCAGGAGGAAATAATTCAGCTCGTACCGAGTATATTATTCTCATAAGCAGTAAACTTACCAGCCTAGAAAAAAAACGTACGGTAAGTTATTTATGACTTTTGTCACTTAATTTGGAAAAATTAAAGCATGGATTTGTTCCGTATTTTCTATCATTCACCAGTTGAGAAAGGTTACATGTTTTGTAATAGCCTATAAGTATAACTAATTCTTGTCTATTCAGGGTATATTATCAAACCTATAAAAAAAAAATGTGCACAATGGCAGTCTGAACGTGCAACCAGATAAAGAATGGAAACAGTATTAGGCTATACATTTTTCTTCTATAAGCAACAGGCTTTGTCCTGGTTTTCTGTTTTTAATCTGCTTCCAAAATAACTAATTGTTATATTTTATGGATGACTATCGATTTTCAGAGCTTTCATCGTAATATAGCCAGTTAAGGGTTGAATTCATGACAGAAAATGTATCATACTGAAATCAGATAGAAAAAGATAAATTCTTAGCGCACTGAAAGGACTTAGGATCTTTCACCCCTTGCCTGGTAATGACTTTGTAGGCTGTAGGGGTTGAATTAAGAATAAACTGGAACATGTTGATATGTGAAGAAAACACATAGCATAGGCTGAAAGGTGGTTTGTTCAAATCAAAATATTATTGAGTGCCTGTGTTAAAATTTGATAAAAGCCTGTCTTTCAAAGCATGTATATTTGCACAGAAAGTATAATAATATAAATAATAAAGGTTTTTTTGGAATTTTTTGTTTGGTTTATGAGAAAGAGCATTTATTTTTTTTAACAAATCACTTACATGGTAACAAATCCGGTAACGTTAAACACGATTTCTCTAAAACTATTGGTTCAATCTTCTTGAAATTTTGAAGGTTCACTTCACTTATCACGCTTTAGAAGCTACACCTCAAAGAAAAGGATTACATTGTGAAAAAAGCACTTTTAATATGTGTAAGCAGTGGAATTTTTAATTTTTTGTTTGTTAACGTAAGTTGAAAAAATTATAAAACTTATCTGCAAGTACCTACAAAGTTTGAGTGAGGTTGAGCTTCTAGTCTAAGGTCTTCGATACTGGGAAAATAAATTGAAGATTATTAACTTAAAAATTTATATGAAATCACGTTTCTCGTGATATAATTGATTCAAAAAGTGAAAATGTGTATTCCCTTTCTACTCGGATTAATACTACACAGATTTAAATGTCTTATATATCACATTGAAGAGCATGATTTACGCTATCCGTGTACAAAAGTTTTTTGTAAATATGTTGCATAGTATAAAATATATATCACTGTTTTAATGAAATGTTGTCTTACATATACGATAGCGGTGTAAGATCCCACTGAATGAATACTGTGAAATTCTGAAATTTTTACACCATTTTTAAATCATAAGAGAACTTACCTCATGCTTACGATAGTATCAGTTCAGTATACACCACTAGATAATCTTACTTACTGGTCGTTCAGCATTAAGTTCGAGTATATCGTACTGTATTTGTTAGTTACTTATTTAGAGGCAAAGCAAAATTGTGTGTTCAAACACTGAACTTATGTCACTGGCTTCCTCTTACACTGGCTTACGCAATCATCGTTTGCTTAACAAGACAGCTTTACACGATCAGGCATTTGGAAAATCGTTCTTTATTCACCCGCAGTAAACTATGTTGTAAATTAAAGATATACAACAAAGAATTAATGTCAATTAAATGTAAATTAAAGATATACAACAAAGAATTAATGTCAATCCATACCAATAATACATTTAGGGTATTACTTCATGTAAAAAAGTCTGATGTGAAACTACCATAACTTCCTCTGCCCAAATAAAAGTTTGCTTCTCAGTATAATATATTATGTATGACATTCTCTTCATGTAAATTGGTTGTAAAAATGAAGAGATGTTTTTAGCACATCTTAACATAGGCTTTCTCCGAAGGATACATAACCCAAATTAAATCTGATTAACGCACTCGCGTAATTTTCTTTACTCTTAGCATGGCCAACACAATTTTATCACTTCACGTTCTGATATAGAATAAGAGCTCATACAGCAAAGATCACGTACTCAGTTGTTTGAACGTGACACAATGTTCACCAGGCAAGACTGAGTTTCTACAAACAGGAAGTTGCTTATAACTACCCTTACAAAAAGAGAAAGTCGTCGCCAATCTTCGTGTAATATCTTCAGAAATAACACAAATACAAAATTTTATTTTCATACGATTTTCCGTTCTGGAGCTAGGCTATTCACACACACACACACACACACACACGCACACACACAAGAAACACATAAATGTTTCTGAAAATAGTATTTATGGATTTAGGGGACCTCAAAACGTGTGTTTATGTTAAAATCTCAACTTCGAGTTTGGGGGTCGAACAGAAAACTTCCTCAACCTCCAGTCTATGGCACGGGGAGAGGAAGTAATAAATATTCATATTTTAATTCGATCCGAGTAGAAGGATCATTTTGAGGTCATGAAAGAAATTACATATTTTATTAGATAATGTATTATCCTCATGTAGTGATCAATTATACTAACAACGCGTGTGAAGGCCGGATTCCATCCCTAGCACCTCGTCAAACTTTCTATGCTAAGAGTGTCTGGAACTGGGTGCACTCAGGCGAATGAGGAAAACTGAGAAGCTGCTTGATATTAAAAAAGCTACTCTAGTTAATAAATTCCACCAATAACGGCCGTGGGAATTGGCATGTCGATCACATAGTCTAAATCCTGCCATACACCACTGAAGTAAAGGCAAAGGTAGAACATGAAAGTAGGTCCTGGCTCTCGAAGGGATGTTGAGTCAGTTTGTAACGTGCAGCAAGTTGCAATAAGTCACGCCGTCTAATGTTTAGGCAGAATTTACATGCTCGATTTTAAGTTATATACGGTTAGGTCTCAATCCACAAAACCTCATAAGCTACAGCTTCTTCAAGTTCAAGGTAGGTTCGACATAGTGGGCCCACATTTAAATACGCAAAAAATATGCCATACTTGTCAACCTACTATTGGGACCTATTTAAATACTGTTTCTATGTAGTTCCCTTAATACCTAATAGCAGATCGGGGACACGCCCCCCCCAACGACAACGGACAAATGAAAAAGAGAAAAATTGAATGAATAAAATGCCAAAGTCAATTCATCAAACATTTTCCCTGTGTTCTCTGATCAAGAGAAGGCGACGCGGCGATCTTAGAACAAATGCGAAATCGATTGTTGGACCGGGGATATAGCCTATGGCTCAGGTACTCCGAAGGGTGAAAGGCGGCCCCCCCCCCACCAAAGAAAACCTAATAGCAAATGCCCGCGGCATCGACCGCATTTTTTAAATTCAACCTGTACATGCTTTTTAAAAAAATGTATTTAATAGAAAAATAATTAAAACATATTTAATAATACTGATTTAATTTTTACATTTATGCATGAATTACATAATTTTATTTTTAATTATACTGATAGAAGTACCTGTAGTAAATAAATAATTAAAACTACTAAAAAAAACATGTGATGTCATTTCATAAAGTATTAAAACTACTCTCAAATCCGGTGTCGAGGTGCTTTTCAAGTTTAGAATTTCGCCGCCCCAAAAAAATCGTCCTCAGATTCGAGTTCCTTGGCCCAAAAATACCCCGCATAGTGAGTTTTATCCAAATCCATCATGTTTCTCCATTTAGTCTTGCATACATCTACGTGTGATGTCCACTTATGTAAAAATTTCATATCTGTGAGTGCCCTAACATTATAATAAACAAATAAATCAAGTAGAGCGTGTTAACTTTAAAAAAGTTATAAACAAATCAATCAAGCTGAGCGGGCTAACAAAATCGAAGTGATCAATTTTATACGTTATGTTGAAAGAAAATTTACATCCTTGATATTCTTCTTTCCCAGTTGTTATGGTATCAGAGCAATACCACCTGTTACTAATTTCATAAATGAAGAGTATTAGCGAAATCTGGTGATTCGAAAGCGGTAAAAACGTTTTCTGCCAGTTTTTGGCTCATAACTCCCTAACGAAAGCGAGAATAAAAAACCCGTTTTCGAGGTGCATCCGGACCCCCTTCAGTACATCAACGTTGAAAACTTCAGACTTCTGCATGCCATAGATTTGGCTGGTCATCGTACAGAAACAAACATAGTATAGACAAACATACAGTTCCTATTATTATTGATATAGGCCCTTATGACCGTCATTACCACCTCCAGTAAAATATAGTTTATTGACAGTTCCATTATATCCAGCCTAGGTTAATTTATATTGAACACTATTTTCATAGCAGTTAGCCTATATTGCTTAAATTTGTTAATTTCTTAATTTTAGGTTTCAATTTTAGTGTAAACGAGTGTTATAGAATAATATTATACTTACCCACATACCCAATTATATGTAATTTTTAATTCACTTTGTGTTCTCTGCATATTAATGTACGCATTTTTGCGTTATGTTTTAATATAGTCAGATCAATTGTATTGTTATTCTATTCCTAGCATTTTGTATTATCATGTATGGTATATATTGTATTCTGTTTTGTAGATATTTTTAATGTATTTTTTATTTATCCTGGTTGAGTGGAAGATAAAGCTCTATGGCCTTAACTCTGCCAGGCAAAATAAATTATTATTATTATTATTAATATTATTTTACAATATCTGGTTAGGAGTTAACTCTCGGTAAGAACCCCTTAACTGGCAGTGATCTTTACTGTATAAATATGTACAGGTAAACTCCTAACCGGAGGTAATGGTTTAACCTGAGCATTCAGAATTCCTGCAAGAGGAATAACCAGATTGTACAAATTTCCGGAATTATGCATAAATTATTTTCCAATAATTCTTCAATTTTAATTCTATACCCCTCGATCTACGTTACAGCCGGTCATTACAACATTGATAGTCAGTGTGTGGACCAATCATATTTGTATCGGAATGGTCGAAGTACGATCCTATGCTATAACTTACCAATGAATCAAAAGACGGTGTATAAGAAAGTGGGATCATGTAAAGCGGCTTACATGTTTATGTCGTCTTAACGCCCTAGTAAATTGGTTTAGGCCAATTTCCTTAGTTTTCTGGGTCACACTATTTCAACACTTCCATTTATACCTGTAAATTATTCTGAATGGGAGTGTAAATAATGTTGCGGAAATAAGGAAATCAACACACAAGTCAACTTCCTTATCTTGCATTGAAAGTATAACGTTACTTATTTATGGTAATCAAAATCATTGGAAAACTTAAACAACATTTTATTCAAGGCTTATTTAAGTTTTTTGAAGGCATAAATATTATTTATAAGACAGAAAATACTGGCCATATAGTAATATTGATAAAAAGCTAATGGCAATGATAGTTTGTCAATTTTTTAACTCAACAAGCTTGCGAATAAATTATCTTGTTATATAGCAACAACAGACGAAGTACAAAGTTAATTTTATTATAAGCGCTGAGGAAAGAACTATTATTTATTTATTTATTTATTTATTTTACACTTTAAATTTAGAATTTTACATAAGACACTCCAGAGTAAGCTACTGATTTTGGCCGGGAGTGTAGTTAAAATATCATTTACATATCATGTAAAAAAAAAAACTTTGTTAAAATAAAAACAACTTCGTTAGAAGTAAATCCTACATGTCTAATATTTTAATTTAATTTAATTTAATTTAAATATTTTAATTATATCAACATAAATTTACATTTTGAAAAAATGGCGGCACGTACAGTTCGTAATTAAAATCAATATATTACAATGAGGTTTAAGGGGTTTTCGTATTTCCGAACTAATCTAATACTGTGCTGAAAAAATAATTGAAAAATCCTATGCCACCAAGAAACAACTTTCATTTTAATAACTCATACTTTTAGGCTGTATCCACTTTTTTTTAATTGCTTTCCTCATTGGCAGTAATTTTTTTTATTACGATTCCTAAAGAGACATCATGTGCTAACTTTGTTTGTGAACAAATTCAAAATACAGTAATATGCTATTGCCAAAGCCCCTTACGTAAGTACCAAGGCCTCCTAATCACTTTGTCAATTGGAATGTCAGAATTTGAAAAACGTAAAACTGAAAGCCTATCGTAGTTACTGACAGTAGGCGTTGCGCCATGAGGCCAAGTAGCAATCGTTTTAATCAAGGTTTTACCTAGGCCTATATGGGGGTTTCATTTCATGCGCGATCTGCGAAAGATGTGAAATAAAAATTCCTACTGGAATAATTATAATTTATAAACAAATCTAAATCCGCGAATCTAATATAAGGAGAATAATGACCCAATAGCACAATAACGAGGAGAATTCTGCAGGCAACAAACACCACGCATCAAATGGTGACAAGAAAAAGTACTCGTAATATAATTGATATCCCCCATTTATAAGATAAGATTTTATTTTATGCACTGCCACTACAGATTGCCATAAATAAAGAATATCAGATCAAACTAAAAAGAACATAATATACGTGAAAATAAAGCAGTATGAAGAACAAATAACACAATATTATAAAAAATTATTTTTCAGAGTCATAAGCCTATTTCATACGGACTTTATTTGTGGGACCACGCGGCAAATGCGAAGGAAATTGTAATATGTCAAGAGCGTGCTGAAAACTATGCTAAACAAGAAATCCAAAGAGGATTTCAGACTATTATTTATACAAATCAATATCCTTACAGTCTGCAATTTTTCCCTAACTAAACTTTTTTTGTCCACAGAAATGTAGACCGTTTTAATACCAGATCAAACATTCACAATATAAATACTAGGAATAACCTTAAGCTAGATCTCCCAATTCTTCGAAACCAGTTATATACCAACTGAATTTGTCAGTTTATTTAAGTGTTATGTTAACCTGCTCTGTGTATATGTTTGTATGTGTCCATTTCTATGTATATTTGAATAAATTTCATTGGTTCCCATTACACTTGGTCATAATGACAGCCTTCTTATTTGGGAAGTTTTCTTTTAAAAATAAGTATAACAAAGAACACGTGTTTCTACAATGGTGGTGTTTTTTACAATATGCTCCCTGTGACAATCAGCAATGTTTCTATTTCGACGCTGAAAGGAAAACTATATCACTGGCTCGCTAAAAGGTCATTTTATTCTATTCAAGGATTTCTATCTTGCAACTCTGTAGATATTCATATTTTGTAACTTAATTTCTTGGAAATTTTTGCAAACAATACTAACAAATTCCTATACAATGCCCTTTGTCTTAGGCTGATATTGCTATTATTAATTTATTATTATTATTAATGATTTGGACAAGACTAAATTTATAAAACTAAATATCATGGTGATGATGATTATGATAAAATAATAATAAATAATTAGGATAACGAAAATCATATGTGGCGGGATTCTGTATTTCTTGTCCATTTTAAACTCTTGCAGCAAGTACAGAACCATTTGAACCTCGGATCAGGAAAAACACACGTCTGAGACTGACTGACGTTGATATGGGAAGGAGTGTGGAAGTGTCCGCGTGTGATTAGGCAAAGGATTGCTAATTGCCGGACGTATATTTGGAGCAAATATATAATGAAAACTAAAATAAAAATTAACAGTGAAGTGTTTTACTGAAAAAAGTCAAAGGAAATCGGGTGGAAATGAACTGGTTAAATAAGGCTACAATCGGATAGTTTCTTTAAAGCATACTTTCCATTTGGCAAGAAAGGGTGAAATTTCGGTTTGTGATACACCACTCAATTTTACAAGTCTTTTAATTTAGAAGTTATATTTTATTATTTAGTGTATGTATTTGTGTTTAATATTTTTTGTCTCCTTTTTATAAATTTGTCTTTTCTTTTTCTAGCTCTGTTTAACATTTTTCACCTTTTTTTTATAAGTGTGTCATTCTTTCTCATTTTGTTTTTTGTTTCTCCTCTTTCTCCACTCTGAGGTTCTGAAACTACACCCGAGCACGAGCAGTTTGCTCATTCGGGTGTATTTCTAAATAAATATTTGGTTCTTTTCTTCCTTTTCTTTTCTTTTCTTAAAAAGTATTGTACTTTAATTTTGAAATTTGTAAATGTTTTTTGTTTTTTTGTGTATTTTTGTATTTGTATTTGATTTGATTAAAAATAGGCAGAAAATAACAATAAAAAATTACATTAGATTATTATTATTATATGATGTCATTATGATTATTAGGCTCTATGTTAAAACCAACACTATTAGTTGCTTGGAAGTTATCGCCAACGTTTCCGAATTTCACAATATTATAGCAGGAAATAACAAAAGAATGTTTTAATACCTAGTACGAATTTCACATAATTGCATGCATTATGAAAATGATTTATGTTTAAATTGCTTATATCTTAAACGTAATGAGCTTTTGCTTGTTACAAGAAATGAATGCTGATTAAGTAATATTTTTTATTACATGATTGCTGTTTAAATTGCTGGCTTTTAGACGTAATGAGCCTATGCTTTTTAAAAGAAGTTAATGCTTGGCGTGCCAACCTTATATTCTCACAATATAAGGGGGTGTGCTTATACATAGAGCAACAGAAAATTCAACACCACCAATATGAAGACTTTGATGATTATCTCTGCAGTTGTTCTTTTGTGGAACATCGCCATGACTGAGGTAAATATACGATCAAGACACTTCTCTTTGATCATCATTGCTCAAACAAGGCGATTCTCGTTTTAATATTGAAATTAATAAATTTAGAAACGCTTATCCATCCATTAAAAAGCTTAATTTCTGACATAATCATGGCCAGATAACTATATCCAATATTACAATTCAAAGTTATAAATTACTGCAAAAATTTATATTTATTATAACATTTGGAGAAATCGAAATGTAACTCATGCACAAGATACGCTATTAATTTTCTCAGTAAATATAAAATAATAATCTACTGACAGATATTCAAAGTCAGGTAAAAGTAACGCTGTCATTATAGGAAAAACATTATAGTACAAGTGAAACAGAAAAGTTAAATTAAGGATTTCAATACAACTGCATGCTCTCTGTGGTAGATGACACTGTCTTCCAATAATGGGAACACGTCTTTACCGATATTTGGTAAACCAATCCGTTCTAAAAAATTCACTTAGATAAATTATCGGTTTAGAAGATACTGGATATTGTACTGAATTAAAAGTCAATTGTTTCCCATATTGGCCGCGGAGGCTCTGAAAGTTCCGGGAGGTCCAGGCTCCCAGATTTGAGACATTTGGCGCGTGAAGGTGGTAAAGTTGTCAACCGGTCGCCTTTAGTCCCAGGATTCCTCCTGGTACTCATATCATTTAGAGGCTGAGTCGACCCAAGTACCATAGTGTCACTATAAGGATTAGACCAATTAAATAATCTCAACGATCTCATCGGCGATCGAACCCACATCCTTCTGGTTTGCAGCGCAGTGCCTTGACTACTACGCCACGACATGCTCCATACTATATTGATTGTGCACACTACATAGACAAATAGATAATATTATAAACAGGCCCAAATCCCCCCAATCTTCAAGTTATGCATAAACCTCTTGACTATCTTTCTTTTACTGACATAGGTAGTTTATTTAAGAGAACGACTACACATTAAATTATAGCTGCCATGTAATCACTGTAACGTTTCTTCAAGTTATAGTATTACAGGCATGTGCCCGCAGCTTCACTCAGATTATTTGTTCAACTACTAGATGTTTTATTTAAATAATTTATTTAAAGGAAAAATAATTTTTAAATTATAATTATTAACACTTACATCTTTTTAACATAAATTTCAAGAAATGCATAATTTTATTCTTAATTCTATTGATTTTCCTTAACAAATATGAATAATATAACAAATAGAACGAATCTTGTGCTTCCATATGGGCAAAAAGATTTGAAATGAAACGATTAAAACGCACCATAGACTCATGAAACGTACTCAAATCATGCATGAACAATTAAAACAATTGATAATTAAAATCCTGGTATCGATGCAAATTTCACGATTAAAGTGTGATGCCCCGGGGAAAAAAGACCTCATATTCGAGTTCCCTAGCCCGTATAGTGGATTTCGCACTTTTTTCACGGTTGCTATGTCAATGAATCTCATAATTGAATACTGTCTAGTTAATAGGTAACATTGGCTGTGCGTTCATTACATTATAACGAAGTTTGGTTTTTACATAAGTAGGCCTAGATAGTGCTAGACTAGCTAAAGTATATTATTACAGGCTATATAAGAAAACCATAACTAAACACAAAACATCATTAACATGGGTTGATAGCTGTGTCTAGAAAGAAATGTGACATGCCTGTAGCGTACAATTTAATACGAATCACTCCAAATATAATAAAATTTCTTCATTGCTACTGGAAATCTCCCTGCAAGAAGCACACGAAAGTTAAGATAAGAAAGCGATAGTGCTTGGAAGTGACAAACCTGCTCAATTCCCGCTAAAAACCAAACTTCAAGCGCGGTACTCCGAATCTCAACAACGTTTGAAGGAGTCGGATGGAGCACTCTCGTAGTTGACCAATGCTAAGTGGTTCTCAGGGATGGTTTTTTAATCCCATGTGCGCCTCAAAACTTAGTCATAAATAACATAGTCATTACATAGCCATAAATAACACAATATTCAAGTTATGTTAAAGGAACTTTATCATGTGACTATTACTTATTCCCGCTGTTGGTAAAATATTGTGAAAATTTTTTATTAAACAGGTGGAATATATAAACTTAAGGAAAAATCTTTATTTCCTACATCACAAACACGAAACAGTTTTACCAAAATAATTTTATAGCTTGGTACATAGAAAACTTTCTACCGAATCGTCTACTAAAAATGAAAACAAAATAATTTTCAGATCAAGAACTACAGATCTACTCAAGATTTCCCATTAAAGGAGCATGTGGCATTTAATTAGTCGTTACTCTCATACCGGTCAACCAATCTGGTCCTAAATAAATAGGCTTTTTACCATGGACGTTATAAATGCGTACACAAAGTTTCATTAAATCCCGATAAAGCATGTTTGAATTATCGCACTTACAGACACACTGACAGACACACAGACAGAAAGACGGACATACATTTTCCCATCCCCCAAATAATTCATAAAGTACCACACTTCATAAACTGAATTACCACAATTTAATAGTGTTAGGTTACTTCATACTAAGTATGAAGTTTTTATTTGTAGTTCTTTATCAATCGTATTTAGCTCATGTATAAACTCTTTTGTCGTTTGTAATTTGTACAGCTTTTACGGCCTTAACTTCCCAACAAGAAATAATAACATAATAATAATAATAATAATAATAATAATAATAATAATAAAATTGAAAATAATCATATTGATATAGGCCTATTTAAAAAAATACCTTATAATTATTTTTTTCTACCTAACCTTATGTTAAGCCCCCGTCAGACTTATATCTAGGCTAATATGAAATTCAAGAACTGAAATATTTACTTCATCTCCATCACTATAAAACACAATGTTTAATAAAGTAAAATAAAATGTATAATTAATACTATCAGTTCAACCTTTATTTAATGCCTTTCGAGTCTCTAATGTCATCTTCAGGACATTTTGTTATGCTGATGTAGATTTGCAAAGTCACTATAAGTAACCGGTAGTGAATCTAGTGTTTGAATGAAATGAGCAAATTAAGAGGGAGGAATGACATTATAACTCTAAATAATAAATTTTCTTTTTTTCAGGGAAAAGCTCTAGAAGCCTTTTCGTGGGGCAAAAAATAATGTAGTGATGTATAACGAAACTGAACAAATACAACATTGAAATCTGATATAAAAGGTATTATTTATTTTCCTTATGAAACATATATTCCACCCTTATCATTGAAACGGATAAAACTGTAAAATAGCAAATGATTAAAAAATATATTAAAACATTAATTTCTTTAAAATTCACGTAGATTAGTTATATCAACTGCTATTTCATTTATTTTTCGCCTTCTATAAGTCCAATAAAAAAAAATACACATGTGGTGGTGGCCACTTCCTTGAAGGCCTTATAGCCTCTTCAGACGATGACCCCATGGCCACGCCACCAGGTATTTTCATCGTTTCAAACACAAGGCTTCCAAGGAAACGGTCAGCACCAGGTGTGATTGTGGTTACATTTAAAATAATGAAAACAGCTGGTGGGAAGGGCAATGGTGATGCTGCCGTGGTGGCCTCGTGTGAAGAGGCTTTTATGTTTAAAATAATGAAAACGCCTGGTGGCCTCGGTGGAAGGGCTGTTAACGTCAAACAACCACAGGGAATGGGACGCAATATAGTATATCATTAAAATTAACACGAACAGAATTGGATTTATTATAAATAGGCCTACAGGTTGCTACTTATACAATTTCATTTGCTGCTCCGAGAATAATCGTCTTTTCCGACAGCAAAGCGCAGGGCTTCTCTTGTGCTTTATGCAGGTTGTCGACCAAGAGCTAAGCTAAGTTAGTTTAGCTTAGCTCACATACAGTGCGGGATTTCTTATGTAGTTGTGCCGACAAAACTACACATGAAATCCGGCACAGCCATGTATGAAATCCTTCACTGTATGTGAGCTAAGCTAAGCTAAGCTAAGCTAAGTTAGCTTATCTCTTGGTCGACAACCGGCATTAACGTCAAACAACGCACATTAAAAACACAAGAAACGAACTCGATTTAGTATAATGTATACACACGAACAGAATTGCTTTATTTTAAATAGAGGTTGATTATAACGCAGTTTCATTTGCTGTTCTTAACATTTCAAGATTGTTCCGTGTTCGATAATAATCGACACCACACCCGTATTATAATTAGAGCATATGTAACCATTACAATGCCGTTACGTCACATGACTGTAGTAACCATATTATAGTATGGTCGAACAAAAGCTAATTAACATCTGGATATATGCATTCATGAACCACAGACTATTGTCTCTGTTGAACACTTCATGAGAATATTATAGGAGAAAAATTCCTCTGACACTGGGCCTCGAAACCAGAACCTTTGTCTATCCATGCCTCCGCTCTACCAAGTGAGCTAGCCGAAGTTGATTCACAGTGCTAGATGGAACACCCCTATAACTCCTGGTGCTACATCCCTGAAGGGACAAGGCCTGGCATAATCCATGTCAATTCAGGCAGGGGCTTACCTTCATAGTCTCAGATGTTAATGAATTTAATATATGTTAAAATTCAGGACAAAGTAAGAAACCCATTTTCTTTGTTTTACCCAAAAAATTCCTGGGCCGAGATACAGGCCACCAAAGATGGCATCTCAGATGCCATTTTTCGAGTGTGATTTTTTGAACAATTTTAAAGTGCTCTATTTCTGGAACGGTTCAAGATATTTTGTTGTTTTATTTTTTATTTGAAAGATAATAATGTTCTGCTTCAAATGATATCCTAAGTTTGGAAATGCATATACAGGGTGTTTTGTTTTAGCCTTTTGAATTTTTTTGTGATAAATCAAAAATATTTTTTTCTCAAAAATGCCAATCCCAAAAATTCTGATTTTTTTACTGTTGATCAGTATCGAACAGTACTACATTCCCTGAAAAGGAGATCATCCACTTTTCAGTTTAACAGGTTTTATGAACATTGTTCATTTTTTAACTTCTGTTGCTAATTTCTTTATTCCAGTTTTGTTCTTTGGAACCATCCAGATTATTCCAGAATGCAAGAGAACCTTTAAAAACATTCTGTAACAATTCAGATAATTCCAGAATGTAATATTACCTTCCAGAGGACCTGCATTGTTGGTAATAATCGTAGTTTAACATAAACTGCCGTGGAGAGAAAAAGTCTACATTTCTTAAATTATTAAAATATGAAGGAGGTGAGAAAACAAGCTGAATTTTTGGTCACATGATTAACATATATTTACAATTGTGTAGAAAAAATGTCTTTACCGTAGGTATATGCCCACTCAGTTAATTTGTCAGTCAAAGATTGGTCTAAAAGTGCATTTTTTGAGCCGGAGGCCTTTCTAGAGCCCTCTTACTTCTAAAGTAAGACTATGATATAGTCAAGAAGCCTTCTGCAGATAGCCACGTTCTCAAATAAAAGGAATTCAGCGTCAATAGCCTGTAGTAAATCATACTAGGATGACAGCTGCCTCGTGAAAATTGAAATTATCATTTTTGTATGTAAAAAGATCACTACTTTGGAGGCCAGTAGCTCAGAAACTAAAAGAGATACACCTTTTCTTATGGAAGATTCTGAAAGCCATACACACTAGTGCACAGTCATACACACAAGCCACAAACAACCCTCTTCATAGTTTGTGAATCTGAATACCCTTGGGTCTTTCCATATGAACTCAAACATAGGTTGACAAACTCCGATTTGGCTAAAAGGAAAAAAAAAATTGTGCTGGTACCTTGACATATATAATGAACAATTGGCAAATTCTAGGCCAAAATTCCTAAGGGTTTCTATGCTGTGACCCTTTAAAAAAAGGTCTGTTGTCCATTTTTGACACTCATAAATTGTGCATTATCCTTTGCATCCACATTTGGGTACCCATATCTCTGGAATGGCATATTATATCTGCCTGAAATTCACTATACAGGGCAATTTTAACCCCGGCTTTCAGAATTCGCCGTCAGAAAAGGTGTATCTCTTCTAGTTTCAGAGCTACTGGATTCCAAATTAGTGATCTTTTTACATACAAAAATGATAATATCAATTTTCACGAGACAGCTGTCATCCTAGTATGATTCACTATAGGCTATTGACGCTGGATTCCTTTTATTTGAGGATGTGGCTATCTGCAGAAGACTTCTTGATTATATCAAAGTCTTACTTTAGAAGTAAGAGGGCTCTAGAAAGGCCTCCGGCTCAAAAAATGCACTTTTTGACCAATCTTTGACTGGCAAATTAACTGAGTGGGCATATACCTACGGTAAAGAAATGTTTTCTACACAATTGTACATATATGTTAATCATGTGACCAAAAATTCTGCTTGTTTTCTCACCTCCTTCATATTTTAATAATTCAAGAAATGTAGACTTTTTCTCCCCATGGCAGTTTATGTTAAACTACGATTATTGCCAACAATGCAGGTCCTCAAGAAGGTTATGTTACATTCTGGAATTATCTGAATTGTTCCAGAATGTTTTAAAAGGTTCTCTTGCATTCTGGAATAATCTGGATGGTTCCAAAGAACAAAACTGCAATAAAGAAATTAGCAACGGAAGTTAAAAAATGAACAATGTTCATAAAACCTGTTAAACTGAAAAGTGGAAGATCTCCTTTTCAGGGATTGTAGTACTGTTCGGTACTGATCAACAGTAAAAAAATCAGAATTTTTGGGATTGGCATTTTTGAGAAAAAAAATATTTTTGATTTATCCAAAAAATTCAAAAGGCTAAAATAAAACACCCTGTACTTGCATTTCCAAACTTAGGATATCATTTGAAGCAGAACATTATTATCTTTAAAATAAAAAAAGAAACAACAAAATATCTTGAACTGTTCCAGAAATAGAGCACTTTAAAATTTTTCCGAAAATCACACTCGAGAAATGGCATCTGAGACGCCATCCTTGGTGGCCTGTATCTCGGCCCAGGAATTTTTTGGGGCAAAACAAAGAAAATGGGTTTCTTACTTTGTCCTGAATTTTAATATATATTAAATTGATTAACATCTGAGACTATGAAGATAAGCCCCTGCCTGAATTGACATGGATTATGCCGCCTACTACCCGACCGCTGTGTCACTTATCATGGACAGATGGTTGGATTAGAGAGCACGTGGTCAGCATGCCAACACCCACGGCCGTTACTGGTAATTTCTCTATCAAGTAGCTCCTCAGTTTGAATCACGAGGCTGAGTGGACCCCGTTCCAGACCTCCGTACCTCAGGAAAATCCGAGTAGGTACTGGGGATCGAACCCGGGCCTGTGAATCTGTAGCCAGCTACGCTAACTACAAGACCACGCTTGCGGTCGATGGAACATCTCTCTCATGATTAGTTACCCTTAATGGTCTACCTCACTGACAGACAAGTTATGTCATAACTATGCAGTACTGTGAGGCAAACTGTGATTTTTGTGACCGGGTTTCCACTGTTATTGTGCACTAACATTCAAGATGGATACTTTCATTCATGAACCTCAGATTATTGTCTCTGTTGAACACTTCATGAGAATATTATAGGAGGAAAATTCCTCCTACACTGGGACACGAACCTTTGATTATCTGAGCTAGCCGGACTCGTTGTCCCACCCGCGACACAACAATTTTGGTTTTCGTTTACAGTTTTTCATTGAGTACATGCTTTTTTTCTTATTTTCCTTGTTTTCCCATTTTCATTGTTTTCCTTCTTTCCTTATTACGTCAACACCCATGTCCGAGGCGGGACTCTAACACACAGCCACCTTACCCACGCCTCCAAGACTTCAAAAGCCTTAGCTACCGCGGCTAAGGAGACCGGCAGTTATCGTATTGCAGTGTGAATGAATTCACATCAGGCTTTGCTGCATGGCAAGCTTCACACTCGCAGCAACTCTACGGCTACACCAAACGTCAATGTCTCTATCTTTACTGCAACATCATTCTATCTCCTTTCATTACGTATGTAAGTTATTGTAGAATATTCGCTGTGGGAGCAATAAATTGTGGAGAGGTATTTAATACCTGTATGTCTAACCATGTACAATTTTCAAATCAGTCCACAACCAAAATCGTACCAACATCTCGAAACTTTAAACATAGGCCGGACAACATTCACATAAAACTAATTGTATGCCCTATAAAACTTAAATTATCATCCCCATCATCTTTACTTTTTTGTTAATAAAGTCACGGAGTTCGTGGAATCAACTATTTAGCAGCAGATTATACAATATCGTATAGGCTTTTTAGAGGGATTGTGAATATTACGTGGAAGAACAGCATAAGTACGGGCCCGCTAAACCTTACCATTACTGAAACCATGGTGGGGATGGTACCACCTACCACCTGAAATGTGATTCCAGTACTGGCCAAGAGATGGCGTATGAGACATAGAGTTGGAGGTTATATTTTAAAAATTCCTTCTACTGAAGTTAACAGAGTGCAACCCTTGTAAAGGCTATACTAAATATGAAATAAAATATTGTACACAACAACCTTGAATATCTTTTTCGCTCGCTAAAACAAACTACAAGCAGAAGACTGTAATGGGATGATGCTACTTGACTATTTTACCCCTAGACAATCGCTAGCTATGAGTGTTTGCAATTCCTTGGGATAATTTACTCTAAGCAATATAACAAACAACATGTACAGAATATATATTAACAGATCTAGTATAATTTATTTACCTGGCTTGGGATGTCAGTGGGTAGCGTTCAAATCCATGCACACAGAACTTCAAATACACTAGCTATTACACGGAACGAAATACACGAAATATATATTTACACACAAAGTAGAACACTCAACGCACGATATTTCACATTTAAAATAACTCCAAATCATGGATTCATACGATAAAACAGATAATATCACCGAACATCCGACGCGATACGTAAGGAAGCCATTAGCCTCACGCACCAATGCCCTCTGTGAATAGTCATGTCAACTCTCCTATCCCAAAGTCAACTGACGCGCCAAGACGCCTGCGCACAAGTTTTTCAGCAACTCAATGATTAGGCTTATCCAAAATTTAAGAAATCAAAAAATCCTAAATTAAAAATCGAAAATATAAAAAATTTAAAGATCCAAAATTTAAAAAATCCAACATTCCAAAATTAAAAAAATCAAAGATCTAAAATTTTAAAAGTTAAAAAATCCAAAATTCAAAAAATCAAAAAATTCAAAATTTAAAAAGTCCAAAAACCCAATATTAAAAAGTCCAGCAATCTAAAATTTAAAAAATCCAATAATCCAAAACTGAAAAAATCCAAAAATTAAAACAAGTTTCACTTCTGTCGCGTTCCACGCACACTTTTTTAATTTAGCAGAATTGATCGCATGAAATATGTAAAACAAGTTTTAGACCTACTTCTAACAGTTGTTTAAGGGTTTTTATTACATAGGGTGTGTAAATTATACAAGAAATAATTTTCACTTCCTCTGCCCGTACCTTAGATACTATAGGTAGACGTATTGCGATCGACCCCGAAATTCTAAATTAAGTTCGTTACATAAATACCGATACATGTTTTGAGAGTTCCCTGAATAAAAAAATACAATTTTCAGAAACATGTCTGCGTGTTTGTGAACAGCCTAGCTCCAGAATGAAAAATCGTTTGAAAATAAAGTGTATTTAGGTTTGGTATGTTCTGGAAATGTGACATGAAGATTAGCTACGACTTTCTCTTACTTTCAATCCTACTTTAGATAAGAAAATTTCGTTTTAGCGTTTTCTCGAAAACTGCTCTAACGATTTTGTTTAAATTTTGTACATAAGGTGCTTACACCAAGATCTAAAGCTTTTATTTGAGACATATTTTCGTATAAATTTCTTGAAGGGTAGCTAATAAGCTACAAAGTTAGTCTTTCCAGGTGACCAATAAAGCGACGTGGTTGAGATTGTCTTGTACTCTCATTCGGGAGGTTCCAGGTTCAAATCCCGTGGCCGGCCATTTTGACATGGGTATTTCATCGTTTCCCCAGTCATAAAGGCAAATAGCGAACTGGATAATTAGGCCTACTTACGATGGCTCATTCTCGCTATTTCAACCTGTGCCATATTCATTTAAATTTATATCAGTTGAAATCTACCGACATAAAATACACTAACAGTGTAGAAAATAGTTGACAATTAATACTTGCATGGATCCTGAACTCCTAATACGGCGGCCCTATGCTCAACGGAGTATAAATACAGCTGAATAAAAAAATAAAAAATAAAGCTTTGCATCAGGTTGAAACAACTGAATACGCGCTATCTGCAATAAATCCTCTTATTCTATATCAGAATATGAAGTGAGAAAAGGGTATTGCCCACGCTTAGGGTAAAGAAAGTTACATGACTGCATTAATCAGATTTTATTTGGATTTTGTATCCTTCGGGATGTGATGCTATGTGGTACCGACATTTTTATTATTTTCACAACAATTTACATAATACATTATACCAAGAGGTAAAATTATTATTTGGGCAGATGAAGTTATGTTTTTCACATCAGATTTTTTTATTGTTATATTCGTGTTCAGGAGAGTCGAATTATATGGGAAACATGTACCTCATGTCCAAACAAATTTTATTGCCAAATAATTTATATTTATTATTTGATTACTACTATTGCGCAGAAAACTGTTTCAGATTGATATAAAATTGTAATTTTCTCGAAATCCGGAACGACAAAAAATATTTTATTGTCACATTCATATTCAGTGAAGCCAAATTCATAAGAAAATCCTTTTTTCGTCCGTAACATACAAAAACTAAAAAGTCGTACAGTGAAATCTAACTTCAACTATTTGGACTATCCAAGTGTTAACATTAATATAGGAAATGCAACAAATATTTTAAAATATGTATTTCGGTCACTGATTAATCACACATCTTTCTAGTCCACGTTCTTTCTCTCCCCTATCAAGAACTCTTAGAATTCGTCATAAAATTTGGTTTCCTTTCCCATATTTAACTTTCAGTCTTGAATAAAAATACTTTTATCCTATACAATTTAACGAATGGTAATTAATAATAATACATTTCCAACAGTTTAAACCGTTAATCAGGAAGAGCTTCCCTTATAAATAAAACAGCAGTTTATACTAGAATCATTTTACGAATGTAGCCTACATATATATTATATATCCTACTTATAAAATGCAGAACAGCTGACTTCGCTAAGATGGGAAAAGCATTTTGCTTTGAGAGGGTACATATAAGCTACATTCTACAGTTAGAAACGTATTTAGATTTATAAATATATTCCTTGACATCCCAAAGCCCTATTGTGATGACATTTTATAGCCTATATTGACATAATCTGCTCAAGAAACGATAACAGATTTATTGAAATTCCTAAATTTCAAAGGGAAAGGAAAGGAAGGGCATTTCACTTTTTAAAAATATATCTCATAAACTTTTTTTCTTTTTTCTGTTAAAGATATGATAAAAACGGAGATTCAGTTTATTCATCTCACAATAAAGAAGCATGCAAAATTTCCTTTAATTATCATGTAGGTAATTCCACGAGCGGTTACGAGTTCATTAATATATTCGCTAACGTAAAGCGAAAGAAATTTATCTGATAATACTCGTAATCTCGGGTGGGGTTTATTAAGATTATTTCATGAATAAAAGGTATCCGATTATATAAATCATAATAACTTTCTTACTAGAATATAAATTCAAATCGCCATTGTGTCAGCTTTGAGATCAAGGAATACTAAAAGAACTAACAGTTGAATGTTTTACCTAAAACTAACCAATGCTGCCAACAGTGGGGAAGAGAAATAATTAACCTAATTAAGAAATGCTAAAATCAGAACAGAATCAAAACTTATGATCAGACTTGCACCGAATCGAAATTGTGTTTTTTATCAATGCACATTTAAAATGTTTCAGTTCCGAAATAAATTATAGTTTGTGTTTTTATCCTGTTCACTGGCAGCAATACTGATATGTGACATATTGATAACTTCACGTGTCCAGTAATAAACTGACTTTTTATCAGATAAAACTGCATTCTTGCGATGCTTGAAAATCTATTTATAAGATAAGCAATAGTGATTGGTCGATTTCCGAGACGCTGTTGTAGTCCTACAAGTTAGAAAGAAACCTGCGTGGAACGAAGCTACGCTTGTTGCAGCAATCACAGCTTCGTTCTGCGTAGATTTCTTTCTAACTTGCAGGATTATAAACTTGCATCAAATACGCGTCATATAAACGGAATGCCTAGGTAGACTTTAACATCCTGACAGTTATGTCTTAAACAGTTTTGAAGACTACCGTTTTAAGAAAACTTTCAGAATCTTGAAATTGCGGTTGCACACTGAAATTAATTTTATTGTTTTATTTGGTAAGTTTTACAGATGCCTTAAAATCTTTTACAAAGTTAATCATAATCAGATTCGATGACATGTCATCTTTTAACTGGAGCATAATGGACGTTGCCCACTAGCGCAATTCTGATCATGGCTCCTCGATTATAAAAATTGTAATTTTAAGGTATTTTTTGGTCATTTACTCCATTTTTTATTTCCATTTCATTTTTAGAATGCAATGTCATTATTTTGTTTTTTTTAGTAATTTTGCGATCTTTTTTTTCCACATATATTTTTAGGTAAATTTTAAAATATAAAGTCAATATTTTCTTATGTTTTGTTGTTTCTCGCATTATATAGAGTTTTTGTGCAATTACTTACATTGAATATCATCGGAACTCTATATAAATATAAATAAATAGATTTTATTATGATTTTAATTTGGATTCTGAATGACGGTGTTTGCTGTTTGCATTTAACCGTATGTACCAATTATCTAGTTGCAAGCCTTTATAACTGGGTCAACAACATGTATGTAGAATATACAGAAATCTGATGAATAAACTAATATTCTCACACAAATTTCTGGGCCATTGTTTTAGTTTCTGGGTCATTTTTAAATTGTTTATAATTAATTTTGTAAGTATCTGTAGGTCGTAAATATCCTGGCTCTGGTCACAATATTATATGAAATGAAATGAAATATGAAAATAGCCATAATGTCCCGTGAAGGGCAAAGGCCTCCTATCGAATAGAGAAAGCTCATTTACACTAACGTGGTGAGCTACTCCACGTTAGGTGTTGTTCATACACAATGACACATTTTTACTGATTGTGTGGTAGTACACTATATAGTCACTCTTGGGTAGGAAAACTGTTACACATTTACACCAGGTTTTCACTATCTAGCAACTATATAGATGTGCCTCTAGGGATTTCCAGACGTTTCTTCCTCTCGATACTCGTGACCACTGCTTCCTTGCTTGCTCTTTGAAGAGGTCTGTCCATCTCAGTCTCGGCCTTCCTGGTAGTCGTTGTCCTACATGGGGGTCCCACACTGTGGCCTTGTAAGTCCATCTATTGTCCTGTAGTCTCTCCACGTGGCCTCCCCATTTCCATTTCAGTCTTGTGGCTAATTTTGAGACGTCTTTTGCCTGTGCTAGCTGGTCTAATGTTTTGTTTGGGATTCTGTCCTTCAGTGATACCCCCAAGACTTTGCGTTGCATCTTTCTTTGGCATATTTTGTTCGTCAGTCTTGCTGTTAGTGACCATGTCTGACACCCATAAAGTAATATAGGGTAGACACAGGTTTCTAGCGCGTGGAATTTAATTCGTCTGCTTAGTGTTTTGTCTAAGAGTATGAACTTAAGACCCCAAAATGCCTTTCAGGCAAGAGAGACCCTCCTTTGTATTTCCTTCTCCATTTTATCTTGAAAGGAGATTTGTTGCCCCAGGTATGTATACTCGCTTTCATATGTGAGGGGTGATCCATCTATTGATATTGGCGCTGCCGGTCCGTTAGACATTAACTGCGTCTTTAATTTGTTCAGTGAATATTATATAAATTATCAAAATGAAAATAAAGACAATTTGCTTCACCCTTGAATAATATTTAAAGCATAAGTTCGGGGAATTTATTAACTCCGAAGACTAGCATAAACAATCTTCAACTGTCACTCATTTATAGGTTAATGAATGCTAATGACTACGAAACTTATCTATTTGACGTGAACAATAAATATATTTTAAAGTGTTAACGTAGCAATGACAGAAGCTAAAGTTAATGGAATATGTTACAAAAAGCTGTCATTAACGAATGGAAAAATTGAAAGTAACATGCATCATAATGTCAGTGGTATGTGAGTTGGCTGTACTATATAAGTATTCGACACGTCAAATATTACAGTTGGTAAATAAAGCATTCGATTTTAACTGCTAATAAGAAGAAAGGTCGCTATATTATATTTATCACGATAAAGCAGGTAAGTTATGATTATAGGGTCATTTCATTAGCCAATGTAGAATCCGGCTTCGCAAGCTTCTCCGCAATGAACCACCACATAATATGCCAGGCTTTTCTTGTTTGCTTTAAATTTAGCCGGACATAGGCCAATTTTCCTGGATTGTTAGTCTTCTTTTACAGTTTTTTTAATCTTGTTTCGCCGAGTGTTTACTTTGTTTTCCTTATCACAAACAAACACCCATGCTCCAGGCGGGACTGGAACCCACAGCTTCCTTCACCAGGGCTTCCTTACCGCCTTACCTCCTTACCTACCGCGGCTGAGGAAACCAGCTGGCTTAAAACCGTAAGAGAAATACACGTGGAATATGTTTATTCCCATTTTTAAATAATTTGTCCAATTATATTAAGTACTGGCATAAATATATTTCCGTTTCAAGTTTGTCAAATTCTCGTACGCGTTATTACTGTTTATAACAGGAGCTAGAAGTGTTGTTGAAATAAAGTCTGTATTGAATAAATACAGAAGAAAACATCCAAGCATGCTTTCTCAAGAAGAATGATGAAATAGGAAAGATTATAACAGCATTACAATAGAATTAAACGGGATTCACGAAAGATGAATGGGTCCGTGTAGGCCTAAACGCATTGCGGACTTCACCGGGCGACCAGTACCCAGAGTCGTTGCATGACCTGCCGAGAAAAGGAGCTCCTGGCACCCGGTGAAAATAACAGATAGCCTATCGCTCTGCACTTGTTGAGTTTATTGTTATTACTGCAATATTATTATTGATAAAACAATGTTATTACTGAACTCATAGGGATAGGGAAATACAACAATTTTAAACCAAATGCATGATTTACAGCAGCCATTTTTAACCTCGAGTTAGGCTTTTAACCCAAAGGAAAGTAGGGGTTAATTATCTTCACTCATAACCTTGTGTTAAAACTAATTCTTATCGATTAAACAAAATTTTCGTCAAGTCGAGAGTTTAGAACGTGTAATCCAAGGGTAATTCCCACACCCTGTCATGAAACAGGGCGTTAGACTCGCGTTTCTCGTTTCATAAACATACTCGTATCTTAATAAATGTCATTATAGGCTTATTGAATAATGTACTATTTTATCATCACTGGCATAGTCACAATGGTCGGTATTAATGAAATGAGATGTTGTGAATGATTTTTCTTCTGCTTTAGATCTGATCTGGCACTGAAACAAGAAGAGGATGTTGAGAATTGTAGCTGTTATATTCGTAATCAGTATACTTGCCCAGGTAAGTTATATAATAATAATAATAATAACATTTTATAGCCATTGAGCTTACAAAGCTATAGACAACGTCAAGAGATACAACAATACATGTAAACTTTAAAATTATAAGTCACGTAACAGAGACAGTTAAGCAATTGTACATATCATAACATCATATACCAGCATCACTTAGAAATTTACATATACTGTACAAGTTCCTCCTCACAAATTACCAGTGACATTAGAAAGAAAGATTGATCTTGTCATTTAGCAATTCTTGAATGTTGTAATATGGTGTAGATACTAGAGGTGTACATATTCTGATTTTAGCTTGCTTGCCCCTTTGAAATTCTGCAACCAGTCACAGCTTTTAACTTGCTTGACTAGAAAGCAAGCCAGATTACAACGATGATAAGAAATACTGTCGCTATGAGTCACAAGCTCTTCATTACCTGATGGGTTTCATAGGACCTAAGGAAACTGCAAGGCCTGGCGGAAAGAATATGAAACTGGGTATAGCAGTGCACTGGTAAGTCGTGCAGTTACGTAGTTGAGAAACTTCAGATGTGTTTAGAGAATTTTACCCTGAAGGAAGCCGAGGAGAAACTAAAATGTGGACAGTTTGAATTATCAATGAACAAAGGTACTAGTCCGGCACGGGAAAAATTTTCAAACTTTTCGAGAAAACATCATAAAATAATTAATAACAATAACAAAAATCCCTTTAGGCAAGCCTACAAGCTGAGGTAGATTTCGAAGTGCTTTTGTTTTAATTTACTGTCGCTGCGTAGCACTCTTCTTCTTTAGCCTTGGCATGACAAACCCGCAATAATAACTGCAAGAAAGAGGAAAGAGAACTTTTTCATACATTCAAATCTCGCCTTATATGAGAACTATCAAGAAACTAGTTATTGATTTGTAGAGTACTCATCAAGAGCTTTTCAACGATACCCCACAAGACGTAGTTTCGAAAATTTCGAATTTCCATCCCCATACTCTCACCCCCACTCGTACTCCCAAAACCCCCGAATCGTTGGTGTCACTGTGAACTCCATAAGGAGTACTCTAATTTATTCAATCAAAGTTTCCCTCTATACTTCATAGGGGCCGAGATATAAATGATTTAAAATTTCAACCCCCTCCCCCGACCACCCTCTTGCGCCAATTTTGCTCATTAACGAACTTGTCTGAACTATTGGGCCTAGAAATAACATAATAAAATTTGATTCAAATATCTTGAAAATTACGGCCGCTAGCGTGTAAAGATATATATATGTATATAAATATAAATATCACAATTTTTTAACAGGCGGTGGTTTCGAACTTAGGGAAGCATGAAACGTAAAGATATGAACGAATTTTTTGAAAGTCATTAGGTAGATTTTTCTTCGAAATCTACCTAATAATAAAAATAATAATTGTGTTAAGACGCTAAAACGATTTTTAATACTTTATCCACCTTTTATTTATCTGCATGGTGAATTTCTTCTCCCAGCATGTAGAAAAGCAAGAAAGTATTACCTACACTTAGCAACTACAGTTGTTTAGCTGATAGGAATGTCGCAAGCTTATTCTGGCTTGCCTAGGTTGGGTTTGACCTGACCCACCAAGCTTTAAGAAACCTGCCTGCTTCCTAGCTATGACGCTGGCAACTTGCTTGCTTGGCGTTCAAGCGGGTATGGGCAAGCTAAAATCGAGATTTGTACACCTCTAGTAGATACCAACCACATATATAGAGACTTTTTTTAAATTTAGGAGCAGACAATTGCAATAATTCAATACCAAGTTTGTTATATAATCTTACCTATCACATCAAAGCTGGATAGCTATTAAGACAGTCAATGGTAAGGAAAGTATATTCGTTGATTATTTGTTGTATAATACGAATGTATTATATGTCTTATTTGTATGTATGTCTTGTTTTTGTTGAACTATATTTAAATTATTTTTTACATTAATGAGTACTGTGTATATGTATAAGTTTATTATAGTCATGATTCTCTGATTGATGAATAATGGTTTGCAATGAGTTAACTTGTGAGAATTTGTTATTATTCTAATAACCTTTTTTTAGGTAGATTTCGAAGAAAAATCTACCTATTGCAATGGATACCATGTCATGATTTTCGAAAAATTCTTTCATATCTTTACGTTTCATGCTCCCCTGAGTACGAAACCACCGCCCGTTCAAAAAAAAAATTGTGATATTTATATATAGGCCTATATATCTTTACACGCTAGCGGCCGTAATTTTGAAGATATTTGAACCAAATTTTAATATGTTATTTCTAGGCCCAATAGTTCGATCAAGTTCGTTAATGAGCAAAATTGGCCCAAGGGGGTGGTCGGGGGAGGGGGTTGAAATTTTTAAAAATGTATATCTCGGCCCCTATGAAGTATAGAGGGAAACTTTGTTTGAATAAATTAGAGTACTCCCTATGGAGTTCACAGTGACACCAACGATTCGGGGGTTCGAGTGAGGGTGGGGGTGGGGGTGGGGGATGAAAATTGGAAACTTTTGAAACCACGTCTTGTGGAGTATCGTTGAAAAGCTCTTGATGAGTACTATACAAATCAATAAATAGTTTCTTGATAGCTCTCATATGACGCAAGATTTTAATGTTTGAAAATAATAACACTTATTATAATATCATAATTTTGTCTTGTTTAGCGGCTTTGCTAATTTTATTCATTGATCTTGCGCACGGCCTCCCAGAATATTATATCCTATTCTTGTTGTCAAAACAAATGATTGAAGGCTCTTCCTCTTTACTGCAGGTTTGCCATGCCAAGGCTAAAAAAGATGAGTTCTGCGCAGCGATAATAAATTAAACCAAAAGCACTTTGAAATCTACCTCAGCCTGTAGGCCTGCCTAAAGGGATTTTTTTTTTCCTTCACGTAGCTTATATTTCCTACGCTTGTGTTTAAGAAAAGAAATGCATAAATGACTACTAATGTATGTTCCAGGTTGTGCTGATCTATGGAGATGTTGATTATCAACATTGCCGATTTAAAAGGTGCAGCCTGAAGAAGAAAAAGTAGGCCAGTAATAATATTACACATTCGCTAACTTCAAAAACCTATATTTGTAAATGTATTTCATTATATTTCTGTGTATACTGTATATTTAAACTTGCATAATATAAGGGTAGTTCTGTGAACACTAACCTGGAGATCAGTTATTAAGTCAGTGTAAAAATAATGTGTGCGCACATTTTCAGTTCGCTGAAAAATGAAATTGTGCGCATTGTGCATGAGATGGCTTGTAGAAACAAACCTAATATATCTAAAGAGATTTAATAAGTACTGGTTAAAGTTGAACAGAATCAAATGCTATAGAACGTAATGTTTCGATACCTCGGTCCAAAGTCCCATGGGCGATTCATTCAATGAACAGTTCAAAAGAATGAGACAACAGATGTCAGCGATTATGGCCAGGGAAGCCAATATTAAGATTAAAAATACACAAAACTTTAATGTGAGTAGCCCATATTTCATTTAAATAACTTCTTAGTTTTTCTTTATATCCAGTTATTAATGCATTCACTAACGGACTGTTTACAGCTTGATGGTGGTTATGACGTGTTGTCTTATTATAACATATACGGCCGTACGAAAGTTATAACCAGGGCCCGGATTCTGATGACCTAAAATTGTTTGAAAAATGACCTATAAAATGACCCTACATTTTAAAGAAAATGACTTAATAATTATAAAAAATTACCTAAAAACTGAAATTTTGTTTATAAAAAAATTATTATTGTACACACAAAGTTATAGACTAGTTTGTACCTAACTGTAAAAACTGTAAATTACTGTAATGTTGTGAATGTTCTTTTCTCACGGAAATTTATACTGGCACTGAGGCACTGGTGAGTTAAAATTCGACACATCCTTTTGTGGTCTGCCGGATTGTTGTTTATTGAGGGTAAACAGTACTTTGCACTCTCAAATCCAAGCAGGTGCCAAGTCAATCTAAAAACAATAGTAATATAATACAAAATTTTGGCGTTTCTTTGATTCTCATTTCCGACTGAGACATGTCAACACTTTAACGCCGAACTTTTCCTTCTTGCATTAAACAAACAACACTTCAAAGACAGCACCACTAGTGACGAAAAAAGTTAATACACTCAATGTAAATACATGAAAATGATTAAATAAGGAAGCAAATGACACAAAAATGACAAAATAATGACCTACAATTGGAATAAATGCCCTAAAAATATAAAATGGCATAAAATGACAAAAAATGACCTAATAAAAATGCATTTCTATAATCTAGAGGCCATGATTAGGACTTATCCACAAGTTGGCAATGTCTACGCAGCATCAATAAAAAGATGACATGTCATTAGAATCCGGGCCCTGGTTATAACCTACACGTTCAGTGAATCATATGCAAACATAATTCATTGCCAGCGAATTCTGTGAAGTCAGTAGATTATATTTTTAAGCATTTGTTGTAACCTAGCTTAATGGTTATGTGACCATTGTATGATGGTGAACCTAATCACTTAGGTAAATTACAGTTTTTATGGCTTTCCTCAAAAAGGTGGAAACGTGAAAATTTAGCACTTAAAATAAAAAAGGGTTTATTAGTAATAAAAAATAAAAACGGTTTATGAGTAATATATACAGAGTGCTTAAAAAAAAATGTATACACACTTTGAAGTATCAAAGAAAATCTATTTTCCGTTGTACAAGGTTAAATTTCTGGAAATGGAAAGCTTAAAGTCCAATTTGAAAAATAAATGACTTTCTGATGAAAATGTTGTTCAATGTTCAAATGTTAAATTGTTAATATTCAAATGTTCAAAATGGTGGCCTTAAGCATCAGTACATTTCTGAGTATGATTCCGTACTAAGTACTTATTCCGTACATCGTACCAAAGTGTCCAATGATATTATTTTCTGCGCACACCGCTTGAATCTCATTCCAAAGTGTGTCTAGATTCCGTGGTTTACGTTTGTACACCTCATCTTTTACTGTGCCCCAACTGTTAAAATATTGTTGAAATTATTGTTGGAACGATTATTGGCAACGTTGTTGAAAATATTCTGCTGCGACCTGTTGAGGAAATATAACATTACTTTCCCCCATAAATTTAACCTTTTAGAACGGGAAGTAAATTTTCTATGACAGTTCAAAGTGTGTATACATTTTTTTGAAGCACTTTGTATTTTAAGATAATAATAATATATCGTCATACTCACTCTACAGCAATTCAACTTCTCAGAAAGGTCGTATTTACCTGTAAAAGACAAATTAACAATTAGTAAAGTTTTAACAGACAGGTACCATTAAGGAGAGTGGATTTGAGAAGGTCAGGAAATCACAGAGTATCTACACTTACTAGGTCGTATTGGTAGTTCTGAGGCATGCAGGCCTAATACCTTGTCTTGTACATCAAGTAGCCCTACAGTATAGCCGGTGCTAAAAATATAAAGGCTTCAGGAGAGTCTCCATAGTTCGATATTCCCATAGATCCGAGCAAAATTTTTGAATTAACAATATTAATAAATACAATAATTAGTTATTTAATAGTTCGTCAGTTTTAAGTGCGCGATTGCCTTACACGAGACTAGACACTCACTAGGATATGATAGGATTAAGAAAGAGATCTCATATCTCCTAAACTAGTCATCTTTAGGTTATAGTTGTGAATACAGATACTAAATTACAATAATAATAATAATGCTAATAATTAAAATTATAGTAAAAACACAATGCGTTGATATCAAATCATAAAAATAAATCTTGCACCTTATAACTTTCTATGTACAATGCGATATGCCTGAGCGAGTTAGGTGTTCAAACTGTTTTCGTTTGAATTGTCTGGAATTTTGACAGTCTTTACTGACTCAAGCGCTGGTAAATGAATGTATGAGAAATAAATGTCCATTTAACATAAACTAACGAAATAAAACATCAACTTTTTTAACAAAAGAGGAACTTTCTTCTACATCTTGAACGCAGATGCTATTTGCGAACGTGCGATATAATCATTGACTTGATTCACTATGGCAGTAAACAGAATATGTATTAGGTAACTTATCCACACACAATCTCCAAATGTTTTAGAAAAGATATTGGATTTTGTGCGCTAGGGTTGTGAGCACCACAAAAACGGCTGTGGTTACTTTAATTAATGTAAGACGGTTTGAGCACTGGCCCAAAAATTCTCGAATTCAAGAGTACGGGGGAAGGGGAGTCATTCCAGAGCACCAGATTAATTTACGCCACTGAGCTTAAAATATTCTCCTGTCCAATGAAATATAATGCTTAACACGTGCATACCTCACTTAAAATGTTTTACATCAATTATAAGTACTAATGTTAAGTAGCCTACTCGTTTTATCATTCCAACTCTTGAGTACACAAAAATGCCACAGGAAGCACACTAAATCAATACTGAGTAAATACCAGAAGGTAGAGTAGAAACTTATGAATTTACCAAGCTTTAAAACTCTATAATAATTACTTCCATGATGATTACACAGATCTCAGTTACGTCATGACGGACGTGTGTAAGGCAATTGCTGGTCGCTCTCCTTTGTAATGGCCACTCTTGAGCAAACTTCTCAGCGTTACAAGCTGTAAGTGCAAACCATTAGCGTAAACTCAGACAATGCAACCAACACGCAGAGAACAAACTTCTCTCGGAAAATCGCTCTTGTGGGAACTGCAGTACCACCAGTAAGTTCTGTCTTAATGGGAACGAAGCTTTGACTTTCAGTATCGTCTAAATCCAACAAAGCGTTTGCTACTCTGTTATAGGCTACATTAATGATGGTTCAGTTCGATCTTTGCTATGTACCCGAACTCCGGATCAAATTCCGCCGCATCGACTCTTACCTGGGTCTTTTTATTACACATTCTACATGATATCCTATTATTAATATCTGCATGTAAACATAAGAAGTAACTTGGCGCAGAAACAATATTCTTTTGCCTTTTGTTACAAGGCAGTAAACATTACTAGTAAGTACAGAAGAGTAATTATACTTACTTACTTACTTACTCAGTGGCAATAGACAATTCCTAAGCAAACTAAAGGAATAAACGCACGATGTGGCAGAGTACAATGAAAAACAGTACGCGAGTAAATGTCATACTCTAAAAAAATATTTGATTAAAATACCCTATCTGAGAAACTGGGAATTTTGTAAACTAGCTTAATTCAATAATTCTATTTTCCATCCACAATGCATGGACATCTGACCTAACATCGCACGTTACGAAATAAGGCATGTCTGCAGACTCTTGCCTTAAAATTAACCATCTCCATCTAAACTTCCCCAGTCAATTTCGTACGTGCAGACACCATGGAATGGGAGATATGGCCATCTCCATAGCAACCCGAGTGGCCAAGTTGCTAAATTAGTTCTCAAGTCTTTAACAGACCGAAAGAAAGGGGGTTCGGCGTAATATTCTCTATATTGGTTTCATTACATTCAACTAAGACAGTAAAACGTAGGCCTACTTCTCGAAGTCACTAAATAAACTAATAAAAACTGGAATTTTTAAATTTTTTGGTGAGGGAAACGGAATTGCAATCTGGGTGAAAATTCTGATTTTATTTTATTGTTGCATTTTAGTCTCTGGACTTTTCTCTTTAAAATTATGATCATACATAATTATACCATAATAAATCAATGTCTTTTTTTTTAATCTTTTTGAGAAGATCCTGACTATGGCGCAGGAATATTTTAACTTTGAAGTTCAATTGGCTTTTGGTTGAAAATTTAGATTATTTATTATTATTGTATCTTATTCTCTGGACTTTCCTCTTTAAAATGGTGTATCATACATAATTGCACTATAATTCTATCCATTTCTTTTTCTGAGAAGATCCTGACTATGGGGCAGGAATTTTTAAACTTGGAAGCTCGTTTCCCGTGAGTTTACTTGTTCTATATAAAAGGTACCACTTCTCAGCTTCTACTTAACATACAATCTTGATATTTTCAATGTTTGTTTATTCAGACGTCCTACATACACTGATTTTTCTTACTTTTTGAATCGGTTAAGTTATAAAATATATATAGATCATAAGACACTTAAAAATGTTGGCAAACTTTTTTAAAGAAAGAATCATATTTCAGTAAATTACTATATTTATGAAGAATCCTTTTCTTCGGTTCTGACACAAGGTATGTATGCAGACATTGTAAAAAGATCAAGCACCTACTCCAGTAGTTTTTGGAGAAGGTACATTGTATTTAACAGGGTATTCCATTTCCTCTTAAAATAATGAATAAATTTAAAGATTGTTAAATTTGCTATCATTCGCCATTGGTTGCCTTCAAATGTCACTTAGAGCATTTTCTGCAATTCTGAATGCCATTGAGTCGGCCGCTGTGGCGCAAGGGTTAGGTTCGCTCCTCTCACGCAGCGAGCCCGGCTTCGATTCATGGTAGGGACCTAGGTTGGGTTTTCTGGGGTTATCTCTCTGCTAGAGACGAATGTCGGGTAACTGTAGGCCCTTGTGGTCTCCGGATATCTTCTAGACATCTTTATTCCATTCGCGCCTTGTTCAGCATGAGTGTATGTGCGAATTGTGTGTCTCGTCCTATATGTTCGTGTTGTCTCGGAGGTGGCCCCGGCATTGGGCTGATCATCCATCCGGGGAGGCCCTCCTTGTCCTTGTCTTGTCAAAAAAAAAATATATATACATATATATATGCGATCTCCAGACAGATCGCGGTCCTATAAGGCCCGGGCAGCATGGGGTCGCATAAACATCCCTACAAAGGGAGAGGTTAAACTAGGAAAGACGCGAGAGAATTCTATTTTACCGCTTTAAATCGTTTGTGTATCAGTGGAACCTCTATAGCGCATTAATCTGTAGTGCATTCCATGGAAACCTTTTAATCGACAGTTCTACAGGGAATCCCTTTTATTACAGAGTGTTTTCCATTGATTCTCCAATATTCTAGAGCGCAACCGCGGAACTCGTTAGTGCAACAATGGAGCCTCTTACAAACTATAGTGAGTACCATGGAACCCATTTTAATAAATAGTGCATAAATGGAACTCCTTTTAATATGATGTGCTTTCCAAGGAACCCTTTTTAATTTACAGTGAATTCTATGGAACCCTTTTAAAAGTACAGTGTAATATTGGAACCCTTTTTAATATATAATGCAACCGCAGTTTCATTGAAAATCGCATTATTCGCGAGGCAAAACTTAGAGTTATGTCTGTGTGAAATGAGTGGCTTTAGAAAATTGATTGCTATTTTTTCAAATAAAAGTTTTAATCATAGAATAATATATTATAATACATAATAACCTCATAATATTATAATATACTATTCATATTATGAAATTCGTGTAGAAAATTTAAACAAAATCAGAAAAAATTTTTTTCCAGAAAATAGATAAAAACTAAAATCTCGTACTTAAAGAAAAGAATACTATGGAAAAACTACGGATGAAGAAATATGGAATATGATATTCGAGTGTGTACTTTATTCCTTTCTTTCTTTCTTTCTTTCTTTCTTTCTTTCTTTCTTTCTTTCTTTCTTTCAGGAAAAATCCGAACTCCCTGCAGCTTCTTAAAGTGGCTTGATTAATTCCATACAGTTGAAGATGTTTACTATTGTTTGGACATCTGGCAGGGCCACGTGCATTAGGCTACGAAGGAAGGCTTATCTGCTGAAACTTGCCTTGAAATTAACCTTCTCTATCTAAACTTCGCCCAGCCAATTTCATACGTGTGGACACCATGGAATGGGAGATATTACTATCTCCATAGCAGCAGGGAAGGCGAAGTTGCTAAATTACTTCTCAAGCCTTTAACACAAACAGAAAAAGGAGCCAGATATTCTCTTTACTACTTTCAAAGCACTGAGTTTGGGTCCTGATCTTCAGAATTACTAACTAAATATTAATTTAAACTTCAAAAAGCTTGAATATTTTACAAGTTATAACTTTTCCACTGAAATTTTAGTGGAGTAATGGAGATCAGTTATAAAAAATCAGTGCTCTGTTTTTAGCACAAGTCTTTAAGTTTAAATACTGTAGATACTATTATTATTTCTAATTACCTTTATTTCCTCAAACCTAGGTTTCCAAGAAAACAAATAGTGACATAAATTTTATAGAAATTACATAGTTATAAGGAAGGTTCCGGCAAAAGAAAAACAAAAAGATTACACTGGACAACAAAACTGACCTTCATAAAATTTTTTTACACAAAACATATCATTTCTTATGTATTTTGATGTGCTGAGTTCAAATATGGCCTTTGTTTTTGTCTAGCACCCTCAGGTTTTTAATAAATCGTATACTTACACTTCTAGTCGTTTATAAATAATTCGTCAAGTACCGTAATATCAAAGACTAACTGCTAATATTTTTTACACAAAACATATCATTTCTTATGTATTTTGATGTGCTGAGTTCAAATATGGCCTTAGGTTTTGTCTAGCACCCTCAGTTTTTTAGTAAATCGTTTACTTACACTTCTAGTCGTTTATAAATAAAACGAAAAGTCGCCGTAATATCAAAGACTAACTGGTAATATTTTTTTACACAAAATATATCATTTCTTATGTATTTTGATGTGCTGAGTTCAAATATGGCCTTAGTTTTTGTCTAGCACCCTCAGTTTTTTAAGCAAAATGGAATAATGAGAAACTGTACGAATAAAGAAATTTAGCTCATGTTGAGAATATTGTAACATTCCCACATCATATCATATCTATTTTTTACAGGACGCTGTTCATCCTTACATATTATTCTATTTGCTAGAACATTCAAAATAGTTTAGAAATTATTTCATTCCATAGAATGCCTGATGTGGGAATGTTACAATATTCTCAACATGAGCTAAATTTCTTTATTCGTACAGTTTCTCATTATTCCATTTTGCTTAAAAAACTGAGGGTGCTAGACAAAAACTAAGGCCATATTTGAACTCAGCACATCAAAATACCTAAGAAATGATATATTTTGTGTAAAAAAATATTACCAGTTAGTCTTTGATATTACGGCGACTTTTCGTTTTATTTATAAACGACTAGAAGTGTAAGTAAACGATTTACTAAAACAACTGAGGGTGCTAGACAAAACCTAAGGCCATATTTGAACTCAGCACATCAAAATACATAAGAAATGATATGTTTTGTGTAAAAAAATATTACCAGTTAGTCTTTGATATTACGGTACTTGACGATTTATTTATAAACGACTAGAAGTGTAAGTATACGATTTACTAAAAACCTGAGGGTGCCAGAGAAAAACTGTTTGCATAATTGAATTCAGCACTAAAATCCACATAATAAACGCCCAATTTCATGCAAAACATTTTTTGGCTGTTGTCCAGTGTTATTTGAGAATTATTGTACTAGGCATGTGTAATATAATAAGTATTGTAATGGTCTCCATTTCTTCTCGAAGCGATCAGTTTAATGGGTATTTTGTTTCATATTATGGATGCTTTCGATCAATATTTAATAGATTGAATACTTAATATATTATAATATTTATAATCAAATATGCTTACAAAGTTGCTAGAATGTAGAAAACTAGCGGCAAAAGCTGCTCTTTTCTTAGATTAACAATATGAGTATTTAGAGTCCTAAAAATAAATATGAAATAAGAAGAAATTTTATTATTCCATAGTAAACAATGTTCTTTGTACCATTTTCAATCAGCTAAATTTTTGTATGCTTGGACGTAAGGATAATTAGCCAAAAGTCTGCAAGGGATGCCAATATCGATCTTTCTAGTACGTTTTCAGAACGACCAATACTTACATCAGTAGCATGTAAGGAGTCAATAAAGTACAACTGACAATATGAAGGTATTTGACCAGTAAGTGGCAATAAATCCAAGATGACCGGAAACAACATGGGCCATTTTTTTCATCCGAGAATGAAGCGCAAGCCACTGGTCTGCTATATTGTACAGGTACGGGAAAAAAAGCGGACCGACTAAAATATCTAAGTTGCCGATACGAGCCAGTGCGCAAGCCTAGCGGCATTCACAGGATAGCAGGGAATGTATTGAAATTTGTTCTACTGTCGACTGTTGACTGAGCCAATTTCGAAACCCATTAGAAAATAAGCTAGTAAAATTCATTTTCTGGGAATAATCCGTTAATTAAGTAGTTAAATATTGCGGCAATCGGAAAGTAGTGTACAGTTACAAGAGTCGGTCCGCTTTTTTCCCCTACCTGTACATAATTAGGGATATTCCCTAAGTTTTCAATTCTGTGTTTATGGGATAGTGAAATAAGGACGTTATGGCAGAAGAAATTGAAATGATAATTCCTTCCCTCATTAGAGAAATATAAAATATGACAGTTAAACTGAAAATTCATTGCTCTTAAGCTATGTTCAGATATGGCAATATCGTCCAATAATCTTTCTGAAAATTATATCGTTTGCCACCATGTGATCATTGCAATAATCTATAGAACGTCTCTTAAAATTCAATCGATGTCTTCCATAAGAAAAAAATCTCCCTTTTGATGGCCTTCTGCTAATGGCACTGATATTGAAACACACGCAATTAGTAGCGATTTACTCATTAGTTCATTACAGAATCAACCAACATTCCGTAAAACACTCCGGATATGAGTAGCTCATAATGAAAACTACATAGTCTCGATAAACAATACGTAACAAGGCTGCAATTAATTCTAATAACAGATTACCATTATCGGCTTTACGCCATGACCATGATCGTAGGCTACATCCACCAGGCCGTGTTACGAGGGCGGTTCGTAAAGTAAGTTCCGGTCTCTCAAAACACGCGAATGAGTGGCGCTAGCATCGCGAACTGTGTCCCGTTGTGTAGATTGGTTCAATACGCTCACGGCAGTATAACTGTGAGTTGTTTTCGGCCACTTATCTCAACAATACAGACGTTTGAAATGTGCGCAGCAATAAGAGATCCCGCCAAGAGTGAGGTACGTGGAGTAATACGATTTTTGTGGGAAAAACAAATGGCACCAGCAGGAATTCATCGTGAGATTACTGAAGTGTACGGGAACATTATGAGTGACACTATGGTTCGACATTGGTGTCGTGAATTTCGTGACGGACGCACTAACGTCCATGATCAAGAACGAAGTGGCCGACCGTCTGTTGTGAATGATGAACTTGTTGCAAAAGTGGATGAAGTGGTCAGAGAGAATCGCCGTTTCACCATGTCTCCACTCTCAGAGCATTTTCCACAAATTTTACTATTGTAACGCTAATAACGGTATATTCAGCTCGTTTGTGCATTGGCTGTGATCTTACTTGATGGAGTCTGGCGATTCGGACACTCACGTTGAGTAGACATTAGGCAAGCAATGCAAAATGCGTGCAAGAGTTACGACCTTATTCTGGTAGCAACGACAACAATTGTCTTGTGATCTGCCCGTCACAACTCGTAGATCTACTGCAGCGATATTTCCTTACATTTTCAATTCATCACGCCAGTCACTACTGGAGATAATTATTCCTTACATATGCAGCTACAGTATATACTCTCCAAATAATTCCTTTCCCTTTTTATGAATGGCTATGCCAGAAGTCGAATTCTCTTATTCTTAAGAGGTCACGTATTTTCCTGATATTAAAAAATACTTCCGTTCTTTTCAAATAAGTAATATTCTGGTTTATCTTGTAATAACCTGACTTATTTCAAGTTCTTCCCTATGTCCTGGTGATGTTAGGATATTCAGCTCTGCAGATGAACCAGAGGGCGTTTCCCCCCTCTTTTTTGTAACAAGTGTTGAAAAGAGCGAGATATTTATTTATAGGCTTTTAAAGTCTTGCCATCTCGCAACATTTTGAGAGGGGGAAGGTAGTTTAAAGAACTTCACATCCAACATTGTACAAATCCCTCCAGGATCTAACGAAAACTACCACGAGCATTTTGTGGAACTTTATATTGTAGAAACATTACAACAGCATTATAGGCCCACCAATTGTATCGTGCAGTAAGACAATAAAAGTATACTTTTCTTATTTTTATCACTATATAGGTATATTGCTCTAATTGTTTATTAAGAATAAATAATAATTTAATTATTAAACTCTATATTTAAGCTTAATGTTAGCCGCATGGTAATTTGTATTGGTTACAGCATAATTTATAAAGAGGTAGCTATATAGCTTGCTAATATCCACGATCGAGCTAAGGTAATTTTCAAAACAAGGCATCGGAAGGGGAAAATCATTAACTGTAATTCAAAGCAATTTTTTTTTTTCCACGGCCGGTCCGATGATTAACGTACAGGCGTGCGCCTCTAGCGGGAACTAATCAAAGCAACATAGCCATGGAGATGATCACGCCTGTTCGGACTCAAATGAAAATTAATGGTGGAACAGCACAGATGAAATTTAATTATTTGGTGTTGCCAAGCGTACGCGTGTTTGTGTGTTTTAAGTGTTTGTGTGCTAATACGCCAGGTATACGAGAATGTGATGTCATAGCCAGACTATGCGCCTTGCAGCAGTGTTTTGTCTTCCACATGGCTGTTGTCAGGGCAACCGTATGCGCTTTCAAAGGTGATTTATTATAATAGAAAAAAGATAGAAAATGTGAACATCACTCGCATGGATGTAAAATGAAAATTAAGGAGTATGATCATTCAGAATTGCGAACGATTTATGTCAGCTATCTATAATAATAAAAGGAAGTGTGTGTCTTTCTGTCTGTCTGTCCGCGATGCCCAGCGAAATCTACTGAACACAGAGATCTGAAATTTTCAACATAAATGAACTAAAGAGTGGGTGAATGCACCGTGAAGCCTGAATTTTAATTTTAGCTTTCGTTCATGAGTTATGAAAAACGGGCAGAAAACGTGCATTTTTTGCGTTTTCGAAGCATCAGTTTTCAGTAATACATTTCAATGTCAAATCACTTGCAGTTGGCTTTGGCTATTTTATTTGTCATACCTTGGAAATAAAAGCATCGCGATCGCTTGAATGTTGTAAGCCCACGCTGGTCGATTCATTTGTTTATAATGTCAAGGCACGCAGATATCTGAAATTATCAACATAGTCGGAAGAGGGCCTATTGGCCTAAATGGACAAACATTAATCGGTTTAGATGGAACTCACTATGCAGGGGTTTTCTGGGCCAGGGAACTCGAATCAGAGGTTGTTTTCCCATGCTGCGCTTTCTAATCGTGAAAGTCAATTCAAAGACAGATTTTTAGCTGTTTCATTAATTTATTAATCGTTTTGTTTAGGCTTATGAATGTTTCGCGTGCAAGTGTTTAAATATAATGTTTTAATTACTTTGCTCTTAATTTTTTATCTTCCAATTAATTATCGTGGGCGAAGCCATGGGGATCTGCTAGTAAGACAATATTATCATTTTGGACGTGATAAATATTCCACCTTAAACCCTTATACCCTTACAGATCACTGGAGATACGAATGCTATGACCATTAAAAGTATTCTATAATTAATATTACAGAAATATTTTGATATATTCTGTTGACAGCATATAGTACAAACAAATTTTTTACATCGTATTATAAAAACAAATAGACTAAAATAAATATTATCATATTGCTTCTTACCAGGAAATGATTTCTACTCAGAATTTAATAATTCTATAAGATGCGGTTTTGGTTTTTAGATCGCGCTCGTTTCTAGCCTTTTTGAGTGAAAGAACCAGCAGTGTTGGTGATGGAAATCATGCAATTGCCTTTCTCAGTAAGACAATATACAATATGGATAACGGGTCTGTGAAAGAACGGGTGTTCGCGTCAATGGTTTTGAGTCTGTCGGACAGTACTCCGAAGGTGTGAAGTCATTCCCCTACTTCCCCTCCTTTTTGACCTCCAAAGCGCAACTGAACAAATCGCTACGCTTTGGAGATCATAAAGATTCCAAGTAATTTATTTGCGATATGTTGGAAGAACAAATATTTTTATTTTGAAAACAGAAAGCTATGTATATAGGCCTAAGCATTTTTTACATAATAGTAGGCCTACATACAAAGAAAAAATTGAATGGACTTATAATGATCTTTACGGTACTCAGTACAAAAAGAATTAATACATTTTTTAATGTGTTGAGAATATAATAAAACGTCATTGGATGCAGGGATAAAGTCGTAAGTTTTGATAAATTATGTAATTTTTGAACCAGCGGATGTATTATTTCAAAATTGTTTTTGAGGTATTGACCCCAATGGTACTATTTTTTTATAGGAAGTTGAATGAACTAGTAGGCAATCCGAATGACTGACACATCTGGAGCCCACACAGAAGAAGTGGAATCAATATTCATCTTCATAAATGTGTCTTTTAATACTGTGACACCATTGTTTTAATATGTTTATATTTGTGTTGTGTTTTATTTTATGAAGGCAGAACTTGTGATTTGGACTCAGATAAATTTTAAGTTATGGGTATAAGGTCGAATTTTTATCACTTTTTAATAAGTTGGTACAAACTTGCATAATGATTACGTTAGTAGCGACCGTGAAGAGGATGGGATCTTTTTGTTAGTATTGGCTGGAACTACAAAACTATAAATTCGTCATGTTTATTGTAATTATATAGCACAACTTCATCGCAGCATACGCTTTAAATGCTGGATTTGCTTTTGCTTTTTGTGGGAGGGAGTATGCAAGAAGTGGCAATCCCCGTCTCTTAGATCTTCTCACGTGGAAATAACTCTTCAGCTCCTTTTTAATACATCAACAGGATATTAAGCCGGAAATCAAATATCCTCCCAGTTGGTAGTACTGGAGTCTGAGCCGGAAGTCATAAGAATGGGAGCTTTGGTTACTATAGTAACGGCCAAAGCTGGCTTTTACGTTTGTTGCTTTAACAGCCTCTATGTGAATATCTCACGTGCTGTAACAGCTACTTATTAAAAAAAAGGCATTATAGGGCATCTTCTAACTGCACACAATTTGGCTACTTTTTGCTAAAGTACAATTCTCTTGTTACTAAAATGAGTTTATTCTTCTAAGCATTACAAAAATATTTTGGAACATTATAACATAAGGATTTTCTTTGAAGGGAAAATTACAGCTCCTAAGAAAAAACAGCATTGTGAAACGTTGCCTCTAGTTGACAATGGAGGCAATTTTAGCACAATTTTTCCTCTTATTAGGACCTTTATCCCATTTTTCCACTGCTGCCATAATCCCCTTTTCCCCTTTTTTGTATTTTACTGCAGCGTTTTAAATATTTTCTAAATAGCATTTTCATTCTTTATAACCTATGACTTTCGAGTTTCATTGCTTCTTGGTTTTATTTCAGAATCTTAAATAACTTTGAATGAACTTTTAATCAGCTTGCATTGAATTAGAGGTGTACAAATCTCGATTTTAGTTTGCCCATACCCGCTTGAACGTCAGGCAAGCAAGTTGCGAGCGTCGCAGCTAGCAAGCAGGCACTTTTCTTTAGGCTTGAATGGGTTAGATTGAACCCAACTTACGCAAGCCAGAATAAGCTTGCGACATTCCTATCAGCTAAACAACTGTAGTTGCTAAGTGTAGGTAATACTTTCTTGCTTTTCTACGTGCTGGCAGAAGAAATTCATCATGTAGATAAAGAAAAAGTGGATAAAGTATTAAAAATCGTTTTAGCGCCTTAACACATTTATTATTTTTATTATTGTTATTGTTATTATTGATTTTTTATGTTTTCTCGAAAATGTTTGAAATTTTCTCTCATGTCGGACTTTTTTCATAGATAATTCAAACTCTCCACATTTTAGTATCTCCTCGGCTTCCTTCAGGGTAAAATTCTGCATTCTCTTTTTACTTGCACTCTAAACACATCTGAAGTTCCTCAATTATGTAACTGCACGACTTACCAGTGCACTGATATACCTAGTTTCATATTCTTTCCGCCAGGCCTTGCAGTTTCTTTAGGCCCTGTGAAACCCACCCATGGTTATGAAGATCTTGTGACTCATAGCGACAGTATTTCTTTCCATCCTAGCAGTCTGGCTTGCTCTCTTGTCAAGCAAGTTAAAAGCTGTGACTGGTTGCAGAATTTCAAAGGGGCAAGCAAGCTAAAACCAGAATATGTACACCTCTACATTGAATGAAAGAATGGTGATCCTATCTGCTTTCAGCTAACGTGGAACTGGAGGTTCAATTGCATTAATGAAAAATCATTACTAAAATATATTCCATTTTTCTTTTTAATTTCACTGGAATTAGTCAGTAGCCTGCTGTTCGACAATGTAAGTTTATTAAATAACGAGTTTAGTAACACCTTTCTCCCCTGTTTGCCCTTATTTTTAGCACTTTTCCATACAAAATTGCTCCTAAAAATCCTAAGCCGATTATAAATAATGCCGAACGAATTTATTACCTAAAGTATTAAAATGAAAAACAAATAACTTTTTAGAGAAGAAAATCTTCATTTCAAGTAGTTAGCTCACAACTGTCGAACTGATACAGACATGTGTACTCCTATATATAGAATAGAATTTGTATCGAAATTGGCCTTTAATCCTAAAATTTGTCTCCCGATCCAATTTTTGGTCCAAACTTCTACAAGTGATCAAACTGGACCCTGTGACATTGTCATTGCACACAATTTTACTCTATAAATTCCATCCAATAGTATTGAATACAAAGGAACAGAAACGACACGCAGCGTGACAATAGCTTTCTCTTCATTTTTACGAACACTTTACTCTAAAATGGCTCTAATGATTTTGTTTAAGTTCCCTTCATGAATTGCGTCATATTCTTAAGGAGGTTAACATAAGTTACACCAGTTCATTTGGGGTTGTACATCAACATTAATATCTCCCAAGATATTTCAAAAATTTCAATTAAATTTTAACTAGTTATCAACGAGGAATAACTTCACTTATGTGTGTAGTTTGGTAATGGAATTGATTATATTTTTAAATAGCAGCCATTAGCCATTTTTATTTTGATTGAATATCATGAAGAAAGTTTTATTTTTTTCTCAGAACATATGGCAGTGATAGGTACGAAATTTTGAAAATTTGAAGTCAAAACTGATGTGAAATTATCTGTAACATAGCCTAGTACTTTTTTGTGAGAAAAGAAACTTCCGATTTTTTCAAAATATTTTGATGAATTTTACTTTTAGATGAGCAAAAAATGACAATACATGCAAAATTTTAAGTTCAGATGATAACTATATTATTCAACAGTATTCACCAAAAGTCATATAAATACTTTAATAGTTTTTAGAAGAACATTTTATATGCAAAAATTTAATTTGTGAGAAAATATGATTTACCTGCAACATATATTTTCTGCCAAAGGGCTTTTGAATGCCACTAACATTCATAACCAATTACTTTAAACGTCGTAACTCCAGTAATAATATACATATTCACATGAAACAGCTTTTATTTAGAAGGCTACTTAATACTTATTGCCTTATTAGAAATTCCTTAAACAATAACGATTTTTTCAACCCAACCTTATGTTAACCCCGCTATATTAAGCATTACAATCAATTATACTCGGAATTAAAACTTATTCTGATAGAGAAAGTTATGTGTTTTACAAAAATAAACCAAGGACGTACTGAAACAAAATCTTAAGGAAGCCAAGCGATCTTGTCGGCGTAAGAAACTGAAAAAACCGGGTGGGCCTAAGATAAATTGGGGTCTGGACTTTTGCGTCCCAAAACCACTAAACTAGGACTTTTGCGTCCATAGATCCTCAGATCCAATGACCCGTTTGCGTCCCGGGACTCTCTAGAGCAATGATCAAAATGCGTCCCATGGAATACAGATAAAATTAATAATAATAGTTCTTTTAGCATTACCCAGGGTGCACCGCGAGGAGGCGAATTGCTACACACCCCTAAATTTTTAATCCTTGCATTACTCTCAGTATTAAATAAAATTGAAGCGGAGAATGAAGTTACTCTTTGTCTTTTGGCTACCATTTTACTTTCTTGTGGTTGGTAGGAACTTAAATGATACTGTTCGCACATATTCCAGTCTGCTAAGTGCTTCAGTTCTATATTCAACCATTTTTTCTACCAAGAAGGCCTCTTTTTCATTTTTCTTGGCATTGACAACGGTTGTTGAGCGTGTGTGAATATAATTATGCTTCTGCTTGTATATTCTTCAATGCTTCGTCAGATAGATGTATCGATCTTGTTGTTTACGTCAAATTGCACCGGACGCACGAGGGTTGTTTTGATGAAGCGACCACTCGCTTTGGGACGCAAAAGGGTACGACCCGATAAATTTTACTTTAAACTATATAAAAAATAAGTTCGTTACTATATAGAGTTCATGAAGTTACGACTCATAAATGCCATTCACAAAGAATGTAGCAGACACTTCTTGGTAATCAAGCCGACGCAGTGATGACAAAAGACTGGGAGAGAATTAGCTCTACATGGCGTCGTCAAGGCAACGTATAAATGCTTTATTTAATTACGTGTAGAGGAGTTTTACAGAGCTCTCAAGTTACGAAACTTAAGTGCCGAGTTGAACAAGTCGTTCATCAAATGCCTGCCAGACGCGAAGCAGATGTGCGACTATGTTTATTAGAGGATATGAAATTCACGTCAGTCCCAGACTTTTAAAGTACATGCTGATGTTGTGATGTAGGTCATTTTATTACTATAATTAAATATGGAATTACTTCAGTGTGTGAAGAATATATGAATATGAGAAACCAATATCTACACTATAATATTTTCATATTTCTTCTTCTACCTCTTTTTAGAGGCATATGACCTATTTATATTGTCATAATATCGTATTACGGACATTTTGAATGCGCCACTGTGCCATTATTAAAAATAATAAATGCCACGAATTGTTTCTCTCATAGAAAAATGCCTGCATTATGAAAACTTTACGTAAATCTGTGAGGCATTTAGTTTGAAAGCCCGCTCTTGCAGTCTCTGAGAGACTGATGCCTGTTCGTAGCGAGCTTCCCCTCTCTTCTCCTTCCCCCCTTGTCTTTATGTGCCGCTATCTCACTCTCTCAGTTGCACTTCTCGCTCGCACAGTTTCAGTTCAGCTGTGGTATAGATCTAAGCGGCAGTGAAATCTCTTCTAGCTGCGAGCAAGATGCTTTGTCATTACAGTAATGTTTTTCATTTGTTATAAACGACAGTAATTGTGGTGTGATTAAAGAAACTTCTACGCATGTCAAGGAAACAATAGAAGATCGATTGCAGATCCTATATAACAGTATGTAATCCCGCCACTCGTCCTCTTTCTTGATTAGGCTGTTGGCCAAGAATGGTCGCTCTAAACAATGGCTGCCGAAAGGCAGAGGAGAAATCTATGGCCGTCCAGGCTTCAGCTTTCCAGTTGTAGGGTGAGTCTTTATCAAGTAACATCTTGTGTATTTATTGTTTATCCGTGTTTCTTTTCTGGCGTTAAGAAAATATTTTGGCAACGCTATGTTCTGAAACATGTTTGATTTTGAAGGCCTCATGGCTTAAATCGTTTCATTAATATGAACTTGTAACTTTAAAAATGGATATAGTTTAATTTTGGTTTTTGATTTCAAATTAATGATTTAATTTGGGAGTTCCTTATTGGAATTTTAAGTTGGTAATTAATTTCAGTTGAGGATTTTTATTATTTTATGTAAATCTTAACTTCTTTCATCTGCAACTGGAACATTTTAGTTCGTAGGCAAAATTTTAACAGCTTCAAGAAAGAGGGCTTTCCTCGTTGGGCCCCCGAGGAAAGGGAATATTTATTATTTGTAAGTATGTGAGGCCCAAAAGAACAGGTTAGTGTCATTTAAATATTTATGTATATTTAAAATAATTATGAAGGAAATACAATCTAACCAAATATGAAGATTTATGAATTTGACTTCTAGATTGTATTCCCTTAACTATCTTGTGTAGTTTTAAATTTCTAATTTAATTTTGAAGGGTTTTTAAAATATTATTTGTTTAGTTTGATCATCTCCTTCAAAATAAATTATAAAGATTGATGTGAAGGATTTCTTGTCTGGATTTTAAAAAAGGAACTTGTAATATTTTAGGTCTGGTGATTTTGCCCAACTTGTTTTACTAATGTTGTAAAATTCAATCAATACTATGTGAAGGATTTAGCACGTATTCATTATAAATATTGATATTTTAATAGGATCAAAATATGAATCAAATTTGACATGAAATGTTTAATTAATACCAAGAATATGCATGTGCAATGAAAACTTACATTATTAATAAGAGCGTGTATTAAATGCATGGCAAGTATATTGTGTATAGCATAAATTTATTGTTTTTTTAAGAGAACTTTCTTAAAAGAATTCATAGGAAATTGTAATTTAAAATTTAGGGAAATCAAACTACGTTGATAAACCATCTTAATGAAGTGCATGTCCAGTTTTAATTCTTATTGTAAAATAATAGTTTAATATATATATTTTTAGAAAACTTAAAATATTTCTTTGTAGTGTTTCCACTTATTCGAAAAGGCTAGAAAGCACTCTAGGCTATTCGAAATATTTTGCTTTGTACCATCCCCAGTGCATTTATTCGTTTCCAGAGCCTCTGGTGCCCAGCGATAACCTTCCACAATCCTTACCCTATTGTTGCGCTGTGGAGGGTGGTGCAAAGTTAGTGATAGCTTTCGAGCGTGGTTGTTAACCAAATTGGTTAGCCCACGATAGTAAATTTTACAAAATAGTGAAGAAATAATTTTTTTTAAGTGGAAACATCAAAATGAAATATTTAAATTTTATTTAATGGTGATTTAATGTTTTATTTTGTTTTAATGGTCTGTTCTCTTGGCTAAAATTGTGTACTTTGCCTTTCATGTCACTAATAATGGAGAGAACTAGGGTGAAACCTGATAATTTGCTGAAGTCTGACCTGATCTACGAACTAAAAATAAGAGGTATTCAACCAGATGAGAGTCGAGTAGTGCCAGAATTACGCAAGGAGTTGAGAGAAAATTTGGACCTACCAGTCAACTTAGATTATCTGGGTGAGTCACAAACCTCTCTTTTATTAAGTGAAGTGCAAGATAGGTTAGAATTTCTCGATGATCAATTGGGTCATGAGAATATCAGTAGTACAGGTGTAGCAAAAGTGATAGATAGAGCTCGTCATCTTAAAAACCGTGTTAGTGACATAAAGCTGTTAGTCGGAAAGACTCCTTATGAGCAAAAGTGGATCGATGCTGACCATAAACTCAATGAAATGTTAAGCAAACTTAACTGGAATGATACGGAGTTAGATGCTGTGGTGAGCGCACAGCCTGATCGCAAAGTGAAAAATCCCTTAGAGCCAGTGAATACTAGTCAAACTGCTAGGGACCACTTTATTGATTATGAATCCCCGATTAGACAAACCCGAACTGAGTTTTTAGACCATAGTCAGGCGTACCGAGCAGAAAGTAGTGGTTTTTCTTATCCTAGACCAGACGTTAAGCCAAATTTGTTTCCTCCTATGCACCGAGTATCTTTCGCCAATCTCCCTCACCCATTAGCTTCACTTCTTGAAAATGGTTCCCATTTTTCTGATGAAACTGTGGAAAAGGTGTTAGAATTTATTGGTTATGTCTGCGATTTGAAAGAACAAGCTTCAGTTTTTGATTTTGATGACAGAGATATCTTGGCATATTTATTTTCTAAACTTTCAGGAGCTTTTCGCGACGTGGCTTTGGAAGCGATTAATACTGGATTAGGTTTAAACCATTTTCATGAAAAGCTGCTAAATATTTACTTGCCTGTCCGAGCTCGAGCTGCTCTAGTCAACAAGCATTTTTATCGCACTCAAGCAGGCGGTGAATCTCTTGCTGCATATGCTAGAAGCGTTAGGAGAAGTGCAAGCATTTTCAAGTTACGTCTGTCTGAGAAAGAGATTGTAGATACCATTGCCGAAGGTATGTCTCCTGAAACTAGGTCGAAGGTAGTTTTTGAGAGTAGGCCGGTGTCTTTTAAGGAATTGGAGAGTTTATGCGCCAGGGTTAATGCCATAAGCTACACCGATTCGCTGAGGTGTGAACAAGAAGTTTCCCCTCGTGCCGTTCAGCCCAAGCCCAGTGTTAGATTTGACAGTGCTACTAATAGGAAGACAGTTACGTGTTTTAGATGTGGTAAAGCGGGACATGTAGTGAGGTTCTGCAAAGCTCCTGTGAATAGAAATGTGGAGAATAGTAATGCTCCCAGTCGCTCTGGAGAATGAGAATTGTTCCACTCTAGGTACCAGAGTGGTGACTCAGTGGTCAGTGCTAGTGTTTACAAAAGACTTAAGACGAGTGAGGTTAGGAAGACAGACGAGACGGACTTGCTGGACGAGCCTACTAGGGAATCGCGCGCCCCTAGTAAGCGGACCATTTTGTTTAACAGGACTCACGCTACAGACCTTAAATGCCAGACTCACCGTTCCTACCCGACAAGGACTTTTATTAACAGTGATTTTAGTAAACTGAACACAGACTACATGACCACGCATGTAAATTCTCTCAGAAAAAACAGGAAAGTTAGTAGAAAAAAGTGTAAACATGTCAAAAATAAAACTGTGAATGCGGCTCACAGTATAAATTATGGTCCGGACCCTCGCCGTGCAAATAAACCAAATAATGACTACCCTAATTGTGACAAAATGGAGGTACAAAGTACCGATAATCCACATCAAGTAGCTGCTATAGTAGACGCTAAGCTACCGATGCTTGGGGTTGAAATATGTCAATTCAACTTGTCCGCACTACTGGATAGTGGGGCAGCCGTGTCTTTACTCTCAAAAGACGCCTACAATAGGATGTGTCTTGCAAATAAACACATGCCTAGAATCGTTAAGGGAAATGCTAACTATAGGACAGCGGATGATCAGTTACTTTCTTCGGTAGGTTCCGTGTCTTTAAAAATCAAAATTGGGAATTTCACTTGGAAGTGTCATTTTGTTGTTTGTGAGAATTTAGTGATGCCTGTCATTCTAGGCTATCCTTTTATGCAGAAGGCAGGTTTATTTTTAGATTTTGGCAGTAAGAAGTGTCATTTCAAATTTTCTCCTGATTTCAAGTTTGATTTGTTTTTCGGTGCTCCGTTCTGCAATTTAATGTCATCTGACAGCAGTAAGTTAATTAATTTTCTAAATCCATCTGATTTATTACCTGAGAATGTTAGTACTGTCTCTGTAGACTTGGCGCATTTGGGACCAAGTGACAAAAACCAAGTGACGCGTCTATTAGAGGAATTCCCAGATGTTTTGACACCGAAGTTAGGGTTGACTAATGTACTAGAATATGACATTGAGCTGCTCGATACTCAACCCGTTCGTAGACCTCCATACAGGCTGTCTCCGCCCCGAATGGCCATCTTGAAAGAACATATTAATACTATGGTCGAACAAGGAGTCCTCAGGGTTTCCAAGTCCGATTATAGTAGTCCGGTCTTTCTAGTACCGAAACCTGGAGGGAAGTTCAGACCGGTAATTGATTATCGACATCTCAATGCCAAGATCAAGATAGATTCAGTGCCTTTACCTGATATTCATTCAGCCTTCAGTTTCTTTTCCGGTGCCAAAATTTTCTCCTCGTTGGACCTTAACCAAGCCTATTACCAGATACCTCTTACAGAGCGATCTAAGCGCTATACAGCCATTATATGTGACTGGAATACCTATGAATTCTCTAGAATCCCTTTCGGCCTCGCCACTGGGGCTCAGGTCCTCACACGCTTGTTGGATCAAATATTTTCTGACGTCAAGTTTAAATATGTCTACCATTACCTTGATGATTTAGTAGTCTACTCTGATTCCTTTGAGGAGCACCTGGAGCATCTAAGGGAGGTATTTTCTCGATTAAGGAATGCTGGTCTAACCCTTAATCCTGAAAAAGTGAATATTGCTGCTCGCCGTCTTTCCTTTCTTGGTCACTTGGTGTCTGCCGATGGTGTCACCATTGACCCGGAACGGACTGAGGCTATTCAGAAATTTCCCCCTCCTAAAGATGTAAAAGGTGTAGCCAGATTCGTTGGTATGATTAATTTTTTTAGAAAATTTATCCCTAACATGGCAGAAATTTCAGCGCCTTTGAATAATTTGAGAAAAAAGAATGTCAAGTTTGTGTGGACACCTGAGTGCCAGGAAGCTTTTCAAAAACTTAAAATGTTGATCATGTCTCCCCCTGTTTTGGCCATGCCAGACTTTTCCAAGAAATTCATCTTGCAGTGCGATGCTTCGCCTGTAGCTTTGGCATCTGTTCTCCTACAGGAATTCGAGGAGGGTAGAAGGCCTGTGGCGTATGCCTCTAGGACTTTGACCCCTCCGGAACGCGTGTATTCTATGTATGAGCTTGAGGCTCTCGCTGTACTCTTTGGAGTGGAGAAATTCAAGCTTTACATAGAACATGTAGAATTTTTGCTGGAAACCGATTGCCAAGCTTTGAGTTGGGTGCTGGCCAAGCCTCGTACCACAGGAAGAATTGCGAGGTGGGCAGTCAGGCTTTCCGCATTTAAATTTAAAGCTAAACATATTAGAGGGACTGACAATGTAGTAGCCGACGGCTTAAGCCGTATGTTTAGTCCAGAAGAAATATTACAAAGTCCAGAAAATGTATTGGATGAGCCTAAAGAGCTATCTGGCATGATCGGAAACATTTTAGGCGATTTTCCTCTTGCTTTCACTTCTTTAACTGATCATCAGGCCAATGATGAAGAGTTAGCTCCCCTTATAGCCCGCCTTAAAGGTGGAGAAGACATACGCCACTATGTCTTTAGAAATAATGTATTATATAGTGCCCCAGCGCGTAGGTCACCCTCTAAAATTGTCTTACCAGCTGCATTAAGAGACATGGTATTCAAATATCACCATGAGTCTCCAGTAGGAGGACATTTAGGGTTCTACAAGACTCGGGCGAAAATTAAACAATCCTTTGTTTGGAAGGGTATGGATGGTTACATAAAAGCGAGGATAAAGGCATGCCAGCAGTGCGCCATATCCAAGCCTGCTCAATGTACCAAAATCGGATTTTTAGCTTCTAGTGTGCCTAACGCACCAATGGATAGGTTACATATTGACTTTGTTGGCAAGTTACCCCGTTCAAGAAGCGGAAACGCTTATATTCTAGTTGCAGTAGATGCATTTTCTAAATTTGTTTGGCTATTTCCCTTGAGAGATGCTACAACTAATTCTACTATTCAAAGTTTAAAAAGAATCTTTTCTATGACAGGATTTCCGAAGTCTTTAGTTTCAGATAACGCTAGTTGCTTCATTTCTAAGTCCTTTAAGAAATTCCTATTCTCGTTAGGTATTCAGCATATCCGTACAGCTCCATTTCACCCTTCTCCAAACTTTTCGGAGCGTTTTAACAGAAATCTGAAGGCCGCATTGATTGCGTACCATTCAGACGAGCATGTCGCCTGGGACAAGGAACTGTTCTGGTTACAGTTTGCGTTTAACACCGCACGACATGAAGCTCACAAACAAACTCCATTTCAGTTAATGTTTGCTTTTCCGCCCAATAGTCCCCTTTCCAATGCTTGGTCTTTAGCAGAGCTCTTGCCAGAAGAACAAGACGCAGGTAGAGTTAAAGAGATTTGGAAAAAGGCAGCTGCCAATCTGCGACTTGCTCACCAAAAGACTCAAGAGAGATATGATGCTAATAGACAACCAGTGAATTTTATGGTAGGAGACAGGGTATATTTGAAAAACTTTCCAAAGAGTAAGGCAGTGGATAGATTTTCTGCGAAGCTCGCTAGAAAGTTCAGAGGTCCTTACGACGTAATCAGGTTCTTAACCCCTGTGACTGTGCTTTTAAAAGATTGTATATCAAATAAAACAGTCAAGGCACACGTCAGTCATGTTAAAAAGACCTGATCTTTAAGTTTTTTTCCTAAGAGAACAGAATTTCAGAGTACCAGGAAGAAGATGGTTTGCTACACGACTTCTGATTCGACACCAGCCAGGGCGAGAGTTGGTGAAGACTAAGACAGAAGATACTGGATGCCGGTAGTTCCCAGCAGTCGAAAGAGTTGAGGGGATCTCAAGTCGAGTGGGACTCCGATCTATGGAAAGCATGGTGAAATACGGTTTCTGTTTTTTTTGTTTCTCAAGTCAGCAATCTTTTCCCAGAACTTTATTTAAACAGCAAGAGAAAGCCAAGGAATCAGACGAACATAATGTTCATACTTGTATAATTTTTGTAAATATAGTATTCTAATTATGTTAAATTAATGTCATGGTGATTACCATGTAAAAGGGTATAATTTAAATTGTAAATATAGTGATGCAGTGTATTTTAATTAGTTGTGATAGTGTAATGTAAATGTTATAATAGGACTGCATGTTGATTTTTCTCCGTTTCATGTAAATATTTTTGAAGAAGCTTTAAGAAATTTTAAAAATCTGGATTATACTAGAGCTATCCTTTTAAAACTTCAAAGTATCAGGAGAGTAAAATATTCACTTGTATGTTGCCTTGAATTTCTGTGATCTGCCGCTAGTCTTGTCATTTCAGGAGGTCTTTATACTAGTGGAAGATGCGGAGTCACTGTGGTATCAAGACAGAGTGGGCTACTTCCTGAACGCGGGTCCTGAAAAGCTGGACAGTCTCACTGTGGGAGAAAGGAAGACGTCGTCTCGCCTATAATGTCTCCTCTCCGTGAATATACAGTGCCTGCCAGCGAGCACCGACATGGACGATGGTGAAAAGGGTTGGATACCTGGTTTGTAAGAATGGACTCGTAAACAAGGTAAAATCCTCCCAAATAATTAAGTGCTCTAGTCGGATCCGGTTCATAGCGAAGTGCTCGTCTGACTTGAAGACCTTTCAGTGAACTCTATGATTTTCTTCCCACTAGTTAATTAATTTTTTCTATGAGAGATTACCTGTATGGTTTGGAATATATTCCAACATATATTCCAAGTCATGGGGGGGGTGATTTGTGCCATTATTAAAAATAATAAATGCCACGAATTGTTTCTCTCATAGAAAAATGCCTGCATTATGAAAACTTTACGTAAATCTGTGAGGCATTTAGTTTGAAAGCCCGCTCTTGCAGTCTCTGAGAGACTGATGCCTGTTCGTAGCGAGCTTCCCCTCTCTTCTCCTTCCCCCCTTGTCTTTATGTGCCGCTATCTCACTCTCTCAGTTGCACTTCTCGCTCGCACAGTTTCAGTTCAGCTGTGGTATAGATCTAAGCGGCAGTGAAATCTCTTCTAGCTGCGAGCAAGATGCTTTGTCATTACAGTAATGTTTTTCATTTGTTATAAACGACAGTAATTGTGGTGTGATTAAAGAAACTTCTACGCATGTCAAGGAAACAATAGAAGATCGATTGCAGATCCTATATAACAGTATGTAATCCCGCCACTCGTCCTCTTTCTTGATTAGGCTGTTGGCCAAGAATGGTCGCTCTAAACAATGGCTGCCGAAAGGCAGAGGAGAAATCTATGGCCGTCCAGGCTTCAGCTTTCCAGTTGTAGGGTGAGTCTTTATCAAGTAACATCTTGTGTATTTATTGTTTATCCGTGTTTCTTTTCTGGCGTTAAGAAAATATTTTGGCAACGCTATGTTCTGAAACATGTTTGATTTTGAAGGCCTCATGGCTTAAATCGTTTCATTAATATGAACTTGTAACTTTAAAAATGGATATAGTTTAATTTTGGTTTTTGATTTCAAATTAATGATTTAATTTGGGAGTTCCTTATTGGAATTTTAAGTTGGTAATTAATTTCAGTTGAGGATTTTTATTATTTTATGTAAATCTTAACTTCTTTCATCTGCAACTGGAACATTTTAGTTCGTAGGCAAAATTTTAACAGCTTCAAGAAAGAGGGCTTTCCTCGTTGGGCCCCCGAGGAAAGGGAATATTTATTATTTGTAAGTATGTGAGGCCCAAAAGAACAGGTTAGTGTCATTTAAATATTTATGTATATTTAAAATAATTATGAAGGAAATACAATCTAACCAAATATGAAGATTTATGAATTTGACTTCTAGATTGTATTCCCTTAACTATCTTGTGTAGTTTTAAATTTCTAATTTAATTTTGAAGGGTTTTTAAAATATTATTTGTTTAGTTTGATCATCTCCTTCAAAATAAATTATAAAGATTGATGTGAAGGATTTCTTGTCTGGATTTTAAAAAAGGAACTTGTAATATTTTAGGTCTGGTGATTTTGCCCAACTTGTTTTACTAATGTTGTAAAATTCAATCAATACTATGTGAAGGATTTAGCACGTATTCATTATAAATATTGATATTTTAATAGGATCAAAATATGAATCAAATTTGACATGAAATGTTTAATTAATACCAAGAATATGCATGTGCAATGAAAACTTACATTATTAATAAGAGCGTGTATTAAATGCATGGCAAGTATATTGTGTATAGCATAAATTTATTGTTTTTTTAAGAGAACTTTCTTAAAAGAATTCATAGGAAATTGTAATTTAAAATTTAGGGAAATCAAACTACGTTGATAAACCATCTTAATGAAGTGCATGTCCAGTTTTAATTCTTATTGTAAAATAATAGTTTAATATATATATTTTTAGAAAACTTAAAATATTTCTTTGTAGTGTTTCCACTTATTCGAAAAGGCTAGAAAGCACTCTAGGCTATTCGAAATATTTTGCTTTGTACCATCCCCAGTGCATTTATTCGTTTCCAGAGCCTCTGGTGCCCAGCGATAACCTTCCACAATCCTTACCCTATTGTTGCGCTGTGGAGGGTGGTGCACCACACAGGCCGACGGCATTTTTTTCATTTGTGACATTTGTGTCTTCCCAAATTTTTGATATGCGTTTATGAAAAAAATTGATCATACTAGGTACTAGCTGCTTATTTTATATTCCTAATAAATAACTGCCAAAACATACTTTTTGATAAAACAAGCACCAGAGAGAGAAAAAACCGGATCACTAATTTGCACACTAGTAGGCCATGGATTTGGGTGAAGGTATGCTGACCACATGCCCCAAATCCTGCCGTCTGCCTATGGTAGATGACGCAGTGGTCGGGTGGTAGGCCTTGTCCCTTCAGGAATGTAGCGTCACGGAGTTTAGTTTAGTACTTTAGTAGGCCATGGATTATTCCTTTTCATCTGTTAATACTGTTATTATGTCATTCATGGCTAATGTTCATGTAAAATTATAGACCTATTGAATTTCAATTATTGTAACTACTAATCCTATACTTCTTCCGGGTATAAAAACTATGTTAATGTATGATTTCAGCTAAATCAGTTTAGTAGTTTTTGCGACAAATCGGAACAGAGATGAATCAACAGATTTTTTTATACGTACTGATTATATCATAATATATTATAAGTGGATTCGTGTGTTTATAACCTAAAAAATTGGAAAATATGACTGCAAATATGACTTTAAAAATAACTAAATATGACCCAAAAATCCTAAATATATCAAAAAAGAACATTTTTCTGAAAATAAATGTTCGAATTTGACACTATATTATTGATGATAAATTATTACATCACATTAATTCAATCAGACAATCACTTTTTAGCAATTTTACTGATGATTTACTTGTAAAGAACTTCTAATCTGTTAATGTGTCCAGATACCACTGTAAATGTGAAATGAAAATATTTTTAAAACATGTCTATTGGAAGTTGTTAACAACAAGAAGGAAGAGATGATTGTGCTGTTACTTGTTATTGTCCCTTCACATTTCAGTTGTAGTAAAACCAAAATATTTGTGATTCTTTTTCAGAAAAAATTAAGTCGACATAGTGCAAAACTGTGTTTTTTTACCGAATTTATGACTGAAATATGACGTTAAATTACAAATATGACCGAAATGTGACCAATAAAATGGAAATGACCGAAATATGACTTTATATGCAAAATAAAAATGGCCTGATTATGTGCAATTCATGTTTAATTTGTGTTTGCGGCGAAAATGGGGGTCAGGATAAAAATATGACACGTCATGAACATCCGAACCCTAATTATAAGATTATTTAACTTTCTACATCCAGATTTATTCAAATGTTTTCAAGTAATGGAAAATAGAAAATTTGAATGGAGAAATTTCAGTAAGGTACGGCAATGTAACGTGTCACATTAAACAACATATGGACAGATATCAACTGCATACTGCAAACAAACCTGTTTTCAACAACAATACTGACTGACAACAGCAACAAAACAAATACAAGTACGTACATCACACTATACTTCAATTTAAATCCAACTAAAGCTGACTATCGTTTCCCATGCTGTAATTTAACACGAAACCTGCATTTGTTTGTGCCATAGTAGGCCACTCTCCAAGCGAAAGTGACAATAATAAATAATGATAGAGCTGTGTCAGATCAAACAGAATATATGACGCAACAGAGTCATTTCGTGCTTAAATCCATAATTAACACAATAAAAACTTCAGGCACGTGAATTTGATGGCACCCGAGAGGACTGTATCGGTAATGCTAAAATCACAGCTTCACTCTAGTTCAAATGTTAAAATAAACGAAAGTGCAGGTGCTAATGGTGGGAGTTCGTGTCCAACACATCTCTCTATAAATGATATTTGCAGTTACGCCTATTTATTCTATCTATCTTCTATACTTGAGTTTCACATCTCCCTTCTAGGGACATTTCAGCGACCCAAGCCGTCCGGGCCTTACAGGGCCGCGATCTGTCGGGAGAGGGATTATTTTTGGAGCACATACATACTTTTTTGACCAGACAAGGACATGGAGGGCCTCCTCAGATGAGTGATTAGCCCAATGCCGGGCCACCTCCGAGACATTACGAACACATAGGACGATACACAACATTCTCACACACATTCACTCTAAACAATGCGAGGATGAGAAGAAGATGTTAAGGAGTAGTCCTTGCCTGATATTCCGACGGGTCCTGGTCCTGTAAGGTCCGGAGGGCGTTGGTGTTGTTATTCGTGTGAGCCTGTTAAGTTCTATTGAACGGTCGAGCATCGTAGGACCTTTTATTTTAGCTTATTTTATTTCCAATCCTACAAAAATGATTTGTACTAGTACTTGTATTTAGAATAGTAATCGAAAATTTATAGGCGTTGGCCTATAAGATATGAAACTCAGGCAGAGATAGAGACAGACAGAGAGAGAGAGAGAGAGAGAGAGAGAGAGAGAGAGAGAGAGAGAGAGAGAGAGAGCAGGGAAAATTACTTTTCATGTATTTTAAAGATAATAATTATTTAACTTTTATTATGTACTGTACTCGAATAAAGTTTAAGACATCAAATTCTTGGATACACATGGGAATTGTTCAAAATGGTATCCTTTTTAATATTATTGTTAAATTAGCCTTGAATCGGAAACCTATATTTCTTGGTAGGCTATTGTTCCCTTTTAGATCTTTTGATAATACTTGCGGGCTTAAATTAGTTGCGGCAATCATAACATTTAAACGGTTGGCTTTACCCGATAATGGACTGACTGGCGATAACACTGAGGGAAACTTAAAACGTCAGGTTTTATCACCACTCACAATAAGTTGCGCTTTAGATTTACAGTACAGTTTCAAATCGAATAAAGTGGGGGTTTTATTGCCAGCCATTCTGAGTTTGGGTTTCTCCATGGCTTCCATCATTCGCAGAGGCGAGTCCCGAATTAGTGTTTACTTCCCTTCCCATTGTCTGTGCATGTTTGTGTTTTCACTGCGGGAGGATTTGCGTTGTCCTGATTACACACCAATGCCCAAGGACTTATCCTTTCCCCTACGGGCATGGAATGTGAGACCCCTCAAAGTGGAGGTAAATAGGTTGAGACAGTAAAAGTGGAGTTTCAAAATGTATTTCAGGTTAAATCTCATATTCTGAATATATGTATTAGTTTCAAAATATCTTTGTTCTATTCTTTCAGTTCTGAAAAATAGTTTATGTTCTTTTTTATATTTTAAAATGTTAATTTCATGTATCATTCTTGAACATAAATATTTCTATATTAAAATCTTGTACCAACTTTCAACGTAGTATTACAATCAATTAATTTTTAATGGCAAAATTAATAAAAATCCATTAAAAACATAGAATAGTTCAATTAATTTTTGTAATTGAGTCTAAAGAGTTTACCTGTATTCAGTATAAGTCTCTACCCTATATTAACTAACAGCCTACTGTGTCCAACCTCTCTGATGGCGAAGCACAAGAATTCGTTACCATTTAAAACTATGAAGTGTCCCACTGATGACCGTCTTTGGGGGTTGAGACGTACACTTACATTTTATAGAAGACTGTTCCATCCACTTATTTAAACGAAATAAGAAAGTATTTATTAATTCATAATAAATCAAAAGAAACCTAAAGCAGTGTGTGCCATGCAAATAAATCTAACAAGTTACGATTAATTTTATTTGAAAATTTTCAGAAAGTATGCGACCCTATGCGGGTTTACAATAATAAGATAAAATTATTTACGGAATAAACACTCCTGATAAAATATATGAAATGTTTATTTAACAGGAAAGTACTCAAACCCGTCAACTGAAGAGAAATACGAACTATATTGGCGAACTGACTTTTATGTGACGGCAGTTGAGAAGGAAGTTTTATGGTAATGTAGCAGACAGCTGCCACGTGCTCGCATGGTCAGCAGTCACGTGGTGCTCTCAAACTGCTCACTCTCATAATAACACTCACTGTGGAATTATTTTAGCACATAGTTAAAGATCTTTACTGAAACACTTAAGGTATTATATTAACGTTTGAAATTATATTTTTTGGCCAAACATTTCATTTATTCTTTCATTGCATACATAAGCCACATTTCTAGTCTTCAAAATGGTATCTAACTAACATAAAAATTCCTACAGAAAGTCATTAAAAATAAATTTAAATGACAATGCGTGTCTTACCATTGAGTGAAACTTCTCGTTTTTCTCTCAACTTTTTTAAATTATATTTTCTACCTTTCAAATTAACAAAACCTATACTAAATACTTCATTTATGAATCTAACTAAACTCATAAAGGAGGGAATGTTCTGATCTATTGTATTATTTTTAAGCTGAAAAATACAAATTCTAATGGACGTTTTCGTAATAGCCTAGGCGTTATTGTCGATTTTCTTTTTTCCAGTTTCAAAAGAAAATTTCTCATTCTTTCTAGTAATATATACCATAGTTTGTAGTATTTACATATATGCATAAAAAGATCTAAGGGAAAGAGATTTCAAGATTATATAAGATTTTTCCAATTCTATGACATTTTGAAAATTGTCATATTTCTTTAAAATTAAAATAATTTTAGGGAACAAAATACAGTCTTATGCCATAGATTATCTGGTAAAAATGTCAAAATATTTGGTTAAAGTGTGAAAAATACAAACTGTGATGGACGTTTTTGTAATAGCCTAGGCGTTTTTGACCATTTTTTCCCAATTTCGAAAGAAAATCTCTCCTTTCTAGTAATATATACGTAGTTCGTAGTATTTACATACATGCATAAAAGATTTCAGTGAAAGGGTTTTCAAGATTGTATCACTTTTTTCGAATTATATGAAAATTTTCAAATTGTGATATTTCTTTAAGATAAAAATAATTTTAAGGAACAAAATACAGTCTCATGCCATAGATTGTTTGGGAAAAATATCAAAACATTTGGTTAAAAATGTGGATTTTGTCCTCAAAAGTTAATGCGAAATGAAAACGTATTTCAAAGCTATAGTTGCGTGAAAATGTTTTAGACAGTGGAATGGGTAGGTACTGTCCGCACTCAACCAGTCCAGAAGTAAACAAGTATGTCTGTCTCACACTACCGCATTAATAGTATCTACGTAAGAGTGAGAAAAAATAGCTTACTTAGGGCCGGTTCTAGACCGGACAACACCTACCCACCCATCCCACTGTCTAAAACATTTGCGAGCCGATTATATGTTGAACGCACGTACTACCCAAGTGATAGAAATTCGAAGTTCGAAAATGAATTTTCTCATGAAATAACCTACGTTTTTTACATACCATGAAAATGGAAAAACGAATATTTCGGACAGAAAGTCTGCTTATTTATGTTAGTTAATATCTCAGTGAATATCTACTAAAAACACAGCACCATAAGCAAAAAGTATCAATTTGTCGACAACTTCCTCTTCTGATATTAATTACTAGACGTATTTACTCAAGGCGTTCTAAGATAGCTTTTACCTTGAAAATGGAACCGGTTTGAATCTCAGTTTTAAAAATATATTGGTTTTAATGATTTCAAGGAACATTCATGTCAAATGGGACAGAAATCTAAAAAACATATTTGAGGGGTTTATTAGCAAACCCGGCAAACTCCATGTTTATAAATGATAGAGATGCTAACTTCTAATGAAAGTTAAATACATATCCTGATACATATTTAGTGTATATGTTGTATAATATCTAAGTTCCTCCCTTATGTGGGAAGTAAAATTTATAACAGAAACACTAAATATGTAGCAGGAATTGCATTAAACTTTCATTAGAAGTTAGCATTTATATTTTTTTCAGAATAGAGATTGCCGGGTTTGCTAATAGACCCCTCGTTTGGTCATGACTACGTAACCAACAAATTTACAAACAAACGAATACCGGTAAACCATTAGAGTTTCATCAAAAACATATTGGAAGAAAGGTGTCCAAAGTTTACACTCTAGAGTATAAGTAATCTTCACATTTTTATAGCATAAACTGTTTGGCTGGAATCGTTGAAAGAAGCTGAAAATTACAAGAAACGGAAACATTAAGACGGCCTCCATATTTAAAATTAATAAAAAATAAATAAAATTACTGCACGTACATTCATTTTAATAGGCTTACTTAAAGGATCATCCAAGCAAACTTGCAAGAAAAACGAAAATCTCGTTTGATCGTGATTGCATAAAACACAAATTTTAGTCAAATAGACGGAATGCCAAATGGTCGAGTTGAAACAGAACCTCGCAAATCTTAAGCGGCCCTTACACGATCAATAATATTGACAATACAGTATGATATTGACAATAATATTGATCATGTAAGGTGAAAAAAAGCATATTGACGGTCAATATTGAAGCGATATTGATGAAATCCAGATTTTCTGATCTCGGGGCGTCAATATTTAATAGTGGAGGAGATATTGTCAATATTATGGAGCGTCTTGGGGTGGACGTCAATAATATTGTCAATACTCAGTTGTTGCCGTGCTTTCCGTAGGGAACGGAAGTGATCTTTGTGCGGAGTATTATGGATTATACAAGTGACCTTGAGAAAATATCTGAAGATCTTGATATAAAATAAAATAAAATAAAAAAGCTAGAACGCAAGGTCCGATTGCTAAACAAAATGAGTTTCTACAAAAGGTATGTTCATATTTAGAAAACTCGACGAACCCTGACAAACCATACCAACTATCTCAAAAGCTTGGGGAGAAAAACTGCTCACTTGTGATGCCAAGCAGAGACAGTTTGCTGAGAAATCAATAAATTGCATGCTTTTTGAAGCAAGCTTGGGCACTCTCCATTGCAACTCCGTAAAAATAAATGAAGTATGTCAATGTCCAAGCCCTCTAAGTACCATACAACCGGGAGCAAGTTGTGGCAGCACTTCACCCTTCTCCACATTTAATTGCTCTTCTCCTACTCACAGTGATAATCCACCACAACTAATCAACAACCAACATCAGGATTTATAAGCGGCGACTTTTTTCAACACCTTCTCAGATTGAGGATTTTGAATTTTGATTGCCTTATTTCTTGTTGTATTTTTCCTTGCTGTTTAATCAATACATAATTACTATCATCTTTTGCTGTAAATTATTCAATATGCGTTTCCCTACTCCTACTGTCATGCTAACTACTTTCATATAGGTAGTGAAGAGGTTCTGTGCAATGGCAGACCGATGTACTTAGGTAAGTAGGAAGGTATCTTGAAGGTATATTTAAAACACTTATTTTCATGTTGTCTAGGACATGAACAAGAGTTTCACACGTTTCAATTACAGCTTCGCTGATAGTTGCAGGCGACATGATGACAGATAACTTCAAATCTTCAGAACTTCTTCCTGTAGCTAAGTACCTCAGGGTTAAGGCCAATCTCTCATTACAGGGATGCATTCCCTCATGTTTGTGATCAGCCTTATGAAGAGTGGTTCCACCATCTGTAATAATTTTATGAATGTCCTTTCTTTCATTCTGAAATAATCTTCCGCATATGTCAATCTGATTTCCCTCAGCAGCCTCATATGAGAATATTCTTCACGTTTTTTCAACCACTCTCTCATCCATCGATTTCGCTGAACTCCACGAATACTTCCGATAGCCATAATTATGGCTAAACAACCTTCTTTTCGATTGACCATGTTTTCAAAACACAAAACACCAAGAAAATCCACTTGGAAAGACATAATTTCACTTGTCCGAATGGTGGAAACAAACGTACTGAGCAAATTTATTGATAAAATTATTGACAATAATATTGGCCGTGTAGGGTATGACGATATTGACGGTGGTAACCTCAAGAAGTTAACGACTGTATTGACAATACTGGTATTGTCAATAATATTGATCGTGTAAGGGCCCCTTTAAGACGTGTAGGCTACGCGCGAGAAAGTTTGTGCAACTCGTTTACCGAGTCACATTTCTGCAATTTTTAACATAGGTGAACGGAAGGAGGTAATGCATATAGGCTTAAATGGGATTTGAACGGAACTCATTATACGGGATAGATATATGAGCTTTCATGAACCACAGATTATTGTCTCTGTTGGACATTACATGAGAATATTATAGGAGAAAAATTCCTCCGACACTGGGACTTGAACCCAGGGCCATTTGGCTATTCGCGCCAATGCTCTACCAACTGAGCTAAGCCGGAGTTCAATTCACAGCGCCAGACGGAACCTCTCTCCTATGACTGATTGCCCTAATGGTCCAATGGTTCAAGTCCCAGTGTCGGAGGAATTTTTCTCCTATAATATTCTCATGTAATGTCCAACAGAGACAATAATCTGTGGTTCATGAAAGCTCATATATCTATCTTGAATGTTAACTGTACAATAACAGTGGGAGCCTGGTCACAAAAATCACTAATTAGTGTGCCTCACAGTACTGTATATGACATAACTTGTCTGTCTGTGAGGTGGACCATTAGGGCAATCAGTCATAGGAGAGAGGTTCCGTCTGGCGCTGTGAATTGAACTCCGGCTTAGCTCAGTTGGTAGAGCATTGGCGCGAATAGCCAAAGGTCCTGGGTTCAAGTCCCAGTGTCGGATGAATTTTTCTCCTATAATATTCTCATTATACGGGGATTTCTTGTGCCAGAGAACTTGGATGAGAGATAGATTTTCCCGGACGGCTACTTTACTCGTAAAATGCACTTGGTAGACTAATTCTAGCGTTTTTGTTATTAATAGTTTTAATTAAATTATTTATGTACAATTTTCTTGTAGATTCATGAATTCTATAGTGATAGAGAAGAAGCGAATAAGTCAGAAAACCAAAGTTTCAAGGGAGACAAAAACAATTTATTTCCTCAGCATTGTTACAATATTTAGTTCAGCCCACCTAGATAGTTTTACATACTATCTTATACTATGTAAAGATATCTGGGTAGGCTGATCTGAATATTGTAAGAATGCTGTGGAAATAAATTGTTTTTTGTCCCTCTTGAAACTTTGGTTTTCTGAATTATTCGCTTTTTCCCTATCACCCTAGAATTTATAGTTAATTTTAATATTTTTTATTTACTACGTATAACAATATAGACCTAATTAAAAGAAAAAATATGTAAGTTAATTCCTACAAATTATGTAAAACAAAGTCAGTGTTAATAAATGTAAAATTTTAACTATTTTGCTGTTAAATAAATAATTTAAAAAAGCATCTAATTGTTGAATTAATAAACGCGAGCGAAGCCGCGGATACATCGATTGCTTGTGTAAGGTTTCAATGTATTGGTGGGAACTGCTAAGGAAACATACATCAGACTACCGGCGTATTATGGCGAATTACGCATGAATTACTGCTCACAAATAAACAGCTGAAGGCCGCTTGGCGTGTTTATTAAGTACACATTGTGCATAATCTGAACAACGAGCTCATTAGTGTCACACTCTCGTAACCGGTCCGGGGATCATGTCATCAAGCTGAATGGTGTGAGGCCCATCAGTGAAGCTAATACATAATTATAACTTACGACGTGCTGCAAATCGCTGTTTCTATCTATCTACTTTTTATTAAGGATGGAATCCTCGATACTTTCGATATATCGATACTCTCGATACTTGCATGGTATCGGTATCGATCGATACTTCAGAAAACTCGCTCGGTACTTTTTCGACACTTTGATAATTCTGCAATTTAAGGAAATGCGGTATCTCTTTCTGCTTTTAGTAGTCTACTAAATATAGTAAATACATCTATTTCTCTTTGAAATGGAGAAAACTACTCTGTGACTTTTGTCTAGTCATAAATAAAGACTTTCCGACTTTTAAAATCCAAACAGAAGAAATTCTTAATTTTTTCGTTTCCTGTCAAACGTTTAGATTTAATGTAGAGTATAAACATAATTATAGGCTACTGATGATATTAAATTTTGTCTCATTAAATATGCACACTAATTAATTTAGCTGGTATTACGCAGTTCTCTTAATTTTTAATTTTCAATGTATTTATTGAAGCTGGAAATGTTGACGGTATCGAATATCGAAGTATCGAGTATCGAGGAAAAAATCATGTATCGGTATCGAGTATCGAGAAAATCCTATTTTTAATTTATTCATTTATTTTATTCCACCTGTGTAAAAAACAATACAATCATTACTGGTGCCTGAATGAGCAAAAGCTCGTGTTCGGGCACAGTTCAGTACAGTGACAGAAAATGTAACGAATACTGAAACTACAAACTAAAAACTAAAAATTTATAGAAAAGTCACTCTACACACAATGTATACCCATACACACATGGCACACGCAAACATACACGCCAACAAAACAAACAGTAAAAGTAAAAGTAAAAGTAAAAGTAAAGTGATCCCTATACAGGCCATGGAGGCCCAGAGGGTTCCAGGAGATTGAGGCTCCCAGATTTTGGACATTCGGCACGTAAAGGTTGTAAGGTTGTCAGTCTTACGCACCGGCCGCCTTTACTCCCAGGATTGCTCCTGGTACTCATTTCTGTTTGAGGCTGATTCGACCCCAGGGTCATAGTGCCACCAGAAGGATTAGGCCAATTGAAAACCTCCAACGACCTCATAGCTCATAGGGAATCGAACCCGCGACCTTCCGGTTTGTAGCGCAGCGCCTCAACCACTACGCTACGGAGTACCCCACAAAAGAAACAGTCCATAATACAAACCACTATAAGTAGAAGACGGCCATGACCCTGTGCCAAAGTTACGAAAAATAGCTAAATTTCTACTAAACAGAAAACGGTATTTCTTATGTTAACGATCACATACTGTGATCTTTTTAAATAAATGTAGCCAGGAAATTTATTTATATTTATTTTATTTTATTTATATTTATACAAAATATTTATACAAAACAAAACAAGACCACCCGAATGAGCAAGCGCTCGTGCTCGGGCACAGTTCAGCCATTTACATTACAAAATACAAAATACATAAAGAAAATATAATTAGCCTAAATCAAAACCTAAAAAAAAATAATAATAATAAAGAAAGAACAGAAAAGTAAAAAGAAAAAAGGAAAAGTAGTAAGAACAAAAATTGAAACCCTGAGTTATTACAAATAAAATCGTTCCTTAATTGTCTACTAAGTACAGAGTGAAGTAACTTTTGAACTATGAAATAAGATTTTTGATAAACTTATTGAATTTGTTGTTGTTCATATGTACTATTTCTGGATGTGACCTAATTATAGAGTTATAGAGTCTTGGACCATAATAAATGCTATGTTTAGAGCCAGAAGAGGTGAAGTATTTTGGTTCTATTAAAGGCAATGTTTTATTTCTTCTAGTAATGCTCACCGAATTTAATTTAACCACGCCCACGGAACTGTCGGCAATAAATTATGTAGTAAATTTTGAAAAGGTTTGCTAATTATTGGTCCATGCCCTGAATAATCTGCTGTCGTTCCAGCTTCTAGCTAAAACTTTGGAACTAGTGATACATAAAACATTGTTCAGCCAATAGTCCTGCATGAAGGTATGAGAAACATGATGTTCAACTCTTAGCGGGGAAACAGATTTCAGCTGGGAAATAGATTGAGATATTTTGGGAATAGAGATAATGAAGAAAGACATTTGATTAAATTGAATTGAGCTCAGAACAATGAGGATAGGAGAATATGGTATTACTCTTTACTTCAGTAGGAAAATACTGCAGGAAGACCTGAACGTTGATGAGAGGTTAACATCAAGACTGATATCACAGGAATCGGGGTGAAAAGTTCATCTTAGAAATATAAAAGCAACACTTTGTAAAACACTGGTAAGCACGTTTTTGGTGAAACTCGCTTTGCTCGTTTCATAAACATACTCGTAACTTAATTAATACCATTATAGGCTTGTTGAATAATGTACTATTTCAGTTGTTAATAGTGTGAAAATAGAAGAGAATACTGGCTATGAAGCATTCAATACAATTTCAGGGGATAGGTCGAGTTACCAGGAAAGAATCATGAACTAAACATCATCACGCCGGGGATGAATAAGAAGGGGCGGAGAAATATTTCTTTCTTTCTTTCTTTTTCGTAGTTTTATCTCTCCCTTTTAGGATTTAAGCGACCCAAGCCGCCCGGGCCTTACAGGGCCGCACCTGTCGGGAGAGGGATTAATCTTTGGATCACATACATACTTTTTTGACCAGACAAGGACATGGAGAGCCTCCCCGGATGAGTGATCAGCCCAATGCCGGGGCCACCTCCGAGACAACACGAACACATAGGACGATACACACCATTCACACACACACTCACTCACTCAGAACAAGGCGAGGATGGGGATGAAGATGATAATGACGGCCAGATGATATCCGGGGACCACAAGGGCCTAAAGTTACCTGACATTTGTCACAGGTGAGGGAAAACCCCGGAAAAAACCTCACCTAGGTAGCTTGTCCCGACCAGGAATCGAACCCGGGCCCGCTGCGTGAGAGGATTGGACGCATCCCCTGAGCCACCGCGGTGGACTGCGGAGAAATATTGTGAAAATAAAATTGAGATGTCAAAATTTGCTAGGTAACTTTATGTTCATGACGCGTGTTACGTTATTAATCATTTTTTTAAACAACTCAAATTGTATTTTAGTGCAATTTACTGCTTAAAAATATAAACTATCTGAATGTGCGACTTTTAAATAATTTCAGTTGAAGCAATTTTTTCCATTGTCGAAAATGAATTTAGTTGGTGTGGGAATCATTCACAGTTAGCAACAAACTCGACAAAATAATGAATTCTACGCCACAAGAAAGAATGTACTAACTTACATTAATTTGCTTAACCTTATTAATTTATTTGCAGGAAATATGTAAAGAGTAATGTTTTAGTAATTTGTATTATGTATTGCTATTATGTTATTTAAAATGTGTTTGAAAGCCCCCAGATGAACAAAGCTCGTGTTAGGGGATGATATTTAACATGCCTTTTAATGAGAGAGAACAGACAAATTTACAAATAATGTATATCCAAAAATTAAAATAGAAACTAAAATCAGTTCAACAATTTTAGAAAAGAAATTTTGATAGTTCAAAACGATAAAATAGAGACTGTTCATTTATAAGCAGAAATATGTAATAGAACTTAAGATTAAACAAATGAAAGGCAAATTGTAAGATCAGATTTTTAATACTAAAAAGTACTTAATTTTTTACTTCAAATTTGTCGACACCATATTTTATAAGTCTTGGATTTTCTGCAATAAAAATAATATAAATTATAAAACCATAACATAGACCATGTAATTGTCCAGTAGTACTGAAATTTTTGTTTCTGCAAATCAAATCATGGTGATTCTACTTCCAATTTGACAATGCTGCAGGAAATTAAATCTTGTTCGGTGTAATGGTAATGCTAGTGTAAATATGTTAAATTTTTATAAGCTTGAATTCAGAATATAAAAATTTCGTGGAGCTTTTGAAAAATATCATGCTTCAATATTACCTGAACTCTGAAAAATAGAAAGATTGAATAGAAAAATTAAATTGTTGAATCTCTGATGTTTTAGGGTGCATTCTAGTACTTTCGAGAATATGAAATATCTTGAGTAACTACAGTGCTTTTCATATTATTTTACCCTACAAGTAGTCTATTTTACGATGTCTGACAGTGAAATACACAAAAATTCGTCTTGACGTGACCTCGTTAGCGAAAAATTATTTTCTTTTCTTTGACTAAATTAACAAGTTCCATCAAGTTAAGTAGAAAAGAAGTTCTTTTCATTAACATAATTGCTCTACATTGTCTGAAAACAGAGAAGCGCTGAGAGAATAAAGTGGAGATGTGTTCTTAGTGCGGGGAAACTGACACCAGGGGTCTCGCTAGTCTATTTCAATTTTTGTCCCCGTGTAATCCCTTAAGCTTATTTAGAAGTAATTACAGCGGGAGGGATCCACTACACGACCACAAATTGGCATCCTGCAGACGATCATAAAGTTTACTTAACTCCATCAAGTAAGTTATTTTTATCTTCCTTTGTGACTGCTTCCATTTTCTTTTCTCTGTAGGCCTACAATTAAACCTTCCATTTCACCGCATTCTTTCTCTCTATAATCTCTTTTATTTATTTATTTATTTATTTCTTCCCCTTCTGTCTCTCTTCATTTTCACTCACTCTCCTTATTTCTCCTTATTCCTATCTCCCTCTCTCTAAATCTATATATGACTGACTGATCGACTGGTGGAGAAAAAAAGGCACAATAATTAGCGAATAAATAATCCAGCTTGCACAAAAGATGGACAGTTCTTCTATGAGGGATGCGACACAAGGAATGGCAACTTTTTTGTATTTTGAAAATGTGGGTAAAAATAATGTTAATGGTGGTAGTAAATAACATACATGTAAATTTAATTACCATTTATAGTTACATAACCCAGATTATTTAAAATAAACAATAAATTACCAATATTTGAGAGAATTTTGCGATTTTCCATAATGTCTCATATTCCCGGTAAAGGCACAAAAAGAGAAGGCTTGGCCGGGTAAAAGAAGACAGCTGTTCACCGAATATCGAGAACGATGAAAATTGGAAGGAGGGAATTAAGATAAACGCTGAAAAGTAGAGAATCCACAAAAGTAAATGTAACTTAATATAGTTATTCCGGGGATTTTAACAATAGTGTCTTCAAGTACTCAGCCGAGTGCCGGTTTTCATTTCCGATCCAAGAAAAATATTTCTGTAAATATTCTGGTGTAAAATCCTTTACTGGGATAACTTATAACTGGGCATCGTTCATTTAAATGATTTACTTTCGCAGAATTACTCATGAATTTGTTCTGATTAATACTTTAAGCACAGTGATTCCAAAATAAAATAATTGTTGTTCCTGTAACGCATCGGAGACAACTGTATCGTGTTAGAATTTCAGCAAAAGTTTTTGTTCCGCTTGGTTGATATTTATTAACTGAACGGAAAAGCCGTGCTGGGATGGAAACATCTCTAACGCAAGAGTGAGGCGGAGAGTCTGCTCCATGGCTGCAGGCGTTTCCTGAGTTCGTATTCACAGAGTTTTGTTGGTGTTTCTATTCTTCTGTTCCCGGTGTGAACTGAGTAGGGTTTTACAATAGTGAAGATCGTTGCTTAGTTATAATGTTTTCAGTTCGCAGAGTCTACATTAGTTCTGTCAGGAAAGCAAAAATAAGAGAAAAGTTTATCAATTACTTCCACTGATTAATGCAATGCGCATCATTTTGTTCTATACAGGGTGTTAATGAATAACACCGAAATATTTTACCTGCGTAAAGAGGGGACATAGACAAGGAACTTTTATTAGGATATTTTTTGCTCTATGGATTCAATTTTTCCTGTTACAGCATATAATTTCCCAGGGCATGGCCGTCACTGACTTCTAACATTTTGAGAAACAGTGCAAAACAAAGGAACTTCGTTGTTAACACTGGAGTTATTAGTAAAAAACAAGTGCAGTGGCGGCTAGTTTGTGATCAGTCTTGTAAATTTTGCAGATTATAGAAACACTAAATTATGATATAGCCTAGCTCTTGATGAATGATTAAGAATCGATCGGGTTTTTATCGATCACTAAGAAGGCATGAAGTCAATTTAATGAAAATGCTAACCTGTTTTGCTTCGTTATTGACTTATGAGCACCAAATTGTAATGACTTTAATGCCCTGTAGCATACACTTTTTACGTCACAGAGCAAAAATCTCCTAGTATTAAGTTGCTTGTCTATGTCCCATCTATGCACAGGTAAACTATTTCGGTGTGATTCATTAACACTTAAGTATGGTGTAGGCTACTTTCAAATGAGTCGAGCTATGGTAATGTGAAAAAGATAATATTCGTAAAATTGTAAAAAAAAAAAAAAATCTAAAATGGTCACCGTTACAGTAGGGAAAAGACGGCGAAAACGTGACTCGTGAGTATTACGTGTGCCATCTACTTCTTTGAGTTTTGCTGGTGGTATAACAGTGTTTGAAACACGCATACAATATCGTCGTCTTTGCCGTAGAGTTTTCGACCGGATCATGTTGTTTAATTGTTATGGCCGATGCTACTTCATACACCAACCACCAACAAGTCTTGCATATTTTCTATTCTAGAGAGTAGAATGACTGCATCATAAAAGCAACTTAATATATTTTTAAACTTTTTAATCTCTGAACTCGCGAAGATGTAAGGACCATAACTTGTAGCTGAATAAACATAATTGAAATGGATTATGTATATTTCTCCAGACATTTAATTGTGTGACAGAAAGCTACTGCTTAAAGAATTATGGAAATGTGTTATTTCTTCTAGTTAGTTCTACGTGTTTAACCTTGATGCGTTTTACTTTGCTTTGTAGGGTGAGGGTAACGCCTGAATTTTCACACGTTTGAAAATAAATGAATACGGATTTTGCTGAAGATGGATATTTTATTTTGTGAAAATAATAGTACTATAGTTCTATGGGGTCATGCAGACTATAATGACCCTGCGCTGGTTGTTGTTAATAATATGCTCTTTAGATATGACATTTATGAGAAATGAATATACACACTTTACATATATTTTTTTATATTAAAGGGTGTCAACGGATTCGAACAACACATCTTTAAGAGTACCGGTATGTTAATATAATCTTATTAGTCAGTCTCTCCGATCATTATCAGTTTTCAGTTCCTTGTTTTAGGAAAAGTATAGGCTTAACAATAAAATTTACCGTTTCATTGCTTAAGCAATATGGCTAAACTTAATGATTATGAAATTTTATTTTATTTCATAATTGTCGATCTGAGTTTTATTCAGATTCAATCCTCCTTTGTTGTGACACGTTATTCTGTACTCCCATATGAAAAAAAAACTAGATTCACCTTAAAATAAATCTAACTGAATACTTTAAACATAACAATACGAAAGGGCATCATTTAAAATTGCTATAATTGGTGCATCTTCGTGTAAAGATAGCAGATTACTCTGCACACCCAACCGGTTTTTCTTGGGTTTCATGCTAATTGCCCCTAATGCAACAAGCCTGAAAACCATGACGATCTTCTTTGGTTTTGTATATCATTAGTTGGTTTAAATATAAACGTGAAAGCATATATGTAGGTATCTATTATGTATTTACTTATTTGTTCATTTGCAAAACTACGTACATCTTCGAAATGATCATTTTACTAATGAAAGTCTCTCGGGCTTCCAGTCAGGTGAATTAACTTATTAGTGCTAACGTCAAGTCACAAATAATTTTTGAGTCCGCTGCTACAAACATCACAAGCAATGACGTGTTATTATTAAGAAATTAATTATCTATAGCAGTGGTTCCCAAACTTTTTCAGCTGGCGACCCACCTTTCCTTAACGGAATACCTCCACGGTCCATAGGTCCATGCTGGAGTAAAAAACCTTATTTGTATCGTATCCCTTCCTTATGTACACATAATTTACCATCAAATATTGCAAATATATATAAGCTTATATAGGCCTATGCACCCCCTTTGTGACTGTGTGAGTCATCTGGAAGGGATATAGTGGTTCTATTGTCTGCCCCAGATGCAAAAAATCAAGAACCAAGAAAACATTAAAACACAATTTGATTTGTTTCGATTTTTCCTAGCTTTTCTGATGGTTTATTCGATGGTTTCTGATAGTTTTAGGATCGAGTCGCGACCCACCTGTAATCCTTCCTCGACCCACTAGTGGGTCGCGACCCACCGGTTGGGAACCGCTGCTGTATAGTATTATATTATAGCCTAGTATTGCATAGCAGAGTAGAACTTACATAGTCTATTATTAAAAAGCTGTACAGAACAGTTCAGAATGTCAGAAAAATAATGTTGAAAGGAATGCTCTAGCTAAAGTATCATCAGGGGAACCAAACTGTAGGATAAATTCACAAGGAAAAATATTCTCTGGGGAAAATGTTTTAGGGAAGGAACGCCACTCAAAATATCCGGAAATGCCTAAAGGCAAAATTTCAGTTTAAGGGAGAGCGTCGAAAGTATTAGGTTTGCATTCTGGATATATCGGTAATAGCGTATCTAGGTACGTAGCACGCGCTAGGAACGAATAGATGAGAGCATGCCGTACCCTGGAGGCAAGCAATGAGGCAGATTAAATTTCGTGGAAATCTGCAAGGGATGGGGAAGGGAGAAACCGTCTCACCGTGAAAACTCAATTAGCGATGGAAATTTTAAATGATCCTGCGCCGCCTGTGGCTGTTTGATGAACTAACCGGACTGGAAGAGACTTGCTTAGGTTTGGGGTGGCCAACCTTGCAACATTCGCAACTCGGTTCATTATATCTTTACTATACGGGAGCTCATCTACTGCGACAGTGTATTATCAATTTACAGGACCTTCTCGGAAGGAATCCTATTTCTATCCCAATCATGTTCTTACACTGAGCCATGACAAAGTTATTACATAGATTTTTCACATAGTAGCAACGTTCCTGCTCTTCTATTGGGCTAAGTGATATTTGTTAGAGTGTGTTTGATGGTTGCTATCGTATAGACCAGCGTTTCTCAAACTATGGTCCGCGGACCACTGGTGGTCCGCGAAGATGGTGCAGATGGTCCTCAGACATAATTTTAAAATATCATAAAGCAAGTGGAAAGTAAAGAAGTAAAATTTTTTTCACATATTTCGTTATAATGACGTATACTTAATACCCCAAATATTAAGAATATAGGCCTTCTTTTAAAAATGGGATGTTAAATTAGGGGTTCGTAAATTTTTTTTAGACATTTTAGAGATCCTCGGGTTCAAAAAGGTTGAGAAACGCTGGTATAGACCTATTAAAAGTCCTAATATCGTGGATTTACTACCTGTAGGTCGTATGTCAAATTTCCGTTGAAAATGAGTTTATGTACTCATTCACTTAAAACACCTGTGAACTACCTTCTGCCAAAAGGTTGTATGTTGAAAACTACTCTCACGTAATGTAGATGTGTATTTCATACGGTGGTGTCATTTTTTTTTAAAGTTCCGGAACCAAAAGCAACGATATGTAACTGTGAACGATATGAATAACAATAAAAATGGAATAATTTCTTCTCAAAACTTAATTAGGAAATATTATAATGATTAATACGGACGAAATAATTATTGTGTATATTTTTAATGTGTTTAAATATATTTACAGAATGTATGTATACATCCTTGCATCCCCTCCCGTTGGAGGCATAGGGTCTTCAAGTGAAGAACACGGTAAGAACACGGTAACTAGATTAATTTGGTTACGTATATTTTCCGAGAGAGAGCAGAGGAAGTCCATCGCCTCACAACCCTCAGATGAAACTAAAGTAGCCTATTACTTGGACGTGAAAGGGCCGAGGAATTTAGTTTAGAGGCTCTGATTTAGGTTTAAAGTTCTCTAGCGTGCCGTAAGTCTGTGACACGGGCGCCCTAGTCCTTCCCGGAGGACTCCGTGCCCAGGATTTTTACGTCCTTAAAAATCCGTCAACCACGGCCGGGCTTGAACCCACGAACTTCGGATATAGAGGTGGGTAAACTACCTCTACATCACCGTGGCCGACATTTACAGCATGACAGAGTAACAATACATTTTATGGTTTATTAGTTCTATGTCGTTTAATAATAAATGAATATCTAGTCATCGCTGAGAATATGGAGAAATATTACATAGAAAATGAAGGGAAATAAAGCGTCTAAATTAGGTTTGAGACTTATATTTTATTTATTATAATAAATTTCACTACCATTCTTATGCCCATTGCCTTGATTTCTCCATCCAGGTATTCCCTGAAAAATAAAACAAATTAATGCACTGATAGAACCATTATCACGCTATTCATCACGAGAGATGAATCTGCACTCTCTTACTCTGATTCATTATAAACAATATCTCGACAAGTCTATCTCTTCCCAACACTATACTGATATTTAGTTTCAAAGATTTTACAAAGCGTCTTGTATGTAAGATCTGTACATTCATGCCATGATACCATAGAGGTTACTATGATGCTCCATTCAGCGATCTTCAGGTAATTGTCACTATCAAATAATATCGAACCTTTATATTCAAATTAATGATAAAATATAATAAAATCAGGAAATATAAAACAAATGTCCAGCTGAAGTTAATAGGTCATATGTAAGAAACTACTGTTTTAAACTAGTGTTTCCTAACAAAGTATGATCAGCATATGTGAAGGAATAAGTAGGATAACTAGAACAACAACAAATTCTTCTCGGAATCATATTCCGTTATTTGTTGTCAAAAAGGCATACAAATACTCAGTCAAAACCCTTGAAACGATTTTATTTTCGAGAATAAAAAAAATTAAGTTAGAACATTTTGGAATGTTCCTATCTGTTATAGACTAAAAATTGAACTTTTCCAAAACCCAAGTTTATAATTTACGTGGAAGTGGGTTAACATCAATATTAATGAGTTGTTGATCCAGACTATTGTAGATGTGAATGACGTGACGGCTATCCAACTAGTTTTTTTCATACAGGAAGCTAAGAAACACTTTATTTTGGACGCTTATGGCTCATAGATATGCCAATATTTTTACTAAATTATATTATTCTAGCTGTCCTATAACTGTATCACAAAGTACATAATTGAGGAAAATATACAACATTTATTTTTTGAAAAATGGAATACTAAGGTTCAACCGATGGAGATACGACAGAAATTGGTAAAACCAAACTTGTAGATCTGTCATGTGGTTCTGCTGGTGCATTCGGTTCTTTGATATGACTTATCGTTTAGCTCTTGTAAGTCTCAAAAGAAGGTCTGGAAGGATCACTATTTTGAATGTTTTTCGATGGTAAGAAATGAAAAATGAGACTGCTTTGGGATATTCCCCCTGATTACAAGCTATAAGCTATAAGTATGTCAAATTTCAAGTTTCTGGTTTATCTGGAAGTAGGCAAACATTCATTATGTCAGTGAGTGAATTAGCCCTGCGTCTTAGTAGTAGGCCTTAATACTCCCGCTAATATAAAAGGCCTAGTGTTCAACCCAAGATGTATAGGCCCAGTAATAAGTAACTAACTTTGCCTTTACTGCCATCCAATCCGCATATACTTTGGATTTCAAATCTAGTTATGGGTGTATAAAAAACTGGCAGCTGTGACATTATGGATACTCATGCCTCAGATTTCAAGTACGAACTGACGTTTTATCAGATAAAATCGCATCATGTGTTCCGGATAAGCATATTATAATACAAGACAAACGGCCGTGATTGATGGTATGAAAGGCATTTTTAAATATTACTGATCAGCAGGGCCCGGATTCTGATGACCTAAAATTGTTTGAAAAATGACCTATAAAATGACCTCAAATTTGAAAGAAAATGACTTAATAATTATAAAAAAATTACCAAAAAACTTATATTTTATTTATACAAAATTATTATTGTAAACACAAAGTTATAGACTAGTTTGTACATAATAAATTTAAAAACTGTAAATAACTGTAATGTTGTGAATGTTCTTTTCTCACGGAAATTTATACTGGCACTGAGGCACTGGCGAGTCAAAATTCGGCATTTCCTTTTGTGGTCTGCTGGATTATATAGTTGTTTAATTGAGGGTAAACAGTAGTTTGCACTTTCAAATGCAAGCAGTTGGCAGACTCTGGTGCCAAGTCAATCTACAGTAATAGCAATAGTAATATGATACAAAATTTTGGCGTTTCTTTGATTCTCATTTCCGACTGAGACATGACAACGCTTAACGACGAATTTTTCCTTCTTGCATTAAACAAACAACACTTCAAAGAAGAAAAGTTAATACACTCAATGTAAATACATGAAAATGACTAAATAAGGAAGAAGATGACACGAAAATGACAAAATAATGACCTAAAATTGAAATAAATGCCCTAAAAATATAAAATTGCATAAAATGACAAAAAATGACCTAATAAAAATGTATTTCTATAATCTAGAGGCCATGATTAGGATTGATATACAAGTTGGCAATGTCTACGCAGCATCAATAAAAAGATGACATGTCATTAGAATCCGGGCCCTGCTGATCAGTATCAAGTGACCGTCGTATGAATTGGATCGTCAAATAAAAACTATTTTCGTCTAAGGCTTTATCTAAATAACGGGAAGGGTGACAACACTTAGACATTTTAAAGTTATTGTTTCAGAAAGAACTTTGATATTTCCGCCTGTCACTATATTAAATACTAAACAAGGGACTTAGGATCCCAAATATACATCCCATCGATCAAATAATAATAATAATAATAATAATAATAATAACATTTTTATATAATATACTTTTATTTCTAGAATAATAAATGGCTCTACACTATAAATAAATGAGACGAACTAGCATGATAAGGTTTTTTTTTCAAAATCTTCGCAAAATTCTCCTTTGCATTACAGTATAGGGTTCATTATTTGGGAGACCGTGTTGGTCGGTTAGAAACAACAAGTGGGAACATTTTTTTCTGCATGGATAAAGTTTATTTTAAAGCTAGCTATCCTAGAATGCGAGATCAAGAACTTAGAAACAGTGCCATGATATCATACATTATTTTGATTGATTATTCCTGTAACGTGTATATTCTGCTTTTATATCCCTACACAATATTCATATTCTCATAGCCTATAATGATTCCATAATGATGTAAGCAAATTTAATTAAAATTGTGTTCTCACCAAGCACAGACAATCACTTGGCGGATCCCATTCTAAGAAAAGGTTTAGGTTCAGGTTTAGCCTGGAAAAAAAGAAATATCATTAACTAATTATTAGGGATGAAAAACGATTAAAATTTTTAATCGAGTTAACGCTTGACTTTAATCGATTAATCGACCGATTAATCGACTGATTAATCGACAAACAGGTCGGTATTTTAAACGAAACCAAAGTGTACATTTAATATTATTTTACACGTTTAATAACTACTACACTATAGATAATCAGAAGAAATCCTGAATTAATGAATACCGTAATTAGTTAACTAGTGAAAAAATATATACAGAACTTACATTTCCGGTTACTTTTTCAGCCAAGACTTGAGACACACGAGTTTGTTGACATTTGAATGTTCAAGACACGATCATAGCTTGTTTACAATAATACCGGCAGCACTAAAATCTCTCTCACTCGGCACTGAGTCATTTGACCCATTTCTCGAAAAAGTTTTTCAGAATTCGACTAAACCGATTAATCGGAAAATGTAATTGATCGACGATTAAATATTTAATCGATTAATCGGTACAGCCCTACTAATTATCCACCTAGTAAGTTGGTATTATAATTTTAAGCATAAGATTTTTGGCAAGTAGGATGTTATCTTCCGAAATTATAATTATTAACTGTTCTTCCCAGCGGCAGACCTTTGGTCTTTGCAAATCTCGCTCTCCATCTTCTAGCTTGGGAACAATACAAAGTAAATGATTTATGGTAAAGATTTTAGAAAAACATTTTAAAAAATTGAAAATAAAAAAATAGCTTTTAATTTTTAATACTCTTCGCCCATACACAGGGCCCTAATCCAACTGTTTCTATCTCAGCGGGCAAGATTGCTCTGTAAAATGATGTCAGAATGATTTTGTTGGGGAAGATTTCTGAAAATTATTAGTCTTCACAAAGGTGAATCTAGGATAGAACTTTCAGTATTTATTTAGCTGTATCACCATCCACATTCCTTACACGTTCCTTCCTTACACAAAGTCAGTCTATATAATTGAGGATAATTATAACAAGCATGTTTAAATACCCCGTATATAATTATTGTAACTGTAGCTACAAATGAAGCGAAAACTCAGTGCGTTCCCTGTTTACATGGATCATTGTAAATGTGTATTGAAATTTCCAGTTAACTTGCGTATGCATGGTTATTACTGTTATTAGTAAACTAAACTGTGTAAATAATCTTAATTGAGATATATATGAGTTACAGTATACGAAAAACCTATTCACTCACAAAAATTTTAAACGCGTTAATACTTAGGGATTTAAATATTTCTGCAAAGAAGAAAACTCACCTCGCACATGATGATGTTCCAGAAGAGTAGAACTGCAGACATAACAATCAGAGTCTTCATGTTGGTGGTGGTGAATGTTTTCTCTATGTTGTATGACTCCTTATATATTTGTCCCCCTACTCTCTGGGATATAATAAACTCTTACTAATGACGAAATAAATAAATCCACTATAATTTATGTTACTGATGGCAATATAAGTTCACTAGAGTTTATGTATAGCAGTTTGTGATACCACATGGGCAAGTGTTCGTGAGTTTAAAGTGGGCAATATTTTAAACATATTTACTGAAATGAAACGTACTTTACTTGACAATAACTTCGTGTCACTTTGTTATCGAAAATATAATTTTATTTTTGATTTACTGTTAGTTGCCACAGAATTGTCATATTTCTATTAGTGTTAAATCAATATATTAAGGAGATATAGAATTGATTTATGGATTAAATTTGTGATTTTTTAAAATTGTATTATTGTATTCCATCTTTCAAGTAATATATCATACATAACTGTATTATAATACTATCCGTGTTATTTGTTAATATTTCTTTTAGCAGAGTCGAACTATTCAGCTGGGATGTTTTAACTTTGAAGCTCGTTTTCCTACGGTTTTTAGACTCCCTCAGTGTAGTCCCTACTGTTATTCGCAATGAAGAGAAAACTGCCCACATGGGTAAATGATCGTACAAGCCCAAAACATTGGAGTGATATGCTGCATATACAGGGTGTTATTGAATAACACCGAAATATTTTACCTGTGTATAGAGGAGACATAGATAAGCAACTTTTATTAGCAGATTTTTGCTCTATGGATTCAATTTTTCCTGTTACAGCATAAAATCTCCCAGGGCATGGCCGCCACTGACTTCTTAAATTAGAAAAAAAAAATGCAAAACAAAGGATTTTAAAAAAGACTAATGCAGTGGCGACCAGTCATGTGAATAGTCTGTAAGTTTTGCATATTATGTAAAAATTAAATTATGATGTAGCGGTTGACGAATGATTAAGAGTCAGGTTATTGTCAATCACTAAGAAGGCATGAAGTCAATTTAATGTACATTTTAACCCTATTTTGCATAATTATTGACTTATGAGTACAAAATTATAAAGATTTTAATGCCCTGTAGCATACAAATTTTACGTCATAGAGCAAAAATCTCTTAATAAAAGTTGCTTGTCTATGTCCCCTCTATACACAGGTAAAATATTTCGGTGTTATTTATTAACACCCTGTATTACCTCTTTGAATACTTATTGAAAACAGTGGTCTATAAAAAAAATTCTAAATGAAGACTGCCCATGTATTCTGATTCCAAACCACATGGAAGCTCTCAATCCAGCCTTAGTTCTGTTTCATCAGTCTACACTCTTTCAGAAGTTGGCATTATAGAAAATAGTTGTAATTATTCTTAATTGAGAAGATATATAAAATAAATTTATAAAATATTTTAAACAAAAGTCGAGAGTTTCAAGCAAATAATAAATAGCAGACAGCTTTCTATTAATTGCCGTCCACCACAATATTCTCTTTTCTGCAGTCTATTTGTATTTTTCAGGTAATCAAGGGATTTAATTTAATGAATTTCGCATATGAATCTCATGAATGGAGAATTTAATTTATAGTTTCTAGCAGTCAAGAGAATCACAGTAAGAACGTGCATATCTGAAAGACGATTAGCGTAGTAATGGTTCTAGCAGTGCATTAAATAAATGTAAAGACTTATGGTGATGATAACAAACTGTCATGAAGTTATAGTAAAGTGGATTGATACATGTTGTCACCAGTAATATAAACTCTAGTGGATTTATGAATGCTGTCATTAGTAAGTGTTTCTGGAGTTTATAATATTATAACAGAGAGTAGGGGAACAGATATATAAGCAACCATACAACACTGACTAAACATTCACCACCACCAACATGAAGGGTCTGATTGTTATGTCTGCACTTCTCCTCTTCTGGAACATCATCATGTGCGAGGTGAGTTTTCTCCTTTGCAGAAATATTTAAATCCCTATTTCAAATGTAACGCACTTTAGTCCTATTACATTACACTTTAAGCCATGTTTTCACTCAATATATTTTAGAGCATAGTTATCGCAAAGGTAGATACGTAGCTCCTTGAATGTAAGGCACGTCTTTGACAGAAGTAAATGCATCATTTCATGTAAAATTACTAAATAGCTTGAATATAAACTCTTATGAATGACCCATTAAACTGAAGGTACTGATTACTTTTGAAAAATGTTCTTGCCAAAATCAAGTAGACTAGAATAATTAAAGTTGCTCCAAAAACAAATTATAGATAGCCTAGTTTACGTTCATTTAATAAAATCTTATATTTAGTACTTTTAACCTAATGATTTTAGTTCTTGATGCTGGTCAGAAACGTGAAAAATGCGGCATGCATAATGTAAAATGTCATTTTTGTTTTAGAATTGAGTCATACATATCTTTTTAATCAGTTTTCGTAATTTTAACATATATTTAATGTGCACTCCTTTCAAGATCAAGATATTCATTAAGTTCACATGGGTTCACATAGGTAGAATTATATCGATATGAAAGCAGTTTTCATAATAAATATAACGTTTATTTCTGAGCTAGGCAATCGCTAGCAGGCTCATTCCCAGTGGGCGTGCAAAAGCCACATGTTCAGTAGTTTTTTTGTTGTATCAAGCGTCTCGTGATTTAATCAATACATATTATCCTACGTCTATTATACTATACCAGTTTTAAATTTTTATGAGGTTCGATATCATTCGTATACTGTAACTCATATTTATCTCAATTACGATTCTAGTCAAACTAATAACTAATAACATTAATAACCATGCATACTCATGTTAACTGGATAATAGATTTCACTATAAATTTACAATGTTACGTGTAAACAGGGACCATACTGAGTTTTCGCTTCATATGTAGCTTTAGTTAAAATAATTATATACGGGGTATTCATACATGCATATTACATCCATCATCGAATACATAAATATGCCTTGTATAACGAAGGAACGTGTCTTGCAATGTGTATACAGCTAAATAAATACTGATATCAAGTTCCAAACTGACCTTCTCGAAGACTAATAATTTTTACTCATTTTCTCCAACAGAATCATTGTGACGTCATTTTACAGGCAATCTTGCCCGGTGAAAGAGAAACAATTGGATTAGGGCACTGTAAGTGGGCGAGGAGTATGTGGGAGCATATCCAGTTGTAATTGGATCCCATCCTGCAACGGGACTTGCAGTTTTTGCTCTGAATTCTGCCCTCATACATAACTGGCCTCACTATATAGACACTTGGCGTTAGCCGATTTTGAGTTCCCGCCCATTAGTTGACTGTTTTACTTCTTTATGGATATGATAATACATTCAGAGGAAGGAAAGAGAAATACGAATCTCTTAGCAGTGATTTTATTTAGAATTACGGCTGGTACCGGTATTAAATAAATACTCCCAAATCCCTAAACGTAATTTAACTGCAAACACCTGATGTTTCTGTTAGGAAATACCAAGGATTCTGCCTGGCACGAGTTCTGGCTCTGTATTTCTCTCGTAAAAAATGTAACTGGGGGATCACTGGCCGAGCATTAAACACATTGCAGCGGTTATGTATAGTAAAAATGAATATGTTAATACAGAAATATACTGTATAATTAAGAGTAAGTCGAATCATTAAGTTTCCGATAATCATTTTAAATTGTAATGGAAAAGAAATTAATGTAGTTTTTGAAACGTAATCGTATTCTATCTAGTAGAATCAAACGCTGATTTCTTTACTTTTTAATTTTTTGTGGTCAAAATAATTCCCATAAATAATTTATTTTGTACTGTTCCTAAACTGTTCACTGTTCCAAAGATTTGCAAAGTCCAAAGGTCTGGCATTCGGAAGAACAGTTAAAAATTATAATTTCGAACGATAACATCCTACTTGTCAAAAATACTTTGCTTTTAGTTATGATTTAATTTTGACTTTTCTTTATTCCAGGCTAAACCTGAACCTGATCCCTGGTATGGACAAAATTTCTAAGTCTGATTGTCTGTGCGAGGTGAGAACACACTTTAAATTAAATTTGCCTACATAATTATGGAATCATATTAGGGTATGAGAATGTGAATATTCTATAGGGTAATACAAGCAGCATTTACATGTCGAACGAATAATCAATCACAGTAATATAAGATATCACGACGAAAATAATTTTTGTTGGCTAACCCATTCATACGACGGCTATTTGATGTTGACCAGTAATGTTTAAACATGCGTCGCATACCGACCAATCACGGCCGTATCTTTTATATTATAATATGCTTACCTAGAACACAAGGATGCGATTTTATCTGATAAAACGTCAGCTGGTAATGAGAATTTAGAGTCAGATGATGATGATAATGATTTTCATAATAACAGAGTGTAAAATGGCTAACTTTATTATGGCCTATTAACCGTAGTCTAAAACTCAATGTTCTGATATATGGCCTATTAACTCAGACTGGATCTTTGCTTTATCATTCTAACTGATTTCATTATATTTTATAATTAATTAGGATATAATGATCAGATATATAGTAATAGGGCAAATTACATGAAGACCGCAGAATGGATCATCGTAGTAACCTGTGTGGTATCAAGCATGAATGTAAAGATCTTATATACATAGTGGTTTGTAATATGTTTGAATATAATTATTATCAGCATAGTGGTGGGATGAGACAGACTTATCGAGTGATTATTTATCAAGAAATCAGAGTGAGAATGAGCAGATCTGAAAGAAGAATGGTGTGATAATTTTTCCATGAGAGTATTAAATTGTATTATTTTTCAGGGAAAACCTGGATGGTGAAATGAAGGCAAATTGGAATAACAATGGTAGAGAAATGTATTAAAATAAATGAAATGTAGAATTGAAAAATAATATAGAGGTCATATTTTACTTCATTTTCTATATAATGTGTGTCCCTATCCTCAGAAATATTTTGATATATATTTATTACTCTATATTGGCCCCCATGTTTGATCCTATTAACACCTTTGTATAGAACTTACTGATAAATTATAGATTATATCTATGTTTTTTTTATTAAGGATATTCCACATTCCAATAGTTTTCCTTCATCCCACAGCAATCTTCTGCCTCCATAAGTTCCTGTCCATAACATCTTCTTCACTTTACCCTCTTCTCTCCATACTCCTTTCCATACCATCCATCCAGCACTCTTTGGGTCTCCCTCTTCTTCATTTTCCTTCTTTTTTCCAAACCAAATTATTTTTGGGTATTCTATCCTCTGTCATTCTGAGTACATACCATCTCCAGCGTCTTTCTTCTACAATTTCCAAGATATTCTTTTCAACTTCCATTATTTCCCTTATTCTTTTATTCCGAATTTTTCCTTTTCTGGACTTTCTTGCTGAACGTCTCAAAAAAAACCATTTCTAATACCTTTAATTTGTTTGCTTGTTGTCTACTTATGGTCCAAGTTTCACCGCCATATAATGTTGTACTTTGGAATAATGCCTGATATATTAATTTTATAGTACTATTTAAAATATTTTTACTCCATACGATTCAATTTAGCATTCCTATAATTCTCGTCCCATCCGTTATTCTTCTTTGGATCTCAAAATTTGTTGTTTCATTTCTTTTGTGTAATAGACTCTTGATATATATAAATACATACATATTGCCCTTAATGGTCTACCTCACGGACAGACAATTTATGTTACCTATTAGTGTGCCTCACGGTACAACATATGACATAATTTGTCTGTCGATGAGGTAGACCATTAAGGGCAATCAGTCATAAGAGAAAGGTTCTTTCTATTTGGCGCTCTGAATTGAACTCTGATTTAGCTCAGTTGCTAGCATTGGCAAGGATAGCCAAAGGGTCCTGCATTCAAATTCCAGTGTCAGAGAAATTTTTCTCCTATAATATTAAAATGTCATGTCCGGCAGAGACAATAATCAGTGGTTCATGAATGCATATGCATATATCTACAACGGTGAGGAAACTAAACGTAAATCAATGATAATAAACTGACACGAAGTTATGGTCAATTAGATTAATTTATGTTGACATCAGTAAGATAAACTATAGTGGATTTATGTATGTTGTCATTAGTAAGTGTTTCTGGAATTTAGAATATTTTCTAAGAGATTATGGGAACAAATATATAAGCAGTCATACAACACATAAAAAACATTCGACATCACCAACATGAAGGCTCTGATTGTTATGTCTGCAGTTCTCCTCTTCTGGAACATCATCATGGGGGAGGTGAGGCTTCTCCATTGTATAGATTGATTCAATAAAATCTTAAATATAGAACTTTTTATTGAAGGTTTTAGTTTTTGATACTAGTCAGGAGCGTCAAAAGTGCATTCTGAAGATTCTATAATGACATTGTGTTTTGACTTGAGTGATACATGTCATGGAAACTAGTTTTCATAAATTTAACATATTTTTAATGTTCACACCATTCAAGATCAAGATATTCATTTACTACGTTTACAAGGGTTTAAGACAGACGCCGCAGATAAAGTAAGGGAGAACCGTCTTAAACTGTAAACACCAGATGTTTCTGTCAGGAAATACCGAGTTTTCTGAATGGCACGAGTCCTGGCTCAGAATTTCTCTCGTAAAACGGTAACTGGAGGGATCGCTGGCCGAGTATTAAAAATATGTTCAATGGTTATACATATATATATATATATATATATATATAATAAAAAATTAATGAATAGGGAAATTTAGTGTATAGTTATGAGCACACCGAATCATTAAGGTGCCGATAGTGATTTCAAATTGTCTTGGAAGAGAAATGAATGTAGTTTTTGAAACGTAATCTATTCTCAAAATCAAACTTATGCTATTTTTTTTTTTTGCCAAAAATCATTCCCATAAATAATTTATTTTGTACTCTTCCTAAACTGTTTCTAAGATTTGCAAAGTCGAAGGTCTGGTGTTCGGAAGAACAGTTAATAATTATAATTTTGGATGATATCATCCTACTTGTCAAAAACCTTTTGCTTTCAGTTATGATTTAATTTTGATTTTCTTTATTCCAGGCTAAACCTGAACCTGAACCTAAACCATTTAATAGTAGGGGTAAATACTACGACTGATTGTCTGTGCGAGGTGAGAACACACTTTTAATTAAATTTGCTTACATCATTATGGTATCATTACAGGGTATGAGAATATGAATACTGTATAGGGTAATATAAGCAGCATATAGCCTATATGTCGATGGAATAATCAATTACAGTAATATAAGATATCACGACGAAAATAATTTTTATTTGACTATCATATTCATACGACGGGTACTTGATGTTGACCAGTAGGCCCTAATGTTTAAACATGCCTCGCATACCGACCAATCACGGCCGTTTCTCTTATATTATAATATGCTTGCCTCGAACACAAGGATGCGATTTTATGACAAAATGTCAGCTCGTAATGATGATTTAGAGGCAGATCAAGATGATGATGATGATATTAATAAAAAGTACTTGCCTTAAATGTGCTGATATTAATATGTAATAGAATTAGACCAACAAAAAAGCGACATTAGATTTCAGTATTATACGTCTCCAAGATTACAGCGGGGTCTATTATTTATAACATGATTGTAAATTTCCTTTCTTTTTGCTTTACATAAATTATTTTACCACAATATAGGCTATATAACTCTAAATTCGATATCCTATATAAGAAATTAATTCTCATTGGATGGCAATAAAGGCCACTTAATTACACTTTACTAGGCCTAGACATCTTGGGTTGAACACTAGGCCTAATATATTAGCAGGAGTATAAAGTGGAATCTTCTCATTTATAACTTGGTATATTATACTTCTTGTTTTACATTCTATATTGGCTATTCAAAATAATCCGAAGAAAATATAAATGTAGTGATTGAGGGAATATGTGACTTGATTGAGGGAGTAAAAAGGACTGATGTTTGATTATAAATTGGTATTTGTAAGTTTCTAAAACCATTTCGAAGACCAATAAATAATTGCATTCTTTGGTATGACTAGTTTCTAATTATTATTATGATTATTATTATTGTTGTTAACATAATCGTCATTATCAAGATTAAGTGCCAGAATGGTACATTCTATGATTACATGGTGGAAGGGAAGATTGCCTCTCCGTATGTGTATCGGCATGCGCGATAACTTGAATACGTTGTACAGGATTTTCATGAAACTTTGTATACTTACTTTTAACGTACATAGGAAAAACCCTGTTGATTTTGGACACACTGCCAAAGACTGGATCAATAACTCATTAATATTGATGTTAACCCACCTCCACATCAACTAGAAACTTGTAATTTGTCTAACTTTTAGTTTTTAGCCTATACCGATAGAAAAAATCCACAAACGTTCTAAGCATTAATTTTTAATTCTCGAAAAGAAAATCGTTTGAAAGGTTTTTACTACGAATTTCTATGCTTTTTCGACAAAAATAAAAGAATACGTTGACGAGTGGAATTTGTTGCGAATCTGTCTGTTAATATTCTACTTATCCAACTTATTCCTTCACATATGTTGGTCAAACTTTGTCAGGAAACCGTAGTCTAAAACTCTATTTTCTGACATATGGCCTATTAACTCAAACTGGAACTGTTTTATCATTCTAACTGATTTCATTATATTTTATAATAAATTATGGTAAAATGGTCAGATATAATAATAGGGTACGAAACCGTAGAATGGAGCATCATAGTAACCTGTGTGGTATCAAGCATGATCTTATATACAAAGATGTTTGTAAAATCTTTGAATCTAATTATTAACAGTATAGTATTGGTATGAGAAAGACTTATCGAGTGATTTTTCATAATGAAATCAGAGGGAGATTGCGCAGGTCTGAAAGAAGAATATCGTAAAATGATTCCATGAGAGTATTAATTTGTTTTATTTTTCAGGGAAACCCTGGATGAAGAAATGAAGGCAAATTGGAATAACATTGGTTGAGATATGTATTTAAAGAAATAAATATAGAATTAAATCCTAATTTAGACGTCATACTTCCTTTCAATTCCTATATAATATGTGTCCTTATCCTCAGAGATGACTAGATATTTATTTATTACTTTATATTGGTCCTGTTATTTGATCCTACAAACACCTTTGTATAGAACAGATAAATTTTATTATCGATATTGATATAATTTGAATACTTTTATTAAAGTATTCTATATATATATATCAGATGAATGTGTACCTTAGCTTTGGCTGGGCATCACACAGACAGACAAATACATTTTTCCTAGTTACAAAGAACACAACAAACAAATGACTCAAGCAGAATGGGCTAAACAACATTTTAAACAGACACATATTCATCTCAATATAGTTTATATGGTGTTTACCCAACTAATACATGCAAAACAAGAAAGACAAAAATACTGTTGTTAATAATAATAACATTTTGAAGTTTCATTAAACATAGGAAGGTGATCCGAGAAGTAGTAACTGTTATAGGAATAAATGAAGACTTATCGAAAGAACTTCTCATTTCATAGCTTACTTTAGTGTTCTTTTTTCTCCTAAGCTCAAGATCTATCATACTCTGCTTCAAGATTTGTATCCCCTCGCGATAGTCGTCTGTCGTCATTCCAACATCTCTTGTGATGAGGTACGTGTTTATTTTCATTGTAATTTTAACTGTAATTGTGAGAACCTGAATCATTACACCGATCGCGGCATTATTAGCGTAGATATTTCAACCGATCGCTCGGGAGTTGGAGCAGTTCCCGCCGCGCCGCAGGAACCCGCTTCGTTGGCCAACTCATTGAGATCAATTTTATAAGAACTTTTATGTAGTTTAACTTTGTGCATAAACTGTTTTTTGCTAGAACCCATAGCTTTTGTGTGTTTAGGGAAAACTGAGGGAAATGACATTTAAAAGTGCCCCCCACCCCCCGCTCACCCCCTATCCATGGGGACTTTTACTATGTTGTTTAGGGTCTTTCCCCCACATCTCTGCCAAATTTCAAAACTACATGATATTTTTGTCCTTATTTTTCCTTTCTTGCCTGGAATATAATGTATTTTCCATTACATGTCCTGTGCTTGTACCATGATCGGATTTTTAATAAATTCAACTTTAATGGTTGTGTCATATTCCTCCACTTGTTTCATGAGGTAAATACACAATATACAGTTTATATACAAAGATATAACCCCTAAATATAGAGAAAGTGCGATGTATGGTTTCTTTCGAAATCTCGAAATTTGACCGAAACTTAAATTGTTATAAATTTTGAACATTTGAAGACAAAATAACAAATGACTATTCACTTTAAAGTGAATTTATTTCCCTACAACTTCTTTCATGAGAACATTGCTATATACCTAAGGGATGAAGCGCTAGAAGACAAAATGTGTCGAAAAGCGCGAGGCGAAAGAGATTTTTTCGAAAATTTGTTATTTTTGTTGGCGGATATCTCGAAAACTATTGGATATAGGGTGAAATTTGAAGAATCAAACTTGTAGGAAATTTTATCAGCTTTAATTTTTTATATAGCAATTGTTCCTCATGATGCACCATTGTTTAGATATAAGTGAAAAACCTATAAATGGGACCTTCTGCGGGCCCCCCTGCCCCCGCTCACCCCCCACCTTCGGGGACTTTTAGTATGTTATTCAGGAGACTCCCTCCGACATCTCTGCAAAATTTCAAAACTACACGATTTTTTTTTTTCTATTCGGTGTTTTTCGACGTTTATTGACTGGACTATTATTAATCTGAGGAGATTCGAAGTAATTTGTTATAACGGAAATGGTCCATGTTAGTTATTTAACATGGATAAAATTCCTAAGAGATATATTTTGTGGATTTGTTATACCCTCTATCAGTTTGAATTATAGAGCCAATGTATCTAAAATGTCTTGATTCTTACATTTCTTCACGCATAATTTGTATCACATTTACTCAGCATTTGCTTCTTTAAAGCCTTATTTATAAATAATCGGGTCTGATTATATAAATAACATATTTGAGGCTGACATTTTACAAAATATACAGTTGTATCCAGTCGAGAATGTCGTGTCGAAAACGTGATGTACCCCTGGAGTGTAGGCAACAGAGAATATCGTAATATCAGACGCGGTTCAGTATGAGTTCACTGACTCACTGCTGGGTTCAAGGTCCTGGTTTAGCTCAGATCTTTCGAGACATATTTATATAAACACTATACCTATATTACAATTTGAATGATTATCCCAAATATCTGTAAAAGAACATCTGTATTATTTCACTCTTACCAGTCATGTAGCGTATCCATCAGACCTCTGATTTATGCTCCAGTAACGCCATGCTAAACGACCTACAAAATCTGTGCAGGAAAGTGGGACTATTGTTAAATCTAAAGAAAACAAAAATCATGACCAACAACAGGGAAATTCAAGTCCAAGTAGATTATCAAATTAGGCCTATAGACTGTGTTCAAGAGTATGTATACCTAGGACAAAGTGTATCATTTCGCGACAGCAGTCAGAAAGAAGTAACCCGAAGAATATCACTAGCATGGAAGAAATTTTGGAGTCTGAGCTTCATATTGATGGATAGAGCGCAGAAACTAGACAGCAAGAGGGGTATCCTCAACAGCTGCATACTTCCGGTTCTACTATACGGAGCACAAACCTGGACTCAAAACCAACAACAGATGAAACAAATACAAACCACTCAGAGAAAAATGGAAAGAAAAATTCTTCACATATCACTGAGAGACCGGGTGAAAAACACGACTATCAGGGAACGAACGCAGGTCAAGGATGCAGTATACTCAGTGCAGATCCTGAAATGGAAATGGGCAGGGCATGTAATCAGACTCAACCCCGATCGCTGGGCACACATCACGACCGTCTGGGAAACAAGAAAGGGGGAACGGCGTCCAGGAAGACCGAATACGAGATGGGCAGATGAAATGAAGAAACACGCCGGCAGCCTATGGACTCGAACCGCGCAGAATCGCATAGAGTGGAGAAGACACGAAGAAAATTATAAAATAGCTAGTCTATGAACTATGAACAGGACAGTCAAAAGCTTAGATTTTGAATAAGCCCCGGTATGTGTGTTTGTGTAGGTGTATAAGGTATATAATGCATGGGTGCGCATCTGTGGCACATCGTGTCACTGTGCGGTAGGGGAATTTCTCCCACTACAGTCGCCCTTGACGTCAGCATAAAGCAGTTTCGACGTGACACTGAACATGAAGAACAGGTTTCTTACGTCACAGCAAGGGATGGGGACTAATACGTTTCCCCTCAGTTGCTCACCTATGATAAAATGTTTGCTCAATATGTTTCACAAGATTCAAAGATAGGCTAATTCCAAATCCCACAGAACTAGCTCATCTGTGGGGTTATTCTAGAGCTATCCTCCTCTGTGAGAGGAGGTCATTGCCCGTATGGGATTCTTCATGGCTATTATTATTATAATGCAAGATTCATGACAAACGTACCTGAAAATAAGAGAATTTCAGGTGTAACACTTATCAGTTAATACAGATTAACAAGATTTGGAATTACTCAGATCCTTTGTAAGTTTTATTGAGATTTTATAATTAAGTGAGCTGAAAATTTATTAGTCTTTAATTCCATCTTTCATCTTATTAGGTGCAATTTTTTATGGTTTGATATATATTGATTGCTATTAGGCTAACGATAGTACCTTTATAACAGTGAATTTATTATAGTACTCTACTAAATATTAATTATGACCTTAAAGCATATTTATAAAACACTGTAGGCTTTCACGGCCGGAGTAAATATTAAGAACATTAATTACTATTCACTATTACTATTAAAGAAATTTATAAATTCTTTGAGAAGCAAATAACAATAACGTAAGATTCAATGTGTAAATAAGATTTATAATAGTGTAGTATCACAAGAATGATACCAGAGTTAACGTAATCTCATAACCAACATTATAATATAGTCATCACATGATAAACTTCACTGTATTATTATAATAACAATTGTATCGTTATTTTTTATATATTGCTATCTATTTGGCAGGTAAGAACGAAACGAATGGTACGACATAGGCCAAAACTAATTATTTTTTTAATATGATATACTGAGCAGAAGTGTATGCTTTATCGTATTAAATGCCTTTAAGTCCAACAATAGGCCTACCCCTAAACATATTTTATTTAAGTTATCTTACATAATACGTGTATTATTAGATGTTGTACGCATTATGGCAACTCGATTGAAATTTTGATAATAACTTATTTGTTTCCAAATAGTACATCAATAATGTTTAATACATTTTTCAAATAAGTTAATTTGTTAGATAACTGGGATATAGGTTTGTAATATTGGAATATTTTGTCAAACGTAGGAATTGTTGTTGTGCTTTTTAATTGAATGAGTAAAATTCCTTCTTGTATATATAAATTAAAATGCGAGTGAAAGGCTTTGAAATATACTTGTGAATTATGTTCATTGTGTTTGACGGAATCCCTGAATCATCATCATTTATCAAAATTTGTTAAAATAGTTAATTTATTTTCAGTGAAAGGATTTCAAAAGAATTAATACATTAACCAGGAATAGGGAGTGTCTGATTAACATTGTTAGGAGGATGCACTGCTTTTTGAAGGATGTACTGCAATTGATTTAGTAACAGTATATCCAATCCTTGAAAAATAATAATTAAATTCATTAAAATTAAAGTTTAGCCGCAGTTCTATAAAGCCGGGGACGCGAGGGCCGTACAAACGTCCCTACAATGGGAGAGGTTAGACAAATACTTATTTCGTTGTTACAAAGAACACTACAAACAAATGACTCAAGAAAAGCGGGCAAAATAAATTGAAGCGCTCTGCAAATATGAAATACCATCATCCTTGATTGATTATCAAAAAAAATATTACACCAATTTAAACCAAGTTACGGATAGCGTGAAGAGAATTTGCTCAACCTCCTCACAAGTGTATCTTCGATCAACCCTTTTACGACCGAATTATTTACAGAATCTGTTTACCTATAGGAATGTAATTTTTAGCAACAGAAAACATGTGTAACAAAATAATGAATACTTTGAAATCCCCTGAAAAATTAGTAGGAATTTAAGTATGATTGAAAAATCTAAATTAGATACAGTCACTATAAAGTGATTATAAACTTGGTTTTGGTTTGCTTTGTACAAAGTTCTATCCATGCAAAATTTTTAGAAAATCCACAAAATGAAAGTTATGAATACCTCTACAGTTTCCATTTTTAGGGGAAACTTTAAAATGAATGTAGGTATATATAAATGGAGCTTCTTCCTGTCACCAAGTAAATAGCATTTTATACAATCACAATTTCATCTCAATGTCGTTTATATTGGCATTACCCAACTAATACATGCATAACAAAGAAACACGAACAAAAATACTCTTGTTACTAATAATACAATTTTGAGGTGTCTTCAACATTTGAAGGTGATCCGGGAAGGAGTAACTGTTACAGAATTAAATTAAGACTTTTCGAAAGAACTTACCATTTCATAGCTTACTTTAGTTTTTTTCGCTTAATCGCTCTAAACGATAAACTATCCTACCAGAAATGATATTTTTACAACATTCTATCAATGAATATTTGTCCATAACTTGGGTTGACGATGAATGTCAAATGGTCTCCTTTTTTCATGACGAAAACGTACCTTGGATCTCATTTTACATGTAGGGATTCTACATTTTATTGTTCATAATAATCTCGTACAACAAGAATAGAAGTTATGAAACTCGATGAAACACACATGCCGAATTGAAAAACAAATTTCTGAGAACGATCGACCTTGAGATGGGAGGGTGAGATCACGTGTTCGCGTACGGGTAACAATTGCGGGACGAACTCGTACATTTATAGCAAATAAACAATGAAATTTATAACGAATATTAACAATAAAATAGTAATGTACTAAAAAAGGGCTCAAAAGAAATTGGGTACAAATTATCTGGTTAAATTGATACTTTGTTCGGATACTTTCTTAAATATGCACTTCTCGTTTTGTAAGAAAGAGTGGAAATTTAATTTGTGATTTTCTACTCATTCCCACAAGCATTTAATTTTAAGTTCATTATGTAACTCTGAATGATACTAATAATAGAAATAATAATATTAATAGTAATCGCTATTATTATTGTAGTCATTCATATCATTATTACAGTTATTATTATGTTGTAAATCATATTCGTACTTCCTTGGAAGTTAACGGAAATAGAAAAACACTAACTGAATGCATGCATTATCAGAAGACATTCCTCATGGCAGTTGACATGTTAAATTCACATTGAACTGGAGACTTTTTTTATCTTATCGAGCCTAAGGATTTCTCATGTGAATGGGCTGCATGCCAGTCCGATAAGTAATATTGCCCCATAAGTAAGTAGTATTTCGTCATAAGGGAGCATGCAAACATAAGAGCTACGAAACCATCAACAATCCTGCATGTTTAATATTTACGTAACTTGAGGAAAATGGCGACATGAACAGTTGATAATTAAAATATAATATAATATAATGGGTTTTAATGGATATACGTATTTCCGAACAAGGCTAATACTGTACTGGAAAGCAAATGAAAAGTACTATTTCACTAAGAAATAACTATAATTTTATAACTCATAATTATTAGGACATCTGAAATTTTGTTTATTTAAGTTTATTAAGATTCCAAACTTGACGTATTCTTATCTTGTTCGTGAACAAATTCAAAACACAGTATAGGCTACTGCTAATGCCCCATTATAGGGAAAAGGCACTTCTATTACACTGGCACACTCTAACCAATCACGTTCCTTACCGCCAATGGGAATGCCGGAAGACGAAAAACAAAGATCAAAGCCAATTGTGTTACTGACGGTAAGCGGGTCGCCATGAGACAAAGTAACAAAACAAGCACAAGAATTCTTAACAAATTTTGTTACCTATATAGGGGGTTTTGTTTCATGTACGACCGGGGAAAGAATTGGAGAAGAGTTCCTATTGGAATAATCCTAATTTTAATACAAAATTAAAACTGCCCTGTTCCAGTCCATTATGCAATATGACATTCTCGCCTGGGGAGGATTAGCGAAAACTACTCTTGAACCTCTTTGCCTTTTACAAAAAAGAATAATAAAAATCTGTCTAAGAAAACACATTGAGTACCCAACTAATCTAATATTTTCGGAATTTAATGTTTTTAAGTTTGACCAACTCTACAAATTTTCTTTATTAAAATATTTTCACAAACATAGTGCAAAATACACATCCGGTGTTCATGCATACAGCACTAGAAGAAATAATAATCTACTTCTATCAGAACCCAAATGTCTCACATCGGCAGGTTTAAACCATAGCATTAATTTTGGTGCCCGCTTCTATAACTCTATGATCAGTAGATACCCCGATCTCGCAGTTTACTCCAATTTTAAATTTAATAAGACAGTATGTAAAACATTTTTTGTAATTTTATTAGCTTTAAGTCATTTATTTTTTATTATTTATTGTATGTATTTGTGTTTAATATGTTTTGTCTCCTTTTTATAAATTTGTATTTTCTTTTTCTAGCTCTGTTTTACATTTTTCACCTTTTTTATAAGTGTGTCATTTTTTCTCATTTTGTTTTTTGTTTCTCCTCTTTTTCCACTCTGATGTTCTGAATCTACACCCGAGCACGAGCTGTCTGCTCATTCGGGTGTATTTCTAAATAAATATTTGGTTCTTTTCTTTCTTTTTCTTTTCTGTACTTTAATTTTGAAATTTGTAAATGTTTTTTGTTTATTTGTTTATTTTTGTGTTTGTATTTGTATTTGTACATAAGTTTGTAAATGTAATTTAAATAAATAAATAAAGTTGAAAATCTTTTATATTACGTTGCTCGAAATTCCTGTCATAGTCCAGTTTTAGAGCAGACACTTGTTCCTGGGCTAATGTTGGTGGATGGTGTGGCTTTGACCAAGAGTCCACAGTATTTTGGACATGTTATCCAGCATTTACTCACCATGCAAGTGACAGCATTTACTCACCATGCAAGTGAATACTCTAGAGTGAAAAGAACACTAGTGTATGTTAAATTTATATAAAGAGATAATGGCTCTTCCTTGGAACAAGTATTAAGTTTTAAATATTCGGTTTTAATTTGAGTATTCACAAAAATTATGACTTAGTTGATAAAGTAGCAATATTTCAAGGGATATGTGGAACTATACATAGAATAAGGTCAGAAACTATGAATAATAATTTTTACAAGGTATTGGCGGTTCCGTTTTGAGCTATGGAACAGTACGTTGGGTTTTAACAAAGCAACAGCAGCAAAGAATTCAATCAACGAAATGAAATTCCTACGTTCAGTAGAAAGAAAAAGGCTTATAGATAAGATCCTAAATGAAATATTTAGATCTGAAACTAATGTTTTTAATATGAATGACAAAATCAAATCAAAACAAGGTAACCGTTTTAATATTTTAAGTATGGACGAGGATAGCACTCCACGAATCCTGCTACAGTAAAGAACAAGAGATGGACGGCGGAAAAGGGAACACCGAAAATCGCTGGAGGTATCAAATAAAGTGAAATATAAAGGGACGAAATATGTATATATTATGTTGTTTGGCCCAAGCCTTGTAATTAATAATGATGATGATGACAAAGATTTTGATTGTGTTACTGTGTTAATAAGTAAAGAACATAAAAGAGTGGTTAGTTTTGGTTTATACGCTTAAGTTATTATTATGCAGTTAATCAAGAAATGTCTCCGCAGAATCCGCCAAGAAACTGAATTCGCTTGGCAGTGGTAGACAACGATTATGATGTTCTGCCACAATAATTTACTAACGAAAAATTAAATTAACATACACTCGCCAATCTAATCAAGATGTTCAAAATGTTTAACGCTTTATTAAAAACAAATAATCAGTTGCTTTAATTTATTTCGTAAATGTTATTTAAAGTATTTGCTTGTTCAGTCCTTCCTCTTGCTGAATCCTCAATAACAGCTGAAGATGGCCCATCATTAGTGCCGAAATGCAACTTTTTAATATATGACCATCTGGAATCCAGGAAGAGTAAGGCCTGAACAAACAGCGTCATAAGTAGGGTTCGGATATTTATGACAAGTCATATTTTTATCCTGACCTCTGTTCTCACCGCAAACACAAATTATACACGAATTTCATGCTTATTTTCCTAATCAGACCGTTCTTATTTTGCAAATAAAGTCATATTTTGGTAATTTTTATGGTCTTGATAATATTTTAGTCATATTTGTGACTTAATGTCATATTTTAATTGTAACTTTGGTAAAGGAGCACAATTAACTTAAAGTATATGTAGTAATAGGTCGCGTTAAATTTGAAATTTATTTTATAGGAACAAGCATAGTCTACAAAATATTATTTTGAGCTGGTAAGCGACCAAATAGAAGCAAATTCTTTAAAACTGAAAGTTCGTTACTAGTAGAACTGTAATTCACCTATAAAATTGTTAAAAAGTTATTATTTGATTTAATTCATGTAATTTAATAATTTACTGCCATTAAACATTTTAAATTGGAAGAATTATTTTTAGAAAATACGTTTTATTATTAGGTTATATTTAGGATTTTGGGGTCATATTTGGTAATTTTTAAAGGCACATTTGCAGACATATTTTATACTTTTTAGGTCTTAAACATATAAACCCCAGTGATAAGTGATTGACATTTTAAATAGTTAACAATAGTTTAAATCGTCTACTATGGTATAAATGCTAAGAGTCTGAAAGGGGCAAATACCAACCTTCGCTTGGCTGGAGAACATGACCAAAGCTACGGAGAGGCTTGTAGGTGGCACTGCATTATAGAATACTGGTTTTATGAAAACCTACAAGTGAAATCATTAACAATAATTAAATATATCAGTTCGATACAGAGGACGTGATAGGTATCAAACAACAAAGAAGAACTAAACACCATAAAACACCTAGCTGTTACCAATTGCTACAACCACGCAGTCCTTTGACAACTTACTACACAAAATCAGAGGGAAGAAAAACGACCAAAACAGACAAGAAGAAAGAAAAATACATCACACTCACATACTTCAACACACATTCACAGAAAATCGCCCTACAGTTCAGATAACAAGGATACAAAATAGCATTCTGAATGAAGAACAAAACAATCAACAAAACACAACCCACAGACAACAAACAACAAACAACACAGAAATAAATACAGTAACCCAGGAGTCTACAAACTAAAATGCAACGACTACTCAAAATTCTACATAGGAAAAAAAGGCCGAAGTTTCAAAACACGATACACAGAACACATACGAGCTCTCAAACAAAACATAGACTCTGCTTTCCATGCAAACCATATAATAATCACAGGCCACGAATAAGCACACATTAATACAGACATGGAAATCCTACACATTAACCACAAAGAACATACGCTCCACACACTCGAACAATATGAAATATACAAACACACCGCACAAGACAACACAAACATCTTAAACAAACAATTACAGTTTAAATCACACGAGGGCATCATGGGAGTCAGTTGCTGAAGATGGCCGCTCCACGCGGTTGAAAGCGCTCCAACAGGTAATTAAATACCACAGTAGTGATTTCCAGTGGAAAAGCTTTATGCTCTATATAAATAATTAAAATTTACATCGCTACAAAATGGACAAAACTCAAGAATTTAATTATTATCAGTATAGTGTTGGGATGAGACAGAATTATCGAGCTGTTGTTTATAATGAAATCAGAGAGAGAGTGTGCAGATCTGATAGAAGAATAGCGTGATAATGGTTCTATGAGTACATTTGTTTTATTTTAAACGAAAATCGGGATGGAGAAATGAAGGCAAATGGGAAAACGAATGATAAAGAAATGTATTAAAACAAATGAAATATAGAATCAAAACCTAATATAGACATATTTCCCTTCACTTTCTACATAATGTGTCCTTATCCTCAGAAATTACTAGATATTTATTTATTACTTTATATTGGCCCCATTTTGTGCATATATATATATAACCTGAGAAATCACTAGTTATTTATTTATCACCAGGCTTTAAAACTTAGTGCCCGATCGAATATGTTAACAGCAACCGTACTGTACAGACTTTGGTCGGCGTATGCGCTAGCTACCATATGCTAGTTCACGTGATAGTAAACAAACCGGCATACAGATATAGGAAGACCACAAAATAACTTCTCATTATCTAAACTCACATTACAAGCATGCAAAACGATACGTTCTCCTGTTTGTGTATAATAGTCCCTCCCAAATGTTTCAATATATGTTTGCGATTTAGAACACTTTACTTTCGGCATGCCGAACACGTATTATAAATTTAAACACGCACAATGACAAGGTACACTCTTGACCAATTTGAGAGGCACCGTACTATGAGTTCATTCGCTTCTCAGTACTACTATCAATGACTGTCTTATCAGCCTACGCAATCACCCTCCACCCCCTATACTCAGGTTGTTGGTAACCGGAATCAACTCCCTCTATGGGTTCGGGCACTAAGTTTTAAAGCCTGTTTATCACTTACATTGGCTTATTTATTTGATACCTATCAAGTCGTCTGTATAGAACTGATAAATTTTATTATTGATATTAGTTTCATTAGTAGACTTTTGTAAAAGTAGTATTCTATCTAGCATACTTATATACATCCTCATAAATGAATAGTTACTTATCACTTTATGTTGGCTCCTCTGTTTGATACCTACCAAGTAGCCTACTCTCTATAGAAGTGATATATTTAAATACTGATAATCATTTCATTTGTAGACTTGCATAAAAATAGTATTCTAAGAAATAATGAAGGGAACTCTGCTACTTAATGTACGAGGGGTATTCCGAAAGTAAGTTTCGTCAATGTATGGCAGGAGCGGCGTGTTCACCAGGGGAACCAAACAAACGCCAGACGAATCCCCACCCGTGGCTGGTTCCACGACGGAAGTGGCGTCAGCGGTGGAGGCATGAGGCAGGTGCACTGCGCCGTAGAAGAGCGAGTCGCAGCAGACTGGCGTGCCCGCGGGTATTAGTGTACCGCTCACGATGGCACGAGAGATTTGGCGCCACTGCTATGTACCGCTATCTCCCCTCTTTCAAACGAGCCATTGCTGCAGCCGCTGAACCTTTTATTGTCCGAGATAGAGCTGTTTGAAATTGATCTCCCGATTTCCGTCCCCGCAAAGTGCGGCCTCCACGAACCCATCTCGCACAAACCTTATGGAACATCAATTTGTCACTCAAAATGGTCTGTATGGAACCTTTAGTAATGTCAGGAAGCTGAGGTGGAGCAGGCTGTGCGCCAATTCCTTGCATCGCAGGGCACCGAGTTTTACCACAGTGGGTTCTTCAAACTGATCGCACGCTACGACAAATGTCTCAATGTCGCTGGCGACTATGTCGAAAAATAGTGCACGGTGTATAGGTCATGCTGCCATGCTGTATTGCTTTTGGGTCAATAAAGTGTCCGTGTGACAAACTGACGAAAATTAATTTCGGAATGCCCCTCGTAATACAGTTCCATCAAGAAGCCTCTCCGCAGCTCCGATTATGTTCGGCAGCTAAGCGAAAGTTGGTATTTCTCCCTACTTCCATTCCAGGCTCGTTTCTTGTTTTCTCGTTAGGAACTGTTTAACACATTGGTACACTCATAACACGTCAACACACAAAACTTATAACAAATGCTCGGAACGTCCTCCTCTTGCTTCTAGACATGCAAGCACTCGTCGAATCATGGACTGTCGCACCCTTTGGAATACTCCAGGATGGTATCGAATGGTTTCGCAGGCTTCCATGACACGTCGATGAAAAGTGTCTTCATCCGGGATGTCTGCTCCATAAAACAATAGTTTAAGGTACCCCAGAGATAAAAATTCAGAGGATTGAGGTCGGGAGAACGTGCAGGCCATGGAACTCGTTCTTCCCTGCCTATCCATATGTCATGGTAGATACCAGTCATTGCATCTCGAACAATGAGACTAAAATGTGCTGGAGCCACATCATGCATAAACCACATGTTTTGTCTTATTTGCAGGGACACATCTTCGTGAAGTAATTCTGGAAGAGTGTTCTGGATTAAGTCCCTGCAGACAGTACCTGTAAGACGTGCTGGTAGAACGGACACGAATTCAGTCGCTTTAATTTATTTTCATACATTTTAGTTAAAGGCATTTGCCTGTTCAGTCCTTCCTCTTGCTGGCTCCTCAATAAGAACTGAAGATGGCCCATCATTAGTGCCGAAATGAAACTTTTTAATACATGAAAAGGAAGGACCGAACAGGCAACATCATAAGTGATTGACATTAACAATTGCTAACATTGTCCACTCCGGTATATATCTACGAGTCTGAAAGGGAGGTAGGGAGAAATACTAAGATTCACTTGACTGCCGAACTTAACCAGAGCTTCGAGAGGCTTCTTCATGGCACTGCATTATATTAAATAGCAGAGATTCCTTCATTAGTAGTTAAAATACAACTTTTTGAAAGTCCAAAGATGAAATCATTATCAATAAATAAATATATCACTTCGATACAGAGGACTTGATAAGTGTCAAACAAAGGAGCTAATATAACGTGCTAAATAAATATATAGTCATTTCTGATTATACATGAATATATATAATATAAATACTAAAATACCACTTTTAGAAAAGTCTAAAAACGAAATCAATATCTATAACAACATTTATCAGTGCTATACAAAGGATATGGTAGTTATCAAACAACGACACTAATATAATGTAAGGAGAATAAGGATATATATATATGATTTACAAAATGAAGGGAATAAGGACGTCTAAATCGTGTTTTAATTCTATATTTCATTTATTTTAATACATTTCATTTCCCTTCTTGGCTGTCATGTCTCCATCCAGGTTTTCCCTGAAAAATAAAACAAACTAATGCACAGATAGAACCAATATCACGCTATTCATCTTTCAGATCTCCACGCACACTTCCTCAGATTCGATTATAAATAGAACACTATATTGATAGTATTTAATTTCAAAGATTTTACAAAGCACCTAGTATACAATATCGTGACGTTTGTCCTTGATACCACACAGGTTACTATGACGGTCCACTCTACGTTCTTCAGATAACTGGCCGTATCATATGACGTCTGGCCATTATATTACAAATTAATGGTAAAATGTAATAAAATCAGGTAAACTGATCAAAGCAAGTGTCAGGAGTTATTAGGCCAAATTTGAGGAACTATAGAGTTTTAAACCACGGTTTCTGATATAGTTTGATGTGAAAACGGCATACAAATACGTTTTCAAAACCAAATTTCAAGTTTCTAGCTGATGTGGAAGTGGGTAAAATCAATATTAATGAGTTGACGATCCAGACTACTGTAGATGTGAATGACATCACGACTATCCATACTTTCAGGCCAGCTAGAAACACGATTATCTGCCCGCCTTTGGCAGCCACGTATGATAATATTTCTGCTAAATTTTATTATTTTATTTGCCCTATAAGTGTGTCAAAAATTACCTAATGTGAGGAAAATATATAAACTTTACTTAAAATAAAATGAAAGGAACCCTAAAGTACAACCGATGGAGGTACTACAAAAAACCATAAAACGAAACTTCTAGATCTATCATCCGTTTCTGCTGGTGTAATCGGTTTTTTGATACTACTTATCGATTAGCCATTACAACTCTCCAAAGGTCTTCACGGTTCACCGTTTTGAATGTCTTTCTTCGAGGGTAAGAAATGGAAAATCGGATCATTTGGGGTATATCCTTTAATTATAAGCTATAGCCTATAATTATGCCAAATTTTAAAATCTGGTCAGTCGAAGTGAATTAGCTATGCGGTTTTGCATTTGCTATTTTGAAAGACCTCGTAATTCCCGGAGTGTAAATGAAATTTACAACCAAAATTGATAGTTAAATAATCTACAAAAAGTTAAAGTTTGAGTGAGTTTAAACTTGTTAAATTGATACTTAGTTGGTATACTTTCTTTGAAGCGTGCTTTTTATATAATACTTAAGGCATAACAAAATTCAGTTACTGACATAATTGTAGAATAGTGATAATTTTCTAATTATAATCCGTTACTTGTCGATATTCCGGTCACTCGATTTATCCCAAAATAAACAGGGTTCTTCTTATAAGCATGTATTCTAAGTTACATGAAAATCCGATACGGAGTATTCGAGATATTGCGCGTGAAGAAACACAGACGGACAGACTTTTCCCCGTCCACCATGTAAACATAGAAAGTACCATTCTGGCACTTAATATTGATGATGACTATGATTATAATAAGAATAACAATAATAATAATTTTCATAATAATAATAATAATTACAAATTGTGAATATGAATTTTTAGATAACAAAACTATTTGAAGTATTCTCATACGACAAACGTTAGACGATATACAAAAAGGATCCAGCTAGAAATTAGGCATACCAATAAATGCAATTATTTATTGTTCTTCGCGAAGTATTTGGAAACTTAAAAATTTCAATAAACGAGGGGCAACATTTTTTCACAACTTTTATGTTTATTTGTAAGTGAAACCAAGTATATCATCTCAATCTACAGACCTTTCTCTCACTTTTCCACATAGTCTCAGTTTTTTTGCACACATGTTTCCCATCTTTCTGCAAGTTTGAAAATACCCTTTTTAAAGAATTCCATCCAGCTTCCGCTTCATAAAACAAAAGACTACTGAACATGTGATTTCGCACGCGCACCGGGATTAGCCTAAGTCTGCTATGCTAGCATTTGCCTAGTTCGGAAAGTAGGTAAATTACGATTTCTCTACACTTCCATCGTAATGAATCCCCGAATAAACGTTAATTTCTTTGTCAAAACTGGATTCATTACGATATACCTTACCCATGTAAAAGTAGTAAACGAGTATTTTGATCATCAAAGGTGTAGACATTAAAAAATTTGTTGAAGTTAGGAAAATTAGTTTCCAGGATATGTATGACTCATGTCTAAAACACGATTACATTTTACAATCTGCAGAATGCACTTTTAACGCTCCTGACCAGTACCAAAAACTAAAATCTTTCAACAAAAAGTACTACATTTAGGAACATTTTTGAAAAATTTCGGTAACTATAGTTTACCTGTTCTCTCTACAGGATAAAAGGAGTATACAAGTCATTCATAAAGCTTTCGCCATGCATTTAATGCAAGTTTTTTTTAGTAATTTTACAAGAAATTATGAATTTACTTCCGTCCAAACTTGTGCCTTACATTCAAGAAGCCACGTATCTAACTAAGCGATTACTATGTTTTAAAATACATTGTATTAATCTGTAGTGAAATCGTGGCTTCAAGTGTAATGTAATAGGACTACAGTGTGTTACATTTGAATTAGGCATTTAAGCAATTTGCAAAGAAGAAACCTCACCTCGCACATGATGATGTTCCAGAAGAGGAGAACTGCAGACATAACAATCAGAGCCTTCATGTTGGTGGTGGTGAATGTTTTCTCTGTGTTGTATGGTTCCTTATATATTTGAAGGGGCTAGTTCCATAAGGGCGTAAGGCACAAGATCATAGTTTTGAGAAATCTTGATGTTTTTAAACGATGTTACCACTCACAAACACAGGTCTTTTCTTATGACTGAGTAGAGGTTTAAGGCACAAGCCGCCGTGGGTGAATCGGTAGCACCCCTGCCTACCATTCCGGCGGCCCGGTTTCGATTCCCGGTCGGGTCGGGGATTTTTCAGTAGTGAAAGATCCCCTCCCCGGGTTCAGGACTGGGTGTTAGGTGAAGTCTTAGGTTAAGATAATGCACATTGTGCGCGATTCCTAAATTATAAATTGTTCACTGAGTAGCCTATTTAAGAGATATGAGGAGAAGGCATAAATGTTAAAACTCAAAATTAAAGATGTGCCTTACGCCCTGATGGAACTAGCCCCTTCATTTGTTCCCCTACTCTCTGGGATGTCATAAACTCTTACTAATGACGACATAAATCAATCCACTATAGTTTATGTTACTGATGGCAATATAAGTCCACTAAAGTTTATGTATAGCATTTTGTGATACCACATGGGAAGTGTTCGTGAGTTTAAAGTGGGCAATATTTTAAATATATTTACTGAAATGAAACTTGAAAGGTAATGACCATACCTTCATGGCATATTGTTATCGTAGATCTAATATTATTTATGATTTACTGTTAGTTGCCACAGGTTTGTCATATTTGTATTAGTGTAAAATCAATAAATTAAGGATATATAGAATTGATTTATGGATGAAATTTGTGATTTTTTAAAATTGTTGTATTGTATTCCATCTTTCAAGTAATATATCATACATAATTGTATTATAATACTATCCGTATTTTTTAGCAGAGTCGAACTACTCAGCAGGGATGTTTTAACTTTGAAGCTCTTTTTCCTACGGTTTTTAGACTCCCTCAGTGTAGTCCCTATCGTTGTTCGCAATGAAGAGAAAACTGCCCACATGGGTAAATGATCGTACAAGCCCAGAAAATTAGAGTGATATGCTGCATATATTACCTCTTTGAATGCTTATTGAAAACAGTAATCTATAAAAAAAATTCTAAATGAAGACTGTTCATGTATTCTGATTCCAAACCACGTGGAAGTTCTCAATCCAGCCTTTGTTTTGTTTCATCAGTCTACACTCTTTCAGAAGTTGGCATTATAGAAAATAGTTGTAATTATTCTTAATTGAGAAGATATATAAAATAAATTTATAAAATATGTGAAACAAAAATTGAGAGTTTCAAGCAAATAATAAATAGCAGACAACTTTCTATTAATTGCCGTCCACCACAATATTCTCTTTTCTGCAGTCTATTTGTATTTTTCAGGTAATCAAGGGATTTAATTTAATGAATTTCGCATATATCTCATGAATGAAGACTTTAATTTATAGTTTCTAGTAGTGAAAGAAATCACTACAGATCTGAAAGGCGATTAGCTTAGTAATGGTTCTAGCAGTGCAGTAAATAAATCTAAAGATTTATGGTGATGATAACAAACTGTCATGAAGTTATAGTAAAGTGGATTGATATATGATGTCACCAGAAATATAAACTCTAGTGGATTTATGAATGCTGTCATTAGTAAGTGTTTCTGGAATTTATAATATTATAACAAAGAGTAGGGGAACAGATATATAAGCAACCATACAACACTTACTAAACATTCACCACCACCAACATGAAGGCTCTGATTGTTATGTCTGCAGTTCTCCTCTTCTGGAACATCATCTTGTGCGAGGTGAGTTTTCTCCTTTGCAAAAATATTTAAATCCCTATTTCAAATGTAACGCACTTTAGTCCTATTACATTACACTTTAAGCCATGTTTTCACTATAGAGTAACTCAATATACCTTAGAGCAGGGGAAGTCAACTACGTCTTGTGATGACGTTTGTGGAGCAAGAGCATGCGGATCCCTTGTGTGTGATGTCAGCAAGAGCGCACGGTAGTAGGGGTGTTTAGAGTACGCTAGATTTAGGTACTAGAGGACTTATTCACTTTAGCTCTGTGGGTAGAACAACTTCTGGTTGGAAATACGGAGCATTTTTCAAAGTTAATGCAAGTATGCGATCCTGATAGTGCTCTCTCTGCAGAACATGTCGCTCACTCCTTTCAACAACGTCATATCTCAAAAAACATAATTTTTCAGGAGAGTGATTTGAAAGTTTAAAAGTAAAATAAATGTATTAAAAATAAATATTAAGCCACCGATTGAACTTTTTACTATGCAGCAGATCTTTTTAGATAAGACCTGACTTTTTTCCTATTTTTGAAGAAGAACAAGGTATAAAAGTTTAAATTGTAATCAGTTCCTTTCGATTTATGACGTTCTTGTTCAAAATTTCATTGAAGGAGCTTGGGATATTTCAAAATATGTCATTATTTTCACTAAAATAATACAATTTGGAAGTCTGACATTTAAGTATCTTGAGCTTTGTCATCCTTACAAGGATAATTTCATTCCAAACACGCAGTTATACCTTATTTAGATTATTACTTTTATTACATCTTCCACTTTAAATCAAAAGAACTGGTTTGGGAGAGGCACAGGAATTTTGATATTAAGATAAAATACAGATAGACATAATGTATTTTTACTTTCTTAGACAAATTCCAAAACAGTTTCGGAAAAAATTACAGTCTCGTACTTGGATAATACCATATAGTACAAAACACATTAAAACAAAACTAAAAAACTAGAAATAACTGAATAATACTGTTTCTTAATAACACTAAAGGCACAGGTGCAGTTTCAATTTTAAAGACTTTCAAAGAACGTTTTGTAAACTTTCGGTATTAAATTCTTTTTAATAAGTCGCATAAGGTCATTCTTTTTAGAGTCTGAAATCTTGGGCTTTTGGACAAAGGCAGGTTTTAACGGTACATTTTTACATGACTTTGCTTTTCTTATAATGATGGCCTCCATGAAGTCTGACTCCCCATAAGAAAGCTTATAAAGAAAACGAACTTGGAGAATCTCTTTGAACTCGCATCACTTTGATCTCTTTGATTTTGTGTATTTTTTACGATACTCAGAGGACCAATATCAGAGGAAAAAAGTTTCAGGTTAAAGAAGTCTTCATACGAAAGTCATTTACAGAAAATGGTTCACCCGTTCTTTTTGCTGTTCTCATCAATGTAATGAGACCTTCTGGCGTGTAAATTGGGCCTCTTTTAAGAGTTTGTTTCATTTTCCTTTCAATCAAAGAATGAACAGAATCCCCTTCGTTTTGGGTATGGCCTTTGATTAGAAATTTGTGAGTGATGGAATTAAGGCCATATTTATGGAGAGCAAAGATGTATGCGGCTAACATGAACTGACTCTTTTGCTGTCCGCTACAATTATCGGAATAGAAAGTTACATCCTTGTATGTTCCAATGTTCTTCTCAATATATTTTAAAACACACGAACCGAGTTCATTTGCTCCATGGTGGCTGTTTGATTCATCCTAATCATAACATTCAGTGCTTTCTTTTAGAAGATCGGTAATTGTAAAGTTCAGGACATTCAATTTAGACAAGAAGTCAAAAGCTGAGCAGTCGCCTTTTGGCAATGGCACGACAGCTTGCAAATCGTAAACTGCTAATAAGGCTTTACCCACTAGAGTCTGTTTGTCATTTATCTTCTCTTTTTTTGATAGCTCTTTTTCAACCAAATGGTGATTATAAGTTGCCTTCAAGTCCACTTTCTCTGCCTCTGACGCATTCTCATATCCAACATATGCTTCGCATTGATCTTTTTTGGGCTGGAAGAAACTTAAGTTAGTCATTAGTGAAAATGTTATAGAAGTAATTGAAGTTACAGAAGATAACATTATCTCTTTTGCAGTCGCTCACATAATCATTGTATATGTCAGTTATGGTTCTGCTACTTTCAGTATAGTATTTTGTGGTGTTTTTGCACGTATACTGACTCTCGATTTGAGGAATTCTGTTGATATGATCTATAACTCTATTCCTAACAGCTTCGTTCATCTTGGGCTGATGACCGTGCTTCCCTCTTTTGTCTTCGGCCATCACGGCACCTGCCAGTTTATCTTTCTTCTCAAAGACAGTGTGAATAGGATGGTCATTAATATCTAAGGTATTTCTGAAAAACAACTTACAAACACGATTGCGTCTTTCACCAAGACTAAAAAATAATGCAGCATTATGATTCTTTTGTGGCCTTTGTCCATCTTCGCGCATGTAGCAATATTTAGGTTTAATTTCTGTTGTGCAGTTACGAATAAACTCCCTCTGTTTGGCAATGTCCCCCAGGTTCCAATACGCATCAAAAACACTCTTCCTTTCATCTTAGTTAATTTTTCAGAACACAGGTTTCTTTGAATGACTTTCGTACACTCTCCCACTTTTTCTAGCTGCCTTCAACTTGTTCCTCTTCCAGCTGGACTCATTTCTTTTTCATTTACCTTTTTTAATTGGGCTCAGAATTTCAACAGTAGTAGAAACGGCATTTCGGCATTACTGGTTGATGCAGTTTCGGCATTACTGGTTGATGCAGGGGTACTGACAGCAGAGTATTTGGACCAGCATTGCTGTTTGAGGCCGGGGCACAGGTAAGTTAGGAGTTTGGCTAACAATGCTGGTTGAAGGCGCTGAATGTGGAGAGGGAGATCATAATTTTCAATATGGAATTTTCTCTCAAGACATTTGGCATTTCAGAAACCTTTGTAAAAATACTATTAAGAAAACCTCCTCCTTGCTATGAAACCGAATCGTTTTACTGACAATAATGACACATTCCGAAATGAAACTGCGTATTTTCGTAATAAGGGGCCAACTTTTCTTTGGAAGAGTGTCATAAAACAAATTGATCCAAAACCAGTTTGTCTGAGAGCAAAATTTTTGTTGACAATAGTGTCATAAGTTAAAATAATACAATCGATGTCTTGTACTTGCTGTACAAGAATGTCATAAACCTAAATAAACCAAAGCAGGACGCCTTTGGTTTCCCCTACAATACTGACATAAAACCAAATAGTACGTTCTTGATGCAAAACTATGAATTCAAAATGCTCTTACCTTGTGTGCAATAATGTTTTCTTAAGAAATAATACACTCTTGCACTAAACAACACAGATGTTTCCTGCTCAACTGCTCAACGACAACTAACTTGTGACACTCTTGAAAAGAACACTCCTGAAATATTCTATAATACAAAAACGACACTTCTGCTCTCTAGTGGCTAAATATTGAGTTAAAGATATGACGATCTTGCAGGGATATGCTGCTCTTTCAGGGCATTCTGAAAACAGGCATAACTAAAAATCGCCGATTTTTGAGATATGACGTTGTTGAAAGGAGTGAGCGATGTGTTAGTTCTGCAAAACATTCTTCTTCAGTTCGAATCGAGGTTTCAGGATGTGGAAAACCTTTCTCCAATGTTTAAACTTTTTGCTACCCCATATTCAGTTAATGTCAAAGACGGTCCTTGCCGGTATCAGTTGGAACTGCTAAACTTACAATGCGACGATCTGTTAAAGGACAAATACGAACGTAAAGTGGTCTTGGGTAACTTTTACAGAAATTTCTCTGAAACCAGATTTCCGAAACTTGCCGCACGAATATTATGTAATTTTGGATCGACATATGTGTCCGAACAATTTTTGAAGTAAAACTTATTTTTTCGCGGTTGGGGTGAATCGGGAAAATCAGTCACGAAATCAGTCACAAAATCAGTCATAAAATCAGTCACACTCAAAACTACGTGTTTCGGAGCGGACGGCACAGAAAACAATCAACTCAATGATTAGGAGTAATCAAAGGAAATTTTTCAGACATTACTTCCTCAATGGCAATAGACAATTCATAAGCAATCTAAAGGTATATTATCTATTTTATGGAACCCGGAGGTTGATTACCGCGCAAATCCAAAATTTAAAAAATACAAATTTCCAAAACTAAAATAAAATTAAAACATCCAATAATTAAAACAATAAACTCAATGATTCAATTCAATGATTAAGCTTATCCAAAATTTAAATAAATTATCCGACATTGGTAAAGTGTGTTAAAACCACCGCCTTCTCGAGAATTACACTGAATCTTTCTTTTCGTTTGACTGTGTACAATTTGAAAAAAGTTGAACATCACTAGCCACCGCCTTCTCGAGAATTACACTGCATCTTTCTTTTCGTTTGACTGTGTACATATTGAAAAACGTTATCAGCACTATAATCAACAAAGTCGTAGCAGAAAACGCATACGACTTTAAATGAAGTGCATGATAGAACTTATACTTATGAACCTATATTAAAATCTATTTTGCCTTATGCAAACTATAAATCTCATAAAAAGGCACACACAGACTTTAAAAAACCGAAATCAATTACAGAAAGAACAAGAGGATACCGTGAGAGGATGAAAGTGACAAAGAAAAGGAAAACTGAAGAAAATACATAAATAAATAAAGTTTCACTTCTGTCGCGTGGCGTTCCACGCACACTTTTTTTTTTCACTAATGAATTGTGCAAAGCTCAAATCAAGAAGTACATTGTCAAATCACAACCTAAATGTAGTCTTCGATTAAATATTGCTCAAACATTACGTCCCAACATTGATAAACTTCTTAAAGAAAAAAAGAGACAGGAAAGTCAGAAAATTGTTACTGTAATCTTGTATCATCTAAGGTGCAGACGAGCTTGTATGGTAATTAATTCAGTTCATTTTTTTAAATTTTTTTATTGTAGTGAATTATGTTAATTCAAATGATAGTATTGTCTATTTTTGTCAAAGAACATAGATTTTGTGGAAAGGCAATTGTTCTCACAGAATAGCAAAATAGAATTATTTATAAATTGTTAAACTACTGTGATGTAATTAACCGATAAACTATCAAGAAAATCGATTGATGTTTCATTAACTCGGAAACACGTATTACGTAAGTCTAACCCCCTAAATTCCCGCTGCCCGCAGTACTAATGCCTCTCTCTTCCCCCCTGTTCACTAATGCCATCATTTCACATACTCCTCGCAGAGGTATAAATCGAGCAGTCAGAGCAGAAAGCAGTGACGTCACAGAGCAACCTTCTGTCTTCCCCTGCCTTAAAGCATATTTATCGCTAAGTTGGATACTTAGCTTCTTGAAAGTAAGGCACAACTTTGACAGAAGTAAATGTATCATTTCATGTAATATTACTAAATAGCTTGAATATAAACTTTTATGAATGACCCATTAAACTGAAGGTACTGATTACTTTTGAAACATGTTCTTGCCAAAATCAAGTAGACTAGAATAATTAAAGTTGCTCCAAAAACAAATTATAGATAGCTAGTTTACGTTCATTTAATAAAATCTTATATTTAGTACTTTTAACCTAATGATTTTAGTTTTTGATGCTGGTCAGAAAGGTGAAAAATGCAGCATGCATAATGTAAAATGTAAAATGTAATTTTTATTTTAGAATTGAGTCATACATATCTTTTAAATCAGTTTTCGTAATTTTAACATACATTTAATGTGCACACCTTCAAAGATCAAGATATTCATTACGTTTACATGGGTAGAATTATATCGATATGAAAGCAGTTTTCATAATAAATTTAACGTTTATTTCTGAGCTAGGCAATCGCTAGCAGGCTCATTCACAGTGTGCGTGCAAATGTCACATGTTCAGTACTTTTTTTTGTTTTATCAAGCGTTTCGTGATTTAATCAATACATCTTATCCTATGTCTATTATACTATACTAGTTTTAAATTTTCATGAGGTTAGATATCATTCGTACACTGTAACTCATATTTATCTCAATTACGATTATAGTCAAGTGTAACTAATGACTAGAGACAGGCACAATATGAAGAAAATTTTGCCAAAATATGAAATTATGAAGAAAAACCTAAAAATATTATGAAATGCAATAAATCACCAATTTTATCATCTGAATATTTGTTACCGGTATTTGATTTAAGACAACACACAAAGGAATATCTTCCATATTTACAATGAGAGGGCAAAATAAAAACACTAGTTAACTGGTAATTAATACGTTAAATATTCACAATATTCTATTCACCTACATTTTTCACATCACATCATCTCATCAACTAATATTTATTACAATAAGATAAAAGCAGCTTTTCAATGTTTTCTGGCAAAAAGTTGCATCTTCTGTCGGTAAGAAACGTCTGAACTGTGTGTGTGTCTTTTTAATTTTATTTTTTTTTATGTATAATGCTATTTGTGTGTTGTTTCAGCTGAAACTTTGTCTTTGCAGATACGAGTATTAAAAAATAAATTAATAACAAAATTATTATGTAATTCAGTCACCCATTTGTTCAGAATAAAGATAACGGCGAAAGCCAAATATTAAGTGCACTTTAAGCTCCGTCCACTCGATCACTCAATATTCACATTTTGTTTCTCAGGGAAGCAGGTGACAAACTATCCTTGTATATTGTCGCCGACACTCCCGACAGTACCAAATATTAAAAATGCAAGAGTGCCCCTTGTAACAAATATTAAAACATCTAGAGTGCCCCTTGTACCGAATATTAAAAATTCTAGAGCACCCCTTGTACCAAATATTAAAAATTCTAGAGCGCCCCTTGTACCAAATATAAAATGCGAGAATATGTGCCTTGTACCCAACGGTTTGTCAGCCTGTTCATCCTCGAAGAATTCGCTAGATCACGGCATAAAATGAATGGCTTCACTGGGGGAGGGCTGGCCGGCATATGTCTCATGCGAAGATGCATCTTATATTTGTTCTTTCCCAAGATATCAAATGTAGCGTAAACATAATTTGAATGTTAGTACAAATTTGTCTTTAGATAATATTACACAGGTAATAAAAAGGACTATATTCCATACTTAAAACTTTTGTTACAAAATGTGCACATAACAATCGTTCCATCATTTTTAAAAGGTTTAACTCCGTCACCAATTGCGCATTCCAGATTTAGGCACACGATCCAAATCACCACGAATCGCAAACAACACATAAATGAATATTCCCTCCTCCCTGCTAGTGAGCAGGTTCCTCTAACTGTAAACATTCCCTACCCCCGCCCTTGCTGTCGAGTTATCTTTTGGAATGCAAGGAATGTGACTACCTCCACTCAATAAGTGGAAATTCCATTCCCGATCATAATGGAAGTAGGCTATTATTAGAGCGGAATTGTGTAGGGTACTTAACAGTTAGAAGTGTTGCCAAATGTCTTAGCTTTCTGGAGTTAGCGGTTTAGGGATTTGAGATGCGATTCCCGGAAAACTTTTCAAAACATTTCAATAATGTGGAAAACTCGATTCATTTGTCATAGAAGTATTAACGAAGGAAAAATTTGCAAATCATACAAAATATGAAGCTTTATGAAGATTTTCACGAAATATGAAGATTTTACCAAAATATTATGAAATATGAACTTTTTTCTTGCTTGCATTGCCATCTAAACTTCGTGATTCGTAAAGATCCGAGTTTTCAGAGCGCTAGTAGCCATATTTTAGAATATGGATTTTCATATTTTGCCTGTCTCTACTAATAACAGTAATAACCATGCATACTCATGTTCAGTATAAATTTACAACGTTACGTGTAAACAGGGACCATACTGAGTTTTCGCTTTATATTGAGCTGTAGTTCAAATAATTATATACCGGGTATTCGTACATGCTTATTACATCCATCCTCGATTACATAAATATTCCTTGTATAACGAAGGAACGTGTAGTGTAAGGTGATACAGCTAAATAAATATTGATCTCATTCTCCTAGACTCACCTTTTCGAAGACTAATAATTTTCACAAATTTTCTCAAACATAATCATTGTGACGTCACTTTACAGGGCAATCTTGCTCAGTGAAAGAGAAACAATTGGATTAGGGCACTGTGCGAGGGCGAGGAGTATGTGGATGCATATGCAGTTGGAATTGGAACCCATCCTGCAACGGAACTTGCAGTTTTGTCTCTGAATTCTGCCCTCATACTGTCCGTGCATTTAGACGTGAGCACTGTAGCAGTAGTAGTAAACACAATGCGCAGTGGAATCAATCATCACGTGATTCATACTAGCAATACACTCCCCTTCCGTCCCGCCCTATGTCTGCGGCGCATGCAAGTGCTCACGTCTAAATGCACAGGCTGTACATATCTGGCGTCACTATATAGACACTTGGCGTAAGCCGATTTTGAGTTCCTGTCCATTAGTTGTATGCTTTACTTCTTTATGGATATGAGAATACATTCTGAGGAAGGAAAGAGAAATACGAAGCACTTAGCAGTGATTTATTTAGAAACACGGCTGGTATTATATCAAATATTCCCAAATCTCTAAACGTAATTTAAGAGAGAGGCCGTCTTAAACTGTAAACACTTGAATTTCTGTCGTGAAATACCAAGGATTCTGCCTGGCACGAGTCCTGGCTCTGTATTTCTCTGGTAAAACGGTAATTCGGGATCACCGCCAGAGCATTGAAAAAATTGCAGCGGTTATGTATAATAAAAATGAATATGTTTATACATAAATATACTGTATAATTAAGAGTAAGTCGAATCATTAAGGTTCCGATAATGATTTCAAATTGTCGTGGAAAAGAAATGAATGCAGTTTTTGAAACGTAATCGTATTCTCAAAATCAAACTTATGCAGTAAAATCAAAAGCTGATTACTTGAATTTTACCTTTTTTTGCCAAAATAATTCCCATAAATAATTTATTTTGTTCTCTTCCTAAACTGTTCCTAAGATTTGCAAAGTCCGAAGGTCTGGCGTTCGGAAGAACAGTTAATAATTATAATTTCGGATGATAACATCCTACTTGTCAAAATCCCTTTGCTTTCAGTTATGATTTAATTTTAATTTTTCTTTATTCCAGGCTAAACCTGAGCCTAATCCTGGTTCATTACCCGGCGGCTGGTAGTCTGTGCGAGGTGAGAACACACTTTTAATTAAATTTTTCTAAATCATTGTGGAATTATTATAGGCTTTGGGAATATGAATATTGTATAGGGTAATATTATAAGCAGATACATGTTGAACGAATAAATCAAGCACAGTAATATAAGATATCACGACGAAAATAAGTTATGACTATCCCATTCATACGACATGCCTCACATACCGACCAATCATAGGCGTAACCAGGTCGACCATATGGGGGGGTATAACATCCGCGGGGTCTGGGGGGTCTGGAATACCCCCCAGGGAGTGGGGGGTCTGGGGGTCCTCCCCCGGAAAATTTTAAAAATCAAGACACAAAATACCGAGTTTTAAGCTTCCCACGCTATATATTTGTATTAAGTAATTTATGGGCAGACTTAAAAAATTATACAATTTTTCCTTTTTTTAATCAATGGGGAGGGGGGGTTCAAACCCCCAAAACCCTCCCCTCGGTACGCCTATGCGACCAATCACGGCCGTTTCTCTTATATTATGATATGATTGTCTCCAACAGAATGATGCGATTTTATGTGATAAAACGACAGCTCGTAATTATGATTTAGAGCAGATCAAGATGATGATGATGATGATGATGATATTAATAAAAGGTACTTGCCTTAAATGTGCTGATAATCAATATGTAATAGAAGTAGACTAACTAAAAGGCGACATTAGATTTCAGTATTATACGTCTCCAAGACTACAGTGGATTCTTCTCATTTATAACTTAACATGTTATACTTCCATCTATGTAAGCTTATTTCATTTTTCGATGAGGCTACGGTTAGAGATATAATTGAGGTAATGAAATGTGATTTGATTCAGGGAGTAAAAAGGAATGATATAAGATTATATATTGATATTTGTAATTGTCTAAAAACATTTTGAAGACCAATAAATAATTGCATTAGTTAATATGACTAATTTATAATTGTTATCAATATTATGATTATTATTGTTGTTATCATCATCGTCATCATAAAGATTAAGTGCTATAATGGTACTTTCTATGATGACATGATGGAAGGGAAGAATGCTTCTCTGACTGTGTATCGGCATGCGCGATAACTTGAATACGTTGGACAGGATTTTCATGAAACTTAGAATACGTACTTTTAAAGGAAGGAAGAACCCTGTGGATTTTGGACCAAATCGGTTGACCGGAATAACTTCCAATTAACGGTTGAAAATAGCAAATTTTCACAATACTACAATTATGCCAGTGACTGAATTTTGTTATCCCTTTCTTATCATATAAGACGTACACTTCAAAGAAAGTACCATGCGAAGTATCATTTTAACCAGTTTATGCTCATATCCATTCTCTTCAATATTTATTATTGTTTATATTAACAATTATATTGTTAATTTTATATGTAAATTTCATTTTTACCCCCGCAGTTACGAGGCCATTTAGAAATAGCAAGTCATCTCTAAACTACAAAGCCGCATTGCTAATTTACTCATTGACATACTAAGGGTTTGCCCACTGCCAGGTTGGCATAGGCCTACATATAGCTCATAGCTTGTAATCATCTTACATATCCCAAAACGATCACATTTTTATTTTCTTACTTTCGAAAAACATTCAAAATTATGGTCCTTGCAGACCTCTTTTGGATAAGTTGTATATAAAAAACGATTGCACCAGCAGTAACGGATGACATATCTAGAAGTTTGGTCTTATACTTTTTTGTCGCATCTCCAACGGTTGTACCAATGAGTTCCGTTTTCTTTTAAATTGTTAATTGCCTTTTTTATATTCTCCTCACATTTTGTAATATTGACACATTGACAGGATAGCTAGAATAATACAATATAGCAGGAACATTGAAATGTTTAACTGCCATAAGCGTGGAAAGTCTGGTGTTTCTAACTGCCCCATAAGTACAGAAAATGTATTTAGATAGCCGTGACATCATTGACATCTATAAAAGCCTGGATCAACAACTCATTAATATCAACTATAAACTTGGAATTTGGCTAACTTTTAGTTTTTAGCCTATACCGATAGAAAATTCCACAAACGTTCTAAGTATTAATTTTTAATTTTTGAAAAGAAAATCGTTTGAAAGGTTTTTACTACGTATTTGTATGATTTTTTGGCAAAAATAAAAGAATATTTTGACGAGTGGAATTTGTTGCTAATCTGTCTGTTAATATTCTACTTAACCTACTTATTCCTTCACATATGTTGGTCAAACTTTGTCAGGAAACCGTAGCCTAAACCACTATTTTATGACATATGGCCTATTAACTAAAACTGGAACTGTTTTATCATTCTAACTGATTTCATTATATTTTATAATAAGTTAGTGTAAAATGGTCAAATAGAATGATAGGGCCAATTACAAGAAACCGTAGAATGGAGCATCATAGTAACCTGTGTGGTATCAAGTATGATATTATATACAAAGATGTTTGTAAAATCTTTGAATCTAATTATTAACAGTATAGTATTGGTATGAGACAGACTTATCGAGTGATTCTTCATAATGAAATCAGAGTGAGATTGCGCAGGTCTGAAAGAAGAATTTCGTGAAAATGAGTCCATGATAGTATTAATTTGTTTTATTTTTCAGGGAAACCCTGGATGAAGAAATGAAGGCAAATCGGAATAACATTGGTTGAAAAATGTATTTAATGAAATAAATATAGAATTAAATACTAATTTTGACGTCATACTTCCTTTCAATTCCTATATAATATGTATCCTTAACCTCAGAGATGACTGGATATTTATATATTACTTTATATTGATATAATTTGAATACTTTTATAAAAGTATTATATACATATAAGATGAATGTGTACCTAGCTTTGGCTGGGCATCGCAAACACAGACCAATACATTTTTCCTAGTTACAAAGAACACAACAAACAAATGAGTCAAACAGAATGGGCTAAACAACATTTTGAACAGACACATATTCACCTCAATATCGTATATGTGGGGTTAACCCAACTAATACATGCAAAACAAAGAAACACAAAAATACTGTTGTTAGTAATAACAAAATTTTCAAGTGTCATTAAACATAGGAAGGTGATCCGAAAAGTAGTAACATTTATAGAATAAAATGAAGATTTATAAAAAAGAACTTCTCATTTCATATCTTACTTTAGGCTTCTTTTTTCTCCTAAGCGCAAGACGTTAATCTATCATACTCTCCTTCAAGATTTGTATCCCCACGTGATAGGCGTCTGTCTCATTCCAACATCTCTTGTGATGAGGTACGTGTTTATTTTCATTGTAATTTTAACTGTAAATGTGAGAACCTGAATCATTACACCGATCGCGGCTTTATTAGCGTAGATATTTCATCCGATCGCTCGGGAGTTGGAGCAGTTCCCGCCGCGCCGCAGGAACCCGCTTCGTTGGCCAACTCTTGCGTGGGAGTCGCTGTACCTGTTGAATGAATAACCAATCACAGTAATATAAGATATCAGGACGAAAATAATTTTTTATTGAATATCCTATTCAAACATCCGGTACTTGATATTGACCGGTAATGTTTAAACAAGCCTCGCATAACGACCAATCACGGTCGTATATCTTATATAATAATATGCTTTCCTCGAACAGAAGGATGAGATTTTATTTGATAAAACGTAGGCTCGTAATGATGATTTAGAGGAAGATGATGATGATGATAATAATATAAATAATAAAAGTGTGTAAATCGGCTAACTTTAAAAGTATTTTCCTTAAATACGTTGAGTAACAATATATAATACAAATAGGCTATCATAAAAGGCGACATTAGAATTCAGTATAATAGGTCTACAAGACAACTATGGGTTCTATTATTTATAACACTGTAAATTTACTTTTTTTTGGTCTACTTAACCTATTTTACATCAATATAGGCTATATAGCTCCAAATTCGATATGCTATGCATGGAATTAATTCTCATTGGATGGTAGTAAAGGTCACTTATTTACACATTACTAGGCCTAAACATCTTGGGTTGAACAGTATGCCTTTTATATTAGCGGAGTGTAAAGTGGATTCTTCTCATTTATAACTTAATATGTTATACTTCCAGGTTTACATTCTACATTGGCTATTCAAAAGAATCCGAAGCATAACATTCATCTAAATGTAGTGAATAAGTCATGCAATAACTTAAAGCCTAAGAGGCTGGTATATATGTATTTTTTTTCGATGAGGGGATGCTTACAAGTAAGACTGAGGGAATAAAATGTGATTTGGTTGAGGGACTAAGAAGGACTGATATGATATTTGTAAGTTTCTAAAAACATTATGAAGACCAATGAATAATTGCAATCTTTGGTACTCCTAATTTCTAATCATTATCATTATTATAATTATTATTATTGTTGCTATCAACGGCATCATCAGTATTAGGTGCCAGAATGGTACCTTCTAAAATTATATGGCGGACGGAAAGAATGTCTGTCCGTCTGTGTATTCGCAAGCGCGATAACTTGAATAAGAACTTGTTATACGTACTTTTATCGTACATAGGAAGATCCCTATTGATTTAACGGATTAAAAATATCAAATCTTCACAATACTAAAATTATGTCAGTGATTGGATTTTGTTATCCCTCTCTTTATCATATAAGAAGTACACTTCAAAGAAAGTATCCGAATGTTAGTGTCAATTTAAACAGTTCATGCTCATCCCATTCTCTATAACTTTTATTAGTCGATTACTTCACTGTTTATTTTTGTCGTAAATTCCACTTTTACTCCCGCAATTACGAGGTCCTTTAAAAATAGAAAATCTTTTCTATACTGCAAAGCCGCATCGCTAATTCACTCACTGACTTAGTAAGTGTTTGCCCACTTCCAAGTTTGCATACATATAGCCTATAGCTTCAAAAAGACCGAAATATCTCAAAACGATCCCATTTTTTTTCTTATTTTAGAAAAATATTCAAAATTATTGTCCTTACAGATGATCTTTGGAAACTTATAATGGCTAAACGATAAGGTTACCAAAAGCCAATTGCACAAGCAGTAACAGGTGACATATCTACAACTTTCATTCTATAATTTGTTGTCGCATCTCCAATGGCTGTACCCAAGAGTTCCTTTCAAATGTTTAAGTAACTTTTCTATACTTTCCTCACATTTTGTAAATTTTAATAGACTTATAGAACAACAAGAATAATAACATATCGCAGAAATATTGAAACGTTTAATTGCCGTAAGTGTGCAAAATCTGGTGTTTCTAGCTGCCCCATAAGTATAGAATAGCTATGACGTCATTCACATCTATAACAGACTGGATCATCAACTCAATAATATTGATGTTTACCCACTTCCACATGAACTAGAAGTTTAGAATTTGCCAAACTTTTAGCATTTAGCCTTTAACCGATAGGAAAATTCCAAAACGTTGTAAGTTTTTATTTTTTATTCGCCAAATGAAATAATTTTAATGATAGGCTAGATATATATATATAGCCTATATATATATATGTATATATATACAGTATATACATACACATATATGTATACGAGGGTGAGTCCGAAAATAGATTTCTCCTTGCGACTGTATACAGAGGTGGGGATGAAAGACAAAAAATATAATGAGACAGTATGATAAGACGTGCCTCTATTTTTCCACATAACTAACACGTACATGTATACATTTGTCATACCGCCTTTGAAGCTTAGAAAGCCCTGCAGGAAAAACTTGGTTAACACCCTCACAAGTCAAGAGCCAAGCTCCAAAACGAAAAATGGAAATCAAAATTTTATATTAGGGTTAAGCATCTTCTGGGGATGTGACACGGAGATTGGCGACGACATTCTCTTACTATTAATACCATTATATATGAAGAGAATTTCGTTTTTGGTGTTTTTGAAGAGTTAAAACTTTTATTTAAAACTATTTTTATAAAACCCCTGGAGTTTAGGAAACACGGAATATCGTATTACTCGTCTAGTTCACTGCCTTACTTGTGAGTTCAAGGTCCTGGTTTTACTCGTCAAGTACAGACAGATCTTTCAAGATATATTTATATGAGTACTATATTTATATTACATTTTGAATGATTATCGCAAATATCAATAGAAGTGCATCTGTATTATTTTCCCCTCTTACCATTCTTGTAGTGTATCCGTCGGACCTCTGATTTATGCCCCAGTAATGCAAGGTTCATGACAAACGTACCTGGAAAGAAGATAATTTCAATTGTAATATTAATTAATTAATACAGATTAACAATACTTGGAAGTATTCATATCCTTTGTAAATTTTCTTGAGATTTTATATTTAAGTGGGCTGAATTTCTTAGTGTTTAATTCCTGCTTACATCATATTAGGTGCACATTTTTATAGTATTATTATGGCTTGATATATACTGATTGATATTAACTATTGTACCTTTCTAACAATGAATTTATTATTGTACTCTACTAAATATTGTTTATAATCTTAAAACAAGAAACGAGACTGGAAAGGAAGTAGGAATAAATACCAACTTTCGCTTAGTTGCCGAACATAATCGTAGCTCGGTATGTCTTCTTCTTGCTTCTAGACATGCAAGCACCCGTCGAATCATAGACTGTCGCACCCTTTAAAATACTCCAGGATGATATCGAATGGTTTCGCAGACTTCCATGACACGTCGATGAAAAGTGTCTTCATCCGGGATGTCTGCTCCATAAACCAATAGTTCAAGGTGTCCCAGAGATAAAAATTCAGAGCACTGAGGTTGGGAGAACGTGCAGGCCATGGAACTGGTCCTACCCTCCCTATCCATCTGTCATGGTAGATACCAGTCATTGCATCTCGAACAATGAGACTAAAATGTGCTAAAGCCACATCGTGCATAAACCACATGTTTTGTCTTGTTTGCAAGGACACATATTCGTGAAGTAATCTTAGAAGAGTGTTCTGGATAAAGTCCCAGTTGACAGCACCTGTAAACGTGCTGGTATAACGGACACGAATTCAGTCGCTTTAATTTATTTTCATACATTTTAGTTAAAGGCATTTGCCTGTTCAGTCCTTCCTCTTGCTGGCTCCTCAATAAGAACTGAAGATGGCCCATCATTAGTGCCGAAATGCAACTTTTTAATACATGAAAAGGAAGGACCGAGCAGGCAACATCATAAGTGATTGACATTAAATATATAGTCATTTCTGATGATACATGAATATATATAATATAAATGATAAATACTAAAATACCACTTTTATAAAAGTATAAAAACGAAATCAATATCTATAACAACATTTATCAGTGCTATACAAAGGATATGGTAGTTATCAAACAACGACACCAATATAATGTAAGGAGAATAAGTATATATATGATTTACAAAATGAAGGGAATAAGGACGTCTAAATCGTGTTTTAATTCTATATTTAATTTATTTTAATACATTTCATTTCCCTTCTTGGCTGTCATGTCTCCATCCAGGTTTTCCCTGAAAAATAAAACAAACTAATGCACAGATAGAACCAATATCACGCTATTCATCTTTCAGATCTCCACACACACTTCCTCAGATTCGATTATAAATAGAACACTATATTGATAATATTTAATTTCAAGGATTTTACAAAGAACCTTGTATACAATATCGTGACGTTTGTCCTTGATACCACACAGGTTATTATGACGGTCCACTCTACGTTCTGCAGATAACTGGCCGTATCATATGACGTCAGGCCATTATATTCCAAATTAATGATAAAATGTAATAAAATCAGGTAAACTGATCAAAGCAAGTGTCAGGAGTTATTAGGCCAAATTTGAGGAACTATAGAGTTTTAAACCACGGTTTCTGATATAGTTCGATGTGAAAACGGCATACAAATACGTTTTCAAAACCAAATTCCAAGTTTCTAGCTGATGTGGAAGTGGGTAAAATCAATATTAATGAGTTGACGATCCAGACTACTGTAGATGTGAATGACGGCACGACTATCCATACTTGCAGGCCAGCTAGAAACACGATTTTCTGCCCGCCTTTGCAGCCACGTGTGATAATATTTCTGCTAAATTTTATTATTTTATTTGCCCTATAAGTGTGTCAAAAATTACCTAATGTGAGGAAAATATATAAACTTTACTTAAAATAAATTAAAAGGAACCCTAAAGTACAACCGATGGAGATACTACAAAAAACCATAAAACGAAACTTCTAGATCTATCATCCGTTTCTGCTGGTGTAATCGGGTTTTTGATACTACTTATCGATTAGCCATTACAACTCTCCAAAGAAGGTCTTCACGGTTCACCCGTTTGAATGTCTTTATTCGAGGGTAAGAAATGGAAAATCGGATCCTTTGGGATATATCCTTTAATTATAAACTATAGCCTATAATTATGCCAAATTTTAAAATCTGGTCAGTCGAAGTGAATTAGCTATGCGGTTTTGCATTTGCTATTTTGAAAGACCTCGTAATTCCCGGAGTGTAAATGAAATTTACAACCAAAATTGATAGTTAAATAATCTACAAAAAGTTAAAGTTTGAGTGAGTTTAAACTTGTTAAATTGATACTTAGTTGGTATACTTTCTTTGAAGCGTGCTTTTTATATAATACTTAAGGCATAACAAAATTCAGTTACTGACATAATTGTAGAATAGTGATAATTTTCTAATTATAATCCGTTACTTGTCGATATTCCGGTCACTCGATTTATCCCAAAATAAACAGGGTTCTTCTTATAAGCATGTATTCTAAGTTACATGAAAATCCGATACGGAGTATTCGAGATATTGCGCGTGAAGAAACACAGACGGACAGACTTTTCCCCGTCCACCATGTAAACATAGAAAGTACCATTCTGGCACTTAATATTGATGATGACTATGATTATAATAAGAATAACAATAATAATAATTTTCATAATAATAATAATTACAAAATGTGAATATGAATTTTTAGATAACAAAACTATTTGAAGTATTCTCATACTACAAACGTTAGACGATATACAAAAAGGTTCCAGCTAGAAATTAGGCATACCAATAAATGCAATTATTTATTGTTCTTCGCGAAGTATTTGGAAACTAAAAAATTTCAATAAACGAGGGGCAACATTTTTTCACAACTTTTATGTTTATTTGTAAGTGAAACCAAGTATATCATCTCAATCTACAGACCTTTCTCTCACTTTTCCACATAGTCTCAGTTTTTTTGCACACATGTTTCCCATCTTTCTGCAAGTTTGAAAATACCCTTTTTAAAGAATTCCATCCAGCTTCCGCTTCATAAAACAAAAGACTACTGAACATGTGATTTCGCACGCGCACCGGGATTAGCCTAAGTCTGCTATGCTAGCATTTGCCTAGTTCGGAAAGTAGGTAAATTACGATTTCTCTACACTTCCATCGTAATGAATCCCCGAATAAACGTTAATTTCTTTGTCAAAACTGGATTCATTACGATATACCTTACCCATGTAAAAGTAGTAAACGAGTATTTTGATCATCAAAGGTGTAGACATTAAAAAATTTGTTGAAGTTAGGAAAATTAGTTTCCAGGATATGTATGACTCATGTCTAAAACACGATTACATTTTACAATCTGCAGAATGCACTTTTAACGCTCCTGACCAGTACCAAAAACTAAAATCTTTCAACAAAAAGTACTACATTTAGGAACATTTTTGAAAAATTTCGGTAACTATAGTTTACCTGTTCTCTCTACAGGATAAAAGGAGTATACAAGTCATTCATAAAGCTTTCGCCATGCATTTAATGCAAGTTTTTTTTAGTAATTTTACAAGAAATTATGAATTTACTTCCGTCCAAACTTGTGCCTTACATTCAAGAAGCCACGTATCTAACTAAGCGATTACTATGTTTTAAAATACATTGTATTAATCTGTAGTGAAATCGTGGCTTCAAGTGTAATGTAATAGGACTACAGTGTGTTACATTTGAATTAGGCATTTAAGCAATTTGCAAAGAAGAAACCTCACCTCGCACATGATGATGTTCCAGAAGAGGAGAACTGCAGACATAACAATCAGAGCCTTCATGTTGGTGGTGGTGAATGTTTTCTCTGTGTTGTATGGTTCCTTATATATTTGAAGGGGCTAGTTCCATAAGGGCGTAAGGCACAAGATCATAGTTTTGAGAAATCTTGATGTTTTTAAACGATGTTACCACTCACAAACACAGGTCTTTTCTTATGAATGAGTAGAGGTTTAAGGCACAAGCCGCCGTGGGTGAATCGGTAGCACCCCTGCCTACCATTCCGGCGGCCCGGTTTCGATTCCCGGTCGGGTCGGGGATTTTTCAGTAGTGAAAGATCCCCTCCCCGGGTTCAGGACTGGGTGTTAGGTGAAGTCTTAGGTTAAGATAATGCACATTGTGCGCGATTCCTAAATTATAAATTGTTCACTGAGTAGCCTATTTAAGAGATATGAGGAGAAGGCATAAATGTTAAAACTCAAAATTAAAGATGTGCCTTACGCCCTGATGGAACTAGCCCCTTCATTTGTTCCCCTACTCTCTGGGATGTCATAAACTCTTACTAATGACGACATAAATCAATCCACTATAGTTTATGTTACTGATGGCAATATAAGTCCACTAAAGTTTATGTATAGCATTTTGTGATACCACATGGGAAGTGTTCGTGAGTTTAAAGTGGGCAATATTTTAAATATATTTACTGAAATGAAACTTGAAAGGTAATGACCATACCTTCATGGCATATTGTTATCGTAGATCTAATTTTATTTATGATTTACTGTTAGTTGCCACAGGTTTGTCATATTTGTATTAGTGTAAAATCAATAAATTAAGGATATATAGAATTGATTTATGGATGAAATTTGTGATTTTTTAAAATTGTTGTATTGTATTCCATCTTTCAAGTAATATATCATACATAATTGTATTATAATACTATCCGTATTTTTTAGCAGAGTCGAACTACTCAGCAGGGATGTTTTAACTTTGAAGCTCTTTTTCCTACGGTTTTTAGACTCCCTCAGTGTAGTCCCTATCGTTGTTCGCAATGAAGAGAAAACTGCCCACATGGGTAAATGATCGTACAAGCCCAGAAAATTAGAGTGATATGCTGCATATATTACCTCTTTGAATGCTTATTGAAAACAGTAATCTATAAAAAAAATTCTAAATGAAGACTGTTCATGTATTCTGATTCCAAACCACGTGGAAGTTCTCAATCCAGCCTTTGTTTTGTTTCATCAGTCTACACTCTTTCAGAAGTTGGCATTATAGAAAATAGTTGTAATTATTCTTAATTGAGAAGATATATAAAATAAATTTATAAAATATGTGAAACAAAAATTGAGAGTTTCAAGCAAATAATAAATAGCAGACAACTTTCTATTAATTGCCGTCCACCACAATATTCTCTTTTCTGCAGTCTATTTGTATTTTTCAGGTAATCAAGGGATTTAATTTAATGAATTTCGCATATATCTCATGAATGAAGACTTTAATTTATAGTTTCTAGTAGTGAAAGAAATCACTACAGATCTGAAAGGCGATTAGCTTAGTAATGGTTCTAGCAGTGCAGTAAATAAATCTAAAGATTTATGGTGATGATAACAAACTGTCATGAAGTTATAGTAAAGTGGATTGATATATGATGTCACCAGAAATATAAACTCTAGTGGATTTATGAATGCTGTCATTAGTAAGTGTTTCTGGAATTTATAATATTATAACAAAGAGTAGGGGAACAGATATATAAGCAACCATACAACACTTACTAAACATTCACCACCACCAACATGAAGGCTCTGATTGTTATGTCTGCAGTTCTCCTCTTCTGGAACATCATCTTGTGCGAGGTGAGTTTTCTCCTTTGCAAAAATATTTAAATCCCTATTTCAAATGTAACGCACTTTAGTCCTATTACATTACACTTTAAGCCATGTTTTCACTATAGAGTAACTCAATATACCTTAGAGCAGGGGAAGTCAACTACGTCTTGTGATGACGTTTGTGGAGCAAGAGTATGCGGATCCCTTGTGTGTGATGTCAGCAAGAGCGCACGGTAGTAGGGGTGTTTAGAGTACGCTAGATTTAGGTACTAGAGGACTTATTCACTTTAGCTCTGTGGGTAGAACAACTTCTGGTTGGAAATACGGAGCATTTTTCAAAGTTAATGTAAGTATGCGATCCTGATAGTGCTCTCTCTGCAGAACATGTGTTAGTTCTGCAAAACATTCTTCTTCAGTTCGAATCGAGGTTTCAGGATGTGGAAAACCTTTCTCCAATGTTTAAACTTTTTGCTACCCCATATTCAGTTAATGTCAAAGACGTTCCTTGCCGGTATCAGTTGGAACTGCTAAACTTACAATGCGACGATCTGTTAAAGGACAAATACGAACGTAAAGTGGTCTTGGGTAACTTTTACAGAAATTTCTCTGAAACCAGATTCCCGAAACTTGCCGCACGAATATTATGTAATTTTGGATCGACATATGTGTCCGAACAATTTTTGAAGTAAAACTTATTTTCTCGCGGTTGGGGTGAATCGGGAAAATCAGTCACGAAATCAGTCACAAAATCAGTCACAAAATCAGTCGCACTCAAAACTACGTGTTCCGGAGCGGACTGCACAGAAAACAATCAACTCAATGATTAGGAGTAATCAAAGGAAATTTTTCAGACATTACTTCCTCAATGGCAATAGACAATTCCTAAGCAATCTAAAGGTATATTATTTATTTTATGGAACCCGGAGGTTGATTACCGCGCAAAACCAATTAAAAAATACATATTTCCAAAACTAAAATAAAATTAAAACATCCAATAATTAAAACAATAAACTCAATGATTCAACTCAATGATTAAGCTTATCCAAAATTTAAATAAATTATCCGACATTGGTAAAGTGTGTTAAAACCACCGCCTTCTCGAGAATTACACTGAATCTTTCTTTTCGTTTGACTGTGTACATTTTGAAAAAAGTTGAACATCACTAGCCACCGCCTTCTCGAGAATTACACTGCATCTTTCTTTTCGTTTGACTGTGTACATATTGAAAAACGTTATCAGCACTATAATCAACAAAGTCGTAGCAGAAAACGCATACGACTTTAAATGAAGTGCATGATAGAACTTATACTTATGAACCTATATTAAAATCTATTTTGCCTTATGCAAACTATAAATCTCATAAAAAGGCACACACAGACTTTAAAAAACCAAAATCAATTACAGAAAGAACAAGAGGATACCGTGAGAGGATGAAAGTGACAAAGAAAAGGAAAACTGAAGAAAATACATAAATAAATAAAGTTTCACTTCTGTCGCGTGGCGTTCCACGCACACTTTTTTTTTTTCACTAATGAATTGTGCAAAGCTCAAATCAAGAAGTACATTGTCAAATCACAACCTAAATGTAGTCTTCGATTAAATATTGCTCAAACATTACGTCCCAACATTGATAAACTTCTTAAAGAAAAAAAGAGACAGGAAAGTCAGAAAATTGTTACTGTAATCTTGTATCATCTAAGGTGCAGACGAGCTTGTATGGTAATTAATTCAGTTCATTTTTTTTAATTTTTTTATTGTAGTGAATTATGTTAATTCAAATGATAGTATTGTCTATTTTTGTCAAAGAACATAGATTTTGTGGAAAGGCAATTGTTCTCACAGAATAGCAAAATAGAATTATTTATAAATTGTTAAACTACTGTGATGTAATTAACCGATAAACTATCAAAAAAATCGATTGATGTTTCATTAACTCGGAAACACGTATTACGTAAGTCTAACCCCCTAAATTCCCGCTGCCCGCAGTACTAATGCCTCTCTCTTCCCCCCTGTTCACTAATGCCATCATTTCACATACTCCTCGCAGAGGTATAAATCGAGCAGTCAGAGCAGAAAGCAGTGACGTCACAGAGCAACCTTCTGTCTTCCCCTGCCTTAAAGCATATTTATCGCTAAGTTGGATACTTAGCTTCTTGAAAGTAAGGCACAACTTTGACAGAAGTAAATGTATCATTTCATGTAATATTACTAAATAGCTTGAATATAAACTTTTATGAATGACCCATTAAACTGAAGGTACTGATTACTTTTGAAACATGTTCTTGCCAAAATCAAGTAGACTAGAATAATTAAAGTTGCTCCAAAAACAAATTATAGATAGCTAGTTTACGTTCATTTAATAAAATCTTATATTTAGTACTTTTAACCTAATGATTTTAGTTTTTGATGCTGGTCAGAAAGGTGAAAAATGCAGCATGCATAATGTAAAATGTAAAATGTAATTTTTATTTTAGAATTGAGTCATACATATCTTTTAAATCAGTTTTCGTAATTTTAACATACATTTAATGTGCACACCTTTAAAGATCAAGATATTCATTACGTTTACATGGGTAGAATTATATCGATATGAAAGCAGTTTTCATAATAAATTTAACGTTTATTTCTGAGCTAGGCAATCGCTAGCAGGCTCATTCACAGTGTGCGTGCAAATGTCACATGTTCAGTACTTTTTTTTGTTTTATCAAGCGTTTCGTGATTTAATCAATACATCTTATCCTATGTCTATTATACTATACTAGTTTTAAATTTTCATGAGGTTAGATATCATTCGTACACTGTAACTCATATTTATCTCAATTACGATTATAGTCAAGTGTAACTAATGACTAGAGACAGGCACAATATGAAGAAAATTTTGCCAAAATATGAAATTATGAAGAAAAACCTAAAAATATTATGAAATGCAATAAATCACCAATTTTATCATCTGAATATTTGTTACCGGTATTTGATTTAAGACAACACACAAAGGAATATCTTCCATATTTACAATGAGAGGGCAAAATAAAAACACTAGTTAACTGGTAATTAATACGTTAAATATTCACAATATTCTATTCACCTACATTTTTCACATCACATCATCTCATCAACTAATATTTATTACAATAAGATAAAAGCAGCTTTTCAATGTTTTCTGGCAAAAAGTTGCATCTTCTGTCGGTAAGAAACGTCTGAACTGTGTGTGTGTCTTTTTAATTTTAATTTTTTTTTATGTATAATGCTATTTGTGTGTTGTTTCAGCTGAAACTTTGTCTTTGCAGATACGAGTATTAAAAAATAAATTAATAACAAAATTATTATGTAATTCAGTCACCCATTTGTTCAGAATAAAGATAACGGCGAAAGCCAAATATTAAGTGCACTTTAAGCTCCGTCCACTCGATCACTCAATATTCACATTTTGTTTCTCAGGGAAGCAGGTGACAAACTATCCTTGTATATTGTCGCCGACACTCCCGACAGTACCAAATATTAAAAATGCAAGAGTGCCCCTTGTAACAAATATTAAAACTGCTAGAGTGCCCCTTGTACCGAATATTAAAAATTCTAGAGCACCCCTTGTACCAAATATTAAAAATTCTAGAGCGCCCCTTGTACCAAATATAAAATGCGAGAATATGTGCCTTGTACCCAACGGTTTGTCAGCCTGTTCATCCTCGAAGAATTCGCTAGATCACGGCATAAAATGAATTGCTTCACTGGGGGAGGGCTGGCCGGCATATGTCTCATGCGAAGATGCATCTTATATTTGTTCTTTCCCAAGATATCAAATGTAGCGTAAACATAATTTGAATGTTAGTACAAATTTGTCTTTAGATAATATTACACAGGTAATAAAAAGGACTATATTCCATACTTAAAACTTTTGTTACAAAATGTGCACATAACAATCGTTCCATCATTTTTAAAACGGTTTAACTCCGTCACCAATTGCGCATTCCAGATTTAGTCACACGATCCAAATCACCACGAATCGCAAACAACACATAAATGAATATTCCCTCCTCCCTGCTAGTGAGCAGGTTCCTCTAACTGTAAACATTCCCTACCCCCGCCCTTGCTGTCGAGTTATCTTTTGGAATGCAAGGAATGTGACTACCTCCACTCAATAAGTGGAAATTCCATTCCCGATCATAATGGAAGTAGGCTATTATTAGAGCGGAATTGTGTAGGGTACTTAACAGTTAGAAGTGTTGCCAAATGTCTTAGCTTTCTGGAGTTAGCGGTTTAGGGATTTGAGATGCGATTCCCGGAAAACTTTTCAAAACATTTCAATAATGTGGAAAACTCGATTCATTTGTCATAGAAGTATTAACGAAGGAAAAATTTGCAAATCATACAAAATATGAAGCTTTATGAAGGTTTTCACGAAATATGAAGATTTTACCAAAATATTATGAAATATGAACTTTTTTCTTGCTTGCATTGCCATCTAAACTTCGTGATTCGTAAAGATCCGAGTTTTCAGAGCGCTAGTAGCCATATTTTAGAATATGAAATTTCATATTTTGCCTGTCTCTACTAATAACAGTAATAACCATGCATACTCATGTTCAGTATAAATTTACAACGTTACGTGTAAACAGGGACCATACTGAGTTTTCGCTTTATATTGAGCTGTAGTTCAAATAATTATATACCGGGTATTCGTACATGCTTATTACATCCATCCTCGATTACATAAATATTCCTTGTATAACGAAGGAACGTGTAGTGTAAGGTGATACAGCTAAATAAATATTGATCTCATTCTCCTAGACTCACCTTTTCGAAGACTAATAATTTTCACAAATTTTCTCAAACATAATCATTGTGACGTCACTTTACAGGGCAATCTTGCTCAGTGAAAGAGAAACAATTGGATTAGGGCACTGTGCGAGGGCGAGGAGTATGTGGATGCATATGCAGTTGGAATTGGAACCCATCCTGCAACGGAACTTGCAGTTTTGTCTCTGAATTCTGCCCTCATACTGTCCGTGCATTTAGACGTGAGCACTGTAGCAGTAGTAGTAAACACAATGCGCAGTGGAATCAATCATCACGTGATTCATACTAGCAATACACTCCCCTTCCGTCCCGCCCTATGTCTGCGGCGCATGCAAGTGCTCACGTCTAAATGCACAGGCTGTACATATCTGGCGTCACTATATAGACACTTGGCGTAAGCCGATTTTGAGTTCCTGTCCATTAGTTGTATGCTTTACTTCTTTATGGATATGAGAATACATTCTGAGGAAGGAAAGAGAAATACGAAGCACTTAGCAGTGATTTATTTAGAAACACGGCTGGTATTATATCAAATATTCCCAAATCTCTAAACGTAATTTAAGAGAGAGGCCGTCTTAAACTGTAAACACTTGAATTTCTGTCGTGAAATACCAAGGATTCTGCCTGGCACGAGTCCTGGCTCTGTATTTCTCTGGTAAAACGGTAATTCGGGATCACCGCCAGAGCATTGAAAAAATTTCAGCGGTTATGTATAATAAAAATGAATATGTTTATACATAAATATACTGTATAATTAAGAGTAAGTCGAATCATTAAGGTTCCGAAAATGATTTCAAATTGTCGTGGAAAAGAAATGAATGCAGTTTTTGAAACGTAATCGTATTCTCAAAATCAAACTTATGCAGTAAAATCAAAAGCTGATTACTTGAATTTTAACTTTTTTTTCCAAAATAATTCCCATAAATAATTTATTTTGTTCTCTTCCTAAACTGTTCCTAAGATTTGCAAAGTCCGAAGGTCTGGCGTTCGGAAGAACAGTTAATAATTATAATTTCGGATGATAACATCCTACTTGTCAAAATCCCTTTGCTTTCAGTTATGATTTAATTTTAATTTTTCTTTATTCCAGGCTAAACCTGAGCCTAATCCTGGTTCATTACCCGGCGGCTGGTAGTCTGTGCGAGGTGAGAACACACTTTTAATTAAATTTTTCTAAATCATTGTGGAATTATTATAGGCTTTGGGAATATGAATATTGTATAGGGTAATATTATAAGCAGATACATGTTGAACGAATAAATCAAGCACAGTAATATAAGATATCACGACGAAAATAAGTTATGACTATCCCATTCATACGACATGCCTCACATACCGACCAATCATAGGCGTAACCAGGTCGACCATATGGGGGGGTATAACATCCGCGGGGTCTGGGGGGTCTGGAATACCCCCCAGGGAGTGGGGGGTCTGGGGGTCCTCCCCCGGAAAATTTTAAAAATCAAGACACAAAATAACGAGTTTTAAGCTTCCCACGCTATATATTTGTATTAAGTAATTTATGGGCAGACTTAAAAAATTATACAATTTTTCCTTTTTTTAATCAATGGGGAGGGGGGGTTCAAACCCCCAAAACCCTCCCCTCGGTACGCCTATGCGACCAATCACGGCCGTTTCTCTTATATTATGATATGATTGTCTCCAACAGAATGATGCGATTTTATGTGATAAAACGACAGCTCGTAATTATGATTTAGAGCAGATCAAGATGATGATGATGATGATGATGATATTAATAAAAGGTACTTGCCTTAAATGTGCTGATAATCAATATGTAATAGAAGTAGACTAACTAAAAGGCGACATTAGATTTCAGTATTATACGTCTCCAAGACTACAGTGGATTCTTCTCATTTATAACTTAACATGTTATACTTCCATCTATGTAAGCTTATTTCATTTTTCGATGAGGCTACGGTTAGAGATATAATTGAGGTAATGAAATGTGATTTGATTCAGGGAGTAAAAAGGAATGATATAAGATTATATATTGATATTTGTAATTGTCTAAAAACATTTTGAAGACCAATAAATAATTGCATTAGTTAATATGACTAATTTATAATTGTTATCAATATTATGATTATTATTGTTGTTATCATCATCGTCATCATAAAGATTAAGTGCTATAATGGTACTTTCTATGATGACATGATGGAAGGGAAGAATGCTTCTCTGACTGTGTATCGGCATGCGCGATAACTTGAATACGTTGGACAGGATTTTCATGAAACTTAGAATACGTACTTTTAAAGGAAGGAAGAACCCTGTGGATTTTGGACCAAATCGGTTGACCGGAATAACTTCCAATTAACGGTTGAAAATAGCAAATTTTCACAATACTACAATTATGCCAGTGACTGAATTTTGTTATCCCTTTCTTATCATATAAGACGTACACTTCAAAGAAAGTATCATGCGAAGTATCATTTTAACCAGTTTATGCTCATATCCATTCTCTTCAATATTTATTATTGTTTATATTAACAATTATATTGTTAATTTTATATGTAAATTTCATTTTTACCCCCGCAGTTACGAGGCCATTTAGAAATAGCAAGTCATCTCTAAACTACAAAGCCGCATTGCTAATTTACTCATTGACATACTAAGTGTTTGCCCACGGCCAGGTTGGCATAGGCCTACATATAGCTCATAGCTTGTAATCATCTTACATATCCCAAAACGATCACATTTTTATTTTCTTACTTTCGAAAAACATTCAAAATTATGGTCCTTGCAGACCTCTTTTGGATAAGTTGTATATAAAAAACGATTGCACCAGCAGTAACGGATGACATATCTAGAAGTTTGGTCTTATACTTTTTTGTCGCATCTCCAACGGTTGTACCAATGAGTTCCGTTTTCTTTTAAATTGTTAATTGCCTTTTTTATATTCTCCTCACATTTTGTAATATTGACACATTGACAGGATAGCTAGAATAATACAATATAGCAGGAACATTGAAATGTTTAACTGCCATAAGCGTGGAAAGTCTGGTGTTTCTAACTGCCCCATAAGTACAGAAAATGTATTTAGATAGCCGTGACATCATTCACATCTATAAAAGCCTGGATCAACAACTCATTAATATCAACTATAAACTTGGAATTTGGCTAACTTTTAGTTTTTAGCCTATACCGATAGAAAATTCCACAAACGTTCTAAGTATTAATTTTTAATTTTTGAAAAGAAAATCGTTTGAAAGGTTTTTACTACGTATTTGTATGATTTTTTGGCAAAAATAAAAGAATATTTTGACGAGTGGAATTTGTTGCTAATCTGTCTGTTAATATTCTACTTAACCTACTTATTCCTTCACATATGTTGGTCAAACTTTGTCAGGAAACCGTAGCCTAAACCACTATTTTATGACATATGGCCTATTAACTAAAACTGGAACTGTTTTATCATTCTAACTGATTTCATTATATTTTATAATAAGTTAGTGTAAAATGGTCAAATAGAATGATAGGGCCAATTACAAGAAACCGTAGAATGGAGCATCATAGTAACCTGTGTGGTATCAAGTATGATATTATATACAAAGATGTTTGTAAAATCTTTGAATCTAATTATTAACAGTATAGTATTGGTATGAGACAGACTTATCGAGTGATTCTTCATAATGAAATCAGAGTGAGATTGCGCAGGTCTGAAAGAAGAATTTCGTGAAAATGAGTCCATGATAGTATTAATTTGTTTTATTTTTCAGGGAAACCCTGGATGAAGAAATGAAGGCAAATGGGAATAACATTGGTTGAAAAATGTATTTAATGAAATAAATATAGAATTAAATACTAATTTAGACGTCATACTTCCTTTCAATTCCTATATAATATGTATCCTTAACCTCAGAGATGACTGGATATTTATTTATTACTTTATATTGATATAATTTGAATACTTTTATAAAAGTATTATATATATATAAGATGAATGTGTACCTAGTTTTTGCTGGGCATCACAAACACAGACAAATATATTTTTCCTAGTTACAAAGAACACAACAAACAAATGAGTCAAACAGAATGGGCTAAACAACATTTTGAACAGACACATATTCACCTCAATATCGTATATGTGGGGTTAACCCAACTAATACATGCAAAACAAAGAAACACAAAATACTGTTGTTAGTAATAACAAAATTTTGAAGTGTCATTAAACATAGGAAGGTGATCCGAAAAGTAGTAACATTTATAGAATAAAATGAAGATTTATCAAAAAAAACTTCTCATTTCATAGCTTACTTTAGGCTTCTTTTTTCTCCTAAGCGCAAGACGTTAATCTATCATACTCTCCTTCAAGATTTGTATCCCCACGTGATAGGCGTCTGTCTCATTCCAACATCTCTTGTGATGAGGTACGTGTTTATTTTCATTGTAATTTTAACTGTAAATGTGAGAACCTGAATCATTACACCGATCGCGGCTTTATTAGCGTAGATATTTCATCCGATCGCTCGGGAGTTGGAGCAGTTCCCGCCGCGCCGCAGGAACCCGCTTCGTTGGCCAACTCTTGCGTGGGAGTCGCTGTACCTGTTGAATGAATAACCAATCACAGTAATATAAGATATCAGGACGAAAATAATTTTTTATTGAATATCCTATTCAAACATCCGGTACTTGATATTGACCGGTAATGTTTAAACAAGCCTCGCATAACGACCAATCACGGTCGTATATCTTATATAATAATATGCTTTCCTCGAACAGAAGGATGAGATTTTATTTGATAAAACGTAGGCTCGTAATGATGATTTAGAGGAAGATGATGATGATGATAATAATATAAATAATAAAAGTGTGTAAATCGGCTAACTTTAAAAGTATTTTCCTTAAATACGTTGAGTAACAATATATAATACAAATAGGCTATCATAAAAGGCGACATTAGAATTCAGTATAATAGGTCTACAAGACAACTATGGGTTCTATTATTTATAACACTGTAAATTTACTTTTTTTTGGTCTACTTAACCTATTTTACATCAATATAGGCTATATAGCTCCAAATTCGATATGCTATGCATGGAATTAATTCTCATTGGATGGTAGTAAAGGTCACTTATTTACACATTACTAGGCCTAAACATCTTGGGTTGAACAGTATGCCTTTTATATTAGCGGAGTGTAAAGTGGATTCTTCTCATTTATAACTTAATATGTTATACTTCCAGGTTTACATTCTACATTGGCTATTCAAAAGAATCCGAAGCATAAAATTCATCTAAATGTAGTGAATAAGTCATGCAATAACTTAAAGCCTAAGAGGCTGGTATATATGTATTTTTTTTTCGATGAGGGGATGCTTACAAGTAAGACTGAGGGAATAAAATGTGATTTGGTTGAGGGACTAAGAAGGACTGATATGATATTTGTAAGTTTCTAAAAACATTATGAAGACCAATGAATAATTGCAATCTTTGGTACTCCTAATTTCTAATCATTATCATTATTATAATTATTATTATTGTTGCTATCAACGGCATCATCAGTATTAGGTGCCAGAATGGTACCTTCTAAAATTATATGGCGGACGGAAAGAATGTCTGTCCGTCTGTGTATTCGCAAGCGCGATAACTTGAATAAGAACTTGTTATACGTACTTTTATCGTACATAGGAAGATCCCTATTGATTTAACGGATTAAAAATATCAAATCTTCACAATACTAAAATTATGTCAGTGATTGGATTTTGTTATCCCTCTCTTATCATATAAGAAGTACACTTCAAAGAAAGTATCCGAATGTTAGTGTCAATTTAACCAGTTCATGCTCATCCCATTCTCTATAACTTTTATTAGTCGATTACTTCACTGTTTATTTTTGTCGTAAATTCCACTTTTACTCCCGCAATTACGAGGTCCTTTAAAAATAGAAAATCTTTTCTATACTGCAAAGCCGCATCGCTAATTCACTCACTGACTTAGTAAGTGTTTGCCCACTTCCAAGTTTGCATACATATAGCCTATAGCTTCAAAAAGACCGAAATATCTCAAAACGATCCCATTTTTTTTCTTATTTTAGAAAAATATTCAAAATTATTGTCCTTACAGATGATCTTTGGAAACTTATAATGGCTAAACGATAAGGTTACCAAAAGCCAATTGCACAAGCAGTAACAGGTGACATATCTACAACTTTCATTCTATAATTTGTTGTCGCATCTCCAATGGCTGTACCCAAGAGTTCCTTTCAAATGTTTAAGTAACTTTTCTATACTTTCCTCACATTTTGTAAATTTTAATAGACTTATAGAACAACAAGAATAATAACATATCGCAGAAATATTGAAACGTTTAATTGCCGTAAGTGTGCAAAATCTGGTGTTTCTAGCTGCCCCATAAGTATAGAATAGCTATGACGTCATTCACATCTATAACAGACTGGATCATCAACTCAATAATATTGATGTTTACCCACTTCCACATGAACTAGAAGTTTAGAATTTGCCAAACTTTTAGCATTTAGCCTTTAACCGATAGGAAAATTCCAAAACGTTGTAAGTTTTTATTTTTTATTCGCCAAATGAAATAATTTTAATGATAGGCTAGATATATATATATAGCCTATATATATATATGTATATATATACAGTATATACATACACATATATGTATACGAGGGTGAGTCCGAAAATAGATTTCTCCTTGCGACTGTATACAGAGGTGGGGATGAAAGACAAAAAATATAATGAGACAGTATGATAAGACGTGCCTCTATTTTTCCACATAACTAACACGTACATGTATACATTTGTCATACCGCCTTTGAAGCTTAGAAAGCCCTGCAGGAAAAACTTGGTTAACACCCTCACAAGTCAAGAGCCAAAAATGTTTTTTTCATAAACATGTATGCATGTGTGTCTGTATCTGTGAACAGCCAAGCTCCAAAACGAAAAATGGAAATCAAAATTTTATATTAGGGTTAAGCATCTTCTGGGGATGTGACACGGAGATTGGCGACGACATTCTCTTACTATTAATACCATTATATATGAAGAGAATTTCGTTTTTGGTGTTTTTGAAGAGTTAAAACTTTTATTTAAAACTATTTTTATAAAACCCCTGGAGTTTAGGAAACACGGAATATCGTATTACTCGTCTAGTTCACTGCCTTACTTGTGAGTTCAAGGTCCTGGTTTTACTCGTCAAGTACAGACAGATCTTTCAAGATATATTTATATGAGTACTATATTTATATTACATTTTGAATGATTATCGCAAATATCAATAGAAGTGCATCTGTATTATTTTCCCATCTTACCATTCTTGTAGTGTATCCGTCGGACCTCTGATTTATGCCCCAGTAATGCAAGGTTCATGACAAACGTACCTGGAAAGAAGATAATTTCAATTGTAATATTAATTAATTAATACAGATTAACAATACTTGGAAGTATTCATATCCTTTGTAAATTTTCTTGAGATTTTATATTTAAGTGGGCTGAATTTCTTAGTGTTTAATTCCTGCTTACATCATATTAGGTGCACATTTTTATAGTATTATTATGGCTTGATATATACTGATTGATATTAACTATTGTACCTTTCTAACAATGAATTTATTATTGTACTCTACTAAATATTGTTTATAATCTTAAAACAAGAAACGAGACTGGAAAGGAAGTAGGAATAAATACCAACTTTCGCTTAGTTGCCGAACATAATCGTAGCTCGGTATGTCTTCTTCTTGCTTCTAGACATGCAAGCACCCGTCGAATCATAGACTGTCGCACCCTTTAAAATACTCCAGGATGATATCGAATGGTTTCGCAGACTTCCATGACACGTCGATGAAAAGTGTCTTCATCCGGGATGTCTGCTCCATAAACCAATAGTTCAAGGTGTCCCAGAGATAAAAATTCAGAGCACTGAGGTTGGGAGAACGTGCAGGCCATGGAACTGGTCCTACCCTCCCTATCCATCTGTCATGGTAGATACCAGTCATTGCATCTCGAACAATGAGACTAAAATGTGCTAAAGCCACATCGTGCATAAACCACATGTTTTGTCTTGTTTGCAAGGACACATATTCGTGAAGTAATCTTAGAAGAGTGTTCTGGATAAAGTCCCAGTTGACAGCACCTGTAAACGTGCTGGTATAACGGACACGAATTCAGTCGCTTTAATTTATTTTCATACATTTTAGTTAAAGGCATTTGCCTGTTCAGTCCTTCCTCTTGCTGGCTCCTCAATAAGAACTGAAGATGGCCCATCATTAGTGCCGAAATGCAACTTTTTAATACATGAAAAGGAAGGACCGAGCAGGCAACATCATAAGTGATTGACATTAAATATATAGTCATTTCTGATGATACATGAATATATATAATATAAATGATAAATACTAAAATACCACTTTTATAAAAGTATAAAAACGAAATCAATATCTATAACAACATTTATCAGTGCTATACAAAGGATATGGTAGTTATCAAACAACGACACCAATATAATGTAAGGAGAATAAGTATATATATGATTTACAAAATGAAGGGAATAAGGACGTCTAAATCGTGTTTTAATTCTATATTTAATTTATTTTAATACATTTCATTTCCCTTCTTGGCTGTCATGTCTCCATCCAGGTTTTCCCTGAAAAATAAAACAAACTAATGCACAGATAGAACCAATATCACGCTATTCATCTTTCAGATCTCCACACACACTTCCTCAGATTCGATTATAAATAGAACACTATATTGATAATATTTAATTTCAAGGATTTTACAAAGAACCTTGTATACAATATCGTGACGTTTGTCCTTGATACCACACAGGTTATTATGACGGTCCACTCTACGTTCTGCAGATAACTGGCCGTATCATATGACGTCAGGCCATTATATTCCAAATTAATGATAAAATGTAATAAAATCAGGTAAACTGATCAAAGCAAGTGTCAGGAGTTATTAGGCCAAATTTGAGGAACTATAGAGTTTTAAACCACGGTTTCTGATATAGTTCGATGTGAAAACGGCATACAAATACGTTTTCAAAACCAAATTCCAAGTTTCTAGCTGATGTGGAAGTGGGTAAAATCAATATTAATGAGTTGACGATCCAGACTACTGTAGATGTGAATGACGGCACGACTATCCATACTTGCAGGCCAGCTAGAAACACGATTTTCTGCCCGCCTTTGCAGCCACGTGTGATAATATTTCTGCTAAATTTTATTATTTTATTTGCCCTATAAGTGTGTCAAAAATTACCTAATGTGAGGAAAATATATAAACTTTACTTAAAATAAATTAAAAGGAACCCTAAAGTACAACCGATGGAGATACTACAAAAAACCATAAAACGAAACTTCTAGATCTATCATCCGTTTCTGCTGGTGTAATCGGGTTTTTGATACTACTTATCGATTAGCCATTACAACTCTCCAAAGAAGGTCTTCACGGTTCACCCGTTTGAATGTCTTTATTCGAGGGTAAGAAATGGAAAATCGGATCCTTTGGGATATATCCTTTAATTATAAACTATAGCCTATAATTATGCCAAATTTTAAAATCTGGTCAGTCGAAGTGAATTAGCTATGCGGTTTTGCATTTGCTATTTTGAAAGACCTCGTAATTCCCGGAGTGTAAATGAAATTTACAACCAAAATTGATAGTTAAATAATCTACAAAAAGTTAAAGTTTGAGTGAGTTTAAACTTGTTAAATTGATACTTAGTTGGTATACTTTCTTTGAAGCGTGCTTTTTATATAATACTTAAGGCATAACAAAATTCAGTTACTGACATAATTGTAGAATAGTGATAATTTTCTAATTATAATCCGTTACTTGTCGATATTCCGGTCACTCGATTTATCCCAAAATAAACAGGGTTCTTCTTATAAGCATGTATTCTAAGTTACATGAAAATCCGATACGGAGTATTCGAGATATTGCGCGTGAAGAAACACAGACGGACAGACTTTTCCCCGTCCACCATGTAAACATAGAAAGTACCATTCTGGCACTTAATATTGATGATGACTATGATTATAATAAGAATAACAATAATAATAATTTTCATAATAATAATAATTACAAAATGTGAATATGAATTTTTAGATAACAAAACTATTTGAAGTATTCTCATACTACAAACGTTAGACGATATACAAAAAGGTTCCAGCTAGAAATTAGGCATACCAATAAATGCAATTATTTATTGTTCTTCGCGAAGTATTTGGAAACTAAAAAATTTCAATAAACGAGGAGCAACATTTTTTCACAACTTTTATGTTTATTTGTAAGTGAAACCAAGTATATCATCTCAATCTACAGACCTTTCTCTCACTTTTCCACATAGTCTCAGTTTTTTTGCACACATGTTTCCCATCTTTCTGCAAGTTTGAAAATACCCTTTTTAAAGAATTCCATCCAGCTTCCGCTTCATAAAACAAAAGACTACTGAACATGTGATTTCGCACGCGCACCGGGATTAGCCTAAGTCTGCTATGCTAGCATTTGCCTAGTTCGGAAAGTAGGTAAATTACGATTTCTCTACACTTCCATCGTAATGAATCCCCGAATAAACGTTAATTTCTTTGTCAAAACTGGATTCATTACGATATACCTTACCCATGTAAAAGTAGTAAACGAGTATTTTGATCATCAAAGGTGTAGACATTAAAAAATTTGTTGAAGTTAGGAAAATTAGTTTCCAGGATATGTATGACTCATGTCTAAAACACGATTACATTTTACAATCTGCAGAATGCACTTTTAACGCTCCTGACCAGTACCAAAAACTAAAATCTTTCAACAAAAAGTACTACATTTAGGAACATTTTTGAAAAATTTCGGTAACTATAGTTTACCTGTTCTCTCTACAGGATAAAAGGAGTATACAAGTCATTCATAAAGCTTTCGCCATGCATTTAATGCAAGTTTTTTTTAGTAATTTTACAAGAAATTATGAATTTACTTCCGTCCAAACTTGTGCCTTACATTCAAGAAGCCACGTATCTAACTAAGCGATTACTATGTTTTAAAATACATTGTATTAATCTGTAGTGAAATCGTGGCTTCAAGTGTAATGTAATAGGACTACAGTGTGTTACATTTGAATTAGGCATTTAAGCAATTTGCAAAGAAGAAACCTCACCTCGCACATGATGATGTTCCAGAAGAGGAGAACTGCAGACATAACAATCAGAGCCTTCATGTTGGTGGTGGTGAATGTTTTCTCTGTGTTGTATGGTTCCTTATATATTTGAAGGGGCTAGTTCCATAAGGGCGTAAGGCACAAGATCATAGTTTTGAGAAATCTTGATGTTTTTAAACGATGTTACCACTCACAAACACAGGTCTTTTCTTATGACTGAGTAGAGGTTTAAGGCACAAGCCGCCGTGGGTGAATCGGTAGCACCCCTGCCTACCATTCCGGCGGCCCGGTTTCGATTCCCGGTCGGGTCGGGGATTTTTCAGTAGTGAAAGATCCCCTCCCCGGGTTCAGGACTGGGTGTTAGGTGAAGTCTTAGGTTAAGATAATGCACATTGTGCGCGATTCCTAAATTATAAATTGTTCACTGAGTAGCCTATTTAAGAGATATGAGGAGAAGGCATAAATGTTAAAACTCAAAATTAAAGATGTGCCTTACGCCCTGATGGAACTAGCCCCTTCATTTGTTCCCCTACTCTCTGGGATGTCATAAACTCTTACTAATGACGACATAAATCAATCCACTATAGTTTATGTTACTGATGGCAATATAAGTCCACTAAAGTTTATGTATAGCATTTTGTGATACCACATGGGAAGTGTTCGTGAGTTTAAAGTGGGCAATATTTTAAATATATTTACTGAAATGAAACTTGACCATACCTTCATGGCATATTGTTATCGTAGATCTAATTTTATTTATGATTTACTGTTAGTTGCCACAGGTTTGTCATATTTGTATTAGTGTAAAATCAATAAATTAAGGATATATAGAATTGATTTATGGATGAAATTTGTGATTTTTTAAAATTGTTGTATTGTATTCCATCTTTCAAGTAATATATCATACATAATTGTATTATAATACTATCCATATTTTTTAGCAGAGTCGAACTACTCAGCAGGGATGTTTTAACTTTGAAGCTCTTTTTCCTACGGTTTTTAGACTCCCTCAGTGTAGTCCCTATCGTTGTTCGCAATGAAGAGAAAACTGCCCACATGGGTAAATGATCGTACAAGCCCAGAAAATTAGAGTGATATGCTGCATATATTACCTCTTTGAATGCTTATTGAAAACAGTAATCTATAAAAAAAATTCTAAATGAAGACTGTTCATGTATTCTGATTCCAAACCACGTGGAAGTTCTCAATCCAGCCTTTGTTTTGTTTCATCAGTCTACACTCTTTCAGAAGTTGGCATTATAGAAAATAGTTGTAATTATTCTTAATTGAGAAGATATATAAAATAAATTTATAAAATATGTGAAACAAAAATTGAGAGTTTCAAGCAAATAATAAATAGCAGACAACTTTCTATTAATTGCCGTCCACCACAATATTCTCTTTTCTGCAGTCTATTTGTATTTTTCAGGTAATCAAGGGATTTAATTTAATGAATTTCGCATATATCTCATGAATGAAGACTTTAATTTATAGTTTCTAGTAGTGAAAGAAATCACTACAGATCTGAAAGGCGATTAGCTTAGTAATGGTTCTAGCAGTGCAGTAAATAAATCTAAAGATTTATGGTGATGATAACAAACTGTCATGAAGTTATAGTAAAGTGGATTGATATATGATGTCACCAGAAATATAAACTCTAGTGGATTTATGAATGCTGTCATTAGTAAGTGTTTCTGGAATTTATAATATTATAACAAAGAGTAGGGGAACAGATATATAAGCAACCATACAACACTTACTAAACATTCACCACCACCAACATGAAGGCTCTGATTGTTATGTCTGCAGTTCTCCTCTTCTGGAACATCATCTTGTGCGAGGTGAGTTTTCTCCTTTGCAAAAATATTTAAATCCCTATTTCAAATGTAACGCACTTTAGTCCTATTACATTACACTTTAAGCCATGTTTTCACTATAGAGTAACTCAATATACCTTAGAGCAGGGGAAGTCAACTACGTCTTGTGATGACGTTTGTGGAGCAAGAGCATGCGGATCCCTTGTGTGTGATGTCAGCAAGAGCGCACGGTAGTAGGGGTGTTTAGAGTACGCTAGATTTAGGTACTAGAGGACTTATTCACTTTAGCTCTGTGGGTAGAACAACTTCTGGTTGGAAATACGGAGCATTTTTCAAAGTTAATGCAAGTATGCGATCCTGATAGTGTTCTCTCTGCAGAACATGTGTTAGTTCTGCAAAACATTCTTCTTCAGTTCGAATCGAGGTTTCAGGATGTGGAAAACCTTTCTCCAATGTTTAAACTTTTTGCTACCCCATATTCAGTTAATGTCAAAGACGGTCCTTGCCGGTATCAGTTGGAACTGCTAAACTTACAATGCGACGATCTGTTAAAGGACAAATACGAACGTAAAGTGGTCTTGGGTAACTTTTACAGAAATTTCTCTGAAACCAGATTTCCGAAACTTGCCGCACGAATATTATGTAATTTTGGATCGACATATGTGTCCGAACAATTTTTGAAGTAAAACTTATTTTTTCGCGGTTGGGGTGAATCGGGAAAATCAGTCACGAAATCAGTCACAAAATCAGTCATAAAATCAGTCACAAAATCAGTCATAAAATCAGTCACACTCAAAACTACGTGTTTCGGAGCGGACGGCACAGAAAACAATCAACTCAATGATTAGGAGTAATCAAAGGAAATTTTTCAGACATTACTTCCTCAATGGCAATAGACAATTCCTAAGCAATCTAAAGGTATATTATCTATTTTATGGAACCCGGAGGTTGATTACCGCGCAAATCCAAAATTTAAAAAATACAAATTTCCAAAACTAAAATAAAATTAAAACATCCAATAATTAAAACAATAAACTCAATGATTCAACTCAATGATTAAGCTTATCCAAAATTTAAATAAATTATCCGACATTGGTAAAGTGTGTTAAAACCACCGCCTTCTCGAGAATTACACTGAATCTTTCTATTCGTTTGACTGTGTACATTTTGAAAAAAGTTGAACAGCACTAGCCACCGCCTTCTCGAGAATTACACTGCATCTTTCTTTTCGTTTGACTGTGTACATATTGAAAAACGTTAACAGCACTATAATCACCAAAGTCGTAGCAGAAAACGCATACGATTTTAAATGAAGTGCATTATAGAACTTATACGTATGAACCTATATTAAAATCTATTTTGCCTTATGCAAACTATAAATCTCATAAAAAGGCACACACAGACTTTAAAAAACCGAAATCAATTACAGAAAGAACAAAAGGATACCGTGAGAGGATGAAAGTGACAAAGAAAAGGAAAACTGAAGAAAATACATAAACAAATAAAGTTTTACTTCTGTCGCGTGGCGTTCCACGCACACTTTTTTTTTCACTAATGAAATGTGCAAAGATCAAATCAAGAAGTACATTGTCAAATCACAACCTAAATGTAGTCTTCGATTAAATATTGCTCAAACATTACGTCCCAACATTCATAAACTTGTTAAAGAAAAAAGAGACAGGAAAGTCAGAAAATTGTTACTGTAATCTTGTATCATCTAAGGTCACATTTTTGTCAAAGAACATAGATTTTGTGGAAAGGCAATTGTTCTCACAGAATAGAAAAATAGAATTATTTATAATATGTTGAACTACTGTGCTGTAATTAACCGATAAACTATCAAGAAAATAGATTGATGTTTAATTAACTCGAAAACACGTATTACGTAAGTTCTAACCCCCTAAATCCCCGCTGCCCGCAATACTAATGCCCCTCTCTTCCCCCCTGTTCACTAATGCCATCATTTCACATACTCCTCGCAGAGGTATAAATCGAGCAGTCAGAGCAGAAAGCAGTGACGTCACAGAGCAACCTTCTGTCTTCCCCTGCCTTAAAGCATAGTTATCGCTAAGTTGGATACTTAGCTTCTTGAAAGTAAGGCACAACTTTGACAGATGTAAATGCATCATTTCATGTAATATTACTAAATAGCTTGAATATAAACTCTTATGAATGACCCATTAAACTGAAGGTACTGATTACTTTTGAAAAATGTTCTTGCCAAAATCAAGTAGACTAGAATAATTAAAGTTGCTCCAAAAACAAATTATAGATAGTCTAGTTTACGTTCATTTAATAAAATCTTATATTTAGTACTTTTAACCTAATGATTTTAGTTTTTGATGCTGGTCAGAAAGGTGAAAAACGCAGCATGCATAATGTAGGCCTAAAATGTAAAATGTAATTTTTATTTTAGAATTGAGTCAAACATATCTTTTAAATCAGTTTTCGTAATTTTAACATATATTTAATGTGCACACCTTTAAAGATCAAGATATTCATTACGTTTACATGGGTTTACATGGGAAGAATTATATCGATATGAAAGCAGTTTTCATAATAAATTTAACGTTTATTTCTGAGCTAGGCAATCGCTAGCAGGCTCATTCACAGTGTGCGTGCAAATGTCACATGTTCAGTACTTTTTATTTGCTTTATCCAGCGTTTCGTGATTTAATCAATACATCTTATCCTATGTCTATTATAATATACTAGTTTTAAATTTTCAAGAGGTTAGATATCATGCGTACACTGTAACTCATATTTATCTCAATTACGATTATAGTCAAGTGTAACTAATAACTAGAGACAGGCACAATATGAAGAAAATTTTGCCAAAATATGAAATTATGAAGAAAAAAACTAAAAATATTATGAAATGCAATTAATCACCAATTTTGTCATCTGAATATTTGTTATTTGATTTAAGACAACACACAAAGGAATATCTACCATATTCACAATGAGAGGGCAAAATAAAAATTGTTAACTGGTAATTAATACGTTAAATATTCACAATATTCTATTCACCTACATTTTTCACATCACATTATCACATCAACTAATATTTATTACAATAAGATAAAAGCAGCTTTTCAACGTTTTCTGGCAAAAAGTTGCATCTTCTGTCGGTAAGAAACGTCTGAACTGTGTGTGTGTCTTTTTAATTTTCATTTTTTTTATGTAAAATGCTATTTGTGTGTTGATTCAGCTGAAACTTTTTCTTTGCAGATACGAGTATTAAAAAATAAATTAATAACAAAATTATTATGTAATTCAGTCACCCATTTGTGCAGAATAAAGATAACGGCGAAAGCCAAATATTAAGAGCACTTTAAGCTCCGTCCACTCGATCACTCAATATTCACATTTTGTTTCTCAGGGAAGCAGGTGACAAACTATCCTTGTATATTGTCGCCGACTTTCCCGACAGTACCAAATATTAAAAATGCAAGAGTGCCCCTTGTAACAAATATTAAAGCTGCTAGAGTGCCCCTTGTACCGAATATTAAAAATTCTAGAGCACCCCTTGTATCAAATATTACAAATTCTAGAGCGCCCCTTGTGCCAAATATTAAATGCGAGAATATGTGCCTTGTACCCAACGGTTTGTCAGCCTGTTCATCCTCGAAGAATTCGCTAGATCACGGCATAAAATGAATTGCTTCACTGGGGGAGGGCTGGCCGGGATATGTCTCATGCGAAGATGCATCTTATATTTGTTCTTTCCCAAGATATCAAATGTAGCTTAAACATAATTTGAATGTTAGTACAAATTTGTCATTAGATAATATTACACAGGTAATAAAAAGGACTATAGTCCATACTTAAAACTTTTGTTACAAAATGTGCACATAACAATTGTTCCATCATTTTTAAAACGGTTTAACCCCGTCACCAATTGCGCATTCCAGATTTAGGCACACGATCCAAATCACCACGAATCGCAAACAACACATAAATGAATATTCCCACCTCCCTGCTAGTGAGCTGGTTCCTCTAACTGTAAACATTCCCTACCCCCGCCCTTGCTGTCGAGTTATCTTTTGGAATGCAAGGAATGTGACTACCTCCACTCAATAAGTGGAAATTCCATTCCCGATCATAATGGAAGTAGGCTATTATTAGAGCGGAATGGTGTAGGGTACTTAACAGTTAGAAGTGTTGCCAAATGTCTTAGCTTTCTGGAGTTAGCGGTTTAGGGATTTGAGATGCGATTCCCGGAAAACTTTTCAAAACATTTCAATAATGTGGAAAACTCGATTCATTTGTCATAGAAGTATTAACGAAGGAAAAATTTGCAAATCATACAAAATATGAAGCTATATGAAGATTTTCACGAAATATGAAGATTTTACCAAAATATTTTGAAATATGAACTTTTTTCTTGCTTGCATTGCCATCTAAACTTCTTGATTCGTAAAGACCCGAGTTTTCAGAGCGCTAGTAGCCATATTTTAGAATATGAAATTTCATATTTTGCCTGTCTCTACTAATAACAGTAATAACCATGCACACTCATGTTCAGTATAAATTTACAACGTTACGTGTAAACAGGGACCATACTGAGTTTTCGCTTTATATTGAGCTGTAGTTCAAATAATTATATACCGGGTATTCGTACATGCTTATTACATCCATCCTCGATTACAGAAATATTCCTTGTATAACGAAGGAACGTGTAGTGCAAGGTGATACAGCTAATTAAATATTGATCTCACTCTCCTAGACTCACCTTTTCGAAGACTAATAATTTTCACAATTTTCTCCAACATAATCATTGTGACGTCACTTTACAGGGCAATCTTGCCCAGTGAAAGAGAAACAATTGGATTAGGGCACTGTGCGTGAGCGAGGAGTATGTGGATGCATATGCAGTTGGAATTGGACCCCATCCTGCAACGGAACTTGCAGTTTTGTCTCTGAATTCTGCCCTCATACTGTCCGTGCATTTAGACGTGAGCACTGTAAACACAATGCGCAGTGGAATCAGTCATCACGTGATTCATACTAGCAATACACTCCCCTTCCGTCCCGCCCTATGTCTGCGGCGCATGCAAGTGCTCACGTCTAAATGCACAGGCTGTACATATCTGGCGTCACTATATAGACACTTGGCGTAAGCCGGTTTCGAGTTCCTGTCCATTAGTTGTATGCTTTACTTCTTTATGGATATGAGAATACATTCTGAGGAAGGAAAGAGAAATACGAAGCACTTAGCAGTGATTTATTTAGAAGCACGGCTGGTATTATATCAAATATTCCCAAATCCCTAAACTTAATTTAAGAGAGAGGCCGTCTTAAACTGTAAACACCTGACGTTTCTGTCGTGAAATACCAAGGATTCTGCCTGGCACGAGTCCTGACTCTGTATTTCTCTGGTAAAACGGTAATTCGGGATCACCGCCAGAGCATTGAAAAAATTGCAGCGGTTATGTATAATAAAAATGAATATGTTTATACATAAATATACTGTATAATTAAGAGTAAGTCGAATCATTAAGGTTCCGAAAATGATTTCAAATTGTCGTGGAAAAGAAATGAATGCAGTTTTTGAAACGTAATCGTATTCTCAAAATCAAACTTATGCAGTAAAATCAAAAGCTGATTACTTGAATTTTAACTTTTTTTTCCAAAATAATTCCCATAAATAATTTATTTTGTTCTCTTCCTAAACTGATCCTAAGATTTGCAAAGTCCGAAGGTCTGGCGTTCGGAAGAACAGTTAATAATTATAATTTCGGATGATAACATCCTACTTGTCAAAATCCCTTTGCTTTCAGTTATGATTTAATTTTAATTTTTCTTTATTCCAGGCTAAACCTGAGCCTAATCCTGGTTTATTACCCGGAGGCTGGTAGTCTGTGCGAGGTGAGAACACACTTTTAATTAAATTTTTCTAAATCATAGTGGAATTATTATAGGCTTTGGGAATATGAATATTGTATAGGGTAATATTATAAGCAGATACATGTTGAACGAATAAATCAAGCACAGTAATATAAGATATCACGACGATAATAAGTTTTGACTATAACATTCATACGACATGCCTCACATACCGACCAATCATAGGCGTAACCAGGTCGACCATATGGGGGGGGTATAACATCCGCGGGGTCTGGGGGGTCTGGAATACCCCCCAGGGAGTGGGGGGTCTGGGGGTCCTCCCCCGGAAAATTTTAAAAATCAAGAAACAAAATAACGAGTTTTAAGCTTCCCACGCTATATATTTGTATTAAGTAATTTATGGGCAGTCTTTAAAAATTATACAATTTTCCTTTTTTTAATCAATGGGAAGGGGGGGTTCAAACCCCCAAAACCCTCCCCTCGGTACGCCTATGCGACCAATCACGGCCGTTTCTCTTATATTGTGATATGATTTAGAGGCAGATCAAGATGATGATGATGATGATGATATTAATAAAAGGTACTTGCCTTAAATGTGCTGATAATCAATATGTAATAGAAGTAGACTAACTAAAAGGCGACATTAGATTACAGTATTATACGGCTCCAAGACTACAGTGGATTCTTCTCATTTATAACTTAACATGTTATACTTCTATCTATGTAAGCTTATTTCATTTTTCGATGAGGCTACGGTTAGAGATATAATTGAGGTAATGAAATGTGATTTGATTCAGGGAGTAAAAGGGAATGATATACGATTATATATTGATATTTGTAATTGTCTAAAAACATTTTGAAGACCAATAAATAATTGCATTAGTTAATATGACTAATTTATAATTGTTATCAATATTATGATTATTATTGTTGTTATCATCATCGTCATCATAAAGATTAAGTGCTATAATGGTACTTTCTATGATTACATGATGGAAGGGAAGAATGCTTCTCTGACTGTGTAACGACATGCGCGATAACTTGAATACGTTGGACAGGATTTTCATGAAACTTAGTATACGTACTTTTAAAGGAAGGAAGAACCGTGTGGATTTTGGACCAAATCGGTTGACCGGAATAACTTCCAATTAACGGTTTGAAAATAGCAAATTTTCACAATACTACAATTATGCCAGTGACTGAATTTTGTTATCCCTTTCTTATCATATAAGACGTACACTTCAAAGAAAGTATCATGCGAAGTATCATTTTAACCAGTTTATGCTCATATCCATTCTCTTCAATATTTATTAGTCGATTACTTCATTGTTAATTATATATGTAAATTTCATTTTTACCCCCGCAGTTACGAGGCCATTTAGAAATAGCAAGTCATCTGTAAACTACAAAGCCGCATTGCTAATTTACTCACTGACATACTAAGTGTTTGCCCACTGCCAGGTTGGCATACATATAGCTCATAGCTTGTAATCATCATACATATCCCAAAACGATCACATTTTTATTTTCTTACTTTCGAAAAACATTCAAAATTATGGTCCTTGCAGACCTCTTTTGGATAAGTTGTATATAAAAAACGATTGCACCAGCAGTAACGGATGACATATCTAGAAGTTTGGTCTTATATTTTTTGTAGCAACTCCAACGGTTGTACCAAAGAGTTCCGTTTTCTTTTAAATTGTTAATTGACTTTTTTATATTCTCCTCACATTTCGTTATATTGACACATTGACAGGATAGCTAGAATAATAAAATATAGCAGGAACATTGAAATGTTTAACTGCCATAAGCGTGGAGAATCTGGTGTTTCTAGCTGCCCTATAAGTATAGAAATTGTATTTGGATAGCCGTGACATCACTCACATCTATAAAAGACTGGATCAACAACTCATTAATATTGATGTTATCCCACCTCCACATCAACTATAAACTTGGAATTTGGCTAACTTTTAGTTTTTAGCCTATACCGATGGAAAATTCCACAAACGTTCTAAGTATTAATTTTTAATTCTCGAAAAGAAAATCGTTTGAAAGGTTTTTACTACGTATTGTATACTTTTTTGACAAAAATAAAAGAATATGTTGACGAGTGGAATTTGTTGCGAATCTGTCTGTTAATATTCTACTTAACCTACTTATTCCTTCACATATGTTGGTCAAACTTTGTCAGGAAACCGTAGCCTAAACCACTATTTTATGACATATGGCCTATTAACTAAAACTGGAACTGTTTTATCATTCTAACTGATTTCATTATATTTTATAATAAATTAGTGTAAAATGGTCAGATAGAATGATAGGGCCAATTACAAGAAACCGTAGAATGGAGCATCATAGTAACCTGTGTGGTATCAAGTATGATATTATATACAAAGAGGTTTGTAAAATCTTTGAATCTATTTATTAACAGTATAGTATTGGTATGAGACAGACTTATCGAGTGATTCTTCATAATGAAATCAGAGTGAGATTGCGCAGGTCTGAAAGAAGAATTTCGTGAAAATGAGTCCATGATAGTATTAACTTGTTTTATTTTTCAGGGAAACCCTGGATGAAGAAATGAAGGCAAATGGGAATAACATTGGTTGAAAAATGTATTTAATGAAATAAATATAGAATTAAATACATTTAGACGTCATACTTCCTTTCAATTCCTATATAATTTGTATCCTTAACCTCAGAGATGACTGGATATTTATTTATTACTTTATATTGATATAATTTGAATACTTTTATAAAAGTATTATATATATATAAGATGAATGTGTACCTAGCTTTGGCTGGGCATCACAAACACAGACAAATACATTTTTCCTAGTTACAAAGAACACAATAAACAAATGAGTCAAACAGAATGGGCTAAACAACATTTTGAACAGACACATATTCACCTCAATATCGTTTATGTGGGGTTAACCCAACTAATACATGCAAAACAAAGAAACACAAAATACTGTTGTTAGTAATAACATAATTTTGAAGTGTCATTAAACATAGGAAGGTGATACGAAAAGTAGTAACATTTATAGAATAAAATGAAGATTTATCAAAAAGAACTTCTCATTTCATAGCTTACTTTAGGCTTCTTTTTTCTGCTAAGCGCAAGACGTTAATCTATCATACTCTCCTTCAAGATTTGTATCCCCACGTGATAGGCGTCCGTCTCATTCCAACATCTCTTGTGATGAGGTACGTGTTTATTTTCATTGTAATTTTAACTGTAAATGTGAGAACCTGAATCATTACACCGATCGCGGCTTTATTAGCGTAGATATTTCATCCGATCGCTCGGGAGTTGGAGCAGTTCCCGCCGCGCCGCAGGAACCCGCTTCGTTGGCCAACTCTTGCGTGGGAGTCGCTGTACCTGTTGAATGAATAACCAATCACAGTAATATAAGATATCAGGACGAAAATAATTTTTTATTGAATATCCTATTCATACATCCGGTACTTGATAATGACCGGTAATGTTTAAACAAGCCTCGCATAACGACCAATCACGGTCGTATATCTTATATAATAATATGGTTTCCTCGAACAGTAGGATGAGATTTTATTTGATAAAACGTAGGCTCGTAATGATGATTTAGAGGAAGATGATGATGATGATGATGATGATAATAATATAAATAATAAAAGTGTGTAAATCGGCTAACTTTAAAAGTATTTTCCTTAAATACGTTGAGTAACAATATATCGCACCCCTGGTGGAAGACTGCCACAAGTAAAAAATAACATTTTTTCAGGAGGAGCATTTAAAGATTTTGATTCAATATGAAAAATAGTAAATATTACTTTAACACAAAATTGCTGCCACTTCTGGACAAGAACACTGCCATAATCTCGGTTTTACGGGCTTGCTTATGATAAAAAACTGAGATGTGACAGTTTTTTGCTATTTGAAATATCAGATGCTAGTGAGAAGAATACTGAATTATATGCTGTAGAATCCTTATCGTTACGATTTGGGTTGTGGCACTTTTCCAGGACATGGACTTGATTACAAGCACTTATAAGCACTAGTTATCTAAAAATTCAATTTTTTTACTTATGGCAGTCTTCCACCAGGGGTGCGATATAATACAAATAGGCTATCATAAAAGGCGACATCAGAATTCAGTATAATAGGTCTACAAGACAACTATGGGTTCTATTATTTATAACACTGTAAATTTACTTTTTTTTGGTCTACTTAACCTATTTTACATCAATATAGGCTATATAGCTCTAAATTCGATATGCTATGCATGGAATTAATTCTCATTGGATGGTAGTAAAGGTCACTTATTTACACATTACTAGGCCTAAACATCTTGGGTTGAACAGTAGGCCTTTTATATTAGCGGGAGTGTAAAGTGGATTCTTCTCATTTATAACTTAATATGTTATACTTCCAGGTTTACATTCTACATTGGCTATTCAAAATAATCCGAAGTATAAAATACATCTAAATGTAATGAATAAGTCATGCAATAACTTAAAGCCTAAGAGGCTGGTATATATATATGTATTTTTTTTCGATGAGGGGATGCTTACAAATAAGACCGAGGGAATAAAATGTGATTTGGTTGAGGGACTAAGAAGGACTGATATGATATTTGTAAGTTTCTAAAAACATTATGAAGACCAATGAATAATTGCAATCTTTGGTACTGCTAATTTCTAATTATTATCAATATTATAATTATTATTGTTGTTATCAACGTCATCATCAGTATTAGGTGCCAGAATGGTACTTTCTAAAATTATATGGCGGACGGGAAGAATGTCTGTCCGTCTGTGTATTCACAAGCGCGATAACTTGAATAAGAAACTTATTATACGTACTGTTATCGTACATAGGAAGATCCCTATTGATTTAACGGATTAAAAATACCAAATCTTCACAATACTAAAATTATGTCAGTGATTGGATTTTGTTATTCCTCTCTTATCATATAAGAAGTACACTTCAAAGAAAGTATCCGAATGTTAGTGTCAATTTAACCAGTTCATGCTCAACCCATTCTCTATAACTTTTAATTGATTACTTCACTGTTTATTTTTGTCGTAAATTCCACTTTTACTCCCGCAATTACGAGGTCCTTTAAAAATAGAAAATATTTTCTAAACTGCAAAGCCGCATCGCTAATTCACTCACTGACTTAGTAAGTGTTTGCCCACTTCCAAGTTTGCAGATATATAGCTTATAGCTTCAAAAAGACCGAAATATCTCAAAACGATCCAATTTTTTTTCTTACATTAGAAAAATATTCAAAATTATTGTCCTTACAGATGATCTTTGGAAACTTATAATGGCTAAACGATAAGGTTACCAAAAGCCAATTGCACAAGCAGTAACAGGTGACATATCTACAAGTTTCATTCAATAATTTGTTGTCGCATCTCCAATGGCTGTACCCAAGAGTTCCTTTCAAATGTTTAAGTAACTTTTCTATACTTTCCTCACATTTTGTAAATTTTAATAGACACATAGAACAACAAGAATAATAACATATCGCAGAAATATTGAAACGTTTAATTGCTGCAAGTGTGCAAAATCTGGTGTTTCTAGCTGCCCCATAAGTATATAATAGCTATGACGTCATTCACATCTATAACAGACTGGATCATCAACTCAATAATATTGATGTTTACCCACTTCCACATGAACTAGAAGTTTAGAATTTGCCAAACGTTTAGCATTTAGCCTTTAACCGATAGGAAAATTCCAAAACGTTGTAAGTTTTAATTTTTTATTCGCCAAATGAAATAATTTTAATGATAGGCTAGATATATATATAGCCTATATATATGTATATATATACAGTATATACATACACATATATGTATACGAGGGTTAGTCCGAAAATAGATTTCTCCTTGCGACTGTATACAGAGGTGGGGATGAAAGACAAAAAATATAATGAGACAGTATGATAAGACGTGCCTCTATTTTTCCACATAACTAACACGTACATGTATACATTTGTCATACCGCCTTTGAAGCTTAGAAAGCCCTGCAGGAAAAACTTGGTTAACACCCTCACAAGTCAAGAGCCAAAAATGTTTTTTTCATAAACATGTATGCATGTGTGTCTGTATCTGTGAACAGCCTAGCTCCACAACGAAAAATGGAAATCAAAATTTTTATTAGGGCTAAGCATCTTCTGGGGATGTGACACGGAGATTGGCGACGACATTCTCTTACTATTAATACCATTATATATGAAGAGAATTTCGTTTTTGGTGTTTTTTAAGAGTTAAAACTTTTATTTAAAACTATTTTTATAAAACCCCTGGAGTTTAGGCAACACGGAATATCGTATTACTCGTCTAAGACGCCATTCGGTATGAGTTCACTGCCTTACTTGTGAGTTCAAGGTCCTGGTTTTACTCGTCAAGTACAGACAGATCTTTCAAGATATATTTATATGAGTACTATATTTATATTACATTTTGAATGATTATCGCAAATATCAATAGAAGTGCATCTGTATTATTTCCCCCTCTTACCATTCTTGTAGTGTATCCGTCGGACCTCTGATTTATGCCCCAGTAATGCAAGGTTCATGACAAACGTACCTGGAAAGAAGATAATTTCAGTTGTAATATTAATTAATTAATACAGATTAACAATACTTGGAATTACTCATATCCTTTGTAAATTTTCTTGAGATTTTATATTTAAGTGGGCTGAATTTCTTAGTGTTTAATTCCTGCTTACATCATATTAGGTGCACATTTTTATAGTATTATTATGGCTTGATATATACTGATTGATATTAACTATTGTACCTTTCTAACAATGAATTTATTATTGTACTCTACTAAATATTGTTTATAATCTTAAAGCATATTAATTAGTATTAACTGTTACTATTAAATAAATTAATAAACGATATGAGAAGCAAATAACAATAACGTAAGTTTGCCTGTGCACATAAGATTTATACTGTAGTATAACATGATTTCACCAAGATTAAGTAAACTCAAAAACATTATAATATTGTCATCACAATTTAATGATTACAGTATTACAATATTAAGTATTATATTGTTAATTTTGATATATTGTCATAAGTTTTGTATGTTGACGTGTTATGAGTGTACCAATGTGTCAAAGAGTTCCTAACAAGAAAGAAGAAACGAGACTGGAAAGGAAGTAGGAAGAAATACCAACTTTCGCTTAGTTGCCGAACATAATCGTAGCTCGGAATGTCCTCTTCTTGCTTCTAGACATGCAAGCACTCGTCGAATCATGGACTGTCGCACCCTTTAAAATACTCCAGGATGATATCGAATGGTTTCGCAGACTTCCATGACACGTCGATGAAAAGTGTCTTCATCCGGGATGTATGCTCCATAAACCAATAGTTTAAGGTGTCCCAGAGATAAAAATTCAGAGCACTGAGGTTGGGAGAACGTGCAGGCCATGGAACTGGTCCTTCCCTCCCTATCCATCTGTCATGGTAGATACCAGTCATTGCATCTCGAACAATGAGACTAAAATGTGCTGGAGCCAAATCATGCATAAACCACATGTTTTGTCTTATTTGCAAGGACACATCTTCGTGAAGTAATCCTGGAAGAGTGTTCTGGATAAAGTCCCAGTAGACAGCACCTGTAAACGTGCTGGTATAACGGACACGAATTCAGTCGCTTTAATTAATTTTCATACATTTTAGTTAAAGGCATTTGCCTGTTCAGTCCCTCCTCTTGCTGGCTCCTCAATAAGAACTGAAGATGGCCCATCATTAGTGCCGAAATGCAACTTTATAATACATGAAAAGGAAGGACCGAACAGGCAACATCATAAGTGATTGACATTAAATATATGGTCTTTTCTGATGATACATGAATATATATAATATAAATTATAAATACTAAAATACCACTTTTATAAAAGTCTAAAAACGAAATCAATATCCATAACAACATTTATCAGTGCTATACAAAGGACATGGTAGTTATCAAACAACGACACCAATATAATGTAAGGAGAATAAGTATATATATAGGCTATATATATATGATTTACAAAATGAAGGGAATAAGGACGTCTAAATCGTGTTTTAATTCTATATTTCATTTATTTTAATACATTTCATTTCCCTTCTTGGCTGTCATGTCTCCATCCAGGTTTTCCCTGAAAAATAAAACAAACTAATGCACAGATAGAACCAATATCACGCTATTCATCTTTCAGATCTCCAAACACACTTCCTCAGATTCGATTATAAATAGAACACTATATTGATAGTATTTAATTTCAAAGATTTTACAAAGAACCTAGTATACAATATCGCGACGTTTGTCCTTGATACCACACAGGTTATTATGACGGTCCACTCTACGTTCTGCAGATAACTGGCCGTATCATATGACGTCAGGCCATTATATTCCAAATTAATGATAAAATGTAATAAAATCAGGTAAACTGATCAAAGCAAGTGTCAGGAGTTATTAGGCCAAATTTGAGGAACTATAGAGTTTTAAACCACGGTTTCTGATATAGTTTGATGTGAAAACGGCATACAAATACGTTTTCAAAAACCAAATTCCAAGTTTCTAGCTGATGTGGAAGTGGGTAAAATCAATATTAATGAGTTGACGATCCAGACTACTGTAGATGTGAATGACATCACGACTATCCATACTTTCAGGCCAGCTAGAAACACGATTTTCTGCCCGCCTTTGGCAGCCACGTGTGATAATATTTCTGCTAAATTTTATTATTTTATTTGCCCTATAAGTGTGTCAAAAATTACCTAATGTGAGGAAAATATATAAACTTTACTTAAAATAAAATGAAAGGAACCCTAAAGTACAACCGATGGAGATACTACAAAAAACCATAAAACGAAACTTCTAGATCTATCATCCGTTTCTGCTGGTGCAATCGGTTTTTTGATACTACTTATCGATTAGCCATTACAACTCTCCAAAGAAGGTCTTCACGGTTCACCGTTTTGAATGTCTTTCTTCGAGGGTAAGAAATGGAAGATCGGATGTTTTGGGATATATCCTTTAATTAGAAGCTATAGCCTATAATTATGCCAAATTTCAAAATTTGGTCAGTCGAAGTGAATTAGCTATGCGGTTTTGCATCTGCTATTTTGAAAGACCTCGTAATTCCCGGAGTGTAAATGAAATTTACAACCAAAATTAATAGTCAAGTAATCTATAAAAGAGTTAAAGTTTGAGTGAGTTTAAACTGGTTAAATTGATACTTAGTTGGGATACTTTCTTTGAAGCGTGCTTTTTATATAATACGTAAGGCATAACAAAATTCAGTTCCTGACATAATTGTAGTATAGTGATAATTTTCTAATTATAATCCGTTACTTGTCGATCACTCGATTTGTCCCAAAATAAACAGGGTTCTTCTTATAAGCATGTATTCTAAGTTACATGAAAATCCGATACGGCGTATTCGAGATATTGCGCGTGAAGAAACACAGACGGACAGACTTTTCCCCGTCCACCATGTATCATAGAAAGTACCATTCTGGCACTTAATATTGATGATGACTAGGGTTCGGATGTTTATGACCTAAAAAAGTCGAAAATATGACTGCAAATATGCCCTTAAAGTTGACTAAATATGACCTAATAAAATAACGTATTTTCAAAAAGTAAATGTTGCAATTTAAAACGTTCAAAGACACTAAATTCTTACATCACATGAATTCAATCGGATAATTACTTTTTAACAATTTTGGTGATTTACAGTTTTACGTCTAAAGAACTTCTATTTTAAAATAATTTTCTCCTGTTTGCTCGCTTCTTCAGCTCCAAATACTCCTAATATTTTGTAGAACTTGCGTGTCTATGAAATATGAACAACAGCATTAATTTTAAAATTTAAGTTATCTATTAATTTGACATATCATTAAATTGGTTAAATAAATTTCAAATTTAACTTGATCATGTGCTCCTTTACCGAATTTATAACTGAAATATGACGTTAAATTACAAATATGGCTAAAATATGACCAAGACCACAAAAATGACCAAAATATGACTTTATATGCAAAATAAAAACGGTCCCATTAGGATAAAAAATGTGCAATTCATGTTTAATTTTTGTTCGCGGGGAGAACGAAGGTCAGGATAAAAATATGACATATCATAAACATCCGAACCCTAATGATGACTATGATTATAATAAGAATAACAATAATAATAATTTTCATAATAATAATTATTACAAAATGTGAATATGAATTTTTAGATAACAAAACTATTTGAAGTATTCTCATACTACAAACGTTAGACGATATACAAAAAGGTTCCAGATAGAACTTAGGCATACCAATAAATGCAATTATTTATTGTTCTTCACGAAGTATTTGGAAACTTAAAAATTTCAATATACGAGGGGCTTACTGAAAGTCGTGAGCAACATTCTTTCACAACCTTTATATTTATTTGTAAGTGAAACCAAGTATATCATCTCAATCTACAGACCTTTCTCTCACTTTTCCACATAGTCTCAGTTTTTTTGCACACATGTTTCCCATCTTTCTGCAAGTTTGAAAATACCCTTTTTAAAGAATTCCGTCCAGCTTCCGCTTGATAAAACAAAAGACTACTGAACATGTGATTTCGCACGCGCACCGGGATTAGCCTAAGTCTGCTAGCATTTGCCTAGTTCGGAAAGTAGATAAATTACGATTTCTCTACACTTCCATCGTAATGAATCCCCGAATAAACGTTAATTTCTTTATCAAAACTGGATTCATTACGATATACCTTACCCATGTAAAAGTAGTAAACGAGTATTTTGATCATCAAAGGTGTAGACATTAAAAAATTTGTTGAAGTTAGGAAAATTAGTTTCCAGGATATGTATGACATTTTACATTATGCAGAATGCACTTTTGACGCTCCTGACCAGTACCAAAAACTAAAATCTTTCAACAAGAAGTACTACATATAGGAACATTTTTGAAAAAATTCTGTAACTTTAGTTTACCTGTTCTCTCTACAGGATAAAATAAGTATACAAGTAATTCATAATGCTTTCGCCATGCATTTAATGCAAGTTTGTTTAGTAATTTTACAAGATATTATGAATTTACTTCCGTCCAAACTTGTGCCTTACATTCAAGAAGCCACGTATCTAACTAAGCGATTACTATGTTTTAAAATATATTGTGTTAATCTATAGTGAAATCATGGCTTCAAGTGTAATGTGATAGGACTACAGTGTGTTACATTTGAATTAGGCATTTAAGCATTTTGCAAAGAAGAAATCTCACCTCGCACATGATGATGTTCCAGAAGAGCAGAACTGCAGACATAACAATCAGAGCCTTCATGTTGGTGGTGGTGAATGTTTTCTCTGTGTTGTATGGCTTCTTATATATTTGAAGGGGCTAGTTCCATAAGGGCGTAAGGCACAAGATCATAGTTTTGAGAAATCTTGATGTTTTTAAACAATGTTACCACTTACAAACACAGGTCTTTTCTTATGACAGATCAGAGGTTTAAGGCACACGTATGAATTGTTCACTGTGTAGCCTATTTAAGAGATATGAGGAGGAGGCGTAAATGTTAAAACTCAAAATTAACGATGTGCCTTACGCCCTTATGGAACTAGCACCATCATTTGTTCCCCTACTCTCTGGGATATCATAAACTCTTACTAATGACGACATAAATAAATCCACTATAATTTATGTTACTGATGGCAATATAAGTCCACTAGAGTTATTGTATAGCAATTGGTGATACCACATGGGGTTTAAAGTGAGTTTAAAGTGGGCAATATTTTAAACATATTTACTGAAGAAACGTATTTTACTTGACGAATAACTTCGTGTCACTTTATTATCGTAGACCTAATTTAATTTATGATTTACTGTTAGTTGCCACAGGATTGTCATATTCGTATTAGTGTGAAATCAATAAATTAAGGATATGGTAGAATTGATTTATGGATGAAATTTGTGATTTTTTTAAATTGTTGTATTTTATTCCATCTTTCAAGTAATATATCATACATAACTGTATTATAATACTATCCGTGTTATTTGTTAATATTTCTTTTAGCAGAGTCGAACTATTCAGCAGGGATGTTTTAACTTTGAAGCCCGTTTTCCTATGGTTTTTAGACTCCCTCAGTGTAGTCCCTACTGTTATTCGCAATGAAGAGAAAACTGCCAACATGGGTAAATGATCGTACAAGCCCAAAACATTAGAGTGTTATGCTGCATATACAGGGTGTGAATGAATAACACCGAAATATTTTACCTGTGTATAGAGGAGACATAGACAAGCAACTTTTATTAGGAGATTTTTGCTCTATGGATTCAATTTTTCCTGTTACAGCATAAAATCTCCCAGGGCATGGCCGCCACTGACTTCTTACATTAGTAAAAAATGCAAAACAAAGGATTAAAAAAAAGACTAATGCAGTGGCGACCAGTCATGTGATTAGTCTGTAAGTTTTGCAGATTATGTAAAAACTAAATTACGGTATAGCGGTTGACGAATGATTAAGAGTCATGTCATTGTCAATCACTAAGAAGGCATGAAGTCAATTTAATCAGGGCCGTCGCCCTGGGGGGCGCAGTGGCAATGGCAAAAATAAAACAACAAAATTTGAAAAAATAAGTTAGATGTACATAACTTATTTTTTGAAGTTAAGTATAACTGAATTTTAAATATTACATTGTATGTATTTATTGAACAAATAAATATTTGACACCAATAACTTTATATTTGCTAAGTTATCCCAAAATAAATATTTGCTCAAAATTGAGCAGCTGGATTTACTTGTATACTGTTAATAATAATAGCCTAATAATGAACTCTACTGTGGGCCTTAAATCCTTGAATCCTTACAGATAGGTGGAATGTCGGGTGGGCATAGGCGTAACCAGGCCGACCATATGGGGGGGGGTTTATAACATCCGCGGGGTCTGGGGGGTCGGGGGTCCTCCCCCGGAAAATGTTGAAAATTAAGACGCAAAATACCGAGTTTTAAGCTTCCGGGGGTACTCCCCCAGAAGATTTTAAAAATTAACACGCAAAATAACGAGTTTTAAGCTTCCCACGCTTTATACTTGTATTAAGTAATTTATGGGCAGACTTAAAAATTATACAATTTTCCTTTTTTTAATCAATGGGGGGGGGGTTCAAACCCCCCAAACCCCCCTCGGTACGCCTATGCGGGTGGGTGCACGTGGGATTTATTTTTTTTGGGGGGGGGGCGCCTGACGAAATCTTGCCCCGGGCGCCAACAAACAACGCGACGGCCCTGAATGAACATTTTAACCCTATTTCGCATAATTGTTGACTTATGAGCACAAAATTATAATGATTTTAATGCCCTGTAGCGTATACATTTTACGTCATAGAGCAAAAATCACTTAGTTGCTTGTCTATGTTCCCCCTAAACACAGGTAAAATATTTCGGTTTTATTCATTATTCATTGAATGCTTATTCAAAACAGTAGTCTATAAAAATTTCTAAATGACGACTGTTCATGTATTCTGATTCCAAACCACATGGAAGCTCTCAATCCAGCCTTAGTTCTGTTTCATCAGTCTACACTCTTTCAGAAGTTGGCATTATAGAAAATAGTTGTATTATTCTTAATTCAGAAGGTATATAAAATAAATTTATAAAATATGTGAAATAAAAATTGAGAGTTTCAAGCAAGAAAATAAATTGCTCATAACTTTCTATTAATTGCCGTCCACCACAATATTCTCTTTCCTGCAGTCTATTTGTATTTTTCAGGTTATCAAGGGATTTAATTTAATGAATTTCGCATATGAATCTCAATTAATGAAGAATTTAATTTATAGTTTCTAGCAGTCAAGAGAATCACAGTAAGACCGTGCATATCTGAAAGACGATTAGCGTAGTAATGGTTCTAGCAGTGCATTAAATAAATCTAAAGACTTATGGTGATGATAACAAACTGAAACGTAGTTATAGTCAAGTGGATTGATATATGTTGCCACCAGTAATATAAACTCTAGTGGATTTATGAATCCTGTCGTTACTAAGTGTTTCTGGAGTTTATAATGTTATAACAGAGAGTAGGGGAACAGATATATAAGCAACCATACAACACTTACGAAACATTCACCACCACCAACATGAAGGCTCTGATTGTTATGTCTGCAGTTCTCCTCTTCTGGAACATCATCATGTGCGAGGTGAGTTTTCTCCTTTGCAGAAATATTTAAATCCCTATTTCAAATGTAACGCACTTTAGTCCTATCACATTACAATTGAAGCCATGATTTCACTATAGATATAGATATATATTCCTTAGTTTTTGATGCTGGTGAGAAACGTGAAAAATGCAGCATGCATAATGTAAAATGTCATTTTTGTTTTAGAATTGAGTCATACATATCTTTTAAATCAGTTTTCGTAATATTAACATATATTTAATGTGCACACCTTTTAAGATCAAGATATTCATTACGTTTACATGGGTTTACATGGGTAGAATTATATCGATATGAAAGCAGTTTTCATAATATATTTAACGTTTATTTCTGAGCTAGGCAAACGCTAGCAGGCTCATTCCCAGTGGGCGTGCAAAACCACATGTTCAGTAGTTTTGTTTGTTTTATCAAGCGTTTCGTGATTTAATCAATACATCTTATCCTACGTCAATTATACTATACCAGTTTTAAATTTTTATGAGGTTAGATATCATTCGTATACTGTAACTCATATTTATCTCAATTACGATTATAGTCAAGTCTAACTAATAACATTAATAACCACGCATACTCATGTTAAATGGATAATAGATTTCACTATAAATTGACAATGTTACGTGTAAACAGGGACCATACTGAGTTTTCGCTTCATATGTAGCTTTAGTTGAAATAATTATATACGGGGTATTCATACATGCATATTACATCCATCCTCGATTACATAAATATTCCTTGTATAACGAAGGAACGAGAAGTGTAAGGTGATACAGCTAAATAAATATTTATCTCACTCTCCTGGACTCACCTTTTCGAAGACTAATAATTTTCACAATTTTTCTCCAACATAATCATTGTGACGTCAATTTACAGGGCAATCTTGCCCAGTGAAATGGAAACAATTGTATTAGGGCACTGTGCGTGGGCGAGGAGTATGTGGATGCATATGCAGTTGGAATTGGATCCCATCATGCAACGGAACTTGCAGTTTTTGTCTCTGAATTCTGCCCTCATACTTTCCGTGCACTTAGACGTGAGCACTGTAAACACAATGCGCAGTGGTATCAGTTATCACGTGATTCATACTAGCAATACACTCCCCTTCCGTCCTGCCCTATGTCTGCGGCGCATGCAAGTGCTCACGTCTAAATCCACAGGATGTACAGATCCGGCGTCAGTATATAGACACTTGGCGTAAGCCGGTTTTGAGTTCCTGTCCATTAGTTGTATGCTTTACTTCTTTATGGATATGAGAATACATTCTGAGGAAGGAAAGAGAAATACGAAGCACTTAGCAGTGATTTATTTAGAAGCACGGCTGGTATTATATCAAATATTCCCAAATCCCTAAACGTAATTTAAGAGAGAGGCCGTCTTAAACTGTAAACACCTGACGTTTCTGTCGTGAAATACCAAGGATTCTGCCTGGAACGAGTCCTGGCTCTGTATTTCTCTGGTAAAACGGTAATTCGGGATCACTGCCAGAGCATTGAAAAAATTGCAGCGGTTATGTATAATAAAAATGAATATGTTTATACATAAATATACTGTATAATTAAGAGTAAGTCGAATCATTAAGGTTCCGATAATGATTTCAAATTGTCGTGGAAAAGAAATGAATGCAGTTTTTGAAACGTAATCGTATTCTCTAAATCAAACTTATGAAGTAAAATCAAAAGCTGATTTCTTGAATTTTAACTTTTTTTTTTTTTGCCAAAATCATTCCCATAAATAATTTATTTTGTTCTCTTCCTAAACTGTTCCTAAGATTTGCAAAGTCCGAAGATCTGGCGTTCGGAAGAACAGTTAATAATTATCATTTCGGATGATAACATCCTACTTGTCAAATTCCCTTTGCTTTCAGTTATGATTTAATTTTAATTTTTCTTTATTCCAGGCTAAACCTGAACCTCATCGTGGTGGTACATTACCAGGCGGCTGGTAGTCTGTGCGAGGTGAGAACACACTTTTAATTAATTTTTTTAAAAATCATAGTGGAATTATTATAGGCTTTGGGAATATGAATATTGTATAGGGTAATATTATAAGCAGATATATGTTGAACGAATAATTCAAGCACAGTAATATAAGATATCACGACGAAAATAAGTTTTGACTATCCCATTCATACGACATGCCTCACATACCGACCAATCCTAAGCGTAACCAGGCCGACCATATGGGGGGGTTATAACATCCGCGGGGTCTGGGAGGTCTGGAATACCCCCCAGACACATAATAACGAGTTTTAAGCTTCCCACGCTATAAATCTGTATTAAGTAATTTATGGGCAGACTTAAAAAATTATACAATTTTCCTTTTTTTAATTAATGGGGGGGGGTTCAAACCCCCAAAACCCCCCTCGGTGCGTCTATGCGACCAATCACGGCCGTTTCTCTTATATTATCATATGATTGTCTCGAACACAATGATGCGATTTTATCTGATAAAACGACAGCTCGTAATTATGATTTAGAGGCAGATCAAGATGATGATGATGATGATATTAATAAAAGGTACTTGCCTTAAATGTGCTGATAATCAATATGTAGTAGAAGTAGACTAACTAAAAGGCGATATTAGATTTCAGTATTATACGTCTCCTAGACTACAGTGGATTCTTCTCATTTATAACTTAACATGTTATACTTCCAACTATGTAAGCTTATTTCATTTTTCGATGAGGCTACGGTTAGAGATATAATTGAGGTAATGAAATGTGATTTGATTCAGGGAGTAAAAAGGAATGATATACGATTATATATTGATATTTGCAATTTTCTAAAAACATTTTGAAGACCAATAAATAATTGCATTAGTTAATATGACTAATTTATAATTGTTATCAATATTATGATTATTATTGTTGTTATCATCATCGTCATCATCAAGATTAAGTGCTAGAATGCTACTTTATATGATTACATGATGGAAGGGAAGAATGCCTGTCCGTCTGGGCATCGGCATGCGCGATAACTTGAATACGTTGGACAGGATTTTCATGAAACTTAGTATAGGCTACGTACTTTTAAAGGAAGGAAGAACCCTGTGGATTTTGGACCAAATCGGCTGACCGGAATAACTTCCAATTAACGGTTTGAAAATAGCAAATTTTCACAATACTACAATTATGCCTGTTATCCCTTTCTTATCATATTAGAAGTACACTTCAAAGTAAGTATCATGCGAAATATCATTTTAACCAGTTTATGCTCATATCCATTCTCTTCAATATTTATTATTCGATTACTTCACTGTTAATTTTATATGTAAATTTCACTTTTACCCCCGCAGTTACGAGGCCATTTAGAAATTGTAAATCATCTCTATACTACAAAGCCGCTTTACTAATTCACTCACTGACATAATAAGTGTTTGCCTACTGCCAGGTTGGCATACATATAGTTCATAGCTTGTAATCATCTGACATATTCCAAAACCATCACATTTTTATTTTGTTACTTTCGAAAAACATTCAAAATAATGTTCCTTGCAGACCTCTTTTGGAGACTTATAATAGCTAAAGGATAAGTTGTATAAAAAAAACGATTGCACCAGCAGTAACGGATGACATATCTAGAAGTTTGGTCTTATATTTTTTGTAGCAACTCCAACGGTTGTACCAAAGAGTTCCGTTTTCTTTTAAATTGTTAATTGACTTTTTTATATTCTCCTCACATTTCGTTATATTGACACATTGACAGGATAGCTAGAATAATAAAATATAGCAGGAACATTGAAATGTTTAACTGCCATAAGCGTGGAAAATCTGGTGTTTCTAGCTGCCCTATAAGTATAGAAATTGTATTTGGATAGCCGTGACATCACTCACATCTATAAAAGCCTGGATCAACAACTCATTAATATTGATGTTATCCCACCTCCACATCAACTATAAACTTGGAATTTGGCTAACTTTTAGTTTTTAGCCTATACCGATGGAAAATTCCACAAACGTTCTAAGTATTAATTTTTAATTCTCGAAAAGAAAATCGTTTGAAAGGTTTTTACTACGTATTGTATACTTTTTTGACAAAAATAAAAGAATATGTTGACGAGTGGAATTTGTTGCGAATCTGTCTGTTAATATTCTACTTAACCTACTTATTCCTTCACATATGTTAGTCAAACTTTGTCAGGAAACCGTAACCTAAACCCCTATTTTCTGACATATGGCCTATTAACTAAAACTGGAACTGTTTTATCATTCTAACTGATTTCATTATATTTTATAATAAATTATGGTAAAATGGTCAGATATAATAATAGGGTACGAAACCGTAGAATGGAGCATCATAGTAACCTGTGTAGTATCAAGTATGATCTTATATACAAAGAGGTTTGTAAAATCTTTGATTCTATTTATTAACAGTATAGTATTGTTATGAGACAGACTTATCGAGTAATTCTTCATAATGAAATCAGAGTGAGATTGTGCAGATCTGAAAGATGAATAGCGTGATGATGGTTCCATGAGAGTATTAATTTGTTTAATTTTTCAGGGAAACACTGGATGGAGAAATGAAGGCAAATGGGAATAACAATTGTAGAGAAATGTATTAAAATAAATGAAATATGTAATTAAAACCTAATATAGATAATGAATTTCATCGTCAGACAGGGTTAAAATAGTTTTAAAATAGAGAAAATGTCCACCTTAGAACCCTTGTCGTTGCAACGACAAGGGTTCTAAGGTGGACAATTTCTCTATTTTAAAACTAATATAGATGTTATATTTCCCTTCTTTTTCTACATTATATGTTTCGTTATTCTCAGAAATCACTAGATATTTATTAAATACTTTATATTGGAACCCATGTTTGATCCCATCAATACCTTTCTATAGATCTGATAAATTATATTATTGATATTGATATTATTTGTACACTTTTATAAAAGTAGTATGCCTACTCATTTACATATACACTAGTTGTTTATCATTTTATTTTGGATTGGATTACATTCGTATTCCCTTGGAAATTAAAGCACGTGGAAAATCACGATCTTAGGCATTCATTAACAGAAGACATTCCACATGGCGGTTGCCATGTTAAGTTGACATAGAATTTATTTTAGCTTACTGAACCTAAGCATTTCGCATGTGAACGTGCTGCATGTCAATCTGACATGTAATACTACCCCATAAGTAAGTAATGTTTTCAAAAAAGGTAACAATCAAACATAGATCTTTTGAACAATCGAAGCCAACAACAAACTTTAGGTAATCAAAGTTCGACCCCTAAATTAGATATTGTGATTTTCAAATATCTACATGTTTTGAGATCTCTGAACCCAAAAATGCTACTTTCATAGACATGTCTGTGTATGTGTGTGTCTGCTTATCTGTGAATAGCCTAGATCCATAACGAAAAATCGTATGACAAATATTTGTATTTGGGTTAGTTATTTTCTCGTTATGTGACACGCAGGTTGACGACAACATTCTCTTTCATCCAAAACCATTTTTCACTAAGAAATTTCCTAACAGCACTAATAATCTAGTTTACTTTTTCTACATTAGGTGATAATAGTAAGAGTTAAAACTTTTATTTGAAACATTCTTATTATAAATTCACTAAAGGGTTGGTATATGACGTGCACTGTTTTAAAAAGACAGAGTTCCCTGTTAAAAAAACAAAGCCAAGTATCAAGTTAAACAACTCAATACGTGCTCTCTGCAATACGTCCGGCTCACTGACGGCTCCCGAATGCTCGACAAAGATGTACCTCAGGTTGGCTGTGCATTCGTTGTTTATCAAAACAACACTGTAATATTTAATTCACAGCTAACATTAGCCCCCCATTGTTCAGTCTACCAAGCAGAACTATTAGCAATTTTAAAAGCAATTGAATGGTGCAATATACATAATAGCCGAGCAAGAATATTCAGCGATTCACAAGCCGCGCTTCTCTCTATTAAAAACAAATATAATCTACACAACATTGCAGTCAACATCAGAAGTCAACTACGTAAATCCGAACACATATGCCTTACCTGGATACGAGGCCACTCCGGTACTGAAGGCAACGAGAGAGCAGACTAACTCGCCAAAACAGCTGCACAATCAACGGCAGCCCCATCATACACCCTATGTCCAATCTCTCACCTCAAAATGAAACTTCGAGAAGAGGGTATCCACAGATGGAACAACATATGGAAATCAACCACTTGCGGAAGGACTATCAAAGAACTCTTTTTTCCCAATGTTTCTGACCGTCTAAAAAGTACACTCATGAAACCAAACTTTATTCTGACACAATTTCTATCCGGCCACGGAAAATTTGGCGAGAACTTCCAAAGATTTCATATCAAGACAGACAGCAATACATACAAGTCCATATGTGGTGACCGTCTTCAGAATGCCAAACATCTGATGTTCACTTGCCCAGTTTTTCAAACTAAAAGATTAGAACTTGAACTACATTTAGACAAGTGCAGTGCAAATTTTCAATTTCCGCTTAACGGAGAAATTTTCACTAGAAAATGTTGTTATTTCTCATTCACAGCTTTTTTAGAATATGTGTTTAAGAGACTATGAATGTATCTTCCTGAACTTTAAATCTCAATTGAAACCTCAATTGACTAAATATAGCCCTAACATACTTAATTGTAAACTAGGGCTCACTCAATGGAGATTAAATAAATAAATACGTCCTGTTATTCTGTATCAGAAAGTGAGGTTGGAAAGTTTAAGTTTAAGAAGGTTACATGAGTGGATTATTCAGATTTTATTTGGTTTGTGTATCCTTCGGGGATGCGATCTCATAACAACATTCTGTTAATTTTTAGTACCAATTTACATGGAAAGAATGCCATACATTACTTTTTTTACTAAGAACCAAACTTTTATTTGAGAGAGAATGTTTTAAATCGTTTTAATTAATGGCACTTTTTTATTATTTTAATTTAACTTAATTCATTTATTTTAATTTTATTATGTTAATTATAATAATATATCCTGCATGTTTAATATTTACATAACTTATAGAAAATGTCGACATAACCAGTTATAATTAAGATATAATACAATTTTTTTTAAACACTATGCCACCAAGAAATAAGTACATTTTAATTATCATAATTTTTAGGCATTATGGAATTTTGATTAGTTAAGTTTATTAAGATTCCAAACGAGACGTGCTTATCTTGTCGTGAGCAAATTCAAAACAAGTATAGGCTACTGCCAATGCCTGATATACAAGGAACAGAACAGCTAAGAGCATAGAAGAGTGCTTATGATAGTTTTTCCGGTTTAATTTCACATTTATTATACAGTGACATCAAGAAATCGCTCCGCAGCACTTATGGGGGAGAGAATCCGCTAAGAAATGGAATTCGCTTCGCAGCGCTAGCATACGGTTATAATGTTCCGCTACAATGATTTATGAAGTAAGAAAAAATTAACATCAGACTCGCCAATTTAATGAAGTTCTTGAGAATGTTTACAGTTTCTTACTGACGGAAATTCACTTGCTTTAATTTATTTTCGTACACTTTAATTGGATATTTGCCTGTTCAGTCCTTCCTGTTCCTGGCTCTTCAATAAGAACTGAATGTGGAATCATAGGTGCCGAAATGCAACTTCTTTGATATGACAATCTGGGATCCAGAAAGCGCAAGGACTCAACATAACAAACGGTGCCATTTTTCAATATTGTAACAAACATTGTCTTTATTTACGTGATAAATTTTATTTAGGGATGTTAAATCATTGTTATTTGGAGACAGTACATTTATTAGTAATGGTATTAGGTTGTATATATATCGCCCTTAATGGTCTACCTCACCGACAGACAATTTATGTTGCTAATTAGTGTGCCTCACGGTACTGCATATGACATAAATTGTCTGTCGGTGAGGTAGACCATTAACGGCAATCAGTCATCAGAGAAAGGTTCTATTTGGCCTGTGAATTGAACTCTGATTTAGCTCAGAAGCTAGAGCATTGGCAAGGATAGCCAAAGGGTCCTGCATTCAAATCCCAGTCTCAACGAAATTTTTTCCTATAATATTATCATGTCATGTCCGGCATAATTTCATATACATATATCTATAATATAAACATGACAATGCTGAGGAAACTAATCGTAAATCATAAGCAATAGTAGATCAATGATAACGAACTGACAGGAAGTTATCGTCAAGTAGATTGATTTATGTTGACAGCAGTCACTTAAACTATAATGGATTTATGCATGTTGTTATTAGTAAGCGTTTCTGGAATTTAGAATATTTTCTAAGAGATTATGGGAACAAATATATAAGCAGTCATACAACACATAAAAAACATTCAACATCACTAACATGAAGGCTCTGATTGTTATGTCTGCAGTTCTCCTCTTCTGGAACATCATCATGTGCGAGGTAAGGTTTCTTCTTTGCAGAAATATTTAAATCCCTATTTCAAATTTAACGCACTTTAGTCCTATTACATTACACTTTCAACCATGTTTTCACTGTTGCTATATTTTAAATCATAGTTATCCCTAAATTAGACAATTTGCTTCTTGAATGTAAGGCACAACTTTGGACAGAAGTAAATGCATCATTTCATGTAAAATTACTAAATAGCTTGAATATAAATTAATGTCCAAATCTCTTATGTCTTGTATGCTCCTTTTTTCCTGTACAATGACTCAGTAAACTGTAGTTTCCGATTTATTTCGAAAAATGTTCTTGTCCGAATCAAGTAGACTACGATAAGTGAAGTTTCTCCAAAAACAAGTTATAGGTAGCCTAGTTCAGGTTTATTTAGGTTTATTTAGGTTTATTTAGGTTTATTCTATATAGTAAATTTATTGAAAGATTTTAGTTTTTGTGCTGGTCAGGAACGTGAAAAATGCATTATGCAGAATGAAAATGATAAATGTCATTCCTGTTTTAGACATGAGTCGTAGATATCTTGGAAACGGGTTTTCGTAATTTTAACATACTTTTATTGTGCACACCTTTCAAGATCAAAATATTCATTACTAATCGTGGGTTCACATGGGTAGAAATATATCGATATGAAGCCAATTTTCATAGCGAAATCAACGTTTATTCGAGGGATCAGTACGCTGGAAATGAAGATAAGATAGTACTTTATCCAATTTCTGAGCTAGGCAAACGCTTGCAGGGTCTTTCCCGGTGCAGGTGCAAAAGTCACATGTTCAGTAGTCTTTTGTTTTATCAAGCGTTTCGTGATTTAATCAATACATCTATCCTACGCCTATTATACTATACTCATTTTAAATGTTTATGAAATTAGATATCATTCGTATAGTGTAACTCGTAACTATCTAAATTACGATTATTTGCATAGGTTAGTCTCACTAATAACAGTAATAATCATGCATACTCAAGTTAACTGGGAATATGAGTATAAATTTACAATGATCCATGTAAACAGGGAACATACCGAGTTTTAACTTGATATGTAGCTGTAGTTAACATAATAATTATATATGCTTATTACATCCATCCTCGATTACAAATATATGCATTGAGTAAGGAAGGAACGTGTCGTCCAAGGTGATACAGCTAAATAAATCCTGATATTCCTGCCCTAGACTCACCTTTCCGAGGGCTAATAATTTTCGCAAATTTTCTCCGACAGAATCATTGTGACGACATTTTACAGGGCAATCTTGCCCGGTGAAAGAGAAACAATTGGATTAGGGCAGTGTGCGTGGGGGAGGAGTATGTGGATGCATATGCAGTTGAAATTGGATCCCATACAGCAACGGAACTTGCAGTTTTTGCTCTGAATTCTGCCCTCATACATAACTGGCGTCACTATATAGACACTTGGCGTAAGCCGATTTTGAGTTCCCACATATTAGTTGTCTGCTTTACTTCTCTATGGATACGATAATACATTTTGAGGAAGGAGAGAGAAATACATCGCTCTTAGCAGTGATTTTATTTGGAAGTACGGCTGGTATTAAATCAAATATTCCCAAATCCCTAAAAGTAATTTAACGTAATTTATCGTAAACTCCTGACGTTTCTGTCAGGAAATACCAAGGATTCTGCTGGCACGAGTCCTGGCTCTGAATTTCTCTCGTAAAACGATAACTAGGGGGATCACTGGCGGAGTATAAAAGAATTGCAGCGGTTATATATTATATATATATAATAATAAAGAATCATTAAGGTGCCGATATTTATTTCAAATTGTCATGGAAGAGAAATGAATGCAGTTTTTGAAACGTGAGACTATTCTCAAAATCAAACTTATGCATCAAAATCAGAAGCTGATTTCTTAACTTTATTTTATTCCCCCAAAAATCATTGCCATAAATAATTTATTTTGTACTGTTCTCAAACTGTTCCTACGATTTGCAAAGTCGAAAGGTCTGGCGTTCGAAAAAACAGTTAATAATTATAATTTCGGATGATATCATCCTACTTGTTAAAAACCCGTGGCATTCAGTAATTATTTAATTTTGATTTTCTTTATTCCAGGCAAATGATGAAAAATATGACAATGATGATGTTTGGGGCACTTGGTAGTGTGTGCGAGGTGAGAACACGCTTTCAATTAAATTTGCTTACATTATAGTGGAATCATTAAGGGCTATGAGAATATGAATATTATATGGGTTAATACAAGCAGCATTTACATGTCGAACGAATAATAAATCACAGAATACAAGATATTACGGCGAAAATATTTTTGTTTGACTATCCCATTCATACTACTTTTACACGATGTTGACTAGTAATGTATAAACATGCCTCGCTTACCGACCAATCACGGCCGTTTCTCTTATATTATAATTTACTTGCCTCGAACAAGGATGCGATTTTATCTGATAAAACGTCTGCTCGTAATGATGATTAGAGGCAGACGATGATGATGATTATATTAATATTATTAACAGAGTGTAAAGCGGCTAACTTTAATATGGCCTATTAACCGTAGTCTAAAACTCTATTTTCTGACATATGGCCTATTAACTCAAACTGGAACTTTGTTTCATCATTCTAACTGATTTAATTATATTTTGAAACTAATTAGGGTTTAATCTGCAGATATATTATGATAGAGCCAATTACATGAAGACCGTAGAATGGAACATCATAGTAACCTGTGTGGTATCAAGCATGAATGTAAAGATCTTATATACAAAGTGGTTTGTATAATTATTATCAGTATAGTGTTGGGATGAGAAAAACTTATCGTGTGATTGTTTATAATGAAATCAGAGTGAGATTGTGGAGATCTGAAGGAAGAATGGTGTGATAATGATTCCATGAGTGTAATAAATTGTTGTATTTTTCAGGGAAACCCTGGATGGAGACATGGAGAAATGAAGGCAAATGGGAATATAATGTTAGAGAAATGTATTAAAATAAATGAAATATAGAATTAAAGCCTAATATAGATGTCATATTTTCCTTCATTTTTCACATTATATGTGTCCTTATCCTAAGAACTTTATATTGGCCCTCATGTTTGATCATATCAACACCTTTGTGTAGAACTGGTTAATTTTATATATATATTATATGTAATTATTAAGAAATATTCCACAATAGAATGGTTTTCCTTCATCCCACAACAATCTTCTGCCATTATAAGTCCCTGCCCGTAGTATCTTCTTCACTTAAGCCTCTTCTCTCCATACTCCTTTTCACCCCATCTATCCAGCACTCTTTGGATTTCCCTCTTCTTCTTTTTCCTTGTACTTTTAATCCAAAATTCTCTTGAGTATTCTATCTTCTGTCATTCTGAGTACATGTCCATACCATCTCAAGCGTCTTTCTTCTGCAATTTCCAAGATATTCTTTTCAACTTGCATTATTTCCCTTATTATTTTATTAGGATATTTTTCTTTTCTGGATTCTCTTGCTGAACGTCCATTTCTAATACATTTAATTTGTTTCCTTGTTTATTTATGGTCCAAGTTTCAGCGCCATATAATGTTATACTTTGGAATAATGCCTGACTATATTAACTTTTTAGTTCTATGTAAATTATTTTAACTCCATATGATTGAACCAGCATTCGTATAATTCTCTTCTCATCCGTTATTCTGCATTGGATCTTTAAATTTGTTGTTGCATCCTTTTGTATAATAGACCTTAGATATTTAATATATTCAACATGTGCAATGTCTTCTGTATTACATATTAAATTTTGCTCCAAACCCATTGAAAAATATTCAGTTTTTTTTAAATGTATTACTAATCAACATATCCTGTTCTCTTCCACCAACTTTCTGAGCATATATGACCCATCATCTGTATCCTCGGTAATTAATACTTGGTCATCTGCGAAAAGTAGATTATGTAAGTTTTAATATGGAAGAATTTGAATACCCATATATCGACATTTCCTAGTCCAGTTCTAAGAGACATATCAATATATATTTTGAACAATGTCGGAGATAAGCAACATCCTTTAAAAGTCCTTTCGACGTATGAATTTCTTTTGATAATTTGAAACCCATCTTTATTCGGCATTTGTTTTGGGAGTATATTGATAATATTGTCTTTTATACCTACTTTCCTCAGAATAACCCATTATAATATCCTTGGCACACTATCATAAGCTTTGAGAAAATCAATTAATATTATTCCCAAGGGTTTTGAGTTCTCACGATATTTTTCATCATGTGTCGGAGAATATATATGTTGTCTACAAATGATCGTTGTGGAGTGAAACCAGTATGATCTTCTTGCCCTCTGTATTCTTTATCCAGCTGATGATTATTAATTATATATATATATATATATATATATACATATATCCTCAGATATCTCTAGTTATTTATCAATTTATATTGGCTTCTTTGTTTGATCTCGTACCTATCAAGTACTCTGTAAGGGAGTTTATAAGCCTGCGGCTTCGGTGCTTAGGGGCGTTCCCACCCCGCCTCCCGCCTAAAGGGCACTTATTCAATTCAATTCAAAGGGAGTTTATAGGAGTGAAATATTTAAATATTAATAATTACTTCATTTAAAGAATTTCATAAAAATAGTACCCTAACTACAGATGAAGGGGTCTCTGCTATTTAATGTACTACAGTGCCATCAGGAAGCCTTTCCACATCTCCGAATATGTTCTTCAGCCAAACGAAAGTTTGTGCTTCTCCCTCAAGATCATATTCTCGCAATACCTAAATATCATACATCTCTTTACTCATCATCGTTTACTACTTCAGTCATCCCAATGTGGAAGTCTTTGCCATCTCACATCAAGGACTGCCGGTCACTGTCAACCTTCAGATCGCAGTTAACAGCACATATACGTAGTACTTAATAGTGTATCTTTTTCATGTCCTATGTTAATTTCAGTTTCTATCACTTAATGCTTTTGTATAACTAAATTGTATTTGTAACAATTAATTTCTTTTTTATCATTTTCTTAAAATTCTTTCATATTATTCAGTGTGTCATTTTAATGTATCTTAAATCATTTCATGAGTTATGTTGTGTTCTTTTAATGTATTTTGTGTTACTTCTTATGTTATATTGTAATAATTAATGTAAGTTACTATTAGTACCTGGTGAAGTGGAAGAAAAGACCTTACGGTCTTAACTTCTCCAGGTTAAATAAACTATTATTATTATTATTATTATTATTATTATTATTATTATTATTATTATTATTATTATTACCTTCGTTTTTGACTCGTCAAAAAAGTAGGTAAAGAGTAACACCAACTTTCGTTTGGCTGACGAACATAATCGGAGCTTTGGAGAGGCTTCTAGATGGCATTGTATTACTTTAAGTAGAAGAGATCCCTTCATTAGGAGTTAGGAAATTATTTTTATTTAAGTCTCTACCTGAAATGACTATTAATATTTAAATATGTCACTCCTTTACACCCCTATTCAGAGTACTTGATAGGTATCAAATAAAGGAGTCAATATTATTGATAAATAACTAGTGATTTTTAGTATATAATTATATATATATAATTGTAGATATAATTATATATATATAATCTATTGATACAAACATATCAGTAGGCTAGATAGAATACTACTTTTACCTCAACGCCTACCAATAAAATGTATATGTATAATAACATTTATTATTTCCATACAGAGGGCTTGATAGGTATTAAATAAGGAATCCAATATAAAGTGATAAATAACTAGTGTATACGTAAATAAGTAGACATACTATTTTTATAAAAGTCTACAAATTAAATCAATATCAATAATAAAATTTATCAGTTCGATAGAAGGGTGTCAATAAGATCAAATGTGGGGGCCAATATAAAGTATTAAATAAATATCTAGTGATTTCTGAGGATAAGGACATATATTATTTAGAAGAAGTGAAATATAACATCAGTATTAGGTTTTAATTATATATTTCATTTATTTTCGTACATTTATATACCATTGTTGTTCCCATTTGCCTACATTTCTCCATCCAGGGTTGCCCTGAAAAATAAAAGAAAATACTCTGATGGGACCATTATCACGATAAACTTCTTTCAGACCTGCGCAATCTCACTCTGATTTCATTATAAGCAATCACAAGATAAGTCTGTCTCATCCCAACAGTATACTGATAGTAATAGATTTTTAAAAAATTTACAAATCCCTCTGGATTTAAGATCATTACATTCATGCATGGTACCACACAGGTTACCAAGATGCTGCATTCTAAGGTCTTCATGAAATTTGCCCTATCATTATATGTCTGACCATTAAACAATAATTGATTATAAAATATAATGAAATCAGTTAGAATGATAAAAAAATGTTCCATTACAAGCTGATGTTTTATCAGATAAAATCGCATCCTTGTGTTAGAGGCAAACATATTATAATATAAGAGAAACGGCCATGATTGGTCGATATGCGATGCATGTTTAAACATTACTGGACAACATCAAGTATCCGTCGTATGAATGGGATAGTCAAATAAAAATTACTTTCGTCGTGATATCTTACATTACTGTGTTTGATTTTTCGTTCGACATGTATATGCTGCTCATATTACCCAATACAATATTCATATTCTTATACCCCATAATGATTGCATAATGATGTAAGCAAATTTTATCAAAAGCGTGTTCTCACCTCGCACAGAAAATCAGTCGTCAAAAGTACCTTCTAGGAACAGGTTTAGGTTCAGGTTTAGCCTGGAATAAAGAATAATCAAAATTAAATCATAACTGAAAGCAAAGTGTTTTTAACAAGTAGGATGTTATCATTCAAAATTATAATTTTGAACTGTTCTTCCGAATGCCAGACCTTTGGACTTGGCAAATATTAAGAACAGATTAGGAACAGTACAAAAATATATTATTTATCGGAATGATTTTGGCAAAAAATATGAAAAGTAAACAAATAATCTTTTGATTTTACTGGATACGTTTGAATAAAGTATATTGAGTTAATTTATAGTGAAAACATGACTTAAATTGTAATGTAACAGGACTAAAGTGCGTTACGTCTGAATTAAGGATTTAAATATTTCTACAAAGGAGAAACCTCACCTCGCCCATGATGATGTTCCAGAAGAGGAGAACTGAAGACATAAAAATCAGAGCCTTCATGTTGGTGATATTGAATGTCTTTTGTGTGTTGTAAGACTGCTTATAAATTTGTTCCACTAACCTGTTGGAAAATATTATAAATTCCAGAAACACTTGCTAATGACAAGATACATAAATCCACTATAGTTTATGTTACTGATGTCAACATAAATCAATCTACTTGACCATAACTTCGTGTCAGTTTATTATCTATGATCAACTATTGTTTTTGATTTACTGTTAGTTTCCTCAGCATTGTCATGTTTATATTATAGATATATGCATATGCATTCATGAACCAAAGATCATTGTCTCTACCGGACATGACATGATAATATTATAGGAGAAAAATTCCTCTGACAATGGGACTTGAACCCAGGAGCCTTTGGCTATCCTTGGATATGTTCTAGCATCTGAGCTAAAACACAGCGCCAAATAGAACCTCTCTCTTATGACTGATTGCCTTTAATGGTCTACCTCACCGACAGACAATTAAGTCATATGCAGTACCGTGATGCACACTAATTAGTAACAAAATGTCTGTCGGTGAGGTAGACCATAAAGGGCAATATATATACAACCTAATAAAATTAATAATAACCAGATAGCAAGGATTTAACATCCTTAAAGAAAACTTATCACACAAATAAAGACAATGGTTGCCACAATATTGAAAATGGCACCGTTTGTTATGTTGACTCCTTCCTCTTTCTGGATCCCAGATTGTTATATATTAAAGAAGTTGCATTCGGCACTAATGACAGGCCACTTTCAGTTCTTATTGAGGAGCTAGGAACAGGATGGACTGAATAGGCAGATATGCAATTAAAATTTGCGAAAATAAATTAAAGCAACTTAAGTTTCAACATTAAGAAAATTGTAAACATTCTCAAGATCTTCATTAAATTGGGGAGTTTGATGTTCATTTTTTTTTTACTTCATAAATAACTGTAGAGGAACACTGTAACCGTATGCTAGCGCTGCGAAGTGAATTCCATTTCTTAGAGGATTCTCGCCCACATAAGTGCTGTCTAAAGCATAGATGTGCAACGCCCGGCCCGCGGGCCGGACGTGGCCCAAGCCAACTTTTGACCCGACCCGCGGAACATTTTAAAATCGCGCTCAAAAATTAAATATTTTCGGTTCTCGCCAACAAGAGAGTGAGAAACAAAAGCCTGAACTACGAGGGAGTTCCTTCCGGTCAGCGCTAGAAAAATGCTGCAATAGGCCTAAATCAAAGAATCGAACCAGACTTACACTTTTGTGTATTAGTAGGATTGATGCCAACATTGATTATCTTGTTTCTCAAGTTCAAGCTCAAGCTTCTCATTAATTTCTGCTGATTATTATAAGTAAATACCTAATCAGTTCGATATTGTTCTCATTCATGTAACTTTAACATTATACTTTATAAATACAAAAAACAGTATCATGATTATTTTTTCACAACTACCTATTATCTACGGCCCGTGGCTTCATAAATATCGTAAAGTTTAGCACTCATCTTTACAGAAACAGAATATTTTAACCATATGCGGGCGCTGCCACGTGAATTCCGTTTATTAGTGATTTCTCGCCCGCAAAAGTGCTGCTGAGCTATTCCATGATGCCATTCTACAATAGTAACTTAAAATATAAACGCCTCAAATCACACTTCTACGTATTTAACTTTTTAACACACTGGGCTACAACAATCACACTGTTTTGTCTCTTTATATAAATTCAACATTCACTAGTCTTTCTTTCACTCCTACGTCATCGAGTATACAATTTCATGATGAATGCCTGCTGAAAAGCATGTCCAAAATGTTTTGATCTCTTGTGACGATAGGGAGATCATGTGCTTCACTACGTGTTTCTACAATAACGTAGTAGGCTTACGCGTCCTCAATAACAAATCGTCACAGGTCGGGAGCCTTTGGTCTGGAAACCAAATTCTAGGCATCGGAGTTGAGCAGCTAATCATCCTGCGAACCACGAAATTCGTGTCTGGATTGTTGTTTTATAAGTGATTGGTTATTTATGAAAGTCTTTCGTCCTTTCAGTTTTGCTTCAAGGATTCTAACTGCCTTTGACTGTGCCGGCTGTATACAATCTCTTTTCTCTTTTAAGAACCTAGACTTGTAGCTTAAAGCAAATTTCCACGAACATGTTGATTTAACTAAAACCACATGAGACCTAATCAAGGAAAGTCCTTTAAAATATAATTTAACTTCTCACTTCATCATTAGAATGAGCCGCCTGGAAAAAATACCTAAAATTCGAGTTGCCATGCGACCCTAAAAAGACTCCGCATGCTAATTTTAGTCCAAATCTAACAGTGTTTTACTATTTTGTCCTACATTTATAATTCCATTCCATCCACCTAGGTTAAACATTTCAGATGAATGCGTACCTTAGACTTGGCTGGGCATCACACACACAGAAAAAAATCCTTGTTACAAAGTACACTACAGGCAGAGTGGGCAAAAAAAATTGAAGCACTCGGCAACGCAACAATCTGGAAATCTGAAATACCTAGAACCATTATTTATGATAAAAGCGTAATTCTTTCTATTTAAACGAAGTTATGGAAAGCATGAAGATAAGTTGGTTATCACCCTCACAAGTCAAAAGCCAAAAGTATCGTCGGTAAACATGATAAACATGACAATCCTGAGGAAACTAAAAGAAAATCACAAACAATAATGGATCAATAATAATAAACTGACACAAAGTTATGGTCAAGTAGATTGATTTATGTTGACATCAGTAACATAAACTTCACTGGATTTATATATGTTGTCATTAGTAATTGTTTCTGGAATTTAGAATATTTTCTAACAGAGTAGTGGAAGAAGTATATAAGTAGTCTCACAAAACATAAACATTCAACATCACCAACATGAAGGCTCTGATTGTTATGTCTGCAGTTCTCCTGGAACATCATCATGTGCGAGGTGAGGTTTCTTCTATGCAGAAATATTTAAATCCCTATTTCAAATGTAACGCACTTTAGTCTCATTACATTATACTTTAAGTCATGTTTTCACTATAGAGTAACTCATTATATTTTAGAGCATAGTTATCGCTAAGTTAGATACTTAGCTCCTTGTATGTTAGGCACAACTTTGCCCCAAAATAAATGCATAATTTCATGTAAAACTACTAAATAGCTTGAATATAAATTATGCGTAATGTAAAATGTCAAATATAATTCTTTTTAGACTCGAGTCAAACATATCTTAGAAACAAATTTTCGTAATTTTAACATATTTCTAATATGCACACTTTTCAAGATCAAGATATTCATTACGCTTACATGGGTTTACATGGGTAGAAATATATCGATATGAAGCCAGATTTCACAATCAAATGAACGTTTATTCGGGGGATCAGTACGCAGAAAATGATGAGAAGGTAGTACTTTATCTAATTTCTGAACTAGGCAAACGATAGCAGGGTCATTCCCGGTGCGCGTGCAAGAGTCACATGTTCAGTAGTCTTTTGTTTTATCAAGCGATTCGTGACTTAATCAATACATCTATCCTACGCCTATTATAATAGACTAGCTTTAAAATTCTATGAGGTTAGATATCGTTCATATACTTTAACTTATATTTATCTCAATTACGACTATAGTCAAGTCTCACTAATAACAGTAATAACCATGCATACTCATGTTAACTGGAGATTACATTTAAATATAAATTTACATTGTTACGTGTAAACAGGGATCATACTGAATTTTCGTTTCATATCTAGCTGTAGTTAAAATACACTTATAACATCCATTCTCGATTACATAAATATGCCTTGCGTATGAAAGGAACGTGTCGTACAATGAATGAGGTACAGCTAAATAAATACTGATATTCCTGTCCGAGACTCACCTTTTCGAAGACTAATAATTTTCACAAATTTTCTCCAACAAAATAATTGTAACGTCATTTTGCAGGGCTATCTTTCCCGGTGAAAGAGAAACAATTGGATTAGAGCATGTGCGTTGGCGAGGAGTATGTGGATGCCTACGCAGTTGTAAATGGATCCCATCCTGCAACGAAACTTGCCGTTTTTGCTCTCAATTCTACCCTCTTAAACAACTGGCGTCACTATATACACTTGGCGTAAGCCGATTTTGAGTCCCCGTCCATTAGTTGTCTGCTTTATTTATTTATGGATATGATAATACATTCTGAAGAAGGAAAGAGAAATACGAAGCTCTTAGCAGTGATTTTATTTAGAAGTACGCCTGGTATTAAATCAAATATTCCTAAATACCTAAACATAATTTAAGTGAGAGGCCGTCTTAAACTGTAAACATCTTATGTTTCTGTAAGGAAATACCAAGGTTTCTGCCTGGCACGACTCCTCGCTCTGTATTTCTATCGTAAAACGGGAGCGGGGGATCACTGGCCAAGCATTAGAAAAATTGAAGCGGTTATAACTTATATATAATAAAAAGGAATATGTTAATACGGAAATGTACTGTATAATGAAGAGTAAGTCGAATCATTAAGGTTCCCATAATGATTTCAAATAGTCGTGGAAGAGAAATGAATGTAGTTTTTGAAACGTAATCGTATTCTATCCAGTAGAATCAAACTCTGATTTCTTTGCTTTTTAATTTTTTTCCCCAAAATCATTCCCATAATAATTTTTTTTGTACTGTTCCTAAATTGTTCCTAATATTTGAAAGTCCGAAAGTCTGGCGTTCGGAAGAACAGCTAATAAATATAATTTCGGATGATAACACCCTACTTGTCAAAACCCTTTGCTTTCAGTTATGATTTAATTTTGACTTTTCTTTATTCCAGGCTAAACCTGAACCTGAACCCGAACCTCAAGTTTATACTGGATAATATTTACTACCACTGATTGTCTGTGCGAGGTGAGAACACACTTTTAATGAAATTTGCTTACATCATTATGGAATCACTATAGGTTATGAGAATGTGAATATTGTATAGGGTAATACAAGCAGCATTTATATGTCGAACGAATAATCAATCACAGTAATATAAGATATCATGACGAAAATAATGTTTGTTGGATATCCCATCCCATTCAAACGGCGGCTATTGATGTTGACCAGTAATGTTTAAACATGCCTCGCATACCTACCAATCGCGGCCGTTTTTTTATATTACAATATTCTTGCTCGAACACAAGGATGAGATTTTATCTGAAAAAACGTCAGCTAGTAATTTGGATTTAGAGGCAGATGATGATATTCATAATAACAGAGTGTAAAACGGCTAACTTTAATATGGCCTATTAACCATAGTCCAAAACTGTATTTTCTTATACATGGTATATTAACTCATACTGGAACATTGTTTTATCATTCTAACTGGTTTCATTATATTATATAATCAATTAGGGTATAATGATCAGATATATAATAATAGAGTCAATTATATGAAGACTGTAGAATGGAGCATCATAGTAACCTGTGTGGTATCAAGCATTAATGTAAATATCTTATATACAAAGTGATTGGTAAAAACTTTGAATATAATTATTATCGGTAAAGTGTTGGGATGAGACAGACTTATCGAGTGATTATTTATAATGAATTCAGAGTGATACTGAGCAGACCTGAAGGAAGAATAGCGTGATAATGGTTCCATGAGAGTATTATATTGTTCTATTTTTCAGGGAAACCCTGGATGGAGAAATGAAGGCAAATTGGAATAACAACGGTAGAGAAATGTATTAAAATAAATGAAATATAGAATTGAAACGTAGTATAGACGTCATATTTCCATTCACTTTCCATATAATACGTGTCCTTATCCTCTGAAATGATTAGATATTTATTACTTTTTGTGGCCCCGATGTTTGATCCTATCAACATCTTTGTATAGAACTCATAAATTATAGATGATATATATATATATATATATATATATATATATATTACTAAGTTGTATTCTACAAAACAATGGTTTTCCTTCATCCCAAAACAATCTTCTGCCTCCATAAGTCCCTATCCAAAGCATCTTCTTCACTTAACCCTCTTCTCTCCGTACTCCTTTTCACACCATCCATCCAGCGCTCTTTGGTTTTCCCTCTTCTTCTTTTTCCTTCTACTTTCCAGTCCAAAATTTTATTTTCCTTTCTTGGATTTTCTTGCTGAACGTCTCCAAAATCAAGTTTTTAGTTCTATGTAAAATATTTTTACTCCATAAGATTGAATTTAGCATTCTTATAATTCTGTTTATATCCGTTATTCTTCTTTGGATATCTAAATTTATTGTTGCATCCTTTTGTAAAAGTCCCTTAGACATATATAATTCTTCTGATAATTTGAAACCCATCTTTATTCTGTATTCGTTTTGTGTTTATATTGATATAATAAGGTTGATAATTCTGTCACTTATACCTGCTTTCTTCAAAACTTCCCACAATAATATCCTTGACACAGTATCATAAGCTTTGAGTAAATCAATGAGTATCATTCCCAAAGATTTTGATATCTAACGATATTTTTCATAACGTGTCGGAGAATAATTATATTGTCTATGCGAGATCGTCCAGGAGTGAAACCTCTCTGTTCTTCTTTTCCTCTGTATTCTTTCTCCAGCTGATGATTAATATATATAGTCAGAAATCACTAGTTATTTATCAATTTATATTGGGTCCTTTGTTTGATACCTATCATGTACACTGTAGAGGAGTGCATAGTAGTCTCAATATGTATCTATCGGTGATAAATGCTCTGACCTCATTAACATCATCTTTGGAGTACCTCAGGTCTCAATTTTGGGTCTGTTTCTCTTTTTAGTGATGGTCAACGACTTAATGTATAACTTACCTGAATTAAGCTTATGATACGACCCTTAGAATGAGGAATTGGGATAGTTGTCAACTGGACCTCTTAACTATAGAAAGCACTGATATAGCTAAGCAATGGTTTTCTGACAATGGATTCTTGCTTAATGATAGTAAAACCATAACTATGAACTTCAGCTTAAGAGAAATCTCAAACGATGACTCATCCATAAAATTACTTGGCCGATTGGTAGATCCAAGACTATCGTGAAACCCACAAATTGCCTCTGTATGTACTAAACCTCTAGAGGCACTTTTCTCCTTCGTAAATTAAGAAAATGTGTCCCACTTTCCACTTTCTCTACTGCATACCCATATACTTTATGAAATTCACTTGTGGGGTCACTCTCCTAACTGTGATGATATATTGAAGTGTCAAAAAAAGGCACTAAGAACCATGCTTCATAAGAAATTTAATGGACACTATAGGACCTTATTTATTCAGCTGAAAGTCATGACTGTCTATAGTACTTTTATTTATACCAGTGTGGTCAACATTCATAAGAACATTAATAGTCTCGAGATGAGATCGGATGTACATAACATCAACACGAGAAATAAGGCTAAATTGAATCTCCCAAAATGTTTACTGCAGATGACTAAAGATACAAGCTTTTACAAGGGTGTACAATTGTATAACAAGCTTCCCGCCTCAGTCAGGACCATTCCTTTTAATATATTTAAGATTAAATTGTATCATTGGATCTTATTGCACCCATATTACTCTATTGACGAGTTTCTTGTTGAAACTAATGTAAATATATAACATTAATTTTACTTCTTAATTTTAATATAATTTTCATTCTTGCTGTAACAGTTGTCATATTGTACATGTTTATTTTTCTGATTTAATTGTTATAATTCCCATAATGTACCGGTATTTTATTTGATAAGGTCATATTCAAATAATTTTTGACCTTGGACGAATAAATATTATTATTATTATTATATTTAAATATTAATAATGATTTAGTTTATAGTCTTTCATAAAAGTTGTACCCTAAATACTAATGAAGGGATCTCTGCTACTTAATGTGATACAGTGCCATCTAGAAGCCTCTCCTCAGCTCCTATTATGTTCGTCAGCCAAACGAAAGTTGTGCATCTGCTATTGGTAATGAGTCGAAAACGTATTTTTTAGATTTATAATCAAATTATATAAACTATAATTCCATAACATTGATATGAAAAGTTGACAAACACATATACAACCTAATACCATTACCAAAAAGCTGCTCTGGCCCAGATCCCAAACATATAACACTCATTAATAAAAACACAACATATTAAGGCAATGGCTGGCATAATATTAAAAAAATGTAAGACGTTTATGATGATGAATGTCCGGTCCTTCCTCTTCCTGGATATATTATATATCCTGACATATATTAAAAAGTTGCATATCGGCACTAATGATGGACCATCTTCAGTTCTTATTGAGGAACCAGGAAGAGGAAGGACAAAAAAAAACGAATATCTTTAATTAAAGTTTACGAAAATAAATTAAAGCGAGTGAACTTGTGTTAATTTAATTTCTCACTTCATAAATTATTGTAGCAGAATATTATAACCATATGCTAGCGCTGCCAAGTGAATTCCGTTGCTTAGCGGTATCTCGCCCGCAAAAGTGCTTCTGAGCTCTTTCTTGATGCCATTATATAATAATAAGTTAAACTATAAGACGATAATAAGCACACTTCTACCTATTTAACTTATTAATACACTACTACAATCTCACTCTTTTGTCTCTATATCAAATCAAAATTCAGTAATATTCTAAGTCATCGAGTACACAATTTCATGATGAGTGCGTGCAGAATATCATGTCCACAACATTATGATATCTTGTGACGATAGGGAGATCACGTGCTTCTCTATCTATTCCCACAATTACGTAGTAGGCTTACGCGTCCTCAAGCACATATCGCAGGAGATGACCAGTCGTCGGGATCCTTTAGTCAGGAAACCAAATTCTAGGCTTCGGAGTTGAGCAGCTATTCATCCTGCGAACCACGAAATTCGTGTCTGGGTTTTTGTTTTACATTTTATTGGTTATTTATGTAAGTATTTCGTCCATTCGGTTTCCTTCAAGAATTCTTACTGACTTAGACTGTGCTGGCTGAATACAGTCTCTTAGTTGATTTAACTAAAACCACATGAGCCCTAATCGAGAGAAGTCCTTTAAAATTTAATTTAACTTCTCACTTCATCATTAGAGTGAGCCACCTGTAAAAAAAATACCTAAAATCCGAGTTGCCATGCGACCCTAAAAAGATTCTGCATGTTAATTTTAGTCCAAATCTAACAGTGTTTTACTATAATTCCATTCCATCCACCTAAGTTTAACATTTCAGATGAATGCGTACCTTAGATTTGACTGGGCATCACACACACAGAGAAATACTTATTTCATTGTTACAAAGAACACTACAAACGAATGACTCAAGCAGAGTGGGCAAACAAAATTGAAGCGCTCGGCAACGTTATAGGCTTGAAATCTGAAATACCTAGAACCTTTATGCATAATAACAGTGTTATTCTGTCACTTTAAACGAAGTTATGGAAAGCATGAAGATGAATTGTTAACACCCTCACAAGCCAAGAGCCAAACGTATCGTCGATCAACACTATCACCACCGAATTGTTTACAGAATCTGTTTACTTATATTTATATAATATTTAGCAACAGAAAACATAATGAAGCTTTTGAAAACAACTGAAAAATTAGTAGGAATTTAGTATAAATGAAAAAGGTAAATTAGATACATGCACTATAAAGTGATTTTAAGCATAGTTTTTGTTTGCTCTGTACAAACTTCTAGCCATGCAAAACTTTTAGAAAGTCCATAAAATGAAAGTTACGGTAACATTTTCAATTTTTCAGGAAAGCTATGAAATGAAAGAGGAGCTTCATCTCATCAAAACGGAAAAAAATTTTAAACGGACACACTTTCACATCAAGATCGTTTATACGGGTTTACCCAAATAATACATGCATAAAAAAGAAACACAACCAGAAATACTGTTGTCAGTAACAATAAAATTTTGAAGTGTCATTTAACATATTGAGGTGATCTGGAAAGGAGTAATTGTTGTAGAATTAAATGAAGACTTATCAAAAGAACTTCCCAATTCATAGATTACCTTAGGCTTTTTTTCCGCATTATCCGGCAAGACATAAAACTATCATACTATGCTTCAAGATCTGTATCCCCTCGACATAGGCGTCTGTCGTCAATGCAATCCTCTTTAACGATCTGTACAAAAAAACGCATACAGTAATTGCTTCCAAATTAACTCTTTTACAAATTTGCATCAATACATAGTCCATAACTAGGTTGACCATTAATGTCACATGATGTTCTTTTATTTTCTTTACCAAAACGTACCTTAAACCTCACATTACACATAGTTATTTTATATTTTGCTGTTCATATTAATCTTGTACACAAAAAATAGCAGTTTTTGAAACCCGATCAATCACACATGCCAAATGAAAAACAAATTTCTGGGAATGATTGAACTTAAGATGGTAGGGCGAGATCACGGGTCCGCGAAAGGGTACTCATTCTGGCCGATCTCGTATGTATATATATTCAGCAAATAAATAATGCAATTTATAGCTAACATTAAAAGTAGAATAGTAAACTATAAAAAAAACCACTTAAAGGATCTGGGTGCAATTAATCTGGTTAAATTGATACTTTCTTCGGGTATTTTCTTAAATGTGTACATTTGTTTGGTGAGAAAGGAAGGAGATTTCGTTATTATTTCCGTATTACTATTAAATATTGTCATTCATATTATTATCATTATTGCTATTATTATGTTGTAAATCACATTCGTATTTCCTTGGAACATAAGGAAATGGAAAGCGATAATCTTAGGCATGCATTATCAGAAGACATTCCTCATGGCGGTTGCCATGTTAAGTTGACACGGAACTGGTGATTTATTTTAGCTTACTGAACCTAAGCATTTCGCATGTGAACGTGCTGCATGCCAATCTGACATTTAATAATACCGCATAAGTAAGTAATATTTTCCCAAAATCGGATATTTAAACTTAAATCTTTTGAACAACCGAAACCATCAACAAACTTTAGGTAATGAAATTTCGGCCCCCAAATCAGATATTGTGATTTTCACATATCTACACGTTGTGAGATCTCTGAATCCAAAAATGCTATTTTCATACACGTACCGTATCTGTTTATCTGTGAATAACCTAGATCCATAACGAAAAATCGTATGAAAAATATTTGTATTTGGGTTAGGTATTTTCTCGTTATGTGACACGTAGATTGACGACGACATTCTCTTTCTTCCAATACCATTTTTCATTAAGAAATTTCCTAACAACTCTTATAACCTTGTTTACTTTTTCTCTTTTTCTACATTAGGTGATAATGCTAACAGTTAAAACTTTTATTTGAAAAACTCTTACTATAAAATCACTAAAGTATTGGTATATGACGTTCACTGTTTTAAGGGAATGCACCACTGAAATTACTAAAATCAAAAGTTTTCAAGCAATATAGCTCAACATTTTACCATACACTTGTCTCGTGCATTTATTTTAAGGTTTAAAATTTCATTCTAATATCTTGAAAAGGTTTTGAGTTATTAATTTTCATAGTATAGAAGTAGAGCGATCTTCAAAATACTCCACACGATGACAATCTTCAAAAATTAATTTTTTTACAAATGCACTTTATTTATCTAACTATGAAGGAAAAAATTATCATATGATTTTTTTCTAAGGTTTATGGTTCCTGAGATAAAAAAGTGTAAGTTATATATATTTATATTTCAAAATTTCAAAAATATATTTATTTTGAAAGTTTATAACTAATAAAATATTCATAATTTCAAAAATTCATATGACACATTTTTATAACTACACCTTAAGGATATGTGCTGAAAATTTAAGAGAAATTCCATAAAGACTTGATCGTGTGGAGTGTTTTAAATTATGAAAAATGCTGAAAAAAATAGTTAGATAAACGATCTTTAAGGGCAGGCAGGTAGCAGTCATGAACGTGCGCAAGGCCATTTAAAAAGTCACCTGACGCCCTTTAAACACGCAGAATGTCATAAACGAAAATTGATTCTGAAACTAGAATGTTTGTAGAATTTTATCAGTACAAAAATGAAAAATGACTTTTTTCACAATTTTTAACAAATCTCAGTGGTGCATTCCCTTAAAATGTCAGAGCTCCCTGGTAAATAACAAAGCTATGTATCAAGTTAAACAACTCAATACGCGCTCTTTGCAATACGTCCTGTTATTCTGTATCAGAAAGTGAGGTGGGAAAGTTTAAGTTTACCAAGGTTACATGAGTGGATTAATCAGATTTTATTTTGTTTGTGTATCCTTAGGGGATGCGATGTAATAATGACATTCAGTTAATTTTTAGAACAAATTTACATGGAAAGAATGCCATACATTACTTTTTGTACTAAGAAGAAAACTTTTATTTGAGAGATAATGTTTTAGATCGTTGGAAGTAATGGTACATGTTTTAATATTGTAATTTAACTTAATGAATTTCTTTTAATTTCATTATGTTAATTATAATAATTAATACTGCATGATTAATATTTACATAACTTAAGGAAAATGTCGACATAAACAGTTATAATTCAAATATAATACAATTGGTTTTGAGGGATTGGTTTCCAAATCGTAATGCGGTACTAAACAAATTTAAAAACAATAGCCTATGCCACTAAGAAATACGTTTATTTTAATTATCATAATTTTTAGGCATAATGGGATTTTGAATAGTTAAGTTTATTAAGATTCCAAACGAGACATGCTTATCATGTCGTGAGCAAATTCAAAACAGGTATAGGCTACTGCCACAGATATAGAGGAATAGATCGGCAGCGTAAGGGGAGGGACTGAAGCCAACGCGTTCGCTGCGTCGCCATATTGCGATCACCAACAATCTGACGAAAGGAAGGGAAGCGGGCGCGGGAATCAAACAAGAAATGTTTTTTAAAGCTGTTTAAATTGGAATTTCACAATCCAGTAAATAAATTAATAAATAAGTTTAAAGTCATTCGGCCATTACAGCAGTAGACGTCACACTTAGGTACTAAATATAATAAAATCAGGTAAACTGATATATAAAAAATGCCCAAGTGCATGTAGTACCTAGTCTTAAGTCTGTATACAGAAGATGCTTCTATAGGATTAATGGTAATGTTGTTAATGTTAATTTATAGTCACATTTATCTTTTACATTTATTCAGCTTTGGCTGGTAAACTGGTGACTCGTCAATTTGAGCTTACTTGCTACGGTTACTAACTAGGAATATTCTAGCTTAGGCCTACACTATATTACTTGTAAATCACGATTACAAATAAGGGAAATCTAACACTAATTTAATTATTTTTCTAATACTATTAATGAGTGCTTGAAAATGGAATGATTTCTTTTACTATTTTTTGAAGAGAAACTTCTTTAGCTGCGGTAGGAGTAAATCGAGAGCTAACCCAAAGTTGCGTTACGGACAAAATCGTCACGAAATTAGTGGGTCTGTGATGGAACGGACTGCACAGAAAACAATCAACTCAATGATTAGGCTTATCCTAAATTTAGACCCAAAATTAAAAATCTAAAAATCCAAAATTTAAAAAATAAAAAATTCCAAAATAAAAAATCGAAAATTAAAAATTTAAAAATTCAAAATTCAAAATCGAAAATCCAAAATTTAAATAATCCAAAATTTAAAAAATCCAAAATTCCAAAATAAAAAATTCGAAGATTAAAAATTCAAAAAATCCGAAATTTAAAAAATAAAAAATCCAGAATTTAAAAATCCAAAATTTTAAAAATTTAAAAATTTAAAATTAAAAATCGAAAATCTAAAATTTAAAAATCTAAAAGTCTAAAATTAAAATATCCAAAAAATAAAAAAGATCAACAATTTAAAAATAAAAAATCCCAAATTCCAAATTTAAAAATTCGAAAAATCCAAAATTAAAAAGTTCAAAGACCCAATATTAATAAAGTCCAACAATCCAACATTTAAAAAGTTCAAAATCCCAATATTAAAAATGTCCAACAATCCAAAATTTAAAAAATGTAATAATCCAAAATTAAAAAAATTAAAATTAGTTTCACTTGTGTCGCGTGGCGTTCCACGCACACTTTTTTTTATTTATTATAATTATATGTTAACCTCATATTCAATGAATTCGCTGATTGAGTAATGTGTTCTTTGCAAGAACCAGTTTTTATTTTTTATTTTGAATAGTCAGCTATTTAATGCTTTCGTTTCGTTTGAAATTTTATTGTATGTTTTTATGCCCATGTATTGTGGTGTATGCTGTAGGTGGGTTAATCTATGGGAACAGAATTTTAACAAATCTGTTTCTGGTGTTGTATTCGTGAGTATGTTGGGTGTTGTATTGGTCAAAATTAATGTGTACATGAGTTAGAAGCTCTAGTAAATATATTGAAGGAAATGTTAATATTTGTACATTTCTAAAGAGTGGCCTTCATGATTCCCTGTAGGATGAATGGGTCATAATTAATTTTTTTTGTTGCTTTCCCATTTGCTGCAGTTTCCCCAGACAATTATTCCGTAAACCAGTATTGAATGAAAAAAGCAATAGTAATTTGGCAAATTTATAAGTGAATGTTAATTTGACCTCCAATATAGTGGTATAGTATATATTAGAAATTAAAGGGATTCCCAAACACTGTGGTTCACCATTTCACTCTATATTCGGGATTATGTAGGAAGAAAAACAATTTTCCGTAATGAATACGTGGTATTTAAGCGGACACGTTGGTGATACCAATATGGCGTCGGCACTGCTTCCCTTACCCCTCTTCGCCCCTGACTCGGCTTCACTGCTACCTGCAGTTAAGGATACGACGCTGCCAATCTATGCCTCTATATCTGTGGCTACTGCCAATGCCCCAAGGAACAGACCCTATGAATCACATATTATGCTTTAGACACTCTATCTCTATTGTTGGCGAGAACCGAAAATATTTACATTTTCCAGCGCGGTTTTAAAATGTTCCGCGGGCAGGATCAAAATTCGGGGCGTGCCACATGCGGCCCGCGGCCCGCGGGCCAGGCGTTGCCCATCTATGCATAAGAAAGATTGGCACGCTGGAACCAGTCACATGAGACCATATAGCGAAACAAGGGCAAGAATTCTTAACAAGCTTTTACCTGAATCGGAGGATTTGTTTAATGTGCGACCGGGAAGAAAAATTAGAGAAAAGTTACTAAATCCGCACTAGTATATAGAGAAAAAAGATTAAATACACAAAAAGAGACAGAAGAGTGAGATTGTTTTAGTGTATAAATAACCTAAGGACATAGAAGAATGCTTATGATCGTTTTATAATTTTAATTTATTTTTTATTATACAGTGACATCATGGATTCGCTCGGGCAACACTTATGTGGGCGAGAATCCGCTAAGAATTGGAATTCACTTGGCAGCGCTAGCTTACGGTTACAATGTTCCTCTACAATGATTTACGAAGTAAAAAAAAAAATAACATCAAACTCGCCAATTTAATGAAGATCTTGAGAATGTTTACAATTTTCTTAATGACGAAACTTCAGTTGCTTTTTAACTTACTTACGTAAATTTTAATTGGATATTTGCCTATTCAGTCCTTCCTGTTCCTGGCTTCTCAATAAGAACTGAAAGTGGCCTGTCATTAGTGCCGAATGCAACTTCTTTAATAAATGACAATCTGGGATCCAGAAAGAGGAAGGACTCATCATAACAAACGGTGAGGAAACTAAACGTAATTCAATGATAATAAACTGACAAGAAGTTATGGTCAAGTGGATTGATTTATGTTGGCATCAGTAACATGAACTTTACTTGATTTATAGTTATTGTCATTAGTAAGCGTTTCTGGAATTTAGAATATTTTCTATGAGATTATGGGAAAAATATATAAGCAGTCAAACAACACATAGAAAACATTCAACATCACCAACATGAAGGTTCTGATTGTTATGTCTGCAGTTCTCCTCTTCTGGAACATCATCATGTGCGAGGTGAGTTTTTCTCCTTTGCAGAAATATTTAAATCCCTATTTCGAATGCAACGCACTTTAGTCCTAATACATTACAGTTTAAACCATGTTTTCTCTATAGAGTAACTCAATATATTTTAAATCATAGTAATCGCTAAGTTAGATAAGTTACTTATCTCATTGAATGTAAGGCACAATTTTACACAGAAGTAAATGCATTATTTCATGTAAAATTACTAAAAAGCTTAAATATAAATTATGCGTAATGTAAAATATAAAATATATTTTTATTTTAAACTTGATTCAAATATATCTTGGAAACAAATTTTCGTAATTTAACATATTTCTAATGTGCACACTTTTCAAGATCTAGATATTCATTACGTTTACATGGGTAGAAATATATTGATATGAAGTCAGTTTTCATAAGAACGTTTATTCGGGCGATTAGTACGCAGGGAATGATGAGAAGATAGAACTTTATCCAATTTCTGAGCTAGGCAAACGATAGCAGGGTCATTCCAGGGTCGGTGCGCGTGCAAGAGTCACATTTCAGTAGTCTATTGTTTTATCAATCGTTTCGTGACTTAATCAATACATCTATCCTCCGTTATTATAATAGACTCGTTTTAAATTTCTATGAGGTTAGATATCATTCAATCTGTTCTCTTTAATGATAATGTATCAGATTATAAGCTGGTAGAGTATGGTGTACCTCAAGGCTCTGTCTTTTTATAATATATATTAACGATCTTCCCTCTACAGTACAGGAGAACTGTCTCACTACCTATCTTTTTGCTGATGATATAGCACTTGTATCATGTGACAGAAATGACTCCATCTGTATTGACAATGCTTCTTCTGACATTACTAAATGGTGTGATGCTAATAACCTGAGTCTTAATGCTAGTAAGACTGTTGAATTGACAATTAGTCTTCAACGCTCCAATAGCCTACTAAGGAATCCTGTAAGATTTTTAGGATTATATATCCAAACTAATTTGGAGTGGCATTCTCACATTGACCATGTTGCCAAGAAAATAAGTAGAGTTCTATTTATGTTGAGAGTATTAACTCATAACATAGATTCTAAGTCACTCTTGCTAGTGTATCATGCCCATATACACAGCCATCTCAGTTATGGAGTCCTATTGTGGGGAGGACATCCTTATGCCAACAAAATATTCATCTTGCAGAAAAGAGCAATAAGAATTATCTCTAGAGCATCGCCTACAACATCCTGCAAACCACTCTTTACAGAACTTAATATACTTACATTACCATCAGTGTTTGTTTTGAGCTGTCTTCTCTATATAAAAAAGAATGCACACTTGTATAATTAATGCACTACTGTCCATAGCTACTCTACCAGAAACAAAGAAAACTTATATATAAATAAATGTAAATTCAGCACCACCCAGAAAAGTTTTGAATATGTTGCCCTCAGATTATTTAATTCATTGCCGAACAAAATTAAGGAGTTATCATATGTAGCATTTAAAAGGAAAATTAAATCTAACCTGATGTCAAACACCCTGTACGGTGTCAAGGACTTCAATGACATTATCTGGGGAAATGTGTACTTGTATATTCTATCTCATTTGTGTCTATTGTTATTGCTAATACATTGTACAATGTCTGTGGCAAATAAATCTAATCTAATCTAATCTAATCTAATCTACTTTAACTTATATTTATCTCAATTACGACTATAGTCAAGTCTCATTAATAACAGTAATAACCTTGCATACTCATGTCACCTGGAGATTACATTTCAGTATAAATTTACATTATTACGTGTAAACAGGGACCATACTGAATTTTCCCTTCATATGTAGCTATAGTTAAAATAATTATATACGGGATATTCAAACATGCTTATTACATCCATTCTCGATTTTATAAATATGCCTTGCGTATGGAAGGAACGTGTCGTACAATGTGGTACAGCCAAATAAATACTGATATTCCTTTCAGAGACTCACTTTTTCGAAGACTAATAATTTTCACAAATTTTCTCCAACAGAATAATTGTGACGTCATTTTACAGGGCTATCTTGCCCGGTGAAAGAGAAACAATTGTATTAGGGCACTGTGCGTGGGCGAGGAGTATGTGGATGCATATGCAGTTGTAATTGGATCCCATACTGCAACGGAACTTGCAGTTTTTGCTCTGAATTCTGCCCTCGTACATAACTGGCGTCACTATATAGACACTTGGCATAAGCCGATTTTGAGTTACCGCCCATTAGTTGTCTGCTTTATTTATTTAGAGATATGATAATACATTCTGACGAAGGAAAGAGAAATACGAAGCTCTTAGCAGTGATTTTATTTAGAAGTACGCCTGGTATTAAATCAAATATTCCCAAATACCTAAAAGTAATTTAAGATAGAGGCCGTCTTAAACTGTAAACATCTTATGTTCCTGTAAGGAAATGCCAAGGATTCTGACTGGCACGGCTCCACGCTCTGTATTTCTATCGTAAAACGGTAGCGGGGAATCACTGGCCGAGCATTAGGAAAATTGCAGCGGTTATATATATAATAAAATCAGGTAAACTGATGTAACAAAGTGCCAGTATGTTTTTGTTTAAACAGTTATGACTGCAATTATGATATGCAGAATATGTTTTTTTTAAAATTGATTTCCAAGTTAAGCTCCAGATTTATTCATTAAGCAGGGCATACGGAAGAACAAAGGTCTAGTTTTTTTTAATGAGATTAAAATCTTCCAGCATCACCTGAACTGTACAGATATGTGATATCATGACAATCGCACACTCGCATAAAAATGTCAAAAAAAAAAATTCAAATTGGCCGGTTTCGGGTTTTGAACCATGGACTCCAGAATGTGAGGCCAAAGCGTTACCATCTCGGCCACCGGGGTCATTTTAACGGTCTAGTTGGATAAGCGCTTGTAAATCGATAGTGTTTTTTGTCATAGCTACCTGTATTTTAATTTCCAAGGCCTTATAAGATAACAGTAAAACAATAGGCAGTGTTGTCAAGATAATTGATTTTCATTTTTTTTTATAAATTCTTTCGACTACGTATATTACCATAAAATAGGCACTAAATTGAGCATTACTCCGAAACAGGTAAACCGATTTTATCTATTATAAATAGACGTCTTCCCATGGACATTATAAATGCGTATACGAAGTTTCATAAATATACGATAAAGCGTATTTGAGTTATTGCGCCTTTAAAGTAGACATTAAATTGGGGTTTACTCCGGTACCGGTCAACAGATTAGGTTCAAATTCAATAGGGCACTTCTCATGAACGTCATAAATGAGTATACCAAGTTTCATGGAAATCCGATATAGCGTATTTGAGTTATGGCGCCTTTCTATTAGAAAGGCGCCATAATCTATTAACATAGGCACTAAATTGGGCATTACACCGGTACCGGTGAACCGATTTGGTTCAATATCAATAGGGTTCTTCCCATGGACATTATAAACGTGTATACCAAGTTTGATTAAAATCCGACACAGCGTATTTGAGTTATCGCGCGTACAGACACACGGACGGACGGACAGACAGACGGACAGACATTTTTCGTCCCCACACACAATCTCATAAAGTACCATACTGGCACTTAATAAAAAGGAATATGTTAATACGGAAATGTACTGTATAATGAAGAGTAAGTCGAATCATTAAAGGTTCCCATAATGATTTCAAATTGTCGTAGAAAAGAATTGAACATAGTTTTTGAAACGTAATCGTATTCTATCCAGTAGAATCAAACTCTGATTACTTTATTTTTTAACGTTTTTCCGAAAATCATTCCCATAATAATTTTTTTGTCCTGTTCCTAAACTGTTCCTAATATTTGAAAGTCCGAAGGTCTGGCGTTCGGAAGAACAGCTAATAAATATAATTTCAGATGATAACACCCTACTTGTCAAAAACCCTTTGCTTTCAGTTAGGATTTAATTTTGACTTTTCTATATTCCAGGCTAAACCTGAACCTGAACCCAAACCTTATGGCGTGCGAGGTGAGAACACACTTTTAATGAAATTTTCTTACACCATTATGGAATCACTATAGGTTATGCTTATTTTTTTATATGAAAATCGAATATATATAAATGTATGAAATAATTGATTAAATAAGGGTGATTTGTTTTTGCATTTTCTTTCATTTTCAAGAGATAGCTCATTTTTTGAAAATCTTAGTCATTTTCTGCGTTTTTAGGTTATTTTCGGCATTTTAGGTTACATGGGCATTTTTAGGTCGTTTTCCGCATGTGTCGGTGGAGGTTGAGCCCAGCTTTTCCATGTACAAATCGTTCCTTTCTGACAACAGACACTCGTTTTCTTTAGAGAATCTCCGTCAAGTGTTCTTAGTTGATTTTAATTCCGGTTTATTGTAAATGCCATAACAGTGTATCTCGTAGCAATAAACATTTTTTCTTTCTTTTTAAATTTTACATGTTTGCAGGGGGCAAATTGATGGGCATGCCAGTTCAGAATGATTTGTTTTTCGCTAAGGGTGTCCAAGTAGAATAGATTTACTTACTACTGTAGTAATAAAATGAGAGTGTTTTATATTTAAATCAATATGTAAATCACCGACATCCATTATGTTGCTTTTAGCGATTCATTACTTTTAAGAACTAAATTTAAGTAATAATGGAATTTTTTATTGGTCATTTTTTTGAAACTTTCTTGTCATTGTTTCATTGTTTTTAGGTTATAAATGCATTTTTATTTTGAATTTCTTCAATATTTTATGTTCATTAAATGTCTTGCTCTACTTATTATATTAACAAAACTTTTATTTCAGAGAGAACGTTTTAGATCGTTGGAAGGAATGGTACATTTCTTAATATTTTAATTTAACTTAATCCGATATATTTCAATTTTATTATGTTAATTATATTAATATATATCCAGCATGTTTAATATTTACATAACTTATGGAAAATGAATACATACCCAGTTGATAATTAAAATATGATTTAATTGGTTTTAAGGAATTGGGTTCTTATGTAGGCTAATCGTAATACTGTATTACAAAAAACATTAAAAACACTATGCCACTAAGAAATGTTTATTTTGATAATCCATAATTTTTATGCCTTCCGGAATTTTGTTTAGTTAATAATTCTTACGTTTGTTTGTTACTTGGTCTCATGTGACTGGTTCCAGTGTGTCAATCTGTCTAAAGCCTAATATGTGATTCAGAGCTTCTGTTCCTTGTATATGAGGCATTGGCAGCAACCTATACTTGTTTTGAATTGGCCCACCTCAAGATAAGCACGTCCTGTATGGAATCTTAATAAACTTAACAAGCCTGTTACCTCAATCGGAGGCTTTGTTTAATGTGCGACCGGGGAGAAATATTAGAGAAAAGTCCCTACTGGAATAATCCAAATTTATAAGCAAAACTAAATCCTCACTAGTATAAAGAGAAAAAAGAAACAAAAGAGTGAGATTGTTTTACTCTGTTAATAAGCTAAGGACATATAAGAGTGCTTATGATCGTTTCATAGTTTTAAATTCTTATTTATTATACAGTGACATCAAGAAATCGCTCCGCAGCATTTATGTGGGCGAGAATCCGCTAAGAAATGGAATTCACTTGGCAGCGCTATCATACGGTTATAATGTTCGGCTACAGTGATTTATGAAGTAAGAAAATCTCGCCAATTTAATGAAGATCTTGAGAATGTTTACAGTCTTCTTAATGACGGAAATTCAGTTGATTTAATTTATTTTCGTAAATTTTAATTGGATATTTGCCTGTTCAGTCCTTCCTGTTCCTGGCTCCTCAATAAGAACTGAATGTGGTCTATGAGGTTAGATATCGTTCATATACTTTAACTTATATTTATCTCAATTACGACTATAGTCAAGTCTCACTAATAACAGTAATAACCATGCATAGGCCTACTCATGTTAACTGGAGTATACATTTCAGTATAAATTTACAATGTTACGTGTAAACAGGGATCATACTGAATTTTTGTTTCATATCTAGCTGTAGTTAAAATACGGGGTATTCAAACATACTTATAACATCCATTCTCGATTACATAAATATGCCTTGCGTATGAAAGGAACGTGTCGTACAATGAGGTACAGCTAAATAAATACTGATATTCCTGTCCGAGACTCACCTTTTCGAAGAATGATAATTTTCACAAATTTTCTCCAACAGAATCATTGTGACGTCATTTTACAGGGCAATCTTTCCCGGTGAACGAGAAACAATTGGATTAAAGCATGTGCGTGGGCGAAGAGTTTGTGGATGCATATGCAGTTGTAACTGGATCCCATCCTGCAACGAAACTTGCTGTTTTTGCTCTGAATTCTACCCTCTTACATAACTGGCGTGACTATATATACTTGGCGTAAGCTGATTTTGAGTTCCCGCCCAATAGTTGTCTGCTTTAATTATTTATGGATATGATAATACATTCTGAGGAAGTAAAGAGAAATACGAAGCTCTTAGCAGTGATTTTATTTAGAAGTACGGCTGGTATTAAATCAAATATTCCCAAATACCTAAACGTAATTTAAGAGAGAGGACGTCTTAAACTGTAAACAGCTTTATGTTTCTGTAAGGAAATACCAAGGATTCTGCCTGGCACGACTCCACGCTCTGTATTTCTAACGTTAAACGGTAGCGGGGGATCACTGGCCAGGCAAGAGAAAAATTGCAGCGGTTATATATATATATACAATAAAAAGGAATATGTTAATACGGAAATGTACTGTATAATGAAGAGTAAGTCGAATCATTAAGGTTCCCATAATGATTTCAAATTGTCGTAGTAGTTTTTGAAACGTAATCGTATTCTATCCAGTAGAATCAAACTCTGATTTCTTTGCTTTTTAATTTTTTTTTTCCCAAAATCATTCCCATAATAATTTATTTTGTACTGTTCCTAAACTGTTCCTAATATTTGAAAGTCCGAAGGTCTGGCGTTCGGAAGAACAGCTAATAAATATAATTTCGGATGATAACACCCTACTTGTCAAAAACCCTTTGCTTTCAGTTATCATTTAATTTTGACTTTTCTTTATTCCAGGCTAAACCTGAACCTGAACCCGAACCTCAAGTTTATGCTGGATAATATTTACTACCACTGATTGTCAGCCTGTGCGAGGTGAGAACACACTTTTAATGAAATTTGCTTACATCATTATGGAATCACTATAGGTTATGAGAATGTGAATATTGTATAGGGCAGCGTTTCTCAAACTATGGTCCGCGGACTACTGGTGGTCCGCGAAGATGCTGCAGATGGTCCGCAGACAAAATTTAAAAATACCATAAAGCAAATAAAGAAGTAAAATTTTTTCCACATAAAATGGACACTATATGTCAAAGTTTTTTAAAATCTTCGAAAATACAGGTCCTATTGCAAATTTCCTAGCTTTTTCAGTTACGAGCCACAGTTTGAAAACCCTGAAGCACTGATGTCTATGGTTACCTCTTTCATTCAAAACCCTGAAAAATAAGACTTTGTCGGAATTTCTTAATAGAGGCGCTCTCTTAACAAGGGTTTTATTGTTGGAGGTGCCCGTGTATCTGATACCGCTAAACCTGTGTTATAATTCCTAATTATATCATCGAATTTGTAATAAATATTAATGACTGTTCAAAATATAATTTTTCTGTCAATAGTTTATTTCCAACTCATTAAGTCTGTTTCCGTCGAATTAAAAAATGTATTGACATATATTTCGTTATAATGAACAAAATTAATTCCTCAAATATTAAGAATATAGGCCTACATGTAGCCTACTTTTAAAAATGGGATGTAAAATTAGGGGTCCGTAAAATGTTTTAGACATTTTAGAGGTCCTCGTGTTCAAAAAGGTTGAGAAACGCTGGTATAGGGTAATACAAGCAGCATTTACATGTCGAACGAATAATCAATCACAGTAATATAAGATATCACGACGAAAATAATTTCTGTTGGCTATCCCATTCAAACGACGGCTATTTGATGTTGACCAGTAATGTTTAAACATGCCTCGCATACCGACCAATCACGGCCGTTTCTTTTATATTATAATATGTTTGCTCGAACACAAGGATGAGATTTTATATGATAAAACGTCAGCTAGTAATGAGGATTTAGAGGAAGATGATGATTATGAACAGACTGTAAAACGGCTAACTTTAATATGGCCTATTAACCGTAGTCCTAAACTGTATTTTCTTATACATGGCCTATTAACATATACTGGAACATTGTTTTATCATTCTAACTGATTTCATGATATTTTATTATTAATTAGGGTATAATGATCGGATATATAATAATAGAGCCAATTACATGAAGACCGTAGAATGGAGCATCACAGTAACCTGTGTGGTATCAAGCATGAATGTAAAGAACTTATATACAAAGTGGTTTGTAAAATCTTAGAATATAATTATTATCGGTATAGTGTTGGGATGAGACAGACATATCGAGTGATTGTTTATAATGAACTCAGAGTGAGATTGAAAAGATCTGAAGGAAGTATAGCGTGATAATGGTTCCTTGAGAGTATTAAATTGTTCTGTTTTTCAGGGAAATCCTGGATGAAGAAATGAAGGCAAATTGGAATAACAATGGTGGATAAATGTATTAAAATAAATGAAATACAGAATTAAAACGTAATATAGACATTATATTTCCCTTCATTTTCTAAATAATATGTGTCCTTATCCTCAGAAATGACTAGATACTTATTTATTACTTTATAGTGGCCCCCATGTTTGATCCTATCATCACCTTTGTATAGAACTCATAAATTATAGATTACTAGCATGTGCCCGCGGCTTCGCCTGCGATAATTATTTCAAAAATTAAAAATTAAGAGCATAATAGTTAAATAATTATATTCATTAACACCTAAATCACGTGAATTACATACCACGATTAGATAGCGTCGCCTGGTAAAAGCGACCTCAGATTCGAGGTCCTTGGCCCAGAAAACCCCTGTATAGTGAGTATCGTCCAAATCGAACAACGTTTGACCAAATTTAGGCCTATATTGAATATCCGTCTTCCGTCTATGTTGAAAATTTCATACGTCTTTAGGCCTTGATATTCTAAACAAATGAATCTTCCAGGATGGACTAACAAAATCAAGCGATCGCCCGCGATAATTATTTGAAAAATTAAAAATTATGAGCATAATAGTTAAATCATTATATTTATTAACACCGAAATCACGTGGACTACATAGGCTACCACGATTAGATAGCGTCGCGTGGTAAAAGCGACCTCAGATTCGAGGTCCTTGGCCCAGAAAACCCCTGTATAGTGAGTTTCATCCAAATCGAACAACGTTTGACCATATTTAGGCCTATATTGATTATCCCACTTATAATAATTATAATCCTCATCGGTGTAGGTTGAAAATTTCATATGTCTGCGTGCCTTGACATTAAACACAAATGAATCGACCAGCGTGAGCTACAACATTTAAGCGATCGCGATGGTGTCATGTCCAAGGTATGACAAAAATAGCCAAAGCCAACTGGAATTGATTTGACATTGAAATATACTGAAAACTGATGGTTCGAAAACGCAAAAAATACACGTTTTCTGCCCGTTTTTCACTCATAACTCACGAACTAAAGCAAAAATTAAAATTCCGGCTTCGAGGTGCATTTCCCGCCCCTTTAGTCCACCTATGTTTAAAATTTCAGTTTTCTGCGTTTAGTAGATTTCGCTAGCCATCGCGTACAGATAGACAGACGGAGGAAGACAGACACTTCCTTTTATTAATATATATATATATACAAAAATTACTAAGTTGTATTCTACAATACAATGGTTTTCATTAATCCCCAAACAATCTTCTGCCTCCATAAGTCCCTATATATAGCATCTTCTTCACTTAGCCCTCTTCTCTCCGTACTCCTTTTCACAAATACCTTTAATTTGTTTATTTGTCTACTGATGGTCCAAGTTCAGCTCCATATTATGTTGTACTTCGGAATAATGCCTGATATATTAATTTTTTAGTTCTATGTAAAATATTTTTACTCCATATGAATGAATTTAGCATTCCGATAATTCTGTTCCCATCCATTATTCTTCTTTGGATATCTAAATTTATTGTTGCATCCTTTTGTAAAAGTGCCTTAGACATATATAATTCTTCTGATAATTTGAAACCCATCTTTATTCTGTATTCGTTTTGTGTGTATATTGATATAATAAGGTTGATAATTCTGTCACTTATACCTGCATTCTTCAAAACTTCCCACAATAATATCCTTGACACAGTATCATAAGCTTTGAGTAAATCAATGAATATCATTCCCAAGGGTTTTGAGTTCTCACCATATTTTTCATCACGTGTCTGAGAATAATTATATTGTCTATGCGACATCGTCCAGGAGTGAATCCTCTCTGTTCTTCTTATCCTCTGTATTCTTTCTCCAGCTGATGATTAATATATATCGTCTGAAATCACTAGTTATTTATCAATTTATATTGCGTCCTTTGTTTGAAACCTATCAAGTACACAGTACAGGAGTGTATAGGAGTCTCCATATGTATCTATCGGTGATAAATGCTCTGACCTCATTAACTTCATCTGTGGAGTACCTCAGGTCTCAATTTTGGGTCTGTTTCTCTTTTTAGTGATGGTCAACGACTTAATGTATAACTTACCTGAATTATGCTTATGATACGACCCTTAGAATGAGGCATTGGGATAGTGGCCAACTGGACCTCTTAACTATAGAAAGCACTGTTATAGCTAAGCAATGGTTTTCTGACAATGGATTCTTGCTTAATGATATTTATTTATTTATTTATTTAATACATTAATACTTATTGGCCCCTGTCCTGGATTCCTATCAGAGGCCTCTTATGCACTATACAATTTGTACTTATTAATTTATAATTACATAGATTATCTACATTATTTCTAATTTAATCTAAAAAATATAAGTATATAACAAAACGGAGAGAAAGGTTAACTATTTAAGAATAAATAAAAAATCACAAAAACATTGATAACTTAATACTAATACTAACTACATTAACTAAAGTAAGTGTCGAGTCCGGGATTTTTGTGGATTTGTGATGATGAATGGGAGGTCGCGCCTAAGCATACCAATCTTCATAGATGCAGTATACTCCCGCATCCTCACTACCATCTCATCATCAACCAGGTGAATACCAGTCGTCACCGGAATCCATAGTCTGGAAGCCAGACTTCAGGCATCGGCGTCAACCGGTAGGTCATCCTGGCACCACGAAGTCATGTCCGGGTGTTTGTTATCCTTTATTTGTAATTTGTCCTTTGTCCTGTGTCCTTATGTGTCTTATGGCATTGTCTTCTTATTGTCTTTGTCCGTGTCTGCTATTTATATAGTCTTCTTTTGCTTTCTGGGAAACTATATTTGCTGCTTCATCCAACAACTTCCACGAGTAGGGGTCTCTTATTATGTTCCCTATTTGCCTACCTTGTAGTAGTCTCTGAAAGGGCTCCCTCAACTGAGCAGTGTTTTGGCATTCCCAAACCACATGCTCAGGAGTACCTATTCCCCCACACGAGCAAGCGTTGGAATCCGAAATGCCCTTTTCATTTAAGTAGACCATGAAAAGTAGATAGTAAAACCAAAACTATGAACTTCAGCTTAAGAGAAATCTCAAACGATGACTCTCTCAAACGATGACTCATCCATAAAATGACTTGGCCGATTGTTAGATCCAAGACTATCGTGAAAGCCACATATTGCCTCTGTATGTACTAAATCTCTAGAGTCACTTTTCTCCTTCGTAAATTAAGAAAATGTGTCCTACTTTCCACTTTCTCTACTGCATACCCATATACTTTATGGAATTCACTTGTGGGGTCACTCTCCTAACTGTGATGATATATTGAAGTGTCAAAAAAGGGCACTAAGAATCATGCTTCATAAGAAATTTAATGAACACTATAGGACCTTATTTATTCAGCTGAAAGTCATGACTGTCTATAGTACTTTTATTTATACCAGTGTGGTCAACATTCATAAGAACATTAATAGTCTCGAGATGAGATCGGATGTACATAACATCAAGACGAGAAATAAGCCTAAATTGAATCTCCCAAGATGTTTACTGCAGATGACTAAAGATACAAGCTTTTACAAGGGTATACAATTGAATAACAAGCTTCCCGCCTGAGTCAGGACCATTCCTTTTAATATATTTAAGATTAAATTGTATAATTGGATCTTATTGAACCCATATTACTCTATTGACGAGTTTCTTGTTGAAACTAATGTAAATATATAACATTAATTTTACTTCTTAATTTTAATATAATTTTCATTCTTGCTGTAACAGTTGTCATATTGTACCTGTTTATTTTTCTAATTTACTTGTTATAATTCCCATAATGTACCGGTATTTTATTTGATGAAGTCCTATTCAAATAATTTTTGACCTTGGACGAATAAATATTATTATTATTATTATTATTATTATATTTAAATATTAATAATGATTTAGTTTATAGTCTTTCATAAAAGTTGTACCCTAAATACTGATGAAGGGATCTCTGCTACTTAATGTGATACAGTGCCATCTAGAAGCCTCTCCTCAGCTCCTATTATGTTCGTCAGCCAAACGAAAGTTGTGCATCTGCTATTGGTAATGAGTCGAAAACGTATTTTTTTTAGATTTTTAATCAAATTATATAAACTATAATTCCATAACATTGATATGAAAAGTTGACAAACACATATACAACCTAATACCATTACCAAAAAGCTGCTCTGGCCCCAGATCGCAAACATATAACACTCATTAATAAAAACTCAACATATTAAGGCAATGGCTGGCATAATATTAAAAAAATGTAAGACGTTTATGATGATGAATGTTCGGTCCTTCCTTTTCCTGGATATATTATATATCCTGACATATATTAAAAATTTTCTTATCGGCACTAATGATGGACCATCTTCAGTTCTTATTGAGGAACCAGGAAGAGGAAGGTAAAAAAAAAAACAAATAACTTTAATTAAAGTTTACGAAAATAAATTAAAGCGAGTGAACTCGTGTCTTCAAGAAAACGGTAAACATTCTGAAGGTCTTCTTTAAATTATCTAGTCTTATGTTAATTTAATTTCTTACTTCATAAATTATTGTAGCAGCATATTATAACCATATGCTAGCGCTGCCAAGTGAATTCCGTTGCTTAGCGGTATCTCGCCCGCAAAAGTGCTTCTGAGCTCTTTCTTGATGCCATTATATAATAATAAGTTAAACTATAAGACGATAATAAGCACACTTCTACCTATTTAACTTATTAATACACTACAACAATCTCACTCTTTTGTCTCTATATCAAATCAAAATTCAGTAATATTCTAAGTCATCGAGTACACAATTTCATGATGAGTGCCTGCAGAATATCATGTCCACAACATTATGATCTCTTGTGACGATAGGGAGATCACGTGCTTCTCTATCTATTCCCACAATTACTTAGTAGGCTTACGCGTCCTCAAGCACATATCACAGGAGATGACCAGTCGTCGGGATCCTTTAGTCAGGAAACCAAATTCTAGGCTTCGGAGTTGAGCAGCTATTCATCCTGCGAACCACGAAATTCGTGTCTGGGTTTTTGTTTTACATTTTATTGGTTATTTATGTAAGTATTTCGTCCATTCGGATTCCTTCAAGAATTCTTACTGACTTAGACTGTGCTGGCTGTATACGGTCTCTTAGTTGACTTAACTAAAACCACATGAGCCCTAATCGAGAGAAGTCCTTTAAAATTTAATTTAACTTCTCACATCATCATTAGAGTGAGCCACCTGTAAAAAAAATACCTAAAATCCGAGTTGCCATGCGACCCTAAAAAGATTCTGCATGTTAATTTTAGTCCAAATCTAACAGTGTTTTACTATAATTACATTCCATCCACCTAAGTTTAACATTTCAAATGAATGCGTACCTTAGATTTGGCTGGGCATCACACACACAGAGAAATACCTTTTTCATTGTTACAAAGAACACTACAAACGAATGACTCAAACAGAGTGGGCAAACAAAATTGAAGCGCTCGGCAACGTTACAGGCTGGAAATCTGAAATACCTAGAACCCTTATGCATAATAACAGTGTTATTCTCTCACTTTAAACGAAGTTATGGAAAGCATGAAGATGAATTGTTAACACCCTCACAAGCCAAGAGCCAAACGTATCGTCGGTCAACACTATCACCACCGAATTGTTTACAGAATCTGTTTACTTATATTTATATAATATTTAGCAACAGAAAACATAGGCCTAATATGTTAAAACAATTCAAAAATTAGTAAGAAGTTAGTATAAATGAAAAAACTGAAATTAGATACATTCACTATAAAGTGACAAACTTCTAGCCATGCAAAACTATTAGAAAATCCATAAAATCAAAGTTACGGTAACCTGTACATTTTCAATTCTTCAGGAAAGCCACGAAATGAAAGTAGAGGAGCTTCGTCTCATCAACACGGAAACAATATTTTAAACGGACACACTTTCACCTCAAGATCGTTTATACGGGTTTACCCAAATAATACATACATAAAAAAGAAACACAAACAGAAATACTGTTGTCAGTAACAATAAAATTTTGAGGTGTCATTTAACATATTAAGATGATCCGGAAAGGAGTAACTGTTATAGCATTAAATTAAGAATTATTAAAAGAACTTCTCAATTCATAGCTTACCTTAGGATTTTTCGCCTAATCGCAAATGACATTAAACTATCATAATATGCTTCAAGATTTGTATCCCCTCGTCCTAGGCGTCTGTCGTCAATGGCATTCCTCTTTAATGATCTGTCCGAAAAAATGCATTTAATATTTGCTCCGGAATTAACATTTTTACAACATTGCATCATTGAATAATTGCCCATAACTCGGGTTGACGATTAATGTCACATGATGTTCTTTTATTTTCATTACCAAAAGTACTTTAAATCTTACATTACATATAGTTATTTCATTTTTCACTGTTCATATTATTCTTGTACACTAAAAATATATGTTTTTGAAACACGATCAATCACACATGCAGAAAGAACAACAAATTTCTGTGAATGAATGAACTTCAGATACGAGGGTGAGATCACGTGTCCGCGAAGAGGTACTAATTCTGGACTATCTCGAATGTATAGATATTCAGCAAATAAATAATGCATTTTAATAACTAACATTAACAGTAGAATAGAACAGTAACCTACAAAAAAAGCACTTAAAGACACTGGGTGCAAACAATCTGGTTAAATCGATATTTTCTTAGGATATTTTCTTAAATGTGTACTTTTGTTTGGTAAGAAAGGAATTATATTTCGTTGTTATTTCCGTATTGCTATTAATATTTTCATTCATATTATTATTATTATTATTATTATTGCTATTATTATGTTGTAAATGACATTCGTATTTCCTTGGAACTTAAAGGAAATGGAAAGTCACAATCTTAGGCAATCATTATCGGAAGACATTCCTCATGGCAGTTGCCATGTTAAGTTGACACGTAACTGGTGATTTATTTTAGCTTATTGAACCTAAGCATTTCGCATGTGAACGTGCTACATGCCAATCTGACATGAAATACTATCCCATAAGTAAGTAATATTTTCCCAAAACGGAACATTCAAACTTAAAACTTTTGACCAATCGAAACCATCAACAAACTTTATGTAATGAAAGTTCGACCCGTAAATTAGATTTTGTGATTTTCACATATCTACATGTTTTGAGATATCTGAATCCAAAAACGCTATTTTCATATTCATGTATGTGTGTGCGTCTCATTTTATCTGTTAATAGCCTAGATCCCTAACGAAAAATCGTATGAAAAATATTTGTATATGGTTAGGTATCTTCTCGGCATGTGTTACGTAGATTGATGACGACATTTCCTTTCATCCAATACCATTTTTCATTTTAAAAAAATCCTAACAACTCTAATAATCTTGATTAACTGTTCTACATTAGGGGATAATAATAAGAGTTAAAACTTTTATCTGAAACATTCTTATTATAAATTCACTAAATTTTGGTATGTGACGTCCACTGTTTTAAAAAGTCAGAGTTCCCTGGTATCAAGTATCTAAGCATCAAGTTAATCAACTCAATACGCGCTCTTTGCGTTATTCTGTATGAGAGAGTGAGGTGGGAAAGTTTAAGTTAAAGAAGGTTACATTAGTGGATTAATCAGATTTCATTTGGTTTGTTTATTCTTCGGGGATGCGATGTCATAACGAAATTCTGTTAATTTTTAGAACCAATTAACTTGGAAAGAATGCCATAAATTACCTATTATTAGGGAAAGACATTCGATCATTTTGCTTATTTTTTTATATGAAAATCGAATATATATAAATGTACATGATGAAATAATTGATTAAATAAGGGTGATTTGTTTTTGCATTTTTTTCATTTTCAAGAGATTGGTCATTTTTTGAAAATCTTAGTCATTTTCTGCGTTTTTAGGTTATTTTCGGCATTTTAGGTTATATGGGCATTTTTAGGTCATTTTCCGCATGTGTCGGTGGAGGTTGAGCCCAGCTTTTCCATGTACAAATCGTTCCTTTCAGACAACAGACACTCGTTTTCTTTAGAGAATCTCCGTCAAGTGTTCTTAGTTGATTTTAATTCCGGTTTATTGTAAATGCCATAACAGTGTGTCTCGTAGCAATAAACATTTTTTATTTCTTTTTAAATTTTACATGTTTGCAAGGGGCAAATTGATGGGCATGCCAGTTCAGAATAATTTGTTTTTCGCTAAGGGTGTCCAAGTAGTATAGATTTACTTACTACTGTAGTAATAAAATGAGAGTGTTTTATATTTAAATCAATATGTAAATCACCGACAACGGTTATGTTGCTTTTAGCGATTCATTACTTTTAAGAACTAAATTTAAGTAAGAATGGAATTTTATTATTGGTAATTTTTTTGAAATTTTTTGTCATTGTTTCACTGTTTTTAGGTTATAAATGCACTTTTATTTTGTATTTCTTCAATATTTTATGTTCATTAAATGTCTTGCTCTACTTATTATATTAACAACACTTTTATTTCAGAGAGAACGTTTTAGATCGTTGGAAGGAATGGTACATTTCTTAATATTTTAATTTAACTTAATCCGATTTATTTCAATTTTATTATGTTAATTATATTAATATATATCCAGCAAGTTTAATATTTACATAACTTATGGAAAATGGATACATATCCCAGTTGATAATTAAAATATGATGTAATTGGTTTTAAGGAATTGGGTTCTTATGTAGGCTAATCGTAATACTGTATTACAAAAAAAATTAAAAACACTATGTCACTAAGAAATGTTTATTTTAATAATCAGTTAGTTAGTTACTCTCAAGAGAGACGGACGTGTTTGTCGTGTGCTCTACTCAAAGAAAGAAAAAAATGGGAAGAAACAAGCAACCTAACTCCACTGACAAGGTGAGTGACTCCAATGATATACTGACAACTCTAAGAAAAATGTTTGATGATTTCAAGAGTGACATAAATGCCCAGATGGATGCGATGAAAAAATCCATTGAATTCATTTCAGAGAAGTTCGATTCTTTCAAAATAGAACTTAGCGAGGTGAAAGAAGAAATAAGAAAGCAGAAATGTGAAAATACAAATCTAAAAAAAGAAAATGAAAAGTTATCTATGAGAATAAATGACTTAGAACAGTATTCCCGGCGAGATAATCTGATTGTACATGGTGTACCAGAAATTAAGTCTGATTCTGTGTATGACATAATTGATCGTATTTCTACACTCATAGATGCGAAGGACTGCATGCGAGACATTAGTGTAGCACATAGGTTACCAACAAAAGAGGGGAAAAGAAAACCCATTGTAATAAAATTTTGCAAGAGAACCAGCAGAGACACCTGGCTGTCAAAGTTCAAAGAAGAAGCCAAAAGAGATGAAGAAGGACCTGGCATCTCTTCCAGCAAACTCTCTTTAGAATGCCTCCCCCCTAGCAGGATTACGGCAGGTGAGCACCTTACAGCGGCAACAATGGACATGCTAAATAAAACAAGAGATACCGCCAAGGAACTGAACTATAAATTTGTTTGGATCAAGGACGGAAAAATTCTAGTAAGGAAAAATGAACAGTCTAACATCAAAAGAATCTACAAGTGTGAGGACCTTGATAAGCTCTAAGTAACATATGTTGTAAGATTTAAACCGAAAACAAATCTGTATATGGAGCTAAACAATATTCTACACATCTACTTGTAATTCAATCACATGTCATGAATCTGTCTCTCAAAATATTGTATGAACTGTATCCCTCAAGTATATATTTTTATTTTTGTCCCCAACAATGGATGGTTTATTAGATGAATTAAGCAACTATTCCGACAATTCAATAACGACAGTCTTGGAAAATGCCGATTCCTGCTCTAGTTTCATAAACAAAACAATCCATGATTTCAAAATTTTTCACTTAAATATTCGGAGCCTTAATAAACATTTTTTAGAATTCTGCACTGTCTTGCAAAGCCTAAAACAAGATTTTGATTTCATTATACTAACGGAAGCCTGGTTAAGTCATGATATTGGGTTTGATTTACCCGGTTATACAAAAAACGTTAAAATGAATAAGTACAGCAAATGCGATAGTTTAGTGGTCTATTGCAAGAATAATATAGACTTCACTCTCACTGACATAGAAATTTCAGAATGTAATTCTTTGCATTTAAATTTTACGTTTGGCAACAATACATTTTCATTAACAGCTATTTATAGATCACCGAACACCTGTAAATATGATTTCCTTGATAATTTTGAACGCTTTTTAATAAATTCAAAGCAAACAGATAACCATCTAATTGTTGGCGACATAAATATTCAGATTATTGAAAATCATTTAGATATTACTGGAAACAGGTATATGGATATGTTACATGCACATGGTTTTGTAAATTTTTTAAATGGCGTTACGAGACCAGGCTCGGAAACTTGCTTAGACCATATATTTTTTAAAACTAAAAAGAAATGGAAATTTATACCAGGAATTTTCTGTAGCGCCGTAACTGACCACTATGCCGTTTTTTCTCTACTAAAAAATCCTAATGGTCACATTTCGAAATCCCCAGGTACTCAATAATCTTTGCCCATTTCAAATAACATTAACAATGAAAAATTAGTCTCGCTTATTGAGAGAGAAACCTGGGACTCTGTGTATAAATGTAAAGATCCAAATACTTCTTTCCAGTTATTTTATAATTTAATTAAGAAATACATAATAAGTAGTTCGACCAGCAATCAAAAGCTTCCTCATAAATTCAAAAAAATTAAGCCATGGATCACTGTAGGCATAATCAAATCTATTCGTACTAGAGACAAGATTGCGAGAAAAGTAATTCATAACCCAAACAATGAAAATTTGAAAATTTATTATAAAAATTATAGAAATATGCTGACTCTTGTTATAAGAAATATGAAGATTAGTTATTATAAATTAAAATTTGAAGAATATAAGAACAACCCTAGGAAATTTTGGCAAACTGTTAATGAAGCCACAGATATAGGTACTGAAAAAAATAAATCGGTTTCAGAATTAATAAATGAAAATGGTACTCACATAACAAACAAAGAGGATATCGCAAATGAATTTAATAAATACTTCTCAAAAATAGGGCACAGTGTAACCTCAAACGTTAATAAGGCATCGTCAGACTCTTCGGAGTACAATAAAACAGCCATGAATCCAATCACATCTATGTTTCTCAGTCCTGTTAATGAATGCGAAATTATTAACATTGTGAAGACCTTAAATAATAATGTAGCTCCAGGCATTGATGGAATAAAAAACATTACATTGAAATCTATCATTAAATATATTGTAAAACCTCTTGTCTATATTTTCAATCTTTGTTTCACAGAAGGTGTTTTCCCCAATACTCTAAAAAATGCTGTGATAATACCTATACATAAATCCGGGAAAATGAATGATTTAAACAATTATAGACCAATATCACTTCTTCCGGCCTTTTCCAAGATACTAGAGAAATGCATAAAAGTTAGGCTACTAAACTATTTACAAAAACATGAAATTATATCAAAAAATCAATTTGGTTTCCAGAGCAACATATCTACTGACGATGCTTTTATTAACGTTACAGGTAACATTATTAAAGAATTAGACAAAGGTAATAATTGTTTAGGAATTTTCTTGGACTTACGTAAAGCTTTTGATACTGTTATTCACTCGATACTATTAGATAAACTGAATAAGATAGGAATTAGAGGAACAGTTTACAAATTATTTGAATCATATCTGAGCAATAGATGTATAATGACAAAGGTTGACAGCCATATAAGTGAAATATCAAATATTGATATTGGTGTGCCACAAAGAACGATATTAGGACCAATCTTATACTTAATATATGTAAATGATTTGCTAAATTTAAACCTAGATCAAATAAATGGCTCCATATTTTCATACGCAGATGACACTGTTGTGATTTTCAGTGGTCATTCATGGGAAGTAGCATATAAATACGCTAATACTGGCATGAAAATTATAAAAAAATGGTTCGATTCTAACCTTCTGTCACTAAACGTGGATAAATCAACATTAGTTCCTTTCTCATTAACATCTACTGGTCAGATAGCGCGGAAAAAATGTACAAATTTAAATTTAATAATACATAATTGTAATTTTGATGTGAATTGTAAATGCTTACCACTGAAAGAAACAGCCGTTGTGAAATATTTGGGTATTTTTATTGATAAACACCTTAAATGGTCTCACCATGTTAACTACATCTGTAATAGACTACGCCGAACAATTCATAAATTTGTCATTTTACACCACTGTATGCCCATTACTGTTTTACGTTCCGTTTATCTAGCACTTTTCCAGTCCATTATTCAATATGGCATTCTCGTCTGGGGAGGATTAGCGAAAACTACCCTTAAGCCCCTCTGCCTTTTACAAAAAAGAATAATAAAAATCTGTCTAAGAAAACACATTGATTACCCAACTAGCCTAATATTTTCGGAATTTAATGTTTTAAGTTTGGACCTAATTTACAAATTTTCTATATTAAAATATTTTCACAAACATCGTATAAAATACTCTTCCAGTGATCATATCTACAAAACTAGACGAAATACTAATTTACTCCTATTAGAACCCAAATGTCTCACATCGGCAGGATTAAAGCATAGCATTAATTTTGGACCGCGCTTCTATAACTCAATTATCAGAAAAAATCCTGATCTCTCAGCATACTCCACTGTTAAATTTAATAGATATGTAAAGAATTTTTTGTAATTTTTTAGCTTTTAAGTAATTTTTGTTTCACTCCTTTTATGTATTTATGTTTTTATGTTTAATGTTTTTGTTTTACTTTCTTTTTTAGTTAAGCACATTATACACTCTATTTCTTTGTCTCTCCTCTTTCTTCACTTTGATATTTTTGAAACGGCACCCGAGCACGAGCAGTCTTGCTCATTCGGGTGTATTACTAAATGTAATACCTCTTGTAATATCTCTTGTAATAAATAAATAATAATAATAATAATAATAATAATAATAATAATAATAATAATCCATAATTTTTATGCCTTCCGGAATTTTGTTTAGTTAAGAATTCTTACACTTGTTTGTTACTTGGTCTCATGTGACTCGTTCCAGTGTGTCAATCTGTCTAAAGCCTAATATGTGATTCAGAGCTTCTGTTCCTTGTATATGAGGCATAAGCACGTCCTGTATGGAATCTTAATAAACTTAACAAGCCTGTTACCTCAATCGGAGGCTTTGTTTAATGTGCGACCGGGGAGAAATATTAGAGAAAAGTTCCTACTGGAATAATAGTGAGATTGTTTTACTCTGTTAATAAGCGAAGGACATAGAAGAGTGCTTATGTTCGTTTTATAGTTTTAACTTCTTATTTATTATACAGTGACTTCAAAAAATCGCTCCGCAGCATTTATGTGGGCGAGAATCCGCTAAGAAATGGAATTCACTTCGCTGCGCTAGTATACGGTTATAATGTTCGACTACAATGATTTATGAAGTAAGAAAAAATTAACAACACTCTCGCCAATTTAATGAAGATCTTGAGAATGTTTACAGTTTTCTTAATGACGGAAATTCAGTGGATTTAATTTATTTTCGTAAATTTTAATTGGATATTGCCTGTTCAGTCCTTCCTGTTCCTGGCTCCTCAATAAGAACTGAATGTGGTCTATGATTAGTGCCGAAATGCAACTTCTTTGATATGACAATCTATGATCCAGAAAGCGCAAGGACTCAACATAACAAACGGTGCCATTTTTCTATATTGTAACAAACATTGTCTTTATTTACGTGATAATTTTTAATTAAGAATGTTAAATCATTGTCATCTGGAGACAGTACGTTTATTATTAATGGTATTAGGTTGTATATATATATCGCCCTTAATGGTCTACCTCACCAAGAGACAATTTATGTTGCTAATTAGTGTGCCTCAAAGGTACTGCATATGACATAAATTGACTTTCGGTGAGGTAGACCATTAAGGGCAATCAGGCATAAGAGAGAGGTTCTATTTGGCGCTGTGAATTTAACTCTGCTATCCCTCAGTTGCTAGAGCATTGAAAGGATAGCCAAAGGGTCCTGCGTTCAAATCCCAGTGTCAACGGAATTTTTCTCCTATAACATTATCATATCATGTCCGGCTTGTGCTTGATGAATGCTTATACATATATCTATAATATATACATGACAATGCTAAGGAAACTAACCTTAAATCATGAACAATAGCAGATCAATGATAATAAACTGACAGGAAGTTATCGTTAAGTTGATTGATTTATGTTGACAGCAGTCACATAAACTATAATGGATTTATGTATGTCGTCATTAGTAAGCGTTTCTGGAATTTAGAATATTTTCTAAGAGATTATGGGAAAAATATATAAGCAGTCAAACAACACATAGAAAACATACAACATCACCAACATGAAGGTTCTGATTGCTATGTCTGCAGTTCTCCTCTTCTGGAACATCATCATGTGCGAGGTGAGTTTTTCTCCTTTGCAGAAATATTTAAATCCCTATTTAGAATGTAACGCACTTTAGTTATAATACATTACAGTTTAAACCATGTTTTCTCTATAGAGTAACTCAATATATTTTAAATCATAGTAATCGCTAAGTTAGATACTTAGCTCATTGAATGTAAGGCACAATTTTGCACAGAAGTAAATGCATTATTTCATGAAAAATTACTAAAAAGCTTAAATATAAATTATGCGTAATGTAAAATATAAAATATATTTTTATTTTAAACTTGATTCAAATATATGTTGGAAACAAATTTTCGTAATTTAACATATTTCTAATGAGCACACTTTTCAAGATCTAGATATTCATTACGTTTACATGGGTAGAAATATATCGATATGTAGCCAGTTTTCATAATTAAAAGAACGTTTATTCGGGGGATTAGTACGCAGGGAATGATGAGAAGATAGCACTTTATCCAATTTCTGAGCTAGGCAAACGATAGCAGGGTCATTCCCGGTGCGCGTGCAAGAGTCACATTTCAGTAGTCTTTTGTTTTATCAATCGTTTCGTGACTTAATCAATGCATCTATCCTCCGTTATTATAATAGACTCGTTTTAAATTTCTATGAGGTTAGACATCGTTCATATACTTTAACATATATTTATCTCAATTACGACTATAGTCAAGTCTCACTAATAACAGTAATAACCATTGTTAACTGGAGTATACATTTCAGTATAAATTTACATTGTTACGTGTAAACAGGGATCATACTGAATTTTCGTTTCATATCTAGCTGTAGTTAAAATAAAGGGGTATTAAACATACTTATAACATCCATTCTCAATTACATAAATATGCCTTGCGTATGAAAGGAACGTGTCGTACAATGAGGTACAGCTAAATAAATACTGATATTCCTGTCCGAGACTCACCTTTTCGAAGAATGATCATTTTCACAAATTTTCTCCAACAGAATCATTGTGACGTCATTTTAAAGGGCAATCTTTCCCGGTGAACGAGAAACAATTGGATTACAGCATGTGCGTGGGCGAGGAGTTTGTGCATGCAAATGCAGTTGTAACTGGATCCCATCCTGCAACGAAACTTGCTGTTTTTGCTCTGAATTCTACCCTCTTACATAACTGGCGTGACTATATATACTTGCCGTAAGCTGATTTTGAGTTCCCGCCCATTAGTTGTCTCCTTTATTTATTTATGGATATGATAATACATTCTGAGGAAGTAAAGAGAAATACGAAACTCTTAGCAGTGATTTTATTTAGAAGTACGGCTGGTATTAAATCAAATATTCCCAAATACCTAAACGTACTTTAAGAGAGAGGACGTCTTAATCTGTAAACAGCTTATGTTTCTGTAAGGAAATACCAAGGATTCTGCCTGGCACGACTCCACGCTCTGTATTTCTATCGTTAAACAGTAGCGGGGGATCACTGGCCGAACAAGAGAAAAATTGCAGCGGTTATATATATATATAATAAAAAGGAATATGTTAATACGGAAATGTACTGTATAATGAAGAGTAAGTCGAATCATTAAGGTTCCCATAATGATTTCAAATTGTCGTGGAAGAGATATGAATGTAGTTTTTGAAACGTAATGGTATTCTATCCAGTAGAATCAAACTCTGATTTCTTTGCTTTTTAATTTTTTTTCCCAAAATCATTCCCATAATAATTTATTTTGTACTGTTCCTAAACTGTTCCTAATATTTGAAAGTCCGAAGGTCTGGCGTTCGGAAGAACAGCTAATAAATATAATTTCGGATGATAACACCCTACTTGTCAAAAACCCTTTGCTTTCAGTTATGATTTAATTTTGACTTTTCTTTATTCCAGGCTAAACCTGAACCTGAACCCGAACCTCAAGTTTATGCTGGATAATATTAACTACCACTGATTGTCTGTGCGAGGTGAGAACACACTTTTAATGAAATTTGCTTACATCATTATGGAATCACTATAGGTTATGAGAATGTAAATATTGTATAGGGCAGCGTTTCTCAAACTATGGTCCGCGAAGATGGTGCAGATGGTCCGCAGACAAAATTTAAAAATATCATAAAGCAAATAAAGAAGTAAAATTTTTTCCACATAAAATGTATACTAGATGTCAAAGTTTTTAAAATCTTCGAAAATACAGGTCCTATTGCAAATTTCCTTACTTTTTCAGTTACGAGCCACAGTTTGAAACCCCTGAAGCACTGATGTCTATGGTTACCTCTTTCATTCAAAACCCTGAAAAATAAGACTTTGTCGGAATTTCTTAATAGAGGCGCTCTCTTAACAAGGGTTTTATTGTTGGAGGTGCTCGAGTATCTGATTCCGCTAAACCTGTGTTATAATTCCTAATTATATCATCGAATTTGTAATAAATATTAAAGTCTGTTCAAAATATAATTTTACTGTCAATAGTTTATTTCCAACTCAATAACTCTGTTTCCGTCGAATTTAAAAATGTATTTACATATATTACGTTATAATGAACTATAATTAATACCTCAAATATTAAGAATATAGGCCTACATGTAGCCTACTTTTAAAAATAAGATGTAAAATTAGGGGTACGTAAATTTTTTTAGACATTTTAGAGGTCCTCGTGTTCAAAAAGGTTGAGAAACGCTGGTATAGGGTAATACAAGCAGCATTTACATGTCGAACGAATAATCAATCACAGTAATATAAGATATCACGACGAAAATAATTTTTGTTGGCTATCCCATTCAAACGACGGCTATTTGATGTTGACCAGTAATGTTTAAACATGCCTCGCATACCGACCAATCACGGCCGTTTCTTTTATATTATAATATGTTGGCTCGAACACAAGGATGAGACTTTATCTGATAAAACGTTAGCTAGTAGTGAGGATTTAGAGGCAGATGATGATTATGAACAGCTAACTTTAATATGGCCTATTAACCGTAGTCCAAAACTGTATTTTCTTATACATGGCCTATTAACATATACTGGAACATTGTTTTATCATTCTAACTGATTTCATGATATTTTACTATTAATTAGGGTATAATGATCGGATATAGAGCCAATTACATGAAGACCGTAGAATGGAGCATCACAGTAACCTGTGTGGTATCAAGCATGAATGTAAAGAACTTATATACAAAGTGGTTTGTAAAATCTTAGAATATAATTATTATCGGTATAGAGATGGGATGAGACAGACTTATCGAGTGATTGTTTATAATGAACTCAGAGTGAGATTGAAAAGATCTGAAGGAAGAATAGCGTGATAATGGTTCCTTGAGAGTATTAAATTGTTCTGTTTTTCAGGGAAACCCTGGAAGGAGAAATGAAGGCAAATTGGAATAACAATGGTGGAAAAATGTATGAAAATAAATGAAATACGGAATTAAAACGTAATATAGACATTATATTTCCCTTCATTTTCTAAATAATATGTGTCCTTATCCTCAGAAATGACTAGATACGTATTTATTACTTTATAGTGGCCCCCATGTTTGATCCTATCATCACCTTTGTATAGAACTCATAAATTATAGATTACTAGCATGTGCCAGCGGCTTCGCCGGCGATAATTATTTCAAAAATTAAAAATTAAGAGCATAATAGTTAAATAATTATATTTATTAACCCCTAAATCACGTGGACTACATACCCCGATTACATAGCGTCGCCTGGTAAAAGCGACCTCAGATTCGAGGTCCTTGGCCCAGAAACCCTTGTATAGTGAGTTTCATCCAAATCGAACAACGTTTGACCATATTTAGGCCTATATTGATTATCCCACTTATAATAATAATAATCCTCATCGGTGTAGGTTGAAAATTTCATATGTCTGCGTGCCTTGACATTAAACACAAATGAATCGACCAGCGTGAGCTACAACATTCAAGCGATCGCGATGGTGTCATGTCCAAGGTATGACAAAAATAGCCAAAGCCAACTGTAATTGATTTGACATTGAAATATACTGAAAACTGATGCTTCGAAAACGCAAAAAATACAAGTTTTCTGCCCGTTTTTCACTCATAACTCACGAACTAAAGCAAAAATTAAAATTCCGGCTTCGAGGTGCATTTCTCGACCGTTCAGTCCACCTATGTTTAAAATTTCAGTTTTCTGCGTTCAGTAGATTTCGCTGGGCATCGCGTACAGACAGACAGACAGACAGACAGACGGAGGAAGACAGACACTTCCTTTTATTAATAGATATATATATATAAATATTACTAAGTTGTATTCTACAATACAATGGTTTTCATTAATCCCCAAACAATCTTCTGCCTCCATAAGTCCCTATATATAGCATCTACTTCACTTAGCCCTTTTTTCTCCGTACTCCTTTTCACAAACACCTTTAATTTGTTTATTTGTCTACTGATGGTCCAAGTTCAGCGCCATATAATGTTGTACTTCGGAATAATGCCTGATATATTAATTTTTTAGTTCTATGTAAAATATTTTTACTCCATAAGATTGAATTTAGCATTCTTATAATTCTGTTTATATCCGTTATTCTTCTTTGGATATCTAAATTTATTGTTGCATCCTTTTGTAATAGTCCCTTAGACATATTATATAATTCTTCTGATAATTTGAAACCCATCTTTATTCTGTATTCGTTTTGTGTGTATATTGATATAATAAGGTTGATAATTCTGTCACTTATACCTGCTTTCTTCAAAACTTCCCACAATAATATCCTTGACACAGTATCATAAGCTTTGAGTAAATCAATGAATATCTTTCCCAAAGGTTTTGAGTTCTCACTATATTTTTCATCACGTGTTGGAGAATATTTATATTGTCTATGCGACATCGTCCAGAAGTGAATCCTCTCTTTTCTTCTTATCCTCTGTATTCTTTCTCCAGCTGATGATTAATATATATCGTCTGAAATCACTAGTTATTTATCAATTTTTATTGTGTTCTTTGTTTGATACCTATCACGTACACAGTGCAGGAGTGTATAGGAGTCTCCATATGTATCTATCGGTGATAAATGCTCTGACCTCATTAACATCATCTGTGGAGTACCTCAGGTCTCAAATATGGGTCTGTTTCTCTTTTTAGTGATGGACAACGACTTAATGTATAACTTACCTGAATTATGCTTATGATACAACTCTTAGAATGAGGCACTGGGATAGTTGTCAACGGGACCTCTTAACTATAGAAAGCACTGATATAGCTAAGCAATGGTTTTCTGACAATGGATTCTTGCTTAATGATAGTAAAACCAAAACTATGAACTTCAGCTTAAGAGAAATCTCAAACGATGACTCATCCATAAAATTACTTGGCCGATTGTTAGATCCAAGACTATCGTGAAAGCCACATATTGCCTCTGTATGTACTAAACCTCTAGAGTCACTTTTCTCCTTCGTTAATTAAGAAAATGAGTCCCACTTTCCACTTTCTCTACTGCATACCCATATACTTTATGGAATTCACTTGTTGGGTCACTCTCCTAACTGTGATGATATATTGAAGTGTCAAAAAAGGGCACTAAGAATCATGCTTCATAAGACATTTAATGAACACTATAGGCCCTTATTTATTCAGCTGAAAGTAATGACTGTCTATAGTACTTTTATTTATACCAGTGTGGGAAACATTCATAAGAACATTAATAGTCCCGAGATGAGATCATATGTACATAACATCAACACGAGAAATAAGTCTAAATTGAATCTCCCAAGATGTAGACTGCAGATGACTAAAGATACAAGCTTATACGAGGGTATACAATTGTATAACGAGCTACCAGCCTCAATCAGGACCATTCCTTTTAATATATTTAAGATTAAATAGTATAATTGATTCTTATTGAACCCATATTACTCTATTGACGAGTTTCTTGCTGAAACTAATGTAAATATGTAACTTTAATTTTACTTCTTAATTTTAATATAATTTTCATTATTGCTGTAAAAGTTGTCATATTGTACGTGTTTATTTTTCTGATTTACTTGTTATAATTGCCATACTGTACCGGTATTTTATTTGATGAAGACCTATTAAAATAATTTTTGACCTTGGACGGATAAATATTATTATTATCATTATTATTATTATTATATTTAAATATTAATAATGATTTAATTTATAGTCTTTCTTAAAAGTAGTAAGCTAAATACTAATGAAGGGATCTCTACTACTTAATGTAATACAGTGCCATCTAGAAACCTCTCCTCAGCTCCTATTATGGTCGACAGCATAACGAAAGTTGTGCATCTGCTATTGGTAATGAGTCGAAAACGTATTTTTCAGATTTTTAATCAAATTATATAAACTACAATTCCATAAAATCGATATGAAAAGTTGAAAAACACATATACAACCTAATACCATTACCAAAAAGCTGCTCTGGCCCCAGAAACACAACATATTAAGGCAATTTGGGTTCATAATATTAAAAAATGTAAGCCGTTTATGATGATGAATGTTCGGTCCTTCCTGTTACTGAATCCCAGATTGTCATATATTAACAAGTTGCATTTCGGCACTAATGATGGACCATCTTCAGTTCTTATTGAGGAAGCAGGAAGAGGAAGGACAAAACAAGCAAATACCTTTCATTAAAGTTTACGACAATAAATTAAAGCGAGTGCACTCGTCTCTTCAAGAAAACGGTAAACATTCTGAAGGTCTTCTTTAAATTGTCTAGTCTTATGTTAATTTTATTTCTTACTTCATAAATTATTGTAGCAGAATATTATATCCATATCCTAGCGCAGCCAAGTGAATTCCGTTGTTTAGCGGTTTCTCGCCCGCAAAAGTGCTTCTGAGCTATTCCTTGATGCCATTTTATAATAGTAACTTCAACTATAAGACAATAATAAGTAAACCTCTACCTATTAAACTTATTAATATACTACAACAATCTCACTGTTTTGTCTCTATATAAATTCAAACTTCAGTAATATTCTAAGTTATACACAATTTCATGATGAGTTCCTGCAGAATAGCATGTCCACAACATTATGATCTCTTGTGACGATTGGGAGATCACGTGCTTCCCTATCTATTCCCACAATTACGTAGTAGGTTTACGCGTCCTCAAGCACATATCGTAGGAGATGACCAGTCGTCGGGATCCTTTAGTCTGGAAACCAAATTCTAGGCTTCGGAGTTGAGTAGCCATTCATCCTGCGAACTACGAAATTCGTGCCTGGGTTTTTGTTGTACATTTTATTTGTTATTTATGTAAGTATTTCGTCCATTCGGTTTCCTTCAAGACGTCTTACTGTCTTAGACTGTGTCTGCTTTATACAGTCTCTTTTTTCTTTTAAGAAACTAGACTTGTAACTTATAGCAAACTTGCACGTATATGTCGACTCAACTAAAACCACATGAGCCCTAATCGATAAAAGTCATTTAAAATTTAAACTAACTTCTCAATTCATCATTAGAGTGAGCAACCTTGAAAAAATACCTAAAATCCGAGTTGCCATGCGACACTAAAAAGACACCGCAAGCTAATTTGGTCCAAATCTAACAATGTTACGATTTTGTCCTACATATATAATTCTATTGCATCCACCTATGTTAAACATTTCAGATGAATACTTACCTTAGATTTGGCTGGGCATCACAACCACAGACAAATATTTTGTTCCCTTGTTACAAAGTACATTACAAACACATGACTCAGCAGAGTGGGCAAACAATATTGAAGCACACCGCAACGTTACAGCCTGAAATTCTGAAATACCTAGAACATTTATTTATGATAACAAAATAATTATCTCAATTTAACGAAGTTATGGAAAGCCTAAAGATAAATTGGATAACACCCTCACTAGTCAAGAGCCAAACGTATCGTCGGCCAACCCTTTCACCAACGAACTTTTTACAGAATCTGTTTACTCATAGGTATGTTAAACATATGGAGCTTTTGAAATCAATATAAAAATTAGTAGGAAGTTAAGTATAAATAAAAAGTGAAATTAGATACAGTCACTATAACGTGATTTTAGCATAGTTTTGGTTTGCTCTGCAAAACTTTTAGAACATCCATAAAATGAAAGTTACGGTAACCAGAAAAATTTCAATTTTTCAGGAAAACTTTAAAAATGAAAATAGAGGAGATTTAACGCATCACAACGGAAACAAAATTTTAAACGGGGACATTTTCAAGTCAATATCTTTTAAAGGGTTTACCCAACTTGTACATGAATAAAAAAAAACAGAAACAAAAATACTGTTCTTAATAACAATAAAATTTTGAGGTGTAATTAAACATATGGAGGTGATCCGGAAAGAGTAACTGTTATGGAATTAAATGAAGGATTATTAAAAGAACTTCTCAAATCATAGCTTACCTTAGGTTTTTTTCGCATAATCGCGAATGACATTAAACTATCATACTATGCTTCAAGATTTGTATCCCCTCGTCATAGGCGTCTGTCGTCAATGACAATCCTCTTTAATGATCTGTCCGAAAAAATGCATATAATAATTGCTCCAGAATTAACATTTTTACAACATTGCATCAATGAATATTTGCCCATAACTCGGGTTGACGATTAATGTCACATGATGTTCTTTTATTTTCATTACCAAAACGTACCTTAAATCTCACATTACATATAGTTATTTTATTTTTCACAGTTCATATTATTCTTGTACACTAAAAATATAACTTTTTGAAACACGATCAATCACACATGCAGAATGAAAAACAAATTTCTGTGAATGAATGAACTTCAGATGGGAGGGTGAGATCACGTGTCCGCGAAAGGGTACTAATTCTGGACGATCTCGTATGTATACATATTTAGCAAATAAATAATGCATTTTAATAACAAACATTAACAGTAGAATAGAACAGTAACCTACAAAAAAAGGACTAAAAGGAACTGGGTGCAAACAATCTGGTTAAATTGATACTTTCTTAATATATTTTCTTAAATGTGTACTTTTGTTTCGTAAGAAAGGAAAATATTTCGTCGTTATTTCCGTATTACTATTAATATTGTCATTCATATTATTATTATTATTATTATTATTATTATTATTATTTTTATTGCTATTATTATGTTGTAATTGACATTCGTATTTCCTTGGAACTTAAGGAAATGGAAATTCTCAATCTTAGGCAATCATTATCAGAAGACATTTCTCATGGCGGTTGCCATGTTAAGTTGACACGGAATTGGTGATTTATTTTAGCTTACTGAACCTAAGCATTTCGCATGTGAACGTGCTGCATGCCAATCTGACATGTAATATTGTCCCATAAGTAAGTAATATTTTCCCAAAAGGAAACATTCAAAATTAGAACTTTTGAACAATCGAAACCATCAACAAACTTTAGGTAATCAAAGTTGAACCCCTAGATTAGATATTGTGATTTTCACATATCTAGATGTTTTGAGATCTCTGAACCCAAAAATGCTACTTTCATAGACATGTCTGTGTGTGTGTGTCTGTTTATCTGTGAATAGTCTAGATCCATAACGAAATATCGTATGAAAAATATTAGTATATGGGTTAGGTATCTTCTCGGTATGTGACACGTAGATTGATGACGACATTTCCTTTCATCGAATACCATTTTTCATTAAGAAATTTCCCAACAACTCTAATAATCTTATAATACCAATAAAAAGAAGATATATAAACAGTGGAGTATACTGATAGAAATTCTGAATGATAAAAACACTTTATTCTCCACTTACATTACTTTTAATAGCACAGGACTAGTTTCAAGAGCCTTATTCGCTCCCATCATCGGCTGGTGGTCGATTGTTATTCTGGTTGCCATGTTGGTTTGTATATATGCATTGTTCTGTGCTGCCCTCTCGTTTCGTTTTTGTAAGTCGCACTACGTCGTATATAGGTGGGATTTCAAAGTTCATAACCTTGTCTTCTTTCTTAGTGATGAATATTTTCTCCCATACGTTCAGTTCGGATGGTTTCTTAACGTGTTTTAATAGTTTGATCTCCTTTTTAACACTGTGATTTTTTGTCCAGCAATGGTATGCAACTGCTGATCTTTCGGTCTGCATTAGTTTTATGTTTCTTAAGTGTTCCTTCATTCTTATTTCCAAACACCTCCTGGTTTGTCCAATGTAGATCTGATCACAATCTGCGCATTCTATTTGGTAGATACCTGATAGTTTGGTTTTTGGTGTACTATTCCTCAGTGGGTGGTTGAGCAAGTTCCTAATGGTATAATTATTCTTTGGTGCCAATTTTATATTGTGGTTTTTAAACAGTTTTTCAAATTTATTAAAGAATTTAGGGTGGTAAGTAAATGTTTTGTAATGTTGCTGTGTTTTTTCTAAAGTATCCAATGTACTAATTTCTCTGATCTTGTTTTTCTTTGTGTGTCTTCTAATCATTTTGTCTATGAAATTTGTCTTAAACCCATTAATCGTTGCCACTTCTAGTATATGTTTATATTCTTTATTATACTCTGTCTTTGTCATTGGTATATTAATTAATCTATCAACTAGGCTATGAAAAACAGCAAATTGGCGAGCTTTCGGGTTGTATTTATTGCATTTAATGTAGTTGTCCACATGTGTATTTTTTCTGTACATTCCGAATTCCAGTTTAATGAAAGCGAAAATATCATCGACGTACCTGAACCAGTTTTTAAAAATATGTGGGAATGCCCCGGTGACCTCTAGTTCAAGGTTACTCATGTATAGGTCAGCCAACATCGGTGAAATTGGGCTACCCATAGCTAGTCCCTTAGTTTGTTGATAATATTCTTGATTAAACATAAAACTATTTTGTTTAATGCAATGTACTATGATTTTCACGTATTCTTCAATTAGCTCAACAGTTATTTCATTTAAAGTTAGCCATTGTTTAATGAGTTCCGGAAGTTTATCTGTAGGAATGCTTGTGAACAATGCGCTCACGTCAAACGACACTAATACCTCGTCTGGTTGTATGGTTATGTTCTTTATTTTGTTTACCAATTCTATGTAATTTTTTATGCTCAAAGTGTCAAATTTGTTTAATGTCTTAAATTCTTCCACTATCCATTTCGCCAGTTTGTAGGTCGGGGTATCTATGTTTGTTTATTATTGGTCTCATGTTATCATCATTTTTGTGAATCTTTGGTAAACAATATAATTTCGGAAGAAAAGGGTTGTTTACTATTAATTTCTTTTTTTCTTCTTCTGGAATGACCTTACTGTTTTTAATTATCTTTTTTGTTGTGTCTGTAATGGTTTTTAAAGGATTTTTAAACAATTTTCCATATTCTGTTTTTTTTAACATCATATTTGTTCTCCTTACATAATCATCTTGGTTCATGATTACTGTTTTATTACCCTTATCTGCCTTCAAATAGAAGGCTGGTTTCATATTTAACTGCTTAACTTTTTGTTTAAAATCTGTGTAGTTTTTATTATTTGGTATCTGTTTTAAAATTTGTGAGCAGTTTGTTTGAGCTGCAATTTTTGCGTTAAGTCCTCCTTCTTTTAACATATTTGAAGTGATTTCAACATCTGCGATGTAATCGTCCAACTCGTTTGAGGTGTTTACACAGGTTTTTAAACCTTGGTCAAGAAAAGTCATTTCCCCTCGTGTAAATGTTTCTGTTGACAAATTGACAACAGTGTTTGGTGTCAATATATCCTTTTTGTTAACCAACCTTTGTGATGGCAGTGTGTTTTTCTTACGTAAGTTATCTGCTTTTTTCTTTAATTTTTGTGTTTTTACTGACATAATCGTATTTAGTTTATTATATAAGTTTGATTCAAAATTTTTCCATATGGTGTCACCTAGGTTTTTCCCCAATCTCAAGTGTAAGTCATATAATTGAAGATCTATCCTTTCTAATGTAGCATAATGTTTTGACCTTTCTAATGTCATTGCTTTCCATTCTAAACTTTTTTTGTGTTTAATATTATCCATTTGTTTTAGCATTCTCTTTAGAAAAATGGGGGACAAATTTTCTTTCAAACATATATTGAGAAATTTTATGTCAGCTGCAGTATGTCTTCTTTTAGTATGTAATTTTATAAAATCCTTAATATCTTTCTTCTGTCCGTAAAATTCTGTGTTGAAAGACTGAATGTTGTTCCTTACCTCCATTGTTTCCATATTTGTCTGACCTTCACTTCTTTGGCTTGTACACCATATGATATAATACCAATAAAAAGAAGATATATAAACAGAGGAGTATACTGATAGAAATTCTGAATGATAAAAACACTTTATTCTCCACTTACATTACTTTTAATAGCACAGGACTAGTTTCAAGAGCCTTATCGGCTGGTGGTAGATTGTAATTCTGGTTGCCATGTTGGTTTGTATATATGCATTGTTCTGTGCTGCCCTCTCGTTTCGTTTTTGTAAGTCGCACTACGTCGTCTATAGGTGGGATTTCAAAGTTCATAACCTTGTCAAGTTAATCAACTCCATACGAGCTCTTTGCGTTATTCTGTACGAGATAGTGAGGTGGGAAAGTTTAAGTTAAAGAAGGTTACATGTGTGGATTAAACAGATTTCATTTGGTTTGTTTATTCTTCGGAGATGCGATGTCATAACGACATTCTTTTAAATTTTAGAACCAATTTACATGGAGAGAATGCCACACATTACTTATTATTAGGGCAAGACATTTGATAATATTGCATCTTTTTTATATGAAAATCGAATATATATAAATGTATATTATGAAATAATTGAATAAAACAAGGGAAATTTGTTTTAGAATTTTTTTGCCTTATTTTGCATATTTTTTCATTTTCAAGAGATGGATCATTTGTTGGAAATTTTAAAGTCATTTTCTGAATTTTTCCGCATATGTCGGTGGAGGTAGTGCGCAGCTATTCCATGTACAAATCGTTAATTTCAGACAACTGACAATCGTTTATATTTGAGAATCTCCGTCAAGTGTTCTTCGTTAATTTTAATTCCGGTATATTATAAATGCTATAACAGTTTGTCTCGTAGCAATAAAAAAAAATTCTTTCTTTTTAAATGTCACATATTTGCTAGGGGCAATTTGATGGGCATGCCAGTTCAGAAAGATTTGTTTTTCGGTAAGGGTATCCAAGTAGTATAGATTTACTTAGTACTGTAGTAATAAAATGAGAGAGTTTTATATTTAAATCAATATGTAAATCACTGACACCCATTATGTTGCTTTTAGCGATTCATTACTTTAAAATACTAAATATAAGTAATAATGGAACATAAATTGGTCAATTTTTGACAATTTTTGTCATTGTTTCACTATTTTTAGGTCATAAATGCATTTTTATTTTGCATTTCTTCAATAATTTATAGTCATTAAATGTCTTGCTCTATTTATTATACTAACGAAACTTTTATTTGAGAGAGAAAGTTTTAGATCTTTGGAAGGAATGGTACATGTCTTAATATTTTAATTTAACTTAATCCGATATATTTCAATTTTATTATGTTAATTATATTAATATATATCCAGCATGTTTAATATTTACATAACTTATGGAAAATGGCGACATAAACAGTTGATAATTAAAATATAATATAATTGGTTTTAAGGAATTGGGTTCTTATGTAGGCTAATCGTAATACTGTACCGGTATTACAAAAAAAATATTAAAAACACTATGCCACTAAGAAATGTTTATTTTAATAATCCATAATTTTTATGCCTTCAGGAATTTTGTTTAGTTAAGAATTCTTACGCTTGTTTGTTACTTGGTCTCATGTGACTGGTTCCAGTGTGTCAATCTGTCTAAAGCCTAATATGTGATTCAGAGCTTCTGTTCCTTGTATATAAAGCATTGGCAGTAAGCTATACTTGTTTTGAATTGGCCCACCTCAAGATAAGCACGTCCTGTATGGAATCTTAATAAACTTAACAAGCCTGTTACCTCAATCGGAGGCTTTGTTTAATGTGCGACCGGGGAGAAAAATTAGATAAAAGTTCCTACTGGAATAATCCTAATTTATAAGCAAAACTAAATCCTCACTAGTATAAAGAGAAAAAATAATGAATTTATAAAAAGAGACTAAAGAGTGAGATTGTTTTACTCTGTTAATAATTTAAGGACATAGAAGAGTGCTTATGATCGCTTTATAGTTTTAAATTATTATTTATTATAAAGTGACATTAAGAAATCACTCCGCAGCATTTATGTGGGCGAGAATCCGCTAAAAAATGGAATTCACTTGGCAGCGCTAGCATACGGTTATAATGTTCCGCTACAATTATTTATGAAGTAAGGAAAAAATTAACAACACACTCTCCAATTTAATGAAGATCTTGAGAATGTTTACAGTTTTCTTAATGACGGAAATTCAGTTGCTTTAATTTATTTTCGTAAATTTTAATTGGATATTTCCTGTTCCTGGCTCCTCAATAAGAACTGAATATGGCCTATCACTAGTGCCGAAATGCAACTCCTTTGATATGACAATCTGGGATCCAGAAAGCGGAAGGACTCAACATAACAAACGGTGCCATTTATCAATATTGTTTCAAACATTGTCTTTATTTACGTGGTAAATATGATTTAAGGATGTTAAATCATTGTTATCTGGAGACAGTACATTTATTAGTAATGGAATTAGGTTGTATATATATCGCCCTTAATGGTCTACCTCACCGACAGGCGATTTATGTTGCTAATTAGTGTGCCTCACAGTACTGCATATGGCATAAATTGACTTTCGGTGAGGTAGACCATTAAGGGCAATCAGGCATAAGAGAGAGGTTCTGTTTGGCGCTGTGAATTTAACTCAGCTATCCCTCAGTTGCTTGAGCATTGGCAAGGATAGCCAAAGGGTCCTGCATTCAAATTCCAGTGTCAGAGAAATTTTTCTCCTATAATATTAAAATGTCATGTCCGGCAGAGACAATAATCTGTGGTTCATGAATGCATATTCATATATCTACAACGGTGAGGAAACTAAACGTAATTCAATGATAATAAACTGACACGAAGTTATGGTCAAGTAGATTGATTTATGTTGACATCAGTAAGATAAACTATAGTGGATTTATGTATGTTGTCATTAGTAAGTGTTTCTGGAATTTAGAATATTTTCTAAGAGATTATGGGAACAAATATATAAGCAGTCATACAACACATAAAACACATTCGAAATCACCAACATGAAGGCTCTGATTGTTATGTCTGCAGTTCTCCTCTTGTGGAACATCATCATGGGCGAGGTGAGGTTTCTCCTTTGCAGAAATATTTATATCATTAATTAAGACGTAACGCACTTTAGTCCTGTTACATTACAATTTAAGCCATGTTTTCACTATAAAGTAACTCAATATACTTTAAACCAAACTTATCCAGTAAAATAAAAAGATGATATATTTACTTTTTATTTTTATTTTTTTTTTTTGCAAAAATCATTCCTGTAAATAATTTCTTTTTGTACTGTTCCTAAACTGTTCCTAATACTTGCAAAGTCCAAAGGTCTGGCATTCGGAAGAAAAGTTAAAAATTATAATTTTGGATTATAACATCCTACTTGTTAAGAATATTTTGCTTTCAGTTATGATTTAATTTTGATTTTTCTTTATTCCAGGCTAAACCTGAACCTAAACCTGTTCCTAGAGGTGGTTTCGACGACTGATTTTCTGTGCGAGGTGAGAAAAGGTTTTTTATAAAATTTGCTTACATCATTATGGAATCATTATAGGGTATGAGAATATGAATATTGTATAGGGTAATATAAGCAGCATATACATGTCGGACGATAGATCAAACACAGTAATGTAAGATATCACGACGAAAATAATTTTTGTTTCACTATCCCATTCATACGACAGGTACTTGAGTTGTCCAGTAATGTTTAAACATGCCTCGCATACCGACCAATCATGGCCGATTCTCTTATATTATAATATACTTGCCTCTAACACAAGGATGCGATTTTATCTGATAAAACATCAGCTCGTAATCATGATTTAGAGGCAGATGTTGATTATGATATTAGGCTAATAATAAAACAGTGTAAATCGGCTAACTTTATAAGTACTTTCCTTATATGTGCTGAGGATCAATTTGTAATAGAAGTAGACTAACAAAAAGGCGATACACATTTCAGTATTATAAGTCTTCAAGATTACAGTGGGGTGTATTATTTATAACATCACTGAAAATTTACTTTTTTTTCTAATTAAATTATTTTAAAATATTATAAGCTATATAACTCTAAATACGATATCCTACGTACGAAATTAATTCTCATTGGATGGCAAAAAGGCCACATTAATTACACATTACTAGGGCAAGATATCTTGGGTTGAATACAAGCCCAATTATAATTGCGGAAGTATAAAGCTTATTCTTCTCATTTATAACACAATATATTATACTTCTTGTTTTATATTCCACATTGGCTATTGAAAGGAATCCGTAGAAAATATAAATGTAGAGAACCTGTGATGAAATAAGTTAAAGCCTAAGAGACTGGTATCTATGTATTTCATATTTCAATGAGGGGATGGATACAAATATGATTGAGGGAATAAATTGTGATTTGATTGAGGGAGGAAAAAGGAATGATGTATGATTGTATATTGATATTTGTAATTCTCCAAAAAGTATTTTAAGACCATCCATTCATTGGTATGTCTAATTTATAATTATTATCTTTATTATGATTATTATTATTGTTATCATCATCGTCATAATCAAGATTAAGTGCCAGAATGGTACTTTCTAAGATTACAAGATGGATGGGTAGAATGCCTGTCCGTCTATGTATCGGCATGGGCGATAACCTGAATACATTGTACAGGATTTTCATGAAACCTGGTATACTTACTTTTAACGTACATAGGAATAACCCTCTTGATTTTGGACCCACTGCCAGATTGGCATAGATATAGCTTATATCTTGTAATCAACTGACATATCCCAAAACGATCCCATTTTTCTTTTCTTACTTTCGGAAAACATTCAAAATTATGGTCCTTGCAGACCACATTTGGAGACTTAAAATAGCTAAAGGATCAGTAGTATCAAAAAACCGATGGCATCAGCAGTAACGGATGACATATCTAGAAGTTTGGTCTTATAATTTTTTGTCGCATATCCAACAGTTGTTCCCCAGAGTTCCTTTTTCTTTTAAATTGTTAATTAAATTCTTTATATTCTCCTCACATTTCGTAATATTGACACATTAACAGAACAGCTACAATAATACAATATAGCAGAAACATTGAAATGTTTAACCGCCATAAGCGTGGAAAATCTGGTGTTTCTAGCTTTCCCAAAGGTATAGAAAGTCTGATTGGATAGCCGTGACATCATTCACATCTATAAAAGACTGGATCAACAACTCATTAATATTGAACTTAACCCACATCCACATCAACTAGAAACTTGGAATTTGTATAAGCCCCTACGTTTGATCCAATCAACACCATTCTATAGAACTGATAAATTTTATTATTGAAATTGATTTCATTTGTAGACTTTTACAAGAGTAGTATGCCTACTTATTTATATATGCACTAGTTATTTATCACCTTATATTGGATTCTTTATTTAATACCTATGAAGCCCTCTGTATGGAAATAATAAATGTTATTACTAGTCTATGCCAGTAGAAAAATTCCGAAACGTTCTAAGTATTAATTTTTAATTCTCGAAAAGAACATCGTTTCAAAGGTTTTTGTATGCTTTTTGAAAAAATAAAAGAATATGTTGACGAGTGGAATTTTTAGCGAATCTGTCTGTTAATATACTATTTATCCTACTTACTCCTTCACATATGTTGATAAAACTATGTCAGGAGACCGTAGCCTAAATTTCTAGTATCTGCTATCTATGCCCTATAAATCGTAGTCTAAAGTTCTATTTTCTGACATATGGCCTATTAACTAAAACTGGAACATTTTTGTATCATTCTACTTGAATACATAATATTTTATAATTAATTATTGTTAAATGGTCAGATATATAATGATAGGGCAAATTTCATGAGGACTTTAGAATGCAGCATCATAGTAACCTGTGTGGTACAGTCGGTCAAATAAAAAACGTCGGGACTCGTATGCAGTTAAAATTAAAGTTTTCACGCATTAGTTCACAAGTTTCCTATAAAAACATTAAATACAAGGCATTCTCGGAACATATGAGGCCATGCGACAGGAGGGAAAAAATGAAGAACTAAGGGAAAAAATTGAACGACGCCAAAACCGCAACACACGATATTCGACTTAATGTATTGTCATAATTCATTTTGCTTTGTGTCATCGCCACATACAAATGCTAAAGTGAGAGAAAGTGTAGTTAGGGCTGTAATTGACCTGCATTTTTCGGCCTCTGAAGCAGCGAGAACGTTCCATATTTATGAAAGAGCAGCTCGGATGTGGGAACTTCACCATAATGCGACCGGAAGTTTTCACAGGGATCTGGCCGGCCGCGTATTTCGATGCTAGATGGTTGCAAAAGTTGAACGTAAGTTATTGATTTTGCACTACAAATACCGGTGTTATAAAATAAAATCTTTAAAAAATGCTCCTTGAATAATCATATTCCTTGCGAATTTATCAATTATTAATATTATAAGAATTTGCAACCAAGAATATGGCGGATTTGAGGCATATAGCCACAGCCTTCTATACATGTTTGTTTTGGAACAAAACTGACTAAATAATCAAGAAAATACATGGATAGACAAGAGGCGTGTGTGAACCTAACCTTAAGTCTTCCTGTACATGCGCATATGCTCGTTCGTGATACTTAATCAAATACCGCCCGACGTTTTTTATTTGACCGACTGTACCAATATGAATGTAGATCTTAAATACAAAGAGGTTTGTAAAAAATTTTATATAATTATTATCAGTATAGTGTTGGGATGAAACAGACTTATCTAGTGATTGTCTATAATGTATTCGGAGTGAGATTCCGCTGGTCTGAAAGAATAATATCGTGATAATGGTCCCATGAGAGTATTATCTTTTATTTTTCAGGGAAACCATGTATGGAGAAATGAAGGCAAATGGGAACAACAATGGTAGAGAAATGTATGAAAATAAATGAAATATATAATTAAAACCAAATATAGATGTTATATTTAAATTCTTTTTCTACATAATATGTGTCCTTATCCTAAGGAATCACTATATATTTATTTAATCCTTTATATTGGTCCCCACGTTTGATCCTATCGACACCTTTCTATAGAACTGATTAATTTTATTATTGACATTGATTTCATCTGTAGACTTTTATAAAAGTAGTATGCTTACTTATTTACATATACACTAGTTATTTATCACTTTATATTGGATTCTTTATTTAATACCTATCAAGCCCTCTGTATGTAAATAATAAATGTTATGATACATATACATTTTATTGGTAGGCTTATATAAATGTAGTATTCTATCTAGCCTACTAATATGCTTGTATCAATAGATTATATATAATTATATCTATTATATCTATAATTATACATATATAATTATATACTCAGAAATCACTAGTTATTTATCAATAATAATGGCTCCTTAATTTGATACCTATCAAGTACTCTGTATAGGGGTGTACAGGAGTGATATATTTAAATATTAATAATTATTTAATGTAGAGATTTTCATAAAAATAGTTTCCTAATTCCCAATGAAGGCGTCTCTGCTACGAAATTTTATACAGTGCTATCTAGAGCCTCTCCACAGCTCCGATTATTTTCGTCAGCCAAACGAAAGTTGGTGTTTCTCCCTACCTCCTTTTTTGACTCGTAGCAGGAATACCAGAGTAGGATATGTTAAGTGTGGTGTCGCATCTGCTATTGGTAATGAGCCGAAAACGTATTTTTTTAGTTCTTTAATTAAATAATATAAACTAAAATTACATAAAATCGATATGAAAAGTCCTTTCTCTTCCTGGATCCCAAATTGCCACATATTGAAAAAGTACATTTCTGCAGTAATGATGAACAAACTTCACTTCTTATTGAGGAACCACTAAGAGGAAGGACACAACAGGAAAATATATTTAATTACAGTTTACGAAAATAAATTAAAGCGACTGAATTCGTGTCTTCAAGAAATTATTTTTATTTTATTTCTTACTTCATAAATTATTGAAAGAGAATATTATAACCATATGTGGACGCTGCCAAGTGAATTCAGTTGATTAGTGATTTCTCGCCCGAAAACGTGCTGCTGAGCTATTCCTTGATGAAATTTTATAATAGTAACTTAAACCATAAAAAGATAATAAGCACACATCTAAGTTTTTAACTTATTAACACACTATAACAATGTCACTGTTTTGTCTCTTTGTATAAATTCAACATTCACTAGTTTTTTTCACTCCTACGTCATCGAGTATACAATTTCATGATCAGTGCCTACTGAATAGCATGTCTAAAGTATTATGATCTCTTGTGACGATAGGGAGATCACGTGTTTCACTAAGTGTTCCAACAATAACGTAGTAGGCTAACGCGTCCTCAAGCAGATGTCGTCACTGGAGATGACCAGTCTAGAAACCAAATTCTAGGCTTCGGAGTTGACCAGACATCCATCTTGCGAACCACGAAATCATGTATGGGTTTTTGTTTTATTTTTTATTGGTTATTTATGAAAGTATCTCCTCCTTTCAGTTTTGCTTCAAGAATTCTAACTGCCTTTGACTGTGCCGGCTGTATACAGTATCTTTCTACTTTTAAGGAACTAGACTTGTTGCTTATACCAAATTTCCACGAATATGTTGATTTAACTAAAACCAGATGAGTCCTAATCGAGAAAAGTCCTTTAAAATTTAATTTAACTTATCATTTCATCATTACAGTGAGCCGCCTGGGAAAAAATACCTAAAATCCGAGTTGCCATGCGACCCTGAAAAGACTCCGCATGCTAATTTTAGTTCAAATCTAACAGTGTTTTACTATTTTGTCCTACATGTATAATTCCATTCCATCCACCTATGTTAAACATTTCAGATGAATGCGTACCATAAATTTGACTGGGCATCACATACACAGACAAATATTTTTTTTCCTTGTTACAAAGAACACTACAAATAAATGACTCAAGCAGAGTGAGCAAACAAAATGGAAGCACTCGGAAACGTTACAGGCTGGAAATCTGAAATACCTAGAATCTTTATTTACGATAACAGAGTATTTTTTAAATTTAAACGAAGTTATGGAAAGCATGAAGTAAATTGGGTAACATCCTCACAAGTGAAAGCCAAACGTATCGTCGGCCGTCTCTTAAACCACCGAACTTTTTACAGAATCTGTTTACTTATAGGTATGTTAAAACATATGGAGCATTTGAAATCAATATAAAAATTAGTAGGAAGTTAAGTATAAATCAAAAAGTGAAATTAGATACAGTCACATTAAAGTGAGTTTAAGCATAGGTATTGTTTGCTCTGTACAAACTTCTAGCCATGTAAAACTTTTACGAAATCCATAAAAATGAAAGTTACGGTAACCTGTACAATTTCAATTTCTCAGCTAAACTTTGAAATGCAAGTAGAGGCGCTTCTACTCATCACCACGGAAACAAAATTCTAAACGGACCCATTTTCACCTCTAGATTGTTTATATGGTTTTACCCAACTAACACATGCATAATAAAGAAACACAAACAAAATTACTGTTGTTAAGAACAATAAATTTTTGAGGTGTCATTCAACATATGGAGGTGATCCGGAAATTAGTAACTGTAATAGAATTAAATGAAGACTTATCAAAAGAACCTCCTAATTCATAGCTTACCTTAGGCTTTTTTTTCGCCTTATCCCGAAAGACATTAAACTATCATACTATGCTTCAAGATTTATATCCGCTCGACATAGGCAATCCTCTTTAACGATCTGTCCGAAAAAACGCATAATATGATTGCTCCTGAATTAACATTTTTACAAAATTGCATCAATGAATATTTGTCCATAACTCGGGTTGACGATTAATGTCACATGAAGTTCTTTTATTGTCATTGAGAAAAGTACTTTAAACCTCACATTACATATAGGTATACAATAATTTACTGTTCATATTATTTATCTTGTACACTAAGAATAGCAGTTTTTGAAAGCTGATCAATAACACATGCCGAATGAAAAAAAATTCTGTGAATAATTGAACTTAATATGAGAGGGTGAGATCACGGGTCCACGAAATGGTAATGACTCTGGACGATTTCGTATGTATATATATTCAGTAAATAACTAATGCAATTTATTGCTAACACTAAAAGTAGACTAGTGACCTATAAAAAAAAACAACATAAGGATCCCCAGTGCAATTAATCTGGTTAAATTGATACTTTCTTCGAATCTTCTCTTAAATGGGTACATTTGATAAGTAAGGACGGAGAATTCGTTGTTATTTCGGTATTACTATTAATATTGTCATTCATACTATTATTATTATTGCTATTATTATGTTGCAAATCACATTCGTATTTCCTTGGAACTTAAAGGAAATGGAATATCAGAAACGTAGGCAATCATTATCAGAAGACATTCCTCATGGCGGTTGCCATGTTAAGTTGACATTGAACTGGTGATTTATTTTAGCGTACTGAACCTAAGCTTTTCGCATGCGAATGTGCTTGCATGCCATTCTCATATGTAATACTACCCATTAAGTAATTAATATTTTCCCAAAAGGAAACATTCAAACTTAAAACTTTTGAACAACCGGAACCATCAACAAACTTTAGGTAATGAAATTTCGACCCCTAAATCGGATATTGTGATTTTCACATATCTACATGTTTTGAGATCTCTGAATCCAAAAATGCTATTTTCATACACATGTCTGTGTGTGTGTGTGTCTGTTTATCTGTGAAATGCCTAGATCCATAACGAAAAATCGTATGAAAAATATTAGTATATGGGTTAGGTATCTTCTCGGTATGTGACAAGTAGATTCACGACGACATTCTCTTTCATTCAACACCATTTTTCATTAAGAAATTTAATAACAACTCTAATAATCTTGTTTACGTCTTCTATATTAGGGGATAATACTAACTGTTAAAACTTTTATTTGAAACATTCTTATTATAAATTAACTACAGGGTTGGTATATGACGTCCACTGTTTTAAAAAGTTTGAGTTCCATTGTAAAAAACAAAGCTATGCATCAAGTTAAACAAATCAATAAGCGCTCTTTGCAATACGTCCGGTTATGCTGTATCAGAAAGTGAGGTGGGAAAGTTTAAGGTAAAGAATGTTACATGAGTGGATTTATCAGACTTTATTTGGTTTGTGTATCCTTCGGGGAAGCGATGTCATAACGACATTCTGTTAATTTTTAAAACCGATTTACATGGAAAGAATGCCATACATTACTAATTATTAGGGCAAGACATTTGAAAATTTTGAATCTTTTTTTATATGAAAATCGAATATATATAAATGTATATTATGAAATAAATTATTAAATAAGGGTAATTTGTTTTGAATTTTTTGCATTATTTTGCGTTTTTTTTTTCATTTTAAAGAAATAGGTCATTTTTTTTAAATCTTAAGGTCATTTTACGCATTTTAAGGTTATTTTCGTAATTTTTAGGTCTTTTCCGCATGTGTCAGTGGAGGTTGAGCGCAGCTATTCCATGTACGCATTGTTCCTTTCAGACAACAGACAATCGTTTTTATTTGAGAATCTCCGCCAAGTGTTCTTAGTTAATTTTAATTCCGGTTTATTGTAAATGCCGTAACAGTTTGTCTCGTAGCAATAAACATTTTTTCTTTCTTTTTATATGTCACATATTTGCTAGGGGCAATTTGATGGACATGCCAGTTCAGAAAGATTTGTTTTTCACTAAGGGTGTCCAAGTAGTATAGATTTTCTTAGTACTGTAGTAATAAAATCAGTGTGTTTTATATTTAAATCAATATGTAAATCACTGACACCCATTATGTTGCTTTTAGCGATTCATTAGTTTAAAAAACTAAATTTAAGTAATAATGGAACATTTATTTGGTCATTTTATGATTTTTTTTGTTATTTTTAACTATTTTTAGGTCATAAATGCATTTTTATTTTGCATTTCTTCAATATTTTATGGTCATTAAATGTCTTGCTCTACTTATTTAGTAACAAAACATTTATTTGAGAGAGAAAGTTTTTGATCGTTGGAAGGAATGGTACATGTCTTAATATTTTAATTTAACTTAATCCGATTTATTACAATTTTATTACGTTAATTATATTAATATATATCCTGCATGTTTAATATTTACATAACATATGGAAAATGGATACTTACCCAGTTGATAATTAAAATATGATACAGTATAATTAGTTTTAAGGAATTGGGTTCTTATGTAGGCTAATCGTAATACTGTATTACAAATAAAAATTAAAAACACTATGTCACTAAGAAATGTTTATTTTAATAATCCATAATTTTTATGCCTTCAGGAATTTTGTTTGGTTAAGAATTCTTACGCTTGTTTGTTACTTGGTCTCATGTGACTGGTTCCAGTGTGTCAAACTGTCTAAAGCCTAATATGTGATTCAGAGCTTCTGTTCCTTGTATATGAGGCAATGGCAGTAACCTATACTTGTTTTGAATTTGCCCACCTCAAGATAAGTACGTCCTGTATGGAATCTTAATAAACTTAACAAGCTTGTTACCTCAATCGAAGGCTTTGTTTAATGTGCGACCGGGGAGAAAAATTAGAGAAAAGTTCCTACTGGAATAATCCTAATTTATAAGCAAAACTAAATCCTCACTAGTATAAAGAGAAAAAATAATGAATTTATAAAAAGAGACTAAAGAGTGAGATTGTTTTACTCTGTTAATAATTTAAGGACATAGAAGAGTGCTTATGATCGCTTTATAGTTTTAAATGATTATTTATTATAAAGTGAGATTAAGAAATCACTCCGCAGCATTTATGTGGGCGAGAATCCGCTAAAAAATGGAATTCACTTGGCAGCGCTAGCATACGGTTATAATGTTCCGCTACAATTATTTATGAAGTAAGGAAAAAATTAACAACACACTCTCCAATTTAATGAAGATCTTGAGAATGTTTACAGTTTTCTTAATGACGGAAATTCAGTTGCTTTAATTTATTTTCGTAAATTTTAATTGGATATTTCCTGTTCCTGGCTCCTCAATAAGAACTGAATATGGCCTATCACTAGTGCCGAAATGCAACTCCTTTGATATGACAATCTGGGATCCAGAAAGCGGAAGGACTCAACATAACAAACGGTGCCATTTATCAATATTGTTTCAAACATTGTCTTTATTTACGTGGTAAATTTGATTTAAGGATGTTAAATCATTGTTATCTGGAGACAGTACATTTATTAGTAATGGAATTAGGTTGTATATATATCGCCCTTAATGGTCTACCTCACCGACAGGCGATTTATGTTGCTAATTAGTGTGCCTCACAGTACTGCATATGGCATAAATTGACTTTCGGTGAGGTAGACCATTAAGGGCAATCAGGCATAAGAGAGAGGTTCTGTTTGGCGCTGTGAATTTAACTCAGCTATCCCTCAGTTGCTTGAGCATTGGCAAGGATAGCCAAAGGGTCCTGCATTCAAATTCCAGCGTCAGAGAAATTTTTCTCCTATAATATTAAAATGTCATGTCCGGCAGAGACAATAATCTGTGGTTCATGAATGCATATTCATATATCTACAACGGTGAGGAAACTAAACGTAATTCAATGATAATAAACTGACACGAAGTTATGGTCAAGTAGATTGATTTATGTTGACATCAGTAAGATAAACTATAGTGGATTTATGTATGTTGTCATTAGTAAGTGTTTCTGGAATTTAGAATATTTTCTAAGAGATTATGGGAACAAATATATAAGCAGTCATACAACACATAAATCACATTCGAAATCACCAACATGAAGGCTCTGATTGTTATGTCTGCAGTTCTCCTCTTGTGGAACATCATCATGGGCGAGGTGAGGTTTCTCCTTTGCAGAAATATTTATATCATTAATTAAGACGTAACGCACTTTAGTCCTGTTACATTACAATTTAAGCCATGTTTTCACTATAAAGTAACTCAATATACTTTAAACCAAACTTATCCAGTAAAATAAAAAGATGATATATTTACTTTTTATTTTTATTTTTTTTTTTGCAAAAATCATTCCTGTAAATAATTTCTTTTTGTACTGTTCCTAAACTGTTCCTAATACTTGCAAAGTCCAAAGGTCTGGCATTCGGAAGAAAAGTTAAAAATTATAATTTTGGATTATAACATCCTACTTGTTAAGAATATTTTGCTTTCAGTTATGATTTAATTTTGATTTTTCTTTATTCCAGGCTAAACCTGAACCTAAACCTGTTCCTAGAGGTGGTTTCGACGACTGATTTTCTGTGCGAGGTGAGAAAAGGTTTTTTATAAAATTTGCTTACATCATTATGGAATCATTATAGGGTATGAGAATATGAATATTGTATAGGGTAATATAAGCAGCATATACATGTCGGACGATAGATCAAACACAGTAATGTAAGATATCACGACGAAAATAATTTTTGTTTCACTATCCCATTCATACGACAGGTACTTGAGTTGTCCAGTAATGTTTAAACATGCCTCGCATACCGACCAATCATGGCCGATTCTCTTATATTATAATATACTTGCCTCTAACACAAGGATGCGATTTTATCTGATAAAACATCAGCTCGTAATCATGATTTAGAGGCAGATGTTGATTATGATATTAGGCTAATAATAAAACAGTGTAAATCGGCTAACTTTATAAGTACTTTCCTTATATGTGCTGAGGATCAATTTGTAATAGAAGTAGACTAACAAAAAGGCGATATACATTTCAGTATTATAAGTCTCCAAGATTACAGTGGGGTGTATTATTTATAACATCACTGTAAATTTACTTTTTTTTCTAATTAAATTATTTTAAAATATTATAAGCTATATAACTCTAAATACGATATCCTACGTACGAAATTAATTCTCATTGGATGGCAAAAAGGCCACATTAATTACACATTACTAGGGCAAGATATCTTGGGTTGAATACAAGCCCAATTATAATTGCGGAAGTATAAAGCTTATTCTTCTCATTTATAACACAATATATTATACTTCTTGTTTTATATTCCACATTGGCTATTGAAAGGAATCCGTAGAACATATAGATGTAGAGAACCTGTGATGAAATAAGTTAAAGCCTAAGAGACTGGTATCTATGTATTTCATATTTCAATGAGGGGATGGATACAAATATGATTGAGGGAATAAATTGTGATTTGATTGAGGGAGGAAAGAGGAATGATGTATGATTGTATATTGATATTTGTAATTCTCCAAAAAGTATTTTAAGACCATCCATTCATTGGTATGTCTAATTTATAATTATTATCTTTATTATGATTATTATTATTGTTATCATCATCGTCATAATCAAGATTAAGTGCCAGAATGGTACTTTCTAAGATTACAAGATGGATGGGTAGAATGCCTGTCCGTCTATGTATCGGCATGGGCGATAACCTGAATACATTGTACAGGATTTTCATGAAACCTGGTATACTTACTTTTAACGTACATAGGAATAACCCTCTTGATTTTGGACCCACTGCCAGAATGGCATAGATATAGCTTATATCTTGTAATCAACTGACATATCCCAAAACGATCCCATTTTTCTTTTCTTACTTTCGGAAAACATTCAAAATTATGGTCCTTGCAGACCACATTTGGAGACTTAAAATAGCTAAAGGATCAGTAGTATCAAAAAACCGATGGCATCAGCAGTAACGGATGACATATCTAGAAGTTTGGTCTTATAATTTTTTGTCGCATATCCAACAGTTGTTCCCCAGAGTTCCTTTTTCTTTTAAATTGTTAATTAAATCCTTTATATTCTTCTCACATTTCGTAATATTGACACATTAACAGAACAGCTACAATAATACAATATAGCAGAAACATTGAAATGTTTAACCGCCATAAGCGTGGAAAATCTGGTGTTTCTAGCTTTCCCAAAGGTATAGAAAGTCTGATTGGATAGCCGTGACATCATTCACATCTATAAAAGACTGGATCAACAACTCATTAATATTGAACATAACCCACATCCACATCAACTAGAAACTTGGAATTTGTCTAAGCCCCCACGTTTGATCCTATCAACACCATTCTATAGAACTGATAAATTTTATTATTGAAATTGATTTCATTTGTAGACTTTTACAAGAGTAGTATGCCTACTTATTTATATATGCACTAGTTATTTATCACCTTATATTGGATTCTTTATTTAATACCTATGAAGCCCTCTGTATGGAAATAATAAATGTTATTATTAGTCTATGCCAGTAGAAAAATTCCGAAACGTTCTAAGTATTAATTTTTAATTCTCGAAAAGAACATCGTTTCAAAGGTTTTTGTATGCTTTTTGAAAAAATAAAAGAATATGTTGACGAGTGGAATTTTTAGCGAATCTGTCTGTTTATATACTATTTATCCTACTTACTCCTTCACATATGTTGATAAAACTATGTCAGGAGACCGTAGCCTAAATTTCTAGTATCTGCTATCTATGCCCTATAAATCGTAGTCTAAAGTTCTATTTTCTGACATATGGCCTATTAACTAAAACTGGAACATTTTTGTATCATTCTACTTGAATACATAATATTTTATAATTAATTATTGTTAAATGGTCAGATATATAATGATAGGGCAAATTTCATGAGGACTTTAGAATGCAGCATCATAGTAACCTGTGTGGTACCAATATGAATGTAGATCTTAAATACAAAGAGGTTTGTAAAAAATTTTATATAATTATTATCAGTATAGTGTTGGGATGAAACAGACTTATCTAGTGATTGTCTATAATGTATTCGGAGTGAGATTCCGCTGGTCTGAAAGAATAATATCGTGATAATGGTCCCATGAGAGTATTATCTTTTATTTTTCAGGGAAACCATGTATGGAGAAATGAAGGCAAATGGGAACAACAATGGTAGAGAAATGTATGAAAATAAATGAAATATATAATTAAAACCAAATATAGATGTTATATTTAAATTCTTTTTCTACATAATATGTGTCCTTATCCTAAGGAATCACTATATATTTATTTAATCCTTTATATTGGTCCCCACGTTTGATCCTATCGACACCTTTCTATAGAACTGATTAATTTTATTATTGACATTGATTTCATCTGTAGACTTTTATAAAAGTAGTATGCTTACTTATTTACATATACACTAGTTATTTATCACTTTATATTGGATTCTTTATTTAATACCTATCAAGCCCTCTGTATGTAAATAATAAATGTTATGATACATATACATTTTATTGGTAGGCTTATATAAATGTAGTATTCTATCTAGCCTACTAATATGCTTGTATCAATAGATTATATATAATTATATCTATTATATCTATAATTATACATATATAATTATATACTCAGAAATCACTAGTTATTTATCAATAATAATGGCTCCTTAATTTGATACCTATCAAGTACTCTGTATAGGGGTGTACAGGAGTGATATATTTAAATATTAATAATTATTTAATGTAGAGATTTTCATAAAAATAGTTTCCTAATTCCCAATGAAGGCGTCTCTGCTACGAAATTTTATACAGTGCTATCTAGAGCCTCTCCACAGCTCCGATTATTTTCGTCAGCCAAACGAAAGTTGGTGTTTCTCCCTACCTCCTTTTTTGACTCGTAGCAGGAATACCAGAGTAGGATATGTTAAGTGTGGTGTCGCATCTGCTATTGGTAATGAGCCGAAAACGTATTTTTTTAGTTATTTAATTAAATAATATAAACTAAAATTACATAAAATCGATATGAAAAGTCCTTTCTCTTCCTGGATCCCAAATTGCCACATATTGAAAAAGTACATTTCTGCAGTAATGATGAACAAACTTCACTTCTTATTGAGGAACCACTAAGAGGAAGGACACAACAGGAAAATATATTTAATTACAGTTTACGAAAATAAATTAAAGCGACTGAATTCGTGTCTTCAAGAAATTATTTTTATTTTATTTCTTACTTCATAAATTATTGAAAGAGAATATTATAACCATATGTGGACGCTGCCAAGTGAATTCAGTTGATTAGTGATTTCTCGCCCGAAAACGTGCTGCTGAGCTATTCCTTGATGAAATTTTATAATAGTAACTTAAACCATAAAAAGATAATAAGCACACATCTAAGTTTTTAACTTATTAACACACTATAACAATGTCACTGTTTTGTCTCTTTGTATAAATTCAACATTCACTAGTTTTTTTCACTCCTACGTCATCGAGTATACAATTTCATGATCAGTGCCTACTGAATAGCATGTCTAAAGTATTATGATCTCTTGTGACGATAGGGAGATCACGTGTTTCACTAAGTGTTCCAACAATAACGTAGTAGGCTAACGCGTCCTCAAGCAGATGTCGTCACTGGAGATGACCAGTCTAGAAACCAAATTCTAGGCTTCGGAGTTGACCAGACATCCATCTTGCGAACCACGAAATCATGTATGGGTTTTTGTTTTATTTTTTATTGGTTATTTATGAAAGTATCTCCTCCTTTCAGTTTTGCTTCAAGAATTCTAACTGCCTTTGACTGTGCCGGCTGTATACAGTATCTTTCTACTTTTAAGGAACTAGACTTGTTGCTTATACCAAATTTCCACGAATATGTTGATTTAACTAAAACCAGATGAGTCCTAATCGAGAAAAGTCCTTTAAAATTTAATTTAACTTATCATTTCATCATTACAGTGAGCCGCCTGGGAAAAAATACCTAAAATCCGAGTTGCCATGCGACCCTGAAAAGACTCCGCATGCTAATTTTAGTTCAAATCTAACAGTGTTTTACTATTTTGTCCTACATGTATAATTCCATTCCATCCACCTATGTTAAACATTTCAGATGAATGCGTACCATAAATTTGACTGGGCATCACATACACAGACAAATATTTTTTTTCCTTGTTACAAAGAACACTACAAATAAATGACTCAAGCAGAGTGAGCAAACAAAATGGAAGCACTCGGAAACGTTACAGGCTGGAAATCTGAAATACCTAGAATCTTTATTTACGATAACAGAGTATTTTTTAAATTTAAACGAAGTTATGGAAAGCATGAAGTAAATTGGGTAACATCCTCACAAGTGAAAGCCAAACGTATCGTCGGCCGTCTCTTAAACCACCGAACTTTTTACAGAATCTGTTTACTTATAGGTATGTTAAAACATATGGAGCATTTGAAATCAATATAAAAATTAGTAGGAAGTTAAGTATAAATCAAAAAGTGAAATTAGATACAGTCACATTAAAGTGAGTTTAAGCATAGGTATTGTTTGCTCTGTACAAACTTCTAGCCATGTAAAACTTTTACGAAATCCATAAAAATGAAAGTTACGGTAACCTGTACAATTTCAATTTCTCAGCTAAACTTTGAAATGCAAGTAGAGGCGCTTCTACTCATCACCACGGAAACAAAATTCTAAACGGACCCATTTTCACCTCTAGATTGTTTATATGGTTTTACCCAACTAACACATGCATAATAAAGAAACACAAACAAAATTACTGTTGTTAAGAACAATAAATTTTTGAGGTGTCATTCAACATATGGAGGTGATCCGGAAATTAGTAACTGTAATAGAATTAAATGAAGACTTATCAAAAGAACCTCCTAATTCATAGCTTACCTTAGGCTTTTTTTTCGCCTTATCCCGAAAGACATTAAACTATCATACTATGCTTCAAGATTTATATCCGCTCGACATAGGCAATCCTCTTTAACGATCTGTCCGAAAAAACGCATAATATGATTGCTCCTGAATTAACATTTTTACAAAATTGCATCAATGAATATTTGTCCATAACTCGGGTTGACGATTAATGTCACATGAAGTTCTTTTATTGTCATTGAGAAAAGTACTTTAAACCTCACATTACATATAGGTATACAATAATTTACTGTTCATATTATTTATCTTGTACACTAAGAATAGCAGTTTTTGAAAGCTGATCAATAACACATGCCGAATGAAAAAAAATTCTGTGAATAATTGAACTTAATATGAGAGGGTGAGATCACGGGTCCACGAAATGGTAATGACTCTGGACGATTTCGTATGTATATATATTCAGTAAATAACTAATGCAATTTATTGCTAACACTAAAAGTAGACTAGTGACCTATAAAAAAAAACAACATAAGGATCCCCAGTGCAATTAATCTGGTTAAATTGATACTTTCTTCGAATCTTCTCTTAAATGGGTACATTTGATAAGTAAGGACGGAGAATTCGTTGTTATTTCGGTATTACTATTAATATTGTCATTCATACTATTATTATTATTGCTATTATTATGTTGCAAATCACATTCGTATTTCCTTGGAACTTAAAGGAAATGGAATATCAGAAACGTAGGCAATCATTATCAGAAGACATTCCTCATGGCGGTTGCCATGTTAAGTTGACATTGAACTGGTGATTTATTTTAGCGTACTGAACCTAAGCTTTTCGCATGCGAATGTGCTTGCATGCCATTCTCATATGTAATACTACCCATTAAGTAATTAATATTTTCCCAAAAGGAAACATTCAAACTTAAAACTTTTGAACAACCGGAACCATCAACAAACTTTAGGTAATGAAATTTCGACCCCTAAATCGGATATTGTGATTTTCACATATCTACATGTTTTGAGATCTCTGAATCCAAAAATGCTATTTTCATACACATGTCTGTGTGTGTGTGTGTCTGTTTATCTGTGAAATGCCTAGATCCATAACGAAAAATCGTATGAAAAATATTAGTATATGGGTTAGGTATCTTCTCGGTATGTGACAAGTAGATTCACGACGACATTCTCTTTCATTCAACACCATTTTTCATTAAGAAATTTAATAACAACTCTAATAATCTTGTTTACGTCTTCTATATTAGGGGATAATACTAACTGTTAAAACTTTTATTTGAAACATTCTTATTATAAATTAACTACAGGGTTGGTATATGACGTCCACTGTTTTAAAAAGTTTGAGTTCCATTGTAAAAAACAAAGCTATGCATCAAGTTAAACAAATCAATAAGCGCTCTTTGCAATACGTCCGGTTATGCTGTATCAGAAAGTGAGGTGGGAAAGTTTAAGGTAAAGAATGTTACATGAGTGGATTTATCAGACTTTATTTGGTTTGTGTATCCTTCGGGGAAGCGATGTCATAACGACATTCTGTTAATTTTTAAAACCGATTTACATGGAAAGAATGCCATACATTACTAATTATTAGGGCAAGACATTTGAAAATTTTGAATCTTTTTTTATATGAAAATCGAATATATATAAATGTATATTATGAAATAAATTATTAAATAAGGGTAATTTGTTTTGAATTTTTTGCATTATTTTGCGTTTTTTTTTTCATTTTAAAGAAATAGGTCATTTTTTTTAAATCTTAAGGTCATTTTACGCATTTTAAGGTTATTTTCGTAATTTTTAGGTCTTTTCCGCATGTGTCAGTGGAGGTTGAGCGCAGCTATTCCATGTACGCATTGTTCCTTTCAGACAACAGACAATCGTTTTTATTTGAGAATCTCCGCCAAGTGTTCTTAGTTAATTTTAATTCCGGTTTATTGTAAATGCCGTAACAGTTTGTCTCGTAGCAATAAACATTTTTTCTTTCTTTTTATATGTCACATATTTGCTAGGGGCAATTTGATGGACATGCCAGTTCAGAAAGATTTGTTTTTCACTAAGGGTGTCCAAGTAGTATAGATTTTCTTAGTACTGTAGTAATAAAATCAGTGTGTTTTATATTTAAATCAATATGTAAATCACTGACACCCATTATGTTGCTTTTAGCGATTCATTAGTTTAAAAAACTAAATTTAAGTAATAATGGAACATTTATTTGGTCATTTTATGATTTTTTTTGTTATTTTTAACTATTTTTAGGTCATAAATGCATTTTTATTTTGCATTTCTTCAATATTTTATGGTCATTAAATGTCTTGCTCTACTTATTTAGTAACAAAACATTTATTTGAGAGAGAAAGTTTTTGATCGTTGGAAGGAATGGTACATGTCTTAATATTTTAATTTAACTTAATCCGATTTATTACAATTTTATTACGTTAATTATATTAATATATATCCTGCATGTTTAATATTTACATAACATATGGAAAATGGATACTTACCCAGTTGATAATTAAAATATGATACAGTATAATTAGTTTTAAGGAATTGGGTTCTTATGTAGGCTAATCGTAATACTGTATTACAAATAAAAATTAAAAACACTATGTCACTAAGAAATGTTTATTTTAATAATCCATAATTTTTATGCCTTCAGGAATTTTGTTTGGTTAAGAATTCTTACGCTTGTTTGTTACTTGGTCTCATGTGACTGGTTCCAGTGTGTCAAACTGTCTAAAGCCTAATATGTGATTCAGAGCTTCTGTTCCTTGTATATGAGGCAATGGCAGTAACCTATACTTGTTTTGAATTTGCCCACCTCAAGATAAGTACGTCCTGTATGGAATCTTAATAAACTTAACAAGCTTGTTACCTCAATCGAAGGCTTTGTTTAATGTGCGACCGGGGAGAAAAATTAGAGAAAAGTTCCTACTGGAATAATCCTAATTTATAAGCAAAACTAAATCCTCACTAGTATAAAGAGAAAAAATAATGAATTTATAAAAAGAGACTAAAGAGTGAGATTGTTTTACTCTGTTAATAATTTAAGGACATAGAAGAGTGCTTATGATCGCTTTATAGTTTTAAATGATTATTTATTATAAAGTGAGATTAAGAAATCACTCCGCAGCATTTATGTGGGCGAGAATCCGCTAAAAAATGGAATTCACTTGGCAGCGCTAGCATACGGTTATAATGTTCCGCTACAATTATTTATGAAGTAAGGAAAAAATTAACAACACACTCTCCAATTTAATGAAGATCTTGAGAATGTTTACAGTTTTCTTAATGACGGAAATTCAGTTGCTTTAATTTATTTTCGTAAATTTTAATTGGATATTTCCTGTTCCTGGCTCCTCAATAAGAACTGAATATGGCCTATCACTAGTGCCGAAATGCAACTCCTTTGATATGACAATCTGGGATCCAGAAAGCGGAAGGACTCAACATAACAAACGGTGCCATTTATCAATATTGTTTCAAACATTGTCTTTATTTACGTGGTAAATTTGATTTAAGGATGTTAAATCATTGTTATCTGGAGACAGTACATTTATTAGTAATGGAATTAGGTTGTATATATATCGCCCTTAATGGTCTACCTCACCGACAGGCGATTTATGTTGCTAATTAGTGTGCCTCACAGTACTGCATATGGCATAAATTGACTTTCGGTGAGGTAGACCATTAAGGGCAATCAGGCATAAGAGAGAGGTTCTGTTTGGCGCTGTGAATTTAACTCAGCTATCCCTCAGTTGCTTGAGCATTGGCAAGGATAGCCAAAGGGTCCTGCATTCAAATTCCAGCGTCAGAGAAATTTTTCTCCTATAATATTAAAATGTCATGTCCGGCAGAGACAATAATCTGTGGTTCATGAATGCATATTCATATATCTACAACGGTGAGGAAACTAAACGTAATTCAATGATAATAAACTGACACGAAGTTATGGTCAAGTAGATTGATTTATGTTGACATCAGTAAGATAAACTATAGTGGATTTATGTATGTTGTCATTAGTAAGTGTTTCTGGAATTTAGAATATTTTCTAAGAGATTATGGGAACAAATATATAAGCAGTCATACAACACATAAATCACATTCGAAATCACCAACATGAAGGCTCTGATTGTTATGTCTGCAGTTCTCCTCTTGTGGAACATCATCATGGGCGAGGTGAGGTTTCTCCTTTGCAGAAATATTTATATCATTAATTAAGACGTAACGCACTTTAGTCCTGTTACATTACAATTTAAGCCATGTTTTCACTATAAAGTAACTCAATATACTTTAAACCAAACTTATCCAGTAAAATAAAAAGATGATATATTTACTTTTTATTTTTATTTTTTTTTTTGCAAAAATCATTCCTGTAAATAATTTCTTTTTGTACTGTTCCTAAACTGTTCCTAATACTTGCAAAGTCCAAAGGTCTGGCATTCGGAAGAAAAGTTAAAAATTATAATTTTGGATTATAACATCCTACTTGTTAAGAATATTTTGCTTTCAGTTATGATTTAATTTTGATTTTTCTTTATTCCAGGCTAAACCTGAACCTAAACCTGTTCCTAGAGGTGGTTTCGACGACTGATTTTCTGTGCGAGGTGAGAAAAGGTTTTTTATAAAATTTGCTTACATCATTATGGAATCATTATAGGGTATGAGAATATGAATATTGTATAGGGTAATATAAGCAGCATATACATGTCGGACGATAGATCAAACACAGTAATGTAAGATATCACGACGAAAATAATTTTTGTTTCACTATCCCATTCATACGACAGGTACTTGAGTTGTCCAGTAATGTTTAAACATGCCTCGCATACCGACCAATCATGGCCGATTCTCTTATATTATAATATACTTGCCTCTAACACAAGGATGCGATTTTATCTGATAAAACATCAGCTCGTAATCATGATTTAGAGGCAGATGTTGATTATGATATTAGGCTAATAATAAAACAGTGTAAATCGGCTAACTTTATAAGTACTTTCCTTATATGTGCTGAGGATCAATTTGTAATAGAAGTAGACTAACAAAAAGGCGATATACATTTCAGTATTATAAGTCTCCAAGATTACAGTGGGGTGTATTATTTATAACATCACTGTAAATTTACTTTTTTTTCTAATTAAATTATTTTAAAATATTATAAGCTATATAACTCTAAATACGATATCCTACGTACGAAATTAATTCTCATTGGATGGCAAAAAGGCCACATTAATTACACATTACTAGGGCAAGATATCTTGGGTTGAATACAAGCCCAATTATAATTGCGGAAGTATAAAGCTTATTCTTCTCATTTATAACACAATATATTATACTTCTTGTTTTATATTCCACATTGGCTATTGAAAGGAATCCGTAGAACATATAGATGTAGAGAACCTGTGATGAAATAAGTTAAAGCCTAAGAGACTGGTATCTATGTATTTCATATTTCAATGAGGGGATGGATACAAATATGATTGAGGGAATAAATTGTGATTTGATTGAGGGAGGAAAGAGGAATGATGTATGATTGTATATTGATATTTGTAATTCTCCAAAAAGTATTTTAAGACCATCCATTCATTGGTATGTCTAATTTATAATTATTATCTTTATTATGATTATTATTATTGTTATCATCATCGTCATAATCAAGATTAAGTGCCAGAATGGTACTTTCTAAGATTACAAGATGGATGGGTAGAATGCCTGTCCGTCTATGTATCGGCATGGGCGATAACCTGAATACATTGTACAGGATTTTCATGAAACCTGGTATACTTACTTTTAACGTACATAGGAATAACCCTCTTGATTTTGGACCCACTGCCAGAATGGCATAGATATAGCTTATATCTTGTAATCAACTGACATATCCCAAAACGATCCCATTTTTCTTTTCTTACTTTCGGAAAACATTCAAAATTATGGTCCTTGCAGACCACATTTGGAGACTTAAAATAGCTAAAGGATCAGTAGTATCAAAAAACCGATGGCATCAGCAGTAACGGATGATATATCTAGAAGTTTGGTCTTATAATTTTTTGTCGCATATCCAACAGTTGTTCCCCAGAGTTCCTTTTTCTTTTAAATTGTTAATTAAATCCTTTATATTCTTCTCACATTTCGTAATATTGACACATTAACAGAACAGCTACAATAATACAATATAGCAGAAACATTGAAATGTTTAACCGCCATAAGCGTGGAAAATCTGGTGTTTCTAGCTTTCCCAAAGGTATAGAAAGTCTGATTGGATAGCCGTGACATCATTCACATCTATAAAAGACTGGATCAACAACTCATTAATATTGAACATAACCCACATCCACATCAACTAGAAACTTGGAATTTGTCTAAGCCCCCACGTTTGATCCTATCAACACCATTCTATAGAACTGATAAATTTTATTATTGAAATTGATTTCATTTGTAGACTTTTACAAGAGTAGTATGCCTACTTATTTATATATGCACTAGTTATTTATCACCTTATATTGGATTCTTTATTTAATACCTATGAAGCCCTCTGTATGGAAATAATAAATGTTATTATTAGTCTATGCCAGTAGAAAAATTCCGAAACGTTCTAAGTATTAATTTTTAATTCTCGAAAAGAACATCGTTTCAAAGGTTTTTGTATGCTTTTTGAAAAAATAAAAGAATATGTTGACGAGTGGAATTTTTAGCGAATCTGTCTGTTTATATACTATTTATCCTACTTACTCCTTCACATATGTTGATAAAACTATGTCAGGAGACCGTAGCCTAAATTTCTAGTATCTGCTATCTATGCCCTATAAATCGTAGTCTAAAGTTCTATTTTCTGACATATGGCCTATTAACTAAAACTGGAACATTTTTGTATCATTCTACTTGAATACATAATATTTTATAATTAATTATTGTTAAATGGTCAGATATATAATGATAGGGCAAATTTCATGAGGACTTTAGAATGCAGCATCATAGTAACCTGTGTGGTACCAATATGAATGTAGATCTTAAATACAAAGAGGTTTGTAAAAAATTTTATATAATTATTATCAGTATAGTGTTGGGATGAAACAGACTTATCTAGTGATTGTCTATAATGTATTCGGAGTGAGATTCCGCTGGTCTGAAAGAATAATATCGTGATAATGGTCCCATGAGAGTATTATCTTTTATTTTTCAGGGAAACCATGTATGGAGAAATGAAGGCAAATGGGAACAACAATGGTAGAGAAATGTATGAAAATAAATGAAATATATAATTAAAACCAAATATAGATGTTATATTTAAATTCTTTTTCTACATAATATGTGTCCTTATCCTAAGGAATCACTATATATTTATTTAATCCTTTATATTGGTCCCCACGTTTGATCCTATCGACACCTTTCTATAGAACTGATTAATTTTATTATTGACATTGATTTCATCTGTAGACTTTTATAAAAGTAGTATGCTTACTTATTTACATATACACTAGTTATTTATCACTTTATATTGGATTCTTTATTTAATACCTATCAAGCCCTCTGTATGTAAATAATAAATGTTATGATACATATACATTTTATTGGTAGGCTTATATAAATGTAGTATTCTATCTAGCCTACTAATATGCTTGTATCAATAGATTATATATAATTATATCTATTATATCTATAATTATACATATATAATTATATACTCAGAAATCACTAGTTATTTATCAATAATAATGGCTCCTTAATTTGATACCTATCAAGTACTCTGTATAGGGGTGTACAGGAGTGATATATTTAAATATTAATAATTATTTAATGTAGAGATTTTCATAAAAATAGTTTCCTAATTCCCAATGAAGGCGTCTCTGCTACGAAATTTTATACAGTGCTATCTAGAGCCTCTCCACAGCTCCGATTATTTTCGTCAGCCAAACGAAAGTTGGTGTTTCTCCCTACCTCCTTTTTTGACTCGTAGCAGGAATACCAGAGTAGGATATGTTAAGTGTGGTGTCGCATCTGCTATTGGTAATGAGCCGAAAACGTATTTTTTTAGTTCTTTAATTAAATAATATAAACTAAAATTACATAAAATCGATATGAAAAGTCCTTTCTCTTCCTGGATCCCAAATTGCCACATATTGAAAAAGTACATTTCTGCAGTAATGATGAACAAACTTCACTTCTTATTGAGGAACCACTAAGAGGAAGGACACAACAGGAAAATATATTTAATTACAGTTTACGAAAATAAATTAAAGCGACTGAATTCGTGTCTTCAAGAAATTATTTTTATTTTATTTCTTACTTCATAAATTATTGAAAGAGAATATTATAACCATATGTGGACGCTGCCAAGTGAATTCAGTTGATTAGTGATTTCTCGCCCGAAAACGTGCTGCTGAGCTATTCCTTGATGAAATTTTATAATAGTAACTTAAACCATAAAAAGATAATAAGCACACATCTAAGTTTTTAACTTATTAACACACTATAACAATGTCACTGTTTTGTCTCTTTGTATAAATTCAACATTCACTAGTTTTTTTCACTCCTACGTCATCGAGTATACAATTTCATGATCAGTGCCTACTGAATAGCATGTCTAAAGTATTATGATCTCTTGTGACGATAGGGAGATCACGTGTTTCACTAAGTGTTCCAACAATAACGTAGTAGGCTAACGCGTCCTCAAGCAGATGTCGTCACTGGAGATGACCAGTCTAGAAACCAAATTCTAGGCTTCGGAGTTGACCAGACATCCATCTTGCGAACCACGAAATCATGTATGGGTTTTTGTTTTATTTTTTATTGGTTATTTATGAAAGTATCTCCTCCTTTCAGTTTTGCTTCAAGAATTCTAACTGCCTTTGACTGTGCCGGCTGTATACAGTATCTTTCTACTTTTAAGGAACTAGACTTGTTGCTTATACCAAATTTCCACGAATATGTTGATTTAACTAAAACCAGATGAGTCCTAATCGAGAAAAGTCCTTTAAAATTTAATTTAACTTATCATTTCATCATTACAGTGAGCCGCCTGGGAAAAAATACCTAAAATCCGAGTTGCCATGCGACCCTGAAAAGACTCCGCATGCTAATTTTAGTTCAAATCTAACAGTGTTTTACTATTTTGTCCTACATGTATAATTCCATTCCATCCACCTATGTTAAACATTTCAGATGAATGCGTACCATAAATTTGACTGGGCATCACATACACAGACAAATATTTTTTTTCCTTGTTACAAAGAACACTACAAATAAATGACTCAAGCAGAGTGAGCAAACAAAATGGAAGCACTCGGAAACGTTACAGGCTGGAAATCTGAAATACCTAGAATCTTTATTTACGATAACAGAGTATTTTTTAAATTTAAACGAAGTTATGGAAAGCATGAAGTAAATTGGGTAACATCCTCACAAGTGAAAGCCAAACGTATCGTCGGCCGTCTCTTAAACCACCGAACTTTTTACAGAATCTGTTTACTTATAGGTATGTTAAAACATATGGAGCATTTGAAATCAATATAAAAATTAGTAGGAAGTTAAGTATAAATCAAAAAGTGAAATTAGATACAGTCACATTAAAGTGAGTTTAAGCATAGGTATTGTTTGCTCTGTACAAACTTCTAGCCATGTAAAACTTTTACGAAATCCATAAAAATGAAAGTTACGGTAACCTGTACAATTTCAATTTCTCAGCTAAACTTTGAAATGCAAGTAGAGGCGCTTCTACTCATCACCACGGAAACAAAATTCTAAACGGACCCATTTTCACCTCTAGATTGTTTATATGGTTTTACCCAACTAACACATGCATAATAAAGAAACACAAACAAAATTACTGTTGTTAAGAACAATAAATTTTTGAGGTGTCATTCAACATATGGAGGTGAGCCGGAAATTAGTAACTGTAATAGAATTAAATGAAGACTTATCAAAAGAACCTCCTAATTCATAGCTTACCTTAGGCTTTTTTTTTCGCCTTATCCCGAAAGACATTAAACTATCATACTATGCTTCAAGATTTATATCCGCTCGACATAGGCAATCCTCTTTAACGATCTGTCCGAAAAAACGCATAATATGATTGCTCCTGAATTAACATTTTTACAAAATTGCATCAATGAATATTTGTCCATAACTCGGGTTGACGATTAATGTCACATGAAGTTCTTTTATTGTCATTGAGAAAAGTACTTTAAACCTCACATTACACATAGTTGTACAATAATTTACTGTTCATATTATTTATCTTGTACACTAAGAATAGCAGTTTTTGAAAGCTGATCAATAACACATGCCGAATGAAAAAAAATTCTGTGAATAATTGAACTTAATATGAGAGGGTGAGATCACGGGTCCACGAAATGGTAATGACTCTGGACGATTTCGTATGTATATATATTCAGTAAATAACTAATGCAATTTATTGCTAACACTAAAAGTAGACTAGTGACCTATAAAAAAAAACAACATAAGGATCCCCAGTGCAATTAATCTGGTTAAATTGATACTTTCTTCGAATCTTCTCTTAAATGGGTACATTTGATAAGTAAGGACGGAGAATTCGTTGTTATTTCGGTATTACTATTAATATTGTCATTCATACTATTATTATTATTGCTATTATTATGTTGCAAATCACATTCGTATTTCCTTGGAACTTAAAGGAAATGGAATATCAGAAACGTAGGCAATCATTATCAGAAGACATTCCTCATGGCGGTTGCCATGTTAAGTTGACATTGAACTGGTGATTTATTTTAGCGTACTGAACCTAAGCTTTTCGCATGCGAATGTGCTTGCATGCCATTCTCATATGTAATACTACCCATTAAGTAATTAATATTTTCCCAAAAGGAAACATTCAAACTTAAAACTTTTGAACAACCGGAACCATCAACAAACTTTAGGTAATGAAATTTCGACCCCTAAATCGGATATTGTGATTTTCACATATCTACATGTTTTGAGATCTCTGAATCCAAAAATGCTATTTTCATACACATGTCTGTGTGTGTGTGTGTCTGTTTATCTGTGAAATGCCTAGATCCATAACGAAAAATCGTATGAAAAATATTAGTATATGGGTTAGGTATCTTCTCGGTATGTGACAAGTAGATTCACGACGACATTCTCTTTCATTCAACACCATTTTTCATTAAGAAATTTAATAACAACTCTAATAATCTTGTTTACGTCTTCTATATTAGGGGATAATACTAACTGTTAAAACTTTTATTTGAAACATTCTTATTATAAATTAACTACAGGGTTGGTATATGACGTCCACTGTTTTAAAAAGTTTGAGTTCCATTGTAAAAAACAAAGCTATGCATCAAGTTAAACAAATCAATAAGCGCTCTTTGCAATACGTCCGGTTATGCTGTATCAGAAAGTGAGGTGGGAAAGTTTAAGGTAAAGAATGTTACATGAGTGGATTTATCAGACTTTATTTGGTTTGTGTATCCTTCGGGGAAGCGATGTCATAACGACATTCTGTTAATTTTTAAAACCGATTTACATGGAAAGAATGCCATACATTACTAATTATTAGGGCAAGACATTTGAAAATTTTGAATCTTTTTTTATATGAAAATCGAATATATATAAATGTATATTATGAAATAAATTATTAAATAAGGGTAATTTGTTTTGAATTTTTTGCATTATTTTGCGTTTTTTTTTTCATTTTAAAGAAATAGGTCATTTTTTTTAAATCTTAAGGTCATTTTACGCATTTTAAGGTTATTTTCGTAATTTTTAGGTCTTTTCCGCATGTGTCAGTGGAGGTTGAGCGCAGCTATTCCATGTACGCATTGTTCCTTTCAGACAACAGACAATCGTTTTTATTTGAGAATCTCCGCCAAGTGTTCTTAGTTAATTTTAATTCCGGTTTATTGTAAATGCCGTAACAGTTTGTCTCGTAGCAATAAACATTTTTTCTTTCTTTTTATATGTCACATATTTGCTAGGGGCAATTTGATGGACATGCCAGTTCAGAAAGATTTGTTTTTCACTAAGGGTGTCCAAGTAGTATAGATTTTCTTAGTACTGTAGTAATAAAATCAGTGTGTTTTATATTTAAATCAATATGTAAATCACTGACACCCATTATGTTGCTTTTAGCGATTCATTAGTTTAAAAAACTAAATTTAAGTAATAATGGAACATTTATTTGGTCATTTTATGATTTTTTTTGTTATTTTTAACTATTTTTAGGTCATAAATGCATTTTTATTTTGCATTTCTTCAATATTTTATGGTCATTAAATGTCTTGCTCTACTTATTTAGTAACAAAACATTTATTTGAGAGAGAAAGTTTTTGATCGTTGGAAGGAATGGTACATGTCTTAATATTTTAATTTAACTTAATCCGATTTATTACAATTTTATTATGTTAATTATATTAATATATATCCTGCATGTTTAATATTTACATAACATATGGAAAATGGATACTTACCCAGTTGATAATTAAAATATGATACAGTATAATTAGTTTTAAGGAATTGGGTTCTTATGTAGGCTAATCGTAATACTGTATTACAAATAAAAATTAAAAACACTATGTCACTAAGAAATGTTTATTTTAATAATCCATAATTTTTATGCCTTCAGGAATTTTGTTTGGTTAAGAATTCTTACGCTTGTTTGTTACTTGGTCTCATGTGACTGGTTCCAGTGTGTCAAACTGTCTAAAGCCTAATATGTGATTCAGAGCTTCTGTTCCTTGTATATGAGGCAATGGCAGTAACCTATACTTGTTTTGAATTTGCCCACCTCAAGATAAGTACGTCCTGTATGGAATCTTAATAAACTTAACAAGCTTGTTACCTCAATCGGAGGCTTTGTTTAATGTGCGACCGGGGAGAAAAATTAGAGAAAAATTCCTACTGGAATAATCCTAATTTATAAGCAAAACTAAATCCTCACTAGTATAAAGAGAAAAAATAATGAATTTATAAAAAGAGACTAAAGAGTGAGATTGTTTTACTCTGTTAATAATTTAAGGACATAGAAGAGTGCTTATGATCGCTTTATAGTTTTAAATTATTATTTATTATAAAGTGACATTAAGAAATCACTCCGCAGCATTTATGTGGGCGAGAATCCGCTAAAAAATGGAATTCACTTGGCAGCGCTAGCATACGGTTATAATGTTCCGCTACAATTATTTATGAAGTAAGGAAAAAATTAACAACACACTCGCCAATTTAATGAAGATCTTGAGAATGTTTACAGTTTTCTTAATGACGGAAATTCAGTTGCTTTAATTTATTTTCGTAAATTTTAATTGGATATTTCCTGTTCCTGGCTCCTCAATAAGAACTGAATATGGCCTATCACTAGTGCCGAAATGCAACTCCTTTGATATGACAATCTGGGATCCAGAAAGCGGAAGGACTCAACATAACAAACGGTGCCATTTATCAATATTGTTTCAAACATTGTCTTTATTTACGTGGTAAATTTGATTTAAGGATGTTAAATCATTGTTATCTGGAGACAGTACATTTATTAGTAATGGAATTAGGTTGTATATATATCGCCCTTAATGGTCTACCTCACCGACAGGCGATTTATGTTGCTAATTAGTGTGCCTCACAGTACTGCATATGGCATAAATTGACTTTCGGTGAGGTAGACCATTAAGGGCAATCAGGCATAAGAGAGAGGTTCTGTTTGGCGCTGTGAATTTAACTCAGCTATCCCTCAGTTGCTTGAGCATTGGCAAGGATAGCCAAAGGGTCCTGCATTCAAATTCCAGTGTCAGAGAAATTTTTCTCCTATAATATTAAAATGTCATGTCCGGCAGAGACAATAATCTGTGGTTCATGAATGCATATTCATATATCTACAACGGTGAGGAAACTAAACGTAATTCAATGATAATAAACTGACACGAAGTTATGGTCAAGTAGATTGATTTATGTTGACATCAGTAAGATAAACTATAGTGGATTTATGTATGTTGTCATTAGTAAGTGTTTCTGGAATTTAGAATATTTTCTAAGAGATTATGGGAACAAATATATAAGCAGTCATACAACACATAAAACACATTCGACATCACCAACATGAAGGCTCTGATTGTTATGTCTGCAGTTCTCCTCTTGTGGAACATCATCATGGGCGAGGTGAGGTTTCTCCTTTGCAGAAATATTTATATCATTAATTAAGACGTAACGCACTTCAGTCCTGTTACATTACAATTTAAGCCATGTTTTCACTATAAAGTAACTCAATATACTTTAAACCAAACTTATCCAGTAAAATAAAAAGATGATATATTTACTTTTTATTTTTATTATTTTTTTTTGCCAAAATCATTCCTGTAAATAATTTCTTTTTGTACTGTTCCTAAACTGTTCCTAATACTTGCAAAGTCCAAAGGTCTGGCATTCGGAAGAAAAGTTAAAAATTATAATTTTGGATTATAACATCCTACTTGTTAAGAATATTTTGCTTTCAGTTATGATTTAATTTTGATTTTTCTTTATTCCAGGCTAAACCTGAACCTAAACCTGTTCCTAGAGGTGGTTTCGACGACTGATTTTCTGTGCGAGGTGAGAAAAGGTTTTTTATAAAATTTGCTTACATCATTATGGAATCATTATAGGGTATGAGAATATGAATATTGTATAGGGTAATATAAGCAGCATATACATGTCGGACGATAGATCAAACACAGTAATGTAAGATATCACGACGAAAATAATTTTTGTTTCACTATCCCATTCATACGACAGGTACTTGAGTTGTCCAGTAATGTTTAAACATGCCTCGCATACCGACCAATCATGGCCGATTCTCTTATATTATAATATACTTGCCTCTAACACAAGGATGCGATTTTATCTGATAAAACATCAGCTCGTAATCATGATTTAGAGGCAGATGTTGATTATGATATTAGGCTAATAATAAAACAGTGTAAATCGGCTAACTTTATAAGTACTTTCCTTATATGTGCTGAGGATCAATTTGTAATAGAAGTAGACTAACAAAAAGGCGATATACATTTCAGTATTATAAGTCTCCAAGATTACAGTGGGGTGTATTATTTATAACATCACTGTAAATTTACTTTTTTTTCTAATTAAATTATTTTAAAATATTATAAGCTATATAACTCTAAATACGATATCCTACGTACGAAATTAATTCTCATTGGATGGCAAAAAGGCCACATTAATTACACATTACTAGGGCAAGATATCTTGGGTTGAATACAAGCCCAATTATAATTGCGGAAGTATAAAGCTTATTCTTCTCATTTATAACACAATATATTATACTTCTTGTTTTATATTCCACATTGGCTATTGAAAGGAATCCGTAGAACATATAAATGTAGAGAACCTGTGATGAAATAAGTTAAAGCCTAAGAGACTGGTATCTATGTATTTCATATTTCAATGAGGGGATGGATACAAATATGATTGAGGGAATAAATTGTGATTTGATTGAGGGAGGAAAAAGGAATGATGTATGATTGTATATTGATATTTGTAATTCTCCAAAAAGTATTTTAAGACCATCCATTCATTGGTATGTCTAATTTATAATTATTATCTTTATTATGATTATTATTATTGTTATCATCATCGTCATAATCAAGATTAAGTGCCAGAATGGTACTTTCTAAGATTACAAGATGGATGGGTAGAATGCCTGTCCGTCTATGTATCGGCATGGGCGATAACCTGAATACATTGTAAAGGATTTTCATGAAACCTGGTATACTTACTTTTAACGTACATAGGAATAACCCTCTTGATTTTGGACCCACTGCCAGATTGGCATAGATATAGCTTATATCTTGTAATCAACTGACATATCCCAAAACGATCCCATTTTTCTTTTCTTACTTTCGGAAAACATTCAAAATTATGGTCCTTGCAGACCACATTTGGAGACTTAAAATAGCTAAAGGATCAGTAGTATCAAAAAACCGATGGCATCAGCAGTAACGGATGACATATCTAGAAGTTTGGTCTTATAATTTTTTGTCGCATATCCAACAGTTGTTCCCCAGAGTTCCTTTTTCTTTTAAATTGTTAATTAAATTCTTTATATTCTTCTCACATTTCGTAATATTGACACATTAACAGAACAGCTACAATAATACAATATAGCAGAAACATTGAAATGTTTAACCGCCATAAGCGTGGAAAATCTGGTGTTTCTAGCTTTCCCAAAGGTATAGAAAGTCTGATTGGATAGCCGTGACATCATTCACATCTATAAAAGACTGGATCAACAACTCATTAATATTGAACTTAACCCACATCCACATCAACTAGAAACTTGGAATTTGTCTAAGCCCCCACGTTTGATCCTATCAACACCATTCTATAGAACTGATAAATTTTATTATTGAAATTGATTTCATTTGTAGACTTTTACAAGAGTAGTATGCCTACTTATTTATATATGCACTAGTTATTTATCACCTTATATTGGATTCTTTATTTAATACCTATGAAGCCCTCTGTATGGAAATAATAAATGTTATTATTAGTCTATGCCAGTAGAAAAATTCCGAAACGTTCTAAGTATTAATTTTTAATTCTCGAAAAGAACATCGTTTCAAAGGTTTTTGTATGCTTTTTGAAAAAATAAAAGAATATGTTGACGAGTGGAATTTTTAGCGAATCTGTCTGTTAATATACTATTTATCCTACTTACTCCTTCACATATGTTGATAAAACTATGTCAGGAGACCGTAGCCTAAATTTCTAGTATCTGCTATCTATGCCCTATAAATCGTAGTCTAAAGTTCTATTTTCTGACATATGGCCTATTAACTAAAACTGGAACATTTTTGTATCATTCTACTTGAATACATAATATTTTATAATTAATTATTGTTAAATGGTCAGATATATAATGATAGGGCAAATTTCATGAGGACTTTAGAATGCAGCATCATAGTAACCTGTGTGGTACCAATATGAATGTAGATCTTAAATACAAAGAGGTTTGTAAAAAATTTTATATAATTATTATCAGTATAGTGTTGGGATGAAACAGACTTATCTAGTGATTGTCTATAATGTATTCGGAGTGAGATTCCGCTGGTCTGAAAGAATAATATCGTGATAATGGTCCCATGAGAGTATTATCTTTTATTTTTCAGGGAAACCATGTATGGAGAAATGAAGGCAAGTGGGAACAACAATGGTAGAGAAATGTATGAAAATAAATGAAATATATAATTAAAACCAAATATAGATGTTATATTTAAATTCTTTTTCTACATAATATGTGTCCTTATCCTAAGGAATCACTATATATTTATTTAATCCTTTATATTGGTCCCCACGTTTGATCCTATCGACACCTTTCTATAGAACTGATTAATTTTATTATTGACATTGATTTCATCTGTAGACTTTTATAAAAGTAGTATGCTTACTTATTTACATATACACTAGTTATTTATCACTTTATATTGGATTCTTTATTTAATACCTATCAAGCCCTCTGTATGTAAATAATAAATGTTATGATACATATACATTTTATTGGTAGGCTTATATAAATGTAGTATTCTATCTAGCCTACTAATATGCTTGTATCAATAGATTATATATAATTATATCTATTATATCTATAATTATATACGTAAATCACTAGTTATTTATCAATAATAATGGCTCCTTAATTTGATACCTATCAAGTACTCTGTATAGGGGTGTACAGGAGTGATATATTTAAATATTAATAATTATTTAATGTAGAGATTTTCATAAAAATAGTTTCCTAATTCCCAATGAAGGCGTCTCTGCTACGAAATTTTATACAGTGCTATCTAGAGCCTCTCCACAGCTCCGATTATTTTCGTCAGCCAAACGAAAGTTGGTGTTTCTCCCTACCTCCTTTTTTGACTCTTAGCAGGAATACCAGAGTAGGATATGTTAAGTGTGGTGTCGCATCTGCTATTGGTAATGAGCCGAAAACGTATTTTTTTAGTTCTTTAATTAAATAATATAAACTAAAATTACATAAAATCGATATGAAAAGTCCTTTCTCTTCCTGGATCCCAAATTGCCACATATTGAAAACGTACATTTCTGCAGTAATGATGAACAAACTTCACTTCTTATTGAGGAACCACTAAGAGGAAGGACACAACAGGAAAATATATTTAATTACAGTTTACGAAAATAAATTAAAGCGACTGAATTCGTGTCTTCAAGAAATTATTTTTATTTTATTTCTTACTTCATAAATTATTGAAAGAGAATATTATAACCATATGTGGACGCTGCCAAGTGAATTCAGTTGATTAGTGATTTCTCGCCCGAAAACGTGCTGCTGAGCTATTCCTTGATGAAATTTTATAATAGTAACTTAAACCATAAAAAGATAATAAGCACACATCTAAGTTTTTAACTTATTAACACACTATAACAATGTCACTGTTTTGTCTCTTTGTATAAATTCAACATTCACTAGTTTTTTTCACTCCTACGTCATCGAGTATACAATTTCATGATCAGTGCCTACTGAATAGCATGTCTAAAGTATTATGATCTCTTGTGACGATAGGGAGATCACGTGTTTCACTAAGTGTTCCAACAATAACGTAGTAGGCTAACGCGTCCTCAAGCAGATGTCGTCACTGGAGATGACCAGTCTAGAAACCAAATTCTAGGCTTCGGAGTTGACCAGACATCCATCTTGCGAACCACGAAATCGTGTATGGGTTTTTGTTTTATTTTTTATTGGTTATTTATGAAAGTATCTCCTCCTTTCAGTTTTGCTTCAAGAATTCTAACTGCCTTTGACTGTGCCGGCTGTATACAGTATCTTTCTACTTTTAAGGAACTAGACTTGTTGCTTATACCAAATTTCCACGAATATGTTGATTTAACTAAAACCAGATGAGTCCTAATCGAGAAAAGTCCTTTAAAATTTAATTTAACTTATCATTTCATCATTACAGTGAGCCGCCTGGGAAAAAATACCTAAAATCCGAGTTGCCATGCGACCCTGAAAAGACTCCGCATGCTAATTTTAGTCCAAATCTAACAGTGTTTTACTATTTTGTCCTACATGTATAATTCCATTCCATCCACCTATGTTAAACATTTCAGATGAATGCGTACCATAAATTTGACTGGGCATCACATACACAGACAAATATTTTTTTCCTTGTTACAAAGAACACTACAAATAAATGACTCAAGCAGAGTGAGCAAACAAAATGGAAGCACTCGGAAACGTTACAGGCTGGAAATCTGAAATACCTAGAATCTTTATTTACGATAACAGAGTATTTTTTAAATTTAAACGAAGTTATGGAAAGCATGAAGTAAATTGGGTAACATCCTCACAAGTGAAAGCCAAACGTATCGTCGGCCGTCTCTTAAACCACCGAACTTTTTACAGAATCTGTTTACTTATAGGTATGTTAAAACATATGGAGCATTTGAAATCAATATAAAAATTAGTAGGAAGTTAAGTATAAATCAAAAAGTGAAATTAGATACAGTCACATTAAAGTGAGTTTAAGCATAGGTATTGTTTGCTCTGTACAAACTTCTAGCCATGTAAAACTTTTACGAAATCCATAAAAATGAAAGTTACGGTAACCTGTACAATTTCAATTTCTCAGCTAAACTTTGAAATGCAAGTAGAGGCGCTTCTACTCATCACCACGGAAACAAAATTCTAAACGGACCCATTTTCACCTCTAGATTGTTTATATGGTTTTACCCAACTAACACATGCATAATAAAGAAACACAAACAAAATTACTGTTGTTAAGAACAATAAATTTTTGAGGTGTCATTCAACATATGGAGGTGATCCGGAAATTAGTAACTGTAATAGAATTAAATGAAGACTTATCAAAAGAACCTCCTAATTCATAGCTTACCTTAGGCTTTTTTTTCGCCTTATCCCGAAAGACATTAAACTATCATACTATGCTTCAAGATTTATATCCGCTCGACATAGGCAATCCTCTTTAACGATCTGTCCGAAAAAACGCATAATATGATTGCTCCTGAATTAACATTTTTACAAAATTGCATCAATGAATATTTGTCCATAACTCGGGTTGACGATTAATGTCACATGAAGTTCTTTTATTGTCATTGAGAAAAGTACTTTAAACCTCACATTACACATAGTTGTACAATAATTTACTGTTCATATTATTTATCTTGTACACTAAGAATAGCAGTTTTTGAAAGCTGATCAATAACACATGCCGAATGAAAAAAAATTCTGTGAATAATTGAACTTAATATGAGAGGGTGAGATCACGGGTCCACGAAATGGTAATGACTCTGGACGATTTCGTATGTATATATATTCAGTAAATAACTAATGCAATTTATTGCTAACACTAAAAGTAGACTAGTGACCTATAAAAAAAAAACAACATAAGGATCCCCAGTGCAATTAATCTGGTTAAATTGATACTTTCTTCGAATCTTCTCTTAAATGGGTACATTTGATAAGTAAGGACGGAGAATTCGTTGTTATTTCGGTATTACTATTAATATTGTCATTCATACTATTATTATTATTGCTATTATTATGTTGCAAATCACATTCGTATTTCCTTGGAACTTAAAGGAAATGGAATATCAGAAACGTAGGCAATCATTATCAGAAGACATTCCTCATGGCGGTTGCCATGTTAAGTTGACATTGAACTGGTGATTTATTTTAGCGTACTGAACCTAAGCTTTTCGCATGCGAATGTGCTTGCATGCCATTCTCATATGTAATACTACCCATTAAGTAATTAATATTTTCCCAAAAGGAAACATTCAAACTTAAAACTTTTGAACAACCGGAACCATCAACAAACTTTAGGTAATGAAATTTCGACCCCTAAATCGGATATTGTGATTTTCACATATCTACATGTTTTGAGATCTCTGAATCCAAAAATGCTATTTTCATACACATGTCTGTGTGTGTGTGTCTGTTTATCTGTGAAATGCCTAGATCCATAACGAAAAATCGTATGAAAAATATTAGTATATGGGTTAGGTATCTTCTCGGTATGTGACAAGTAGATTCACGACGACATTCTCTTTCATTCAACACCATTTTTCATTAAGAAATTTAATAACAACTCTAATAATCTTGTTTACGTCTTCTATATTAGGGGATAATACTAACTGTTAAAACTTTTATTTGAAACATTCTTATTATAAATTAACTACAGGGTTGGTATATGACGTCCACTGTTTTAAAAAGTTTGAGTTCCATTGTAAAAAACAAAGCTATGCATCAAGTTAAACAAATCAATAAGCGCTCTTTGCAATACGTCCGGTTATGCTGTATCAGAAAGTGAGGTGGGAAAGTTTAAGGTAAAGAATGTTACATGAGTGGATTTATCAGACTTTATTTGGTTTGTGTATCCTTCGGGGAAGCGATGTCATAACGACATTCTGTTAATTTTTAAAACCGATTTACATGGAAAGAATGCCATACATTACTAATTATTAGGGCAAGACATTTGAAAATTTTGAATCTTTTTTTATATGAAAATCGAATATATATAAATGTATATTATGAAATAAATTATTAAATAAGGGTAATTTGTTTTGAATTTTTTGCATTATTTTGCGTTTTTTTTTTCATTTTAAAGAAATAGGTCATTTTTTTTAAATCTTAAGGTCATTTTACGCATTTTAAGGTTATTTTCGTAATTTTTAGGTCTTTTCCGCATGTGTCAGTGGAGGTTGAGCGCAGCTTTTCCATGTACGCATTGTTCCTTTCAGACAACAGACAATCGTTTTTATTTGAGAATCTCCGCCAAGTGTTCTTAGTTAATTTTAATTCCGGTTTATTGTAAATGCCGTAACAGTTTGTCTCGTAGCAATAAACATTTTTTCTTTCTTTTTATATGTCACATATTTGCTAGGGGCAATTTGATGGACATGCCAGTTCAGAAAGATTTGTTTTTCACTAAGGGTGTCCAAGTAGTATAGATTTTCTTAGTACTGTAGTAATAAAATCAGTGTGTTTTATATTTAAATCAATATGTAAATCACTGACACCCATTATGTTGCTTTTAGCGATTCATTAGTTTAAAAAACTAAATTTAAGTAATAATGGAACATTTATTTGGTCATTTTATGATTTTTTTTGTTATTTTTAACTATTTTTAGGTCATAAATGCATTTTTATTTTGCATTTCTTCAATATTTTATGGTCATTAAATGTCTTGCTCTACTTATTTAGTAACAAAACATTTATTTGAGAGAGAAAGTTTTTGATCGTTGGAAGGAATGGTACATGTCTTAATATTTTAATTTAACTTAATCCGATTTATTACAATTTTATTATGTTAATTATATTAATATATATCCTGCATGTTTAATATTTACATAACATATGGAAAATGGATACTTACCCAGTTGATAATTAAAATATGATACAGTATAATTAGTTTTAAGGAATTGGGTTCTTATGTAGGCTAATCGTAATACTGTATTACAAATAAAAATTAAAAACACTATGTCACTAAGAAATGTTTATTTTAATAATCCATAATTTTTATGCCTTCAGGAATTTTGTTTGGTTAAGAATTCTTACGCTTGTTTGTTACTTGGTCTCATGTGACTGGTTCCAGTGTGTCAAACTGTCTAAAGCCTAATATGTGATTCAGAGCTTCTGTTCCTTGTATATGAGGCAATGGCAGTAACCTATACTTGTTTTGAATTTGCCCACCTCAAGATAAGTACGTCCTGTATGGAATCTTAATAAACTTAACAAGCTTGTTACCTCAATCGGAGGCTTTGTTTAATGTGCGACCGGGGAGAAAAATTAGAGAAAAGTTCCTACTGGAATAATCCTAATTTATAAGCAAAACTAAATCCTCACTAGTATAAAGAGAAAAAATAATGAATTTATAAAAAGAGACTAAAGAGTGAGATTGTTTTACTCTGTTAATAATTTAAGGACATAGAAGAGTGCTTATGATCGCTTTATAGTTTTAAATTATTATTTATTATAAAGTGACATTAAGAAATCACTCCGCAGCATTTATGTGGGCGAGAATCCGCTAAAAAATGGAATTCACTTGGCAGCGCTAGCATACGGTTATAATGTTCCGCTACAATTATTTATGAAGTAAGGAAAAAATTAACAACACACTCGCCAATTTAATGAAGATCTTGAGAATGTTTACAGTTTTCTTAATGACGGAAATTCAGTTGCTTTAATTTATTTTCGTAAATTTTAATTGGATATTTCCTGTTCCTGGCTCCTCAATAAGAACTGAATATGGCCTATCACTAGTGCCGAAATGCAACTCCTTTGATATGACAATCTGGGATCCAGAAAGCGGAAGGACTCAACATAACAAACGGTGCCATTTATCAATATTGTTTCAAACATTGTCTTTATTTACGTGGTAAATTTGATTTAAGGATGTTAAATCATTGTTATCTGGAGACAGTACATTTATTAGTAATGGAATTAGGTTGTATATATATCGCCCTTAATGGTCTACCTCACCGACAGGCGATTTATGTTGCTAATTAGTGTGCCTCACAGTACTGCATATGGCATAAATTGACTTTCGGTGAGGTAGACCATTAAGGGCAATCAGGCATAAGAGAGAGGTTCTGTTTGGCGCTGTGAATTTAACTCAGCTATCCCTCAGTTGCTTGAGCATTGGCAAGGATAGCCAAAGGGTCCTGCATTCAAATTCCAGTGTCAGAGAAATTTTTCTCCTATAATATTAAAATGTCATGTCCGGCAGAGACAATAATCTGTGGTTCATGAATGCATATTCATATATCTACAACGGTGAGGAAACTAAACGTAATTCAATGATAATAAACTGACACGAAGTTATGGTCAAGTAGATTGATTTATGTTGACATCAGTAAGATAAACTATAGTGGATTTATGTATGTTGTCATTAGTAAGTGTTTCTGGAATTTAGAATATTTTCTAAGAGATTATGGGAACAAATATATAAGCAGTCATACAACACATAAAACACATTCGACATCACCAACATGAAGGCTCTGATTGTTATGTCTGCAGTTCTCCTCTTGTGGAACATCATCATGGGCGAGGTGAGGTTTCTCCTTTGCAGAAATATTTATATCATTAATTAAGACGTAACGCACTTTAGTCCTGTTACATTACAATTTAAGCCATGTTTTCACTATAAAGTAACTCAATATACTTTAAACCAAACTTATCCAGTAAAATAAAAAGATGATATATTTACTTTTTATTTTTATTATTTTTTTTTGCCAAAATCATTCCTGTAAATAATTTCTTTTTGTACTGTTCCTAAACTGTTCCTAATACTTGCAAAGTCCAAAGGTCTGGCATTCGGAAGAAAAGTTAAAAATTATAATTTTGGATTATAACATCCTACTTGTTAAGAATATTTTGCTTTCAGTTATGATTTAATTTTGATTTTTCTTTATTCCAGGCTAAACCTGAACCTAAACCTGTTCCTAGAGGTGGTTTCGACGACTGATTTTGGAATCATTATAGGGTATGAGAATATGAATATTGTATAGGGTAATATAAGCAGCATATACATGTCGGACGATAGATCAAACACAGTAATGTAAGATATCACGACGAAAATAATTTTTGTTTCACTATCCCATTCATACGACAGGTACTTGAGTTGTCCAGTAATGTTTAAACATGCCTCGCATACCGACCAATCATGGCCGATTCTCTTATATTATAATATACTTGCCTCTAACACAAGGATGCGATTTTATCTGATAAAACATCAGCTCGTAATCATGATTTAGAGGCAGATGTTGATTATGATATTAGGCTAATAATAAAACAGTGTAAATCGGCTAACTTTATAAGTACTTTCCTTATATGTGCTGAGGATCAATTTGTAATAGAAGTAGACTAACAAAAAGGCGATATACATTTCAGTATTATAAGTCTCCAAGATTACAGTGGGGTGTATTATTTATAACATCACTGTAAATTTACTTTTTTTTCTAATTAAATTATTTTAAAATATTATAAGCTATATAACTCTAAATACGATATCCTACGTACGAAATTAATTCTCATTGGATGGCAAAAAGGCCACATTAATTACACATTACTAGGGCAAGATATCTTGGGTTGAATACAAGCCCAATTATAATTGCGGAAGTATAAAGCTTATTCTTCTCATTTATAACACAATATATTATACTTCTTGTTTTATATTCCACATTGGCTATTGAAAGGAATCCGTAGAACATATAAATGTAGAGAACCTGTGATGAAATAAGTTAAAGCCTAAGAGACTGGTATCTATGTATTTCATATTTCAATGAGGGGATGGATACAAATATGATTGAGGGAATAAATTGTGATTTGATTGAGGGAGGAAAAAGGAATGATGTATGATTGTATATTGATATTTGTAATTCTCCAAAAAGTATTTTAAGACCATCCATTCATTGGTATGTCTAATTTATAATTATTATCTTTATTATGATTATTATTATTGTTATCATCATCGTCATAATCAAGATTAAGTGCCAGAATGGTACTTTCTAAGATTACAAGATGGATGGGTAGAATGCCTGTCCGTCTATGTATCGGCATGGGCGATAACCTGAATACATTGTACAGGATTTTCATGAAACCTGGTATACTTACTTTTAACGTACATAGGAATAACCCTCTTGATTTTGGACCCACTGCCAGATTGGCATAGATATAGCTTATATCTTGTAATCAACTGACATATCCCAAAACGATCCCATTTTTCTTTTCTTACTTTCGGAAAACATTCAAAATTATGGTCCTTGCAGACCACATTTGGAGACTTAAAATAGCTAAAGGATCAGTAGTATCAAAAAACCGATGGCATCAGCAGTAACGGATGACATATCTAGAAGTTTGGTCTTATAATTTTTTGTCGCATATCCAACAGTTGTTCCCCAGAGTTACTTTTTCTTTTAAATTGTTAATTAAATTCTTTATATTCTCCTCACATTTCGTAATATTGACACATTAACAGAACAGCTACAATAATACAATATAGCAGAAACATTGAAATGTTTAACCGCCATAAGCGTGGAAAATCTGGTGTTTCTAGCTTTCCCAAAGGTGTAGAAAGTCTGATTGGATAGCCGTGACATCATTCACATCTATAAAAGACTGGATCAACAACTCATTAATATTGAACTTAACCCACATCCACATCAACTAGAAACTTGGAATTTGTCTAAGCCCCCACGTTTGATCCTATCAACACCATTCTATAGAACTGATAAATTTTATTATTGAAATTGATTTCATTTGTAGACTTTTACAAGAGTAGTATGCCTACTTATTTATATATGCACTAGTTATTTATCACCTTATATTGGATTCTTTATTTAATACCTATGAAGCCCTCTGTACGGAAATAATAAATGTTATTATTAGTCTATGCCAGTAGAAAAATTCCGAAACGTTCTAAGTATTAATTTTTAATTCTCTAAAAGAACATCGTTTCAAAGGTTTTTGTATGCTTTTTGAAAAAATAAAAGAATATGTTGACGAGTGGAATTTTTAGCGAATCTGTCTGTTAATATACTATTTATCCTACTTACTCCTTCACATATGTTGATAAAACTATGTCAGGAGACCGTAGCCTAAATTTCTAGTATCTGCTATCTATGCCCTATAAATCGTAGTCTAAAGTTCTATTTTCTGACATATGGCCTATTAACTAAAACTGAAACATTTTTGTATCTTTCTACTTGAATACATAATATTTTATAATTAATTATTGTTAAATGGTCAGATATATAATGATAGGGCAAATTTCATGAGGACTTTAGAATGCAGCATCATAGTAACCTGTGTGGTACCAATATGAATGTAGATCTTAAATACAAAGAGGTTTGTAAAAAATTTTATATAATTATTATCAGTATAGTGTTGGGATGAAACAGACTTATCTAGTGATTGTCTATAATGTATTCGGAGTGAGATTCCGCTGGTCTGAAAGAATAATATCGTGATAATGGTCCCATGAGAGTATTATCTTTTATTTTTCAGGGAAACCATGTATGGAGAAATGAAGGCAAATGGGAACAACAATGGTAGAGAAATGTATGAAAATAAATGAAATATATAATTAAAACCAAATATAGATGTTATATTTAAATTCTTTTTCTACATAATATGTGTCCTTATCCTAAGGAATCACTATATATTTATTTAATCCTTTATATTGGTCCCCACGTTTGATCCTATCGACACCTTTCTATAGAACTGATTAATTTTATTATTGACATTGATTTCATCTGTAGACTTTTATAAAAGTAGTATGCTTACTTATTTACATATACACTAGTTACTTATCACTTTATATTGGATTCTTTATTTAATACCTATCAAGCCCTCTGTATGTAAATAATAAATGTTATGATACATATACATTTTATTGGTAGGCTTATATAAATGTAGTATTCTATCTAGCCTACTAATATGCTTGTATCAATAGATTATATATAATTATATCTATTATATCTATAATTATACATATATAATTATATACTCAGAAATCACTAGTTATTTATCAATAATAATGGCTCCTTAATTTGATACCTATCAAGTACTCTGTATAGGGGTGTACAGGAGTGATATATTTAAATATTAATAATTATTTAATGTAGAGATTTTCATAAAAATAGTTTCCTAATTCCCAATGAAGGCGTCTCTGCTACGAAATTTTATACAGTGCTATCTAGAGCCTCTCCACAGCTCCGATTATTTTCGTCAGCCAAACGAAAGTTGGTGTTTCTCCCTACCTCCTTTTTTGACTCGTAGCAGGAATACCAGAGTAGGATATGTTAAGTGTGGTGTCGCATCTGCTATTGGTAATGAGCCGAAAACGTATTTTTTTAGTTCTTTAATTAAATAATATAAACTAAAATTACATAAAATCGATATGAAAAGTCCTTTCTCTTCCTGGATCCCAAATTGCCACATATTGAAAACGTACATTTCTGCAGTAATGATGAACAAACTTCACTTCTTATTGAGGAACCACTAAGAGGAAGGACACAACAGGAAAATATATTTAATTACAGTTTACGAAAATAAATTAAAGCGACTGAATTCGTGTCTTCAAGAAATTATTTTTATTTTATTTCTTACTTCATAAATTATTGAAAGAGAATATTATAACCATATGTGGACGCTGCCAAGTGAATTCAGTTGATTAGTGATTTCTCGCCCGAAAACGTGCTGCTGAGCTATTCCTTGATGAAATTTTATAATAGTAACTTAAACCATAAAAAGATAATAAGCACACATCTAAGTTTTTAACTTATTAACACACTATAACAATGTCACTGTTTTGTCTCTTTGTATAAATTCAACATTCACTAGTTTTTTTCACTCCTACGTCATCGAGTATACAATTTCATGATCAGTGCCTACTGAATAGCATGTCTAAAGTATTATGATCTCTTGTGACGATAGGGAGATCACGTGTTTCACTAAGTGTTCCAACAATAACGTAGTAGGCTAACGCGTCCTCAAGCAGATGTCGTCACTGGAGATGACCAGTCTAGAAACCAAATTCTAGGCTTCGGAGTTGACCAGAAATCCATCTTGCGAACCACGAAATCGTGTATGGGTTTTTGTTTTATTTTTTATTGGTTATTTATGAAAGTATCTCCTCCTTTCAGTTTTGCTTCAAGAATTCTAACTGCCTTTGATAGTGCCGGCTGTATACAGTATCTTTCTACTTTTAAGGAACTAGACTTGTTGCTGTTGATTTAACTAAAACCAGATGAGTCCTAATCGAGAAAAGTCCTTTAAAATTTAATTTAACTTATCATTTCATCATTACAGTGAGCCGCCTGGGAAAAAATACCTAAAATCCGAGTTGCCATGCGACCCTGAAAAGACTCCGCATGCTAATTTTAGTCCAAATCTAACAGTGTTTTACTATTTTGTCCTACATGTATAATTCCATTCCATCCACCTATGTTAAACATTTCAGATGAATGCGTACCATAAATTTGACTGGGCATCACGTACACAGACAAATATTTTTTTCCTTGTTACAAAGAACACTACAAATAAATGACTCAAGCAGAGTGAGCAAACAAAATGGAAGCACTCGGAAACGTTACAGGCTGGAAATCTGAAATACCTAGAATCTTTATTTACGATAACAGAGTATTTTTTAAATTTAAACGAAGTTATGGAAAGCATGAAGTAAATTGGGTAACATCCTCACAAGTGAAAGCCAAACGTATCGTCGGCCGTCTCTTAAACCACCGAACTTTTTACATAATCTGTTTACTTATAGGTATGTTAAAACATATGGAGCATTTGAAATCAATATAAAAATTAGTAGGAAGTTAAGTATAAATCAAAAAGTGAAATTAGATACAGTCACATTAAAGTGAGTTTAAGCATAGGTATTGTTTGCTCTGTACAAACTTCTAGCCATGTAAAACTTTTACGAAATCCATAAAAATGAAAGTTACGGTAACCTGTACAATTTCAATTTCTCAGCTAAACTTTGAAATGCAAGTAGAGGCGCTTCTACTCATCACCACGGAAACAAAATTCTAAACGGACCCATTTTCACCTCTAGATTGTTTATATGGTTTTACCCAACTAACACATGCATAATAAAGAAACACAAACAAAATTACTGTTGTTAAGAACAATAAATTTTTGAGGTGTCATTCAACATATGGAGGTGATCCGGAAATTAGTAACTGTAATAGAATTAAATGAAGACTTATCAAAAGAACCTCCTAATTCATAGCTTACCTTAGGCTTTTTTTTCGCCTTATCCCGAAAGACATTAAACTATCATACTATGCTTCAAGATTTATATCCGCTCGACATAGGCAATCCTCTTTAACGATCTGTCCGAAAAAACGCATAATATGATTGCTCCTGAATTAACATTTTTACAAAATTGCATCAATGAATATTTGTCCATAACTCGGGTTGACGATTAATGTCACATGAAGTTCTTTTATTGTCATTGAGAAAAGTACTTTAAACCTCACATTACACATAGTTATACAATAATTTACTGTTCATATTATTTATCTTGTACACTAAGAATAGCAGTTTTTGAAAGCTGATCAATAACACATGCCGAATGAAAAAAAATTCTGTGAATAATTGAACTTAATATGAGAGGGTGAGATCACGGGTCCACGAAATGGTAATGACTCTGGACGATTTCGTATGTATATATATTCAGTAAATAACTAATGCAATTTATTGCTAACACTAAAAGTAGACTAGTGACCTATAAAAAAACAACATAAGGATCCCCAGTGCAATTAATCTGGTTAAATTGATACTTTCTTCGAATCTTCTCTTAAATGGGTACATTTGATAAGTAAGGACGGAGAATTCGTTGTTATTTCGGTATTACTATTAATATTGTCATTCATACTATTATTATTATTGCTATTATTATGTTGCAAATCACATTCGTATTTCCTTGGAACTTAAAGGAAATGGAATATCAGAAACGTAGGCAATCATTATCAGAAGACATTCCTCATGGCGGTTGCCATGTTAAGTTGACATTGAACTGGTGATTTATTTTAGCGTACTGAACCTAAGCTTTTCGCATGCGAATGTGCTTGCATGCCATTCTCATATGTAATACTACCCATTAAGTAATTAATATTTTCCCAAAAGGAAACATTCAAACTTAAAACTTTTGAACAACCGGAACCATCAACAAACTTTAGGTAATGAAATTTCGACCCCTAAATCGGATATTGTGATTTTCACATATCTACATGTTTTGAGATCTCTGAATCCAAAAATGCTATTTTCATACACATGTCTGTGTGTGTGTGTCTGTTTATCTGTGAAATGCCTAGATCCATAACGAAAAATCGTATGAAAAATATTAGTATATGGGTTAGGTATCTTCTCGGTATGTGACAAGTAGATCCACGACGACATTCTCTTTCATTCAACACCATTTTTCATTAAGAAATTTAATAACAACTCTAATAATCTTGTTTACGTCTTCTATATTAGGGGATAATACTAACTGTTAAAACTTTTATTTGAAACATTCTTATTATAAATTAACTACAGGGTTGGTATATGACGTCCACTGTTTTAAAAAGTTTGAGTTCCATTGTAAAAAACAAAGCTATGCATCAAGTTAAACAAATCAATAAGCGCTCTTTGCAATACGTCCGGTTATGCTGTATCAGAATGTGAGGTGGGAAAGTTTAAGGTAAAGAATGTTACATGAGTGGATTTATCAGACTTTATTTGGTTTGTGTATCCTTCGGGGAAGCGATGTCATAACGACATTCTGTTAATTTTTAAAACCGATTTACATGGAAAGAATGCCATACATTACTAATTATTAGGGCAAGACATTTGAAAATTTTGAATCTTTTTTTATATGAAAATCGAATATATATAAATGTATATTATGAAATATATGATTAAATAAGGGTAATTTGTTTTGAAATTTTTGCATTATTTTGCGTTTTTTTTTCATTTTAAAGAAATAGGTAATTTTTTTTAAATCTTAAGGTCATTTTACGCATTTTAAGGTTATTTTCGTAATTTTTAGGTCTTTTCCGCATGTGTCAGTGGAGGTTGAGCGCAGCTTTTCCATGTACGCATTGTTCCTTTCAGACAACAGACAATCGTTTTTATTTGAGAATCTCCGCCAAGTGTTCTTAGTTAATTTTAATTCCGGTTTATTGTAAATGCCGTAACAGTTTGTCTCGTAGCAATAAACATTTTTTCTTTCTTTTTATATGTCACATATTTGCTAGGGGCAATTTGATGGACATGCCAGTTCAGAAAGATTTGTTTTTCACTAAGGGTGTCCAAGTAGTATAGATTTTCTTAGTACTGTAGTAATAAAATCAGTGTGTTTTATATTTAAATCAATATGTAAATCACTGACACCCATTATGTTGCTTTTAGCGATTCATTAGTTTAAAAAACTAAATTTAAGTAATAATGGAACATTTATTTGGTCATTTTATGATTTTTTTTGTTATTTTTAACTATTTTTAGGTCATAAATGCATTTTTATTTTGCATTTCTTCAATATTTTATGGTCATTAAATGTCTTGCTCTACTTATTTAGTAACAAAACATTTATTTGAGAGAGAAAGTTTTTGATCGTTGGAAGGAATGGTACATGTCTTAATATTTTAATTTAACTTAATCCGATTTATTACAATTTTATTATGTTAATTATATTAATATATATCCTGCATGTTTAATATTTACATAACATATGGAAAATGGATACTTACCCAGTTGATAATTAAAATATGATACAGTATAATTAGTTTTAAGGAATTGGGTTCTTATGTAGGCTAATCGTAATACTGTATTACAAATAAAAATTAAAAACACTATGTCACTAAGAAATGTTTATTTTAATAATCCATAATTTTTATGCCTTCAGGAATTTTGTTTGGTTAAGAATTCTTACGCTTGTTTGTTACTTGGTCTCATGTGACTGGTTCCAGTGTGTCAAACTGTCTAAAGCCTAATATGTGATTCAGAGCTTCTGTTCCTTGTATATGAGGCAATGGCAGTAACCTATACTTGTTTTGAATTTGCCCACCTCAAGATAAGTACGTCCTGTATGGAATCTTAATAAACTTAACAAGCTTGTTACCTCAATCGGAGGCTTTGTTTAATGTGCGACCGGGGAGAAAAATTAGAGAAAAGTTCCTACTGGAATAATCCTAATTTATAAGCAAAACTAAATCCTCACTAGTATAAAGAGAAAAAATAATGAATTTATAAAAAGAGACTAAAGAGTGAGATTGTTTTACTCTGTTAATAATTTAAGGACATAGAAGAGTGCTTATGATCGCTTTATAGTTTTAAATTATTATTTATTATAAAGTGACATTAAGAAATCACTCCGCAGCATTTATGTGGGCGAGAATCCGCTAAAAAATGGAATTCACTTGGCAGCGCTAGCATACGGTTATAATGTTCCGCTACAATTATTTATGAAGTAAGGAAAAAATTAACAACACACTCGCCAATTTAATGAAGATCTTGAGAATGTTTACAGTTTTCTTAATGACGGAAATTCAGTTGCTTTAATTTATTTTCGTAAATTTTAATTGGATATTTCCTGTTCCTGGCTCCTCAATAAGAACTGAATATGGCCTATCACTAGTGCCGAAACGCAACTCCTTTGATATGACAATCTGGGATCCAGAAAGCGGAAGGACTCAACATAACAAACGGTGCCATTTATCAATATTGTTTCAAACATTGGAGACAGTACATTTATTAGTAATGGAATTAGGTTGTATATATATCGCCCTTAATGGTCTACCTCACCGACAGGCGATTTATGTTGCTAATTAGTGTGCCTCACAGTACTGCATATGGCATAAATTGACTTTCGGTGAGGTAGACCATTAAGGGCAATCAGGCATAAGAGAGAGGTTCTGTTTGGCGCTGTGAATTTAACTCAGCTATCCCTCAGTTGCTTGAGCATTGGCAAGGATAGCCAAAGGGTCCTGCATTCAAATTCCAGTGTCAGAGAAATTTTTCTCCTATAATATTAAAATGTCATGTCCGGCAGAGACAATAATCTGTGGTTCATGAATGCATATTCATATATCTACAACGGTGAGGAAACTAAACGTAATTCAATGATAATAAACTGACACGAAGTTATGGTCAAGTAGATTGATTTATGTTGACATCAGTAAGATAAACTATAGTGGATTTATGTATGTTGTCATTAGTAAGTGTTTCTGGAATTTAGAATATTTTCTAAGAGATTATGGGAACAAATATATAAGCAGTCATACAACACATAAAACACATTCGACATCACCAACATGAAGGCTCTGATTGTTATGTCTGCAGTTCTCCTCTTGTGGAACATCATCATGGGCGAGGTGAGGTTTCTCCTTTGCAGAAATATTTATATCATTAATTAAGACGTAACGCACTTTAGTCCTGTTACATTACAATTTAAGCCATGTTTTCACTATAAAGTAACTCAATATACTTTAAACCAAACTTATCCAGTAAAATAAAAAGATGATATATTTACTTTTTATTTTTATTATTTTTTTTTTTGCCAAAATCATTCCTGTAAATAATTTCTTTTTGTACTGTTCCTAAACTGTTCCTAATACTTGCAAAGTCCAAAGGTCTGGCATTCGGAAGAAAAGTTAAAAATTATAATTTTGGATTATAACATCCTACTTGTTAAGAATATTTTGCTTTCAGTTATGATTTAATTTTGATTTTTCTTTATTCCAGGCTAAACCTGAACCTAAACCTGTTCCTAGAGGTGGTTTCGACGACTGATTTTCTGTGCGAGGTGAGAAAAGGTTTTTTATAAAATTTGCTTACATCATTATGGAATCATTATAGGGTATGAGAATATGAATATTGTATAGGGTAATATAAGCAGCATATACATGTCGGACGATAGATCAAACACAGTAATGTAAGATATCACGACGAAAATAATTTTTGTTTCACTATCCCATTCATACGACAGGTACTTGAGTTGTCCAGTAATGTTTAAACATGCCTCGCATACCGACCAATCATGGCCGATTCTCTTATATTATAATATACTTGCCTCTAACACAAGGATGCGATTTTATCTGATAAAACATCAGCTCGTAATCATGATTTAGAGGCAGATGTTGATTATGATATTAGGCTAATAATAAAACAGTGTAAATCGGCTAACTTTATAAGTACTTTCCTTATATGTGCTGAGGATCAATTTGTAATAGAAGTAGACTAACAAAGTATTATAAGTCTCCAAGATTACAGTGGGGTGTATTATTTATAACATCACTGTAAATTTACTTTTTTTTCTAATTAAATTATTTTAAAATATTATAAGCTATATAACTCTAAATACGATATCCTACGTACGAAATTAATTCTCATTGGATGGCAAAAAGGCCACATTAATTACACATTACTAGGGCAAGATATCTTGGGTTGAATGCAAGCCCAATTATAATTGCGGAAGTATAAAGCTTATTCTTCTCATTTATAACACAATATATTATACTTCTTGTTTTATATTCCACATTGGCTATTGAAAGGAATCCGTAGAACATATAAATGTAGAGAACCTGTGATGAAATAAGTTAAAGCCTAAGAGACTGGTATCTATGTATTTCATATTTCAATGAGGGGATGGATACAAATATGATTGAGGGAATAAATTGTGATTTGATTGAGGGAGGAAAAAGGAATGATTTATGATTGTATATTGATATTTGTAATTCTCCAAAAAGTATTTTAAGACCATCCATTCATTGGTATGTCTAATTTATAATTATTATCTTTATTATGATTATTATTATTGTTATCATCATCGTCATAATCAAGATTAAGTGCCAGAATGGTACTTTCTAAGATTACAAGATGGATGGGTAGAATGCCTGTCCGTCTATGTATCGGCATGGGCGATAACCTGAATACATTGTACAGGATTTTCATGAAACCTGGTATACTTACTTTTAACGTACATAGGAATAACCCTCTTGATTTTGGACCCACTGCCAGATTGGCATAGATATAGCTTATATCTTGTAATCAACTGACATATCCCAAAACGATCCCATTTTTCTTTTCTTACTTTCGGAAAACATTCAAAATTATGGTCCTTGCAGACCACATTTGGAGACTTAAAATAGCTAAAGGATCAGTAGTATCAAAAAACCGATGGCATCAGCAGTAACGGATGACATATCTAGAAGTTTGGTCTTATAATTTTTTGTCGCATATCCAACAGTTGTTCCCCAGAGTTCCTTTTTCTTTTAAATTGTTAATTAAATTCTTTATATTCTCCTCACATTTCGTAATATTGACACATTAACAGAACAGCTACAATAATACAATATAGCAGAAACATTGAAATGTTTAACCGCCATAAGCGTGGAAAATCTGGTGTTTCTAGCTTTCCCAAAGGTATAGAAAGTCTGATTGGATAGCCGTGACATCATTCACATCTATAAAAGACTGGATCAACAACTCATTAATATTGAACTTAACCCACATCCACATCAACTAGAAACTTGGAATTTGTCTAAGCCCCCACGTTTGATCCTATCAACACCATTCTATAGAACTGATAAATTTTATTATTGAAATTGATTTCATTTGTAGACTTTTACAAGAGTAGTATGCCTACTTATTTATATATGCACTAGTTATTTATCACCTTATATTGGATTCTTTATTTAATACCTATGAAGCCCTCTGTATGGAAATAATAAATGTTATTATTAGTCTATGCCAGTAGAAAAATTCCGAAACGTTCTAAGTATTAATTTTTAATTCTCGAAAAGAACATCGTTTCAAAGGTTTTTGTATGCTTTTTGAAAAAATAAAAGAATATGTTGACGAGTGGAATTTTTAGCGAATCTGTCTGTTAATATACTATTTATCCTACTTACTCCTTCACATATGTTGATAAAACTATGTCAGGAGACCGTAGCCTAAATTTCTAGTATCTGCTATCTATGCCCTATAAATCGTAGTCTAAAGTTCTATTTTCTGACATATGGCCTATTAACTAAAACTGGAACATTTTTGTATCATTCTACTTGAATACATAATATTTTATAATTAATTATTGTTAAATGGTCAGATATATAATGATAGGGCAAATTTCATGAGGACTTTAGAATGCAGCATCATAGTAACCTGTGTGGTACCAATATGAATGTAGATCTTAAATACAAAGAGGTTTGTAAAAAATTTTATATAATTATTATCAGTATAGTGTTGGGATGAAACAGACTTATCTAGTGATTGTCTATAATGTATTCGGAGTGAGATTCCGCTGGTCTGAAAGAATAATATCGTGATAATGGTCCCATGAGAGTATTATCTTTTATTTTTCAGGGAAACCATGTATGGAGAAATGAAGGCAAATGGGAACAACAATGGTAGAGAAATGTATGAAAATAAATGAAATATATAATTAAAACCAAATATAGATGTTATATTTAAATTCTTTTTCTACATAATATGTGTCCTTATCCTAAGGAATCACTATATATTTATTTAATCCTTTATATTGGTCCCCACGTTTGATCCTATCGACACCTTTCTATAGAACTGATTAATTTTATTATTGACATTGATTTCATCTGTAGACTTTTATAAAAGTAGTATGCTTACTTATTTACATATACACTAGTTACTTATCACTTTATATTGGATTCTTTATTTAATACCTATCAAGCCCTCTGTATGTAAATAATAAATGTTATGATACATATACATTTTATTGGTAGGCTTATATAAATGTAGTATTCTATCTAGCCTACTAATATGCTTGTATCAATAGATTATATATAATTATATCTATTATATCTATAATTATACATATATAATTATATACTCAGAAATCACTAGTTATTTATCAATAATAATGGCTCCTTAATTTGATACCTATCAAGTACTCTGTATAGGGGTGTACAGGAGTGATATATTTAAATATTAATAATTATTTAATGTAGAGATTTTCATAAAAATAGTTTCCTAATTCCCAATGAAGGCGTCTCTGCTACGAAATTTTATACAGTGCTATCTAGAGCCTCTCCACAGCTCCGATTATTTTCGTCAGCCAAACGAAAGTTGGTGTTTCTCCCTACCTCCTTTTTTGACTCGTAGCAGGAATACCAGAGTAGGATATGTTAAGTGTGGTGTCGCATCTGCTATTGGTAATGAGCCGAAAACGTATTTTTTTAGTTCTTTAATTAAATAATATAAACTAAAATTACATAAAATCGATATGAAAAGTCCTTTCTCTTCCTGGATCCCAAATTGCCACATATTGAAAACGTACATTTCTGCAGTAATGATGAACAAACTTCACTTCTTATTGAGGAACCACTAAGAGGAAGGACACAACAGGAAAATATATTTAATTACAGTTTACGAAAATAAATTAAAGCGACTGAATTCGTGTCTTCAAGAAATTATTTTTATTTTATTTCTTACTTCATAAATTATTGAAAGAGAATATTATAACCATATGTGGACGCTGCCAAGTGAATTCAGTTGATTAGTGATTTCTCGCCCGAAAACGTGCTGCTGAGCTATTCCTTGATGAAATTTTATAATAGTAACTTAAACCATAAAAAGATAATAAGCACACATCTAAGTTTTTAACTTATTAACACACTATAACAATGTCACTGTTTTGTCTCTTTGTATAAATTCAACATTCACTAGTTTTTTTCACTCCTACGTCATCGAGTATACAATTTCATGATCAGTGCCTACTGAATAGCATGTCTAAAGTATTATGATCTCTTGTGACGATAGGGAGATCACGTGTTTCACTAAGTGTTCCAACAATAACGTAGTAGGCTAACGCGTCCTCAAGCAGATGTCGTCACTGGAGATGACCAGTCTAGAAACCAAATTCTAGGCTTCGGAGTTGACCAGACATCCATCTTGCGAACCACGAAATCGTGTATGGGTTTTTGTTTTATTTTTTATTGGTTATTTATGAAAGTATCTCCTCCTTTCAGTTTTGCTTCAAGAATTCTAACTGCCTTTGATAGTGCCGGCTGTATACAGTATCTTTCTACTTTTAAGGAACTAGACTTGTTGCTGTTGATTTAACTAAAACCAGATGAGTCCTAATCGAGAAAAGTCCTTTAAAATTTAATTTAACTTATCATTTCATCATTACAGTGAGCCGCCTGGGAAAAAATACCTAAAATCCGAGTTGCCATGCGACCCTGAAAAGACTCCGCATGCTAATTTTAGTCCAAATCTAACAGTGTTTTACTATTTTGTCCTACATGTATAATTCCATTCCATCCACCTATGTTAAACATTTCAGATGAATGCGTACCATAAATTTGACTGGGCATCACGTACACAGACAAATATTTTTTTCCTTGTTACAAAGAACACTACAAATAAATGACTCAAGCAGAGTGAGCAAACAAAATGGAAGCACTCGGAAACGTTACAGGCTGGAAATCTGAAATACCTAGAATCTTTATTTACGATAACAGAGTATTTTTTAAATTTAAACGAAGTTATGGAAAGCATGAAGTAAATTGGGTAACATCCTCACAAGTGAAAGCCAAACGTATCGTCGGCCGTCTCTTAAACCACCGAACTTTTTACATAATCTGTTTACTTATAGGTATGTTAAAACATATGGAGCATTTGAAATCAATATAAAAATTAGTAGGAAGTTAAGTATAAATCAAAAAGTGAAATTAGATACAGTCACATTAAAGTGAGTTTAAGCATAGGTATTGTTTGCTCTGTACAAACTTCTAGCCATGTAAAACTTTTACGAAATCCATAAAAATGAAAGTTACGGTAACCTGTACAATTTCAATTTCTCAGCTAAACTTTGAAATGCAAGTAGAGGCGCTTCTACTCATCACCACGGAAACAAAATTCTAAACGGACCCATTTTCACCTCTAGATTGTTTATATGGTTTTACCCAACTAACACATGCATAATAAAGAAACACAAACAAAATTACTGTTGTTAAGAACAATAAATTTTTGAGGTGTCATTCAACATATGGAGGTGATCCGGAAATTAGTAACTGTAATAGAATTAAATGAAGACTTATCAAAAGAACCTCCTAATTCATAGCTTACCTTAGGCTTTTTTTTCGCCTTATCCCGAAAGACATTAAACTATCATACTATGCTTCAAGATTTATATCCGCTCGACATAGGCAATCCTCTTTAACGATCTGTCCGAAAAAACGCATAATATGATTGCTCCTGAATTAACATTTTTACAAAATTGCATCAATGAATATTTGTCCATAACTCGGGTTGACGATTAATGTCACATGAAGTTCTTTTATTGTCATTGAGAAAAGTACTTTAAACCTCACATTACACATAGTTATACAATAATTTACTGTTCATATTATTTATCTTGTACACTAAGAATAGCAGTTTTTGAAAGCTGATCAATAACACATGCCGAATGAAAAAAAATTCTGTGAATAATTGAACTTAATATGAGAGGGTGAGATCACGGGTCCACGAAATGGTAATGACTCTGGACGATTTCGTATGTATATATATTCAGTAAATAACTAATGCAATTTATTGCTAACACTAAAAGTAGACTAGTGACCTATAAAAAAACAACATAAGGATCCCCAGTGCAATTAATCTGGTTAAATTGATACTTTCTTCGAATCTTCTCTTAAATGGGTACATTTGATAAGTAAGGACGGAGAATTCGTTGTTATTTCGGTATTACTATTAATATTGTCATTCATACTATTATTATTATTGCTATTATTATGTTGCAAATCACATTCGTATTTCCTTGGAACTTAAAGGAAATGGAATATCAGAAACGTAGGCAATCATTATCAGAAGACATTCCTCATGGCGGTTGCCATGTTAAGTTGACATTGAACTGGTGATTTATTTTAGCGTACTGAACCTAAGCTTTTCGCATGCGAATGTGCTTGCATGCCATTCTCATATGTAATACTACCCATTAAGTAATTAATATTTTCCCAAAAGGAAACATTCAAACTTAAAACTTTTGAACAACCGGAACCATCAACAAACTTTAGGTAATGAAATTTCGACCCCTAAATCGGATATTGTGATTTTCACATATCTACATGTTTTGAGATCTCTGAATCCAAAAATGCTATTTTCATACACATGTCTGTGTGTGTGTGTCTGTTTATCTGTGAAATGCCTAGATCCATAACGAAAAATCGTATGAAAAATATTAGTATATAGGTTAGGTATCTTCTCGGTATGTGACAAGTAGATTCACGACGACATTCTCTTTCATTCAACACCATTTTTCATTAAGAAATTTAATAACAACTCTAATAATCTTGTTTACGTCTTCTATATTAGGGGATAATACTAACTGTTAAAACTTTTATTTGAAACATTCTTATTATAAATTAACTACAGGGTTGGTATATGACGTCCACTGTTTTAAAAAGTTTGAGTTCCATTGTAAAAAACAAAGCTATGCATCAAGTTAAACAAATCAATAAGCGCTCTTTGCAATACGTCCGGTTATGCTGTATCAGAAAGTGAGGTGGGAAAGTTTAAGGTAAACAATGTTACATGAGTGGATTTATCAGACTTTATTTGGTTTGTGTATCCTTCGGGGAAGCGATGTCATAACGACATTCTGTTAATTTTTAAAACCGATTTACATGGAAAGAATGCCATACATTACTAATTATTAGGGCAAGACATTTGAAAATTTTGAATCTTTTTTATATGAAAATCGAATATATATAAATGTATATTATGAAATAAATGATTAAATAAGGGTAATTTGTTTTGAATTTTTTGCATTATTTTGCGTTTTTTTTTTTCATTTTAAAGAAATAGGTCATTTTTTTAAATCTTAAGGTCATTTTACGCATTTTAAGGTTATTTTCGTAATTTTTAGGTCTTTTCCGCATGTGTCAGTGGAGGTTGAGCGCAGCTTTTCCATGTACGCATTGTTCCTTTCAGACAACAGACAATCGTTTTTATTTGAGAATCTCCGCCAAGTGTTCTTAGTTTTTTTAATTCCGGTTTATTGTAAATGCCGTAACAGTTTGTCTCGTAGCAATAAACATTTTTTCTTTCTTTTTATATGTCACATATTTGCTAGGGGCAATTTGATGGACATGCCAGTTCAGAAAGATTTGTTTTTCACTAAGGGTGTCCAAGTAGTATAGATTTTCTTAGTACTGTAGTAATAAAATCAGTGTGTTTTATATTTAAATCAATATGTAAATCACTGACACCCATTATGTTGCTTTTAGCGATTCATTAGTTTAAAAAACTAAATTTAAGTAATAATGGAACATTTATTTGGTCATTTTATGATTTTTTTTGTTATTTTTAACTATTTTTAGGTCATAAATGCATTTTTATTTTGCATTTCTTCAATATTTTATGGTCATTAAATGTCTTGCTCTACTTATTTAGTAACAAAACATTTATTTGAGAGAGAAAGTTTTTGATCGTTGGAAGGAATGGTACATGTCTTAATATTTTAATTTAACTTAATCCGATTTATTACAATTTTATTATGTTAATTATATTAATATATATCCTGCATGTTTAATATTTACATAACATATGGAAAATGGATACTTACCCAGTTGATAATTAAAATATGATACAGTATAATTAGTTTTAAGGAATTGGGTTCTTATGTAGGCTAATCGTAATACTGTATTACAAATAAAAATTAAAAACACTATGTCACTAAGAAATGTTTATTTTAATAATCCATAATTTTTATGCCTTCAGGAATTTTGTTTGGTTAAGAATTCTTACGCTTGTTTGTTACTTGGTCTCATGTGACTGGTTCCAGTGTGTCAAACTGTCTAAAGCCTAATATGTGATTCAGAGCTTCTGTTCCTTGTATATGAGGCAATGGCAGTAACCTATACTTGTTTTGAATTTGCCCACCTCAAGATAAGTACGTCCTGTATGGAATCTTAATAAACTTAACAAGCTTGTTACCTCAATCGGAGGCTTTGTTTAATGTGCGACCGGGGAGAAAAATTAGAGAAAAGTTCCTACTGGAATAATCCTAATTTATAAGCAAAACTAAATCCTCACTAGTATAAAGAGAAAAAATAATGAATTTATAAAAAGAGACTAAAGAGTGAGATTGTTTTACTCTGTTAATAATTTAAGGACATAGAAGAGTGCTTATGATCGCTTTATAGTTTTAAATTATTATTTATTATAAAGTGACATTAAGAAATCACTCCGCAGCATTTATGTGGGCGAGAATCCGCTAAAAAATGGAATTCACTTGGCAGCGCTAGCATACGGTTATAATGTTCCGCTACAATTATTTATGAAGTAAGGAAAAAATTAACAACACACTCGCCAATTTAATGAAGATCTTGAGAATGTTTACAGTTTTCTTAATGACGGAAATTCAGTTGCTTTAATTTATTTTCGTAAATTTTAATTGGATATTTCCTGTTCCTGGCTCCTCAATAAGAACTGAATATGGCCTATCACTAGTGCCGAAACGCAACTCCTTTGATATGACAATCTGGGATCCAGAAAGCGGAAGGACTCAACATAACAAACGGTGCCATTTATCAATATTGTTTCAAACATTGGAGACAGTACATTTATTAGTAATGGAATTAGGTTGTATATATATCGCCCTTAATGGTCTACCTCACCGACAGGCGATTTATGTTGCTAATTAGTGTGCCTCACAGTACTGCATATGGCATAAATTGACTTTCGGTGAGGTAGACCATTAAGGGCAATCAGGCATAAGAGAGAGGTTCTGTTTGGCGCTGTGAATTTAACTCAGCTATCCCTCAGTTGCTTGAGCATTGGCAAGGATAGCCAAAGGGTCCTGCATTCAAATTCCAGTGTCAGAGAAATTTTTCTCCTATAATATTAAAATGTCATGTCCGGCAGAGACAATAATCTGTGGTTCATGAATGCATATTCATATATCTACAACGGTGAGGAAACTAAACGTAATTCAATGATAATAAACTGACACGAAGTTATGGTCAAGTAGATTGATTTATGTTGACATCAGTAAGATAAACTATAGTGGATTTATGTATGTTGTCATTAGTAAGTGTTTCTGGAATTTAGAATATTTTCTAAGAGATTATGGGAACAAATATATAAGCAGTCATACAACACATAAAACACATTCGAAATCACCAACATGAAGGCTCTGATTGTTATGTCTGCAGTTCTCCTCTTGTGGAACATCATCATGGGCGAGGTGAGGTTTCTCCTTTGCAGAAATATTTATATCATTAATTAAGACGTAACGCACTTTAGTCCTGTTACATTACAATTTAAGCCATGTTTTCACTATAAAGTAACTCAATATACTTTAAACCAAACTTATCCAGTAAAATAAAAAGATGATATATTTACTTTTTATTTTTATTTTTTTTTTTTGCAAAAATCATTCCTGTAAATAATTTCTTTTTGTACTGTTCCTAAACTGTTCCTAATACTTGCAAAGTCCAAAGGTCTGGCATTCGGAAGAAAAGTTAAAAATTATAATTTTGGATTATAACATCCTACTTGTTAAGAATATTTTGCTTTCAGTTATGATTTAATTTTGATTTTTCTTTATTCCAGGCTAAACCTGAACCTAAACCTGTTCCTAGAGGTGGTTTCGACGACTGATTTTCTGTGCGAGGTGAGAAAAGGTTTTTTATAAAATTTGCTTACATCATTATGGAATCATTATAGGGTATGAGAATATGAATATTGTATAGGGTAATATAAGCAGCATATACATGTCGGACGATAGATCAAACACAGTAATGTAAGATATCACGACGAAAATAATTTTTGTTTCACTATCCCATTCATACGACAGGTACTTGAGTTGTCCAGTAATGTTTAAACATGCCTCGCATACCGACCAATCATGGCCGATTCTCTTATATTATAATATACTTGCCTCTAACACAAGGATGCGATTTTATCTGATAAAACATCAGCTCGTAATCATGATTTAGAGGCAGATGTTGATTATGATATTAGGCTAATAATAAAACAGTGTAAATCGGCTAACTTTATAAGTACTTTCCTTATATGTGCTGAGGATCAATTTGTAATAGAAGTAGACTAACAAAAAGGCGATATACATTTCAGTATTATAAGTCTCCAAGATTACAGTGGGGTGTATTATTTATAACATCACTGAAAATTTACTTTTTTTTCTAATTAAATTATTTTAAAATATTATAAGCTATATAACTCTAAATACGATATCCTACGTACGAAATTAATTCTCATTGGATGGCAAAAAGGCCACATTAATTACACATTACTAGGGCAAGATATCTTGGGTTGAATACAAGCCCAATTATAATTGCGGAAGTATAAAGCTTATTCTTCTCATTTATAACACAATATATTATACTTCTTGTTTTATATTCCACATTGGCTATTGAAAGGAATCCGTAGAAAATATAAATGTAGAGAACCTGTGATGAAATAAGTTAAAGCCTAAGAGACTGGTATCTATGTATTTCATATTTCAATGAGGGGATGGATACAAATATGATTGAGGGAATAAATTGTGATTTGATTGAGGGAGGAAAAAGGAATGATGTATGATTGTATATTGATATTTGTAATTCTCCAAAAAGTATTTTAAGACCATCCATTCATTGGTATGTCTAATTTATAATTATTATCTTTATTATGATTATTATTATTGTTATCATCATCGTCATAATCAAGATTAAGTGCCAGAATGGTACTTTCTAAGATTACAAGATGGATGGGTAGAATGCCTGTCCGTCTATGTATCGGCATGGGCGATAACCTGAATACATTGTACAGGATTTTCATGAAACCTGGTATACTTACTTTTAACGTACATAGGAATAACCCTCTTGATTTTGGACCCACTGCCAGATTGGCATAGATATAGCTTATATCTTGTAATCAACTGACATATCCCAAAACGATCCCATTTTTCTTTTCTTACTTTCGGAAAACATTCAAAATTATGGTCCTTGCAGACCACATTTGGAGACTTAAAATAGCTAAAGGATCAGTAGTATCAAAAAACCGATGGCATCAGCAGTAACGGATGACATATCTAGAAGTTTGGTCTTATAATTTTTTGTCGCATATCCAACAGTTGTTCCCCAGAGTTCCTTTTTCTTTTAAATTGTTAATTAAATTCTTTATATTCTCCTCACATTTCGTAATATTGACACATTAACAGAACAGCTACAATAATACAATATAGCAGAAACATTGAAATGTTTAACCGCCATAAGCGTGGAAAATCTGGTGTTTCTAGCTTTCCCAAAGGTATAGAAAGTCTGATTGGATAGCCGTGACATCATTCACATCTATAAAAGACTGGATCAACAACTCATTAATATTGAACTTAACCCACATCCACATCAACTAGAAACTTGGAATTTGTATAAGCCCCTACGTTTGATCCAATCAACACCATTCTATAGAACTGATAAATTTTATTATTGAAATTGATTTCATTTGTAGACTTTTACAAGAGTAGTATGCCTACTTATTTATATATGCACTAGTTATTTATCACCTTATATTGGATTCTTTATTTAATACCTATGAAGCCCTCTGTATGGAAATAATAAATGTTATTACTAGTCTATGCCAGTAGAAAAATTCCGAAACGTTCTAAGTATTAATTTTTAATTCTCGAAAAGAACATCGTTTCAAAGGTTTTTGTATGCTTTTTGAAAAAATAAAAGAATATGTTGACGAGTGGAATTTTTAGCGAATCTGTCTGTTAATATACTATTTATCCTACTTACTCCTTCACATATGTTGATAAAACTATGTCAGGAGACCGTAGCCTAAATTTCTAGTATCTGCTATCTATGCCCTATAAATCGTAGTCTAAAGTTCTATTTTCTGACATATGGCCTATTAACTAAAACTGGAACATTTTTGTATCATTCTACTTGAATACATAATATTTTATAATTAATTATTGTTAAATGGTCAGATATATAATGATAGGGCAAATTTCATGAGGACTTTAGAATGCAGCATCATAGTAACCTGTGTGGTACAGTCGGTCAAATAAAAAACGTCGGGACTCGTATGCAGTTAAAATTAAAGTTTTCACGCATTAGTTCACAAGTTTCCTATAAAAACATTAAATACAAGGCATTCTCGGAACATATGAGGCCATGCGACAGGAGGGAAAAAATGAAGAACTAAGGGAAAAAATTGAACGACGCCAAAACCGCAACACACGATATTCGACTTAATGTATTGTCATAATTCATTTTGCTTTGTGTCATCGCCACATACAAATGCTAAAGTGAGAGAAAGTGTAGTTAGGGCTGTAATTGACCTGCATTTTTCGGCCTCTGAAGCAGCGAGAACGTTCCATATTTATGAAAGAGCAGCTCGGATGTGGGAACTTCACCATAATGCGACCGGAAGTTTTCACAGGGATCTGGCCGGCCGCGTATTTCGATGCTAGATGGTTGCAAAAGTTGAACGTAAGTTATTGATTTTGCACTACAAATACCGGTGTTATAAAATAAAATCTTTAAAAAATGCTCCTTGAATAATCATATTCCTTGCGAATTTATCAATTATTAATATTATAAGAATTTGCAACCAAGAATATGGCGGATTTGAGGCATATAGCCACAGCCTTCTATACATGTTTGTTTTGGAACAAAACTGACTAAATAATCAAGAAAATACATGGATAGACAAGAGGCGTGTGTGAACCTAACCTTAAGTCTTCCTGTACATGCGCATATGCTCGTTCGTGATACTTAATCAAATACCGCCCGACGTTTTTTATTTGACCGACTGTACCAATATGAATGTAGATCTTAAATACAAAGAGGTTTGTAAAAAATTTTATATAATTATTATCAGTATAGTGTTGGGATGAAACAGACTTATCTAGTGATTGTCTATAATGTATTCGGAGTGAGATTCCGCTGGTCTGAAAGAATAATATCGTGATAATGGTCCCATGAGAGTATTATCTTTTATTTTTCAGGGAAACCATGTATGGAGAAATGAAGGCAAATGGGAACAACAATGGTAGAGAAATGTATGAAAATAAATGAAATATATAATTAAAACCAAATATAGATGTTATATTTAAATTCTTTTTCTACATAATATGTGTCCTTATCCTAAGGAATCACTATATATTTATTTAATCCTTTATATTGGTCCCCACGTTTGATCCTATCGACACCTTTCTATAGAACTGATTAATTTTATTATTGACATTGATTTCATCTGTAGACTTTTATAAAAGTAGTATGCTTACTTATTTACATATACACTAGTTATTTATCACTTTATATTGGATTCTTTATTTAATACCTATCAAGCCCTCTGTATGTAAATAATAAATGTTATGATACATATACATTTTATTGGTAGGCTTATATAAATGTAGTATTCTATCTAGCCTACTAATATGCTTGTATCAATAGATTATATATAATTATATCTATTATATCTATAATTATACATATATAATTATATACTCAGAAATCACTAGTTATTTATCAATAATAATGGCTCCTTAATTTGATACCTATCAAGTACTCTGTATAGGGGTGTACAGGAGTGATATATTTAAATATTAATAATTATTTAATGTAGAGATTTTCATAAAAATAGTTTCCTAATTCCCAATGAAGGCGTCTCTGCTACGAAATTTTATACAGTGCTATCTAGAGCCTCTCCACAGCTCCGATTATTTTCGTCAGCCAAACGAAAGTTGGTGTTTCTCCCTACCTCCTTTTTTGACTCGTAGCAGGAATACCAGAGTAGGATATGTTAAGTGTGGTGTCGCATCTGCTATTGGTAATGAGCCGAAAACGTATTTTTTTAGTTCTTTAATTAAATAATATAAACTAAAATTACATAAAATCGATATGAAAAGTCCTTTCTCTTCCTGGATCCCAAATTGCCACATATTGAAAACGTACATTTCTGCAGTAATGATGAACAAACTTCACTTCTTATTGAGGAACCACTAAGAGGAAGGACACAACAGGAAAATATATTTAATTACAGTTTACGAAAATAAATTAAAGCGACTGAATTCGTGTCTTCAAGAAATTATTTTTATTTTATTTCTTACTTCATAAATTATTGAAAGAGAATATTATAACCATATGTGGACGCTGCCAAGTGAATTCAGTTGATTAGTGATTTCTCGCCCGAAAACGTGCTGCTGAGCTATTCCTTGATGAAATTTTATAATAGTAACTTAAACCATAAAAAGATAATAAGCACACATCTAAGTTTTTAACTTATTAACACACTATAACAATGTCACTGTTTTGTCTCTTTGTATAAATTCAACATTCACTAGTTTTTTTCACTCCTACGTCATCGAGTATACAATTTCATGATCAGTGCCTACTGAATAGCATGTCTAAAGTATTATGATCTCTTGTGACGATAGGGAGATCACGTGTTTCACTAAGTGTTCCAACAATAACGTAGTAGGCTAACGCGTCCTCAAGCAGATGTCGTCACTGGAGATGACCAGTCTAGAAACCAAATTCTAGGCTTCGGAGTTGACCAGACATCCATCTTGCGAACCACGAAATCGTGTATGGGTTTTTGTTTTATTTTTTATTGAATATTTATGAAAGTATCTCCTCCTTTCAGTTTTGCTTCAAGAATTCTAACTGCCTTTGACTGTGCCGGCTGTATACAGTATCTTTCTACTTTTAAGGAACTAGACTTGTTGCTTATACCAAATTTCCACGAATATGTTGATTTAACTAAAACCAGATGAGTCCTAATCGAGAAAAGTCCTTTAAAATTTAATTTAACTTATCATTTCATCATTACAGTGAGCCGCCTGGGAAAAAATACCTAAAATCCGAGTTGCCATGCGACCCTGAAAAGACTCCGCATGCTAATTTTAGTCCAAATCTAACAGTGTTTTACTATTTTGTCCTACATGTATAATTCCATTCCATCCACCTATGTTAAACATTTCAGATGAATGCGTACCATAAATTTGACTGGGCATCACATACACAGACAAATATTTTTTTCCTTGTTACAAAGAACACTACAAATAAATGACTCAAGCAGAGTGAGCAAACAAAATGGAAGCACTCGGAAACGTTACAGGCTGGAAATCTGAAATACCTAGAATCTTTATTTACGATAACAGAGTATTTTTTAAATTTAAACGAAGTTATGGAAAGCATGAAGTAAATTGGGTAACATCCTCACAAGTGAAAGCCAAACGTATCGTCGGCCGTCTCTTAAACCACCGAACTTTTTACAGAATCTGTTTACTTATAGGTATGTTAAAACATATGGAGCATTTGAAATCAATATAAAAATTAGTAGGAAGTTAAGTATAAATCAAAAAGTGAAATTAGATACAGTCACATTAAAGTGAGTTTAAGCATAGGTATTGTTTGCTCTGTACAAACTTCTAGCCATGTAAAACTTTTACGAAATCCATAAAAATGAAAGTTACGGTAACCTGTACAATTTCAATTTCTCAGCTAAACTTTGAAATGCAAGTAGAGGCGCTTCTACTCATCACCACGGAAACAAAATTCTAAACGGACCCATTTTCACCTCTAGATTGTTTATATGGTTTTACCCAACTAACACATGCATAATAAAGAAACACAAACAAAATTACTGTTGTTAAGAACAATAAATTTTTGAGGTGTCATTCAACATATGGAGGTGATCCGGAAATTAGTAACTGTTATAGAATTAAATGAAGACTTATCAAAAGAACCTCCTAATTCATAGCTTACCTTAGGCTTTTTTTTCGCCTTATCCCGAAAGACATTAAACTATCATACTATGCTTCAAGATTTATATCCGCTCGACATAGGCAATCCTCTTTAACGATCTGTCCGAAAAAACGCATAATATGATTGCTCCTGAATTAACATTTTTACAAAATTGCATCAATGAATATTTGTCCATAACTCGGGTTGACGATTAATGTCACATGAAGTTCTTTTATTGTCATTGAGAAAAGTACTTTAAACCTCACATTACATATAGGTATACAATAATTTACTGTTCATATTATTTATCTTGTACACTAAGAATAGCAGTTTTTGAAAGCTGATCAATAACACATGCCGAATGAAAAAAAATTCTGTGAATAATTGAACTTAATATGAGAGGGTGAGATCACGGGTCCACGAAATGGTAATGACTCTGGACGATTTCGTATGTATATATATTCAGTAAATAACTAATGCAATTTATTGCTAACACTAAAAGTAGACTAGTGACCTATAAAAAAAAACAACATAAGGATCCCCAGTGCAATTAATCTGGTTAAATTGATACTTTCTTCGAATCTTCTCTTAAATGGGTACATTTGATAAGTAAGGACGGAGAATTCGTTGTTATTTCGGTATTACTATTAATATTGTCATTCATACTATTATTATTATTGCTATTATTATGTTGCAAATCACATTCGTATTTCCTTGGAACTTAAAGGAAATGGAATATCAGAAACGTAGGCAATCATTATCAGAAGACATTCCTCATGGCGGTTGCCATGTTAAGTTGACATTGAACTGGTGATTTATTTTAGCGTACTGAACCTAAGCTTTTCGCATGCGAATGTGCTTGCATGCCATTCTCATATGTAATACTACCCATTAAGTAATTAATATTTTCCCAAAAGGAAACATTCAAACTTAAAACTTTTGAACAACCGGAACCATCAACAAACTTTAGGTAATGAAATTTCGACCCCTAAATCGGATATTGTGATTTTCACATATCTACATGTTTTGAGATCTCTGAATCCAAAAATGCTATTTTCATACACATGTCTGTGTGTGTGTGTGTCTGTTTATCTGTGAAATGCCTAGATCCATAACGAAAAATCGTATGAAAAATATTAGTATATGGGTTAGGTATCTTCTCGGTATGTGACAAGTAGATTCACGACGACATTCTCTTTCATTCAACACCATTTTTCATTAAGAAATTTAATAACAACTCTAATAATCTTGTTTACGTCTTCTATATTAGGGGATAATACTAACTGTTAAAACTTTTATTTGAAACATTCTTATTATAAATTAACTACAGGGTTGGTATATGACGTCCACTGTTTTAAAAAGTTTGAGTTCCATTGTAAAAAACAAAGCTATGCATCAAGTTAAACAAATCAATAAGCGCTCTTTGCAATACGTCCGGTTATGCTGTATCAGAAAGTGAGGTGGGAAAGTTTAAGGTAAACAATGTTACATGAGTGGATTTATCAGACTTTATTTGGTTTGTGTATCCTTCGGGGAAGCGATGTCATAACGACATTCTGTTAATTTTTAAAACCGATTTACATGGAAAGAATGCCATACATTACTAATTATTAGGGCAAGACATTTGAAAATTTTGAATCTTTTTTTATATGAAAATCGAATATATATAAATGTATATTATGAAATAAATTATTAAATAAGGGTAATTTGTTTTGAATTTTTTGCATTATTTTGCGTTTTTTTTTTCATTTTAAAGAAATAGGTCATTTTTTTTTAAATCTTAAGGTCATTTTACGCATTTTAAGGTTATTTTCGTAATTTTTAGGTCTTTTCCGCATGTGTCAGTGGAGGTTGAGCGCAGCTTTTCCATGTACGCATTGTTCCTTTCAGACAACAGACAATCGTTTTTATTTGAGAATCTCCGCCAAGTGTTCTTAGTTAATTTTAATTCCGGTTTATTGTAAATGCCGTAACAGTTTGTCTCGTAGCAATAAACATTTTTTCTTTCTTTTTATATGTCACATATTTGCTAGGGGCAATTTGATGGACATGCCAGTTCAGAAAGATTTGTTTTTCACTAAGGGTGTCCAAGTAGTATAGATTTTCTTAGTACTGTAGTAATAAAATCAGTGTGTTTTATATTTAAATCAATATGTAAATCACTGACACCCATTATGTTGCTTTTAGCGATTCATTAGTTTAAAAAACTAAATTTAAGTAATAATGGAACATTTATTTGGTCATTTTATGATTTTTTTTGTTATTTTTAACTATTTTTAGGTCATAAATGCATTTTTATTTTGCATTTCTTCAATATTTTATGGTCATTAAATGTCTTGCTCTACTTATTTAGTAACAAAACATTTATTTGAGAGAGAAAGTTTTTGATCGTTGGAAGGAATGGTACATGTCTTAATATTTTAATTTAACTTAATCCGATTTATTACAATTTTATTACGTTAATTATATTAATATATATCCTGCATGTTTAATATTTACATAACATATGGAAAATGGATACTTACCCAGTTGATAATTAAAATATGATACAGTATAATTAGTTTTAAGGAATTGGGTTCTTATGTAGGCTAATCGTAATACTGTATTACAAATAAAAATTAAAAACACTATGTCACTAAGAAATGTTTATTTTAATAATCCATAATTTTTATGCCTTCAGGAATTTTGTTTGGTTAAGAATTCTTACGCTTGTTTGTTACTTGGTCTCATGTGACTGGTTCCAGTGTGTCAAACTGTCTAAAGCCTAATATGTGATTCAGAGCTTCTGTTCCTTGTATATGAGGCAATGGCAGTAACCTATACTTGTTTTGAATTTGCCCACCTCAAGATAAGTACGTCCTGTATGGAATCTTAATAAACTTAACAAGCTTGTTACCTCAATCGAAGGCTTTGTTTAATGTGCGACCGGGGAGAAAAATTAGAGAAAAGTTCCTACTGGAATAATCCTAATTTATAAGCAAAACTAAATCCTCACTAGTATAAAGAGAAAAAATAATGAATTTATAAAAAGAGACTAAAGAGTGAGATTGTTTTACTCTGTTAATAATTTAAGGACATAGAAGAGTGCTTATGATCGCTTTATAGTTTTAAATGATTATTTATTATAAAGTGAGATTAAGAAATCACTCCGCAGCATTTATGTGGGCGAGAATCCGCTAAAAAATGGAATTCACTTGGCAGCGCTAGCATACGGTTATAATGTTCCGCTACAATTATTTATGAAGTAAGGAAAAAATTAACAACACACTCTCCAATTTAATGAAGATCTTGAGAATGTTTACAGTTTTCTTAATGACGGAAATTCAGTTGCTTTAATTTATTTTCGTAAATTTTAATTGGATATTTCCTGTTCCTGGCTCCTCAATAAGAACTGAATATGGCCTATCACTAGTGCCGAAATGCAACTCCTTTGATATGACAATCTGGGATCCAGAAAGCGGAAGGACTCAACATAACAAACGGTGCCATTTATCAATATTGTTTCAAACATTGTCTTTATTTACGTGGTAAATTTGATTTAAGGATGTTAAATCATTGTTATCTGGAGACAGTACATTTATTAGTAATGGAATTAGGTTGTATATATATCGCCCTTAATGGTCTACCTCACCGACAGGCGATTTATGTTGCTAATTAGTGTGCCTCACAGTACTGCATATGGCATAAATTGACTTTCGGTGAGGTAGACCATTAAGGGCAATCAGGCATAAGAGAGAGGTTCTGTTTGGCGCTGTGAATTTAACTCAGCTATCCCTCAGTTGCTTGAGCATTGGCAAGGATAGCCAAAGGGTCCTGCATTCAAATTCCAGCGTCAGAGAAATTTTTCTCCTATAATATTAAAATGTCATGTCCGGCAGAGACAATAATCTGTGGTTCATGAATGCATATTCATATATCTACAACGGTGAGGAAACTAAACGTAATTCAATGATAATAAACTGACACGAAGTTATGGTCAAGTAGATTGATTTATGTTGACATCAGTAAGATAAACTATAGTGGATTTATGTATGTTGTCATTAGTAAGTGTTTCTGGAATTTAGAATATTTTCTAAGAGATTATGGGAACAAATATATAAGCAGTCATACAACACATAAATCACATTCGAAATCACCAACATGAAGGCTCTGATTGTTATGTCTGCAGTTCTCCTCTTGTGGAACATCATCATGGGCGAGGTGAGGTTTCTCCTTTGCAGAAATATTTATATCATTAATTAAGACGTAACGCACTTTAGTCCTGTTACATTACAATTTAAGCCATGTTTTCACTATAAAGTAACTCAATATACTTTAAACCAAACTTATCCAGTAAAATAAAAAGATGATATATTTACTTTTTATTTTTATTTTTTTTTTTTGCAAAAATCATTCCTGTAAATAATTTCTTTTTGTACTGTTCCTAAACTGTTCCTAATACTTGCAAAGTCCAAAGGTCTGGCATTCGGAAGAAAAGTTAAAAATTATAATTTTGGATTATAACATCCTACTTGTTAAGAATATTTTCCTTTCAGTTATGATTTAATTTTGATTTTTCTTTATTCCAGGCTAAACCTGAACCTAAACCTGTTCCTAGAGGTGGTTTCGACGACTGATTTTCTGTGCGAGGTGAGAAAAGGTTTTTTATAAAATTTGCTTACATCATTATGGAATCATTATAGGGTATGAGAATATGAATATTGTATAGGGTAATATAAGCAGCATATACATGTCGGACGATAGATCAAACACAGTAATGTAAGATATCACGACGAAAATAATTTTTGTTTCACTATCCCATTCATACGACAGGTACTTGAGTTGTCCAGTAATGTTTAAACATGCCTCGCATACCGACCAATCATGGCCGATTCTCTTATATTATAATATACTTGCCTCTAACACAAGGATGCGATTTTATCTGATAAAACATCAGCTCGTAATCATGATTTAGAGGCAGATGTTGATTATGATATTAGGCTAATAATAAAACAGTGTAAATCGGCTAACTTTATAAGTACTTTCCTTATATGTGCTGAGGATCAATTTGTAATAGAAGTAGACTAACAAAAAGGCGATATACATTTCAGTATTATAAGTCTCCAAGATTACAGTGGGGTGTATTATTTATAACATCACTGTAAATTTACTTTTTTTTCTAATTAAATTATTTTAAAATATTATAAGCTATATAACTCTAAATACGATATCCTACGTACGAAATTAATTCTCATTGGATGGCAAAAAGGCCACATTAATTACACATTACTAGGGCAAGATATCTTGGGTTGAATACAAGCCCAATTATAATTGCGGAAGTATAAAGCTTATTCTTCTCATTTATAACACAATATATTATACTTCTTGTTTTATATTCCACATTGGCTATTGAAAGGAATCCGTAGAACATATAGATGTAGAGAACCTGTGATGAAATAAGTTAAAGCCTAAGAGACTGGTATCTATGTATTTCATATTTCAATGAGGGGATGGATACAAATATGATTGAGGGAATAAATTGTGATTTGATTGAGGGAGGAAAGAGGAATGATGTATGATTGTATATTGATATTTGTAATTCTCCAAAAAGTATTTTAAGACCATCCATTCATTGGTATGTCTAATTTATAATTATTATCTTTATTATGATTATTATTATTGTTATCATCATCGTCATAATCAAGATTAAGTGCCAGAATGGTACTTTCTAAGATTACAAGATGGATGGGTAGAATGCCTGTCCGTCTATGTATCGGCATGGGCGATAACCTGAATACATTGTACAGGATTTTCATGAAACCTGGTATACTTACTTTTAACGTACATAGGAATAACCCTCTTGATTTTGGACCCACTGCCAGAATGGCATAGATATAGCTTATATCTTGTAATCAACTGACATATCCCAAAACGATCCCATTTTTCTTTTCTTACTTTCGGAAAACATTCAAAATTATGGTCCTTGCAGACCACATTTGGAGACTTAAAATAGCTAAAGGATCAGTAGTATCAAAAAACCGATGGCATCAGCAGTAACGGATGACATATCTAGAAGTTTGGTCTTATAATTTTTTGTCGCATATCCAACAGTTGTTCCCCAGAGTTCCTTTTTCTTTTAAATTGTTAATTAAATCCTTTATATTCTTCTCACATTTCGTAATATTGACACATTAACAGAACAGCTACAATAATACAATATAGCAGAAACATTGAAATGTTTAACCGCCATAAGCGTGGAAAATCTGGTGTTTCTAGCTTTCCCAAAGGTATAGAAAGTCTGATTGGATAGCCGTGACATCATTCACATCTATAAAAGACTGGATCAACAACTCATTAATATTGAACATAACCCACATCCACATCAACTAGAAACTTGGAATTTGTCTAAGCCCCCACGTTTGATCCTATCAACACCATTCTATAGAACTGATAAATTTTATTATTGAAATTGATTTCATTTGTAGACTTTTACAAGAGTAGTATGCCTACTTATTTATATATGCACTAGTTATTTATCACCTTATATTGGATTCTTTATTTAATACCTATGAAGCCCTCTGTATGGAAATAATAAATGTTATTATTAGTCTATGCCAGTAGAAAAATTCCGAAACGTTCTAAGTATTAATTTTTAATTCTCGAAAAGAACATCGTTTCAAAGGTTTTTGTATGCTTTTTGAAAAAATAAAAGAATATGTTGACGAGTGGAATTTTTAGCGAATCTGTCTGTTTATATACTATTTATCCTACTTACTCCTTCACATATGTTGATAAAACTATGTCAGGAGACCGTAGCCTAAATTTCTAGTATCTGCTATCTATGCCCTATAAATCGTAGTCTAAAGTTCTATTTTCTGACATATGGCCTATTAACTAAAACTGGAACATTTTTGTATCATTCTACTTGAATACATAATATTTTATAATTAATTATTGTTAAATGGTCAGATATATAATGATAGGGCAAATTTCATGAGGACTTTAGAATGCAGCATCATAGTAACCTGTGTGGTACCAATATGAATGTAGATCTTAAATACAAAGAGGTTTGTAAAAAATTTTATATAATTATTATCAGTATAGTGTTGGGATGAAACAGACTTATCTAGTGATTGTCTATAATGTATTCGGAGTGAGATTCCGCTGGTCTGAAAGAATAATATCGTGATAATGGTCCCATGAGAGTATTATCTTTTATTTTTCAGGGAAACCATGTATGGAGAAATGAAGGCAAATGGGAACAACAATGGTAGAGAAATGTATGAAAATAAATGAAATATATAATTAAAACCAAATATAGATGTTATATTTAAATTCTTTTTCTACATAATATGTGTCCTTATCCTAAGGAATCACTATATATTTATTTAATCCTTTATATTGGTCCCCACGTTTGATCCTATCGACACCTTTCTATAGAACTGATTAATTTTATTATTGACATTGATTTCATCTGTAGACTTTTATAAAAGTAGTATGCTTACTTATTTACATATACACTAGTTATTTATCACTTTATATTGGATTCTTTATTTAATACCTATCAAGCCCTCTGTATGTAAATAATAAATGTTATGATACATATACATTTTATTGGTAGGCTTATATAAATGTAGTATTCTATCTAGCCTACTAATATGCTTGTATCAATAGATTATATATAATTATATCTATTATATCTATAATTATACATATATAATTATATACTCAGAAATCACTAGTTATTTATCAATAATAATGGCTCCTTAATTTGATACCTATCAAGTACTCTGTATAGGGGTGTACAGGAGTGATATATTTAAATATTAATAATTATTTAATGTAGAGATTTTCATAAAAATAGTTTCCTAATTCCCAATGAAGGCGTCTCTGCTACGAAATTTTATACAGTGCTATCTAGAGCCTCTCCACAGCTCCGATTATTTTCGTCAGCCAAACGAAAGTTGGTGTTTCTCCCTACCTCCTTTTTTGACTCGTAGCAGGAATACCAGAGTAGGATATGTTAAGTGTGGTGTCGCATCTGCTATTGGTAATGAGCCGAAAACGTATTTTTTTAGTTCTTTAATTAAATAATATAAACTAAAATTACATAAAATCGATATGAAAAGTCCTTTCTCTTCCTGGATCCCAAATTGCCACATATTGAAAAAGTACATTTCTGCAGTAATGATGAACAAACTTCACTTCTTATTGAGGAACCACTAAGAGGAAGGACACAACAGGAAAATATATTTAATTACAGTTTACGAAAATAAATTAAAGCGACTGAATTCGTGTCTTCAAGAAATTATTTTTATTTTATTTCTTACTTCATAAATTATTGAAAGAGAATATTATAACCATATGTGGACGCTGCCAAGTGAATTCAGTTGATTAGTGATTTCTCGCCCGAAAACGTGCTGCTGAGCTATTCCTTGATGAAATTTTATAATAGTAACTTAAACCATAAAAAGATAATAAGCACACATCTAAGTTTTTAACTTATTAACACACTATAACAATGTCACTGTTTTGTCTCTTTGTATAAATTCAACATTCACTAGTTTTTTTCACTCCTACGTCATCGAGTATACAATTTCATGATCAGTGCCTACTGAATAGCATGTCTAAAGTATTATGATCTCTTGTGACGATAGGGAGATCACGTGTTTCACTAAGTGTTCCAACAATAACGTAGTAGGCTAACGCGTCCTCAAGCAGATGTCGTCACTGGAGATGACCAGTCTAGAAACCAAATTCTAGGCTTCGGAGTTGACCAGACATCCATCTTGCGAACCACGAAATCATGTATGGGTTTTTGTTTTATTTTTTATTGGTTATTTATGAAAGTATCTCCTCCTTTCAGTTTTGCTTCAAGAATTCTAACTGCCTTTGACTGTGCCGGCTGTATACAGTATCTTTCTACTTTTAAGGAACTAGACTTGTTGCTTATACCAAATTTCCACGAATATGTTGATTTAACTAAAACCAGATGAGTCCTAATCGAGAAAAGTCCTTTAAAATTTAATTTAACTTATCATTTCATCATTACAGTGAGCCGCCTGGGAAAAAATACCTAAAATCCGAGTTGCCATGCGACCCTGAAAAGACTCCGCATGCTAATTTTAGTTCAAATCTAACAGTGTTTTACTATTTTGTCCTACATGTATAATTCCATTCCATCCACCTATGTTAAACATTTCAGATGAATGCGTACCATAAATTTGACTGGGCATCACATACACAGACAAATATTTTTTTTCCTTGTTACAAAGAACACTACAAATAAATGACTCAAGCAGAGTGAGCAAACAAAATGGAAGCACTCGGAAACGTTACAGGCTGGAAATCTGAAATACCTAGAATCTTTATTTACGATAACAGAGTATTTTTTAAATTTAAACGAAGTTATGGAAAGCATGAAGTAAATTGGGTAACATCCTCACAAGTGAAAGCCAAACGTATCGTCGGCCGTCTCTTAAACCACCGAACTTTTTACAGAATCTGTTTACTTATAGGTATGTTAAAACATATGGAGCATTTGAAATCAATATAAAAATTAGTAGGAAGTTAAGTATAAATCAAAAAGTGAAATTAGATACAGTCACATTAAAGTGAGTTTAAGCATAGGTATTGTTTGCTCTGTACAAACTTCTAGCCATGTAAAACTTTTACGAAATCCATAAAAATGAAAGTTACGGTAACCTGTACAATTTCAATTTCTCAGCTAAACTTTGAAATGCAAGTAGAGGCGCTTCTACTCATCACCACGGAAACAAAATTCTAAACGGACCCATTTTCACCTCTAGATTGTTTATATGGTTTTACCCAACTAACACATGCATAATAAAGAAACACAAACAAAATTACTGTTGTTAAGAACAATAAATTTTTGAGGTGTCATTCAACATATGGAGGTGAGCCGGAAATTAGTAACTGTAATAGAATTAAATGAAGACTTATCAAAAGAACCTCCTAATTCATAGCTTACCTTAGGCTTTTTTTTCGCCTTATCCCGAAAGACATTAAACTATCATACTATGCTTCAAGATTTATATCCGCTCGACATAGGCAATCCTCTTTAACGATCTGTCCGAAAAAACGCATAATATGATTGCTCCTGAATTAACATTTTTACAAAATTGCATCAATGAATATTTGTCCATAACTCGGGTTGACGATTAATGTCACATGAAGTTCTTTTATTGTCATTGAGAAAAGTACTTTAAACCTCACATTACACATAGTTGTACAATAATTTACTGTTCATATTATTTATCTTGTACACTAAGAATAGCAGTTTTTGAAAGCTGATCAATAACACATGCCGAATGAAAAAAAATTCTGTGAATAATTGAACTTAATATGAGAGGGTGAGATCACGGGTCCACGAAATGGTAATGACTCTGGACGATTTCGTATGTATATATATTCAGTAAATAACTAATGCAATTTATTGCTAACACTAAAAGTAGACTAGTGACCTATAAAAAAAAACAACATAAGGATCCCCAGTGCAATTAATCTGGTTAAATTGATACTTTCTTCGAATCTTCTCTTAAATGGGTACATTTGATAAGTAAGGACGGAGAATTCGTTGTTATTTCGGTATTACTATTAATATTGTCATTCATACTATTATTATTATTGCTATTATTATGTTGCAAATCACATTCGTATTTCCTTGGAACTTAAAGGAAATGGAATATCAGAAACGTAGGCAATCATTATCAGAAGACATTCCTCATGGCGGTTGCCATGTTAAGTTGACATTGAACTGGTGATTTATTTTAGCGTACTGAACCTAAGCTTTTCGCATGCGAATGTGCTTGCATGCCATTCTCATATGTAATACTACCCATTAAGTAATTAATATTTTCCCAAAAGGAAACATTCAAACTTAAAACTTTTGAACAACCGGAACCATCAACAAACTTTAGGTAATGAAATTTCGACCCCTAAATCGGATATTGTGATTTTCACATATCTACATGTTTTGAGATCTCTGAATCCAAAAATGCTATTTTCATACACATGTCAGTGTGTGTGTGTGTCTGTTTATCTGTGAAATGCCTAGATCCATAACGAAAAATCGTATGAAAAATATTAGTATATGGGTTAGGTATCTTCTCGGTATGTGACAAGTAGATTCACGACGACATTCTCTTTCATTCAACACCATTTTTCATTAAGAAATTTAATAACAACTCTAATAATCTTGTTTACGTCTTCTATATTAGGGGATAATACTAACTGTTAAAACTTTTATTTGAAACATTCTTATTATAAATTAACTACAGGGTTGGTATATGACGTCCACTGTTTTAAAAAGTTTGAGTTCCATTGTAAAAAACAAAGCTATGCATCAAGTTAAACAAATCAATAAGCGCTCTTTGCAATACGTCCGGTTATGCTGTATCAGAAAGTGAGGTGGGAAAGTTTAAGGTAAAGAATGTTACATGAGTGGATTTATCAGACTTTATTTGGTTTGTGTATCCTTCGGGGAAGCGATGTCATAACGACATTCTGTTAATTTTTAAAACCGATTTACATGGAAAGAATGCCATACATTACTAATTATTAGGGCAAGACATTTGAAAATTTTGAATCTTTTTTTATATGAAAATCGAATATATATAAATGTATATTATGAAATAAATTATTAAATAAGGGTAATTTGTTTTGAATTTTTTGCATTATTTTGCGTTTTTTTTTTCATTTTAAAGAAATAGGTCATTTTTTTTAAATCTTAAGGTCATTTTACGCATTTTAAGGTTATTTTCGTAATTTTTAGGTCTTTTCCGCATGTGTCAGTGGAGGTTGAGCGCAGCTATTCCATGTACGCATTGTTCCTTTCAGACAACAGACAATCGTTTTTATTTGAGAATCTCCGCCAAGTGTTCTTAGTTAATTTTAATTCCGGTTTATTGTAAATGCCGTAACAGTTTGTCTCGTAGCAATAAACATTTTTTCTTTCTTTTTATATGTCACATATTTGCTAGGGGCAATTTGATGGACATGCCAGTTCAGAAAGATTTGTTTTTCACTAAGGGTGTCCAAGTAGTATAGATTTTCTTAGTACTGTAGTAATAAAATCAGTGTGTTTTATATTTAAATCAATATGTAAATCACTGACACCCATTATGTTGCTTTTAGCGATTCATTAGTTTAAAAAACTAAATTTAAGTAATAATGGAACATTTATTTGGTCATTTTATGATTTTTTTTGTTATTTTTAACTATTTTTAGGTCATAAATGCATTTTTATTTTGCATTTCTTCAATATTTTATGGTCATTAAATGTCTTGCTCTACTTATTTAGTAACAAAACATTTATTTGAGAGAGAAAGTTTTTGATCGTTGGAAGGAATGGTACATGTCTTAATATTTTAATTTAACTTAATCCGATTTATTACAATTTTATTATGTTAATTATATTAATATATATCCTGCATGTTTAATATTTACATAACATATGGAAAATGGATACTTACCCAGTTGATAATTAAAATATGATACAGTATAATTAGTTTTAAGGAATTGGGTTCTTATGTAGGCTAATCGTAATACTGTATTACAAATAAAAATTAAAAACACTATGTCACTAAGAAATGTTTATTTTAATAATCCATAATTTTTATGCCTTCAGGAATTTTGTTTGGTTAAGAATTCTTACGCTTGTTTGTTACTTGGTCTCATGTGACTGGTTCCAGTGTGTCAAACTGTCTAAAGCCTAATATGTGATTCAGAGCTTCTGTTCCTTGTATATGAGGCAATGGCAGTAACCTATACTTGTTTTGAATTTGCCCACCTCAAGATAAGTACGTCCTGTATGGAATCTTAATAAACTTAACAAGCTTGTTACCTCAATCGGAGGCTTTGTTTAATGTGCGACCGGGGAGAAAAATTAGAGAAAAATTCCTACTGGAATAATCCTAATTTATAAGCAAAACTAAATCCTCACTAGTATAAAGAGAAAAAATAATGAATTTATAAAAAGAGACTAAAGAGTGAGATTGTTTTACTCTGTTAATAATTTAAGGACATAGAAGAGTGCTTATGATCGCTTTATAGTTTTAAATTATTATTTATTATAAAGTGACATTAAGAAATCACTCCGCAGCATTTATGTGGGCGAGAATCCGCTAAAAAATGGAATTCACTTGGCAGCGCTAGCATACGGTTATAATGTTCCGCTACAATTATTTATGAAGTAAGGAAAAAATTAACAACACACTCGCCAATTTAATGAAGATCTTGAGAATGTTTACAGTTTTCTTAATGACGGAAATTCAGTTGCTTTAATTTATTTTCGTAAATTTTAATTGGATATTTCCTGTTCCTGGCTCCTCAATAAGAACTGAATATGGCCTATCACTAGTGCCGAAATGCAACTCCTTTGATATGACAATCTGGGATCCAGAAAGCGGAAGGACTCAACATAACAAACGGTGCCATTTATCAATATTGTTTCAAACATTGTCTTTATTTACGTGGTAAATTTGATTTAAGGATGTTAAATCATTGTTATCTGGAGACAGTACATTTATTAGTAATGGAATTAGGTTGTATATATATCGCCCTTAATGGTCTACCTCACCGACAGGCGATTTATGTTGCTAATTAGTGTGCCTCACAGTACTGCATATGGCATAAATTGACTTTCGGTGAGGTAGACCATTAAGGGCAATCAGGCATAAGAGAGAGGTTCTGTTTGGCGCTGTGAATTTAACTCAGCTATCCCTCAGTTGCTTGAGCATTGGCAAGGATAGCCAAAGGGTCCTGCATTCAAATTCCAGTGTCAGAGAAATTTTTCTCCTATAATATTAAAATGTCATGTCCGGCAGAGACAATAATCTGTGGTTCATGAATGCATATTCATATATCTACAACGGTGAGGAAACTAAACGTAATTCAATGATAATAAACTGACACGAAGTTATGGTCAAGTAGATTGATTTATGTTGACATCAGTAAGATAAACTATAGTGGATTTATGTATGTTGTCATTAGTAAGTGTTTCTGGAATTTAGAATATTTTCTAAGAGATTATGGGAACAAATATATAATCAGTCATACAACACATAAAACACATTCGACATCACCAACATGAAGGCTCTGATTGTTATGTCTGCAGTTCTCCTCTTGTGGAACATCATCATGGGCGAGGTGAGGTTTCTCCTTTGCAGAAATATTTATATCATTAATTAAGACGTAACGCACTTCAGTCCTGTTACATTACAATTTAAGCCATGTTTTCACTATAAAGTAACTCAATATACTTTAAACCAAACTTATCCAGTAAAATAAAAAGATGATATATTTACTTTTTATTTTTATTATTTTTTTTTGCCAAAATCATTCCTGTAAATAATTTCTTTTTGTACTGTTCCTAAACTGTTCCTAATACTTGCAAAGTCCAAAGGTCTGGCATTCGGAAGAAAAGTTAAAAATTATAATTTTGGATTATAACATCCTACTTGTTAAGAATATTTTGCTTTCAGTTATGATTTAATTTTGATTTTTCTTTATTCCAGGCTAAACCTGAACCTAAACCTGTTCCTAGAGGTGGTTTCGACGACTGATTTTCTGTGCGAGGTGAGAAAAGGTTTTTTATAAAATTTGCTTACATCATTATGGAATCATTATAGGGTATGAGAATATGAATATTGTATAGGGTAATATAAGCAGCATATACATGTCGGACGATAGATCAAACACAGTAATGTAAGATATCACGACGAAAATAATTTTTGTTTCACTATCCCATTCATACGACAGGTACTTGAGTTGTCCAGTAATGTTTAAACATGCCTCGCATACCGACCAATCATGGCCGATTCTCTTATATTATAATATACTTGCCTCTAACACAAGGATGCGATTTTATCTGATAAAACATCAGCTCGTAATCATGATTTAGAGGCAGATGTTGATTATGATATTAGGCTAATAATAAAACAGTGTAAATCGGCTAACTTTATAAGTACTTTCCTTATATGTGCTGAGGATCAATTTGTAATAGAAGTAGACTAACAAAAAGGCGATATACATTTCAGTATTATAAGTCTCCAAGATTACAGTGGGGTGTATTATTTATAACATCACTGTAAATTTACTTTTTTTTCTAATTAAATTATTTTAAAATATTATAAGCTATATAACTCTAAATACGATATCCTACGTACGAAATTAATTCTCATTGGATGGCAAAAAGGCCACATTAATTACACATTACTAGGGCAAGATATCTTGGGTTGAATACAAGCCCAATTATAATTGCGGAAGTATAAAGCTTATTCTTCTCATTTATAACACAATATATTATACTTCTTGTTTTATATTCCACATTGGCTATTGAAAGGAATCCGTAGAACATATAAATGTAGAGAACCTGTGATGAAATAAGTTAAAGCCTAAGAGACTGGTATCTATGTATTTCATATTTCAATGAGGGGATGGATACAAATATGATTGAGGGAATAAATTGTGATTTGATTGAGGGAGGAAAAAGGAATGATGTATGATTGTATATTGATATTTGTAATTCTCCAAAAAGTATTTTAAGACCATCCATTCATTGGTATGTCTAATTTATAATTATTATCTTTATTATGATTATTATTATTGTTATCATCATCGTCATAATCAAGATTAAGTGCCAGAATGGTACTTTCTAAGATTACAAGATGGATGGGTAGAATGCCTGTCCGTCTATGTATCGGCATGGGCGATAACCTGAATACATTGTACAGGATTTTCATGAAACCTGGTATACTTACTTTTAACGTACATAGGAATAACCCTCTTGATTTTGGACCCACTGCCAGATTGGCATAGATATAGCTTATATCTTGTAATCAACTGACATATCCCAAAACGATCCCATTTTTCTTTTCTTACTTTCGGAAAACATTCAAAATTATGGTCCTTGCAGACCACATTTGGAGACTTAAAATAGCTAAAGGATCAGTAGTATCAAAAAACCGATGGCATCAGCAGTAACGGATGACATATCTAGAAGTTTGGTCTTATAATTTTTTGTCGCATATCCAACAGTTGTTCCCCAGAGTTCCTTTTTCTTTTAAATTGTTAATTAAATTCTTTATATTCTCCTCACATTTCGTAATATTGACACATTAACAGAACAGCTACAATAATACAATATAGCAGAAACATTGAAATGTTTAACCGCCATAAGCGTGGAAAATCTGGTGTTTCTAGCTTTCCCAAAGGTATAGAAAGTCTGATTGGATAGCCGTGACATCATTCACATCTATAAAAGACTGGATCAACAACTCATTAATATTGAACTTAACCCACATCCACATCAACTAGAAACTTGGAATTTGTCTAAGCCCCCACGTTTGATCCTATCAACACCATTCTATAGAACTGATAAATTTTATTATTGAAATTGATTTCATTTGTAGACTTTTACAAGAGTAGTATGCCTACTTATTTATATATGCACTAGTTATTTATCACCTTATATTGGATTCTTTATTTAATACCTATGAAGCCCTCTGTATGGAAATAATAAATGTTATTATTAGTCTATGCCAGTAGAAAAATTCCGAAACGTTCTAAGTATTAATTTTTAATTCTCGAAAAGAACATCGTTTCAAAGGTTTTTGTATGCTTTTTGAAAAAATAAAAGAATATGTTGACGAGTGGAATTTTTAGCGAATCTGTCTGTTAATATACTATTTATCCTACTTACTCCTTCACATATGTTGATAAAACTATGTCAGGAGACCGTAGCCTAAATTTCTAGTATCTGCTATCTATGCCCTATAAATCGTAGTCTAAAGTTCTATTTTCTGACATATGGCCTATTAACTAAAACTGGAACATTTTTGTATCATTCTACTTGAATACATAATATTTTATAATTAATTATTGTTAAATGGTCAGATATATAATGATAGGGCAAATTTCATGAGGACTTTAGAATGCAGCATCATAGTAACCTGTGTGGTACCAATATGAATGTAGATCTTAAATACAAAGAGGTTTGTAAAAAATTTTATATAATTATTATCAGTATAGTGTTGGGATGAAACAGACTTATCTAGTGATTGTCTATAATGTATTCGGAGTGAGATTCCGCTGGTCTGAAAGAATAATATCGTGATAATGGTCCCATGAGAGTATTATCTTTTATTTTTCAGGGAAACCATGTATGGAGAAATGAAGGCAAATGGGAACAACAATGGTAGAGAAATGTATGAAAATAAATGAAATATATAATTAAAACCAAATATAGATGTTATATTTAAATTCTTTTTCTACATAATATGTGTCCTTATCCTAAGGAATCACTATATATTTATTTAATCCTTTATATTGGTCCCCACGTTTGATCCTATCGACACCTTTCTATAGAACTGATTAATTTTATTATTGACATTGATTTCATCTGTAGACTTTTATAAAAGTAGTATGCTTACTTATTTACATATACACTAGTTATTTATCACTTTATATTGGATTCTTTATTTAATACCTATCAAGCCCTCTGTATGTAAATAATAAATGTTATGATACATATACATTTTATTGGTAGGCTTATATAAATGTAGTATTCTATCTAGCCTACTAATATGCTTGTATCAATAGATTATATATAATTATATCTATTATATCTATAATTATATACGTAAATCACTAGTTATTTATCAATAATAATGGCTCCTTAATTTGATACCTATCAAGTACTCTGTATAGGGGTGTACAGGAGTGATATATTTAAATATTAATAATTATTTAATGTAGAGATTTTCATAAAAATAGTTTCCTAATTCCCAATGAAGGCGTCTCTGCTACGAAATTTTATACAGTGCTATCTAGAGCCTCTCCACAGCTCCGATTATTTTCGTCAGCCAAACGAAAGTTGGTGTTTCTCCCTACCTCCTTTTTTGACTCTTAGCAGGAATACCAGAGTAGGATATGTTAAGTGTGGTGTCGCATCTGCTATTGGTAATGAGCCGAAAACGTATTTTTTTAGTTCTTTAATTAAATAATATAAACTAAAATTACATAAAATCGATATGAAAAGTCCTTTCTCTTCCTGGATCCCAAATTGCCACATATTGAAAACGTACATTTCTGCAGTAATGATGAACAAACTTCACTTCTTATTGAGGAACCACTAAGAGGAAGGACACAACAGGAAAATATATTTAATTACAGTTTACGAAAATAAATTAAAGCGACTGAATTCGTGTCTTCAAGAAATTATTTTTATTTTATTTCTTACTTCATAAATTATTGAAAGAGAATATTATAACCATATGTGGACGCTGCCAAGTGAATTCAGTTGATTAGTGATTTCTCGCCCGAAAACGTGCTGCTGAGCTATTCCTTGATGAAATTTTATAATAGTAACTTAAACCATAAAAAGATAATAAGCACACATCTAAGTTTTTAACTTATTAACACACTATAACAATGTCACTGTTTTGTCTCTTTGTATAAATTCAACATTCACTAGTTTTTTTCACTCCTACGTCATCGAGTATACAATTTCATGATCAGTGCCTACTGAATAGCATGTCTAAAGTATTATGATCTCTTGTGACGATAGGGAGATCACGTGTTTCACTAAGTGTTCCAACAATAACGTAGTAGGCTAACGCGTCCTCAAGCAGATGTCGTCACTGGAGATGACCAGTCTAGAAACCAAATTCTAGGCTTCGGAGTTGACCAGACATCCATCTTGCGAACCACGAAATCGTGTATGGGTTTTTGTTTTATTTTTTATTGAATATTTATGAAAGTATCTCCTCCTTTCAGTTTTGCTTCAAGAATTCTAACTGCCTTTGACTGTGCCGGCTGTATACAGTATCTTTCTACTTTTAAGGAACTAGACTTGTTGCTTATACCAAATTTCCACGAATATGTTGATTTAACTAAAACCAGATGAGTCCTAATCGAGAAAAGTCCTTTAAAATTTAATTTAACTTATCATTTCATCATTACAGTGAGCCGCCTGGGAAAAAATACCTAAAATCCGAGTTGCCATGCGACCCTGAAAAGACTCCGCATGCTAATTTTAGTCCAAATCTAACAGTGTTTTACTATTTTGTCCTACATGTATAATTCCATTCCATCCACCTATGTTAAACATTTCAGATGAATGCGTACCATAAATTTGACTGGGCATCACATACACAGACAAATATTTTTTTCCTTGTTACAAAGAACACTACAAATAAATGACTCAAGCAGAGTGAGCAAACAAAATGGAAGCACTCGGAAACGTTACAGGCTGGAAATCTGAAATACCTAGAATCTTTATTTACGATAACAGAGTATTTTTTAAATTTAAACGAAGTTATGGAAAGCATGAAGTAAATTGGGTAACATCCTCACAAGTGAAAGCCAAACGTATCGTCGGCCGTCTCTTAAACCACCGAACTTTTTACAGAATCTGTTTACTTATAGGTATGTTAAAACATATGGAGCATTTGAAATCAATATAAAAATTAGTAGGAAGTTAAGTATAAATCAAAAAGTGAAATTAGATACAGTCACATTAAAGTGAGTTTAAGCATAGGTATTGTTTGCTCTGTACAAACTTCTAGCCATGTAAAACTTTTACGAAATCCATAAAAATGAAAGTTACGGTAACCTGTACAATTTCAATTTCTCAGCTAAACTTTGAAATGCAAGTAGAGGCGCTTCTACTCATCACCACGGAAACAAAATTCTAAACGGACCCATTTTCACCTCTAGATTGTTTATATGGTTTTACCCAACTAACACATGCATAATAAAGAAACACAAACAAAATTACTGTTGTTAAGAACAATAAATTTTTGAGGTGTCATTCAACATATGGAGGTGATCCGGAAATTAGTAACTGTAATAGAATTAAATGAAGACTTATCAAAAGAACCTCCTAATTCATAGCTTACCTTAGGCTTTTTTTTCGCCTTATCCCGAAAGACATTAAACTATCATACTATGCTTCAAGATTTATATCCGCTCGACATAGGCAATCCTCTTTAACGATCTGTCCGAAAAAACGCATAATATGATTGCTCCTGAATTAACATTTTTACAAAATTGCATCAATGAATATTTGTCCATAACTCGGGTTGACGATTAATGTCACATGAAGTTCTTTTATTGTCATTGAGAAAAGTACTTTAAACCTCACATTACACATAGTTGTACAATAATTTACTGTTCATATTATTTATCTTGTACACTAAGAATAGCAGTTTTTGAAAGCTGATCAATAACACATGCCGAATGAAAAAAAATTCTGTGAATAATTGAACTTAATATGAGAGGGTGAGATCACGGGTCCACGAAATGGTAATGACTCTGGACGATTTCGTATGTATATATATTCAGTAAATAACTAATGCAATTTATTGCTAACACTAAAAGTAGACTAGTGACCTATAAAAAAAAACAACATAAGGATCCCCAGTGCAATTAATCTGGTTAAATTGATACTTTCTTCGAATCTTCTCTTAAATGGGTACATTTGATAAGTAAGGACGGAGAATTCGTTGTTATTTCGGTATTACTATTAATATTGTCATTCATACTATTATTATTATTGCTATTATTATGTTGCAAATCACATTCGTATTTCCTTGGAACTTAAAGGAAATGGAATATCAGAAACGTAGGCAATCATTATCAGAAGACATTCCTCATGGCGGTTGCCATGTTAAGTTGACATTGAACTGGTGATTTATTTTAGCGTACTGAACCTAAGCTTTTCGCATGCGAATGTGCTTGCATGCCATTCTCATATGTAATACTACCCATTAAGTAATTAATATTTTCCCAAAAGGAAACATTCAAACTTAAAACTTTTGAACAACCGGAACCATCAACAAACTTTAGGTAATGAAATTTCGACCCCTAAATCGGATATTGTGATTTTCACATATCTACATGTTTTGAGATCTCTGAATCCAAAAATGCTATTTTCATACACATGTCTGTGTGTGTGTGTCTGTTTATCTGTGAAATGCCTAGATCCATAACGAAAAATCGTATGAAAAATATTAGTATATGGGTTAGGTATCTTCTCGGTATGTGACAAGTAGATTCACGACGACATTCTCTTTCATTCAACACCATTTTTCATTAAGAAATTTAATAACAACTCTAATAATCTTGTTTACGTCTTCTATATTAGGGGATAATACTAACTGTTAAAACTTTTATTTGAAACATTCTTATTATAAATTAACTACAGGGTTGGTATATGACGTCCACTGTTTTAAAAAGTTTGAGTTCCATTGTAAAAAACAAAGCTATGCATCAAGTTAAACAAATCAATAAGCGCTCTTTGCAATACGTCCGGTTATGCTGTATCAGAAAGTGAGGTGGGAAAGTTTAAGGTAAAGAATGTTACATGAGTGGATTTATCAGACTTTATTTGGTTTGTGTATCCTTCGGGGAAGCGATGTCATAACGACATTCTGTTAATTTTTAAAACCGATTTACATGGAAAGAATGCCATACATTACTAATTATTAGGGCAAGACATTTGAAAATTTTGAATCTTTTTTTATATGAAAATCGAATATATATAAATGTATATTATGAAATAAATTATTAAATAAGGGTAATTTGTTTTGAATTTTTTGCATTATTTTGCGTTTTTTTTTTTCATTTTAAAGAAATAGGTCATTTTTTTTAAATCTTAAGGTCATTTTACGCATTTTAAGGTTATTTTCGTAATTTTTAGGTCTTTTCCGCATGTGTCAGTGGAGGTTGAGCGCAGCTTTTCCATGTACGCATTGTTCCTTTCAGACAACAGACAATCGTTTTTATTTGAGAATCTCCGCCAAGTGTTCTTAGTTAATTTTAATTCCGGTTTATTGTAAATGCCGTAACAGTTTGTCTCGTAGCAATAAACATTTTTTCTTTCTTTTTATATGTCACATATTTGCTAGGGGCAATTTGATGGACATGCCAGTTCAGAAAGATTTGTTTTTCACTAAGGGTGTCCAAGTAGTATAGATTTTCTTAGTACTGTAGTAATAAAATCAGTGTGTTTTATATTTAAATCAATATGTAAATCACTGACACCCATTATGTTGCTTTTAGCGATTCATTAGTTTAAAAAACTAAATTTAAGTAATAATGGAACATTTATTTGGTCATTTTATGATTTTTTTTGTTATTTTTAACTATTTTTAGGTCATAAATGCATTTTTATTTTGCATTTCTTCAATATTTTATGGTCATTAAATGTCTTGCTCTACTTATTTAGTAACAAAACATTTATTTGAGAGAGAAAGTTTTTGATCGTTGGAAGGAATGGTACATGTCTTAATATTTTAATTTAACTTAATCCGATTTATTACAATTTTATTATGTTAATTATATTAATATATATCCTGCATGTTTAATATTTACATAACATATGGAAAATGGATACTTACCCAGTTGATAATTAAAATATGATACAGTATAATTAGTTTTAAGGAATTGGGTTCTTATGTAGGCTAATCGTAATACTGTATTACAAATAAAAATTAAAAACACTATGTCACTAAGAAATGTTTATTTTAATAATCCATAATTTTTATGCCTTCAGGAATTTTGTTTGGTTAAGAATTCTTACGCTTGTTTGTTACTTGGTCTCATGTGACTGGTTCCAGTGTGTCAAACTGTCTAAAGCCTAATATGTGATTCAGAGCTTCTGTTCCTTGTATATGAGGCAATGGCAGTAACCTATACTTGTTTTGAATTTGCCCACCTCAAGATAAGTACGTCCTGTATGGAATCTTAATAAACTTAACAAGCTTGTTACCTCAATCGGAGGCTTTGTTTAATGTGCGACCGGGGAGAAAAATTAGAGAAAAGTTCCTACTGGAATAATCCTAATTTATAAGCAAAACTAAATCCTCACTAGTATAAAGAGAAAAAATAATGAATTTATAAAAAGAGACTAAAGAGTGAGATTGTTTTACTCTGTTAATAATTTAAGGACATAGAAGAGTGCTTATGATCGCTTTATAGTTTTAAATTATTATTTATTATAAAGTGACATTAAGAAATCACTCCGCAGCATTTACGTGGGCGAGAATCCGCTAAAAAATGGAATTCACTTGGCAGCGCTAGCATACGGTTATAATGTTCCGCTACAATTATTTATGAAGTAAGGAAAAAATTAACAACACACTCGCCAATTTAATGAAGATCTTGAGAATGTTTACAGTTTTCTTAATGACGGAAATTCAGTTGCTTTAATTTATTTTCGTAAATTTTAATTGGATATTTCCTGTTCCTGGCTCCTCAATAAGAACTGAATATGGCCTATCACTAGTGCCGAAATGCAACTCCTTTGATATGACAATCTGGGATCCAGAAAGCGGAAGGACTCAACATAACAAACGGTGCCATTTATCAATATTGTTTCAAACATTGTCTTTATTTACGTGGTAAATTTGATTTAAGGATGTTAAATCATTGTTATCTGGAGACAGTACATTTATTAGTAATGGAATTAGGTTGTATATATATCGCCCTTAATGGTCTACCTCACCGACAGGCGATTTATGTTGCTAATTAGTGTGCCTCACAGTACTGCATATGGCATAAATTGACTTTCGGTGAGGTAGACCATTAAGGGCAATCAGGCATAAGAGAGAGGTTCTGTTTGGCGCTGTGAATTTAACTCAGCTATCCCTCAGTTGCTTGAGCATTGGCAAGGATAGCCAAAGGGTCCTGCATTCAAATTCCAGTGTCAGAGAAATTTTTCTCCTATAATATTAAAATGTCATGTCCGGCAGAGACAATAATCTGTGGTTCATGAATGCATATTCATATATCTACAACGGTGAGGAAACTAAACGTAATTCAATGATAATAAACTGACACGAAGTTATGGTCAAGTAGATTGATTTATGTTGACATCAGTAAGATAAACTATAGTGGATTTATGTATGTTGTCATTAGTAAGTGTTTCTGGAATTTAGAATATTTTCTAAGAGATTATGGGAACAAATATATAAGCAGTCATACAACACATAAAACACATTCGACATCACCAACATGAAGGCTCTGATTGTTATGTCTGCAGTTCTCCTCTTGTGGAACATCATCATGGGCGAGGTGAGGTTTCTCCTTTGCAGAAATATTTATATCATTAATTAAGACGTAACGCACTTTAGTCCTGTTACATTACAATTTAAGCCATGTTTTCACTATAAAGTAACTCAATATACTTTAAACCAAACTTATCCAGTAAAATAAAAAGATGATATATTTACTTTTTATTTTTATTATTTTTTTTTGCCAAAATCATTCCTGTAAATAATTTCTTTTTGTACTGTTCCTAAACTGTTCCTAATACTTGCAAAGTCCAAAGGTCTGGCATTCGGAAGAAAAGTTAAAAATTATAATTTTGGATTATAACATCCTACTTGTTAAGAATATTTTGCTTTCAGTTATGATTTAATTTTGATTTTTCTTTATTCCAGGCTAAACCTGAACCTAAACCTGTTCCTAGAGGTGGTTTCGACGACTGATTTTGGAATCATTATAGGGTATGAGAATATGAATATTGTATAGGGTAATATAAGCAGCATATACATGTCGGACGATAGATCAAACACAGTAATGTAAGATATCACGACGAAAATAATTTTTGTTTCACTATCCCATTCATACGACAGGTACTTGAGTTGTCCAGTAATGTTTAAACATGCCTCGCATACCGACCAATCATGGCCGATTCTCTTATATTATAATATACTTGCCTCTAACACAAGGATGCGATTTTATCTGATAAAACATCAGCTCGTAATCATGATTTAGAGGCAGATGTTGATTATGATATTAGGCTAATAATAAAACAGTGTAAATCGGCTAACTTTATAAGTACTTTCCTTATATGTGCTGAGGATCAATTTGTAATAGAAGTAGACTAACAAAAAGGCGATATACATTTCAGTATTATAAGTCTCCAAGATTACAGTGGGGTGTATTATTTATAACATCACTGTAAATTTACTTTTTTTTCTAATTAAATTATTTTAAAATATTATAAGCTATATAACTCTAAATACGATATCCTACGTACGAAATTAATTCTCATTGGATGGCAAAAAGGCCACATTAATTACACATTACTAGGGCAAGATATCTTGGGTTGAATACAAGCCCAATTATAATTGCGGAAGTATAAAGCTTATTCTTCTCATTTATAACACAATATATTATACTTCTTGTTTTATATTCCACATTGGCTATTGAAAGGAATCCGTAGAACATATAAATGTAGAGAACCTGTGATGAAATAAGTTAAAGCCTAAGAGACTGGTATCTATGTATTTCATATTTCAATGAGGGGATGGATACAAATATGATTGAGGGAATAAATTGTGATTTGATTGAGGGAGGAAAAAGGAATGATGTATGATTGTATATTGATATTTGTAATTCTCCAAAAAGTATTTTAAGACCATCCATTCATTGGTATGTCTAATTTATAATTATTATCTTTATTATGATTATTATTATTGTTATCATCATCGTCATAATCAAGATTAAGTGCCAGAATGGTACTTTCTAAGATTACAAGATGGATGGGTAGAATGCCTGTCCGTCTATGTATCGGCATGGGCGATAACCTGAATACATTGTACAGGATTTTCATGAAACCTGGTATACTTACTTTTAACGTACATAGGAATAACCCTCTTGATTTTGGACCCACTGCCAGATTGGCATAGATATAGCTTATATCTTGTAATCAACTGACATATCCCAAAACGATCCCATTTTTCTTTTCTTACTTTCGGAAAACATTCAAAATTATGGTCCTTGCAGACCACATTTGGAGACTTAAAATAGCTAAAGGATCAGTAGTATCAAAAAACCGATGGCATCAGCAGTAACGGATGACATATCTAGAAGTTTGGTCTTATAATTTTTTGTCGCATATCCAACAGTTGTTCCCCAGAGTTACTTTTTCTTTTAAATTGTTAATTAAATTCTTTATATTCTCCTCACATTTCGTAATATTGACACATTAACAGAACAGCTACAATAATACAATATAGCAGAAACATTGAAATGTTTAACCGCCATAAGCGTGGAAAATCTGGTGTTTCTAGCTTTCCCAAAGGTGTAGAAAGTCTGATTGGATAGCCGTGACATCATTCACATCTATAAAAGACTGGATCAACAACTCATTAATATTGAACTTAACCCACATCCACATCAACTAGAAACTTGGAATTTGTCTAAGCCCCCACGTTTGATCCTATCAACACCATTCTATAGAACTGATAAATTTTATTATTGAAATTGATTTCATTTGTAGACTTTTACAAGAGTAGTATGCCTACTTATTTATATATGCACTAGTTATTTATCACCTTATATTGGATTCTTTATTTAATACCTATGAAGCCCTCTGTACGGAAATAATAAATGTTATTATTAGTCTATGCCAGTAGAAAAATTCCGAAACGTTCTAAGTATTAATTTTTAATTCTCTAAAAGAACATCGTTTCAAAGGTTTTTGTATGCTTTTTGAAAAAATAAAAGAATATGTTGACGAGTGGAATTTTTAGCGAATCTGTCTGTTAATATACTATTTATCCTACTTACTCCTTCACATATGTTGATAAAACTATGTCAGGAGACCGTAGCCTAAATTTCTAGTATCTGCTATCTATGCCCTATAAATCGTAGTCTAAAGTTCTATTTTCTGACATATGGCCTATTAACTAAAACTGAAACATTTTTGTATCTTTCTACTTGAATACATAATATTTTATAATTAATTATTGTTAAATGGTCAGATATATAATGATAGGGCAAATTTCATGAGGACTTTAGAATGCAGCATCATAGTAACCTGTGTGGTACCAATATGAATGTAGATCTTAAATACAAAGAGGTTTGTAAAAAATTTTATATAATTATTATCAGTATAGTGTTGGGATGAAACAGACTTATCTAGTGATTGTCTATAATGTATTCGGAGTGAGATTCCGCTGGTCTGAAAGAATAATATCGTGATAATGGTCCCATGAGAGTATTATCTTTTATTTTTCAGGGAAACCATGTATGGAGAAATGAAGGCAAATGGGAACAACAATGGTAGAGAAATGTATGAAAATAAATGAAATATATAATTAAAACCAAATATAGATGTTATATTTAAATTCTTTTTCTACATAATATGTGTCCTTATCCTAAGGAATCACTATATATTTATTTAATCCTTTATATTGGTCCCCACGTTTGATCCTATCGACACCTTTCTATAGAACTGATTAATTTTATTATTGACATTGATTTCATCTGTAGACTTTTATAAAAGTAGTATGCTTACTTATTTACATATACACTAGTTACTTATCACTTTATATTGGATTCTTTATTTAATACCTATCAAGCCCTCTGTATGTAAATAATAAATGTTATGATACATATACATTTTATTGGTAGGCTTATATAAATGTAGTATTCTATCTAGCCTACTAATATGCTTGTATCAATAGATTATATATAATTATATCTATTATATCTATAATTATACATATATAATTATATACTCAGAAATCACTAGTTATTTGTCAATAATAATGGCTCCTTAATTTGATACCTATCAAGTACTCTGTATAGGGGTGTACAGGAGTGATATATTTAAATATTAATAATTATTTAATGTAGAGATTTTCATAAAAATAGTTTCCTAATTCCCAATGAAGGCGTCTCTGCTACGAAATTTTATACAGTGCTATCTAGAGCCTCTCCACAGCTCCGATTATTTTCGTCAGCCAAACGAAAGTTGGTGTTTCTCCCTACCTCCTTTTTTGACTCGTAGCAGGAATACCAGAGTAGGATATGTTAAGTGTGGTGTCGCATCTGCTATTGGTAATGAGCCGAAAACGTATTTTTTTAGTTCTTTAATTAAATAATATAAACTAAAATTACATAAAATCGATATGAAAAGTCCTTTCTCTTCCTGGATCCCAAATTGCCACATATTGAAAACGTACATTTCTGCAGTAATGATGAACAAACTTCACTTCTTATTGAGGAACCACTAAGAGGAAGGACACAACAGGAAAATATATTTAATTACAGTTTACGAAAATAAATTAAAGCGACTGAATTCGTGTCTTCAAGAAATTATTTTTATTTTATTTCTTACTTCATAAATTATTGAAAGAGAATATTATAACCATATGTGGACGCTGCCAAGTGAATTCAGTTGATTAGTGATTTCTCGCCCGAAAACGTGCTGCTGAGCTATTCCTTGATGAAATTTTATAATAGTAACTTAAACCATAAAAAGATAATAAGCACACATCTAAGTTTTTAACTTATTAACACACTATAACAATGTCACTGTTTTGTCTCTTTGTATAAATTCAACATTCACTAGTTTTTTTCACTCCTACGTCATCGAGTATACAATTTCATGATCAGTGCCTACTGAATAGCATGTCTAAAGTATTATGATCTCTTGTGACGATAGGGAGATCACGTGTTTCACTAAGTGTTCCAACAATAACGTAGTAGGCTAACGCGTCCTCAAGCAGATGTCGTCACTGGAGATGACCAGTCTAGAAACCAAATTCTAGGCTTCGGAGTTGACCAGAAATCCATCTTGCGAACCACGAAATCGTGTATGGGTTTTTGTTTTATTTTTTATTGGTTATTTATGAAAGTATCTCCTCCTTTCAGTTTTGCTTCAAGAATTCTAACTGCCTTTGATAGTGCCGGCTGTATACAGTATCTTTCTACTTTTAAGGAACTAGACTTGTTGCTGTTGATTTAACTAAAACCAGATGAGTCCTAATCGAGAAAAGTCCTTTAAAATTTAATTTAACTTATCATTTCATCATTACAGTGAGCCGCCTGGGAAAAAATACCTAAAATCCGAGTTGCCATGCGACCCTGAAAAGACTCCGCATGCTAATTTTAGTCCAAATCTAACAGTGTTTTACTATTTTGTCCTACATGTATAATTCCATTCCATCCACCTATGTTAAACATTTCAGATGAATGCGTACCATAAATTTGACTGGGCATCACGTACACAGACAAATATTTTTTTCCTTGTTACAAAGAACACTACAAATAAATGACTCAAGCAGAGTGAGCAAACAAAATGGAAGCACTCGGAAACGTTACAGGCTGGAAATCTGAAATACCTAGAATCTTTATTTACGATAACAGAGTATTTTTTAAATTTAAACGAAGTTATGGAAAGCATGAAGTAAATTGGGTAACATCCTCACAAGTGAAAGCCAAACGTATCGTCGGCCGTCTCTTAAACCACCGAACTTTTTACATAATCTGTTTACTTATAGGTATGTTAAAACATATGGAGCATTTGAAATCAATATAAAAATTAGTAGGAAGTTAAGTATAAATCAAAAAGTGAAATTAGATACAGTCACATTAAAGTGAGTTTAAGCATAGGTATTGTTTGCTCTGTACAAACTTCTAGCCATGTAAAACTTTTACGAAATCCATAAAAATGAAAGTTACGGTAACCTGTACAATTTCAATTTCTCAGCTAAACTTTGAAATGCAAGTAGAGGCGCTTCTACTCATCACCACGGAAACAAAATTCTAAACGGACCCATTTTCACCTCTAGATTGTTTATATGGTTTTACCCAACTAACACATGCATAATAAAGAAACACAAACAAAATTACTGTTGTTAAGAACAATAAATTTTTGAGGTGTCATTCAACATATGGAGGTGATCCGGAAATTAGTAACTGTAATAGAATTAAATGAAGACTTATCAAAAGAACCTCCTAATTCATAGCTTACCTTAGGCTTTTTTTTCGCCTTATCCCGAAAGACATTAAACTATCATACTATGCTTCAAGATTTATATCCGCTCGACATAGGCAATCCTCTTTAACGATCTGTCCGAAAAAACGCATAATATGATTGCTCCTGAATTAACATTTTTACAAAATTGCATCAATGAATATTTGTCCATAACTCGGGTTGACGATTAATGTCACATGAAGTTCTTTTATTGTCATTGAGAAAAGTACTTTAAACCTCACATTACACATAGTTATACAATAATTTACTGTTCATATTATTTATCTTGTACACTAAGAATAGCAGTTTTTGAAAGCTGATCAATAACACATGCCGAATGAAAAAAAATTCTGTGAATAATTGAACTTAATATGAGAGGGTGAGATCACGGGTCCACGAAATGGTAATGACTCTGGACGATTTCGTATGTATATATATTCAGTAAATAACTAATGCAATTTATTGCTAACACTAAAAGTAGACTAGTGACCTATAAAAAAACAACATAAGGATCCCCAGTGCAATTAATCTGGTTAAATTGATACTTTCTTCGAATCTTCTCTTAAATGGGTACATTTGATAAGTAAGGACGGAGAATTCGTTGTTATTTCGGTATTACTATTAATATTGTCATTCATACTATTATTATTATTGCTATTATTATGTTGCAAATCACATTCGTATTTCCTTGGAACTTAAAGGAAATGGAATATCAGAAACGTAGGCAATCATTATCAGAAGACATTCCTCATGGCGGTTGCCATGTTAAGTTGACATTGAACTGGTGATTTATTTTAGCGTACTGAACCTAAGCTTTTCGCATGCGAATGTGCTTGCATGCCATTCTCATATGTAATACTACCCATTAAGTAATTAATATTTTCCCAAAAGGAAACATTCAAACTTAAAACTTTTGAACAACCGGAACCATCAACAAACTTTAGGTAATGAAATTTCGACCCCTAAATCGGATATTGTGATTTTCACATATCTACATGTTTTGAGATCTCTGAATCCAAAAATGCTATTTTCATACACATGTCTGTGTGTGTGTGTCTGTTTATCTGTGAAATGCCTAGATCCATAACGAAAAATCGTATGAAAAATATTAGTATATGGGTTAGGTATCTTCTCGGTATGTGACAAGTAGATCCACGACGACATTCTCTTTCATTCAACACCATTTTTCATTAAGAAATTTAATAACAACTCTAATAATCTTGTTTACGTCTTCTATATTAGGGGATAATACTAACTGTTAAAACTTTTATTTGAAACATTCTTATTATAAATTAACTACAGGGTTGGTATATGACGTCCACTGTTTTAAAAAGTTTGAGTTCCATTGTAAAAAACAAAGCTATGCATCAAGTTAAACAAATCAATAAGCGCTCTTTGCAATACGTCCGGTTATGCTGTATCAGAATGTGAGGTGGGAAAGTTTAAGGTAAAGAATGTTACATGAGTGGATTTATCAGACTTTATTTGGTTTGTGTATCCTTCGGGGAAGCGATGTCATAACGACATTCTGTTAATTTTTAAAACCGATTTACATGGAAAGAATGCCATACATTACTAATTATTAGGGCAAGACATTTGAAAATTTTGAATCTTTTTTTATATGAAAATCGAATATATATAAATGTATATTATGAAATATATGATTAAATAAGGGTAATTTGTTTTGAAATTTTTGCATTATTTTGCGTTTTTTTTTCATTTTAAAGAAATAGGTAATTTTTTTTAAATCTTAAGGTCATTTTACGCATTTTAAGGTTATTTTCGTAATTTTTAGGTCTTTTCCGCATGTGTCAGTGGAGGTTGAGCGCAGCTTTTCCATGTACGCATTGTTCCTTTCAGACAACAGACAATCGTTTTTATTTGAGAATCTCCGCCAAGTGTTCTTAGTTAATTTTAATTCCGGTTTATTGTAAATGCCGTAACAGTTTGTCTCGTAGCAATAAACATTTTTTCTTTCTTTTTATATGTCACATATTTGCTAGGGGCAATTTGATGGACATGCCAGTTCAGAAAGATTTGTTTTTCACTAAGGGTGTCCAAGTAGTATAGATTTTCTTAGTACTGTAGTAATAAAATCAGTGTGTTTTATATTTAAATCAATATGTAAATCACTGACACCCATTATGTTGCTTTTAGCGATTCATTAGTTTAAAAAACTAAATTTAAGTAATAATGGAACATTTATTTGGTCATTTTATGATTTTTTTTGTTATTTTTAACTATTTTTAGGTCATAAATGCATTTTTATTTTGCATTTCTTCAATATTTTATGGTCATTAAATGTCTTGCTCTACTTATTTAGTAACAAAACATTTATTTGAGAGAGAAAGTTTTTGATCGTTGGAAGGAATGGTACATGTCTTAATATTTTAATTTAACTTAATCCGATTTATTACAATTTTATTATGTTAATTATATTAATATATATCCTGCATGTTTAATATTTACATAACATATGGAAAATGGATACTTACCCAGTTGATAATTAAAATATGATACAGTATAATTAGTTTTAAGGAATTGGGTTCTTATGTAGGCTAATCGTAATACTGTATTACAAATAAAAATTAAAAACACTATGTCACTAAGAAATGTTTATTTTAATAATCCATAATTTTTATGCCTTCAGGAATTTTGTTTGGTTAAGAATTCTTACGCTTGTTTGTTACTTGGTCTCATGTGACTGGTTCCAGTGTGTCAAACTGTCTAAAGCCTAATATGTGATTCAGAGCTTCTGTTCCTTGTATATGAGGCAATGGCAGTAACCTATACTTGTTTTGAATTTGCCCACCTCAAGATAAGTACGTCCTGTATGGAATCTTAATAAACTTAACAAGCTTGTTACCTCAATCGGAGGCTTTGTTTAATGTGCGACCGGGGAGAAAAATTAGAGAAAAGTTCCTACTGGAATAATCCTAATTTATAAGCAAAACTAAATCCTCACTAGTATAAAGAGAAAAAATAATGAATTTATAAAAAGAGACTAAAGAGTGAGATTGTTTTACTCTGTTAATAATTTAAGGACATAGAAGAGTGCTTATGATCGCTTTATAGTTTTAAATTATTATTTATTATAAAGTGACATTAAGAAATCACTCCGCAGCATTTATGTGGGCGAGAATCCGCTAAAAAATGGAATTCACTTGGCAGCGCTAGCATACGGTTATAATGTTCCGCTACAATTATTTATGAAGTAAGGAAAAAATTAACAACACACTCGCCAATTTAATGAAGATCTTGAGAATGTTTACAGTTTTCTTAATGACGGAAATTCAGTTGCTTTAATTTATTTTCGTAAATTTTAATTGGATATTTCCTGTTCCTGGCTCCTCAATAAGAACTGAATATGGCCTATCACTAGTGCCGAAACGCAACTCCTTTGATATGACAATCTGGGATCCAGAAAGCGGAAGGACTCAACATAACAAACGGTGCCATTTATCAATATTGTTTCAAACATTGGAGACAGTACATTTATTAGTAATGGAATTAGGTTGTATATATATCGCCCTTAATGGTCTACCTCACCGACAGGCGATTTATGTTGCTAATTAGTGTGCCTCACAGTACTGCATATGGCATAAATTGACTTTCGGTGAGGTAGACCATTAAGGGCAATCAGGCATAAGAGAGAGGTTCTGTTTGGCGCTGTGAATTTAACTCAGCTATCCCTCAGTTGCTTGAGCATTGGCAAGGATAGCCAAAGGGTCCTGCATTCAAATTCCAGTGTCAGAGAAATTTTTCTCCTATAATATTAAAATGTCATGTCCGGCAGAGACAATAATCTGTGGTTCATGAATGCATATTCATATATCTACAACGGTGAGGAAACTAAACGTAATTCAATGATAATAAACTGACACGAAGTTATGGTCAAGTAGATTGATTTATGTTGACATCAGTAAGATAAACTATAGTGGATTTATGTATGTTGTCATTAGTAAGTGTTTCTGGAATTTAGAATATTTTCTAAGAGATTATGGGAACAAATATATAAGCAGTCATACAACACATAAAACACATTCGACATCACCAACATGAAGGCTCTGATTGTTATGTCTGCAGTTCTCCTCTTGTGGAACATCATCATGGGCGAGGTGAGGTTTCTCCTTTGCAGAAATATTTATATCATTAATTAAGACGTAACGCACTTTAGTCCTGTTACATTACAATTTAAGCCATGTTTTCACTATAAAGTAACTCAATATACTTTAAACCAAACTTATCCAGTAAAATAAAAAGATGATATATTTACTTTTTATTTTTATTATTTTTTTTTTTGCCAAAATCATTCCTGTAAATAATTTCTTTTTGTACTGTTCCTAAACTGTTCCTAATACTTGCAAAGTCCAAAGGTCTGGCATTCGGAAGAAAAGTTAAAAATTATAATTTTGGATTATAACATCCTACTTGTTAAGAATATTTTGCTTTCAGTTATGATTTAATTTTGATTTTTCTTTATTCCAGGCTAAACCTGAACCTAAACCTGTTCCTAGAGGTGGTTTCGACGACTGATTTTCTGTGCGAGGTGAGAAAAGGTTTTTTATAAAATTTGCTTACATCATTATGGAATCATTATAGGGTATGAGAATATGAATATTGTATAGGGTAATATAAGCAGCATATACATGTCGGACGATAGATCAAACACAGTAATGTAAGATATCACGACGAAAATAATTTTTGTTTCACTATCCCATTCATACGACAGGTACTTGAGTTGTCCAGTAATGTTTAAACATGCCTCGCATACCGACCAATCATGGCCGATTCTCTTATATTATAATATACTTGCCTCTAACACAAGGATGCGATTTTATCTGATAAAACATCAGCTCGTAATCATGATTTAGAGGCAGATGTTGATTATGATATTAGGCTAATAATAAAACAGTGTAAATCGGCTAACTTTATAAGTACTTTCCTTATATGTGCTGAGGATCAATTTGTAATAGAAGTAGACTAACAAAAAGGCGATATACATTTCAGTATTATAAGTCTCCAAGATTACAGTGGGGTGTATTATTTATAACATCACTGTAAATTTACTTTTTTTTCTAATTAAATTATATTAAAAAATATTATAAGCTATATAACTCTAAATACGATATCCTACGTACGAAATTTATTCTCATTGGATGGCAAAAAGGCCACATTAATTACACATTACTAGGGCAAGATATCTTGGGTTGAATACAAGCCCAATTATAATTGCGGAAGTATAAAGCTTATTCTTCTCATTTATAACACAATATATTATACTTCTTGTTTTATATTCCACATTGGCTATTGAAAGGAATCCGTAGAACATATAAATGTAGAGAACCTGTGATGAAATAAGTTAAAGCCTAAGAGACTGGTATCTATGTATTTCATATTTCAATGAGGGGATGGATACAAATATGATTGAGGGAATAAATTGTGATTTGATTGAGGGAGGAAAAAGGAATGATGTATGATTGTATATTGATATTTGTAATTCTCCAAAAAGTATTTTAAGACCATCCATTCATTGGTATGTCTAATTTATAATTATTATCTTTATTATGATTATTATTATTGTTATCATCATCGTCATAATCAAGATTAAGTGCCAGAATGGTACTTTCTAAGATTACAAGATGGATGGGTAGAATGCCTGTCCGTCTATGTATCGGCATGGGCGATAACCTGAATACATTGTACAGGATTTTCATGAAACCTGGTATACTTACTTTTAACGTACATAGGAATAACCCTCTTGATTTTGGACCCACTGCCAGATTGGCATAGATATAGCTTATATCTTGTAATCAACTGACATATCCCAAAACGATCCCATTTTTCTTTTCTTACTTTCGGAAAACATTCAAAATTATGGTCCTTGCAGACCACATTTGGAGACTTAAAATAGCTAAAGGATCAGTAGTATCAAAAAACCGATGGCATCAGCAGTAACGGATGACATATCTAGAAGTTTGGTCTTATAATTTTTTGTCGCATATCCAACAGTTGTTCCCCAGAGTTCCTTTTTCTTTTAAATTGTTAATTAAATTCTTTATATTCTCCTCACATTTCGTAATATTGACACATTAACAGAACAGCTACAATAATACAATATAGCAGAAACATTGAAATGTTTAACCGCCATAAGCGTGGAAAATCTGGTGTTTCTAGCTTTCCCAAAGGTATAGAAAGTCTGATTGGATAGCCGTGACATCATTCACATCTATAAAAGACTGGATCAACAACTCATTAATATTGAACTTAACCCACATCCACATCAACTAGAAACTTGGAATTTGTCTAAGCCCCCACGTTTGATCCTATCAACACCATTCTATAGAACTGATAAATTTTATTATTGAAATTGATTTCATTTGTAGACTTTTACAAGAGTAGTATGCCTACTTATTTATATATGCACTAGTTATTTATCACCTTATATTGGATTCTTTATTTAATACCTATGAAGCCCTCTGTATGGAAATAATAAATGTTATTATTAGTCTATGCCAGTAGAAAAATTCCGAAACGTTCTAAGTATTAATTTTTAATTCTCGAAAAGAACATCGTTTCAAAGGTTTTTGTATGCTTTTTGAAAAAATAAAAGAATATGTTGACGAGTGGAATTTTTAGCGAATCTGTCTGTTAATATACTATTTATCCTACTTACTCCTTCACATATGTTGATAAAACTATGTCAGGAGACCGTAGCCTAAATTTCTAGTATCTGCTATCTATGCCCTATAAATCGTAGTCTAAAGTTCTATTTTCTGACATATGGCCTATTAACTAAAACTGGAACATTTTTGTATCATTCTACTTGAATACATAATATTTTATAATTAATTATTGTTAAATGGTCAGATATATAATGATAGGGCAAATTTCATGAGGACTTTAGAATGCAGCATCATAGTAACCTGTGTGGTACCAATATGAATGTAGATCTTAAATACAAAGAGGTTTGTAAAAAATTTTATATAATTATTATCAGTATAGTGTTGGGATGAAACAGACTTATCTAGTGATTGTCTATAATGTATTCGGAGTGAGATTCCGCTGGTCTGAAAGAATAATATCGTGATAATGGTCCCATGAGAGTATTATCTTTTATTTTTCAGGGAAACCATGTATGGAGAAATGAAGGCAAATGGGAACAACAATGGTAGAGAAATGTATGAAAATAAATGAAATATATAATTAAAACCAAATATAGATGTTATATTTAAATTCTTTTTCTACATAATATGTGTCCTTATCCTAAGGAATCACTATATATTTATTTAATCCTTTATATTGGTCCCCACGTTTGATCCTATCGACACCTTTCTATAGAACTGATTAATTTTATTATTGACATTGATTTCATCTGTAGACTTTTATAAAAGTAGTATGCTTACTTATTTACATATACACTAGTTATTTATCACTTTATATTGGATTCTTTATTTAATACCTATCAAGCCCTCTGTATGTAAATAATAAATGTTATGATACATATACATTTTATTGGTAGGCTTATATAAATGTAGTATTCTATCTAGCCTACTAATATGCTTGTATCAATAGATTATATATAATTATATCTATTATATCTATAATTATACATATATAATTATATACTCAGAAATCACTAGTTATTTATCAATAATAATGGCTCCTTAATTTGATACCTATCAAGTACTCTGTATAGGGGTGTACAGGAGTGATATATTTAAATATTAATAATTATTTAATGTAGAGATTTTCATAAAAATAGTTTCCTAATTCCCAATGAAGGCGTCTCTGCTACGAAATTTTATACAGTGCTATCTAGAGCCTCTCCACAGCTCCGATTATTTTCGTCAGACAAACGAAAGTTGGTGTTTCTCCCTACCTCCTTTTTTGACTCGTAGCAGGAATACCAGAGTAGGATATGTTAAGTGTGGTGTCGCATCTGCTATTGGTAATGAGCCGAAAACGTATTTTTTTAGTTCTTTAATTAAATAATATAAACTAAAATTACATAAAATCGATATGAAAAGTCCTTTCTCTTCCTGGATCCCAAATTGCCACATATTGAAAACGTACATTTCTGCAGTAATGATGAACAAACTTCACTTCTTATTGAGGAACCACTAAGAGGAAGGACACAACAGGAAAATATATTTAATTACAGTTTACGAAAATAAATTAAAGCGACTGAATTCGTGTCTTCAAGAAATTATTTTTATTTTATTTCTTACTTCATAAATTATTGAAAGAGAATATTATAACCATATGTGGACGCTGCCAAGTGAATTCAGTTGATTAGTGATTTCTCGCCCGAAAACGTGCTGCTGAGCTATTCCTTGATGAAATTTTATAATAGTAACTTAAACCATAAAAAGATAATAAGCACACATCTAAGTTTTTAACTTATTAACATACTATAACAATGTCACTGTTTTGTCTCTTTGTATAAATTCAACATTCACTAGTTTTTTTCACTCCTACGTCATCGAGTATACAATTTCATGATCAGTGCCTACTGAATAGCATGTCTAAAGTATTATGATCTCTTGTGACGATAGGGAGATCACGTGTTTCACTAAGTGTTCCAACAATAACGTAGTAGGCTAACGCGTCCTCAAGCAGATGTCGTCACTGGAGATGACCAGTCTAGAAACCAAATTCTAGGCTTCGGAGTTGACCAGACATCCATCTTGCGAACCACGAAATCGTGTATGGGTTTTTGTTTTATTTTTTATTGGTTATTTATGAAAGTATCTCCTCCTTTCAGTTTTGCTTCAAGAATTCTAACTGCCTTTGACTGTGCCGGCTGTATACAGTATCTTTCTACTTTTAAGGAACTAGACTTGTTGCTTATACCAAATTTCCACGAATATGTTGATCTAACTAAAACCAGATGAGTCCTAATCGAGAAAAGTCCTTTAAAATTTAATTTAACTTATCATTTCATCATTACAGTGAGCCGCCTGGGAAAAAATACCTAAAATCCGAGTTGCCATGCGACCCTGGCATGCATGCTAATTTTAGTCCAAATCTAACAGTGTTTTACTATTTTGTCCTACATGTATAATTCCATTCCATCCACCTATGTTAAACATTTCAGATGAATGCGTACCATAAATTTGACTGGGCATCACATACACAGACAAATATTTTTTTCCTTGTTACAAAGAACACTACAAATAAATGACTCAAGCAGAGTGAGCAAACAAAATGGAAGCACTCGGAAACGTTACAGGCTGGAAATCTGAAATACCTAGAATCTTTATTTACGATAACAGAGTATTTTTTTAATTTAAACGAAGTTATGGAAAGCATGAAGTAAATTGGGTAACATCCTCACAAGTGAAAGCCAAACGTATCGTCGGCCGTCTCTTAAACCACCGAACTTTTTACAGAATCTGTTTACTTATAGGTATGTTAAAACATATGGAGCATTTGAAATCAATATAAAAATTAGTAGGAAGTTAAGTATAAATCAAAAAGTGAAATTAGATACAGTCACATTAAAGTGAGTTTAAGCATAGGTATTGTTTGCTCTGTACAAACTTCTAGCCATGTAAAACTTTTACGAAATCCATAAAAATGAAAGTTACGGTAACCTGTACAATTTCAATTTCTCAGCTAAACTTTGAAATGCAAGTAGAGGCGCTTCTACTCATCACCACGGAAACAAAATTCTAAACGGACCCATTTTCACCTCTAGATTGTTTATATGGTTTTACCCAACTAACACATGCATAATAAAGAAACACAAACAAAATTACTGTTGTTAAGAACAATAAATTTTTGAGGTGTCATTCAACATATGGAGGTGATCCGGAAATTAGTAACTGTAATAGAATTAAATGAAGACTTATCAAAAGAACCTCCTAATTCATAGCTTACCTTAGGCTTTTTTTTCGCCTTATCCCGAAAGACATTAAACTATCATACTATGCTTCAAGATTTATATCCGCTCGACATAGGCAATCCTCTTTAACGATCTGTCCGAAAAAACGCATAATATGATTGCTCCTGAATTAACATTTTTACAAAATTGCATCAATGAATATTTGTCCATAACTCGGGTTGACGATTAATGTCACATGAAGTTCTTTTATTGTCATTGAGAAAAGTACTTTAAACCTCACATTACACATAGTTGTACAATAATTTACTGTTCATATTATTTATCTTGTACACTAAGAATAGCAGTTTTTGAAAGCTGATCAATAACACATGCCGAATGAAAAAAAATTCTGTGAATAATTGAACTTAATATGAGAGGGTGAGATCACGGGTCCACGAAATGGTAATGACTCTGGACGATTTCGTATGTATATATATTCAGTAAATAACTAATGCAATTTATTGCTAACACTAAAAGTAGACTAGTGACCTATAAAAAAAAACAACATAAGGATCCCCAGTGCAATTAATCTGGTTAAATTGATACTTTCTTCGAATCTTCTCTTAAATGGGTACATTTGATAAGTAAGGACGGAGAATTCGTTGTTATTTCGGTATTACTATTAATATTTTCATTCATACTATTATTATTATTGCTATTATTATGTTGCAAATCACATTCGTATTTCCTTGGAACTTAAAGGAAATGGAATATCAGAAACGTAGGCAATCATTATCAGAAGACATTCCTCATGGCGGTTGCCATGTTAAGTTGACATTGAACTGGTGATTTATTTTAGCGTACTGAACCTAAGCTTTTCGCATGCGAATGTGCTTGCATGCCATTCTCATATGTAATACTACCCATTAAGTAATTAATATTTTCCCAAAAGGAAACATTCAAACTTAAAACTTTTGAACAACCGGAACCATCAACAAACTTTAGGTAATGAAATTTCGACCCCTAAATCGGATATTGTGATTTTCACATATCTACATGTTTTGAGATCTCTGAATCCAAAAATGCTATTTTCATACACATGTCTGTGTGTGTGTGTCTGCTTATCTGTGAAATGCCTAGATCCATAACGAAAAATCGTATGTAAAATATTAGTATATGGGTTAGGTATCTTCTCGGTATGTGACAAGTAGATTCACGACGACATTCTCTTTCATTCAACACCATTTTTCATTAAGAAATTTAATAACAACTCTAATAATCTTGTTTACGTCTTCTATATTAGGGGATAATACTAACTGTTAAAACTTTTATTTGAAACATTCTTATTATAAATTAACTACAGGGTTGGTATATGACGTCCACTGTTTTAAAAAGTTTGAGTTCCATTGTAAAAAACAAAGCTATGCATCAAGTTAAACAAATCAATAAGCGCTCTTTGCAATACGTCCGGTTATGCTGTATCAGAAAGTGAGGTGGGAAAGTTTAAGGTAAAGAATGTTACATGAGTGGATTTATCAGACTTTATTTGGTTTGTGTATCCTTCGGGGAAGCGATGTCATAACGACATTCTGTTAATTTTTAAAACCGATTTACATGGAAAGAATGCCATACATTACTAATTATTAGGGCAAGACATTTGAAAATTTTGAATCTTTTTTTATATGAAAATCGAATATATATAAATGTATATTATGAAATAAATGATTAAATAAGGGTAATTTGTTTTGAATTTTTTGCATTATTTTGCGTTTTTTTTTTCATTTTAAAGAAATAGGTCATTTTTTTTAAATCTTAAGGTCATTTTACGCATTTTAAGGTTATTTTCGTAATTTTTAGGTCTTTTCCGCATGTGTCAGTGGAGGTTGAGCGCAGCTTTTCCATGTACGCATTGTTCCTTTCAGACAACAGACAATCGTTTTTATTTGAGAATCTCCGCCAAGTGTTCTTAGTTAATTTTAATTCCGGTTTATTGTAAATGCCGTAACAGTTTGTCTCGTAGCAATAAACATTTTTTCTTTCTTTTTATATGTCACATATTTGCTAGGGGCAATTTGATGGACATGCCAGTTCAGAAAGATTTGTTTTTCACTAAGGGTGTCCAAGTAGTATAGATTTTCTTAGTACTGTAGTAATAAAATCAGTGTGTTTTATATTTAAATCAATATGTAAATCACTGACACCCATTATGTTGCTTTTAGCGATTCATTAGTTTAAAAAACTAAATTTAAGTAATAATGGAACATTTATTTGGTCATTTTATGATTTTTTTTGTTATTTTTAACTATTTTTAGGTCATAAATGCATTTTTATTTTGCATTTCTTCAATATTTTATGGTCATTAAATGTCTTGCTCTACTTATTTAGTAACAAAACATTTATTTGAGAGAGAAAGTTTTTGATCGTTGGAAGGAATGGTACATGTCTTAATATTTTAATTTAACTTAATCCGATTTATTACAATTTTATTATGTTAATTATATTAATATATATCCTGCATGTTTAATATTTACATAACATATGGAAAATGGATACTTACCCAGTTGATAATTAAAATATGATACAGTATAATTAGTTTTAAGGAATTGGGTTCTTATGTAGGCTAATCGTAATACTATATTACAAATAAAAATTAAAAACACTATGTCACTAAGAAATGTTTATTTTAATAATCCATAATTTTTATGCCTTCAGGAATTTTGTTTGGTTAAGAATTCTTACGCTTGTTTGTTACTTGGTCTCATGTGACTGGTTCCAGTGTGTCAAACTGTCTAAAGCCTAATATGTGATTCAGAGCTTCTGTTCCTTGTATATGAGGCAATGGCAGTAACCTATACTTGTTTTGAATTTGCCCACCTCAAGATAAGTACGTCCTGTATGGAATCTTAATAAACTTAACAAGCTTGTTACCTCAATCGGAGGCTTTGTTTAATGTGCGACCGGGGAGAAAAATTAGAGAAAAGTTCCTACTGGAATAATCCTAATTTATAAGCAAAACTAAATCCTCACTAGTATAAAGAGAAAAAATAATGAATTTATAAAAAGAGACTAAAGAGTGAGATTGTTTTACTCTGTTAATAATTTAAGGACATAGAAGAGTGCTAATGATCGCTTTATAGTTTTAAATTATTATTTATTATAAAGTGACATTAAGAAATCACTCCGCAGCATTTATGTGGGCGAGAATCCGCTAAAAAATGGAATTCACTTGGCAGCGCTAGCATACGGTTATAATGTTCCGCTACAATTATTTATGAAGTAAGGAAAAAATTAACAACACACTCGCCAATTTAATGAAGATCTTGAGAATGTTTACAGTTTTCTTAATGACGGAAATTCAGTTGCTTTAATTTATTTTCGTAAATTTTAATTGGATATTTCCTGTTCCTGGCTCCTCAATAAGAACTGAATATGGCCTATCACTAGTGCCGAAATGCAACTCCTTTGATATGACAATCTGGGATCCAGAAAGCGGAAGGACTCAACATAACAAACGGTGCCATTTATCAATATTGTTTCAAACATTGTCTTTATTTACGTGGTAAATTTGATTTAAGGATGTTAAATCATTGTTATCTGGAGACAGTACATTTATTAGTAATGGAATTAGGTTGTATATATATCGCCCTTAATGGTCTACCTCACCGACAGGCGATTTATGTTGCTAATTAGTGTGCCTCACAGTACTGCATATGGCATAAATTGACTTTCGGTGAGGTAGACCATTAAGGGCAATCAGGCATAAGAGAGAGGTTCTGTTTGGCGCTGTGAATTTAACTCAGCTATCCCTCAGTTGCTTGAGCATTGGCAAGGATAGCCAAAGGGTCCTGCATTCAAATTCCAGTGTCAGAGAAATTTTTCTCCTATAATATTAAAATGTCATGTCCGGCAGAGACAATAATCTGTGGTTCATGAATGCATATTCATATATCTACAACGGTGAGGAAACTAAACGTAATTCAATGATAATAAACTGACACGAAGTTATGGTCAAGTAGATTGATTTATGTTGACATCAGTAAGATAAACTATAGTGGATTTATGTATGTTGTCATTAGTAAGTGTTTCTGGAATTTAGAATATTTTCTAAGAGATTATGGGAACAAATATATAAGCAGTCATACAACACATAAAACACATTCGACATCACCAACATGAAGGCTCTGATTGTTATGTCTGCAGTTCTCCTCTTGTGGAACATCATCATGGGCGAGGTGAGGTTTCTCCTTTGCAGAAATATTTATATCATTAATTAAGACGTAACGCACTTTAGTCCTGTTACATTACAATTTAAGCCATGTTTTCACTATAAAGTAACTCAATATACTTTAAACCAAACTTATCCAGTAAAATAAAAAGATGATATATTTACTTTTTATTTTTATTATTTTTTTTTTTGCCAAAATCATTCCTGTAAATAATTTCTTTTTGTACTGTTCCTAAACTGTTCCTAATACTTGCAAAGTCCAAAGGTCTGGCATTCGGAAGAAAAGTTAAAAATTATAATTTTGGATTATAACATCCTACTTGTTAAGAATATTTTGCTTTCAGTTATGATTTAATTTTGATTTTTCTTTATTCCAGGCTAAACCTGAACCTAAACCTGTTCCTAGAGGTGGTTTCGACGACTGATTTTCTGTGCGAGGTGAGAAAAGGTTTTTTATAAAATTTTCTTACATCATTATGGAATCATTATAGGGTATGAGAATATGAATATTGTATAGGGTAATATAAGCAGCATATACATGTCGGACGATAGATCAAACACAGTAATGTAAGATATCACGACGAAAATAATTTTTGTTTCACTATCCCATTCATACGACAGGTACTTGAGTTGTCCAGTAATGTTTAAACATGCCTCGCATACCGACCAATCATGGCCGATTCTCTTATATTATAATATACTTGCCTCTAACACAAGGATGCGATTTTATCTGATAAAACATCAGCTCGTAATCATGATTTAGAGGCAGATGTTGATTATGATATTAGGCTAATAATAAAACAGTGTAAATCGGCTAACTTTATAAGTACTTTCCTTATATGTGCTGAGGATCAATTTGTAATAGAAGTAGACTAACAAAGTATTATAAGTCTCCAAGATTACAGTGGGGTGTATTATTTATAACATCACTGTAAATTTACTTTTTTTTCTAATTAAATTATTTTAAAATATTATAAGCTATATAACTCTAAATACGATATCCTACGTACGAAATTAATTCTCATTGGATGGCAAAAAGGCCACATTAATTACACATTACTAGGGCAAGATATCTTGGGTTGAATACAAGCCCAATTATAATTGCGGAAGTATAAAGCTTATTCTTCTCATTTATAACACAATATATTATACTTCTTGTTTTATATTCCACATTGGCTATTGAAAGGAATCCGTAGAACATATAAATGTAGAGAACCTGTGATGAAATAAGTTAAAGCCTAAGAGACTGGTATCTATGTATTTCATATTTCAATGAGGGGATGGATACAAATATGATTGAGGGAATAAATTGTGATTTGATTGAGGGAGGAAAAAGGAATGATGTATGATTGTATATTGATATTTGTAATTCTCCAAAAAGTATTTTAAGACCATCCATTCATTGGTATGTCTAATTTATAATTATTATCTTTATTATGATTATTATTATTGTTATCATCATCGTCATAATCAAGATTAAGTGCCAGAATGGTACTTTCTAAGATTACAAGATGGATGGGTAGAATGCCTGTCCGTCTATGTATCGGCATGGGCGATAACCTGAATACATTGTACAGGATTTTCATGAAACCTGGTATACTTACTTTTAACGTACATAGGAATAACCCTCTTGATTTTGGACCCACTGCCAGATTGGCATAGATATAGCTTATATCTTGTAATCAACTGACATATCCCAAAACGATCCCATTTTTCTTTTCTTACTTTCGGAAAACATTCAAAATTATGGTCCTTGCAGACCACATTTGGAGACTTAAAATAGCTAAAGGATCAGTAGTATCAAAAAACCGATGGCATCAGCAGTAACGGATGACATATCTAGAAGTTTGGTCTTATAATTTTTTGTCGCATATCCAACAGTTGTTCCCCAGAGTTCCTTTTTCTTTTAAATTGTTAATTAAATTCTTTATATTCTCCTCACATTTCGTAATATTGACACATTAACAGAACAGCTACAATAATACAATATAGCAGAAACATTGAAATGTTTAACCGCCATAAGCGTGGAAAATCTGGTGTTTCTAGCTTTCCCAAAGGTATAGAAAGTCTGATTGGATAGCCGTGACATCATTCACATCTATAAAAGACTGGATCAACAACTCATTAATATTGAACTTAACCCACATCCACATCAACTAGAAACTTGGAATTTGTCTAAGCCCCCACGTTTGATCCTATCAACACCATTCTATAGAACTGATAAATTTTATTATTGAAATTGATTTCATTTGTAGACTTTTACAAGAGTAGTATGCCTACTTATTTATATATGCACTAGTTATTTATCACCTTATATTGGATTCTTTATTTAATACCTATGAAGCCCTCTGTATGGAAATAATAAATGTTATTATTAGTCTATGCCAGTAGAAAAATTCCGAAACGTTCTAAGTATTAATTTTTAATTCTCGAAAAGAACATCGTTTCAAAGGTTTTTGTATGCTTTTTGAAAAAATAAAAGAATATGTTGACGAGTGGAATTTTTAGCGAATCTGTCTGTTAATATACTATTTATCCTACTTACTCCTTCACATATGTTGATAAAACTATGTCAGGAGACCGTAGCCTAAATTTCTAGTATCTGCTATCTATGCCCTATAAATCGTAGTCTAAAGTTCTATTTTCTGACATATGGCCTATTAACTAAAACTGGAACATTTTTGTATCATTCTACTTGAATACATAATATTTTATAATTAATTATTGTTAAATGGTCAGATATATAATGATAGGGCAAATTTCATGAGGACTTTAGAATGCAGCATCATAGTAACCTGTGTGGTACCAATATGAATGTAGATCTTAAATACAAAGAGGTTTGTAAAAAATTTTATATAATTATTATCAGTATAGTGTTGGGATGAAACAGACTTATCTAGTGATTGTCTATAATGTATTCGGAGTGAGATTCCGCTGGTCTGAAAGAATAATATCGTGATAATGGTCCCATGAGAGTATTATCTTTTATTTTTCAGGGAAACCATGTATGGAGAAATGAAGGCAAATGGGAACAACAATGGTAGAGAAATGTATGAAAATAAATGAAATATATAATTAAAACCAAATATAGATGTTATATTTAAATTCTTTTTCTACATAATATGTGTCCTTATCCTAAGGAATCACTATATATTTATTTAATCCTTTATATTGGTCCCCACGTTTGATCCTATCGACACCTTTCTATAGAACTGATTAATTTTATTATTGACATTGATTTCATCTGTAGACTTTTATAAAAGTAGTATGCTTACTTATTTACATATACACTAGTTATTTATCACTTTATATTGGATTCTTTATTTAATACCTATCAAGCCCTCTGTATGTAAATAATAAATGTTATGATACATATACATTTTATTGGTAGGCTTATATAAATGTAGTATTCTATCTAGCCTACTAATATGCTTGTATCAATAGATTATATATAATTATATCTATTATATCTATAATTATACATATATAATTATATACTCAGAAATCACTAGTTATTTATCAATAATAATGGCTCCTTAATTTGATACCTATCAAGTACTCTGTATAGGGGTGTACAGGAGTGATATATTTAAATATTAATAATTATTTAATGTAGAGATTTTCATAAAAATAGTTTCCTAATTCCCAATGAAGGCGTCTCTGCTACGAAATTTTATACAGTGCTATCTAGAGCCTCTCCACAGCTCCGATTATTTTCGTCAGCCAAACGAAAGTTGGTGTTTCTCCCTACCTCCTTTTTTGACTCGTAGCAGGAATACCAGAGTAGGATATGTTAAGTGTGGTGTCGCATCTGCTATTGGTAATGAGCCGAAAACGTATTTTTTTAGTTCTTTAATTAAATAATATAAACTAAAATTACATAAAATCGATATGAAAAGTCCTTTCTCTTCCTGGATCCCAAATTGCCACATATTGAAAACGTACATTTCTGCAGTAATGATGAACAAACTTCACTTCTTATTGAGGAACCACTAAGAGGAAGGACACAACAGGAAAATATATTTAATTACAGTTTACGAAAATAAATTAAAGCGACTGAATTCGTGTCTTCAAGAAATTATTTTTATTTTATTTCTTACTTCATAAATTATTGAAAGAGAATATTATAACCATATGTGGACGCTGCCAAGTGAATTCAGTTGATTAGTGATTTCTCGCCCGAAAACGTGCTGCTGAGCTATTCCTTGATGAAATTTTATAATAGTAACTTAAACCATAAAAAGATAATAAGCACACATCTAAGTTTTTAACTTATTAACACACTATAACAATGTCACTGTTTTGTCTCTTTGTATAAATTCAACATTCACTAGTTTTTTTCACTCCTACGTCATCGAGTATACAATTTCATGATCAGTGCCTACTGAATAGCATGTCTAAAGTATTATGATCTCTTGTGACGATAGGGAGATCACGTGTTTCACTAAGTGTTCCAACAATAACGTAGTAGGCTAACGCGTCCTCAAGCAGATGTCGTCACTGGAGATGACCAGTCTAGAAACCAAATTCTAGGCTTCGGAGTTGACCAGACATCCATCTTGCGAACCACGAAATCGTGTATGGGTTTTTGTTTTATTTTTTATTGGTTATTTATGAAAGTATCTCCTCCTTTCAGTTTTGCTTCAAGAATTCTAACTGCCTTTGACTGTGCCGGCTGTATACAGTATCTTTCTACTTTTAAGGAACTAGACTTGTTGCTGTTGATTTAACTAAAACCAGATGAGTCCTAATCGAGAAAAGTCCTTTAAAATTTAATTTAACTTATCATTTCATCATTACAGTGAGCCGCCTGGGAAAAAATACCTAAAATCCGAGTTGCCATGCGACCCTGAAAAGACTCCGCATGCTAATTTTAGTCCAAATCTAACAGTGTTTTACTATTTTGTCCTACATGTATAATTCCATTCCATCCACCTATGTTAAACATTTCAGATGAATGCGTACCATAAATTTGACTGGGCATCACATACACAGACAAATATTTTTTTCCTTGTTACAAAGAACACTACAAATAAATGACTCAAGCAGAGTGAGCAAACAAAATGGAAGCACTCGGAAACGTTACAGGCTGGAAATCTGAAATACCTAGAATCTTTATTTACGATAACAGAGTATTTTTTAAATTTAAACGAAGTTATGGAAAGCATGAAGTAAATTGGGTAACATCCTCACAAGTGAAAGCCAAACGTATCGTCGGCCGTCTCTTAAACCACCGAACTTTTTACAGAATCTGTTTACTTATAGGTATGTTAAAACATATGGAGCATTTGAAATCAATATAAAAATTAGTAGGAAGTTAAGTATAAATCAAAAAGTGAAATTAGATACAGTCACATTAAAGTGAGTTTAAGCATAGGTATTGTTTGCTCTGTACAAACTTCTAGCCATGTAAAACTTTTACGAAATCCATAAAAATGAAAGTTACGGTAACCTGTACAATTTCAATTTCTCAGCTAAACTTTGAAATGCAAGTAGAGGCGCTTCTACTCATCACCACGGAAACAAAATTCTAAACGGACCCATTTTCACCTCTAGATTGTTTATATGGTTTTACCCAACTAACACATGCATAATAAAGAAACACAAACAAAATTACTGTTGTTAAGAACAATAAATTTTTGAGGTGTCATTCAACATATGGAGGTGATCCGGAAATTAGTAACTGTAATAGAATTAAATGAAGACTTATCAAAAGAACCTCCTAATTCATAGCTTACCTTAGGCTTTTTTTTCGCCTTATCCCGAAAGACATTAAACTATCATACTATGCTTCAAGATTTATATCCGCTCGACATAGGCAATCCTCTTTAACGATCTGTCCGAAAAAACGCATAATATGATTGCTCCTGAATTAACATTTTTACAAAATTGCATCAATGAATATTTGTCCATAACTCGGGTTGACGATTAATGTCACATGAAGTTCTTTTATTGTCATTGAGAAAAGTACTTTAAACCTCACATTACACATAGTTATACAATAATTTACTGTTCATATTATTTATCTTGTACACTAAGAATAGCAGTTTTTGAAAGCTGATCAATAACACATGCCGAATGAAAAAAAATTCTGTGAATAATTGAACTTAATATGAGAGGGTGAGATCACGGGTCCACGAAATGGTAATGACTCTGGACGATTTCGTATGTATATATATTCAGTAAATAACTAATGCAATTTATTGCTAACACTAAAAGTAGACTAGTGACCTATAAAAAAAAACAACATAAGGATCCCCAGTGCAATTAATCTGGTTAAATTGATACTTTCTTCGAATCTTCTCTTAAATGGGTACATTTGATAAGTAAGGACGGAGAATTCGTTGTTATTTCGGTATTACTATTAATATTGTCATTCATACTATTATTATTATTGCTATTATTATGTTGCAAATCACATTCGTATTTCCTTGGAACTTAAAGGAAATGGAATATCAGAAACGTAGGCAATCATTATCAGAAGACATTCCTCATGGCGGTTGCCATGTTAAGTTGACATTGAACTGGTGATTTATTTTAGCGTACTGAACCTAAGCTTTTCGCATGCGAATGTGCTTGCATGCCATTCTCATATGTAATACTACCCATTAAGTAATTAATATTTTCCCAAAAGGAAACATTCAAACTTAAAACTTTTGAACAACCGGAACCATCAACAAACTTTAGGTAATGAAATTTCGACCCCTAAATCGGATATTGTGATTTTCACATATCTACATGTTTTGAGATCTCTGAATCCAAAAATGCTATTTTCATACACATGTCTGTGTGTGTGTGTCTGCTTATCTGTGAAATGCCTAGATCCATAACGAAAAATCGTATGTAAAATATTAGTATATGGGTTAGGTATCTTCTCGGTATGTGACAAGTAGATTCACGACGACATTCTCTTTCATTCAACACCATTTTTCATTAAGAAATTTAATAACAACTCTAATAATCTTGTTTACGTCTTCTATATTAGGGGATAATACTAACTGTTAAAACTTTTATTTGAAACATTCTTATTATAAATTAACTACAGGGTTGGTATATGACGTCCACTGTTTTAAAAAGTTTGAGTTCCATTGTAAAAAACAAAGCTATGCATCAAGTTAAACAAATCAATAAGCGCTCTTTGCAATACGTCCGGTTATGCTGTATCAGAAAGTGAGGTGGGAAAGTTTAAGGTAAAGAATGTTACATGAGTGGATTTATCAGACTTTATTTGGTTTGTGTATCCTTCGGGGAAGCGATGTCATAACGACATTCTGTTAATTTTTAAAACCGATTTACATGGAAAGAATGCCATACATTACTAATTATTAGGGCAAGACATTTGAAAATTTTGAATCTTTTTTTATATGAAAATCGAATATATATAAATGTATATTATGAAATAAATGATTAAATAAGGGTAATTTGTTTTGAATTTTTTGCATTATTTTGCGTTTTTTTTTCATTTTAAAGAAATAGGTCATTTTTTTTTAATCTTAAGGTCATTTTACGCATTTTAAGGTTATTTTCGTAATTTTTAGGTCTTTTCCGCATGTGTCAGTGGAGGTTGAGCGCAGCTTTTCCATGTACGCATTGTTCCTTTCAGACAACAGACAATCGTTTTTATTTGAGAATCTCCGCCAAGTGTTCTTAGTTAATTTTAATTCCGGTTTATTGTAAATGCCGTAACAGTTTGTCTCGTAGCAATAAACATTTTTTCTTTCTTTTTATATGTCACATATTTGCTAGGGGCAATTTGATGGACATGCCAGTTCAGAAAGATTTGTTTTTCACTAAGGGTGTCCAAGTAGTATAGATTTTCTTAGTACTGTAGTAATAAAATCAGTGTGTTTTATATTTAAATCAATATGTAAATCACTGACACCCATTATGTTGCTTTTAGCGATTCATTAGTCTAAAAAACTAAATTTAAGTAATAATGGAACATTTATTTGGTCATTTTATGATTTTTTTTGTTATTTTTAACTATTTTAGGTCATAAATGCATTTTTATTTTGCATTTCTTCAATATTTTATGGTCATTAAATGTCTTGCTCTACTTATTTAGTAACAAAACATTTATTTGAGAGAGAAAGTTTTTGATCGTTGGAAGGAATGGTACATGTCTTAATATTTTAATTTAACTTAATCCGATTTATTACAATTTTATTATGTTAATTATATTAATATATATCCTGCATGTTTAATATTTACATAACATATGGAAAATGGATACTTACCCAGTTGATAATTAAAATATGATACAGTATAATTAGTTTTAAGGAATTGGGTTCTTATGTAGGCTAATCGTAATACTGTATTACAAATAAAAATTAAAAGCACTATGTCACTAAGAAATGTTTATTTTAATAATCCATAATTTTTATGCCTTCAGGAATTTTGTTTGGTTAAGAATTCTTACGCTTGTTTGTTACTTGGTCTCATGTGACTGGTTCCAGTGTGTCAAACTGTCTAAAGCCTAATATGTGATTCAGAGCTTCTGTTCCTTGTATATGAGGCAATGGCAGTAACCTATACTTGTTTTGAATTTGCCCACCTCAAGATAAGTACGTCCTGTATGGAATCTTAATAAACTTAACAAGCTTGTTACCTCAATCGGAGGCTTTGTTTAATGTGCGACCGGGGAGAAAAATTAGAGAAAAGTTCCTACTGGAATAATCCTAATTTATAAGCAAAACTAAATCCTCACTAGTATAAAGAGAAAAAATAATGAATTTATAAAAAGAGACTAAAGAGTGAGATTGTTTTACTCTGTTAATAATTTAAGGACATAGAAGAGTGCTAATGATCGCTTTATAGTTTTAAATTATTATTTATTATAAAGTGACATTAAGAAATCACTCCGCAGCATTTATGTGGGCGAGAATCCGCTAAAAAATGGAATTCACTTGGCAGCGCTAGCATACGGTTATAATGTTCCGCTACAATTATTTATGAAGTAAGGAAAAAATTAACAACACACTCGCCAATTTAATGAAGATCTTGAGAATGTTTACAGTTTTCTTAATGACGGAAATTCAGTTGCTTTAATTTATTTTCGTAAATTTTAATTGGATATTTCCTGTTCCTGGCTCCTCAATAAGAACTGAATATGGCCTATCACTAGTGCCGAAATGCAACTCCTTTGATATGACAATCTGGGATCCAGAAAGCGGAAGGACTCAACATAACAAACGGTGCCATTTATCAATATTGTTTCAAACATTGTCTTTATTTACGTGGTAAATTTGATTTAAGGATGTTAAATCATTGTTATCTGGAGACAGTACATTTATTAGTAATGGAATTAGGTTGTATATATATCGCCCTTAATGGTCTACCTCACCGACAGGCGATTTATGTTGCTAATTAGTGTGCCTCACAGTACTGCATATGGCATAAATTGACTTTCGGTGAGGTAGACCATTAAGGGCAATCAGGCATAAGAGAGAGGTTCTGTTTGGCGCTGTGAATTTAACTCAGCTATCCCTCAGTTGCTTGAGCATTGGCAAGGATAGCCAAAGGGTCCTGCATTCAAATTCCAGTGTCAGAGAAATTTTTCTCCTATAATATTAAAATGTCATGTCCGGCAGAGACAATAATCTGTGGTTCATGAATGCATATTCATATATCTACAACGGTGAGGAAACTAAACGTAATTCAATGATAATAAACTGACACGAAGTTATGGTCAAGTAGATTGATTTATGTTGACATCAGTAAGATAAACTATAGTGGATTTATGTATGTTGTCATTAGTAAGTGTTTCTGGAATTTAGAATATTTTCTAAGAGATTATGGGAACAAATATATAAGCAGTCATACAACACATAAAACACATTCGACATCACCAACATGAAGGCTCTGATTGTTATGTCTGCAGTTCTCCTCTTGTGGAACATCATCATGGGCGAGGTGAGGTTTCTCCTTTGCAGAAATATTTATATCATTAATTAAGACGTAACGCACTTTAGTCCTGTTACATTACAATTTAAGCCATGTTTTCACTATAAAGTAACTCAATATACTTTAAACCAAACTTATCCAGTAAAATAAAAAGATGATATATTTACTTTTTATTTTTATTATTTTTTTTTTTTGCCAAAATCATTCCTGTAAATAATTTCTTTTTGTACTGTTCCTAAACTGTTCCTAATACTTGCAAAGTCCAAAGGTCTGGCATTCGGAAGAAAAGTTAAAAATTATAATTTTGGATTATAACATCCTACTTGTTAAGAATATTTTGCTTTCAGTTATGATTTAATTTTGATTTTTCTTTATTCCAGGCTAAACCTGAACCTAAACCTGTTCCTAGAGGTGGTTTCGACGACTGATTTTCTGTGCGAGGTGAGAAAAGGTTTTTTATAAAATTTGCTTACATCATTATGGAATCATTATAGGGTATGAGAATATGAATATTGTATAGGGTAATATAAGCAGCATATACATGTCGGACGATAGATCAAACACAGTAATGTAAGATATCACGACGAAAATAATTTTTGTTTCACTATCCCATTCATACGACAGGTACTTGAGTTGTTCAGTAATGTTTAAACATGCCTCGCATACCGACCAATCATGGCCGATTCTCTTATATTATAATATACTTGCCTCTAACACAAGGATGCGATTTTATCTGATAAAACATCAGCTCGTAATCATGATTTAGAGGCAGATGTTGATTATGATATTAGGCTAATAATAAAACAGTGTAAATCGGCTAACTTTATAAGTACTTTCCTTATATGTGCTGAGGATCAATTTGTAATAGAAGTAGACTAACAAAGTATTATAAGTCTCCAAGATTACAGTGGGGTGTATTATTTATAACATCACTGTAAATTTACTTTTTTTTCTAATTAAATTATTTTAAAATATTATAAGCTATATAACTCTAAATACGATATCCTACGTACGAAATTAATTCTCATTGGATGGCAAAAAGGCCACATTAATTACACATTACTAGGGCAAGATATCTTGGGTTGAATGCAAGCCCAATTATAATTGCGGAAGTATAAAGCTTATTCTTCTCATTTATAACACAATATATTATACTTCTTGTTTTATATTCCACATTGGCTATTGAAAGGAATCCGTAGAACATATAAATGTAGAGAACCTGTGATGAAATAAGTTAAAGCCTAAGAGACTGGTATCTATGTATTTCATATTTCAATGAGGGGATGGATACAAATATGATTGAGGGAATAAATTGTGATTTGATTGAGGGAGGAAAAAGGAATGATGTATGATTGTATATTGATATTTGTAATTCTCCAAAAAGTATTTTAAGACCATCCATTCATTGGTATGTCTAATTTATAATTATTATCTTTATTATGATTATTATTATTGTTATCATCATCGTCATAATCAAGATTAAGTGCCAGAATGGTACTTTCTAAGATTACAAGATGGATGGGTAGAATGCCTGTCCGTCTATGTATCGGCATGGGCGATAACCTGAATACATTGTACAGGATTTTCATGAAACCTGGTATACTTACTTTTAACGTACATAGGAATAACCCTCTTGATTTTGGACCCACTGCCAGATTGGCATAGATATAGCTTATATCTTGTAATCAACTGACATATCCCAAAACGATCCCATTTTTCTTTTCTTACTTTCGGAAAACATTCAAAATTATGGTCCTTGCAGACCACATTTGGAGACTTAAAATAGCTAAAGGATCAGTAGTATCAAAAAACCGATGGCATCAGCAGTAACGGATGACATATCTAGAAGTTTGGTCTTATAATTTTTTGTCGCATATCCAACAGTTGTTCCCCAGAGTTCCTTTTTCTTTTAAATTGTTAATTAAATTCTTTATATTCTCCTCACATTTCGTAATATTGACACATTAACAGAACAGCTACAATAATACAATATAGCAGAAACATTGAAATGTTTAACCGCCATAAGCGTGGAAAATCTGGTGTTTCTAGCTTTCCCAAAGGTATAGAAAGTCTGATTGGATAGCCGTGACATCATTCACATCTATAAAAGACTGGATCAACAACTCATTAATATTGAACTTAACCCACATCCACATCAACTAGAAACTTGGAATTTGTCTAAGCCCCCACGTTTGATCCTATCAACACCATTCTATAGAACTGATAAATTTTATTATTGAAATTGATTTCATTTGTAGACTTTTACAAGAGTAGTATGCCTACTTATTTATATATGCACTAGTTATTTATCACCTTATATTGGATTCTTTATTTAATACCTATGAAGCCCTCTGTATGGAAATAATAAATGTTATTATTAGTCTATGCCAGTAGAAAAATTCCGAAACGTTCTAAGTATTAATTTTTAATTCTCGAAAAGAACATCGTTTCAAAGGTTTTTGTATGCTTTTTGAAAAAATAAAAGAATATGTTGACGAGTGGAATTTTTAGCGAATCTGTCTGTTAATATACTATTTATCCTACTTACTCCTTCACATATGTTGATAAAACTATGTCAGGAGACCGTAGCCTAAATTTCTAGTATCTGCTATCTATGCCCTATAAATCGTAGTCTAAAGTTCTATTTTCTGACATATGGCCTATTAACTAAAACTGGAACATTTTTGTATCATTCTACTTGAATACATAATATTTTATAATTAATTATTGTTAAATGGTCAGATATATAATGATAGGGCAAATTTCATGAGGACTTTAGAATGCAGCATCATAGTAACCTGTGTGGTACCAATATGAATGTAGATCTTAAATACAAAGAGGTTTGTAAAAAATTTTATATAATTATTATCAGTATAGTGTTGGGATGAAACAGACTTATCTAGTGATTGTCTATAATGTATTCGGAGTGAGATTCCGCTGGTCTGAAAGAATAATATCGTGATAATGGTCCCATGAGAGTATTATCTTTTATTTTTCAGGGAAACCATGTATGGAGAAATGAAGGCAAATGGGAACAACAATGGTAGAGAAATGTATGAAAATAAATGAAATATATAATTAAAACCAAATATAGATGTTATATTTAAATTCTTTTTCTACATAATATGTGTCCTTATCCTAAGGAATCACTATATATTTATTTAATCCTTTATATTGGTCCCCACGTTTGATCCTATCGACACCTTTCTATAGAACTGATTAATTTTATTATTGACATTGATTTCATCTGTAGACTTTTATAAAAGTAGTATGCTTACTTATTTACATATACACTAGTTATTTATCACTTTATATTGGATTCTTTATTTAATACCTATCAAGCCCTCTGTATGTAAATAATAAATGTTATGATACATATACATTTTATTGGTAGGCTTATATAAATGTAGTATTCTATCTAGCCTACTAATATGCTTGTATCAATAGATTATATATAATTATATCTATTATATCTATAATTATACATATATAATTATATACTCAGAAATCACTAGTTATTTATCAATAATAATGGCTCCTTAATTTGATACCTATCAAGTACTCTGTATAGGGGTGTACAGGAGTGATATATTTAAATATTAATAATTATTTAATGTAGAGATTTTCATAAAAATAGTTTCCTAATTCCCAATGAAGGCGTCTCTGCTACGAAATTTTATACAGTGCTATCTAGAGCCTCTCCACAGCTCCGATTATTTTCGTCAGCCAAACGAAAGTTGGTGTTTCTCCCTACCTCCTTTTTTGACTCGTAGCAGGAATACCAGAGTAGGATATGTTAAGTGTGGTGTCGCATCTGCTATTGGTAATGAGCCGAAAACGTATTTTTTTAGTTCTTTAATTAAATAATATAAACTAAAATTACATAAAATCGATATGAAAAGTCCTTTCTCTTCCTGGATCCCAAATTGCCACATATTGAAAACGTACATTTCTGCAGTAATGATGAACAAACTTCACTTCTTATTGAGGAACCACTAAGAGGAAGGACACAACAGGAAAATATATTTAATTACAGTTTACGAAAATAAATTAAAGCGACTGAATTCGTGTCTTCAAGAAATTATTTTTATTTTATTTCTTACTTCATAAATTATTGAAAGAGAATATTATAACCATATGTGGACGCTGCCAAGTGAATTCAGTTGATTAGTGATTTCTCGCCCGAAAACGTGCTGCTGAGCTATTCCTTGATGAAATTTTATAATAGTAACTTAAACCATAAAAAGATAATAAGCACACATCTAAGTTTTTAACTTATTAACACACTATAACAATGTCACTGTTTTGTCTCTTTGTATAAATTCAACATTCACTAGTTTTTTTCACTCCTACGTCATCGAGTATACAATTTCATGATCAGTGCCTACTGAATAGCATGTCTAAAGTATTATGATCTCTTGTGACGATAGGGAGATCACGTGTTTCACTAAGTGTTCCAACAATAACGTAGTAGGCTAACGCGTCCTCAAGCAGATGTCGTCACTGGAGATGACCAGTCTAGAAACCAAATTCTAGGCTTCGGAGTTGACCAGACATCCATCTTGCGAACCACGAAATCGTGTATGGGTTTTTGTTTTATTTTTTATTGGTTATTTATGAAAGTATCTCCTCCTTTCAGTTTTGCTTCAAGAATTCTAACTGCCTTTGACTGTGCCGGCTGTATACAGTATCTTTCTACTTTTAAGGAACTAGACTTGTTGCTGTTGATTTAACTAAAACCAGATGAGTCCTAATCGAGAAAAGTCCTTTAAAATTTAATTTAACTTATCATTTCATCATTACAGTGAGCCGCCTGGGAAAAAATACCTAAAATCCGAGTTGCCATGCGACCCTGAAAAGACTCCGCATGCTAATTTTAGTCCAAATCTAACAGTGTTTTACTATTTTGTCCTACATGTATAATTCCATTCCATCCACCTATGTTAAACATTTCAGATGAATGCGTACCATAAATTTGACTGGGCATCACATACACAGACAAATATTTTTTTCCTTGTTACAAAGAACACTACAAATAAATGACTCAAGCAGAGTGAGCAAACAAAATGGAAGCACTCGGAAACGTTACAGGCTGGAAATCTGAAATACCTAGAATCTTTATTTACGATAACAGAGTATTTTTTAAATTTAAACGAAGTTATGGAAAGCATGAAGTAAATTGGGTAACATCCTCACAAGTGAAAGCCAAACGTATCGTCGGCCGTCTCTTAAACCACCGAACTTTTTACAGAATCTGTTTACTTATAGGTATGTTAAAACATATGGAGCATTTGAAATCAGTATAAAAATTAGTAGGAAGTTAAGTATAAATCAAAAAGTGAAATTAGATACAGTCACATTAAAGTGAGTTTAAGCATAGGTATTGTTTGCTCTGTACAAACTTCTAGCCATGTAAAACTTTTACGAAATCCATAAAAATGAAAGTTACGGTAACCTGTACAATTTCAATTTCTCAGCTAAACTTTGAAATGCAAGTAGAGGCGCTTCTACTCATCACCACGGAAACAAAATTCTAAACGGACCCATTTTCACCTCTAGATTGTTTATATGGTTTTACCCAACTAACACATGCATAATAAAGAAACACAAACAAAATTACTGTTGTTAAGAACAATAAATTTTTGAGGTGTCATTCAACATATGGAGGTGATCCGGAAATTAGTAACTGTAATAGAATTAAATGAAGACTTATCAAAAGAACCTCCTAATTCATAGCTTACCTTAGGCTTTTTTTTCGCCTTATCCCGAAAGACATTAAACTATCATACTATGCTTCAAGATTTATATCCGCTCGACATAGGCAATCCTCTTTAACGATCTGTCCGAAAAAACGCATAATATGATTGCTCCTGAATTAACATTTTTACAAAATTGCATCAATGAATATTTGTCCATAACTCGGGTTGACGATTAATGTCACATGAAGTTCTTTTATTGTCATTGAGAAAAGTACTTTAAACCTCACATTACACATAGTTATACAATAATTTACTGTTCATATTATTTATCTTGTACGCTAAGAATAGCAGTTTTTTAAAGCTGATCAATAACACATGCCGAATGAAAAAAATTCTGTGAATAATTGAACTTAATATGAGAGGGTGAGATCACGGGTCCACGAAATGGTAATGACTCTGGACGATTTCGTATGTATATATATTCAGTAAATAACTAATGCAATTTATTGCTAACACTAAAAGTAGACTAGTGACCTATAAAAAAAACAACATAATGATCCCCAGTGCAATTAATCTGGTTAAATTGATACTTTCTTCGAATCTTCTCTTAAATGGGTACATTTGATAAGTAAGGACGGAGAATTCGTTGTTATTTCGGTATTACTATTAATATTGTCATTCATACTATTATTATTATTGCTATTATTATGTTGCAAATCACATTCGTATTTCCTTGGAACTTAAAGGAAATGGAATATCAGAAACGTAGGCAATCATTATCAGAAGACATTCCTCATGGCGGTTGCCATGTTAAGTTGACATTGAACTGGTGATTTATTTTAGCGTACTGAACCTAAGCTTTTCGCATGCGAATGTGCTTGCATGCCATTCTCATATGTAATACTACCCATTAAGTAATTAATATTTTCCCAAAAGGAAACATTCAAACTTAAAACTTTTGAACAACCGGAACCATCAACAAACTTTAGGTAATGAAATTTCGACCCCTAAATCGGATATTGTGATTTTCACATATCTACATGTTTTGAGATCTCTGAATCCAAAAATGCTATTTTCATACACATGTCTGTGTGTGTGTGTCTGTTTATCTGTGAAATGCCTAGATCCATAACGAAAAATCGTATGAAAAATATTAGTATATAGGTTAGGTATCTTCTCGGTATGTGACAAGTAGATTCACGACGACATTCTCTTTCATTCAACACCATTTTTCATTAAGAAATTTAATAACAACTCTAATAATCTTGTTTACGTCTTCTATATTAGGGGATAATACTAACTGTTAAAACTTTTATTTGAAACATTCTTATTATAAATTAACTACAGGGTTGGTATATGACGTCCACTGTTTTAAAAAGTTTGAGTTCCATTGTAAAAAACAAAGCTATGCATCAAGTTAAACAAATCAATAAGCGCTCTTTGCAATACGTCCGGTTATGCTGTATCAGAAAGTGAGGTGGGAAAGTTTAAGGTAAACAATGTTACATGAGTGGATTTATCAGACTTTATTTGGTTTGTGTATCCTTCGGGGAAGCGATGTCATAACGACATTCTGTTAATTTTTAAAACCGATTTACATGGAAAGAATGCCATACATTACTAATTATTAGGGCAAGACATTTGAAAATTTTGAATCTTTTTTATATGAAAATCGAATATATATAAATGTATATTATGAAATAAATGATTAAATAAGGGTAATTTGTTTTGAATTTTTTGCATTATTTTGCGTTTTTTTTTTCATTTTAAAGAAATAGGTCATTTTTTTAAATCTTAAGGTCATTTTACGCATTTTAAGGTTATTTTCGTAATTTTTAGGTCTTTTCCGCATGTGTCAGTGGAGGTTGAGCGCAGCTTTTCCATGTACGCATTGTTCCTTTCAGACAACAGACAATCGTTTTTATTTGAGAATCTCCGCCAAGTGTTCTTAGTTTTTTTAATTCCGGTTTATTGTAAATGCCGTAACAGTTTGTCTCGTAGCAATAAACATTTTTTCTTTCTTTTTATATGTCACATATTTGCTAGGGGCAATTTGATGGACATGCCAGTTCAGAAAGATTTGTTTTTCACTAAGGGTGTCCAAGTAGTATAGATTTTCTTAGTACTGTAGTAATAAAATCAGTGTGTTTTATATTTAAATCAATATGTAAATCACTGACACCCATTATGTTGCTTTTAGCGATTCATTAGTTTAAAAAACTAAATTTAAGTAATAATGGAACATTTATTTGGTCATTTTATGATTTTTTTTGTTATTTTTAACTATTTTTAGGTCATAAATGCATTTTTATTTTGCATTTCTTCAATATTTTATGGTCATTAAATGTCTTGCTCTACTTATTTAGTAACAAAACATTTATTTGAGAGAGAAAGTTTTTGATCGTTGGAAGGAATGGTACATGTCTTAATATTTTAATTTAACTTAATCCGATTTATTACAATTTTATTATGTTAATTATATTAATATATATCCTGCATGTTTAATATTTACATAACATATGGAAAATGGATACTTACCCAGTTGATAATTAAAATATGATACAGTATAATTAGTTTTAAGGAATTGGGTTCTTATGTAGGCTAATCGTAATACTGTATTACAAATAAAAATTAAAAACACTATGTCACTAAGAAATGTTTATTTTAATAATCCATAATTTTTATGCCTTCAGGAATTTTGTTTGGTTAAGAATTCTTACGCTTGTTTGTTACTTGGTCTCATGTGACTGGTTCCAGTGTGTCAAACTGTCTAAAGCCTAATATGTGATTCAGAGCTTCTGTTCCTTGTATATGAGGCAATGGCAGTAACCTATACTTGTTTTGAATTTGCCCACCTCAAGATAAGTACGTCCTGTATGGAATCTTAATAAACTTAACAAGCTTGTTACCTCAATCGGAGGCTTTGTTTAATGTGCGACCGGGGAGAAAAATTAGAGAAAAGTTCCTACTGGAATAATCCTAATTTATAAGCAAAACTAAATCCTCACTAGTATAAAGAGAAAAAATAATGAATTTATAAAAAGAGACTAAAGAGTGAGATTGTTTTACTCTGTTAATAATTTAAGGACATAGAAGAGTGCTTATGATCGCTTTATAGTTTTAAATTATTATTTATTATAAAGTGACATTAAGAAATCACTCCGCAGCATTTACGTGGGCGAGAATCCGCTAAAAAATGGAATTCACTTGGCAGCGCTAGCATACGGTTATAATGTTCCGCTACAATTATTTATGAAGTAAGGAAAAAATTAACAACACACTCGCCAATTTAATGAAGATCTTGAGAATGTTTACAGTTTTCTTAATGACGGAAATTCAGTTGCTTTAATTTATTTTCGTAAATTTTAATTGGATATTTCCTGTTCCTGGCTCCTCAATAAGAACTGAATATGGCCTATCACTAGTGCCGAAATGCAACTCCTTTGATATGACAATCTGGGATCCAGAAAGCGGAAGGACTCAACATAACAAACGGTGCCATTTATCAATATTGTTTCAAACATTGTCTTTATTTACGTGGTAAATTTGATTTAAGGATGTTAAATCATTGTTATCTGGAGACAGTACATTTATTAGTAATGGAATTAGGTTGTATATATATCGCCCTTAATGGTCTACCTCACCGACAGGCGATTTATGTTGCTAATTAGTGTGCCTCACAGTACTGCATATGGCATAAATTGACTTTCGGTGAGGTAGACCATTAAGGGCAATCAGGCATAAGAGAGAGGTTCTGTTTGGCGCTGTGAATTTAACTCAGCTATCCCTCAGTTGCTTGAGCATTGGCAAGGATAGCCAAAGGGTCCTGCATTCAAATTCCAGTGTCAGAGAAATTTTTCTCCTATAATATTAAAATGTCATGTCCGGCAGAGACAATAATCTGTGGTTCATGAATGCATATTCATATATCTACAACGGTGAGGAAACTAAACGTAATTCAATGATAATAAACTGACACGAAGTTATGGTCAAGTAGATTGATTTATGTTGACATCAGTAAGATAAACTATAGTGGATTTATGTATGTTGTCATTAGTAAGTGTTTCTGGAATTTAGAATATTTTCTAAGAGATTATGGGAACAAATATATAAGCAGTCATACAACACATAAAACACATTCGACATCACCAACATGAAGGCTCTGATTGTTATGTCTGCAGTTCTCCTCTTGTGGAACATCATCATGGGCGAGGTGAGGTTTCTCCTTTGCAGAAATATTTATATCATTAATTAAGACGTAACGCACTTTAGTCCTGTTACATTACAATTTAAGCCATGTTTTCACTATAAAGTAACTCAATATACTTTAAACCAAACTTATCCAGTAAAATAAAAAGATGATATATTTACTTTTTATTTTTATTATTTTTTTTTGCCAAAATCATTCCTGTAAATAATTTCTTTTTGTACTGTTCCTAAACTGTTCCTAATACTTGCAAAGTCCAAAGGTCTGGCATTCGGAAGAAAAGTTAAAAATTATAATTTTGGATTATAACATCCTACTTGTTAAGAATATTTTGCTTTCAGTTATGATTTAATTTTGATTTTTCTTTATTCCAGGCTAAACCTGAACCTAAACCTGTTCCTAGAGGTGGTTTCGACGACTGATTTTCTGTGCGAGGTGAGAAAAGGTTTTTTATAAAATTTGCTTACATCATTATGGAATCATTATAGGGTATGAGAATATGAATATTGTATAGGGTAATATAAGCAGCATATACATGTCGGACGATAGATCAAACACAGTAATGTAAGATATCACGACGAAAATAATTTTTGTTTCACTATCCCATTCATACGACAGGTACTTGAGTTGTCCAGTAATGTTTAAACATGCCTCGCATACCGACCAATCATGGCCGATTCTCTTATATTATAATATACTTGCCTCTAACACAAGGATGCGATTTTATCTGATAAAACATCAGCTCGTAATCATGATTTAGAGGCAGATGTTGATTATGATATTAGGCTAATAATAAAACAGTGTAAATCGGCTAACTTTATAAGTACTTTCCTTATATGTGCTGAGGATCAATTTGTAATAGAAGTAGACTAACAAAAAGGCGATATACATTTCAGTATTATAAGTCTCCAAGATTACAGTGGGGTGTATTATTTATAACATCACTGTAAATTTACTTTTTTTTCTAATTAAATTATTTTAAAATATTATAAGCTATATAACTCTAAATACGATATCCTACGTACGAAATTAATTCTCATTGGATGGCAAAAAGGCCACATTAATTACACATTACTAGGGCAAGATATCTTGGGTTGAATACAAGCCCAATTATAATTGCGGAAGTATAAAGCTTATTCTTCTCATTTATAACACAATATATTATACTTCTTGTTTTATATTCCACATTGGCTATTGAAAGGAATCCGTAGAACATATAAATGTAGAGAACCTGTGATGAAATAAGTTAAAGCCTAAGAGACTGGTATCTATGTATTTCATATTTCAATGAGGGGATGGATACAAATATGATTGAGGGAATAAATTGTGATTTGATTGAGGGAGGAAAAAGGAATGATGTATGATTGTATATTGATATTTGTAATTCTCCAAAAAGTATTTTAAGACCATCCATTCATTGGTATGTCTAATTTATAATTATTATCTTTATTATGATTATTATTATTGTTATCATCATCGTCATAATCAAGATTAAGTGCCAGAATGGTACTTTCTAAGATTACAAGATGGATGGGTAGAATGCCTGTCCGTCTATGTATCGGCATGGGCGATAACCTGAATACATTGTACAGGATTTTCATGAAACCTGGTATACTTACTTTTAACGTACATAGGAATAACCCTCTTGATTTTGGACCCACTGCCAGATTGGCATAGATATAGCTTATATCTTGTAATCAACTGACATATCCCAAAACGATCCCATTTTTCTTTTCTTACTTTCGGAAAACATTCAAAATTATGGTCCTTGCAGACCACATTTGGAGACTTAAAATAGCTAAAGGATCAGTAGTATCAAAAAACCGATGGCATCAGCAGTAACGGATGACATATCTAGAAGTTTGGTCTTATAATTTTTTGTCGCATATCCAACAGTTGTTCCCCAGAGTTCCTTTTTCTTTTAAATTGTTAATTAAATTCTTTATATTCTCCTCACATTTCGTAATATTGACACATTAACAGAACAGCTACAATAATACAATATAGCAGAAACATTGAAATGTTTAACCGCCATAAGCGTGGAAAATCTGGTGTTTCTAGCTTTCCCAAAGGTATAGAAAGTCTGATTGGATAGCCGTGACATCATTCACATCTATAAAAGACTGGATCAACAACTCATTAATATTGAACTTAACCCACATCCACATCAACTAGAAACTTGGAATTTGTCTAAGCCCCCACGTTTGATCCTATCAACACCATTCTATAGAACTGATAAATTTTATTATTGAAATTGATTTCATTTGTAGACTTTTACAAGAGTAGTATGCCTACTTATTTATATATGCACTAGTTATTTATCACCTTATATTGGATTCTTTATTTAATACCTATGAAGCCCTCTGTATGGAAATAATAAATGTTATTATTAGTCTATGCCAGTAGAAAAATTCCGAAACGTTCTAAGTATTAATTTTTAATTCTCGAAAAGAACATCGTTTCAAAGGTTTTTGTATGCTTTTTGAAAAAATAAAAGAATATGTTGACGAGTGGAATTTTTAGCGAATCTGTCTGTTAATATACTATTTATCCTACTTACTCCTTCACATATGTTGATAAAACTATGTCAGGAGACCGTAGCCTAAATTTCTAGTATCTGCTATCTATGCCCTATAAATCGTAGTCTAAAGTTCTATTTTCTGACATATGGCCTATTAACTAAAACTGGAACATTTTTGTATCATTCTACTTGAATACATAATATTTTATAATTAATTATTGTTAAATGGTCAGATATATAATGATAGGGCAAATTTCATGAGGACTTTAGAATGCAGCATCATAGTAACCTGTGTGGTACCAATATGAATGTAGATCTTAAATACAAAGAGGTTTGTAAAAAATTTTATATAATTATTATCAGTATAGTGTTGGGATGAAACAGACTTATCTAGTGATTGTCTATAATGTATTCGGAGTGAGATTCCGCTGGTCTGAAAGAATAATATCGTGATAATGGTCCCATGAGAGTATTATCTTTTATTTTTCAGGGAAACCATGTATGGAGAAATGAAGGCAAATGGGAACAACAATGGTAGAGAAATGTATGAAAATAAATGAAATATATAATTAAAACCAAATATAGATGTTATATTTAAATTCTTTTTCTACATAATATGTGTCCTTATCCTAAGGAATCACTATATATTTATTTAATCCTTTATATTGGTCCCCACGTTTGATCCTATCGACACCATTCTATAGAACTGATTAATTTTATTATTGACATTGATTTCATCTGTAGACTTTTATAAAAGTAGTATGCTTACTTATTTACATATACACTAGTTATTTATCACTTTATATTGGATTCTTTATTTAATACCTATCAAGCCCTCTGTATGTAAATAATAAATGTTATGATACATATACATTTTATTGGTAGGCTTATATAAATGTAGTATTCTATCTAGCCTACTAATATGCTTGTATCAATAGATTATATATAATTATATCTATTATATCTATAATTATACATATATAATTATATACTCAGAAATCACTAGTTATTTATCAATAATAATGGCTCCTTAATTTGATACCTATCAAGTACTCTGTATAGGGGTGTACAGGAGTGATATATTTAAATATTAATAATTATTTAATGTAGAGATTTTCATAAAAATAGTTTCCTAATTCCCAATGAAGGCGTCTCTGCTACGAAATTTTATACAGTGCTATCTAGAGCCTCTCCACAGCTCCGATTATTTTCGTCAGCCAAACGAAAGTTGGTGTTTCTCCCTACCTCCTTTTTTGACTCGTAGCAGGAATACCAGAGTAGGATATGTTAAGTGTGGTGTCGCATCTGCTATTGGTAATGAGCCGAAAACGTATTTTTTTAGTTCTTTAATTAAATAATATAAACTAAAATTACATAAAATCGATATGAAAAGTCCTTTCTCTTCCTGGATCCCAAATTGCCACATATTGAAAACGTACATTTCTGCAGTAATGATGAACAAACTTCACTTCTTATTGAGGAACCACTAAGAGGAAGGACACAACAGGAAAATATATTTAATTACAGTTTACGAAAATAAATTAAAGCGACTGAATTCGTGTCTTCAAGAAATTATTTTTATTTTATTTCTTACTTCATAAATTATTGAAAGAGAATATTATAACCATATGTGGACGCTGCCAAGTGAATTCAGTTGATTAGTGATTTCTCGCCCGAAAACGTGCTGCTGAGCTATTCCTTGATGAAATTTTATAATAGTAACTTAAACCATAAAAAGATAATAAGCACACATCTAAGTTTTTAACTTATTAACACACTATAACAATGTCACTGTTTTGTCTCTTTGTATAAATTCAACATTCACTAGTTTTTTTCACTCCTACGTCATCGAGTATACAATTTCATGATCAGTGCCTACTGAATAGCATGTCTAAAGTATTATGATCTCTTGTGACGATAGGGAGATCACGTGTTTCACTAAGTGTTCCAACAATAACGTAGTAGGCTAACGCGTCCTCAAGCAGATGTCGTCACTGGAGATGACCAGTCTAGAAACCAAATTCTAGGCTTCGGAGTTGACCAGACATCCATCTTGCGAACCACGAAATCGTGTATGGGTTTTTGTTTTATTTTTTATTGGTTATTTATGAAAGTATCTCCTCCTTTCAGTTTTGCTTCAAGAATTCTAACTGCCTTTGACTGTGCCGGCTGTATACAGTATCTTTCTACTTTTAAGGAACTAGACTTGTTGCTGTTGATTTAACTAAAACCAGATGAGTCCTAATCGAGAAAAGTCCTTTAAAATTTAATTTAACTTATCATTTCATCATTACAGTGAGCCGCCTGGGAAAAAATACCTAAAATCCGAGTTGCCATGCGACCCTGAAAAGACTCCGCATGCTAATTTTAGTCCAAATCTAACAGTGTTTTACTATTTTGTCCTACATGTATAATTCCATTCCATCCACCTATGTTAAACATTTCAGATGAATGCGTACCATAAATTTGACTGGGCATCACATACACAGACAAATATTTTTTTTCCTTGTTACAAAGAACACTACAAATAAATGACTCAAGCAGAGTGAGCAAACAAAATGGAAGCACTCGGAAACGTTACAGGCTGGAAATCTGAAATACCTAGAATCTTTATTTACGATAACAGAGTATTTTTTAAATTTAAACGAAGTTATGGAAAGCATGAAGTAAATTGGGTAACATCCTCACAAGTGAAAGCCAAACGTATCGTCGGCCGTCTCTTAAACCACCGAACTTTTTACAGAATCTGTTTACTTATAGGTATGTTAAAACATATGGAGCATTTGAAATCAATATAAAAATTAGTAGGAAGTTAAGTATAAATCAAAAAGTGAAATTAGATACAGTCACATTAAAGTGAGTTTAAGCATAGGTATTGTTTGCTCTGTACAAACTTCTAGCCATGTAAAACTTTTACGAAATCCATAAAAATGAAAGTTACGGTAACCTGTACAATTTCAATTTCTCAGCTAAACTTTGAAATGCAAGTAGAGGCGCTTCTACTCATCACCACGGAAACAAAATTCTAAACGGACCCATTTTCACCTCTAGATTGTTTATATGGTTTTACCCAACTAACACATGCATAATAAAGAAACACAAACAAAATTACTGTTGTTAAGAACAATAAATTTTTGAGGTGTCATTCAACATATGGAGGTGATCCGGAAATTAGTAACTGTAATAGAATTAAATGAAGACTTATCAAAAGAACCTCCTAATTCATAGCTTACCTTAGGCTTTTTTTTCGCCTTATCCCGAAAGACATTAAACTATCATACTATGCTTCAAGATTTATATCCGCTCGACATAGGCAATCCTCTTTAACGATCTGTCCGAAAAAACGCATAATATGATTGCTCCTGAATTAACATTTTTACAAAATTGCATCAATGAATATTTGTCCATAACTCGGGTTGACGATTAATGTCACATGAAGTTCTTTTATTGTCATTGAGAAAAGTACTTTAAACCTCACATTACACATAGTTATACAATAATTTACTGTTCATATTATTTATCTTGTACACTAAGAATAGCAGTTTTTTAAAGCTGATCAATAACACATGCCGAATGAAAAAAATTCTGTGAATAATTGAACTTAATATGAGAGGGTGAGATCACGGGTCCACGAAATGGTAATGACTCTGGACGATTTCGTATGTATATATATTCAGTAAATAACTAATGCAATTTATTGCTAACACTAAAAGTAGACTAGTGACCTATAAAAAAAACAACATAAGGATCCCCAGTGCAATTAATCTGGTTAAATTGATACTTTCTTCGAATCTTCTCTTAAATGGGTACATTTGATAAGTAAGGACGGAGAATTCGTTGTTATTTCGGTATTACTATTAATATTGTCATTCATACTATTATTATTATTGCTATTATTATGTTGCAAATCACATTCGTATTTCCTTGGAACTTAAAGGAAATGGAATATCAGAAACGTAGGCAATCATTATCAGAAGACATTCCTCATGGCGGTTGCCATGTTAAGTTGACATTGAACTGGTGATTTATTTTAGCGTACTGAACCTAAGCTTTTCGCATGCGAATGTGCTTGCATGCCATTCTCATATGTAATACTACCCATTAAGTAATTAATATTTTCCCAAAAGGAAACATTCAAACTTAAAACTTTTGAACAACCGGAACCATCAACAAACTTTAGGTAATGAAATTTCGACCCCTAAATCGGATATTGTGATTTTCACATATCTACATGTTTTGAGATCTCTGAATCCAAAAATGCTATTTTCATACACATGTCTGTGTGTGTGTGTGTCTGTTTATCTGTGAAATGCCTAGATCCATAACGAAAAATCGTATGAAAAATATTAGTATATAGGTTAGGTATCTTCTCGGTATGTGACAAGTAGATTCACGACGACATTCTCTTTCATTCAACACCATTTTTCATTAAGAAATTTAATAACAACTCTAATAATCTTGTTTACGTCTTCTATATTAGGGGATAATACTAACTGTTAAAACTTTTATTTGAAACATTCTTATTATAAATTAACTACAGGGTTGGTATATGACGTCCACTGTTTTAAAAAGTTTGAGTTCCATTGTAAAAAACAAAGCTATGCATCAAGTTAAACAAATCAATAAGCGCTCTTTGCAATACGTCCGGTTATGCTGTATCAGAAAGTGAGGTGGGAAAGTTTAAGGTAAACAATGTTACATGAGTGGATTTATCAGACTTTATTTGGTTTGTGTATCCTTCGGGGAAGCGATGTCATAACGACATTCTGTTAATTTTTAAAACCGATTTACATGGAAAGAATGCCATACATTACTAATTATTAGGGCAAGACATTTGAAAATTTTGAATCTTTTTTATATGAAAATCGAATATATATAAATGTATATTATGAAATAAATGATTAAATAAGGGTAATTTGTTTTGAATTTTTTGCATTATTTTGCGTTTTTTTTTTCATTTTAAAGAAATAGGTCATTTTTTTAAATCTTAAGGTCATTTTACGCATTTTAAGGTTATTTTCGTAATTTTTAGGTCTTTTCCGCATGTGTCAGTGGAGGTTGAGCGCAGCTTTTCCATGTACGCATTGTTCCTTTCAGACAACAGACAATCGTTTTTATTTGAGAATCTCCGCCAAGTGTTCTTAGTTTTTTTAATTCCGGTTTATTGTAAATGCCGTAACAGTTTGTCTCGTAGCAATAAACATTTTTTCTTTCTTTTTATATGTCACATATTTGCTAGGGGCAATTTGATGGACATGCCAGTTCAGAAAGATTTGTTTTTCACTAAGGGTGTCCAAGTAGTATAGATTTTCTTAGTACTGTAGTAATAAAATCAGTGTGTTTTATATTTAAATCAATATGTAAATCACTGACACCCATTATGTTGCTTTTAGCGATTCATTAGTTTAAAAAACTAAATTTAAGTAATAATGGAACATTTATTTGGTCATTTTATGATTTTTTTTGTTATTTTTAACTATTTTTAGGTCATAAATGCATTTTTATTTTGCATTTCTTCAATATTTTATGGTCATTAAATGTCTTGCTCTACTTATTTAGTAACAAAACATTTATTTGAGAGAGAAAGTTTTTGATCGTTGGAAGGAATGGTACATGTCTTAATATTTTAATTTAACTTAATCCGATTTATTACAATTTTATTATGTTAATTATATTAATATATATCCTGCATGTTTAATATTTACATAACATATGGAAAATGGATACTTACCCAGTTGATAATTAAAATATGATACAGTATAATTAGTTTTAAGGAATTGGGTTCTTATGTAGGCTAATCGTAATACTGTATTACAAATAAAAATTAAAAACACTATGTCACTAAGAAATGTTTATTTTAATAATCCATAATTTTTATGCCTTCAGGAATTTTGTTTGGTTAAGAATTCTTACGCTTGTTTGTTACTTGGTCTCATGTGACTGGTTCCAGTGTGTCAAACTGTCTAAAGCCTAATATGTGATTCAGAGCTTCTGTTCCTTGTATATGAGGCAATGGCAGTAACCTATACTTGTTTTGAATTTGCCCACCTCAAGATAAGTACGTCCTGTATGGAATCTTAATAAACTTAACAAGCTTGTTACCTCAATCGGAGGCTTTGTTTAATGTGCGACCGGGGAGAAAAATTAGAGAAAAGTTCCTACTGGAATAATCCTAATTTATAAGCAAAACTAAATCCTCACTAGTATAAAGAGAAAAAATAATGAATTTATAAAAAGAGACTAAAGAGTGAGATTGTTTTACTCTGTTAATAATTTAAGGACATAGAAGAGTGCTTATGATCGCTTTATAGTTTTAAATTATTATTTATTATAAAGTGACATTAAGAAATCACTCCGCAGCATTTATTTGGGCGAGAATCCGCTAAAAAATGGAATTCACTTGGCAGCGCTAGCATACGGTTATAATGTTCCGCTACAATTATTTATGAAGTAAGGAAAAAATTAACAACACACTCGCCAATTTAATGAAGATCTTGAGAATGTTTACAGTTTTCTTAATGACGGAAATTCAGTTGCTTTAATTTATTTTCGTAAATTTTAATTGGATATTTCCTGTTCCTGGCTCCTCAATAAGAACTGAATATGGCCTATCACTAGTGCCGAAATGCAACTCCTTTGATATGACAATCTGGGATCCAGAAAGCGGAAGGACTCAACATAACAAACGGTGCCATTTATCAATATTGTTTCAAACATTGTCTTTATTTACGTGGTAAATTTGATTTAAGGATGTTAAATCATTGTTATCTGGAGACAGTACATTTATTAGTAATGGAATTAGGTTGTATATATATCGCCCTTAATGGTCTACCTCACCGACAGGCGATTTATGTTGCTAATTAGTGTGCCTCACAGTACTGCATATGGCATAAATTGACTTTCGGTGAGGTAGACCATTAAGGGCAATCAGGCATAAGAGAGAGGTTCTGTTTGGCGCTGTGAATTTAACTCAGCTATCCCTCAGTTGCTTGAGCATTGGCAAGGATAGCCAAAGGGTCCTGCATTCAAATTCCAGTGTCAGAGAAATTTTTCTCCTATAATATTAAAATGTCATGTCCGGCAGAGACAATAATCTGTGGTTCATGAATGCATATTCATATATCTACAACGGCGAGGAAACTAAACGTAATTCAATGATAATAAACTGACACGAAGTTATGGTCAAGTAGATTGATTTATGTTGACATCAGTAAGATAAACTATAGTGGATTTATGTATGTTGTCATTAGTAAGTGTTTCTGGAATTTAGAATATTTTCTAAGAGATTATGGGAACAAATATATAAGCAGTCATACAACACATAAAACACATTCGACATCACCAACATGAAGGCTCTGATTGTTATGTCTGCAGTTCTCCTCTTGTGGAACATCATCATGGGCGAGGTGAGGTTTCTCCTTTGCAGAAATATTTATATCATTAATTAAGACGTAACGCACTTTAGTCCTGTTACATTACAATTTAAGCCATGTTTTCACTATAAAGTAACTCAATATACTTTAAACCAAACTTATCCAGTAAAATAAAAAGATGATATATTTACTTTTTATTTTTATTATTTTTTTTTTTGCCAAAATCATTCCTGTAAATAATTTCTTTTTGTACTGTTCCTAAACTGTTCCTAATACTTGCAAAGTCCAAAGGTCTGGCATTCGGAAGAAAAGTTAAAAATTATAATTTTGGATTATAACATCCTACTTGTTAAGAATATTTTGCTTTCAGTTATGATTTAATTTTGATTTTTCTTTATTCCAGGCTAAACCTGAACCTAAACCTGTTCCTAGAGGTGGCTTCGACGACTGATTTTCTGTGCGAGGTGAGAAAAGGTTTTTTATAAAATTTGCTTACATCATTATGGAATCATTATAGGGTATGAGAATATGAATATTGTATAGGGTAATATAAGCAGCATATACATGTCGGACGATAGATCAAACACAGTAATGTAAGATATCACGACGAAAATAATTTTTGTTTCACTATCCCATTCATACGACAGGTACTTGAGTTGTCCAGTAATGTTTAAACATGCCTCGCATACCGACCAATCATGCCGATTCTCTTATATTATAATATACTTGCCTCTAACACAAGGATGCGATTTTATCTGATAAAACATCAGCTCGTAATCATGATTTAGAGGCAGATGTTGATTATGATATTAGGCTAATAATAAAACAGTGTAAATCGGCTAACTTTATAAGTACTTTCCTTATATGTGCTGAGGATCAATTTGTAATAGAAGTAGACTAACAAAAAGGCGATATACATTTCAGTATTATAAGTCTCCAAGATTACAGTGGGGTGTATTATTTATAACATCACTGTAAATTTACTTTTTTTTCTAATTAAATTATTTTAAAATATTATAAGCTATATAACTCTAAATACGATATCCTACGTACGAAATTAATTCTCATTGGATGGCAAAAAGGCCACATTAATTACACATTACTAGGGCAAGATATCTTGGGTTGAATACAAGCCCAATTATAATTGCGGAAGTATAAAGCTTATTCTTCTCATTTATAACACAATATATTATACTTCTTGTTTTATATTCCACATTGGCTATTGAAAGGAATCCGTAGAACATATAAATGTAGAGAACCTGTGATGAAATAAGTTAAAGCCTAAGAGACTGGTATCTATGTATTTCATATTTCAATGAGGGGATGGATACAAATATGATTGAGGGAATAAATTGTGATTTGATTGAGGGAGGAAAAAGGAATGATGTATGATTGTATATTGATATTTGTAATTCTCCAAAAAGTATTTTAAGACCATCCATTCATTGGTATGTCTAATTTATAATTATTATCTTTATTATGATTATTATTATTGTTATCATCATCGTCATAATCAAGATTAAGTGCCAGAATGGTACTTTCTAAGATTACAAGATGGATGGGTAGAATGCCTGTCCGTCTATGTATCGGCATGGGCGATAACCTGAATACATTGTACAGGATTTTCATGAAACCTGGTATACTTACTTTTAACGTACATAGGAATAACCCTCTTGATTTTGGACCCACTGCCAGATTGGCATAGATATAGCTTATATCTTGTAATCAACTGACATATCCCAAAACGATCCCATTTTTCTTTTCTTACTTTCGGAAAACATTCAAAATTATGGTCCTTGCAGACCACATTTGGAGACTTAAAATAGCTAAAGGATCAGTAGTATCAAAAAACCGATGGCATCAGCAGTAACGGATGACATATCTAGAAGTTTGGTCTTATAATTTTTTGTCGCATATCCAACAGTTGTTCCCCAGAGTTCCTTTTTCTTTTAAATTGTTAATTAAATTCTTTATATTCTCCTCACATTTCGTAATATTGACACATTAACAGAACAGCTACAATAATACAATATAGCAGAAACATTGAAATGTTTAACCGCCATAAGCGTGGAAAATCTGGTGTTTCTAGCTTTCCCAAAGGTATAGAAAGTCTGATTGGATAGCCGTGACATCATTCACATCTATAAAAGACTGGATCAACAACTCATTAATATTGAACTTAACCCACATCCACATCAACTAGAAACTTGGAATTTGTCTAAGCCCCCACGTTTGATCCTATCAACACCATTCTATAGAACTGATAAATTTTATTATTGAAATTGATTTCATTTGTAGACTTTTACAAGAGTAGTATGCCTACTTATTTATATATGCACTAGTTATTTATCACCTTATATTGGATTCTTTATTTAATACCTATGAAGCCCTCTGTATGGAAATAATAAATGTTATTATTAGTCTATGCCAGTAGAAAAATTCCGAAACGTTCTAAGTATTAATTTTTAATTCTCGAAAAGAACATCGTTTCAAAGGTTTTTGTATGCTTTTTGAAAAAATAAAAGAATATGTTGACGAGTGGAATTTTTAGCGAATCTGTCTGTTAATATACTATTTATCCTACTTACTCCTTCACATATGTTGATAAAACTATGTCAGGAGACCGTAGCCTAAATTTCTAGTATCTGCTATCTATGCCCTATAAATCGTAGTCTAAAGTTCTATTTTCTGACATATGGCCTATTAACTAAAACTGGAACATTTTTGTATCATTCTACTTGAATACATAATATTTTATAATTAATTATTGTTAAATGGTCAGATATATAATGATAGGGCAAATTTCATGAGGACTTTAGAATGCAGCATCATAGTAACCTGTGTGGTACCAATATGAATGTAGATCTTAAATACAAAGAGGTTTGTAAAAAATTTTATATAATTATTATCAGTATAGTGTTGGGATGAAACAGACTTATCTAGTGATTGTCTATAATGTATTCGGAGTGAGATTCCGCTGGTCTGAAAGAATAATATCGTGATAATGGTCCCATGAGAGTATTATCTTTTATTTTTCAGGGAAACCATGTATGGAGAAATGAAGGCAAATGGGAACAACAATGGTAGAGAAATGTATGAAAATAAATGAAATATATAATTAAAACCAAATATAGATGTTATATTTAAATTCTTTTTCTACATAATATGTGTCCTTATCCTAAGGAATCACTATATATTTATTTAATCCTTTATATTGGTCCCCACGTTTGATCCTATCGACACCTTTCTATAGAACTGATTAATTTTATTATTGACATTGATTTCATCTGTAGACTTTTATAAAAGTAGTATGCTTACTTATTTACATATACACTAGTTATTTATCACTTTATATTGGATTCTTTATTTAATACCTATCAAGCCCTCTGTATGTAAATAATAAATGTTATGATACATATACATTTTATTGGTAGGCTTATATAAATGTAGTATTCTATCTAGCCTACTAATATGCTTGTATCAATAGATTATATATAATTATATCTATTATATCTATAATTATACATATATAATTATATACTCAGAAATCACTAGTTATTTATCAATAATAATGGCTCCTTAATTTGATACCTATCAAGTACTCTGTATAGGGGTGTACAGGAGTGATATATTTAAATATTAATAATTATTTAATGTAGAGATTTTCATAAAAATAGTTTCCTAATTCCCAATGAAGGCGTCTCTGCTACGAAATTTTATACAGTGCTATCTAGAGCCTCTCCACAGCTCCGATTATTTTCGTCAGCCAAACGAAAGTTGGTGTTTCTCCCTACCTCCTTTTTTGACTCGTAGCAGGAATACCAGAGTAGGATATGTTAAGTGTGGTGTCGCATCTGCTATTGGTAATGAGCCGAAAACGTATTTTTTTAGTTCTTTAATTAAATAATATAAACTAAAATTACATAAAATCGATATGAAAAGTCCTTTCTCTTCCTGGATCCCAAATTGCCACATATTGAAAACGTACATTTCTGCAGTAATGATGAACAAACTTCACTTCTTATTGAGGAACCACTAAGAGGAAGGACACAACAGGAAAATATATTTAATTACAGTTTACGAAAATAAATTAAAGCGACTGAATTCGTGTCTTCAAGAAATTATTTTTATTTTATTTCTTACTTCATAAATTATTGAAAGAGAATATTATAACCATATGTGGACGCTGCCAAGTGAATTCAGTTGATTAGTGATTTCTCGCCCGAAAACGTGCTGCTGAGCTATTCCTTGATGAAATTTTATAATAGTAACTTAAACCATAAAAAGATAATAAGCACACATCTAAGTTTTTAACTTATTAACACACTATAACAATGTCACTGTTTTGTCTCTTTGTATAAATTCAACATTCACTAGTTTTTTTCACTCCTACGTCATCGAGTATACAATTTCATGATCAGTGCCTACTGAATAGCATGTCTAAAGTATTATGATCTCTTGTGACGATAGGGAGATCACGTGTTTCACTAAGTGTTCCAACAATAACGTAGTAGGCTAACGCGTCCTCAAGCAGATGTCGTCACTGGAGATGACCAGTCTAGAAACCAAATTCTAGGCTTCGGAGTTGACCAGACATCCATCTTGCGAACCACGAAATCGTGTATGGGTTTTTGTTTTATTTTTTATTGGTTATTTATGAAAGTATCTCCTCCTTTCAGTTTTGCTTCAAGAATTCTAACTGCCTTTGACTGTGCCGGCTGTATACAGTATCTTTCTACTTTTAAGGAACTAGACTTGTTGCTGTTGATTTAACTAAAACCAGATGAGTCCTAATCGAGAAAAGTCCTTTAAAATTTAATTTAACTTATCATTTCATCATTACAGTGAGCCGCCTGGGAAAAAATACCTAAAATCCGAGTTGCCATGCGACCCTGAAAAGACTCCGCATGCTAATTTTAGTCCAAATCTAACAGTGTTTTACTATTTTGTCCTACATGTATAATTCCATTCCATCCACCTATGTTAAACATTTCAGATGAATGCGTACCATAAATTTGACTGGGCATCACATACACAGACAAATATTTTTTTCCTTGTTACAAAGAACACTACAAATAAATGACTCAAGCAGAGTGAGCAAACAAAATGGAAGCACTCGGAAACGTTACAGGCTGGAAATCTGAAATACCTAGAATCTTTATTTACGATAACAGAGTATTTTTTAAATTTAAACGAAGTTATGGAAAGCATGAAGTAAATTGGGTAACATCCTCACAAGTGAAAGCCAAACGTATCGTCGGCCGTCTCTTAAACCACCGAACTTTTTACAGAATCTGTTTACTTATAGGTATGTTAAAACATATGGAGCATTTGAAATCAATATAAAAATTAGTAGGAAGTTAAGTATAAATCAAAAAGTGAAATTAGATACAGTCACATTAAAGTGAGTTTAAGCATAGGTATTGTTTGCTCTGTACAAACTTCTAGCCATGTAAAACTTTTACGAAATCCATAAAAATGAAAGTTACGGTAACCTGTACAATTTCAATTTCTCAGCTAAACTTTGAAATGCAAGTAGAGGCGCTTCTACTCATCACCACGGAAACAAAATTCTAAACGGACCCATTTTCACCTCTAGATTGTTTATATGGTTTTACCCAACTAACACATGCATAATAAAGAAACACAAACAAAATTACTGTTGTTAAGAACAATAAATTTTTGAGGTGTCATTCAACATATGGAGGTGATCCGGAAATTAGTAACTGTAATAGAATTAAATGAAGACTTATCAAAAGAACCTCCTAATTCATAGCTTACCTTAGGCTTTTTTTTCGCCTTATCCCGAAAGACATTAAACTATCATACTATGCTTCAAGATTTATATCCGCTCGACATAGGCAATCCTCTTTAACGATCTGTCCGAAAAAACGCATAATATGATTGCTCCTGAATTAACATTTTTACAAAATTGCATCAATGAATATTTGTCCATAACTCGGGTTGACGATTAATGTCACATGAAGTTCTTTTATTGTCATTGAGAAAAGTACTTTAAACCTCACATTACACATAGTTATACAATAATTTACTGTTCATATTATTTATCTTGTACACTAAGAATAGCAGTTTTTTAAAGCTGATCAATAACACATGCCGAATGAAAAAAATTCTGTGAATAATTGAACTTAATATGAGAGGGTGAGATCACGGGTCCACGAAATGGTAATGACTCTGGACGATTTCGTATGTATATATATTCAGTAAATAAGTAATGCAATTTATTGCTAACACTAAAAGTAGACTAGTGACCTATAAAAAAAACAACATAAGGATCCCCAGTGCAATTAATCTGGTTAAATTGATACTTTCTTCGAATCTTCTCTTAAATGGGTACATTTGATAAGTAAGGACGGAGAATTCGTTGTTATTTCGGTATTACTATTAATATTGTCATTCATACTATTATTATTATTGCTATTATTATGTTGCAAATCACATTCGTATTTCCTTGGAACTTAAAGGAAATGGAATATCAGAAACGTAGGCAATCATTATCAGAAGACATTCCTCATGGCGGTTGCCATGTTAAGTTGACATTGAACTGGTGATTTATTTTAGCGTACTGAACCTAAGCTTTTCGCATGCGAATGTGCTTGCATGCCATTCTCATATGTAATACTACCCATTAAGTAATTAATATTTTCCCAAAAGGAAACATTCAAACTTAAAACTTTTGAACAACCGGAACCATCAACAAACTTTAGGTAATGAAATTTCGACCCCTAAATCGGATATTGTGATTTTCACATATCTACATGTTTTGAGATCTCTGAATCCAAAAATGCTATTTTCATACACATGTCTGTGTGTGTGTGTCTGTTTATCTGTGAAATGCCTAGATCCATAACGAAAAATCGTATGAAAAATATTAGTATATAGGTTAGGTATCTTCTCGGTATGTGACAAGTAGATTCACGACGACATTCTCTTTCATTCAACACCATTTTTCATTAAGAAATTTAATAACAACTCTAATAATCTTGTTTACGTCTTCTATATTAGGGGATAATACTAACTGTTAAAACTTTTATTTGAAACATTCTTATTATAAATTAACTACAGGGTTGGTATATGACGTCCACTGTTTTAAAAAGTTTGAGTTCCATTGTAAAAAACAAAGCTATGCATCAAGTTAAACAAATCAATAAGCGCTCTTTGCAATACGTCCGGTTATGCTGTATCAGAAAGTGAGGTGGGAAAGTTTAAGGTAAACAATGTTACATGAGTGGATTTATCAGACTTTATTTGGTTTGTGTATCCTTCGGGGAAGCGATGTCATAACGACATTCTGTTAATTTTTAAAACCGATTTACATGGAAAGAATGCCATACATTACTAATTATTAGGGCAAGACATTTGAAAATTTTGAATCTTTTTTATATGAAAATCGAATATATATAAATGTATATTATGAAATAAATGATTAAATAAGGGTAATTTGTTTTGAATTTTTTGCATTATTTTGCGTTTTTTTTTTTCATTTTAAAGAAATAGGTCATTTTTTTAAATCTTAAGGTCATTTTACGCATTTTAAGGTTATTTTCGTAATTTTTAGGTCTTTTCCGCATGTGTCAGTGGAGGTTGAGCGCAGCTTTTCCATGTACGCATTGTTCCTTTCAGACAACAGACAATCGTTTTTATTTGAGAATCTCCGCCAAGTGTTCTTAGTTTTTTTAATTCCGGTTTATTGTAAATGCCGTAACAGTTTGTCTCGTAGCAATAAACATTTTTTCTTTCTTTTTATATGTCACATATTTGCTAGGGGCAATTTGATGGACATGCCAGTTCAGAAAGATTTGTTTTTCACTAAGGGTGTCCAAGTAGTATAGATTTTCTTAGTACTGTAGTAATAAAATCAGTGTGTTTTATATTTAAATCAATATGTAAATCACTGACACCCATTATGTTGCTTTTAGCGATTCATTAGTTTAAAAAACTAAATTTAAGTAATAATGGAACATTTATTTGGTCATTTTATGATTTTTTTTGTTATTTTTAACTATTTTTAGGTCATAAATGCATTTTTATTTTGCATTTCTTCAATATTTTATGGTCATTAAATGTCTTGCTCTACTTATTTAGTAACAAAACATTTATTTGAGAGAGAAAGTTTTTGATCGTTGGAAGGAATGGTACATGTCTTAATATTTTAATTTAACTTAATCCGATTTATTACAATTTTATTATGTTAATTATATTAATATATATCCTGCATGTTTAATATTTACATAACATATGGAAAATGGATACTTACCCAGTTGATAATTAAAATATGATACAGTATAATTAGTTTTAAGGAATTGGGTTCTTATGTAGGCTAATCGTAATACTGTATTACAAATAAAAATTAAAAACACTATGTCACTAAGAAATGTTTATTTTAATAATCCATAATTTTTATGCCTTCAGGAATTTTGTTTGGTTAAGAATTCTTACGCTTGTTTGTTACTTGGTCTCATGTGACTGGTTCCAGTGTGTCAAACTGTCTAAAGCCTAATATGTGATTCAGAGCTTCTGTTCCTTGTATATGAGGCAATGGCAGTAACCTATACTTGTTTTGAATTTGCCCACCTCAAGATAAGTACGTCCTGTATGGAATCTTAATAAACTTAACAAGCTTGTTACCTCAATCGGAGGCTTTGTTTAATGTGCGACCGGGGAGAAAAATTAGAGAAAAGTTCCTACTGGAATAATCCTAATTTATAAGCAAAACTAAATCCTCACTAGTATAAAGAGAAAAAATAATGAATTTATAAAAAGAGACTAAAGAGTGAGATTGTTTTACTCTGTTAATAATTTAAGGACATAGAAGAGTGCTTATGATCGCTTTATAGTTTTAAATTATTATTTATTATAAAGTGACATTAAGAAATCACTCCGCAGCATTTATTTGGGCGAGAATCCGCTAAAAAATGGAATTCACTTGGCAGCGCTAGCATACGGTTATAATGTTCCGCTACAATTATTTATGAAGTAAGGAAAAAATTAACAACACACTCGCCAATTTAATGAAGATCTTGAGAATGTTTACAGTTTTCTTAATGACGGAAATTCAGTTGCTTTAATTTATTTTCGTAAATTTTAATTGGATATTTCCTGTTCCTGGCTCCTCAATAAGAACTGAATATGGCCTATCACTAGTGCCGAAATGCAACTCCTTTGATATGACAATCTGGGATCCAGAAAGCGGAAGGACTCAACATAACAAACGGTGCCATTTATCAATATTGTTTCAAACATTGTCTTTATTTACGTGGTAAATTTGATTTAAGGATGTTAAATCATTGTTATCTGGAGACAGTACATTTATTAGTAATGGAATTAGGTTGTATATATATCGCCCTTAATGGTCTACCTCACCGACAGGCGATTTATGTTGCTAATTAGTGTGCCTCACAGTACTGCATATGGCATAAATTGACTTTCGGTGAGGTAGACCATTAAGGGCAATCAGGCATAAGAGAGAGGTTCTGTTTGGCGCTGTGAATTTAACTCAGCTATCCCTCAGTTGCTTGAGCATTGGCAAGGATAGCCAAAGGGTCCTGCATTCAAATTCCAGTGTCAGAGAAATTTTTCTCCTATAATATTAAAATGTCATGTCCGGCAGAGACAATAATCTGTGGTTCATGAATGCATATTCATATATCTACAACGGCGAGGAAACTAAACGTAATTCAATGATAATAAACTGACACGAAGTTATGGTCAAGTAGATTGATTTATGTTGACATCAGTAAGATAAACTATAGTGGATTTATGTATGTTGTCATTAGTAAGTGTTTCTGGAATTTAGAATATTTTCTAAGAGATTATGGGAACAAATATATAAGCAGTCATACAACACATAAAACACATTCGACATCACCAACATGAAGGCTCTGATTGTTATGTCTGCAGTTCTCCTCTTGTGGAACATCATCATGGGCGAGGTGAGGTTTCTCCTTTGCAGAAATATTTATATCATTAATTAAGACGTAACGCACTTTAGTCCTGTTACATTACAATTTAAGCCATGTTTTCACTATAAAGTAACTCAATATACTTTAAACCAAACTTATCCAGTAAAATAAAAAGATGATATATTTACTTTTTATTTTTATTATTTTTTTTTTTTGCCAAAATCATTCCTGTAAATAATTTCTTTTTGTACTGTTCCTAAACTGTTCCTAATACTTGCAAAGTCCAAAGGTCTGGCATTCAGAAGAAAAGTTAAAAATTATAATTTTGGATTATAACATCCTACTTGTTAAGAATATTTTGCTTTCAGTTATGATTTAATTTTGATTTTTCTTTATTCCAGGCTAAACCTGAACCTAAACCTGTTCCTAGAGGTGGCTTCGACGACTGATTTTCTGTGCGAGGTGAGAAAAGGTTTTTTATAAAATTTGCTTACATCATTATGGAATCATTATAGGGTATGAGAATATGAATATTGTATAGGGTAATATAAGCAGCATATACATGTCGGACGATAGATCAAACACAGTAATGTAAGATATCACGACGAAAATAATTTTTGTTTCACTATCCCATTCATACGACAGGTACTTGAGTTGTCCAGTAATGTTTAAACATGCCTCGCATACCGACCAATCATGCCGATTCTCTTATATTATAATATACTTGCCTCTAACACAAGGATGCGATTTTATCTGATAAAACATCAGCTCGTAATCATGATTTAGAGGCAGATGTTGATTATGATATTAGGCTAATAATAAAACAGTGTAAATCGGCTAACTTTATAAGTACTTTCCTTATATGTGCTGAGGATCAATTTGTAATAGAAGTAGACTAACAAAAAGGCGATATACATTTCAGTATTATAAGTCTCCAAGATTACAGTGGGGTGTATTATTTATAACATCACTGTAAATTTACTTTTTTTCTAATTAAATTATTTTAAAATATTATAAGCTATATAACTCTAAATACGATATCCTACGTACGAAATTAATTCTCATTGGATGGCAAAAAGGCCACATTAATTACACATTACTAGGGCAAGATATCTTGGGTTGAATACAAGCCCAATTATAATTGCGGAAGTATAAAGCTTATTCTTCTCATTTATAACACAATATATTATACTTCTTGTTTTATATTCCACATTGGCTATTGAAAGGAATCCGTAGAACATATAAATGTAGAGAACCTGTGATGAAATAAGTTAAAGCCTAAGAGACTGGTATCTATGTATTTCATATTTCAATGAGGGGATGGATACAAATATGATTGAGGGAATAAATTGTGATTTGATTGAGGGAGGAAAAAGGAATGATGTATGATTGTATATTGATATTTGTAATTCTCCAAAAAGTATTTTAAGACCATCCATTCATTGGTATGTCTAATTTATAATTATTATCTTTATTATGATTATTATTATTGTTATCATCATCGTCATAATCAAGATTAAGTGCCAGAATGGTACTTTCTAAGATTACAAGATGGATGGGTAGAATGCCTGTCCGTCTCTGTATCGGCATGGGCGATGACCTGAATACATTGTACAGGATTTTCATGAAACCTGGTATACTTACTTTTAACGTACATAGGAATAACCCTCTTGATTTTGGACCCACTGCCAGATTGGCATAGATATAGCTTATATCTTGTAATCAACTGACATATCCCAAAACGATCCCATTTTTCTTTTCTTACTTTCGGAAAACATTCAAAATTATGGTCCTTGCAGACCACATTTGGAGACTTAAAATAGCTAAAGGATCAGTAGTATCAAAAAACCGATGGCATCAGCAGTAACGGATGACATATCTAGAAGTTTGGTCTTATAATTTTTTGTCGCATATCCAACAGTTGTTCCCCAGAGTTCCTTTTTCTTTTAAATTGTTAATTAAATTCTTTATATTCTCCTCACATTTCGTAATATTGACACATTAACAGAACAGCTACAATAATACAATATAGCAGAAACATTGAAATGTTTAACCGCCATAAGCGTGGAAAATCTGGTGTTTCTAGCTTTCCCAAAGGTATAGAAAGTCTGATTGGATAGCCGTGACATCATTCACATCTATAAAAGACTGGATCAACAACTCATTAATATTGAACTTAACCCACATCCACATCAACTAGAAACTTGGAATTTGTCTAAGCCCCCACGTTTGATCCTATCAACACCATTCTATAGAACTGATAAATTTTATTATTGAAATTGATTTCATTTGTAGACTTTTACAAGAGTAGTATGCCTACTTATTTATATATGCACTAGTTATTTATCACCTTATATTGGATTCTTTATTTAATACCTATGAAGCCCTCTGTATGGAAATAATAAATGTTATTATTAGTCTATGCCAGTAGAAAAATTCCGAAACGTTCTAAGTATTAATTTTTAATTCTCGAAAAGAACATCGTTTCAAAGGTTTTTGTATGCTTTTTGAAAAAATAAAAGAATATGTTGACGAGTGGAATTTTTAGCGAATCTGTCTGTTAATATACTATTTATCCTACTTACTCCTTCACATATGTTGATAAAACTATGTCAGGAGACCGTAGCCTAAATTTCTAGTATCTGCTATCTATGCCCTATAAATCGTAGTCTAAAGTTCTATTTTCTGACATATGGCCTATTAACTAAAACTGGAACATTTTTGTATCATTCTACTTGAATACATAATATTTTATAATTAATTATTGTTAAATGGTCAGATATATAATGATAGGGCAAATTTCATGAGGACTTTAGAATGCAGCATCATAGTAACCTGTGTGGTACCAATATGAATGTAGATCTTAAATACAAAGAGGTTTGTAAAAAATTTTATATAATTATTATCAGTATAGTGTTGGGATGAAACAGACTTATCTAGTGATTGTCTATAATGTATTCGGAGTGAGATTCCGCTGGTCTGAAAGAATAATATCGTGATAATGGTCCCATGAGAGTATTATCTTTTATTTTTCAGGGAAACCATGTATGGAGAAATGAAGGCAAATGGGAACAACAATGGTAGAGAAATGTATGAAAATAAATGAAATATATAATTAAAACCAAATATAGATGTTATATTTAAATTCTTTTTCTACATAATATGTGTCCTTATCCTAAGGAATCACTATATATTTATTTAATCCTTTATATTGGTCCCCACGTTTGATCCTATCGACACCTTTCTATAGAACTGATTAATTTTATTATTGACATTGATTTCATCTGTAGACTTTTATAAAAGTAGTATGCTTACTTATTTACATATACACTAGTTATTTATCACTTTATATTGGATTCTTTATTTAATACCTATCAAGCCCTCTGTATGTAAATAATAAATGTTATGATACATATACATTTTATTGGTAGGCTTATATAAATGTAGTATTCTATCTAGCCTACTAATATGCTTGTATCAATAGATTATATATAATTATATCTATTATATCTATAATTATACATACATAATTATATACTCAGAAATCACTAGTTATTTATCAATAATAATGGCTCCTTAATTTGATACCTATCAAGTACTCTGTATAGGGGTGTACAGGAGTGATATATTTAAATATTAATAATTATTTAATGTAGAGATTTTCATAAAAATAGTTTCCTAATTCCCAATGAAGGCGTCTCTGCTACGAAATTTTATACAGTGCTATCTAGAGCCTCTCCACAGCTCCGATTATTTTCGTCAGCCAAACGAAAGTTGGTGTTTCTCCCTACCTCCTTTTTTGACTCTTAGCAGGAATACCAGAGTAGGATATGTTAAGTGTGGTGTCGCATCTGCTATTGGTAATGAGCCGAAAACGTATTTTTTTAGTTCTTTAATTAAATAATATAAACTAAAATTACATAAAATCGATATGAAAAGTCCTTTCTCTTCCTGGATCCCAAATTGCCACATATTGAAAACGTACATTTCTGCAGTAATGATGAACAAACTTCACTTCTTATTGAGGAACCACTAAGAGGAAGGACACAACAGGAAAATATATTTAATTACAGTTTACGAAAATAAATTAAAGCGACTGAATTCGTGTCTTCAAGAAATTATTTTTATTTTATTTCTTACTTCATAAATTATTGAAAGAGAATATTATAACCATATGTGGACGCTGCCAAGTGAATTCAGTTGATTAGTGATTTCTCGCCCGAAAACGTGCTGCTGAGCTATTCCTTGATGAAATTTTATAATAGTAACTTAAACCATAAAAAGATAATAAGCACACATCTAAGTTTTTAACTTATTAACACACTATAACAATGTCACTGTTTTGTCTCTTTGTATAAATTCAACATTCACTAGTTTTTTTCACTCCTACGTCATCGAGTATACAATTTCATGATCAGTGCCTACTGAATAGCATGTCTAAAGTATTATGATCTCTTGTGACGATAGGGAGATCACGTGTTTCACTAAGTGTTCCAACAATAACGTAGTAGGCTAACGCGTCCTCAAGCAGATGTCGTCACTGGAGATGACCAGTCTAGAAACCAAATTCTAGGCTTCGGAGTTGACCAGACATCCATCTTGCGAACCACGAAATCGTGTATGGGTTTTTGTTTTATTTTTTATTGGTTATTTATGAAAGTATCTCCTCCTTTCAGTTTTGCTTCAAGAATTCTAACTGCCTTTGACTGTGCCGGCTGTATACAGTATCTTTCTACTTTTAAGGAACTAGACTTGTTGCTGTTGATTTAACTAAAACCAGATGAGTCCTAAACGAGAAAAGTCCTTTAAAATTTAATTTAACTTATCATTTCATCATTACAGTGAGCCGCCTGGGAAAAAATACCTAAAATCCGAGTTGCCATGCGACCCTGAAAAGACTCCGCATGCTAATTTTAGTCCAAATCTAACAGTGTTTTACTATTTTGTCCTACATGTATAATTCCATTCCATCCACCTATGTTAAACATTTCAGATGAATGCGTACCATAAATTTGACTGGGCATCACATACACAGACAAATATTTTTTTCCTTGTTACAAAGAACACTACAAATAAATGACTCAAGCAGAGTGAGCAAACAAAATGGAAGCACTCGGAAACGTTACAGGCTGGAAATCTGAAATACCTAGAATCTTTATTTACGATAACAGAGTATTTTTTAAATTTAAACGAAGTTATGGAAAGCATGAAGTAAATTGGGTAACATCCTCACAAGTGAAAGCCAAACGTATCGTCGGCCGTCTCTTAAACCACCGAACTTTTTACAGAATCTGTTTACTTATAGGTATGTTAAAACATATGGAGCATTTGAAATCAGTATAAAAATTAGTAGGAAGTTAAGTATAAATCAAAAAGTGAAATTAGATACAGTCACATTAAAGTGAGTTTAAGCATAGGTATTGTTTGCTCTGTACAAACTTCTAGCCATGTAAAACTTTTACGAAATCCATAAAAATGAAAGTTACGGTAACCTGTACAATTTCAATTTCTCAGCTAAACTTTGAAATGCAAGTAGAGGCGCTTCTACTCATCACCACGGAAACAAAATTCTAAACGGACCCATTTTCACCTCTAGATTGTTTATATGGTTTTACCCAACTAACACATGCATAATAAAGAAACACAAACAAAATTACTGTTGTTAAGAACAATAAATTTTTGAGGTGTCATTCAACATATGGAGGTGATCCGGAAATTAGTAACTGTAATAGAATTAAATGAAGACTTATCAAAAGAACCTCCTAATTCATAGCTTACCTTAGGCTTTTTTTTCGCCTTATCCCGAAAGACATTAAACTATCATACTATGCTTCAAGATTTATATCCGCTCGACATAGGCAATCCTCTTTAACGATCTGTCCGAAAAAACGCATAATATGATTGCTCCTGAATTAACATTTTTACAAAATTGCATCAATGAATATTTGTCCATAACTCGGGTTGACGATTAATGTCACATGAAGTTCTTTTATTGTCATTGAGAAAAGTACTTTAAACCTCACATTACACATAGTTATACAATAATTTACTGTTCATATTATTTATCTTGTACACTAAGAATAGCAGTTTTTGAAAGCTGATCAATAACACATGCCGAATGAAAAAAATTCTGTGAATAATTGAACTTAATATGAGAGGGTGAGATCACGGGTCCACGAAATGGTAATGACTCTGGACGATTTCGTATGTATATATATTCAGTAAATAACTAATGCAATTTATTGCTAACACTAAAAGTAGACTAGTGACCTATAAAAAAAACAACATAAGGATCCCCAGTGCAATTAATCTGGTTAAATTGATACTTTCTTCGAATCTTCTCTTAAATGGGTACATTTGATAAGTAAGGACGGAGAATTCGTTGTTATTTCGGTATTACTATTAATATTGTCATTCATACTATTATTATTATTGCTATTATTATGTTGCAAATCACATTCGTATTTCCTTGGAACTTAAAGGAAATGGAATATCAGAAACGTAGGCAATCATTATCAGAAGACATTCCTCATGGCGGTTGCCATGTTAAGTTGACATTGAACTGGTGATTTATTTTAGCGTACTGAACCTAAGCTTTTCGCATGCGAATGTGCTTGCATGCCATTCTCATATGTAATACTACCCATTAAGTAATTAATATTTTCCCAAAAGGAAACATTCAAACTTAAAACTTTTGAACAACCGGAACCATCAACAAACTTTAGGTAATGAAATTTCGACCCCTAAATCGGATATTGTGATTTTCACATATCTACATGTTTTGAGATCTCTGAATCCAAAAATGCTATTTTCATACACATGTCTGTGTGTGTGTGTCTGTTTATCTGTGAAATGCCTAGATCCATAACGAAAAATCGTATGAAAAATATTAGTATATAGGTTAGGTATCTTCTCGGTATGTGACAAGTAGATTCACGACGACATTCTCTTTCATTCAACACCATTTTTCATTAAGAAATTTAATAACAACTCTAATAATCTTGTTTACGTCTTCTATATTAGGGGATAATACTAACTGTTAAAACTTTTATTTGAAACATTCTTATTATAAATTAACTACAGGGTTGGTATATGACGTCCACTGTTTTAAAAAGTTTGAGTTCCATTGTAAAAAACAAAGCTATGCATCAAGTTAAACAAATCAATAAGCGCTCTTTGCAATACGTCCGGTTATGCTGTATCAGAAAGTGAGGTGGGAAAGTTTAAGGTAAACAATGTTACATGAGTGGATTTATCAGACTTTATTTGGTTTGTGTACCCTTCGGGGAAGCGATGTCATAACGACATTCTGTTAATTTTTAAAACCGATTTACATGGAAAGAATGCCATACATTACTAATTATTAGGGCAAGACATTTGAAAATTTTGAATCTTTTTTATATGAAAATCGAATATATATAAATGTATATTATGAAATAAATGATTAAATAAGGGTAATTTGTTTTGAATTTTTTGCATTATTTTGCGTTTTTTTTTTTCGTTTTAAAGAAATAGGTCATTTTTTTAAATCTTAAGGTCATTTTACGCATTTTAAGGTTATTTTCGTAATTTTTAGGTCTTTTCCGCATGTGTCAGTGGAGGTTGAGCGCAGCTTTTCCATGTACGCATTGTTCCTTTCAGACAACAGACAATCGTTTTTATTTGAGAATCTCCGCCAAGTGTTCTTAGTTTTTTTAATTCCGGTTTATTGTAAATGCCGTAACAGTTTGTCTCGTAGCAATAAACATTTTTTCTTTCTTTTTATATGTCACATATTTGCTAGGGGAAAGTTGATGGACATGCCAGTTCAGAAAGATTTGTTTTTCACTAAGGGTGTCCAAGTAGTATAGATTTTCTTAGTACTGTAGTAATAAAATCAGTGTGTTTTATATTTAAATCAATATGTAAATCACTGACACCCATTATGTTGCTTTTAGCGATTCATTAGTTTAAAAAACTAAATTTAAGTAATAATGGAACATTTATTTGGTCATTTTATGATTTTTTTTGTTATTTTTAACTATTTTTAGGTCATAAATGCATTTTTATTTTGCATTTCTTCAATATTTTATGGTCGTTAAATGTCTTGCTCTACTTATTTAGTAACAAAACATTTATTTGAGAGAGAAAGTTTTTGATCGTTGGAAGGAATGGTACATGTCTTAATATTTTAATTTAACTTAATCCGATTTATTACAATTTTATTATGTTAATTATATTAATATATATCCTGCATGTTTAATATTTACATAACATATGGAAAATGGATACTTACCCAGTTGATAATTAAAATATGATACAGTATAATTAGTTTTAAGGAATTGGGTTCTTATGTAGGCTAATCGTAATACTGTATTACAAATAAAAATTAAAAACACTATGTCACTAAGAAATGTTTATTTTAATAATCCATAATTTTTATGCCTTCAGGAATTTTGTTTGGTTAAGAATTCTTACGCTTGTTTGTTACTTGGTCTCATGTGACTGGTTCCAGTGTGTCAAACTGTCTAAAGCCTAATATGTGATTCAGAGCTTCTGTTCCTTGTATATGAGGCAATGGCAGTAACCTATACTTGTTTTGAATTTGCCCACCTCAAGATAAGTACGTCCTGTATGGAATCTTAATAAACTTAACAAGCTTGTTACCTCAATCGGAGGCTTTGTTTAATGTGCGACCGGGGAGAAAAATTAGAGAAAAGTTCCTACTGGAATAATCCTAATTTATAAGCAAAACTAAATCCTCACTAGTATAAAGAGAAAAAATAATGAATTTATAAAAAGAGACTAAAGAGTGAGATTGTTTTACTCTGTTAATAATTTAAGGACATAGAAGAGTGCTTATGATCGCTTTATAGTTTTAAATTATTATTTATTATAAAGTGACATTAAGAAATCACTCCGCAGCATTTACGTGGGCGAGAATCCGCTAAAAAATGGAATTCACTTGGCAGCGCTAGCATACGGTTATAATGTTCCGCTACAATTATTTATGAAGTAAGGAAAAAATTAACAACACACTCGCCAATTTAATGAAGATCTTGAGAATGTTTACAGTTTTCTTAATGACGGAAATTCAGTTGCTTTAATTTATTTTCGTAAATTTTAATTGGATATTTCCTGTTCCTGGCTCCTCAATAAGAACTGAATATGGCCTATCACTAGTGCCGAAATGCAACTCCTTTGATATGACAATCTGGGATCCAGAAAGCGGAAGGACTCAACATAACAAACGGTGCCATTTATCAATATTGTTTCAAACATTGTCTTTATTTACGTGGTAAATTTGATTTAAGGATGTTAAATCATTGTTATCTGGAGACAGTACATTTATTAGTAATGGAATTAGGTTGTATATATATCGCCCTTAATGGTCTACCTCACCGACAGGCGATTTATGTTGCTAATTAGTGTGCCTCACAGTACTGCATATGGCATAAATTGACTTTCGGTGAGGTAGACCATTAAGGGCAATCAGGCATAAGAGAGAGGTTCTGTTTGGCGCTGTGAATTTAACTCAGCTATCCCTCAGTTGCTTGAGCATTGGCAAGGATAGCCAAAGGGTCCTGCATTCAAATTCCAGTGTCAGAGAAATTTTTCTCCTATAATATTAAAATGTCATGTCCGGCAGAGACAATAATCTGTGGTTCATGAATGCATATTCATATATCTACAACGGTGAGGAAACTAAACGTAATTCAATGATAATAAACTGACACGAAGTTATGGTCAAGTAGATTGATTTATGTTGACATCAGTAAGATAAACTATAGTGGATTTATGTATGTTGTCATTAGTAAGTGTTTCTGGAATTTAGAATATTTTCTAAGAGATTATGGGAACAAATATATAAGCAGTCATACAACACATAAAACACATTCGACATCACCAACATGAAGGCTCTGATTGTTATGTCTGCAGTTCTCCTCTTGTGGAACATCATCATGGGCGAGGTGAGGTTTCTCCTTTGCAGAAATATTTATATCATTAATTAAGACGTAACGCACTTTAGTCCTGTTACATTACAATTTAAGCCATGTTTTCACTATAAAGTAACTCAATATACTTTAAACCAAACTTATCCAGTAAAATAAAAAGATGATATATTTACTTTTTATTTTTATTATTTTTTTTTGCCAAAATCATTCCTGTAAATAATTTCTTTTTGTACTGTTCCTAAACTGTTCCTAATACTTGCAAAGTCCAAAGGTCTGGCATTCGGAAGAAAAGTTAAAAATTATAATTTTGGATTATAACATCCTACTTGTTAAGAATATTTTGCTTTCAGTTATGATTTAATTTTGATTTTTCTTTATTTTAGGCTAAACCTGAACCTAAACCTGTTCCTAGAGGTGGTTTCGACGACTGATTTTCTGTGCGAGGTGAGAAAAGGTTTTTTATAAAATTTGCTTACATCATTATGGAATCATTATAGGGTATGAGAATATGAATATTGTATAGGGTAATATAAGCAGCATATACATGTCGGACGATAGATCAAACACAGTAATGTAAGATATCACGACGAAAATAATTTTTGTTTCACTATCCCATTCATACGACAGGTACTTGAGTTGTCCAGTAATGTTTAAACATGCCTCGCATACCGACCAATCATGGCCGATTCTCTTATATTATAATATACTTGCCTCTAACACAAGGATGCGATTTTATCTGATAAAACATTAGCTCGTAATCATGATTTAGAGGCAGATGTTGATTATGATATTAGGCTAATAATAAAACAGTGTAAATCGGCTAACTTTATAAGTACTTTCCTTATATGTGCTGAGGATCAATTTGTAATAGAAGTAGACTAACAAAAAGGCGATATACATTTCAGTATTATAAGTCTCCAAGATTACAGTGGGGTGTATTATTTATAACATCACTGTAAATTTACTTTTTTTTCTAATTAAATTATTTTAAAATATTATAAGCTATATAACTCTAAATACGATATCCTACGTACGAAATTAATTCTCATTGGATGGCAAAAAGGCCACATTAATTACACATTACTAGGGCAAGATATCTTGGGTTGAATACAAGCCCAATTATAATTGCGGAAGTATAAAGCTTATTCTTCTCATTTATAACACAATATATTATACTTCTTGTTTTATATTCCACATTGGCTATTGAAAGGAATCCGTAGAACATATAAATGTAGAGAACCTGTGATGAAATAAGTTAAAGCCTAAGAGACTGGTATCTATGTATTTCATATTTCAATGAGGGGATGGATACAAATATGATTGAGGGAATAAATTGTGATTTGATTGAGGGAGGAAAAAGGAATGATGTATGATTGTATATTGATATTTGTAATTCTCCAAAAAGTATTTTAAGACCATCCATTCATTGGTATGTCTAATTTATAATTATTATCTTTATTATGATTATTATTATTGTTATCATCATCGTCATAATCAAGATTAAGTGCCAGAATGGTACTTTCTAAGATTACAAGATGGATGGGTAGAATGCCTGTCCGTCTATGTATCGGCATGGGCGATAACCTGAATACATTGTACAGGATTTTCATGAAACCTGGTATACTTACTTTTAACGTACATAGGAATAACCCTCTTGATTTTGGACCCACTGCCAGATTGGCATAGATATAGCTTATATCTTGTAATCAACTGACATATCCCAAAACGATCCCATTTTTCTTTTCTTACTTTCGGAAAACATTCAAAATTATGGTCCTTGCAGACCACATTTGGAGACTTAAAATAGCTAAAGGATCAGTAGTATCAAAAAACCGATGGCATCAGCAGTAACGGATGACATATCTAGAAGTTTGGTCTTATAATTTTTTGTCGCATATCCAACAGTTGTTCCCCAGAGTTCCTTTTTCTTTTAAATTGTTAATTAAATTCTTTATATTCTCCTCACATTTCGTAATATTGACACATTAACAGAACAGCTACAATAATACAATATAGCAGAAACATTGAAATGTTTAACCGCCATAAGCGTGGAAAATCTGGTGTTTCTAGCTTTCCCAAAGGTATAGAAAGTCTGATTGGATAGCCGTGACATCATTCACATCTATAAAAGACTGGATCAACAACTCATTAATATTGAACTTAACCCACATCCACATCAACTAGAAACTTGGAATTTGTCTAAGCCCCCACGTTTGATCCTATCAACACCATTCTATAGAACTGATAAATTTTATTATTGAAATTGATTTCATTTGTAGACTTTTACAAGAGTAGTATGCCTACTTATTTATATATGCACTAGTTATTTATCACCTTATATTGGATTCTTTATTTAATACCTATGAAGCCCTCTGTATGGAAATAATAAATGTTATTATTAGTCTATGCCAGTAGAAAAATTCCGAAACGTTCTAAGTATTAATTTTTAATTCTCGAAAAGAACATCGTTTCAAAGGTTTTTGTATGCTTTTTGAAAAAATAAAAGAATATGTTGACGAGTGGAATTTTTAGCGAATCTGTCTGTTAATATACTATTTATCCTACTTACTCCTTCACATATGTTGATAAAACTATGTCAGGAGACCGTAGCCTAAATTTCTAGTATCTGCTATCTATGCCCTATAAATCGTAGTCTAAAGTTCTATTTTCTGACATATGGCCTATTAACTAAAACTGGAACATTTTTGTATCATTCTACTTGAATACATAATATTTTATAATTAATTATTGTTAAATGGTCAGATATATAATGATAGGGCAAATTTCATGAGGACTTTAGAATGCAGCATCATAGTAACCTGTGTGGTACCAATATGAATGTAGATCTTAAATACAAAGAGGTTTGTAAAAAATTTTATATAATTATTATCAGTATAGTGTTGGGATGAAACAGACTTATCTAGTGATTGTCTATAATGTATTCGGAGTGAGATTCCGCTGGTCTGAAAGAATAATATCGTGATAATGGTCCCATGAGAGTATTATCTTTTATTTTTCAGGGAAACCATGTATGGAGAAATGAAGGCAAATGGGAACAACAATGGTAGAGAAATGTATGAAAATAAATGAAATATATAATTAAAACCAAATATAGATGTTATATTTAAATTCTTTTTCTACATAATATGTGTCCTTATCCTAAGGAATCACTATATATTTATTTAATCCTTTATATTGGTCCCCACGTTTGATCCTATCGACACCATTCTATAGAACTGATTAATTTTATTATTGACATTGATTTCATCTGTAGACTTTTATAAAAGTAGTATGCTTACTTATTTACATATACACTAGTTATTTATCACTTTATATTGGATTCTTTATTTAATACCTATCAAGCCCTCTGTATGTAAATAATAAATGTTATGATACATATACATTTTATTGGTAGGCTTATATAAATGTAGTATTCTATCTAGCCTACTAATATGCTTGTATCAATAGATTATATATAATTATATCTATTATATCTATAATTATACATATATAATTATATACTCAGAAATCACTAGTTATTTATCAATAATAATGGCTCCTTAATTTGATACCTATCAAGTACTCTGTATAGGGGTGTACAGGAGTGATATATTTAAATATTAATAATTATTTAATGTAGAGATTTTCATAAAAATAGTTTCCTAATTCCCAATGAAGGCGTCTCTGCTACGAAATTTTATACAGTGCTATCTAGAGCCTCTCCACAGCTCCGATTATTTTCGTCAGCCAAACGAAAGTTGGTGTTTCTCCCTACCTCCTTTTTTGACTCGTAGCAGGAATACCAGAGTAGGATATGTTAAGTGTGGTGTCGCATCTGCTATTGGTAATGAGCCGAAAACGTATTTTTTTAGTTCTTTAATTAAATAATATAAACTAAAATTACATAAAATCGATATGAAAAGTCCTTTCTCTTCCTGGATCCCAAATTGCCACATATTGAAAACGTACATTTCTGCAGTAATGATGAACAAACTTCACTTCTTATTGAGGAACCACTAAGAGGAAGGACACAACAGGAAAATATATTTAATTACAGTTTACGAAAATAAATTAAAGCGACTGAATTCGTGTCTTCAAGAAATTATTTTTATTTTATTTCTTACTTCATAAATTATTGAAAGAGAATATTATAACCATATGTGGACGCTGCCAAGTGAATTCAGTTGATTAGTGATTTCTCGCCCGAAAACGTGCTGCTGAGCTATTCCTTGATGAAATTTTATAATAGTAACTTAAACCATAAAAAGATAATAAGCACACATCTAAGTTTTTAACTTATTAACACACTATAACAATGTCACTGTTTTGTCTCTTTGTATAAATTCAACATTCACTAGTTTTTTTCACTCCTACGTCATCGAGTATACAATTTCATGATCAGTGCCTACTGAATAGCATGTCTAAAGTATTATGATCTCTTGTGACGATAGGGAGATCACGTGTTTCACTAAGTGTTCCAACAATAACGTAGTAGGCTAACGCGTCCTCAAGCAGATGTCGTCACTGGAGATGACCAGTCTAGAAACCAAATTCTAGGCTTCGGAGTTGACCAGACATCCATCTTGCGAACCACGAAATCGTGTATGGGTTTTTGTTTTATTTTTTATTGGTTATTTATGAAAGTATCTCCTCCTTTCAGTTTTGCTTCAAGAATTCTAACTGCCTTTGACTGTGCCGGCTGTATACAGTATCTTTCTACTTTTAAGGAACTAGACTTGTTGCTGTTGATTTAACTAAAACCAGATGAGTCCTAATCGAGAAAAGTCCTTTAAAATTTAATTTAACTTATCATTTCATCATTACAGTGAGCCGCCTGGGAAAAAATACCTAAAATCCGAGTTGCCATGCGACCCTGAAAAGACTCCGCATGCTAATTTTAGTCCAAATCTAACAGTGTTTTACTATTTTGTCCTACATGTATAATTCCATTCCATCCACCTATGTTAAACATTTCAGATGAATGCGTACCATAAATTTGACTGGGCATCACATACACAGACAAATATTTTTTTCCTTGTTACAAAGAACACTACAAATAAATGACTCAAGCAGAGTGAGCAAACAAAATGGAAGCACTCGGAAACGTTACAGGCTGGAAATCTGAAATACCTAGAATCTTTATTTACGATAACAGAGTATTTTTTAAATTTAAACGAAGTTATGGAAAGCATGAAGTAAATTGGGTAACATCCTCACAAGTGAAAGCCAAACGTATCGTCGGCCGTCTCTTAAACCACCGAACTTTTTACAGAATCTGTTTACTTATAGGTATGTTAAAACATATGGAGCATTTGAAATCAATATAAAAATTAGTAGGAAGTTAAGTATAAATCAAAAAGTGAAATTAGATACAGTCACATTAAAGTGAGTTTAAGCATAGGTATTGTTTGCTCTGTACAAACTTCTAGCCATGTAAAACTTTTACGAAATCCATAAAAATGAAAGTTACGGTAACCTGTACAATTTCAATTTCTCAGCTAAACTTTGAAATGCAAGTAGAGGCGCTTCTACTCATCACCACGGAAACAAAATTCTAAACGGACCCATTTTCACCTCTAGATTGTTTATATGGTTTTACCCAACTAACACATGCATAATAAAGAAACACAAACAAAATTACTGTTGTTAAGAACAATAAATTTTTGAGGTGTCATTCAACATATGGAGGTGATCCGGAAATTAGTAACTGTAATAGAATTAAATGAAGACTTATCAAAAGAACCTCCTAATTCATAGCTTACCTTAGGCTTTTTTTTCGCCTTATCCCGAAAGACATTAAACTATCATACTATGCTTCAAGATTTATATCCGCTCGACATAGGCAATCCTCTTTAACGATCTGTCCGAAAAAACGCATAATATGATTGCTCCTGAATTAACATTTTTACAAAATTGCATCAATGAATATTTGTCCATAACTCGGGTTGACGATTAATGTCACATGAAGTTCTTTTATTGTCATTGAGAAAAGTACTTTAAACCTCACATTACACATAGTTATACAATAATTTACTGTTCATATTATTTATCTTGTACACTAAGAATAGCAGTTTTTGAAAGCTGATCAATAACACATGCCGAATGAAAAAAATTCTGTGAATAATTGAACTTAATATGAGAGGGTGAGATCACGGGTTCACGAAATGGTAATGACTCTGGACGATTTCGTATGTATATATATTCAGTAAATAACTAATGCAATTTATTGCTAACACTAAAAGTAGACTAGTGACCTATAAAAAAAACAACATAATGATCCCCAGTGCAATTAATCTGGTTAAATTGATACTTTCTTCGAATCTTCTCTTAAATGGGTACATTTGATAAGTAAGGACGGAGAATTCGTTGTTATTTCGGTATTACTATTAATATTGTCATTCATACTATTATTATTATTGCTATTATTATGTTGCAAATCACATTCGTATTTCCTTGGAACTTAAAGGAAATGGAATATCAGAAACGTAGGCAATCATTATCAGAAGACATTCCTCATGGCGGTTGCCATGTTAAGTTGACATTGAACTGGTGATTTATTTTAGCGTACTGAACCTAAGCTTTTCGCATGCGAATGTGCTTGCATGCCATTCTCATATGTAATACTACCCATTAAGTAATTAATATTTTCCCAAAAGGAAACATTCAAACTTAAAACTTTTGAACAACCGGAACCATCAACAAACTTTAGGTAATGAAATTTCGACCCCTAAATCGGATATTGTGATTTTCACATATCTACATGTTTTGAGATCTCTGAATCCAAAAATGCTATTTTCATACACATGTCTGTGTGTGTGTGTCTGTTTATCTGTGTAATGCCTAGATCCATAACGAAAAATCGTATGAAAAATATTAGTATATAGGTTAGGTATCTTCTCGGTATGTGACAAGTAGATTCACGACGACATTCTCTTTCATTCAACACCATTTTTCATTAAGAAATTTAATAACAACTCTAATAATCTTGTTTACGTCTTCTATATTAGGGGATAATACTAACTGTTAAAACTTTTATTTGAAACATTCTTATTATAAATTAACTACAGGGTTGGTATATGACGTCCACTGTTTTAAAAAGTTTGAGTTCCATTGTAAAAAACAAAGCTATGCATCAAGTTAAACAAATCAATAAGCGCTCTTTGCAATACGTCCGGTTATGCTGTATCAGAAAGTGAGGTGGGAAAGTTTAAGGTAAACAATGTTACATGAGTGGATTTATCAGACTTTATTTGGTTTGTGTATCCTTCGGGGAAGCGATGTCATAACGACATTCTGTTAATTTTTAAAACCGATTTACATGGAAAGAATGCCATACATTACTAATTATTAGGGCAAGACATTTGAAAATTTTGAATCTTTTTTATATGAAAATCGAATATATATAAATGTATATTATGAAATAAATGATTAAATAAGGGTAATTTGTTTTGAATTTTTTGCATTATTTTGCGTTTTTTTTTCATTTTAAAGAAATAGGTCATTTTTTTAAATCTTAAGGTCATTTTACGCATTTTAAGGTTATTTTCGTAATTTTTAGGTCTTTTCCGCATGTGTCAGTGGAGGTTGAGCGCAGCTTTTCCATGTACGCATTGTTCCTTTCAGACAACAGACAATCGTTTTTATTTGAGAATCTCCGCCAAGTGTTCTTAGTTTTTTTAATTCCGGTTTATTGTAAATGCCGTAACAGTTTGTCTCGTAGCAATAAACATTTTTTCTTTCTTTTTATATGTCACATATTTGCTAGGGGCAATTTGATGGACATGCCAGTTCAGAAAGATTTGTTTTTCACTAAGGGTGTCCAAGTAGTATAGATTTTCTTAGTACTGTAGTAATAAAATCAGTGTGTTTTATATTTAAATCAATATGTAAATCACTGACACCCATTATGTTGCTTTTAGCGATTCATTAGTTTAAAAAACTAAATTTAAGTAATAATGGAACATTTATTTGGTCATTTTATGATTTTTTTGTTATTTTTAACTATTTTTAGGTCATAAATGCATTTTTATTTTGCATTTCTTCAATATTTTATGGTCATTAAATGTCTTGCTCTACTTATTTAGTAACAAAACATTTATTTGAGAGAGAAAGTTTTTGATCGTTGGAAGGAATGGTACATGTCTTAATATTTTAATTTAACTTAATCCGATTTATTACAATTTTATTATGTTAATTATATTAATATATATCCTGCATGTTTAATATTTACATAACATATGGAAAATGGATACTTACCCAGTTGATAATTAAAATATGATACAGTATAATTAGTTTTAAGGAATTGGGTTCTTATGTAGGCTAATCGTAATACTGTATTACAAATAAAAATTAAAAACACTATGTCACTAAGAAATGTTTATTTTAATAATCCATAATTTTTATGCCTTCAGGAATTTTGTTTGGTTAAGAATTCTTACGCTTGTTTGTTACTTGGTCTCATGTGACTGGTTCCAGTGTGTCAAACTGTCTAAAGCCTAATATGTGATTCAGAGCTTCTGTTCCTTGTATATGAGGCAATGGCAGTAACCTATACTTGTTTTGAATTTGCCCACCTCAAGATAAGTACGTCCTGTATGGAATCTTAATAAACTTAACAAGCTTGTTACCTCAATCGGAGGCTTTGTTTAATGTGCGACCGGGGAGAAAAATTAGAGAAAAGTTCCTACTGGAATAATCCTAATTTATAAGCAAAACTAAATCCTCACTAGTATAAAGAGAAAAAATAATGAATTTATAAAAAGAGACTAAAGAGTGAGATTGTTTTACTCTGTTAATAATTTAAGGACATAGAAGAGTGCTTATGATCGCTTTATAGTTTTAAATTATTATTTATTATAAAGTGACATTAAGAAATCACTCCGCAGCATTTATTTGGGCGAGAATCCGCTAAAAAATGGAATTCACTTGGCAGCGCTAGCATACGGTTATAATGTTCCGCTACAATTATTTATGAAGTAAGGAAAAAATTAACAACACACTCGCCAATTTAATGAAGATCTTGAGAATGTTTACAGTTTTCTTAATGACGGAAATTCAGTTGCTTTAATTTATTTTCGTAAATTTTAATTGGATATTTCCTGTTCCTGGCTCCTCAATAAGAACTGAATATGGCCTATCACTAGTGCCGAAATGCAACTCCTTTGATATGACAATCTGGGATCCAGAAAGCGGAAGGACTCAACATAACAAACGGTGCCATTTATCAATATTGTTTCAAACATTGTCTTTATTTACGTGGTAAATTTGATTTAAGGATGTTAAATCATTGTTATCTGGAGACAGTACATTTATTAGTAATGGAATTAGGTTGTATATATATCGCCCTTAATGGTCTACCTCACCGACAGGCGATTTATGTTGCTAATTAGTGTGCCTCACAGTACTGCATATGGCATAAATTGACTTTCGGTGAGGTAGACCATTAAGGGCAATCAGGCATAAGAGAGAGGTTCTGTTTGGCGCTGTGAATTTAACTCAGCTATCCCTCAGTTGCTTGAGCATTGGCAAGGATAGCCAAAGGGTCCTGCATTCAAATTCCAGTGTCAGAGAAATTTTTCTCCTATAATATTAAAATGTCATGTCCGGCAGAGACAATAATCTGTGGTTCATGAATGCATATTCATATATCTACAACGGCGAGGAAACTAAACGTAATTCAATGATAATAAACTGACACGAAGTTATGGTCAAGTAGATTGATTTATGTTGACATCAGAAAGATAAACTATAGTGGATTTATGTATGTTGTCATTAGTAAGTGTTTCTGGAATTTAGAATATTTTCTAAGAGATTATGGGAACAAATATATAAGCAGTCATACAACACATAAAACACATTCGACATCACCAACATGAAGGCTCTGATTGTTATGTCTGCAGTTCTCCTCTTGTGGAACATCATCATGGGCGAGGTGAGGTTTCTCCTTTGCAGAAATATTTATATCATTAATTAAGACGTAACGCACTTTAGTCCTGTTACATTACAATTTAAGCCATGTTTTCACTATAAAGTAACTCAATATACTTTAAACCAAACTTATCCAGTAAAATAAAAAGATGATATATTTACTTTTTATTTTTATTATTTTTTTTTTTTGCCAAAATCATTCCTGTAAATAATTTCTTTTTGTACTGTTCCTAAACTGTTCCTAATACTTGCAAAGTCCAAAGGTCTGGCATTCGGAAGAAAAGTTAAAAATTATAATTTTGGATTATAACATCCTACTTGTTAAGAATATTTTGCTTTCAGTTATGATTTAATTTTGATTTTTCTTTATTCCAGGCTAAACCTGAACCTAAACCTGTTCCTAGAGGTGGCTTCGACGACTGATTTTCTGTGCGAGGTGAGAAAAGGTTTTTTATAAAATTTGCTTACATCATTATGGAATCATTATAGGGTATGAGAATATGAATATTGTATAGGGTAATATAAGCAGCATATACATGTCGGACGATAGATCAAACACAGTAATGTAAGATATCACGACGAAAATAATTTTTGTTTCACTATCCCATTCATACGACAGGTACTTGAGTTGTCCAGTAATGTTTAAACATGCCTCGCATACCGACCAATCATGCCGATTCTCTTATATTATAATATACTTGCCTCTAACACAAGGATGCGATTTTATCTGATAAAACATCAGCTCGTAATCATGATTTAGAGGCAGATGTTGATTATGATATTAGGCTAATAATAAAACAGTGTAAATCGGCTAACTTTATAAGTACTTTCCTTATATGTGCTGAGGATCAATTTGTAATAGAAGTAGACTAACAAAAAGGCGATATACATTTCAGTATTATAAGTCTCCAAGATTACAGTGGGGTGTATTATTTATAACATCACTGTAAATTTACTTTTTTTTCTAATTAAATTATTTTAAAATATTATAAGCTATATAACTCTAAATACGATATCCTACGTACGAAATTAATTCTCATTGGATGGCAAAAAGGCCACATTAATTACACATTACTAGGGCAAGATATCTTGGGTTGAATACAAGCCCAATTATAATTGCGGAAGTATAAAGCTTATTCTTCTCATTTATAACACAATATATTATACTTCTTGTTTTATATTCCACATTGGCTATTGAAAGGAATCCGTAGAACATATAAATGTAGAGAACCTGTGATGAAATAAGTTAAAGCCTAAGAGACTGGTATCTATGTATTTCATATTTCAATGAGGGGATGGATACAAATATGATTGAGGGAATAAATTGTGATTTGATTGAGGGAGGAAAAAGGAATGATGTATGATTGTATATTGATATTTGTAATTCTCCAAAAAGTATTTTAAGACCATCCATTCATTGGTATGTCTAATTTATAATTATTATCTTTATTATGATTATTATTATTGTTATCATCATCGTCATAATCAAGATTAAGTGCCAGAATGGTACTTTCTAAGATTACAAGATGGATGGGTAGAATGCCTGTCCGTCTATGTATCGGCATGGGCGATGACCTGAATACATTGTACAGGATTTTCATGAAACCTGGTATACTTACTTTTAACGTACATAGGAATAACCCTCTTGATTTTGGACCCACTGCCAGATTGGCATAGATATAGCTTATATCTTGTAATCAACTGACATATCCCAAAACGATCCCATTTTTCTTTTCTTACTTTCGGAAAACATTCAAAATTATGGTCCTTGCAGACCACATTTGGAGACTTAAAATAGCTAAAGGATCAGTAGTATCAAAAAACCGATGGCATCAGCAGTAACGGATGACATATCTAGAAGTTTGGTCTTATAATTTTTTGTCGCATATCCAACAGTTGTTCCCCAGAGTTCCTTTTTCTTTTAAATTGTTAATTAAATTCTTTATATTCTCCTCACATTTCGTAATATTGACACATTAACAGAACAGCTACAATAATACAATATAGCAGAAACATTGAAATGTTTAACCGCCATAAGCGTGGAAAATCTGGTGTTTCTAGCTTTCCCAAAGGTATAGAAAGTCTGATTGGATAGCCGTGACATCATTCACATCTATAAAAGACTGGATCAACAACTCATTAATATTGAACTTAACCCACATCCACATCAACTAGAAACTTGGAATTTGTCTAAGCCCCCACGTTTGATCCTATCAACACCATTCTATAGAACTGATAAATTTTATTATTGAAATTGATTTCATTTGTAGACTTTTACAAGAGTAGTATGCCTACTTATTTATATATGCACTAGTTATTTATCACCTTATATTGGATTCTTTATTTAATACCTATGAAGCCCTCTGTATGGAAATAATAAATGTTATTATTAGTCTATGCCAGTAGAAAAATTCCGAAACGTTCTAAGTATTAATTTTTAATTCTCGAAAAGAACATCGTTTCAAAGGTTTTTGTATGCTTTTTGAAAAAATAAAAGAATATGTTGACGAGTGGAATTTTTAGCGAATCTGTCTGTTAATATACTATTTATCCTACTTACTCCTTCACATATGTTGATAAAACTATGTCAGGAGACCGTAGCCTAAATTTCTAGTATCTGCTATCTATGCCCTATAAATCGTAGTCTAAAGTTCTATTTTCTGACATATGGCCTATTAACTAAAACTGGAACATTTTTGTATCATTCTACTTGAATACATAATATTTTATAATTAATTATTGTTAAATGGTCAGATATATAATGATAGGGCAAATTTCATGAGGACTTTAGAATGCAGCATCATAGTAACCTGTGTGGTACCAATATGAATGTAGATCTTAAATACAAAGAGGTTTGTAAAAAATTTTATATAATTATTATCAGTATAGTGTTGGGATGAAACAGACTTATCTAGTGATTGTCTATAATGTATTCGGAGTGAGATTCCGCTGGTCTGAAAGAATAATATCGTGATAATGGTCCCATGAGAGTATTATCTTTTATTTTTCAGGGAAACCATGTATGGAGAAATGAAGGCAAATGGGAACAACAATGGTAGAGAAATGTATGAAAATAAATGAAATATATAATTAAAACCAAATATAGATGTTATATTTAAATTCTTTTTCTACATAATATGTGTCCTTATCCTAAGGAATCACTATATATTTATTTAATCCTTTATATTGGTCCCCACGTTTGATCCTATCGACACCTTTCTATAGAACTGATTAATTTTATTATTGACATTGATTTCATCTGTAGACTTTTATAAAAGTAGTATGCTTACTTATTTACATATACACTAGTTATTTATCACTTTATATTGGATTCTTTATTTAATACCTATCAAGCCCTCTGTATGTAAATAATAAATGTTATGATACATATACATTTTATTGGTAGGCTTATATAAATGTAGTATTCTATCTAGCCTACTAATATGCTTGTATCAATAGATTATATATAATTATATCTATTATATCTATAATTATACATACATAATTATATACTCAGAAATCACTAGTTATTTATCAATAATAATGACTCCTTAATTTGATACCTATCAAGTACTCTGTATAGGGGTGTACAGGAGTGATATATTTAAATATTAATAATTATTTAATGTAGAGATTTTCATAAAAATAGTTTCCTAATTCCCAATGAAGGCGTCTCTGCTACGAAATTTTATACAGTGCTATCTAGAGCCTCTCCACAGCTCCGATTATTTTCGTCAGCCAAACGAAAGTTGGTGTTTCTCCCTACCTCCTTTTTTGACTCTTAGCAGGAATACCAGAGTAGGATATGTTAAGTGTGGTGTCGCATCTGCTATTGGTAATGAGCCGAAAACGTATTTTTTTAGTTCTTTAATTAAATAATATAAACTAAAATTACATAAAATCGATATGAAAAGTCCTTTCTCTTCCTGGATCCCAAATTGCCACATATTGAAAACGTACATTTCTGCAGTAATGATGAACAAACTTCACTTCTTATTGAGGAACCACTAAGAGGAAGGACACAACAGGAAAATATATTTAATTACAGTTTACGAAAATAAATTAAAGCGACTGAATTCGTGTCTTCAAGAAATTATTTTTATTTTATTTCTTACTTCATAAATTATTGAAAGAGAATATTATAACCATATGTGGACGCTGCCAAGTGAATTCAGTTGATTAGTGATTTCTCGCCCGAAAACGTGCTGCTGAGCTATTCCTTGATGAAATTTTATAATAGTAACTTAAACCATAAAAAGATAATAAGCACACATCTAAGTTTTTAACTTATTAACACACTATAACAATGTCACTGTTTTGTCTCTTTGTATAAATTCAACATTCACTAGTTTTTTTCACTCCTACGTCATCGAGTATACAATTTCATGATCAGTGCCTACTGAATAGCATGTCTAAAGTATTATGATCTCTTGTGACGATAGGGAGATCACGTGTTTCACTAAGTGTTCCAACAATAACGTAGTAGGCTAACGCGTCCTCAAGCAGATGTCGTCACTGGAGATGACCAGTCTAGAAACCAAATTCTAGGCTTCGGAGTTGACCAGACATCCATCTTGCGAACCACGAAATCGTGTATGGGTTTTTGTTTTATTTTTTATTGGTTATTTATGAAAGTATCTCCTCCTTTCAGTTTTGCTTCAAGAATTCTAACTGCCTTTGACTGTGCCGGCTGTATACAGTATCTTTCTACTTTTAAGGAACTAGACTTGTTGCTGTTGATTTAACTAAAACCAGATGAGTCCTAATCGAGAAAAGTCCTTTAAAATTTAATTTAACTTATCATTTCATCATTACAGTGAGCCGCCTGGGAAAAAATACCTAAAATCCGAGTTGCCATGCGACCCTGAAAAGACTCCGCATGCTAATTTTAGTCCAAATCTAACAGTGTTTTACTATTTTGTCCTACATGTATAATTCCATTCCATCCACCTATGTTAAACATTTCAGATGAATGCGTACCATAAATTTGACTGGGCATCACATACACAGACAAATATTTTTTTCCTTGTTACAAAGAACACTACAAATAAATGACAGAGTGAGCAAACAAAATGGAAGCACTCGGAAACGTTACAGGCTGGAAATCTGAAATACCTAGAATCTTTATTTACGATAACAGAGTATTTTTTAAATTTAAACGAAGTTATGGAAAGCATGAAGTAAATTGGGTAACATCCTCACAAGTGAAAGCCAAACGTATCGTCGGCCGTCTCTTAAACCACCGAACTTTTTACAGAATCTGTTTACTTATAGGTATGTTAAAACATATGGAGCATTTGAAATCAATATAAAAATTAGTAGGAAGTTAAGTATAAATCAAAAAGTGAAATTAGATACAGTCACATTAAAGTGAGTTTAAGCATAGGTATTGTTTGCTCTGTACAAACTTCTAGCCATGTAAAACTTTTACGAAATCCATAAAAATGAAAGTTACGGTAACCTGTACAATTTCAATTTCTCAGCTAAACTTTGAAATGCAAGTAGAGGCGCTTCTACTCATCACCACGGAAACAAAATTCTAAACGGACCCATTTTCACCTCTAGATTGTTTATATGGTTTTACCCAACTAACACATGCATAATAAAGAAACACAAACAAAATTACTGTTGTTAAGAACAATAAATTTTTGAGGTGTCATTCAACATATGGAGGTGATCCGGAAATTAGTAACTGTAATAGAATTAAATGAAGACTTATCAAAAGAACCTCCTAATTCATAGCTTACCTTAGGCTTTTTTTTCGCCTTATCCCGAAAGACATTAAACTATCATACTATGCTTCAAGATTTATATCCGCTCGACATAGGCAATCCTCTTTAACGATCTGTCCGAAAAAACGCATAATATGATTGCTCCTGAATTAACATTTTTACAAAATTGCATCAATGAATATTTGTCCATAACTCGGGTTGACGATTAATGTCACATGAAGTTCTTTTATTGTCATTGAGAAAAGTACTTTAAACCTCACATTACACATAGTTATACAATAATTTACTGTTCATATTATTTATCTTGTACACTAAGAATAGCAGTTTTTGAAAGCTGATCAATAACACATGCCGAATGAAAAAAATTCTGTGAATAATTGAACTTAATATGAGAGGGTGAGATCACGGGTCCACGAAATGGTAATGACTCTGGACGATTTCGTATGTATATATATTCAGTAAATAACTAATGCAATTTATTGCTAACACTAAAAGTAGACTAGTGACCTATAAAAAAAACAACATAAGGATCCCCAGTGCAATTAATCTGGTTAAATTGATACTTTCTTCGAATCTTCTCTTAAATGGGTACATTTGATAAGTAAGGACGGAGAATTCGTTGTTATTTCGGTATTACTATTAATATTGTCATTCATACTATTATTATTATTGCTATTATTATGTTGCAAATCACATTCGTATTTCCTTGGAACTTAAAGGAAATGGAATATCAGAAACGTAGGCAATCATTATCAGAAGACATTCCTCATGGCGGTTGCCATGTTAAGTTGACATTGAACTGGTGATTTATTTTAGCGTACTGAACCTAAGCTTTTCGCTTCTAATGTGCTTGCATGCCATTCTCATATGTAATACTACCCATTAAGTAATTAATATTTTCCCAAAAGGAAACATTCAAACTTAAAACTTTTGAACAACCGGAACCATCAACAAACTTTAGGTAATGAAATTTCGACCCCTAAATCGGATATTGTGATTTTCACATATCTACATGTTTTGAGATCTCTGAATCCAAAAATGCTATTTTCATACACATGTCTGTGTGTGTGTGTCTGTTTATCTGTGAAATGCCTAGATCCATAACGAAAAATCGTATGAAAAATATTAGTATATAGGTTAGGTATCTTCTCGGTATGTGACAAGTAGATTCACGACGACATTCTCTTTCATTCAACACCATTTTTCATTAAGAAATTTAATAACAACTCTAATAATCTTGTTTACGTCTTCTATATTAGGGGATAATACTAACTGTTAAAACTTTTATTTGAAACATTCTTATTATAAATTAACTACAGGGTTGGTATATGACGTCCACTGTTTTAAAAAGTTTGAGTTCCATTGTAAAAAACAAAGCTATGCATCAAGTTAAACAAATCAATAAGCGCTCTTTGCAATACGTCCGGTTATGCTGTATCAGAAAGTGAGGTGGGAAAGTTTAAGGTAAACAATGTTACATGAGTGGATTTATCAGACTTTATTTGGTTTGTGTATCCTTCGGGGAAGCGATGTCATAACGACATTCTGTTAATTTTTAAAACCGATTTACATGGAAAGAATGCCATACATTACTAATTATTAGGGCAAGACATTTGAAAATTTTGAATCTTTTTTATATGAAAATCGAATATATATAAATGTATATTATGAAATAAATGATTAAATAAGGGTAATTTGTTTTGAATTTTTTGCATTATTTTGCGTTTTTTTTTTCATTTTAAAGAAATAGGTCATTTTTTTAAATCTTAAGGTCATTTTACGCATTTTAAGGTTATTTTCGTAATTTTTAGGTCTTTTCCGCATGTGTCAGTGGAGGTTGAGCGCAGCTTTTCCATGTACGCATTGTTCCTTTCAGACAACAGACAATCGTTTTTATTTGAGAATCTCCGCCAAGTGTTCTTAGTTTTTTTAATTCCGGTTTATTGTAAATGCCGTAACAGTTTGTCTCGTAGCAATAAACATTTTTTCTTTCTTTTTATATGTCACATATTTGCTAGGGGCAATTTGATGGACATGCCAGTTCAGAAAGATTTGTTTTTCACTAAGGGTGTCCAAGTAGTATAGATTTTCTTAGTACTGTAGTAATAAAATCAGTGTGTTTTATATTTAAATCAATATGTAAATCACTGACACCCATTATGTTGCTTTTAGCGATTCATTAGTTTAAAAAACTAAATTTAAGTAATAATGGAACATTTATTTGGTCATTTTATGATTTTTTTTGTTATTTTTAACTATTTTTAGGTCATAAATGCATTTTTATTTTGCATTTCTTCAATATTTTATGGTCATTAAATGTCTTGCTCTACTTATTTAGTAACAAAACATTTATTTGAGAGAGAAAGTTTTTGATCGTTGGAAGGAATGGTACATGTCTTAATATTTTAATTTAACTTAATCCGATTTATTACAATTTTATTATGTTAATTATATTAATATATATCCTGCATGTTTAATATTTACATAACATATGGAAAATGGATACTTACCCAGTTGATAATTAAAATATGATACAGTATAATTAGTTTTAAGGAATTGGGTTCTTATGTAGGCTAATCGTAATACTGTATTACAAATAAAAATTAAAAACACTATGTCACTAAGAAATGTTTATTTTAATAATCCATAATTTTTATGCCTTCAGGAATTTTGTTTGGTTAAGAATTCTTACGCTTGTTTGTTACTTGGTCTCATGTGACTGGTTCCAGTGGGTCAAACTGTCTAAAGCCTAATATGTGATTCAGAGCTTCTGTTCCTTGTATATGAGGCAATGGCAGTAACCTATACTTGTTTTGAATTTGCCCACCTCAAGATAAGTACGTCCTGTATGGAATCTTAATAAACTTAACAAGCTTGTTACCTCAATCGGAGGCTTTGTTTAATGTGCGACCGGGGAGAAAAATTAGAGAAAAGTTCCTACTGGAATAATCCTAATTTATAAGCAAAACTAAATCCTCACTAGTATAAAGAGAAAAAATAATGAATTTATAAAAAGAGACTAAAGAGTGAGATTGTTTTACTCTGTTAATAATTTAAGGACATAGAAGAGTGCTTATGATCGCTTTATAGTTTTAAATTATTATTTATTATAAAGTGACATTAAGAAATCACTCCGCAGCATTTATGTGGGCGAGAATCCGCTAAAAAATGGAATTCACTTGGCAGCGCTAGCATACGGTTATAATGTTCCGCTACAATTATTTATGAAGTAAGGAAAAAATTAACAACACACTCGCCAATTTAATGAAGATCTTGAGAATGTTTACAGTTTTCTTAATGACGGAAATTCAGTTGCTTTAATTTATTTTCGTAAATTTTAATTGGATATTTCCTGTTCCTGGCTCCTCAATAAGAACTGAATATGGCCTATCACTAGTGCCGAAATGCAACTCCTTTGATATGACAATCTGGGATCCAGAAAGCGGAAGGACTCAACATAACAAACGGTGCCATTTATCAATATTGTTTCAAACATTGTCTTTATTTACGTGGTAAATTTGATTTAAGGATGTTAAATCATTGTTATCTGGAGACAGTACATTTATTAGTAATGGAATTAGGTTGTATATATATCGCCCTTAATGGTCTACCTCACCGACAGGCGATTTATGTTGCTAATTAGTGTGCCTCACAGTACTGCATATGGCATAAATTGACTTTCGGTGAGGTAGACCATTAAGGGCAATCAGGCATAAGAGAGAGGTTCTGTTTGGCGCTGTGAATTTAACTCAGCTATCCCTCAGTTGCTTGAGCATTGGCAAGGATAGCCAAAGGGTCCTGCATTCAAATTCCAGTGTCAGAGAAATTTTTCTCCTATAATATTAAAATGTCATGTCCGGCAGAGACAATAATCTGTGGTTCATGAATGCATATTCATATATCTACAACGGCGAGGAAACTAAACGTAATTCAATGATAATAAACTGACACGAAGTTATGGTCAAGTAGATTGATTTATGTTGACATCAGTAAGATAAACTATAGTGGATTTATGTATGTTGTCATTAGTAAGTGTTTCTGGAATTTAGAATATTTTCTAAGAGATTATGGGAACAAATATATAAGCAGTCATACAACACATAAAACACATTCGACATCACCAACATGAAGGCTCTGATTGTTATGTCTGCAGTTCTCCTCTTGTGGAACATCATCATGGGCGAGGTGAGGTTTCTCCTTTGCAGAAATATTTATATCATTAATTAAGACGTAACGCACTTTAGTCCTGTTACATTACAATTTAAGCCATGTTTTCACTATAAAGTAACTCAATATACTTTAAACCAAACTTATCCAGTAAAATAAAAAGATGATATATTTACTTTTTATTTTTATTATTTTTTTTTTTTTTGCCAAAATCATTCCTGTAAATAATTTCTTTTTGTACTGTTCCTAAACTGTTCCTAATACTTGCAAAGTCCAAAGGTCTGGCATTCGGAAGAAAAGTTAAAAATTATAATTTTGGATTATAACATCCTACTTGTTAAGAATATTTTGCTTTCAGTTATGATTTAATTTTGATTTTTCTTTATTCCAGGCTAAACCTGAACCTAAACCTGTTCCTAGAGGTGGCTTCGACGACTGATTTTCTGTGCGAGGTGAGAAAAGGTTTTTTATAAAATTTGCTTACATCATTATGGAATCATTATAGGGTATGAGAATATGAATATTGTATAGGGTAATATAAGCAGCATATACATGTCGGACGATAGATCAAACACAGTAATGTAAGATATCACGACGAAAATAATTTTTGTTTCACTATCCCATTCATACGACAGGTACTTGAGTTGTCCAGTAATGTTTAAACATGCCTCGCATACCGACCAATCATGCCGATTCTCTTATATTATAATATACTTGCCTCTAACACAAGGATGCGATTTTATCTGATAAAACATCAGCTCGTAATCATGATTTAGAGGCAGATGTTGATTATGATATTAGGCTAATAATAAAACAGTGTAAATCGGCTAACTTTATAAGTACTTTCCTTATATGTGCTGAGGATCAATTTGTAATAGAAGTAGACTAACAAAAAGGCGATATACATTTCAGTATTATAAGTCTCCAAGATTACAGTGGGGTGTATTATTTATAACATCACTGTAAATTTACTTTTTTTTCTAATTAAATTATTTTAAAATATTATAAGCTATATAACTCTAAATACGATATCCTACGTACGAAATTAATTCTCATTGGATGGCAAAAAGGCCACATTAATTACACATTACTAGGGCAAGATATCTTGGGTTGAATACAAGCCCAATTATAATTGCGGAAGTATAAAGCTTATTCTTCTCATTTATAACACAATATATTATACTTCTTGTTTTATATTCCACATTGGCTATTGAAAGGAATCCGTAGAACATATAAATGTAGAGAACCTGTGATGAAATAAGTTAAAGCCTAAGAGACTGGTATCTATGTATTTCATATTTCAATGAGGGGATGGATACAAATATGATTGAGGGAATAAATTGTGATTTGATTGAGGGAGGAAAAAGGAATGATGTATGATTGTATATTGATATTTGTAATTCTCCAAAAAGTATTTTAAGACCATCCATTCATTGGTATGTCTAATTTATAATTATTATCTTTATTATGATTATTATTATTGTTATCATCATCGTCATAATCAAGATTAAGTGCCAGAATGGTACTTTCTAAGATTACAAGATGGATGGGTAGAATGCCTGTCCGTCTATGTATCGGCATGGGCGATAACCTGAATACATTGTACAGGATTTTCATGAAACCTGGTATACTTACTTTTAACGTACATAGGAATAACCCTCTTGATTTTGGACCCACTGCCAGATTGGCATAGATATAGCTTATATCTTGTAATCAACTGACATATCCCAAAACGATCCCATTTTTCTTTTCTTACTTTCGGAAAACATTCAAAATTATGGTCCTTGCAGACCACATTTGGAGACTTAAAATAGCTAAAGGATCAGTAGTATCAAAAAACCGATGGCATCAGCAGTAACGGATGACATATCTAGAAGTTTGGTCTTATAATTTTTTGTCGCATATCCAACAGTTGTTCCCCAGAGTTCCTTTTTCTTTTAAATTGTTAATTAAATTCTTTATATTCTCCTCACATTTCGTAATATTGACACATTAACAGAACAGCTACAATAATACAATATAGCAGAAACATTGAAATGTTTAACCGCCATAAGCGTGGAAAATCTGGTGTTTCTAGCTTTCCCAAAGGTATAGAAAGTCTGATTGGATAGCCGTGACATCATTCACATCTATAAAAGACTGGATCAACAACTCATTAATATTGAACTTAACCCACATCCACATCAACTAGAAACTTGGAATTTGTCTAAGCCCCCACGTTTGATCCTATCAACACCATTCTATAGAACTGATAAATTTTATTATTGAAATTGATTTCATTTGTAGACTTTTACAAGAGTAGTATGCCTACTTATTTATATATGCACTAGTTATTTATCACCTTATATTGGATTCTTTATTTAATACCTATGAAGCCCTCTGTATGGAAATAATAAATGTTATTATTAGTCTATGCCAGTAGAAAAATTCCGAAACGTTCTAAGTATTAATTTTTAATTCTCGAAAAGAACATCGTTTCAAAGGTTTTTGTATGCTTTTTGAAAAAATAAAAGAATATGTTGACGAGTGGAATTTTTAGCGAATCTGTCTGTTAATATACTATTTATCCTACTTACTCCTTCACATATGTTGATAAAACTATGTCAGGAGACCGTAGCCTAAATTTCTAGTATCTGCTATCTATGCCCTATAAATCGTAGTCTAAAGTTCTATTTTCTGACATATGGCCTATTAACTAAAACTGGAACATTTTTGTATCATTCTACTTGAATACATAATATTTTATAATTAATTATTGTTAAATGGTCAGATATATAATGATAGGGCAAATTTCATGAGGACTTTAGAATGCAGCATCATAGTAACCTGTGTGGTACCAATATGAATGTAGATCTTAAATACAAAGAGGTTTGTAAAAAATTTTATATAATTATTATCAGTATAGTGTTGGGATGAAACAGACTTATCTAGTGATTGTCTATAATGTATTCGGAGTGAGATTCCGCTGGTCTGAAAGAATAATATCGTGATAATGGTCCCATGAGAGTATTATCTTTTATTTTTCAGGGAAACCATGTATGGAGAAATGAAGGCAAATGGGAACAACAATGGTAGAGAAATGTATGAAAATAAATGAAATATATAATTAAAACCAAATATAGATGTTATATTTAAATTCTTTTTCTACATAATATGTGTCCTTATCCTAAGGAATCACTATATATTTATTTAATCCTTTATATTGGTCCCCACGTTTGATCCTATCGACACCTTTCTATAGAACTGATTAATTTTATTATTGACATTGATTTCATCTGTAGACTTTTATAAAAGTAGTATGCTTACTTATTTACATATACACTAGTTATTTATCACTTTATATTGGATTCTTTATTTAATACCTATCAAGCCCTCTGTATGTAAATAATAAATGTTATGATACATATACATTTTATTGGTAGGCTTATATAAATGTAGTATTCTATCTAGCCTACTAATATGCTTGTATCAATAGATTATATATAATTATATCTATTATATCTATAATTATACATACATAATTATATACTCAGAAATCACTAGTTATTTATCAATAATAATGGCTCCTTAATTTGATACCTATCAAGTACTCTGTATAGGGGTGTACAGGAGTGATATATTTAAATATTAATAATTATTTAATGTAGAGATTTTCATAAAAATAGTTTCCTAATTCCCAATGAAGGCGTCTCTGCTACGAAATTTTATACAGTGCTATCTAGAGCCTCTCCACAGCTCCGATTATTTTCGTCAGTCAAACGAAAGTTGGTGTTTCTCCCTACCTCCTTTTTTGACTCTTAGCAGGAATACCAGAGTAGGATATGTTAAGTGTGGTGTCGCATCTGCTATTGGTAATGAGCCGAAAACGTATTTTTTTAGTTCTTTAATTAAATAATATAAACTAAAATTACATAAAATCGATATGAAAAGTCCTTTCTCTTCCTGGATCCCAAATTGCCACATATTGAAAACGTACATTTCTGCAGTAATGATGAACAAACTTCACTTCTTATTGAGGAACCACTAAGAGGAAGGACACAACAGGAAAATATATTTAATTACAGTTTACGAAAATAAATTAAAGCGACTGAATTCGTGTCTTCAAGAAATTATTTTTATTTTATTTCTTACTTCATAAATTATTGAAAGAGAATATTATAACCATATGTGGACGCTGCCAAGTGAATTCAGTTGATTAGTGATTTCTCGCCCGAAAACGTGCTGCTGAGCTATTCCTTGATGAAATTTTATAATAGTAACTTAAACCATAAAAAGATAATAAGCACACATCTAAGTTTTTAACTTATTAACACACTATAACAATGTCACTGTTTTGTCTCTTTGTATAAATTCAACATTCACTAGTTTTTTTCACTCCTACGTCATCGAGTATACAATTTCATGATCAGTGCCTACTGAATAGCATGTCTAAAGTATTATGATCTCTTGTGACGATAGGGAGATCACGTGTTTCACTAAGTGTTCCAACAATAACGTAGTAGGCTAACGCGTCCTCAAGCAGATGTCGTCACTGGAGATGACCAGTCTAGAAACCAAATTCTAGGCTTCGGAGTTGACCAGACATCCATCTTGCGAACCACGAAATCGTGTATGGGTTTTTGTTTTATTTTTTATTGGTTATTTATGAAAGTATCTCCTCCTTTCAGTTTTGCTTCAAGAATTCTAACTGCCTTTGACTGTGCCGGCTGTATACAGTATCTTTCTACTTTTAAGGAACTAGACTTGTTGCTTATACCAAATTTCCACGAATATGTTGATTTAACTAAAACCAGATGAGTCCTAATCGAGAAAAGTCCTTTAAAATTTAATTTAACTTATCATTTCATCATTACAGTGAGCCGCCTGGGAAAAAATACCTAAAATCCGAGTTGCCATGCGACCCTGAAAAGACTCCGCATGCTAATTTTAGTCCAAATCTAACAGTGTTTTACTATTTTGTCCTACATGTATAATTCCATTCCATCCACCTATGTTAAACATTTCAGATGAATGCGTACCATAAATTTGACTGGGCATCACATACACAGACAAATATTTTTTTCCTTGTTACAAAGAACACTACAAATAAATGACTCAAGCAGAGTGAGCAAACAAAATGGAAGCACTCGGAAACGTTACAGGCTGGAAATCTGAAATACCTAGAATCTTTATTTACGATAACAGAGTATTTTTTAAATTTAAACGAAGTTATGGAAAGCATGAAGTAAATTGGGTAACATCCTCACAAGTGAAAGCCAAACGTATCGTCGGCCGTCTCTTAAACCACCGAACTTTTTACAGAATCTGTTTACTTATAGGTATGTTAAAACATATGGAGCATTTGAAATCAATATAAAAATTAGTAGGAAGTTAAGTATAAATCAAAAAGTGAAATTAGATACAGTCACATTAAAGTGAGTTTAAGCATAGGTATTGTTTGCTCTGTACAAACTTCTAGCCATGTAAAACTTTTACGAAATCCATAAAAATGAAAGTTACGGTAACCTGTACAATTTCAATTTCTCAGCTAAACTTTGAAATGCAAGTAGAGGCGCTTCTACTCATCACCACGGAAACAAAATTCTAAACGGACCCATTTTCACCTCTAGATTGTTTATATGGTTTTACCCAACTAACACATGCATAATAAAGAAACACAAACAAAATTACTGTTGTTAAGAACAATAAATTTTTGAGGTGTCATTCAACATATGGAGGTGATCCGGAAATTAGTAACTGTAATAGAATTAAATGAAGACTTATCAAAAGAACCTCCTAATTCATAGCTTACCTTAGGCTTTTTTTTCGCCTTATCCCGAAAGACATTAAACTATCATACTATGCTTCAAGATTTATATCCGCTCGACATAGGCAATCCTCTTTAACGATCTGTCCGAAAAAACGCATAATATGATTGCTCCTGAATTAACATTTTTACAAAATTGCATCAATGAATATTTGTCCATAACTCGGGTTGACGATTAATGTCACATGAAGTTCTTTTATTGTCATTGAGAAAAGTACTTTAAACCTCACATTACACATAGTTATACAATAATTTACTGTTCATATTATTTATCTTGTACACTAAGAATAGCAGTTTTTGAAAGCTGATCAATAACACATGCCGAATGAAAAAAAATTCTGTGAATAATTGAACTTAATATGAGAGGGTGAGATCACGGGTCCACGAAATGGTAATGACTCTGGACGATTTCGTATGTATATATATTCAGTAAATAACTAATGCAATTTATTGCTAACACTAAAAGTAGACTAGTGACCTATAAAAAAAAACAACATAAGGATCCCCAGTGCAATTAATCTGGTTAAATTGATACTTTCTTCGAATCTTCTCTTAAATGGGTACATTTGATAAGTAAGGACGGAGAATTCGTTGTTATTTCGGTATTACTATTAATATTGTCATTCATACTATTATTATTATTGCTATTATTATGTTGCAAATCACATTCGTATTTCCTTGGAACTTAAAGGAAATGGAATATCAGAAACGTAGGCAATCATTATCAGAAGACATTCCTCATGGCGGTTGCCATGTTAAGTTGACATTGAACTGGTGATTTATTTTAGCGTACTGAACCTAAGCTTTTCGCATGCGAATGTGCTTGCATGCCATTCTCATATGTAATACTACCCATTAAGTAATTAATATTTTCCCAAAAGGAAACATTCAAACTTAAAACTTTTGAACAACCGGAACCATCAACAAACTTTAGGTAATGAAATTTCGACCCCTAAATCGGATATTGTGATTTTCACATATCTACATGTTTTGAGATCTCTGAATCCAAAAATGCTATTTTCATACACATGTCTGTGTGTGTGTGTCTGTTTATCTGTGAAATGCCTAGATCCATAACGAAAAATCGTATGAAAAATATTAGTATATGGGTTAGGTATCTTCTCGGTATGTGACAAGTAGATTCACGACGACATTCTCTTTCATTCAACACCATTTTTCATTAAGAAATTTAATAACAACTCTAATAATCTTGTTTACGTCTTCTATATTAGGGGATAATACTAACTGTTAAAACTTTTATTTGAAACATTCTTATTATAAATTAACTACAGGGTTGGTATATGACGTCCACTGTTTTAAAAAGTTTGAGTTCCATTGTAAAAAACAAAGCTATGCATCAAGTTAAACAAATCAATAAGCGCTCTTTGCAATACGTCCGGTTATGCTGTATCAGAAAGTGAGGTGGGAAAGTTTAAGGTAAACAATGTTACATGAGTGGATTTATCAGACTTTATTTGGTTTGTGTATCCTTCGGGGAAGCGATGTCATAACGACATTCTGTTAATTTTTAAAACCGATTTACATGGAAAGAATGCCATACATTACTAATTATTAGGGCAAGACATTTGAAAATTTTGAATCTTTTTTTATATGAAAATCGAATATATATAAATGTATATTATGAAATAAATGATTAAATAAGGGTAATTTGTTTTGAATTTTTTGCATTATTTTGCGTTTTTTTTTCATTTTAAAGAAATAGGTCATTTTTTTTAAATCTTAAGGTCATTTTACGCATTTTAAGGTTATTTTCGTAATTTTTAGGTCTTTTCCGCATGTGTCAGTGGAAGTTGAGCGCAGCTTTTCCATGTACGCATTGTTCCTTTCAGACAACAGACAATCGTTTTTATTTGAGAATCTCCGCCAAGTGTTCTTAGTTAATTGTAATTCCGGTTTATTGTAAATGCCGTAACAGTTTGTCTCGTAGCAATAAACATTTTTTCTTTCTTTTTATATGTCACATATTTGCTAGGGGCAATTTGATGGACATGCCAGTTCAGAAAGATTTGTTTTTCACTAAGGGTGTCCAAGCAGTATAGATTTTCTTAGTACTGTAGTAATAAAATCAGTGTGTTTTATATTTAAATCAATATGTAAATCACTGACACCCATTATGTTGCTTTTAGCGATTCATTAGTTTAAAAAACTAAATTTAAGTAATAATGGAACATTTATTTGGTCATTTTATGATTTTTTTTGTTATTTTTAACTATTTTTAGGTCATAAATGCATTTTTATTTTGCATTTCTTCAATATTTTATGGTCATTAAATGTCTTGCTCTACTTATTTAGTAACAAAACATTTATTTGAGAGAGAAAGTTTTTGATCGTTGGAAGGAATGGTACATGTCTTAATATTTTAATTTAACTTAATCCGATTTATTACAATTTTATTATGTTAATTATATTAATATATATCCTGCATGTTTAATATTTACATAACATATGGAAAATGGATACTTACCCAGTTGATAATTAAAATATGATACAGTATAATTAGTTTTAAGGAATTGGGTTCTTATGTAGGCTAATCGTAATACTGTATTACAAATAAAAATTAAAAACACTATGTCACTAAGAAATGTTTATTTTAATAATCCATAATTTTTATGCCTTCAGGAATTTTGTTTGGTTAAGAATTCTTACGCTTGTTTGTTACTTGGTCTCATGTGACTGGTTCCAGTGTGTCAAACTGTCTAAAGCCTAATATGTGATTCAGAGCTTCTGTTCCTTGTATATGAGGCAATGGCAGTAACCTATACTTGTTTTGAATTTGCCCACCTCAAGATAAGTACGTCCTGTATGGAATCTTAATAAACTTAACAAGCTTGTTACCTCAATCGGAGGCTTTGTTTAATGTGCGACCGGGGAGAAAAATTAGAGAAAAGTTCCTACTGGAATAATCCTAATTTATAAGCAAAACTAAATCCTCACTAGTATAAAGAGAAAAAATAATGAATTTATAAAAAGAGACTAAAGAGTGAGATTGTTTTACTCTGTTAATAATTTAAGGACATAGATGAGTGCTTATGATCGCTTTATAGTTTTAAATGATTATTTATTATAAAGTGAGATTAAGAAATCACTCCGCAGCATTTATGTGGGCGAGAATCCGCTAAAAAATGGAATTCACTTGGCAGCGCTAGCATACGGTTATAATGTTCCGCTACAATTATTTATGAAGTAAGGAAAAAATTAACAACACACTCGCCAATTTAATGAAGATCTTGAGAATGTTTACAGTTTTCTTAATGACGGAAATTCAGTTGCTTTAATTTATTTTCGTAAATTTTAATTGGATATTTCCTGTTCCTGGCTCCTCAATAAGAACTGAATATGGCCTATCACTAGTGCCGAAATGCAACTCCTTTGATATGACAATCTGGGATCCAGAAAGCGGAAGGACTCAACATAACAAACGGTGCCATTTATCAATATTGTTTCAAACATTGTCTTTATTTACGTGGTAAATTTGATTTAAGGATGTTAAATCATTGTTATCTGAAGACAGTACATTTATTAGTAATGGAATTAGGTTGTATATATATCGCCCTTAATGGTCTACCTCACCGACAGGCGATTTATGTTGCTAATTAGTGTGCCTCACAGTACTGCATATGGCATAAATTGACTTTCGGTGAGGTAGACCATTAAGGGCAATCAGGCATAAGAGAGAGGTTCTGTTTGGCGCTGTGAATTTAACTCAGCTATCCCTCAGTTGCTTGAGCATTGGCAAGGATAGCCAAAGGGTCCTGCATTCAAATTCCAGTGTCAGAGAAATTTTTCTCCTATAATATTAAAATGTCATGTCCGGCAGAGACAATAATCTGTGGTTCATGAATGCATATTCATATATCTACAACGGTGAGGAAACTAAACGTAATTCAATGATAATAAACTGACACGAAGTTATGGTCAAGTAGATTGATTTATGTTGACATCAGTAAGATAAACTATAGTGGATTTATGTATGTTGTCATTAGTAAGTGTTTCTGGAATTTAGAATATTTTCTAAGAGATTATGGGAACAAATATATAAGCAGTCATACAACACATAAAACACATTCGACATCACCAACATGAAGGCTCTGATTGTTATGTCTGCAGTTCTCCTCTTGTGGAACATCATCATGGGCGAGGTGAGGTTTCTCCTTTGCAGAAATATTTATATCATTAATTAAGACGTAACGCACTTTAGTCCTGTTACATTACAATTTAAGCCATGTTTTCACTATAAAGTAACTCAATATACTTTAAACCAAACTTATCCAGTAAAATAAAAAGATGATATATTTACTTTTTATTTTTATTATTATTTATTTTTTTTTTTTGCCAAAATCATTCCTGTAAATAATTTCTTTTTGTACTGTTCCTAAACTGTTCCTAATACTTGCAAAGTCCAAAGGTCTGGCATTCGGAAGAAAAGTTAAAAATTATAATTTTGGATTATAACATCCTACTTGTTAAGAATATTTTGCTTTCAGTTATGATTTAATTTTGATTTTTCTTTATTCCAGGCTAAACCTGAACCTAAACCTGTTCCTAGAGGTGGTTTCGACGACTGATTTTCTGTGCGAGGTGAGAAAAGGTTTTTTATAAAATTTGCTTACATCATTATGGAATCATTATAGGGTATGAGAATATGAATATTGTATAGGGTAATATAAGCAGCATATACATGTCGGACGATAGATCAAACACAGTAATGTAAGATATCACGACGAAAATAATTTTTGTTTCACTATCCCATTCATACGACAGGTACTTGAGTTGTCCAGTAATGTTTAAACATGCCTCGCATACCGACCAATCATGGCCGATTCTCTTATATTATAATATACTTGCCTCTAACACAAGGATGCGATTTTATCTGATAAAACATCAGCTCGTAATCATGATTTAGAGGCAGATGTTGATTATGATATTAGGCTAATAATAAAACAGTGTAAATCGGCTAACTTTATAAGTACTTTCCTTATATGTGCTGAGGATCAATTTGTAATAGAAGTAGACTAACAAAAAGGCGATATACATTTCAGTATTATAAGTCTCCAAGATTACAGTGGGGTGTATTATTTATAACATCACTGTAAATTTACTTTTTTTTCTAATTAAATTATTTTAAAATATTATAAGCTATATAACTCTAAATACGATATCCTACGTACGAAATTAATTCTCATTGGATGGCAAAAAGGCCACATTAATTACACATTACTAGGGCAAGATATCTTGGGTTGAATACAAGCCCAATTATAATTGCGGAAGTATAAAGCTTATTCTTCTCATTTATAACACAATATATTATACTTCTTGTTTTATATTCCACATTGGCTATTGAAAGGAATCCGTAGAACATATAAATGTAGAGAACCTGTGATGAAATAAGTTAAAGCCTAAGAGACTGGTATCTATGTATTTCATATTTCAATGAGGGGATGGATACAAATATGATTGAGGGAATAAATTGTGATTTGATTGAGGGAGGAAAAAGGAATGATGTATGATTGTATATTGATATTTGTAATTCTCCAAAAAGTATTTTAAGACCATCCATTCATTGGTATGTCTAATTTATAATTATTATCTTTATTATGATTATTATTATTGTTATCATCATCGTCATAATCAAGATTAAGTGCCAGAATGGTACTTTCTAAGATTACAAGATGGATGGGTAGAATGCCTGTCCGTCTATGTATCGGCATGGGCGATAACCTGAATACATTGTACAGGATTTTCATGAAACCTGGTATACTTACTTTTAACGTACATAGGAATAACCCTCTTGATTTTGGACCCACTGCCAGATTGGCATAGATATAGCTTATATCTTGTAATCAACTGACATATCCCAAAACGATCCCATTTTTCTTTTCTTACTTTCGGAAAACATTCAAAATTATGGTCCTTGCAGACCACATTTGGAGACTTAAAATAGCTAAAGGATCAGTAGTATCAAAAAACCGATGGCATCAGCAGTAACGGATGACATATCTAGAAGTTTGGTCTTATAATTTTTTGTCGCATATCCAACAGTTGTTCCCCAGAGTTCCTTTTTCTTTTAAATTGTTAATTAAATTCTTTATATTCTCCTCACATTTCGTAATATTGACACATTAACAGAACAGCTACAATAATACAATATAGCAGAAACATTGAAATGTTTAACCGCCATAAGCGTGGAAAATCTGGTGTTTCTAGCTTTCCCAAAGGTATAGAAAGTCTGATTGGATAGCCGTGACATCATTCACATCTATAAAAGACTGGATCAACAACTCATTAATATTGAACTTAACCCACATCCACATCAACTAGAACTTGGAATTTGTCTAAGCCCCCACGTTTGATCCTATCAACACCATTCTATAGAACTGATAAATTTTATTATTGAAATTGATTTCATTTGTAGACTTTTACAAGAGTAGTATGCCAACTTATTTATATATGCACTAGTTATTTATCACCTTATATTGGATTCTTTATTTAATACCTATGAAGCCCTCTGTATGGAAATAATAAATGTTATTATTAGTCTATGCCAGTAGAAAAATTCCGAAACGTTCTAAGTATTAATTTTTAATTCTCGAAAAGAACATCGTTTCAAAGGTTTTTGTATGCTTTTTGAAAAAATAAAAGAATATGTTGACGAGTGGAATTTTTAGCGAATCTGTCTGTTAATATACTATTTATCCTACTTACTCCTTCACATATGTTGATAAAACTATGTCAGGAGACCGTAGCCTAAATTTCTAGTATCTGCTATCTATGCCCTATAAATCGTAGTCTAAAGTTCTATTTTCTGACATATGGCCTATTAACTAAAACTGGAACATTTTTGTATCATTCTACTTGAATACATAATATTTTATAATTAATTATTGTTAAATGGTCAGATATATAATGATAGGGCAAATTTCATGAGGACTTTAGAATGCAGCATCATAGTAACCTGTGTGGTACCAATATAGATCTTAAATACAACGAGGTTTGTAAAAAATTTTATATAATTATTATCAGTATAGTGTTGGGATGAAACAGACTTATCTAGTGATTGTCTATAATGTATTCGGAGTGAGATTCCGCTGGTCTGAAAGAATAATATCGTGATAATGGTCCCATGAGAGTATTATCTTTTATTTTTCAGGGAAACCATGTATGGAGAAATGAAGGCAAATGGGAACAACAATGGTAGAGAAATGTATGAAAATAAATGAAATATATAATTAAAACCAAATATAGATGTTATATTTAAATTCTTTTTCTACATAATATGTGTCCTTATCCTAAGGAATCACTATATATTTATTTAATCCTTTATATTGGTCCCCACGTTTGATCCTATCGACACCTTTCTATAGAACTGATTAATTTTATTATTGACATTGATTTCATCTGTAGACTTTTATAAAAGTAGTATGCTTACTTATTTACATATACACTAGTTATTTATCACTTTATATTGGATTCTTTATTTAATACCTATCAAGCCCTCTGTATGTAAATAATAAATGTTATGATACATATACATTTTATTGGTAGGCTTATATAAATGTAGTATTCTATCTAGCCTACTAATATGCTTGTATCAATAGATTATATATAATTATATCTATTATATCTATAATTATACATACATAATTATATACTCAGAAATCACTAGTTATTTATCAATAATAATGGCTCCTTAATTTGATACCTATCAAGTACTCTGTATAGGGGTGTACAGGAGTGATATATTTAAATATTAATAATTATTTAATGTAGAGATTTTCATAAAAATAGTTTCTTAATTCCCAATGAAGGCGTCTCTGCTACGAAATTTTATACAGTGCTATCTAGAGCCTCTCCACAGCTCCGATTATTTTCGTCAGCCAAACGAAAGTTGGTGTTTCTCCCTACCTCCTTTTTTGACTCGTAGCAGGAATACCAGAGTAGGATATGTTAAGTGTGGTGTCGCATCTGCTATTGGTAATGAGCCGAAAACGTATTTTTTTAGTTCTTTAATTAAATAATATAAACTAAAATTACATAAAATCGATATGAAAAGTCCTTTCTCTTCCTGAATCCCAAATTGCCACATATTGAAAACGTACATTTCTGCAGTAATGATGAACAAACTTCACTTCTTATTGAGGAACCACTAAGAGGAAGGACACAACAGGAAAATATATTTAATTACAGTTTACGAAAATAAATTAAAGCGACTGAATTCGTGTCTTCAAGAAATTATTTTTATTTTATTTCTTACTTCATAAATTATTGAAAGAGAATATTATAACCATATGTGGACGCTGCCAAGTGAATTCAGTTGATTAGTGATTTCTCGCCCGAAAACGTGCTGCTGAGCTATTCCTTGATGAAATTTTATAATAGTAACTTAAACCATAAAAAGATAATAAGCACACATCTAAGTTTTTAACTTATTAACACACTATAACAATGTCACTGTTTTGTCTCTTTGTATAAATTCAACATTCACTAGTTTTTTTCACTCCTACGTCATCGAGTATACAATTTCATGATCAGTGCCTACTGAATAGCATGTCTAAAGTATTATGATCTCTTGTGACGATAGGGAGATCACGTGTTTCACTAAGTGTTCCAACAATAACGTAGTAGGCTAACGCGTCCTCAAGCAGATGTCGTCACTGGAGATGACCAGTCTAGAAACCAAATTCTAGGCTTCGGAGTTGACCAGACATCCATCTTGCGAACCACGAAATCGTGTATGGGTTTTTGTTTTATTTTTTATTGGTTATTTATGAAAGTATCTCCTCCTTTCAGTTTTGCTTCAAGAATTCTAACTGCCTTTGACTGTGCCGGCTGTATACAGTATCTTTCTACTTTTAAGGAACTAGACTTGTTGCTGTTGATTTAACTAAAACCAGATGAGTCCTAATCGAGAAAAGTCCTTTAAAATTTAATTTAACTTATCATTTCATCATTACAGTGAGCCGCCTGGGAAAAAATACCTAAAATCCGAGTTGCCATGCGACCCTGAAAAGACTCCGCATGCTAATTTTAGTCCAAATCTAACAGTGTTTTACTATTTTGTCCTACATGTATAATTCCATTCCATCCACCTATGTTAAACATTTCAGATGAATGCGTACCATAAATTTGACTGGGCATCACATACACAGACAAATATTTTTTTCCTTGTTACAAAGAACACTACAAATAAATGACTCAAGCAGAGTGAGCAAACAAAATGGAAGCACTCGGAAACGTTACAGGCTGGAAATCTGAAATACCTAGAATCTTTATTTACGATAACAGAGTATTTTTTAAATTTAAACGAAGTTATGGAAAGCATGAAGTAAATTGGGTAACATCCTCACAAGTGAAAGCCAAACGTATCGTCGGCCGTCTCTTAAACCACCGAACTTTTTACAGAATCTGTTTACTTATAGGTATGTTAAAACATATGGAGCATTTGAAATCAATATAAAAATTAGTAGGAAGTTAAGTATAAATCAAAAAGTGAAATTAGATACAGTCACATTAAAGTGAGTTTAAGCATAGGTATTGTTTGCTCTGTACAAACTTCTAGCCATGTAAAACTTTTACGAAATCCATAAAAATGAAAGTTACGGTAACCTGTACAATTTCAATTTCTCAGCTAAACTTTGAAATGCAAGTAGAGGCGCTTCTACTCATCACCACGGAAACAAAATTCTAAACGGACCCATTTTCACCTCTAGATTGTTTATATGGTTTTACCCAACTAACACATGCATAATAAAGAAACACAAACAAAATTACTGTTGTTAAGAACAATAAATTTTTGAGGTGTCATTCAACATATGGAGGTGATCCGGAAATTAGTAACTGTAATAGAATTAAATGAAGACTTATCAAAAGAACCTCCTAATTCATAGCTTACCTTAGGCTTTTTTTTCGCCTTATCCCGAAAGACATTAAACTATCATACTATGCTTCAAGATTTATATCCGCTCGACATAGGCAATCCTCTTTAACGATCTGTCCGAAAAAACGCATAATATGATTGCTCCTGAATTAACATTTTTACAAAATTGCATCAATGAATATTTGTCCATAACTCGGGTTGACGATTAATGTCACATGAAGTTCTTTTATTGTCATTGAGAAAAGTACTTTAAACCTCACATTACACATAGTTATACAATAATTTACTGTTCATATTATTTATCTTGTACACTAAGAATAGCAGTTTTTGAAAGCTGATCAATAACACATGCCGAATGAAAAAAAATTCTGTGAATAATTGAACTTAATATGAGAGGGTGAGATCACGGGTCCACGAAATGGTAATGACTCTGGACGATTTCGTATGTATATATATTCAGTAAATAACTAATGCAATTTATTGCTAACACTAAAAGTAGACTAGTGACCTATAAAAAAAAACAACATAAGGATCCCCATTGCAATTAATCTGGTTAAATTGATACTTTCTTCGAATCTTCTCTTAAATGGGTACATTTGATAAGTAAGGACAGAGAATTCGTTGTTATTTCGGTATTACTATTAATATTGTCATTCATACTATTATTATTATTGCTATTATTATGTTGCAAATCACATTCGTATTTCCTTGGAACTTAAAGGAAATGGAATATCAGAAACGTAGGCAATCATTATCAGAAGACATTCCTCATGGCGGTTGCCATGTTAAGTTGACATTGAACTGGTGATTTATTTTAGCGTACTGAACCTAAGCTTTTCGCATGCGAATGTGCTTGCATGCCATTCTCATATGTAATACTACCCATTAAGTAATTAATATTTTCCCAAAAGGAAACATTCAAACTTAAAACTTTTGAACAACCGGAACCATCAACAAACTTTAGGTAATGAAATTTCGACCCCTAAATCGGATATTGTGATTTTCACATATCTACATGTTTTGAGATCTCTGAATCCAAAAATGCTATTTTCATACACATGTCTGTGTGTGTGTGTCTGTTTATCTGTGAAATGCCTAGATCCATAACGAAAAATCGTATGAAAAATATTAGTATATGGGTTAGGTATCTTCTCGGTATGTGACAAGTAGATTCACGACGACATTCTCTTTCATTCAACACCATTTTTCATTAAGAAATTTAATAACAACTCTAATAATCTTGTTTACGTCTTCTATATTAGGGGATAATACTAACTGTTAAAACTTTTATTTGAAACATTCTTATTATAAATTAACTACAGGGTTGGTATATGACGTCCACTGTTTTAAAAAGTTTGAGTTCCATTGTAAAAAACAAAGCTATGCATCAAGTTAAACAAATCAATAAGCGCTCTTTGCAATACGTCCGGTTATGCTGTATCAGAAAGTGAGGTGGGAAAGTTTAAGGTAAACAATGTTACATGAGTGGATTTATCAGACTTTATTTGGTTTGTGTATCCTTCGGGGAAGCGATGTCATAACGACATTCTGTTAATTTTTAAAACCGATTTACATGGAAAGAATGCCATACATTACTAATTATTAGGGCAAGACATTTGAAAATTTTGAATCTTTTTTTATATGAAAATCGAATATATATAAATGTATATTATGAAATAAATGATTAAATAAGGGTAATTTGTTTTGAATTTTTTGCATTATTTTGCGTTTTTTTTTCATTTTAAAGAAATAGGTCATTTTTTTTAAATCTTAAGGTCATTTTACGCATTTTAAGGTTATTTTCGTAATTTTTAGGTCTTTTCCGCATGTGTCAGTGGAGGTTGAGCGCAGCTTTTCCATGTACGCATTGTTCCTTTCAGACAACAGACAATCGTTTTTATTTGAGAATCTCCGCCAAGTGTTCTTAGTTAATTTTAATTCCGGTTTATTGTAAATGCCGTAACAGTTTGTCTCGTAGCAATAAACATTTTTTCTTTCTTTTTATATGTCACATATTTGCTAGGGGCAATTTGATGGACATGCCAGTTCAGAAAGATTTGTTTTTCACTAAGGGTGTCCAAGTAGTATAGATTTTCTTAGTACTGTAGTAATAAAATCAGTGTGTTTTATATTTAAATCAATATGTAAATCACTGACACCCATTATGTTGCTTTTAGCGATTCATTAGTTTAAAAAACTAAATTTAAGTAATAATGGAACATTTATTTGGTCATTTTATGATTTTTTTGTTATTTTTAACTATTTTTAGGTCATAAATGCATTTTTATTTTGCATTTCTTCAATATTTTATGGTCATTAAATGTCTTGCTCTACTTATTTAGTAACAAAACATTTATTTGAGAGAGAAAGTTTTTGATCGTTGGAAGGAATGGTACATGTCTTAATATTTTAATTTAACTTAATCCGATTTATTACAATTTTATTATGTTAATTATATTAATATATATCCTGCATGTTTAATATTTACATAACATATGGAAAATGGATACTTACCCAGTTGATAATTAAAATATGATACAGTATAATTAGTTTTAAGGAATTGGGTTCTTATGTAGGCTAATCGTAATACTGTATTACAAATAAAAATTAAAAACACTATGTCACTAAGAAATGTTTATTTTAATAATCCATAATTTTTATGCCTTCAGGAATTTTGTTTGGTTAAGAATTCTTACGCTTGTTTGTTACTTGGTCTCATGTGACTGGTTCCAGTGTGTCAAACTGTCTAAAGCCTAATATGTGATTCAGAGCTTCTGTTCCTTGTATATGAGGCAATGGCAGTAACCTATACTTGTTTTGAATTTGCCCACCTCAAGATAAGTACGTCCTGTATGGAATCTTAATAAACTTAACAAGCTTGTTACCTCAATCGGAGGCTTTGTTTAATGTGCGACCGGGGAGAAAAATTAGAGAAAAGTTCCTACTGGAATAATCCTAATTTATAAGCAAAACTAAATCCTCACTAGTATAAAGAGAAAAAATAATGAATTTATAAAAAGAGACTAAAGAGTGAGATTGTTTTACTCTGTTAATAATTTAAGGACATAGAAGAGTGCTTATGATCGCTTTATAGTTTTAAATGATTATTTATTATAAAGTAACATTAAGAAATCACTCCGCAGCATTTATGTGGGCGAGAATCCGCTAAAAAATGGAATTCACTTGGCAGCGCTAGCATACGGTTATAATGTTCCGCTACAATTATTTATGAAGTAAGGAAAAAATTAACAACACACTCGCCAATTTAATGAAGATCTTGAGAATGTTTACAGTTTTCTTAATGACGGAAATTCAGTTGCTTTAATTTATTTTCGTAAATTTTAATTGGATATTTCCTGTTCCTGGCTCCTCAATAAGAACTGAATATGGCCTATCACTAGTGCCGAAATGCAACTCCTTTGATATGACAATCTGGGATCCAGAAAGCGGAAGGACTCAACATAACAAACGGTGCCATTTATCAATATTGTTTCAAACATTGTCTTTATTTACGTGGTAAATTTGATTTAAGGATGTTAAATCATTGTTATCTGGAGACAGTACATTTATTAGTAATGGAATTAGGTTGTATATATATCGCCCTTAATGGTCTACCTCACCGACAGGCGATTTATGTTGCTAATTAGTGTGCCTCACAGTACTGCATATGGCATAAATTGACTTTCGGTGAGGTAGACCATTAAGGGCAATCAGGCATAAGAGAGAGGTTCTGTTTGGCGCTGTGAATTTAACTCAGCTATCCCTCAGTTGCTTGAGCATTGGCAAGGATAGCCAAAGGATCCTGCATTCAAATTCCAGTGTCAAAGAAATTTTTCTCCTATAATATTAAAATGTCATGTCCGGCAGAGACAATAATCTGTGGTTCATGAATGCATATTCATATATCTACAACGGTGAGGAAACTAAACGTAATTCAATGATAATAAACTGACACGAAGTTATGGTCAAGTAGATTGATTTATGTTGACATCAGTAAGATAAACTATAGTGGATTTATGTATGTTGTCATTAGTAAGTGTTTCTGGAATTTAGAATATTTTCTAAGAGATTATGGGAACAAATATATAAGCAGTCATACAACACATAAAACACATTCGACATCACCAACATGAAGGCTCTGATTGTTATGTCTGCAGTTCTCCTCTTGTGGAACATCATCATGGGCGAGGTGAGGTTTCTCCTTTGCAGAAATATTTATATCATTAATTAAGACGTAACGCACTTTAGTCCTGTTACATTACAATTTAAGCCATGTTTTCACTATAAAGTAACTCAATATACTTTAAACCAAACTTATCCAGTAAAATAAAAAGATGATATATTTACTTTTTATTTTTATTATTTTTTTTTGCCAAAATCATTCCTGTAAATAATTTCTTTTTGTACTGTTCCTAAACTGTTCCTAATACTTGCAAAGTCCAAAGGTCTGGCATTCGGAAGAAAAGTTAAAAATTATAATTTTGGATTATAACATCCTACTTGTTAAGAATATTTTGCTTTCAGTTATGATTTAATTTTGATTTTTCTTTATTCCAGGCTAAACCTGAACCTAAACCTGTTCCTAGAGGTGGTTTCGACGACTGATTTTCTGTGCGAGGTGAGAAAAGGTTTTTTATAAAATTTGCTTACATCATTATGGAATCATTATAGGGTATGAGAATATGAATATTGTATAGGGTAATATAAGCAGCATATACATGTCGGACGATAGATCAAACACAGTAATGTAAGATATCACGACGAAAATAATTTTTGTTTCACTATCCCATTCATACGACAGGTACTTGAGTTGTCCAGTAATGTTTAAACATGCCTCGCATACCGACCAATCATGGCCGATTCTCTTATATTATAATATACTTGCCTCTAACACAAGGATGCGATTTTATCTGATAAAACATCAGCTCGTAATCATGATTTAGAGGCAGATGTTGATTATGATATTAGGCTAATAATAAAACAGTGTAAATCGGCTAACTTTATAAGTACTTTCCTTATATGTGCTGAGGATCAATTTGTAATAGAAGTAGACTAACAAAAAGGCGATATACATTTCAGTATTATAAGTCTCCAAGATTACAGTGGGGTGTATTATTTATAACATCACTGTAAATTTACTTTTTTTTCTAATTAAATTATTTTAAAATATTATAAGCTATATAACTCTAAATACGATATCCTACGTACGAAATTAATTCTCATTGGATGGCAAAAAGGCCACATTAATTACACATTACTAGGGCAAGATATCTTGGGTTGAATACAAGCCCAATTATAATTGCGGAAGTATAAAGCTTATTCTTCTCATTTATAACACAATATATTATACTTCTTGTTTTATATTCCACATTGGCTATTGAAAGGAATCCGTAGAACATATAAATGTAGAGAACCTGTGATGAAATAAGTTAAAGCCTAAGAGACTGGTATCTATGTATTTCATATTTCAATGAGGGGATGGATACAAATATGATTGAGGGAATAAATTGTGATTTGATTGAGGGAGGAAAAAGGAATGATGTATGATTGTATATTGATATTTGTAATTCTCCAAAAAGTATTTTAAGACCATCCATTCATTGGTATGTCTAATTTATAATTATTATCTTTATTATGATTATTATTATTGTTATCATCATCGTCATAATCAAGATTAAGTGCCAGAATGGTACTTTCTAAGATTACAAGATGGATGGGTAGAATGCCTGTCCGTCTATGTATCGGCATGGGCGATAACCTGAATACATTGTACAGGATTTTCATGAAACCTGGTATACTTACTTTTAACGTACATAGGAATAACCCTCTTGATTTTGGACCCACTGCCAGATTGGCATAGATATAGCTTATATCTTGTAATCAACTGACATATCCCAAAACGATCCCATTTTTCTTTTCTTACTTTCGGAAAACATTCAAAATTATGGTCCTTGCAGACCACATTTGGAGACTTAAAATAGCTAAAGGATCAGTAGTATCAAAAAACCGATGGCATCAGCAGTAACGGATGACATATCTAGAAGTTTGGTCTTATAATTTTTTGTCGCATATCCAACAGTTGTTCCCCAGAGTTCCTTTTTCTTTTAAATTGTTAATTAAATTCTTTATATTCTCCTCACATTTCGTAATATTGACACATTAACAGAACAGCTACAATAATACAATATAGCAGAAACATTGAAATGTTTAACCGCCATAAGCGTGGAAAATCTGGTGTTTCTAGCTTTCCCAAAGGTATAGAAAGTCTGATTGGATAGCCGTGACATCATTCACATCTATAAAAGACTGGATCAACAACTCATTAATATTGAACTTAACCCACATCCACATCAACTAGAACTTGGAATTTGTCTAAGCCCCCACGTTTGATCCTATCAACACCATTCTATAGAACTGATAAATTTTATTATTGAAATTGATTTCATTTGTAGACTTTTACAAGAGTAGTATGCCAACTTATTTATATATGCACTAGTTATTTATCACCTTATATTGGATTCTTTATTTAATACCTATGAAGCCCTCTGTATGGAAATAATAAATGTTATTATTAGTCTATGCCAGTAGAAAAATTCCGAAACGTTCTAAGTATTAATTTTTAATTCTCGAAAAGAACATCGTTTCAAAGGTTTTTGTATGCTTTTTGAAAAAATAAAAGAATATGTTGACGAGTGGAATTTTTAGCGAATCTGTCTGTTAATATACTATTTATCCTACTTACTCCTTCACATATGTTGATAAAACTATGTCAGGAGACCGTAGCCTAAATTTCTAGTATCTGCTATCTATGCCCTATAAATCGTAGTCTAAAGTTCTATTTTCTGACATATGGCCTATTAACTAAAACTGGAACATTTTTGTATCATTCTACTTGAATACATAATATTTTATAATTAATTATTGTTAAATGGTCAGATATATAATGATAGGGCAAATTTCATGAGGACTTTAGAATGCAGCATCATAGTAACCTGTGTGGTACCAATATAGATCTTAAATACAACGAGGTTTGTAAAAAATTTTATATAATTATTATCAGTATAGTGTTGGGATGAAACAGACTTATCTAGTGATTGTCTATAATGTATTCGGAGTGAGATTCCGCTGGTCTGAAAGAATAATATCGTGATAATGGTCCCATGAGAGTATTATCTTTTATTTTTCAGGGAAACCATGTATGGAGAAATGAAGGCAAATGGGAACAACAATGGTAGAGAAATGTATGAAAATAAATGAAATATATAATTAAAACCAAATATAGATGTTATATTTAAATTCTTTTTCTACATAATATGTGTCCTTATCCTAAGGAATCACTATATATTTATTTAATCCTTTATATTGGTCCCCACGTTTGATCCTATCGACACCTTTCTATAGAACTGATTAATTTTATTATTGACATTGATTTCATCTGTAGACTTTTATAAAAGTAGTATGCTTACTTATTTACATATACACTAGTTATTTATCACTTTATATTGGATTCTTTATTTAATACCTATCAAGCCCTCTGTATGTAAATAATAAATGTTATGATACATATACATTTTATTGGTAGGCTTATATAAATGTAGTATTCTATCTAGCCTACTAATATGCTTGTATCAATAGATTATATATAATTATATCTATTATATCTATAATTATACATACATAATTATATACTCAGAAATCACTAGTTATTTATCAATAATAATGGCTCCTTAATTTGATACCTATCAAGTACTCTGTATAGGGGTGTACAGGAGTGATATATTTAAATATTAATAATTATTTAATGTAGAGATTTTCATAAAAATAGTTTCTTAATTCCCAATGAAGGCGTCTCTGCTACGAAATTTTATACAGTGCTATCTAGAGCCTCTCCACAGCTCCGATTATTTTCGTCAGCCAAACGAAAGTTGGTGTTTCTCCCTACCTCCTTTTTTGACTCGTAGCAGGAATACCAGAGTAGGATATGTTAAGTGTGGTGTCGCATCTGCTATTGGTAATGAGCCGAAAACGTATTTTTTTAGTTCTTTAATTAAATAATATAAACTAAAATTACATAAAATCGATATGAAAAGTCCTTTCTCTTCCTGAATCCCAAATTGCCACATATTGAAAACGTACATTTCTGCAGTAATGATGAACAAACTTCACTTCTTATTGAGGAACCACTAAGAGGAAGGACACAACAGGAAAATATATTTAATTACAGTTTACGAAAATAAATTAAAGCGACTGAATTCGTGTCTTCAAGAAATTATTTTTATTTTATTTCTTACTTCATAAATTATTGAAAGAGAATATTATAACCATATGTGGACGCTGCCAAGTGAATTCAGTTGATTAGTGATTTCTCGCCCGAAAACGTGCTGCTGAGCTATTCCTTGATGAAATTTTATAATAGTAACTTAAACCATAAAAAGATAATAAGCACACATCTAAGTTTTTAACTTATTAACACACTATAACAATGTCACTGTTTTGTCTCTTTGTATAAATTCAACATTCACTAGTTTTTTTCACTCCTACGTCATCGAGTATACAATTTCATGATCAGTGCCTACTGAATAGCATGTCTAAAGTATTATGATCTCTTGTGACGATAGGGAGATCACGTGTTTCACTAAGTGTTCCAACAATAACGTAGTAGGCTAACGCGTCCTCAAGCAGATGTCGTCACTGGAGATGACCAGTCTAGAAACCAAATTCTAGGCTTCGGAGTTGACCAGACATCCATCTTGCGAACCACGAAATCGTGTATGGGTTTTTGTTTTATTTTTTATTGGTTATTTATGAAAGTATCTCCTCCTTTCAGTTTTGCTTCAAGAATTCTAACTGCCTTTGACTGTGCCGGCTGTATACAGTATCTTTCTACTTTTAAGGAACTAGACTTGTTGCTGTTGATTTAACTAAAACCAGATGAGTCCTAATCGAGAAAAGTCCTTTAAAATTTAATTTAACTTATCATTTCATCATTACAGTGAGCCGCCTGGGAAAAAATACCTAAAATCCGAGTTGCCATGCGACCCTGAAAAGACTCCGCATGCTAATTTTAGTCCAAATCTAACAGTGTTTTACTATTTTGTCCTACATGTATAATTCCATTCCATCCACCTATGTTAAACATTTCAGATGAATGCGTACCATAAATTTGACTGGGCATCACATACACAGACAAATATTTTTTTCCTTGTTACAAAGAACACTACAAATAAATGACTCAAGCAGAGTGAGCAAACAAAATGGAAGCACTCGGAAACGTTACAGGCTGGAAATCTGAAATACCTAGAATCTTTATTTACGATAACAGAGTATTTTTTAAATTTAAACGAAGTTATGGAAAGCATGAAGTAAATTGGGTAACATCCTCACAAGTGAAAGCCAAACGTATCGTCGGCCGTCTCTTAAACCACCGAACTTTTTACAGAATCTGTTTACTTATAGGTATGTTAAAACATATGGAGCATTTGAAATCAATATAAAAATTAGTAGGAAGTTAAGTATAAATCAAAGAGTGAAATTAGATACAGTCACATTAAAGTGAGTTTAAGCATAGGTATTGTTTGCTCTGTACAAACTTCTAGCCATGTAAAACTTTTACGAAATCCATAAAAATGAAAGTTACGGTAACCTGTACAATTTCAATTTCTCAGCTAAACTTTGAAATGCAAGTAGAGGCGCTTCTACTCATCACCACGGAAACAAAATTCTAAACGGACCCATTTTCACCTCTAGATTGTTTATATGGTTTTACCCAACTAACACATGCATAATAAAGAAACACAAACAAAATTACTGTTGTTAAGAACAATAAATTTTTGAGGTGTCATTCAACATATGGAGGTGATCCGGAAATTAGTAACTGTAATAGAATTAAATGAAGACTTATCAAAAGAACCTCCTAATTCATAGCTTACCTTAGGCTTTTTTTTCGCCTTATCCCGAAAGACATTAAACTATCATACTATGCTTCAAGATTTATATCCGCTCGACATAGGCAATCCTCTTTAACGATCTGTCCGAAAAAACGCATAATATGATTGCTCCTGAATTAACATTTTTACAAAATTGCATCAATGAATATTTGTCCATAACTCGGGTTGACGATTAATGTCACATGAAGTTCTTTTATTGTCATTGAGAAAAGTACTTTAAACCTCACATTACACATAGTTATACAATAATTTACTGTTCATATTATTTATCTTGTACACTAAGAATAGCAGTTTTTGAAAGCTGATCAATAACACATGCCGAATGAAAAAAAATTCTGTGAATAATTGAACTTAATATGAGAGGGTGAGATCACGGGTCCACGAAATGGTAATGACTCTGGACGATTTCGTATGTATATATATTCAGTAAATAACTAATGCAATTTATTGCTAACACTAAAAGTAGACTAGTGACCTATAAAAAAAAAACAACATAAGGATCCCCATTGCAATTAATCTGGTTAAATTGATACTTTCTTCGAATCTTCTCTTAAATGGGTACATTTGATAAGTAAGGACAGAGAATTCGTTGTTATTTCGGTATTACTATTAATATTGTCATTCATACTATTATTATTATTGCTATTATTATGTTGCAAATCACATTCGTATTTCCTTGGAACTTAAAGGAAATGGAATATCAGAAACGTAGGCAATCATTATCAGAAGACATTCCTCATGGCGGTTGCCATGTTAAGTTGACATTGAACTGGTGATTTATTTTAGCGTACTGAACCTAAGCTTTTCGCATGCGAATGTGCTTGCATGCCATTCTCATATGTAATACTACCCATTAAGTAATTAATATTTTCCCAAAAGGAAACATTCAAACTTAAAACTTTTGAACAACCGGAACCATCAACAAACTTTAGGTAATGAAATTTCGACCCCTAAATCGGATATTGTGATTTTCACATATCTACATGTTTTGAGATCTCTGAATCCAAAAATGCTATTTTCATACACATGTCTGTGTGTGTGTGTCTGTTTATCTGTGAAATGCCTAGATCCATAACGAAAAATCGTATGAAAAATATTAGTATATGGGTTAGGTATCTTCTCGGTATGTGACAAGTAGATTCACGACGACATTCTCTTTCATTCAACACCATTTTTCATTAAGAAATTTAATAACAACTCTAATAATCTTGTTTACGTCTTCTATATTAGGGGATAATACTAACTGTTAAAACTTTTATTTGAAACATTCTTATTATAAATTAACTACAGGGTTGGTATATGACGTCCACTGTTTTAAAAAGTTTGAGTTCCATTGTAAAAAACAAAGCTATGCATCAAGTTAAACAAATCAATAAGCGCTCTTTGCAATACGTCCGGTTATGCTGTATCAGAAAGTGAGGTGGGAAAGTTTAAGGTAAACAATGTTACATGAGTGGATTTATCAGACTTTATTTGGTTTGTGTATCCTTCGGGGAAGCGATGTCATAACGACATTCTGTTAATTTTTAAAACCGATTTACATGGAAAGAATGCCATACATTACTAATTATTAGGGCAAGACATTTGAAAATTTTGAATCTTTTTTTATATGAAAATCGAATATATATAAATGTATATTATGAAATAAATGATTAAATAAGGGTAATTTGTTTTGAATTTTTTGCATTATTTTGCGTTTTTTTTTCATTTTAAAGAAATAGGTCATTTTTTTTAAATCTTAAGGTCATTTTACGCATTTTAAGGTTATTTTCGTAATTTTTAGGTCTTTTCCGCATGTGTCAGTGGAGGTTGAGCGCAGCTTTTCCATGTACGCATTGTTCCTTTCAGACAACAGACAATCGTTTTTATTTGAGAATCTCCGCCAAGTGTTCTTAGTTAATTTTAATTCCGGTTTATTGTAAATGCCGTAACAGTTTGTCTCGTAGCAATAAACATTTTTTCTTTCTTTTTATATGTCACATATTTGCTAGGGGCAATTTGATGGACATGCCAGTTCAGAAAGATTTGTTTTTCACTAAGGGTGTCCAAGTAGTATAGATTTTCTTAGTACTGTAGTAATAAAATCAGTGTGTTTTATATTTAAATCAATATGTAAATCACTGACACCCATTATGTTGCTTTTAGCGATTCATTAGTTTAAAAAACTAAATTTAAGTAATAATGGAACATTTATTTGGTCATTTTATGATTTTTTTGTTATTTTTAACTATTTTTAGGTCATAAATGCATTTTTATTTTGCATTTCTTCAATATTTTATGGTCATTAAATGTCTTGCTCTACTTATTTAGTAACAAAACATTTATTTGAGAGAGAAAGTTTTTGATCGTTGGAAGGAATGGTACATGTCTTAATATTTTAATTTAACTTAATCCGATTTATTACAATTTTATTATGTTAATTATATTAATATATATCCTGCATGTTTAATATTTACATAACATATGGAAAATGGATACTTACCCAGTTGATAATTAAAATATGATACAGTATAATTAGTTTTAAGGAATTGGGTTCTTATGTAGGCTAATCGTAATACTGTATTACAAATAAAAATTAAAAACACTATGTCACTAAGAAATGTTTATTTTAATAATCCATAATTTTTATGCCTTCAGGAATTTTGTTTGGTTAAGAATTCTTACGCTTGTTTGTTACTTGGTCTCATGTGACTGGTTCCAGTGTGTCAAACTGTCTAAAGCCTAATATGTGATTCAGAGCTTCTGTTCCTTGTATATGAGGCAATGGCAGTAACCTATACTTGTTTTGAATTTGCCCACCTCAAGATAAGTACGTCCTGTATGGAATCTTAATAAACTTAACAAGCTTGTTACCTCAATCGGAGGCTTTGTTTAATGTGCGACCGGGGAGAAAAATTAGAGAAAAGTTCCTACTGGAATAATCCTAATTTATAAGCAAAACTAAATCCTCACTAGTATAAAGAGAAAAAATAATGAATTTATAAAAAGAGACTAAAGAGTGAGATTGTTTTACTCTGTTAATAATTTAAGGACATAGAAGAGTGCTTATGATCGCTTTATAGTTTTAAATTATTATTTATTATAAAGTAACATTAAGAAATCACTCCGCAGCATTTATGTGGGCGAGAATCCGCTAAAAAATGGAATTCACTTGGCAGCGCTAGCATACGGTTATAATGTTCCGCTACAATTATTTATGAAGTAAGGAAAAAATTAACAACACACTCGCCAATTTAATGAAGATCTTGAGAATGTTTACAGTTTTCTTAATGACGGAAATTCAGTTGCTTTAATTTATTTTCGTAAATTTTAATTGGATATTTCCTGTTCCTGGCTCCTCAATAAGAACTGAATATGGCCTATCACTAGTGCCGAAATGCAACTCCTTTGATATGACAATCTGGGATCCAGAAAGCGGAAGGACTCAACATAACAAACGGTGCCATTTATCAATATTGTTTCAAACATTGTCTTTATTTACGTGGTAAATTTGATTTAAGGATGTTAAATCATTGTTATCTGGAGACAGTACATTTATTAGTAATGGAATTAGGTTGTATATATATCGCCCTTAATGGTCTACCTCACCGACAGGCGATTTATGTTGCTAATTAGTGTGCCTCACAGTACTGCATATGGCATAAATTGACTTTCGGTGAGGTAGACCATTAAGGGCAATCAGGCATAAGAGAGAGGTTCTGTTTGGCGCTGTGAATTTAACTCAGCTATCCCTCAGTTGCTTGAGCATTGGCAAGGATAGCCAAAGGATCCTGCATTCAAATTCCAGTGTCAAAGAAATTTTTCTCCTATAATATTAAAATGTCATGTCCGGCAGAGACAATAATCTGTGGTTCATGAATGCATATTCATATATCTACAACGGTGAGGAAACTAAACGTAATTCAATGATAATAAACTGACACGAAGTTATGGTCAAGTAGATTGATTTATGTTGACATCAGTAAGATAAACTATAGTGGATTTATGTATGTTGTCATTAGTAAGTGTTTCTGGAATTTAGAATATTTTCTAAGAGATTATGGGAACAAATATATAAGCAGTCATACAACACATAAAACACATTCGACATCACCAACATGAAGGCTCTGATTGTTATGTCTGCAGTTCTCCTCTTGTGGAACATCATCATGGGCGAGGTGAGGTTTCTCCTTTGCAGAAATATTTATATCATTAATTAAGACGTAACGCACTTTAGTCCTGTTACATTACAATTTAAGCCATGTTTTCACTATAAAGTAACTCAATATACTTTAAACCAAACTTATCCAGTAAAATAAAAAGATGATATATTTACTTTTTATTTTTATTATTTTTTTTTGCCAAAATCATTCCTGTAAATAATTTCTTTTTGTACTGTTCCTAAACTGTTCCTAATACTTGCAAAGTCCAAAGGTCTGGCATTCGGAAGAAAAGTTAAAAATTATAATTTTGGATTATAACATCCTACTTGTTAAGAATATTTTGCTTTCAGTTATGATTTAATTTTGATTTTTCTTTATTCCAGGCTAAACCTGAACCTAAACCTGTTCCTAGAGGTGGTTTCGACGACTGATTTTCTGTGCGAGGTGAGAAAAGGTTTTTTATAAAATTTGCTTACATCATTATGGAATCATTATAGGGTATGAGAATATGAATATTGTATAGGGTAATATAAGCAGCATATACATGTCGGACGATAGATCAAACACAGTAATGTAAGATATCACGACGAAAATAATTTTTGTTTCACTATCCCATTCATACGACAGGTACTTGAGTTGTCCAGTAATGTTTAAACATGCCTCGCATACCGACCAATCATGGCCGATTCTCTTATATTATAATATACTTGCCTCTAACACAAGGATGCGATTTTATCTGATAAAACATCAGCTCGTAATCATGATTTAGAGGCAGATGTTGATTATGATATTAGGCTAATAATAAAACAGTGTAAATCGGCTAACTTTATAAGTACTTTCCTTATATGTGCTGAGGATCAATTTGTAATAGAAGTAGACTAACAAAAAGGCGATATACATTTCAGTATTATAAGTCTCCAAGATTACAGTGGGGTGTATTATTTATAACATCACTGTAAATTTACTTTTTTTTCTAATTAAATTATTTTAAAATATTATAAGCTATATAACTCTAAATACGATATCCTACGTACGAAATTAATTCTCATTGGATGGCAAAAAGGCCACATTAATTACACATTACTAGGGCAAGATATCTTGGGTTGAATACAAGCCCAATTATAATTGCGGAAGTATAAAGCTTATTCTTCTCATTTATAACACAATATATTATACTTCTTGTTTTATATTCCACATTGGCTATTGAAAGGAATCCGTAGAACATATAAATGTAGAGAACCTGTGATGAAATAAGTTAAAGCCTAAGAGACTGGTATCTATGTATTTCATATTTCAATGAGGGGATGGATACAAATATGATTGAGGGAATAAATTGTGATTTGATTGAGGGAGGAAAAAGGAATGATGTATGATTGTATATTGATATTTGTAATTCTCCAAAAAGTATTTTAAGACCATCCATTCATTGGTATGTCTAATTTATAATTATTATCTTTATTATGATTATTATTATTGTTATCATCATCGTCATAATCAAGATTAAGTGCCAGAATGGTACTTTCTAAGATTACAAGATGGATGGGTAGAATGCCTGTCCGTCTATGTATCGGCATGGGCGATAACCTGAATACATTGTACAGGATTTTCATGAAACCTGGTATACTTACTTTTAACGTACATAGGAATAACCCTCTTGATTTTGGACCCACTGCCAGATTGGCATAGATATAGCTTATATCTTGTAATCAACTGACATATCCCAAAACGATCCCATTTTTCTTTTCTTACTTTCGGAAAACATTCAAAATTATGGTCCTTGCAGACCACATTTGGAGACTTAAAATAGCTAAAGGATCAGTAGTATCAAAAAACCGATGGCATCAGCAGTAACGGATGACATATCTAGAAGTTTGGTCTTATAATTTTTTGTCGCATATCCAACAGTTGTTCCCCAGAGTTCCTTTTTCTTTTAAATTGTTAATTAAATTCTTTATATTCTCCTCACATTTCGTAATATTGACACATTAACAGAACAGCTACAATAATACAATATAGCAGAAACATTGAAATGTTTAACCGCCATAAGCGTGGAAAATCTGGTGTTTCTAGCTTTCCCAAAGGTATAGAAAGTCTGATTGGATAGCCGTGACATCATTCACATCTATAAAAGACTGGATCAACAACTCATTAATATTGAACTTAACCCACATCCACATCAACTAGAACTTGGAATTTGTCTAAGCCCCCACGTTTGATCCTATCAACACCATTCTATAGAACTGATAAATTTTATTATTGAAATTGATTTCATTTGTAGACTTTTACAAGAGTAGTATGCCAACTTATTTATATATGCACTAGTTATTTATCACCTTATATTGGATTCTTTATTTAATACCTATGAAGCCCTCTGTATGGAAATAATAAATGTTATTATTAGTCTATGCCAGTAGAAAAATTCCGAAACGTTCTAAGTATTAATTTTTAATTCTCGAAAAGAACATCGTTTCAAAGGTTTTTGTATGCTTTTTGAAAAAATAAAAGAATATGTTGACGAGTGGAATTTTTAGCGAATCTGTCTGTTAATATACTATTTATCCTACTTACTCCTTCACATATGTTGATAAAACTATGTCAGGAGACCGTAGCCTAAATTTCTAGTATCTGCTATCTATGCCCTATAAATCGTAGTCTAAAGTTCTATTTTCTGACATATGGCCTATTAACTAAAACTGGAACATTTTTGTATCATTCTACTTGAATACATAATATTTTATAATTAATTATTGTTAAATGGTCAGTTATATAATGATAGGGCAAATTTTATGAGGACTTTAGAATGCAGCATCATAGTAACCTGTGTGGTACCAATATGAATGTAGATCTTAAATACAAAGAGGTTTGTAAAAAATTTTATATAATTATTATCAGTATAGTGTTGGGATGAAACAGACTTATCTAGTGATTGTCTATAATGTATTCGGAGTGAGATTCCGCTGGTCTGAAAGAATAATATCGTGATAATGGTCCCATGAGAGTATTATCTTTTATTTTTCAGGGAAACCATGTATGGAGAAATGAAGGCAAATGGGAACAACAATGGTAGAGAAATGTATGAAAATAAATGAAATATATAATTAAAACCAAATATAGATGTTATATTTAAATTCTTTTTCTACATAATATGTGTCCTTATCCTAAGGAATCACTATATATTTATTTAATCCTTTATATTGGTCCCCACGTTTGATCCTATCGACACCTTTCTATAGAACTGATTAATTTTATTATTGACATTGATTTCATCTGTAGACTTTTATAAAAGTAGTATGCTTACTTATTTACATATACACTAGTTATTTATCACTTTATATTGGATTCTTTATTTAATACCTATCAAGCCCTCTGCATGTAAATAATAAATGTTATGATACATATACATTTTATTGGTAGGCTTATATAAAAGTAGTATTCTATCTAGCCTACTAATATGCTTGTATCAATAGATTATATATAATTATATCTATTATATCTATAATTATACATATATAATTATATACTCAGAAATCACTAGTTATTTATCAATAATAATGGCTCCTTAATTTGATACCTATCAAGTACTCTGTATAGGGGTGTACAGGAGTGATATATTTAAATATTAATAATTATTTAATGTAGAGATTTTCATAAAAATAGTTTCCTAATTCCCAATGAAGGCGTCTCTGCTACGAAATTTTATACAGTGCTATCTAGAGCCTCTCCACAGCTCCGATTATTTTCGTCAGCCAAACGAAAGTTGGTGTTTCTCCCTACCTCCTTTTTTGACTCGTAGCAGGAATACCAGAGTAGGATATGTTAAGTGTGGTGTCGCATCTGCTATTGGTAATGAGCCGAAAACGTATTTTTTTAGTTCTTTAATTAAATAATATAAACTAAAATTACATAAAATCGATATGAAAAGTCCTTTCTCTTCCTGGATCCCAAATTGCCACATATTGAAAACGTACATTTCTGCAGTAATGATGAACAAACTTCACTTCTTATTGAGGAACCACTAAGAGGAAGGACACAACAGGAAAATATATTTAATTACAGTTTACGAAAATAAATTAAAGCGACTGAATTCGTGTCTTCAAGAAATTATTTTTATTTTATTTCTTACTTCATAAATTATTGAAAGAGAATATTATAACCATATGTGGACGTTGCCAAGTGAATTCAGTTGATTAGTGATTTCTCGCCCGAAAACGTGCTGCTGAGCTATTCCTTGATGAAATTTTATAATAGTAACTTAAACCATAAAAAGATAATAAGCACACATCTAAGTTTTTAACTTATTAACACACTATAACAATGTCACTGTTTTGTCTCTTTGTATAAATTCAACATTCACTAGTTTTTTTCACTCCTACGTCATCGAGTATACAATTTCATGATCAGTGCCTACTGAATAGCATGTCTAAAGTATTATGATCTCTTGTGACGATAGGGAGATCACGTGTTTCACTAAGTGTTCCAACAATAACGTAGTAGGCTAACGCGTCCTCAAGCAGATGTCGTCACTGGAGATGACCAGTCTAGAAACCAAATTCTAGGCTTCGGAGTTGACCAGACATCCATCTTGCGAACCACGAAATCGTGTATGGGTTTTTGTTTTATTTTTTATTGGTTATTTATGAAAGTATCTCCTCCTTTCAGTTTTGCTTCAAGAATTCTAACTGCCTTTGACTGTGCCGGCTGTATACAGTATCTTTCTACTTTTAAGGAACTAGACTTGTTGCTTATACCAAATTTCCACGAATATGTTGATTTAACTAAAACCAGATGAGTCCTAATCGAGAAAAGTCCTTTAAAATTTAATTTAACTTATCATTTCATCATTACAGTGAGCCGCCTGGGAAAAAATACCTAAAATCCGAGTTGCCATGCGACCCTGAAAAGACTCCGCATGCTAATTTTAGTCCAAATCTAACAGTGTTTTACTATTTTGTCCTACATGTATAATTCCATTCCATCCACCTATGTTAAACATTTCAGATGAATGCGTACCATAAATTTGACTGGGCATCACATACACAGACAAATATTTTTTTCCTTGTTACAAAGAACACTACAAATAAATGACTCAAGCAGAGTGAGCAAACAAAATGGAAGCACTCGGAAACGTTACAGGCTGGAAATCTGAAATACCTAGAATCTTTATTTACGATAACAGAGTATTTTTTAAATTTAAACGAAGTTATGGAAAGCATGAAGTAAATTGGGTAACATCCTCACAAGTGAAAGCCAAACGTATCGTCGGCCGTCTCTTAAACCACCGAACTTTTTACAGAATCTGTTTACTTATAGGTATGTTAAAACATATGGAGCATTTGAAATCAATATAAAAATTAGTAGGAAGTTAAGTATAAATCAAAAAGTGAAATTAGATACAGTCACATTAAAGTGAGTTTAAGCATAGGTATTGTTTGCTCTGTACAAACTTCTAGCCATGTAAAACTTTTACGAAATCCATAAAAATGAAAGTTACGGTAACCTGTACAATTTCAATTTCTCAGCTAAACTTTGAAATGCAAGTAGAGGCGCTTCTACTCATCACCACGGAAACAAAATTCTAAACGGACCCATTTTCACCTCTAGATTGTTTATATGGTTTTACCCAACTAACACATGCATAATAAAGAAACACAAACAAAATTACTGTTGTTAAGAACAATAAATTTTTGAGGTGTCATTCAACATATGGAGGTGATCCGGAAATTAGTAACTGTAATAGAATTAAATGAAGACTTATCAAAAGAACCTCCTAATTCATAGCTTACCTTAGGCTTTTTTTTCGCCTTATCCCGAAAGACATTAAACTATCATACTATGCTTCAAGATTTATATCCGCTCGACATAGGCAATCCTCTTTAACGATCTGTCCGAAAAAACGCATAATATGATTGCTCCTGAATTAACATTTTTACAAAATTGCATCAATGAATATTTGTCCATAACTCGGGTTGACGATTAATGTCACATGAAGTTCTTTTATTGTCATTGAGAAAAGTACTTTAAACCTCACATTACACATAGTTATACAATAATTTACTGTTCATATTATTTATCTTGTACACTAAGAATAGCAGTTTTTGAAAGCTGATCAATAACACATGCCGAATGAAAAAAAATTCTGTGAATAATTGAACTTAATATGAGAGGGTGAGATCACGGGTCCACGAAATGGTAATGACTCTGGACGATTTCGTATGTATATATATTCAGTAAATAACTAATGCAATTTATTGCTAACACTAAAAGTAGACTAGTGACCTATAAAAAAAAACAACATAAGGATCCCCAGTGCAATTAATCTGGTTAAATTGATACTTTCTTCGAATCTTCTCTTAAATGGGTACATTTGATAAGTAAGGACGGAGAATTCGTTGTTATTTCGGTATTACTATTAATATTGTCATTCATACTATTATTATTATTGCTATTATTATGTTGCAAATCACATTCGTATTTCCTTGGAACTTAAAGGAAATGGAATATCAGAAACGTAGGCAATCATTATCAGAAGACATTCCTCATGGCGGTTGCCATGTTAAGTTGACATTGAACTGGTGATTTATTTTAGCGTACTGAACCTAAGCTTTTCGCATGCGAATGTGCTTGCATGCCATTCTCATATGTAATACTACCCATTAAGTAATTAATATTTTCCCAAAAGGAAACATTCAAACTTAAAACTTTTGAACAACCGGAACAATCAACAAACTTTAGGTAATGAAATTTCGACCCCTAAATCGGATATTGTGATTTTCACATATCTACATGTTTTGAGATCTCTGAATCCAAAAATGCTATTTTCATACACATGTCTGTGTGTGTGTGTCTGTTTATCTGTGAAATGCCTAGATCCATAACGAAAAATCGTATGAAAAATATTAGTATATGGGTTAGGTATCTTCTCGGTATGTGACAAGTAGATTCACGACGACATTCTCTTTCATTCAACACCATTTTTCATTAAGAAATTTAATAACAACTCTAATAATCTTGTTTACGTCTTCTATATTAGGGGATAATACTAACTGTTAAAACTTTTATTTCCTCCACCCGTAAACGTGCCTTACGGCACTTGTATCGCAATATACTATAATTCTGGAGCAACTATTATAGCCTATACGTTTTTTCGGACAGAACATTAAAGGGGATTTCTTTGACGAAAGACGCCTATGACGAGGGGATACAAATCTTGTATCTCAAGATTTGTATCCCCTCGTCATAGGCGTCTTTCGTCAAAGAAATCCCCTTTAATGTTCTGTCCGAAAAAACGTATAGGCTATAATAGTTGCTCCAGAATTATAGTATATTGCGATACAACTGCCGTAAGGCACGTTTACGGGTGGAGGAAACAGATTGAGTTTTCGAGACCCGTAAATGCCTTTACGGCCCGTGTGTTGCATTCTATTTTTTGCACGATGATTATTTATATCAATTTAATTATATTAATTGTGATATTACCTGAAAATATTATGTAAATACATTTTTGAAAATAGATGTTTATTTCAGAAAGTGATTCGCATGTGTTTGTTGTTATGGGAACCGAATATTTGTCCTGGGGGCCATGCCCATAAAAGCTTGTATTATGAAGTGTATCGTAATGAATTATGACGTAGCGCTTGGACCGTAAGTAATTTAACCTCATCGCAACGGCCATAGCAACAAGACTGTGTGGGAATGTCAACTTACGATCCATGTAAACAACTTTCGTAAGTAACACTTACTAGCTAAGGAGTGCAAAAACATTTTTACAACATTGCATCCATAACTCGGGTTGACGATTAACATCACATGATTTTCTTTTATTTTCATTACCAAAAGTTATTTTAAATCTCACTTTACACATAGGGATTCTGTATTTTATTGTTGATATTAATCTTGTACACCAAGAATACAAGTTTTTTTATACCCGATCAATCACACATACAGAATGAAAAACAAATTTCTGAGAATGATCGAACTTGAGATGGGAGGGTGAGATCACGTGTCCGAGAAAGGGTATTAATTTTGAACGATCTCGTATGTATGTGTGTGTGTGTGTGTGTATATATATATGTTAAGTTGACATGGAATTGGTGATTTATTTTAGCTCACTGAGCCTAAGCATTTCGCATGTGAATGTGCTGCATGCCAATCTGATAGGTAATATTTCCCCATAAACTAAACTAAACTAAACTCCTTGGCGCTACATCCCTGGAGGGACTTGGCCTACCACCCGACCGCTGCATCATCTACCACAGGCAGACGGCAGGATTGGGGGGGGGGCATGTGGTTATCATGCCGACACACACTGCCGTTAATGGTGGTTTTCATGACCGGAGCCGCTATTTCTGTATCAAATAGATCCTCACTTTGATTCACGAGGCTGAGTGGACCCCTACCAGACCTCCCTACCTCAGAAAAATTCGAGGAGGGACCGGGAATCGATGCAATACAGCTCGATTAAGAAAAGAAAGAAAGAAAAAAATTGTAGGCCTACTAATGACAGAAAACATATGACAGTAATAATACAATATAATACATAATGATACAGAGACAAAGATTACCCCCCCTGCCCTCCCTCCCATCCTTTTCTACCCTGAGCTGTCTGACTTTAGACATGACTTTCCCCACCCCTTCGGAGAATTTTGTATCACTCAACAGCTCGAATACCGTCATGTGACCTCTTCTAGAGACAACAAAATAGTCTGGCAGATATCGTTGCCTAAGCATTTCAGTGACTTCACATTCAGAGAGGATATGCTGTGCTGTCTCATCCTTGTCACAGAGTGGGCATATTCTGGCTCCTTCTGCATTGACGCGTTTCAGCGATTTCCAGGCTCCGAGACGAAACCAGGCTAAAGCTGTCCTGCTTTCAGCGCTTCCCTCATATATTTCTGTTCCCCAGTTGGTTTTAATCATTGATTGGATCTCCAGAGCAACCTTGTCCCTACATTATCCTTCCGTTATTTGCCTGTCAATGTCTCTTAGACGATTCCTGATTTTCCAACGAACATTTCGTTTGTTCCTCCTGCCTCTTTCGTTTATAAATCCCATGCCTATTTCTTCCAAGCCCATGCGTACAACTGTGCATAGACAAACGGACGAAACATAGGCCTACCTACTGAAGCCATGGAAAACAGAGTACCTGCTCTAGCAGCATTGCCATACGTCGCTATCTGAATTACGAAAAGTGTTAATATTTGTATTTTATTTACATGAAAACCATCAATTATAGCGAAACTGCAAAGGGAAAAACATTTATAATTGATTTATTTAATTAAATCATTAAAAATTAGGATAGTACGAATGATACTTATCGAGTAAAGCAGGAGTAAACATTTTAGGCAAATACCTTTTTATCTCTAAAAGTATTCTCTTCCCACCAAAATGTTATTTGCATTTTGTATTGTATTCTACCCAAGAAACACGCTGTCAAAATTGTTACACTTATACCACTTCCACCCTGTATAAAGTATAGGGAATATACATATAATATTTTTAGAATTTTCAGTGCAGTGAATGACTTTATGTCGTCTGAAGTTAAGCAGTCCAAATTACACGGACTTCCCCTATTTTGTACGATAGTTAATTTCAACGCATATTACGGAAATTATTTTATAGAGCTACTTTAACGACAGCAATTTTGGACACACATAACAGAGGTCGTTAGTATGTTGTTAATTCCAGCGGGTTAAAACACTTCGAAATACTTTCATGAGTTGTTTAAAACTTTCCTCTCTGGACTTAAACGTTTATAGCTGTAATTCCACGTACATGCACTGAGTGGTTAAATGTAACGTCGGTGTTCAGGGACTAAATGCACTGAATTGTAACGTGTTTATTCTGAACTCAGGAGGCGAAAAACTTTACGGATAACACGTATACTCCAAAATTATTTTCAAAGTGCATGCAATGAATATGTATTAAATTTTATAAAACGACTACATCTAACATATTTGTGAATTTAATATGTCACTACGCACTTGATGCAAAACCAGCACAATAATTATTAAATGCTTTAAATTTTCTAAAAAATTTAGAAGAGGAGAGAAATTATTCAACTGTACTGATATTTGAATTTGAATTTTTGTATTTTATATGAGAATTGATATTTGACATGGAGATTCGGTATTAAGTTAGGCTGTACTTAGTTTATGCTTAATAGTTTATAATATCTTTATTTCTTCTTTTGTAGGTCTTACAAATAAAAAAGCGACCAGTCGTAATATGAAATAGAAATATCACATGCCTTAACAAGTCTTTGTCGTATTTTATCAGTAATAAGAGTTTATGTGATATACTATCCTTTTGGCGGGTATCAAAGTATTCACTGCTTACAGCTCAAGTATCTGGCAAGAAAATTGGATAATCATTCTTGTGAAATTGAAAGCAAATATACTAATACTAATAATATAATTAGTAGATTTTTTAGTGGTGTATATAGGCGTACAAGTTTTGGACAACTTATTCTTACACTAGCTATAACATTAATAATATTAGTAATCGTTATAATATAATTATAATTATTGTCATAATGACAATATTATAATTTATATTAGATTTTATTTATATCGTCTGCAGGCCTCTCGATGGTGGTAGGACATTTGGGCTCATTTTGTTTCATTATGCATTTGTTCTAATGCCAAAAGTACGTATACATTCCTTCTCCTTTTAAAGTGGGGACGCACCGAAATACTCACATGGACACGTCACGGGAATTGAAACAGAAACCTACAACTGTGATCCGGCAAGTTACTTCTTCGGTCAACACGAGAGATAATAAAAAATGGGGATGGTAATAATAATAATAATGGTAGTAGTAAAAGTAGTAGTGGTAATAATAGTAATAGTAATAGTAGTGTTACTAGTAATAAAAGTAGTAGTGGTAATAGTAGTAGTAATAGTAGTAGTGGTAAAGGTAGTAATAGTAGTAATAGTACTAGCAGTAATAGTTGTAATAGTAGTAGTAAAGCAGTAGTAAAAGTAGTTGCAATAGTAGTAGTAATAGTAGTAGTGGTAAAGGTAGTAATAGTAGTAATAGTACTAGCAGTAATAGTTGTAATAGTAGTAGTAATAGCAGTAGTAATAGTAGTTGCAATAGTAGTAGTAGTAGGAGTAGTAGAAGTAATAGTAGTAGTAATAAGAGTAGTAATAATAGCAATAGCAATAGTAATAGTAGTAGGAGTAGAAGTAATAGTATTAGTAGTAATAATAGTAGTAATAATAGCAATGTGAATAGTAGCAGTAATAATAATAGTAGTAATAATAGTTGTAGTAATAAAAGTAGTAATAGTAATAGCAATAGTATTGTACTAGTAGAACTAGTAGTAGTACCAGTAGTAGTAATAATAGTAATAGTAATAATGGCAGTAATAATATTAGTAGTAGTAATAATAATAAACTCATTGTGAGAGTCTGATGGCGTGTCAATTATGTAAATTAGCCTATACTGAGAAAGTTAGGTAAATTCATTTTCAATTAATGAATATTAGGTTATTATTATGTTCTTTCCTTTATCCGCCTAGAGTTAGTATAGCTATCTCTATAAAAGAGAAGAACGTTAGGTCTTATTAATACGAGTGGGAAGTAAATAAGCAATATAAATGTACCCACAACAAATAAGTAAACGAAAGAGTTAGTGTATAGAGCGGGCTCAGACATCAGATTGATTCCTTCGAACAGACACAGATGATATTTTGAATGCTCACCTTGAATATCGCCCACACTCCTCTACTATCTCGATGCTCCCTTGAGGTGTCACACGAGGATAGTTGCAACGTCGAAATGAACTGAAGTAAGCGTCCACTTTGCCTAGCAGGCGACCCTGTAAAAAGAAAAAAACATCTTCTTTAATGAGAATATTATAGGAGAAAAAATCCTCCGACACTGGGACTTGAACCCAGTACCTTTGGCTATTCGCGCCAAATGCTCTACAAACTGAGCTAAGCCGGAGTTCAATTCACAGCACCAGATGGAACCTCTCTCCTATGACTGATTGCCCTAATGGTCTACCTCTCAGACAGACAAGTTACGTCATATGCAGTACTGTGAGGCACACAAAGTAGTGATTTTTGTGACCGGGCTCCCACTGTTATTGTACAGTTAACATTTAAGATAGATATATAAGCATTCAAATTTTCTCATGTAATGTCAAACAGAGACAATCTGTGGTTCATGAATGCTTATATATCTATCTTATTTAATATATATACAATTAGAAGTACTAATTTACAAGAGAGAAAGACACTCTTAGAAGGTAAAAAAAATCACACTTTTTTGTGGAAAAAAATTAACTGAATAAGAATATAACATATACTTTTACAGGAATATGCAATATTTTTCCCACTTAAAAATACATTTAAATAGGATTTTCATCCATTTAAGATCAGAGAAATCATTTCAACTGATCAACAAGGAGCTATCCAGCAAGTGAAAAAGAAGGTAGGGCCAAAAAATCAGAGAATGATAATAATCGTAATCATATTATGGTCCTGGAATGCCATGAAGCAAGTCAGAAAACTGATAAATTCTTAAACAAAAATACAGTATTTCAAAACTAAATTTCCATATAAGTTTGTACCCTTCTCTCAGAATGTAGTAGAACTAGAGTGCTGAAATTTTGCACACTTCTTTAACATATGAATAGGTCATTAGAAAAAGGGTCCAACTCCACTTTTTTAATTCACTTTTTTTGCATATAAACGTACTAAATGTAAGATGTTAAAGAAGTTTAGTGGAAAAGTGTCCCTCTAAACCGACTCTAAGCATAGAAAAATTGCAGTTAAAATATGAGTTGACTAGAAGAAGATGATTAGAATATATATATAGACATGGGTGTGTTTATTATGTTTTTATTAACTGATCCAATAAATTTATAATTCTGATGCCAAAGTTAGTCCTGAATATGAAGGATTAGCGTAAAAAGTTTTAAGTCTCTGCTTATAGTAATTTCAGAGATCAGCGTACATAATCTTGCCCATTTTTACGTGTATTTTTTATTTTAACCTATGAACCCACTATCACAAACGAATACGCAATATAATTCTAAAAGTACCGGTATCAGACTAAAATGTAAAAAATTGAGATCAATTCCCTTTTTAGATTTTTTACTGGTAGCCACTTAGAAGTAAGTATTGCCCAGAAACAAAATGGCCACAGTACCTTGAAAGTGTAATATTCCATTTGTTTTTACTCACAAATAAACTTCCAAACTGAGACTAGATAGATTATTTTCTGACACTAATGACATATTTCGCACGAGAACATTTTTTTCAAAATTAATTCATACCTTGAGAGTTTCTTACATAGTCATGGTTACCAAACAATACGTCTTCTGTTAAACAATATGTGCAGTTTTACTAGTTATACCCGTACCATAGGTATTATAGGTAGAGGAAGTAATCTGTTCAATTCTGAAATTCGATGTTACTTTTGTAGAATAAATAGGCGACTTAATTCCTGCATCCGAAAGTACAATTTTCATAAACATGTATGTGTCTGTCTGTGACCAGCATAGCTCGACAACCAAAATGCCTTTAAAAACAAAATTTAATATTTGGGTTACCTATATTTTGGGATTGGGTACGCCGGTGAGGCGCCTCGCTACAAACTGATCCCCAATAAGGTTAGTTAGAATTTTTCAGCTGCCTAATCCTTCTGGTGGCAGTATGGCCCTGGGGTGGACTCAGCCTCTAACAGAAATGAGTACCAGAAGCACTCCTGGGAGTAAAGGGGGCCAGTGTGAAAGGCTAACAACCTTACCATATAATATTACAAAATTCCTGAAATTTTAGTTGTATTTAAACATTTCTAACTATAAAACTAATAAAGTCTAAGTAAGGAAATTTTAACCACTTATTACAACACAATAAAAGAATGTTCTCTGAAAATTTTGTATTTTTAAAGTGTGTCGCTTCTGAGATATTTCAGATTTAAAATACATGATTTTAGAAACATCGGAATATTTGAAGACCCTTTAAAAAAAGATGTAACTCTTAGGTCTGAAACTTTTGAGGGATGTAGTTAACTACAGACACTATATCCAGAAAAAAAAATGGAAGGTGAGCCTTAGTTTTAGCTTTAACATTTTAAATTTTATTTTGAAAACGTTAATATATACCTTTTTTTATTAACAATTACGTAAACTTATATAGGCATACATTGGACAGAATACATTGTACATTTTATGGTCTTTAACATGGTTTTTGTTTGAACCAAATATCTTTAAAAACCAAGGAGCTACAGATATTAATGCAAACCTCTGTAAAATGCTCAATAGACTGACACACCAACACTAAATGGCTGCTCACAAAAAACTGGACATTTAAAAAAATAATGAATACCAGTTTTGAACTCTCTGAGTATATTCCAAACATACGTAAAAATAAATAAAAATAAAAAAACAATTTTGTCAGCAACCTTTTCAAATTAAATTGGTTGATAAAACAAAATGTAACAAAATTTAGTAAAATTATTCCCTAGATTTTGCAGATATTTTATTGAACAAAAGCTGCACGTACAGCTGTTAGCTATAGCCATTCTTCACATAGAAAAGATTTCTGTTTTATCATAGGTAATCCCACGAGAGTTGACGAGTATATCGATAGATTTACCTGATGAATGGAATAGTTTAAAATATACAGTAAGAATGAAAATTAAAGATCTAATACTCACTCCAATCCCGAGCCCCGTTACTGCAAAGATATTATGAACAAAAACTAAATTGCGCTGTATAATCTAATGTGCTAACGAAACACAAAAGGAACAAAGCGATTGAAAAACAAGTCACTTTTATTTTTTATTCCTTGGAAGTTGGCCGTGAATTTAATAGGAAAAGAGAACTGGGTAATATTTTGATAAAGACGAAGCTTATCACAACTTGCAAACGGTAAAGAATAATCAAAAAATCCCTTTAGGCAGGCCTACAGGCTGAGGTAGATTTCAAAGTTTTTTTGGTTTAATTTATTATCTTTTTTAGCCTTGGCATGGCAAACCCGCAGTAATAAGAACTGAATTCGGTAAAGAGGAAGAGCTTACAATCATTTGTTTTGACAAAAAGAATAGGATATAATATTCTGGGAGGCCGTGCGCAAGATCAGCAATGAATAAAATTAGCAAAGCCGCTAAACAAGAAAAAATTATGATATTATAATAATTCTTTTAAGTGTTATTATTTTCAAACATTAAAATCTCGCGTCATATGAGAGCTATTAAGAAACTATTTATTGATTTGTAGAGTACTCATCAAGAGCTTTTCAACGATACCCCACAAGACGTGGTTTCAAAAGTTTCGGATTTTCATCCCCCACCCCCACCTCCACCCCCACCCTCACTCGAACCCCCGAATCGTTGGTGTCACTGTGAACTCCATAGGGAGTACTCTACTTTATTCAAACAAAGTTTCCCTCTACACTTCATAGGGGCCGAGATATACATTTTTAAAAATTTCAACCCCCTCCCCCGACCACCCCCTTGGGCCAATTTCGCTCATTAACGAACTTGTCCGAGCTATTGGGCCTAGAAATGACACAATAAAATTTGGTTCAAATATCTTCAAAATTACGGCCGCTATCGTGTAAAGATATAAATATATAAATATATAAATATATATATATATATATATATATATATATATAAATATCACAAAAATTTTTTTTGAACGGGTGGTGGTTTCGCACTTAGGGGAGCATGAAACGTAAAGATATGAAAGAATTTTTCGAAAATCATAAAGTGGTATCCATTGCAATAGGTAGATTTTTCTTCGAAATCTACCTAAAAATTTCAATCACCATCGTTTCATTTAAGGTTTATCGAGTCTAGAAATTGTTATTTAAATATTCGCATAGGCCTCGTTCATTTCTGTTCTCTGCTGTCACCAATATTCTTAAAGCGATCTCACCCCAAGCTTCTACATTGACAGACGTTATAGTGGGTTTCATATTGAGTGAAATGTCAAACATTCCAATAAATAACATCATTAAATTTATCCTCTGGCGTGTAAACGTTTGTGAAGCGAAAAAACACAGGAAACCCAACTATACAGACCGTGAAAGCGAGTCAATCATTATTGCATACTATGAGTTAGTAGGGTCCGTATTTTTAGTAACAGCAAAAAACAAGAAATTTTACAAAACAGCTTTCCTTAGCTGTATTTAGCTTTATAGGCCTAGATGCTTATAGACCATTATCCTCGAAATGTAGCAAAATTTGCTGGAATTCTCGAAATATGTCAATAAGAGCTTAATACGCCCCCTCCAGAACAAATATTGAGAAATGTGGACGAAAATATTATTTCAAAATGTTAAATTACATGACATAACTTTTTAAAAATAATCTATTAGCCTTTAAAAGGATGTTTTTTTTTTTTTTTTAAGTGCTGATAATGGCCACATTTGCTTTGTAGGTTTAATGATATTGAACTGTACATTAAAACTTACTAAAGAATATAATTATAACTATGCGATTATTAAAATAGTCAACTGTTTAAATATAAATGCCTAATGTTTAAAAACTTTCATTTTCAAAGTAGCACATATCGAAAGACATGTATTATAAAACTGTATCGTGCAGGTATTATTGTATGACTTCCTGTATAACTGTATAAACATTTTTGCTTGTAACACTCCGGCCGCATAATTAGTTTCAATTGAAGACATGACTGTATCGTCGGCGCAGAGAGCTCTAATTGATGCATGGCGTGCTACGTGGGTCCGCCTTGTAATTAAGCCCAACTGATTACCCGATTTACTTCGCCTGAGCGCGAAGAATCGCCACCAGAGGTAATTAAAGAGGTCGGTTCAGTAGCAAGGAAATCCGGAACGCTGAATAATTGCCGGTTAGGGAGACGCTATCCCCATGATATCTCAACCCTCAGTTCCATCCCTCAGTGACCGTACAACAAGGTGTGACGCTTCCAAACACGAGACTCTTGTTACACTTTACCCCGTTCAATAGATTTTGTCCTTGACAAAATTATATGTTGTTATAACCCGTTTCATACACATAAGGATTAATCAGAAGAGGATAATTCAACCTGTGGTTGTGTACCACACTGGTAATACAGTTCTGATTCCTGATTCGTATGTCGTCAAATATGCATGAAACATTTCCGATGATGTTTCTCTATACTGGCAATTACAAACCAATGGCATACAAAAATACAAACCTGCGGGTCGATATATTTAAATAGGGTACAAAGGGATTCCCTAGTGTAGCATACCTGTATGATTATTCGCCTTTCTCCTAAAAATAACAAAAAAGCATATAAAACGTACGAGGAACAGTCAGTGTAGATATTTAAGAATTCTAGTACACCATTTCCTTTGCAAATGAAGAAAAACAATGAAAAAGTCTATTCTTAGATTGGCCGGTTTAGGGGTTTTAATCGAACACTCGACCTCTTGAATGTAAGCCATGGGTGTTGCAGTCTGTATCGCCTCACAAAAATCACAACATAATATAACTAAAACAATATTCTTAAAATCAAGAACATAACTAATATTGTATTTTATAAATAGTCCTACATTCCCAAGCCTTCGAATAATCCTGATGATATAATGATAGCATGAAAGGTGACTTGATATTTCATGACTGCATGTTATGTTTGTCACGAAATATTGAAAATAAATGGTCTAATGGATAAAATATTTTACTCCAGTTTAGATTCCAGTATAAAATTCTTGTGAGTTAAGACGTTGTGCATTAAAGCAAATCGTATCTTCTCTTTCGATTTATTTATATGGAGCAAACTATAAACTTAATTGTTCTAGCTCTCGTAAAATAAGAGGGATTTTCCCTGTCCTTTGTGTAAGCTCGCAATAGATAACAAAAATAGATGACTGTTGCTGTTTGGACATGCCACAGTATTGAAATTAAAATTATGTTCATTTCTGCTTGAAGATTCGTAATGGTATATAGAAATATTTTTATGTTATTTTGAATCGTAAAGTTGTTTATCAGAACTCTCTCCATTTATGTAAAGTTTTATTTTACGGGCCGAGCCCGTTATGATAAAATTTAGGTCCTAGCACGTTATAGAGATTATGCTGGATATCACCAGATGTCACTGTCGTTCACTTCCGTTTCGTACAAATGAATAATTATCGATTTCCTTCAATTTAACCACTACAATTAATATGCCTACCACTATTCCCACTACTATTATTATCGTGTACCTATTAATTATTATCGTTACCTATTAATCATTTACAATATTCAAAATAACATAAATATTTCGGCAATAATAATTTGGTCCATAACGTAGATTCGCACAATCATTAACCTACACAATATCAATTTCGCTCAAAACATTACTTACGAAATTCGCTTCTCTGCATTCATTCAAAGTCTTTAACTTCTTATAATAGCAAAGGATTTTTAAATATTAGTTTAATATTTGTCGTATTTTTAACTGATGAAGTCATCCAATCGATGTTGCAGGAATGGCTACATTGTCAACCAAATATTTTTTTCTCATACAGTATCGAAGCTCTTCCTATCCAATGGCTTAAGTGCATTGAACTGAGAGGGGACTATGTAGAAAATAATGTACAAGCAAACATTCTTCCTGCAGTAAAATAGGCCTAGTGAAAAATAATTAATTGCTGTTTTTATTTGATTCTCCCTCGTAGATTCTACAATACTCTAAAACGCAGCCAGAATAAGTGCATGACATAAACTACTTACAATTGCACCAACCATTGAATTTTACAAGGACAAGTACTATCTGTAGCTCATTAAGATAACAGGCCTTATGGTTGAGCAAGGGGACAATCCCAAGTTTATTTTATGACGTCTTCAAAATTTTTGGCTTACACAAAGTTATCGTTACGGACATAGTCAATGCAATTTTCAAAGAGCCAATAGGCATTTTCAGATGCCATGCACATTGCATACGGGTCATGATTCTTCGATCTCTGATAAGTTTATTATTGTGTTTTTGTTTATACTTGAGTGCACGTTAACTAATAACTAGGGATGGGTCCTCGATACTTTCGATACCTCGATAATCTCGATACTTGCATGGTATCGGCATAGAACGATACTTCAGAAAACTCGCTCGATACTTTTTCGATACTTTTGTAACTCTGCAATTCTGCAGTTAAGTGAGAATGCTAGTATTTTTTAACAAAAACTTGTAAGTGGACTGTTTAAAAAACTAATTTTAGTTTTATGTAGAGTTTAAAAATAATTATAGGCTTCTGATGATATTAAATTTTGTCTCATTAAATATGCAGACTTAATTAATTTAGTTGGTATTAAGCAGTTCTCTCAAATTTTAATTTTTAATGTACCTATTTATTGAAACTGGAAATGTTGAAGGTATCGAGTATCGAAGTATCGAGTATTGAGTAAAAAATCATCTATCGGTATCGAGTATCGAGAAAATCTGGTATCGACCCATCCCTATGTAATAACTTAATACTTCAAGATTATTTCTTCACTGTATTTATTTTGGTGCTCTTTGTCTCTAGCAGCCTGAGAATATAGCAGGGAGAATAATTAAATTTAATAAACTCGCTGTTCTTTATAAAATACTGTGTAGATTGGTAATTAAGCTATGCCTATCACGACGTTTGAAACAAAAGAAATTTATAGGCCTCTACGCAATCAACTTTTCAATTCAGCCGAAACAAAAAGTACGTCGAAATTCGAAACATGGAATTCGCAAACGACATCACATATTTCCAAACTGTATGTGACGCCAGATGGTAGGAATTTTCACTTAATTAAGGCAGCAGATATGCGCATAGAGGGAGCTGTTTTGTTCTCTGAGCAATTACAGGCGTCTGATGATCCAATAAGCCATGAGGGCTTCTGTCACACCACAGCTCTCGTTCTTCATTTTTTTAATTAGCTTATAATTAAACGTCAAGTTGCAGTAATCCCAGGACGGCTGTCGGAGAAACCGCGTACTAATGCACCGCAGGGATTGATTTTGGTACCGGGTGTTAAAAAGACGTCTGCATTATTACATAATATTTATTATTAAATTTATAAATGCGAAAATTATACGATTTTTAACAAACGTTTCCCTACAAGGCTCAGGATTTCCCAGACTCGCCGAGTGCGATCCCAGGTTCGTGGCATTTGTGTTTGCTTAAAATGTGACATTTTCATGTCTTTAGATTTAGAGACATGTAAAGAATACAACATTTCTGTATACTAGCGACGGTTACAACCGTAATAGACGCAAGGGAATATTTTAGGAGAAAAGTTCCTCTTTCACCGACATTCTAACCCGTCACTTCCGGCTTTCCGTGCCTTTTCTCTCCCAACTAAGCTAGCCAGAGTTCAGTTCACGGTGCCTAATGGAATCTCTCTCTTGTCATTAACCTTAACGGTCTACCACATTTAAAGACATTTACCTCATACGCAGTATTGAGATGCACACTAATTTAGATTTACTTGTGCTTGGGTTATCACCGTTATTGAACAGTGGTTCATCCCCAGAAGTACAGAAGTTAATATACAGTAAACGTGAAAATCCGGCCACACCAATCACTAAATTAGTGTTGCTTCGAATATCTTTCAGTAAAGTCGACCATAAAGGGTAATGATAGGATAGATATTCCCTCTAGCACCGTGGATGGATTATGGCTAGAACAATTGGGACAGTTGGGAGAGCATTGACATGGAAAGCTGAAACTCGTGAGTTTGAATACCGATATTAAGAGGAACACTGTTCTTCCAAAATAGGCCCACTTAATATTATGGGTTTCATGAACACTTATCTAATCTTAATCAAACAAAATCTACTTTAATCTAAGCTAGTCTAAAAAATATGTAATTATACACAGACGTTCGCAGAAAAGAATGGTGCGAAATAAACGTTTTTCATTCAAGTGATTAAAAAGAAAGTGACACCGCGAGAAACTAAGTAAAAACTATAGGGTAAATCCGGGTGAGATGGCCACGCTTTTTTAAATGCTCAATAACTCGAAGGATTTTCAAGATAATTCGTGTGCAAAATGTTCAGTCAGGTCCCTGGATGTCACATTTTCATAACATAATGTTTTATGGAGAAAAAAAGTAATTTAGGGTGAGAAATCCCAACATTTTAAAAAACGGTACATTGGTCATCTCACCTGAGGTGTCAGGGGGAGATTGCCATAGGACATAGGGACAGTCGGTCACACCATTTTCGAAGAGTAACAAAGTAGAAAGACTAGGTAACTGTACTTCTATAAATATATACAAACAAAATAAACTTAAGTGGTAAAATAAGTTATTACAACGTAAAAATAAACATATTTTGGAAAACAGAATCAATTCTGAGTAACTGAAAAGTTCTGATACATTTCTGAACAGATAACTAAACTCTACTGCATGCTATTACATCCGATGGAGGGTAAGGGCACACCATCTAACCCCTACATCATCTATCTGCATCTTTCGACTTCGTTAGTTGATGACAGGATCGAGAGCACCTGGTCGGCATGCCGACTTCCATGACCGCTTTTAAATAAATAAATAAATAAAATGAATTGAAGAATTTATTTAATTAGGGGTACACTGTCAGAGTCGTATCTATTTACATACATCTTTCTGGATTGGATTTTCAAAATTGTTTCATTAAGGTGTACATATTAATATGTTTGTTTATGTCATTTCCCTAGCAATAAAAATAAATAAGTAATTGAGAATCGATGGAAATTAGTCTTAAGTGAACATTTTTACATTTCGTGTTAGAAAAAATCAGAAGATCTTGAAAATATGGCTCTTAAGTTGTTGGCCAACTCTCCCGGAAAAACAGTGGGCCATCTCTCCTATTTGTAAAGGTGAGATGACCATAGTCAGTAGTTAAAAATTGAAATGTTTAGAACAGAACACGCAATGCAAGTGAAATATATAAGGTTCGCTCACCTCACACAGTAAGTATCGTTTAACTGTTAGTAATAATGTCGGACTTCTGCTTATTTCATTCAATATACAAAAAATAAATGGCCAGTTAGAAAACAATAATGTTATATAAATCTCGAATTTCTAAATATAAACAGCGCAGGTGTTCAACAATCGACTCTTAGTACCAAAAGCTTGCCGCCTACCAAGTTACGTTCAAATATGTTTATTGGCCTTGAAATCAGAGCGATTGGTCGTCTCCCCCGCGTGGCCGTCTCTCCCGGAATTACCCTAGTACATATACGTACATGTTGCCACCTATATCATTATAAAATTATGTACGATTTATGACCGTTATACCTATAGCAGGCAAGTATGAAGTTGATGAAACGAGCGGTAGCTCGTTTTATTATTCGTGTGACTTGTTAAGTTCTTATAACGGTCGAAAATCGTACTACTTTTACGTTAATTTGAATCGTACATTTTAGAAAGAAAACTATTTCAGTTCACTTGTGCTCAGAATAGTAATAAAAAAAATTTGGAAATTTCGTACGTATTGGAATTCAGGCTCTTTTCGTTGGTAACAATTTGTTTTAAAATAAATAATTGTTTGAAACCGTTGCTTAAAACAATTATTATTACTTAAAAGACTGACCTATTTGTAAAGTTATGTACTTCTTTCTTGAAGTTATAGAAAACGCAATAAGGAACTAATATTGACAAATCATTTCCTCTGATAAGGAATTGCAGGCGTTCAATGAAATGGGAGAAATGAAGGTCGTAAGCAACTAAATATTATGTTGGCTTACATTCGTGTTTTGTCAAACTGCCGGTATCTACTTTATGGACCAAATTTTTATTTCCGAAATAGTTATTTATGTCACTTTGATTGGTAAATGATTGTAGGTATACGATAACAGTAGAATTATGAATAATAGTATTTGTAGTGGTTAAAATGAATGAAATGGATAATTTATTAATATGTACGAAAGACAAGAGGACAGCAGGGACAGTGATAACCTATATAATCTCTATAATGTGCTAGCACCTTTTATTTACACTAACGGGCTCAGCACGTAAAATGAAACTTTATATTTAAGGATAGAATTCTGTTAAACAACGTTTACGACTTAAAATAACATTACAAATTTTACACCTTTTTTATTACAAACTAGCTTAAAAGGCCCGGCGTCGCCCGGGTTTTTATTTTGTAATTTGAAATTAACTTATGAAGGACTTTCGATTTGTAGGCCTACATAGAACTTGAAATGAGGAAGAACGACTTATCACACTTAAACTATTTCCTCAGAAAACGCTAGGCCTATATATAGCCACTACATGCTTGATTTCCTTTTGCCACATTTCTGGCGTCACCATCAATACTGCTCTGTCAAACCGTTTCCTAATATAGCATAATTTAAAAGTTTTGTTATTTCTGGCCACAAACCCTTTGATAAAACTCCATACCAGTTCAATTGGATTCAAATTGCTATGATAAGGGGGCAACCTCAGTACTTGATGGCCCGCTTTATTTTCCATATCATCAACCACATATTTATTTTCATCTTTGTCCGCGAATTCCTGTGCTAAGATCACTAACTCTGCCTTAACACTTTTATCATTAAATGTTACATTCTTTTCTTGTAGGCATTCCACAATATCTTGTTTACCCCAAGAAGTATTTGGACGCCGATAGAGTTTTACAATGTGGTATGATGCATTGTCCATAACTATTAAACTGTTGGGTTCAAGTTTCGGCAAAACATTAGCAAACCAGTTACGGAATACCTCTCCATTCATGTCTTCGTGGTACTCACCTGTTTTCTTTGACTCAAAAATGAGCAAACCCCCATCTACGAAGCCTGTTTCACTACCTATATGCGTAACTATTAGGAGTTTCCCCTTACCCATAGGATTTTTTAAACCTTGACTTAATCCTGCCCTAAAAGCTTTTTCCTTTGATTCAACAGTAGTGTCATGCCAAACTTTAGGGGTGGTGTGTCCTGCATTTACCCATGTCTCGCCTAAGTAATAAAACTTTCGACCCTCTGCTCGGTATTGACGTACAGCTCTAAGATATCGTCTTCTCCAAAGTACAATATCATCACGATCTACTATAACATTAACCTCACTTCTTTTCACATATTTCATTCCAATGTCCAACAATAACTTATAAATTGTTGTTCTTTTAAAATTAGGTAGGTCGGAGTCCTCATTGACAGCACAAAGAAGTTTATCCACAGTTGGAGGTATGTTATCAAAAAATAATTGATAAACTTTTGCTCGAATAGCACTTTTCACAAAGTCATCAATGTTATCTAAAACACTATGCAGCTTTTCAGCCTTTCTTGGGGGAGTTTTCACTACACCAGAGTCTCTGTATTCACTACGCACTTTCCAGATACTTCTGGTACATAATTATACCGGTGAATTCAGATGCAAATTTTACAACGTCCTCAATTGCAAGTGCTGGATATATATTTTTTTAAACCCATTAAACACATTCAATATAATTTCCTTCTGTCCACTTCGCAAAGATTTACCTCTCTTATTTTTAATTATGCCACTTGGGCCTGGTTGAATTTCAGTCATTATGTTTAATGCTTCTCACAGACTGGGTTATAAATTATAAACACCACGTTTCGCTGTTCACTTAAATTTGTATGTTTACATTATTCACAACAATGACTCTCGCAAACTGGAGGGTTATATCACGAATGCCACGTTTCGCAATACATTGAAACATTTGCAATAAGTTGATATTGTTATCTTAAAAATTTTCGTCACATTTTATGAGCTTTTACTGTTATAAAAATAAAATCTAATACCGCACTATATTGTCTTGTAGCATGATGTGTGGTGTGGTTCAAATCGCGTGCATTTGTTTACACGGACTTGCATTCTCAAAATGAATGGATAACACACTTTCGATTTGGTTTGGTTGTTTTTGTTTTGTTTTTGTTTGTTTTGTTCTGAAAACATGTGAAAGTGGAACTCTCAAACTGTGAATATTACACTTCTATTGTCACACTTCAATTTTTTTAATCTTTTTTTTTATATAAACAATTGACAGCAGAACTCTCTAACTTTGTCTAACTTTGCCTCATTTCATCACATTTCCGACTTTTCCCGATGGATTTTCCAAAAATTTTCTTTCATACAAACCTTCTCCAGACAATTACGATCACAACAAAACAAAAATCAGCCAAATCGGTCGAGCCGTTCTCAAGTGATGCGGCAACAACCCTTTTGTAAATTCATTTTTATTAATATAGATGATAAAAAAACTGTGGAAACAATATAACGGAACACAAGCTACAGTTGGATTTTTCACTTTCTTCCTTGGTGCAATTTCAAAAGCAGTAGATATTGCTGGGACACCCTGGTGTTTGTAGTACATATGGGACCTTAAGCTGTGTATCCAAGGGGAGATGGTGAAATAGGATTTTATATGTGCTGGAAATTGGACCCCATTGTGCGGTAGGTTTCCATTTTCTTTGTTATCCTGGACAAATAGGACACGAAGAAATAGAATTATTGGAATGTTAGTGGTGCGTGATCCTCCCACAGTGTGGCGCTGATAGTGGTGAATCTTCTCACGTACACTATGAACACGGTATTGTGGGCTGCATAAGTTATCCCCCCTTTATCTACTGCAAGCTACGAGATTGCATTTCTGTTGAAAGTAAGAACTCTCGCCAGATTGTTGAGAGAAAGAAGGTACAAAGACAGATATACAAAATTACTTATTTTATGTACACAAAGTGATGTTATAAATAATGAAGAATGAGTTTTGAACTGAAGGAAAACATTTCGTTATCTCCCTTTGATTTGAGGGGAAGCTTACATAAGATAGGCTGAAGGAATTAAGTGCAGGAAAAGAAATAGCAACTGTGTGCTATTAAACTCAGATCGAAATAATGTGTAAAATTAAGAGTGATAACCTGTTTATCACTGCGATTGGATTCCCATACACATACATGCACATGACTGTAGACCAGTGGCGCATCCGGGGGGTGCGTAGGGGCCAGCCCCCTTCATTATTATTTTACATTGATATCACTTATTTTATTTAATAACACAAAAATCAGATTTAATTAAATACAAAACAAAAATAAAAGTATTTATGTACTGTACTCGTCCTATTTCAACCTGAGGATTGTAAAATGCAATTAAAATAGTATTTATATTCTAGACGCCTTGTGACAACCATAAGACAACAGTTGTTCAAGATCCTTATATTTAATTATTATAAATGATTAACTGATGTATTTTGAACTATTTCAGATCAGCACTTCTTAAAGTTAAAGGTAAAAAGTTTGATATTTAATTAATGAATTTAATATTTATGTAATACAGTATGTAAAGTCGGCCGCGGTGATCTAGGGGTAGCGTGCCCGCCTCTAGATCAGCAGGCGGCGGGATCAAACCCGGCCGCGGGAGGGACATTAAGCTGGGGGGTCCGTGTCGTAAGATTTGCGGCACGTTAAAGAACTCCAAGCCTAAATTAGAGCCTCTGGAAAAAATTTCCCGGCCTTTCACGTCCGCGTAATACCTTAGTTTCCTGGGGGGTATTGAGGCGATGGGCTTACCACCTGTCCCTCTGCCCTCTCTCGGAAAATAAGCGTAACAAAATTCACACAGGTATCAGAAACTTCCAACTGGAGCCCCTTCGCCCCGACACTGAGGATATAGGACAGAGTCAGTCAGTCAGAGTATGTAAATCTGACAAATTTCTCAACAGAACCACCTAATACTCAGGGCAAGAAGAGGTTGTCTGCGGAGAAATTTTGAGGCATCACCAGGGGACCTAAGAATGATCATTTTGCATTTCCTTCCTTATTTTTCCAGGGTAGGACCTCTGAACCCCCTATTTTTTTGGGATGTTCCATATCCTTATACCCCCACCAACATCTGATTGCCGTGGTCAGCCGATTTTGTATTAATCTAAAATCCCAAAACTTAAACATTCAATTATGGTCGAATAAAAACAGTCGCATGAAACTTGCTTATAAAGGTAATTAGGGCAATCGTATGAAAATAAAATAGTAACCTACCGTTGCTCGTTTCATAAACTTACTCGGGTTTTGTATTTGGATTATAGTCTAGTTTCATTTTGTAGGCCTACTATTATCTTCAACGTGGATAATAACTTTATCTTATCTTTATTAATGTACATGTACATTGAGTGTGTTATTAGTATAAGTGCCACTTCTGTGTAATCAAGACGATAATAATGAATCAAATTAAATTAAATCTGTATTCATTTTATAAGTTTTTAATTGAATGTAGGATATTTTGGCTTCATTAATAAGGATCTAAATTGCACGCGCTCTTTTTAGGCAGTTGTAGGCTATACACGAGAACATGTGCCCTGACGATTAAAGGAAGGATAAAGGATCAGATTTCAAGAGTTTTTATTTTCTTCGTCTAAAAAATTTTAAACACTTCTAATAATAATTTATTTCAATTTTTTTTTAAGTATGGTGGTCTAAATATTAAAGACAAGCCATAATTTCAGCACGTAAAGGAATGTAATACAGTTAAAGTCGCTTATTCTTTTCAAACACCGTTTAACTGGCGTTTAAAAAAATTAAACTCTGGACATATGCTATGTATGTAATAATTAGGCTATGTACAGATAAGGGAAAAAAGCGGACCGACTAAAATATCTAAGTTGCCGATATGAGCTACTGCGCATGCCTAGCGGCATTCACAGGATAGCAGGGAATGTATTGAAATTTTTTCTAGTGTCGACTGTTGACTTAGCCCATTTTGAAATTGCATTGCTTGTGAAATGCGCCGGGAGGGTTTGTGGGGCAAATGCAACTGTTGCGTTAGGTTGACAATCATGCCATTTTTGGAAATTGCCTAAAAATCTGGTAACCGCAATCTTCCGAAGCCCTGATGGCATTCATGGTCTATATAATGTGTATATATACTGGAAAAAGGTCTACATATGAGCTCTCGTATATGCAAAATATAGGCTACACACTTTCACAGGTCTACCTGCAGAAGTTATTGAAGGAAGGAAACTTTTCAAGGAAGTTACAAATGGGATTGATATGGTGGCGGGAGGACTGCTCTGATGGACAATGGAAACGCTGCATGATGCATTAATAAAATTATCTTGTACTGCAGGGTTCGAATTTATGTGAGAATTTCTCTGCCTGTAAAATTAATTCCTCTTGGCAGCAATTTATTCCTCCTAGGGAAAATTATTCATCTCTCTCTCTGTTTTCTTTCCCTACATGGGGTGATCACCGTAGGTGACCTATGATTCTCACCTCGGACGTGGATATTTCTATGGTCAAAGAATTCCCCATCGTATCCATGGACTGGATGTATTGTTCTTATAGTCCAGGCAACGAACGAAAAATAGAAAAAAAAATCGTGTAGTTTTGAAATTTTGCAGATATGTCGGAGGGAGTGTCCCGAACAACATACTAAAAGTCCCCGAAGGTGGGGGGTGAGCGGGGGGCAGGGGGGCCCGCAGAAGGTCCCAGTTTTAGGTTTTTCGCTTATATCTAAACAACGGTGCATCATAGAGGAAAAATTTCTTTATACAAGATTAAAGCTGATAAAATTTCCTACAAGTTTGATCCTACACATTTCTTTCTATTTCCAATAGTTTTCGAGATATCCGCCAACGAAAATAACAACTTTTCGAAGAAAGCTCTTTCGCCTCGCGCTTTTCGACACACTTTTCCTTCTAGCGCTTCAGCCCTTAGGTATACAGCAATGTTCTCATGAAAGAAGTTGTAGGGAAATAAATTCGCTTTAAAATGAGTAGTCATTTGTTATTATTTCTTTCAAATGTTCAAAAGTTATAACAATTTTAAGTTTCGGTCAAATTTCGAGATTTCGAAAGAAAACCGCACATCGCACTTTCTCTATATTTAGGGGTAATGTCTTTGTATATAAACTGTATATTGTGTATTTACATCATGAAGCAAGTTGAGAAATATCACAAAACCATTAAAGTTGAATTTATTAAAAATCCGATCAGGGTACAAGCACAGGACATGTAATGGAAAATACATTATATTTTAGGCAAGAAAGGGAATATAGGGACAAAAAAAATCATGTAGTTTTAAAATTTGGCAGAGATGTGGGGGAAAGTGTCCTAAATAACATAGTAAAAGTCCCCATGGATAGGGGGTGAGCGGGGGGTGGGGGAACTTTTGAATGTAATTTCTCGCAGTTTTCCCTAAACACACGAAAGCTATGGGTTCTAGCAAAAAACAGTTTATGCACAAAGTTAACTACATAAATGTTCTTATAAATTAATATGAATGATATTTTTGTGGATTTAATAGTTCAGGAAATAGAAGGATATGAAGTATGACATAGTTCTGGAAATTCTGTTTTACATACACCTGTATATTATATTTTTAAACAAAAATGAAAGGAGATGATAATTAAATTAGCATGATGCCAAGCAAGCAAACTAGTTCTTAGAAAAATACACTTACTAATGGTTAACGTCACACATAAAACTCATTATCGTTACTATTATAATAGTTATTATCATCATCATCATCATCATTATTATTCTTGTTGTAAAGATTATCCGTTTTATGTTTCGTTAAAAAAAATACCGGTATTTTGAAAAATGGTAGGGAATTAGATATATTGAGATATTGTAAGAATACTAGGTCTACCTATTACTTTAAATAAATGTTTACTTGTCTATGTGGCTTCTGAGAATATTTACACATCATATTTTGTCACTGTGCAACTCGGTGTGGTGGAAGATATGGATGCCGAAAAGATGGTATTAAATGCTCATCCGTTTGTGGAACCTGTCATGGTGCATGGACCAACAAGTATACCATTAGAAGAAGAAGAAGAAGAAGAAGGAGGAGGAGGAGTCTAAAATTGATGACGTTCAAGCAAAATAAGTTGTTCAGGCACTCTTTAATTAATGTTGTATATGTGTATAAATACTGAATGTTGATAGAACAATATAACCCTAAGTTATCATACGATGTACTAGGATTCCAGTATTGGAGACTGAAAAAAACAGACAACCAAACATTTATTTCAAGTACTATGTAGGCCTACTAGGTCTTATTATTACTAAAGTGTTTTGCAGATGACAAGCCGTTTGTTCATTCTCCTGCTTAGATACGCGGTCCAATCAGAGGTAATATGCCTGGTTTATACTTCTTATAACGTACACCCATACCATGAGATTTTTGTAAGCTTTATAATAATAATAATAATAATAATGAGTTTTATTTTTCATGTTTACCTTTAGTACGAATATTATTCTAAGAACTAATTTGCTTGCTTGGCATCATGCTAATTTAATTATCATCTCCTTTCATTTTTGTTTAAAAATATAATATATAGGTGTATGTAAAACAGAATTTCCAGAACTATGTCATATTTCATTTCCTTCTATTTCCTTATCTATTAAATCCACAAAAATATCATTCAGATCAATTTTATAAGAACTTTTATGTAGTTTATTTTGTGCATAAACTGTTTTTTGCTAGAACCCATAGCTTTTGTGTGTTTAGGGAAAACTGCGAGAAATTACATTCAAAAGTTCCCCCCACCCCCTGCTCACCCCCTATCCATGGGGAATTTTACTATGTTATTTAGGACACTTTCCCCCACATCTCTGCCAAATTTTAAAACTACATGCTTTTTTTTGTCCCTATTTTTCCTTTCTTGCCTAAAATATAATGTATTTTCCATTACATGTCCTGTGCGTGTACCGTGATCGGATTTTTAATAAATTCAACTTTAATGGTTTTGTGATATTTCTCAACTTGCTTCATGATGTAAATACACAATATACAGTTTATATACAAAGATATTGCCCCTAAATATAGAGAAAGTGCGATGTACGGTTTTCTTTCGAAATCTCGAAATTTGACCGAAACTTAAAATTGTTATAACTTTTGAACATTTGAAAGAAATAATAACAAATGACTACTCATTTTAAAGCGAATTTATTTCCCTACAACTTCTTTCATGAGAACATTGCTGTATACCTAAGGGCTGAAGCGCTAGAAGGAAAAGTGTGTCGAAAAGCGCGAGGCGGAAGAGCTTTCTTCGAAAATTTGTTATTTTCGTTGGCGGATATCTCGAAAACTATTGGAAATAGAAAGAAATGTGTAGGATCAAACTTGTAGGAAATTTTATCAGCTTTAATTTTGTATATAGAGATGTTTCCTCTATGATGCACCGTTGTTTAGATATAAGCGAAAAACCTAAAACTGGGACCTTCTACGGGCCCCCCTGCCCCCCGCTCACCCCCCACCTTCGGGGACTTTTAGTATGTTGTTCGGGACACTCCCTCCGACATCTCTGCAAAATTTCAAAACTACACGATTTTTTTTTTCTATTTGGTGTTTTTCGACGTTTATTGACTGGACTATTACGCTTAAATGAGAAATCTGTGATGGTAGGATGCTATCTGGAAACAAATCTGTTGAGAATATCCCTTATAGGATGAGTAGCTATTCTTGACCCTAGCTACTAAAACTACTATTTGTTAATTTGTTTCTTTTTAAATTAATGTTATATAATGTAGTGCATAAATTTATTTTAAGTAAGCTATACTATTAACCTAGTTAAGATGTGTTTTTCAAGCATTGTAAGAAATGTTACTTACTTTTTAATTGTCGTGTTCGTAAGTAACATCGGTAGAAGTTTTCCTCCTCACAATTTGAAGCTTGATTGCACACTACTATATGAAATGCCAGCATCCGAGGAATCTACTCTTGTTTAGATACTTGAAACATCCTTAAAGTACACGACAAAAATTATTAGGCTATTAGTTCGTTGCTGCGAAACGGTTATAAGGATAAACAACAATTTAGAGGTTACACTTTCATATAGGCCTAATAATAATCTATTACAATAATGGGCCTAAGTGCCATTAAATTTATTCTCTATCGTTTTAAGGACACTATATATAGCCTATATATATATATATATATATATATATATATATATATATATATATATATATATATATTTTCATTATCAGATGAAATGGGCAGGCCAATATGATCATAACTTAAAGTAAATGTTTTAATAGGTAATCCCACGAGAGTTCACGAGTTCATCGATAGATTCGCGACTGTGCAGCGCAGTCTGATGAAACTCGTTAACTCGAGTTGGATTTATTAAGACTATTCCATGAATAAAAGTGTAACGGATTACACAAATAATAATTATTTTCGTGCTTTGTTGTATGAAAAAAAAAACTAACAGCTGCGAGATCACGGCATACTATGAATCAACCATCTATGAATCGATTCGAGTTGCCATGTTTGACCCGTGCTACCAATGGTGCATATACAGTTAACTTCATTCAGGTAAGCTAACAGCAGAACAGAATAAAAGTACACAGTACAGAGTAAAAGTACTGGCTTGCACCGATTCGAAATTGTGTTTTTAATCAATGCACATTTCTATTACTTCAATTTCCAAACAAGTTATGTTGTACAAAATAATCTGTTTGCGTGTTGCTTAATGGCAGCATGTGACGTATTAATCACTGCACATCTGATGTTTACGTGTCCAGTAACGAGCAGACGATTTTACCCGGTAAAACGGTATCCTCGCGATTCCTAAAAGAATATTGTAAGATAAACGGCCGTGATTGGTCTATATCCGAGGAATTGCTAAACGTTATTGGTCAATATCAAACACGCGGCGTATGAGTGGAATAGTCGACCTAAAACTGCTAGATGCTCAGAAACTTTTACGAGCCTTCTAGCGAAATATTGCCATTTGAAGGAATGATGGCTTAGGCTATTAGAACGTCAGTATCCAAGGGAGTAACATCTCTGATGCAATGCTTTCCAGGTAGACTGATGGGAAGTGAATTGTAGCTTGTCTCTCTGAATAATTCACCTACCATTTGTGAACGGCCTTCCCCTCACTCGCGTTTCACTATCATCAGGTCGAAAAAAATTAGCATGTGACTGTGGCATCACTGATACAAAATGTGAATCAAAACAATAAGCATGTAATATCGCCACGCTGATGGGGCATGCTGATGTATTTATTCAGTTAAAAAACAGAAGAAGCATGTCCCTGTCAAGTTAAGCAAAAGCTTTGGTGACGCGATCCCGCGTTTCTGGCAAATTAATTGATAATTGAGAGACACAAACTCTCTCACGTACCCCATACCAAAAATCCGCAAGTTCTGAAGTCTGGGGAGCACGGAGTCCATGGCAACAGTTCGTGATCATTCCCGCAATCCTCAGTTTTGCAGTCTCGTATTGAAGTCATAAGCATTGTAATGAAAATAAAGCGCTAATTAGCTGTGGAGTGAGCCAATTTTCAGGCCTAGGCTATCCAAAGAAATCGACTTTGGTTCGAATTTGATTATAGAGTTGATTTCTACGGGATCACAGAAGGCAAATGTAGAATACATTTCAACATTTAGAATAGAACTTGGGCTGTTCCATTTAACTTAACTGTAATGTTTCGTATTGATTTGACAAATTATATACTTGGAGCAAAATTAAGAAGTCATTCCGACCTTTCATATTCCCCTTTTGTTCACCTGCTATAATGAAGCTATCTATGATAACCCTCGGAAATAATTCAAGATACGTGAAGAATAATACTTTACCTAGGTTGCTGCTTATGAAAAGAGAGACCAGATGTATTTGCATCGTTATTGACTTTTGTGTTGTGCTGTGCTGTGCTTGGCTTTGTACAAAAGGGCCCAGGAAGGAAGTGAATAGAAGTCCAGACAAAGTTTCTTCTCTGTCCTTCTAAATCTATATTAGGCCTACATAGTTTACCAAATAATCTATTTCCTTTTATACTGACTTAGCCAGAGCCTTATTGATGGACAAATTAAACTAACTTTCTTATGAGAATATTACAGGAGAAAAATTCTTCTGACACATGGATTGGAACCCAGGACCTTTGGCTATCCGTGCCACAGCTCTACCAACTGAGCTAAGCCAGAGATCACTTCACAGTGCCCGATAGATGCTCTCTCCTGGGTTCAAATCCTATAATATTCTCGTGTAATATCCTGCTGAGACAATAATCTGTGGTTCATGAATGCATATATATATCTAACTTTCTTATGTTTACTTTTGGAATTTTTATGAGATGGCCAGCTGGTAATTAAAACTCCTGTTCAAATGGTACTTATAGTAGTATGTGCCTCGTTTATTTACAAACAATGGAGTCTAATTCTGTATTATACTGGAGTGCACTTAAATGTACTTATGTCTTATTTAATATTTCGGTATTGCAACGGCAATAATGCTCGAAGGCTTCAGATGAATTACAAGCTAAATTGCATTTAATTAAGATGGTTCGTCTCTCTATTCAAAGGTCCTCGATACGGAATTAGTTGATGCGTAGGCCTATAGTGCAGTGTAGACTATGGTCTGTTATTACTTTAATGCTTAGATTACTAAATATTATGAATTAAAATATTATTTAACAATAATTTAACTGGCCCATCACTCTGGTGCAGTGTTTGCGTTCACTCCTCTCACGCAGCGGGCCCGTGTTCGATTACTGGTCGGTACCTAGGTGAGGTTTTTCATCTGGAAGTCATTATCATTAACATCCCATCCGCGCCTTGATCGGAGTGAACGTGTGAGCGAGTGGTGTGTCTCGTCCTATGTGTTCGTGTTGTCTCGGAGGTGGCCCTGGCATTGGGCAGGTCACTCCTCTGGGGAGGCCTCCATGAGCTTGTCTGATTAAAAAAGTATGTATGTTATCCATAGAAATGCCTAACCCGACCGGACGGGGTCCTGCAAGGCCCGGGTGGCGTGGGCAGCATAGACATTCCTATAAGGAGGACGTTAAATTCAGGTACTGAAGAAGAAGATATGTAATTAATTAAAAATTCAATTTAATTTAAACTTGAAATTGACCACTCCATGAACGAATGTACAGAGTTTTGGGCATTCCTATAGCAGCGAAACGTTAACAATTCGGTAACGAGGACAACACATCATTCAGTGCTGACATCTGTCGCCAGCACATAGTTGTGTGCGATTAATGCCCATCCGTCTGTCCGTCTGTCCGTCCGGACCCGAGACGCTTTTCCACCGTCATTAATTTTATTATGACGGCAGAGATAACTAATTACTCCATTGGGAGGCTGACTTATTCTACTGCCTATTCGCTAACCAAAAAGAAATCTTCGTGTCATGCACAAAATGTCAAGGTTGCAGTACTAAATTTCAAGAAAAACTGATACATGTTTGATATTCACATCGAAAGCATTACCAAATCTGTAACAAATATCCCACTGTTTTATCTGTTATGACTAAAATAAAATATTATGAAAGTGACAAAGTCTTTTAAAAACAGATATTTCTTTCTTTCTTTCTTTCTTTCCTTCATTCTTTCTTTCTTTCTTTCTCTCTTGCTTTCTCTCTTTCTATTTCTCTCTTTCTTTCTTTCTTCTTTCTTTCTTTCTTTATCTTAGTTTTACCTCTCCCTTTTAGGAATTCAGCGACCCAAGCCGCCCGGGCCTTATAGTGCCGCGACCTCTCGGGAGAGGGATTATCTTTGGATCACATAAATACTTTTTTGACCAGACAAGGACATGGAGGGCCTCCCCAGATGAGTGATCAGCCCAATGCCGGGGCCACCTCCGAGAAAACACGAACACATAGGACGAGACACACCATTCACTCACACACACACACAAACTCCAAACAAGGCGAGGAAGGGATGAATATGATAATGACGGCCAGATGATATCCGGGGACCACAAGGGCCTAAAGTTGCCCGACATTTGTTTCAGGTGAGGAAAACCCCCAGAAAAAACCACACCTAGGTAACTTTTCCCGACCAGGAATCGAACCCGGGCCCACTGCGTAAGAGGAGCGAACGCATCTCCTACGCCACAGCGGTGGACCAAAACAGATATTAAGTGGTAATAATCAAACACCTTAAGTAAGACACAACAGAATGCTACCGCGATATCCCATCAATTTACTGCCGAAATATCACTAAACGATATTCATCATTTGTAGTTGTTTTCAATATTATGCAACATGTTAAAGTTAGCTACGTATATTTTCAATTAAGCTTACCTCGGGATTAATGTTATTCCTAATTAATTCCTTATTTTCTCCAGTACTCTATACTTTAGTACTAATGAGATACTATTTAACAGTGAGTCTTGTCATATTAAAGTTCGTCTTCCCATCAGATACAATGGTTGCAGATTGGTGAAGGAAGTCGGCAATTCACGAACTAATGAGGATGTGTAATCTTCAGATGACTGTTTTTATAAGACGATTATTACAGTCGGCGAGTCAAGCTTCTACAAGCTGGGCGCCATTTAGCTTACGTGTAGCTTATAGTATGTGCGCCAGAAATTACTAAGGTTCTATCTAATCCTATCATGAAACGAGAACTGTAACGTATAATAACAAAGTAAAAAAATGAGGTTGTTTTAATGAGTTCTGGCGACTCTGCTTTATTTTTTTATGAGGTTTAAGTCGGTATGAACTACCTTTCTAAAGACGTATCCTCCGGGTCAAATTAAATGAGTACACGGTCAGTGGTTACCTTGAAAAATACAGTGAACACCGCTTAATGTAATCGCGGATAACGTTATCATTTGGGTAATGTTATCACTTAGTCCCGTACGGATTAATACTCATACATTAAAAAAATGCTGTTTATTGTGATCAAAGATTCGGTTTATGTTATCACATTTTCCGTTTTGCGGCTTGATGTTAAGTATTGTATGTCATTAAGATTTTTAAAAGGATTTCGTTTCTAACTCAACTGTATTGTGTTGTATTAGAAGTAAGGGCAGTGTTCTCAGCTCATAGGACGACCTGTTCGAGGGGGTAGTATTCCCTAACTTTCTCTTTTAAGCAGTAAAACTTGTTTCACCCCTCAGTTTAGCTGTTGCTTTGGTTTGTGAAGGTTACAATGATGACATGCAGTGATGGTTAGTGTAAAATGAAGACTTGGCAGTCAGGCGTTAGATGTTTTGCTGAGCGGTGTTCACCTCAGGTTAGTAAACTTCCAAAAAACACTATGAGTATGAAATGTTGGTTAATGGGCTCCAAAGGAAAAAACAGAAAAATAAAAACTTTTTGATAGCGAAAATAGTTGTTTGCAGGCTATTATGAGTGGTTGAATAATTCACAATTACATATTATCTTGTATGTATGAATAAATAGCCGTTAATTCTGTTTTTGTAGTGTATTATCTGATGTATGAATAATATCCTTCAATTAATTCTTTCGGCTAATGTTATCAATCGGTTAATATTGTCAGATTAGCTGCGTCCCGAAGTGATTACAATAAGCGGCGTGCACTGTAATTTAATTGCGCGCGGGAAACTTATCTGCGAACCTCTGACATGCGCACAGGACAAATTAAATGTTTAATACTGACTGTAGAAAAATTTGATATTAATATTGCTGAAAGTAAAACTTGAAAAAAAAAAACACTAATACTGGTGAGAATAATACAGTCAAAACGTACAATAATTCTTAGCGCAGTGATATGCAACATTCCTCGAACAATCCAATCTACTTAATAACCCTAGTTCATATTGTGGGGTTCACAACCATAGTGAAAGTGAACAAAGCCCGATTTTCATACATTTGGAGATGGTGTACGGATAAGTTACCTGAAAGCACTGCCATAGTCAATCAAGTCAGTAGTGAATTATTGCACGCTCATAAATAGCACACCCTACCCCCAATATATTAATTTGGTCATGGTGAAGTACACAATAATAAAAATAATAGAACTTAATCTTAAGAACTTTGGTATGCATGTAGCTGCATAAACTTTGTGCTCTTTCTTATTTATTTATTTTGTGTATTCTTAAAACACTTTCCAGAAGACACTGGTTTCTTACTTACAAACATGGGCTTATTATATATATTGTAACTTTTATTTTTTTAAATGTTTAAAATATTAACTACAAGTTATAGCACAATATAATCTACAAATGCTGATATATGACTAGTAAAAATTTCTTACACTTAAGACCAGTAGCTTTTGGGAACTCAACCTTTAGTTGAGTATGCTGACATCTTTTCAAGAAATTTATGAACCAAGGGTAGGCAAGCGTGAAATGAAGGCTGAAAACATGTTCAAGCAGGACAGAAAGATATGAAAGGACATGAAAGAGGTACAGAGAATTCATATGCTAAGGAAAACCATAATATGGAGCTGGAATGTATTGAGATACGATTTGTATTGATTTGATTTACCGTAAACTACATTTTCTTTTAATGTGAACGTAATTTACATTGTTTGTTAGAAACTGGTCTCAGTTGCTTGGATTTTTACTAGTCATACAAAAGAATTGTAGATAATATTATGCTTTTCAATATCATATCTTGTAATTGTAGTACAACACAGACAATTCAATGTAATAAAAATGGAAAATTATATGATCCATTAAAAACTAAATTCGTTCGAAAAGTAGCTCATCACGCAAAAAAGCACTGAATGCATTAAATATATGTAGCTATAATGGTTACCAAGGCTAATACGCTTAAACCTTGTACTTTTATAGTAAGTGTAGGTATGTTTAAATATGACCAAATTAGCCTAACATAACGGAAATAAAGTGCACCACCTCCTTATAAAAGGAAGCGCCTATACAAAAGAGGAAAATTAAAGCTCTCCTGTACTCAGACTGATAAAACTGTCAATATGCATAAAGTTGTAAACCTGGTACTTCTTTGTATTATTTTATAAATTGGCCTGGGATTTTAAGGCAAATGCCTATTTTGTTCCTTATGAAATAACATGAAAATGTTTAAATATGTGGACGTTTCATGATAAATTACTTACATTTATAGAGTTTTATAGTGCCCTAAAATGCCTATTTGGACATTTAGAGCCTATTTTACTATTTTGGTGCCTAAAATGCCTATTTTGTTCATTTAAAATTAAATTCAACTTCTGTAATTTTTAAAATCTTATAGTGGACATCCCTCAATGAAAAGCAGAACAGCAGAGGTGGGTTTTTCACAGAAACTTGATTATTCCAAACAATTTATTTATTTATTTAATCAAGAATGAACATAACAAGTGTACACCCAGTGTCGCTAAAGGAATGCTGACTGACAGGGGAGGGGAAGGATTAAGGGGGAAGGACTACTGTGACAAGTCACCAGTGAAAGAACATCTGTTTAAGTGAATATAGTTCGTGATGCCTAATTTTGGAGTTAATTCTGTTAAGAATACGTATACCACGTATCTTGCAGTAAAAAAAGACCATGTCACAGTTTAAGTGTATATTGTAATATTTTAAAGTCTATTTTCTATCTAATTACACATTTTTAAAGCATATTTTAAATGCCTATTTTCTCTTTTAAAAGCATATTTACTTGTTTTAAAAGCATATTTTAGATGCCTAAAACTATGTTTTAGAGCCTAAAATCCCAGGTCTATATAAACTAAGCTAGACTGATATACTGGATAAAGTTTTAGTTTTCCCATTTCCCGTTTCAAGTAGGCTACAGTTAGAGGAATTTCACTGATCCATCAAACCTTCTAGAAAAAGTTCATTGCAGTAATTAGAGGTACTTATTTTTCGCAAAACAATCCGATTTCCAGTGACAACTACATCGCTCGCTCTAATTAGTGGTGAACCACACAGAAACAAGACCAGTAATGTAGAGGATTTCCAGTGGGTTAATCGTTTTGATGTGGCGGTAAACTACATTGATTCAGTGAAATAACGGAATTAATTCACCGGCACCAGATGATTCATTTCTCCCACCGTAATTTTGACATCATATTAATCTGTTTTTAGCCAAGTGTGACGTAATAGATCAATTCATATCTACACAGAGTATTAGAAATACCATGCTTTAAAGCTTAATTTTCGCAGTTATCATTTTAGCGAAAAGCCATGGAATTAAAGCACCAATTTCAAGGGCTATAAGTAATAACACAGACGGGAAGATAACGCATTTTGCAGTATAAAGATCGTGATCGTATACTATCTTGATTACAAGTATTATGACAGAGAATTTGAATGTCATTGGGGTAATGTTACGGTACTTATGCAGTTTCTTGTATTTAAAAAATGCAGGAATTGTAATAAATTAGTTAGAAAATTTTTATAATTAAGTTATAAGAATTGTTATTTAATACCCATATATTGAAAAATATCCCATGAATTTACAAGCAAACGTTTTATAAATAACCTTATTACATACACTAAAAACCCATTTTATAACATGCAAAATGACGTTAATAGTTTCAGAATCACAGACTACTATTTTAAGGTACATATCATACTAAACTTTTCGCTGCTACTGAACGTACAAATTCGAGAATTTAAAAAATCATACAAAAGAATAAAACATATAAGATTGGCAGAGTAATACCATTTGTCAAGTGTGGAACTAACTCAGAGATCGATTCATTAAACAGGGCTTGTGGAGGAACAAAGGTCTAAAGTTTGATGCTTAACTTTAATTCATACTCGTATACACTGATATAAGAAATTCTTAAAATATGTCAACTTTTCACAAAATGAACTCCGCTTAATGTACGTAGGCCTAATTATTTCACCTTCCGTATATAACAGTATTCATGTACTGTCTGGCGGCGAGCTGAAGGCCGAGCTAGCGTTCCCCCACTACCTTACCATGCGCTTGCATTTACTGTCTATGTCTTTCCCCCACTGTGCCACCTGCTCGGCCTTCACCTCACAGTCAGACAGTAGTACCGGTACTCATTTCAACTTGAACAACGAAATAAACATCTGACTGCATTGGAGTCAAGGCCCTCAATGATTAGGAACGCGGCTTTGTGATGATTTCCCATTCTAAAAATATGTGACCTTTAATTAGTCGTTACTCCGGTACCGATCAACCGATTTCGTTCGAAATAATAGACGTCTTGCCATGGACGTAAACCAAGTTTCATAAAAATCCGATAAAGCGTATTTGAATAACGCGTGTACAGAGACGGACGGACAGCCATTTTTCCGTCCCCACACTATCTAATAAAATACCATACTGGCACTTAATAACTTTCTTCAAACTCTTAACCAGCAAAATAGTGTGTAATAAATTAATAACTGGAGTCAGACAGAGCCTTCGCCAGAATATATTACAGTACGGAATTTACGTTTTGATTCCAAGCGTTTGTCATGGTATAAATGTTTTGAATAAAATGTCTGTTTAAAAAATAAACATGTTAACTCTTAGTTTTACACCTTAGTGTTTTTTTAATTAATGTAAGGTAATTTTTTTTTAAAAAAGAGAATTTTATTGATCATTTTTAAGCGATTTGTAAGTCATCAACTTCCGACCCCTACTCATTACACTGGCTTTAAGGGGAGATGGTAGTTACCAATGTCAAAAAAAAAAAGATTTTTTTTTCTTTGGCTCATGTAATAGAGCATAGTTTTCTGAACATTTTGATATTTAGGTCTTATATGTTGCATTATTATTAAGCCAAGCAGAGCGACCTGGATGGATAAAATACCATAAGGTTAGAACATGCATGTAATTTTCTTTTCGCTCTCCTGTAAAATTACATTTTTTGTACTTCAGGTACCATTTTCTAAAAAACTATTCACGCTAAACTAATGAAACTTTCAGGAATTCATTATGGATTGATGACAAATCTCTCTTACCAGAATTTTGGGGAAAGTCTTGAATATACAGAATTTACAACTATTTTTATTAAAAAAAAAAGTCTTTTTTTGTAGTCGTGAAGTTTTCATGCAGTTCTCAGGCAGTAATATTGTATATATATGACTGATTGAGGTAGGGTAAATAGCAGTACCCATTGTTAGTAAGTTACCAAAGTTTCAAAAAAATCTAAGCTACAGAAATGGAAAAAAGTGTACCTATGTCAAGGGAAGAAACCGTAAAACTAAATTGTCACCTATGTGTTAAAAAATTCTTTCCTACCAAACAGTGATATCTAGAACAACCATTCTCTGCTTATTTTAAACTACAGAGTGCACATGCAAAGCATAAAAAAATTCAACTAAATCTGACTGTTAACACCTGAGTTATGGCATTTTGAAAATACGGCATATTTTCTATAATTTTGCTAGCGGTAACTACCATCTCCCCAAACAACATGTAGGAATCCTCTAAATGATTTTGCGTTCATGACTGACAAATAGCTGGTGAATGCCCTACTTCCTGAACGCCCAGTAGCGCCCCACATGCTTGAAGTCGGAGGTTGAAACAATGAGGAAGGGACTCCGCATTGTTTGTGGAGTCTTATTATATATTAAAACTTTAAGTGGGTTCATATTTACGACTGCGTGCAGCAATGACACATGAGCGGGGTGAATAAATAATTCAGGACAGTTTCTGAACAATTAGCTGCCAGAGCACTTTCAACACAGTAAAATAGTTCCAACAAACTCGTATATATCCTCAAGTCATCGTGCTTCTACAAGCTAGAAACACACTGTTATTGTTCCAAACTTTGCAAGCCCTGAGCTGTATGGACCTGCTAGCTTTCCTAATTTCGCTTCGCTGCAAAGCCTTTTCTCAATTAACTTTTCATATTTACCCTCGTATTTCACTCCTTGCTTTTATCAGAAAATTTCACAACCATTGTAATTTCTGTAGTGTTATTTAACTTTCGGCCTAACATTCATCACAGATTATTCATAAAGTTTTACATTCATTCCAGAATAAAGTTGCTACTATCTCCCTTCCTCCCCTTAAGTTAATAGCAGATATTATGTGAAACAATTTTCAATTGAACATTGTTCATTATAGTCAATTTGATAATGTATATAGGCTTTATAAATTATTATAAGTACCAGTAGTTAATAGTTCAAAAAGTTATGCGGGCAAAATACTCATTGGAGAGGAACGCAAGTTGATATAGGCCTACAGTAGATAGGAATCAACTATGTCCCCAATTACGTACATAGACCTACATAGTAATATCAGCTGCGACTACTTCTTAATACAAGTATTTAAATCATCTGAATTAAACGAACAATTCAAGAAAACAATTCTTGCATGTGGTATATAAATTATGTCTAAGACCAAGATAGTGTTCAAGTGCAGGCTTCATGGAGATTGAGCTTCCTATGTTTTCAGTCATTTGGCTTGCCAAGGTGGCAAGATCATCAGCCTTACGCCCGTTTACCCCCTGGATTGGTCCGGGAACAAGTTTCTATAAGAGATTTGGTCGACCCAAGACCCTTATTGGCCACCAGAAGGTACGGACATTTAAAAATCTCAGTGACATCTTGGGGATCAAACCCACGATCTTCCGATTTTACCGCCGTGCTCAAAGTACACAAAAGCGTTAAATATATATATATATATGTAATACCATCCAATAATACCTGAAAAGGATATTATGCGATCAAGTTGCATTATTTTTCGCGTAGTTCAATAACTATTACTGTACTTAGCAACGGTAATGAACTTCATAGCCAACGAATAAATAAAACCTAATCTGGTACTGATTTAATAAGATAACTTCCACTTCTTCAACAAGAACCCTAGTATTTCCGTAGATCAATGCACTCTGCAGGATACGCCAGCGCGTAGACTGGGAAGTAGTTTATTGTAAGTAGATGAAGCTTTCAATTAACCACAGGATGCCGGTGTACTAGACCAATTTTGACAAGCGTATCCAATTCTTAAATTTATTTTAATTTATCATTTGAATGCTTTGGTGTGCTGCATAATAGTTTTGGTTTGAATTGAGTCACAGAGGCCTTTAATTGCTTGAATTAGTTATCTTGCGTCTTTTGACGTAGACTATATAAACTTGATTTGTTTAAATTCAGTTTTTATACGACTTCCACGGAGTGATGGTCCTGTCTCCACAGCTGTAGAAAAATTATTTCTAATCAATTTTCTGGCCTCGAGTATAGATTTGGGGCGAAATTCGAATATCATGGAAGAGTTTTTTTTCATAACTAAACTTGTCCAGCAGACTAAATTTGACTATAGAAGCTTATATATCCTGAAAAAAATTCTAACTTTTTTTTGCTCATTTAAAGAATACACTCCTTATAGTTATTTGTGTAGTTTTGAAAGCTTTGAGTCAAATAGTCCCACAGTAATTACAAAAAAAAACCTATGTTTATAAATTACGGACATGTTCAGCTTTGAAAAACAGCTTTCCTTGGATCTATAAATTACTGCTCTTTTGTATTAAATTAAGTTATGGAAATTAAGTTTTGGTGATACCATTCCCATTTCGCATTTATAACCAAGTCGGTGTTTTTATTTTTATTTTTATTTTACTCTTAACTTCCCTACTAAAAGGATGTCGTTAAGACAAAGTTATTACATGAAATATAATTAACGAATAAACACTTGATTATCCTTTATATGGCTGAATTTTTAAATCAATAAAAGTTGTCAAGTAGTAGTAGTCAAGTGAAATTATCAGTGAGCACGAAGTTGGAAATCAGTGAGAAAAATTTCAGTAAAATATCTGGTTTCTTTGAATGCCAACCGTAAAAAATAATTTATTTTCTGTATATCATAATTGCGATTATCACTGATTAAAAAAGTCATTCTGGCACTTTGTTATATCAGTTTACCTGCTTTTATTTAATATTTTATCTGGTTGCGTTTTTACACTTACAACAATACGAGTAAAAATCAAAAGATTAACGACAAAATCCATGTTCCTGACTAGGACTTGAAAAGATCGAGGAATTTGATCCTGTGACTCTCATTTATGCGACGAGTTCTTTAAAGCGTCGAAAATCTAGGACACGGGACGATTTATCTTTTCTCCCGGAGGACTTCGTGATTATTATATTTACGTCCTGAAAAATCCATCGACCTCGGCCGGTCATGAACCCAAGACCTTCGAATTCAAAGGCGGGTACACTACGTATGTGCCATCGAAGCAGATATAAGAGCTTTATGTAGTGTAAACGTATTTCAGTTCAGTGCAAGTCTATGAGAACAATGTACATCGTTCTTCTATCAATGCTGTTGTTATTATTATTATTACTATTATTATTATTATCATTATCAAGATCATCGTTATTGTCAGTCACCTGTTCGTTAGTGGTGAGTCTAAAGGCAGTTTGTTATGCGCCGGCGCACGATTGTTCATGACCCGCATTCACGCTCTAATTACTAGGTTCGATGCTTGAAAACTACAGTTACACACCGGTATTTGCTAATTTCCATTTACTGCTTAAATGTTTAACTCTAGCGTGCTAATCCAACCTTCTTTCACTTCACACATCGCTTACCAACAGCTAATCTCTTCTGTGTACTTATGGTACTTGTGGTAACTTCATTAACAGAATTGGAAATTACTCGAGTGAAAGAACAACTGTTTATACAGCAAACTGGAAATCTTCTCTGTATTTCCACGGATGGAAATTTATCTAATATTTGAGCTTGTGTTTCCGTGTGCATCCAACGGCAACTATTAACAAGACCGTATTCAATTTGTGAAATAAATTGAAGGTGACCTTGCTTGGTTGCTAGGTGGACAGCAGGGGATCATGAACGCATGCCTAAATGGGAAAACATTGAATGATTTGAACGAAACTCACTTTTGGGGGTGTTTGGGCTAGGGAACGCGAATCTGAGATCTTTTCCCCGGGGTGCCGCACTTTAATCGTTTATGAAAGCAGGGTTTTTAGCTTTTTATTAATTTTCATTGTATGATTTGGGTAAGGTTCATGAATCTGTGGTAGCCTACGTCTTAATCGTTTCATTTCAAATTCGTATGTCCATATGGCAGCACAAAATTCGTTTTATTCGTTTATTTATATTTACTACATAAAACGATATAATTAAGAATAAAATTATTTATTCGTGCAATTTATATAAAAACGATGTCAATGTTAATTCATAGCCTACCATGCTTCAATTGTCTTTGTGTTAAATTAACTATTTAAATAAAACACCTAGCAGTTGAGTAAATAATAAATAGTTACCAAACCTTTTTGACGCTCGTTCTTTTATTTTCTACTGACTATACTATACTATACTGGGTGATCTCCTGGTTAACAGCACTGACAATGAATCTACAGGCCAGTGTTCAATCCCCGATAATAATAATAATAATAATAATAATAATAATAATAATAATAATAATAATAACAATATTAATAATAATATTTTATTTAACCTGGTGAAAATTAAGGCAATAAGGTATTTTCTTCCGCTTCATCAAGGACAAATGATGCATTAAATGATACAAAATTATACATTAAATGATATATAGTACATTAAACGCCAAAAAATAAAGCTTACATTATACAAAGTGCATTAAAAGATACATTAAATAAATTTCAACCTAAAACACATTGACACAATGTTTTGATAATAATTACTATAACTATCATGTTGAAAAACTAGCTAGTAAATATTGCTTACTACTGCATAATATTACATAGTATTGCGTAATATATATTTTATAAATAGGTACCTAATCTTAATTTTATGAAGGTCTATAACGGAATGCACTCAGCACCGTGAGGACAACAGAGAAATTGCTTGATAAATTAACGGCCCCGGTAAAAGTACCATCAATACCCGTCTTTGGAGGAGGATGCCAATCACATAACCTTAGCCAATGAAGAACGAAGACGAAGGTTGAGGGTATGGCTGTTCATCCACGCGATGTAGTGTCATTCCGATTAGTATCCATTTTTATTTGCCCTAAGTTTACAATGTAGGCTACGGTACAGGAAATATTAATTGGATATTAGAAAATCTGAATGACATTTGAAGGAAAATGTTCGGCACTTTTGAACGGAATATAAATTTCTGATTCAAAACAACCCAACCAAATGGTTGAAAATACAGAATTGATTAATTATCCATGTCCAAGATATTAAAACAACATTTCTTCATTTCAACATTGTTTATCCCCTTTTTATTTGCAAAAATTCAAGGTAGATTTTGGCATGAAGGCTTTCGCACTGACATTGTGCATAAAGTCTGTCGCCACGTAAACTACACTCTCATGAATAACGGACTTACTGGGGCGAGAAAATAATAAACGTAAAAAATGAATAACTCTGTCGAAAAAACCTCTTGAGGATTCCCCTATACTGTCTGAGATCTCGGATTTAGGTGCCACCGCTTGCAGTCACTCCCCATAGACCTGTACTGAAAATTTGTACCACCTGAAAAATGTATCGCTCTAGGTCTAGTTTGAGGACCTGACCATAAGATAAGATAAGATAAGATAATTATTTACTGTCGAACCTGAATATACATGTATGATATTGTCAATATAAACAAACACACTCATTTCTGCTGTCGAACAAAAGAGTTACAAAAGTTTAACAAAGTTAAAATATTCATCCAGGTCATAAAAACAATTCAGGATTAAAAAATTCCTAACATAAGATTTGAAAGGCATAAAATCTAGATTTCTTATTGACCTAGGTAGTGCGTTATACAATTTCACAGACATATATTTAAAACTTTTTTTGAGATGTAATAATTCCACCCCTCTGTTCTAACCAAATCACAGTGTCTGGTGTTATACTCATGAAAGTCAGTAGTATAACCAAAGGAGTTTAAATCGTTCTTAACATATAAAAGACATTGTAAAATATACAAGGTAATGCCAGCACCCATTCAACTAATGCAATGCGTGTTGAGTAGTAATAATATATTATTCTTGTAGGCAAATACGCTGAAAATGCTAGTCACGATTCGATGGATACTTGAAATTCAGTTCGTAAAAAAATAATTTCCTATCTCAACTGCTATATTAAAACACCAGAGGGTTTGAATTAATTCCCCTGGGAAGACAAGGATTACCTTAAAGATCTCTGCATATAATATTTATCTGCTTTTTCCTGGAACGGACAGGGAAATATTTATATTTGAAAACGGAAACTGCTTACACAAAAGTAGAATATAAAAGTCAGCATAAATCCTTGATATACGTGAACCTCTCTTTGTACGGTTCCGTGGCTGCAGGGTTTTATATGTGTACCTTTGGCTCCATTATTTCAGTGAACAGAAGAAGGTATTACAGTCTTTTATTAACAAATGTTTCTTACTTTAAGGGGACGGGCTTAAAGTTACGGATTTTCTTACTTTTTCACTTAAATATTGTTAAACTAGCAGGTGCCCGCGGCTTCACCTGAAATTAATTACTCAATTGCTACATTTTTTAAATCACTTATTTAACAGAAAAATAATTAAAAAATTAATTAAAACTCACATTTTTACATAAACTGCATGAACTGCATAATGTTATTGTTTTATGTAGTAAATATAAATAATTAAACAAATAAAACGAATCTCACGCTGTCATATGGGCATCGTTCCTATATTCATAATATATTTCATGAAACAGTACTTACCAGAGCGGATTGCTAGAAGTATAACAATAATATAATTACGTTCTACGTAAGATATCTTCAATAATAAAATTCAGCATAACAATACTTGAATAAATGTTTATTAACTGATTGTTTTTGTTCACAGAAAAGTCACATTAATAGTACCGTATACGTGTAGTCTAAAATGCAGTTGAAATAATTCAAATTCAATATATTTTATTTATTATTATTACTAGACCTGGGATTTTATGCTCTTAAAAAACTAGTTTAGGCACCTAAAATGGGCTTTTAAAACAAGTAAATAAACTTTTAAAAGATAAAATAGGCTCTTAAAATATGCTTTAAAAATGTGTAAATAGGCAGAAAATATACTTTTTGCACTCCTTAGCTAGTAAGTGTTTCTTACGACAGTTGTTTACATGGCTCGTAACTTGACATTACCACACGCAATCTTGTTGCTAGGGGCGACGGGCGGAAAGTGAATTGTTGCTAGGGGCGACGGGCGGAAAGTTACTTTACCGCCCGCAAATGCTTATTTGCGAGCAGAAATGACCAAGGCCTCCCCGCTTTATAAATATTCGGTTGCCATAAACAATAACAAATGCGAATCCCTTTTTGAAATAAGCACCATTCTTCAAGTCTGTATTTACATAATATTTTCAGGTAATATCACAATTAATATAATTAAATTGATATAAGTAACCGTCGTGCAAAAAATAGCATGCAACACACGGACCGTAAAGGCATTTACGGGTCTCGAAAACTTAAAAACCCTCGGCTGCGCCTCGGGTTTTCAATCTGTTTCCTCGACCCGTAAACGTGCCTTTCCGCCCTTGTGTCGCAATATACTATTAAAATATTACAATATGCTCTCTTTTACTGTGATCTTTTTTTACTGTAAAAAACGTGGTATACCTATTCTTAACAGAAATAATTGCAAAATTAAGACTGAACTAAAAATACATTCATCAAAAACAGTTTTGGTTTAAATGAAAAAGTGACACAGTATGTCCCTGCTACTTGTTGTTTTGAGCGAATCCTCCCCCCGTCAGTCAACATTCTTTGGCGACAATTGTTAGGGAAAATCAAGTTTCTGTGAAAACCCACCCTCTGCTGTTCTGCTCTTCATTCAGGGATGTCCATTAAATGATTGTAAAAGTTACACAAGTTGAATTTTAGGCACTAAAATAGTAAAAATAAGCTCCAAAGGTCCAAAAAGACATTTTAGGGCACTATAAAACTCTATAAATATAAGTTATTTATCATGAAATGTCAACATAATTAAAAAATTTCATTTTTTTCATAAGGAACAAAAAGGCATTTGCCTTAAAATTCCAGGTCTAATTATTACATATTATTCGTTAAATATTCATATAAATTCTAATCGTGACTTGAAACTCTTCTGATAAACTCCAGAGAGACAAAATCGTTATTTCGAAGTCACTCGTAGCATTACCTATGATAACTACACAACATCAATTCTTCACCACCTTGGCTACATATTCAAGAACATGGGTTCCAATAAGTGTTACAAACGAGATTTGGTGTTCTTTTCAAACCCCTGAAGACAAAATATTTCATAATAACTCATCCGGATTCGCGAGCTTAAATTCTTGTAAATTTTGATATATGCTTATTCTATGTTCATTGCCACATCCCATAGTTTATTACAATAATAAGCTTTTACATATGTTAATCTTAATTATCTTAATTAGCCCAATGTGAGTAGCAAGAAGATTCACAAAACTCAATTACATTTAAAAAAAGTTACACCGATTTATTCTACAATTATTCCAGTGCTATAATTTTACTAAAATGTTCATTCTCTACATCTAGAATAATTAGTACCTTCAAATGTTTTGCTTCTTCCTAACGCACCTCGAAATACAGGAAAAAGACTACACTTCTTACGATCTAAACATTTTCTGCCAATTTCGGGTGAATATGTGAATAAAGCATTGTCTTTTAATTAGGCAACCTCACGAGAAGTTTCTGTTGGTTTTGACTTCAAATATACAGAGTGATTCAGAAAAATGTATACACACTTTGAAGTGTCATAGAAAATCTATTTTCCGTTCTACGAGGTTAAATTTCTGGAAATGGAAAGCTTAAAAGTCCAATTTGAAAAATAAATTGCTTTCTAATGAAAATGTGATTGTTGAAATGTTCAATATGGTGGCCTTCAGCATCAATACATTTCTGAGTACGAGTTACCACTGATTCCGTACATCGTACCAAAGTGTCCAATGAGATTTCTGCGCACACCACTTGAATCTCATTCCAAAGTATGTCTATGTTACGATGTTTACGTTTGTACACATCTTTCACTGGGCCCCATAAGAAGAAATCCAGCGGCGTTAGGTCTGGAGAGCATACAGGAAACTCGATTGGCTCCCTGCGTCCTATCCACTGCCTTGGAAAATTTTGGTCCAGATATACTCGTACGTCCTTTGACAGTGCGGCGGAGCTCCATCTTGTTGGTAATAAAACCGTATAAAGCACGAATGGCAAGGAATATGGAATGAGCAAGCATTGTTTGGTACTTTTCATTGTTGGATGATTATGGCACGTTTGTTGGACGATTGTTGAATCTATTCTGTTGCCATCTGTTCAAGAAATATAACATTACTTTCTCCCAGAAATTTAACCTTGTAGAACGGGAAATAAATTTTCTATAACAGTTCAAAGTGTGTATACATTTTTCTGAAACACTCTGTATAATCCGATTAATTAGGCTTGCTAAAAATAGTGGAAGAGATTTAAAAATGCAACAGATATAGTCTCTGTGAGCTGAAAAGAATGCCAAAATTCAACTTTCCTACAGTAGTTATGTTATAGCATTTTCGCTTAGAGTGTACTCCGTAGACTACTTGATATTTCAAAGCTGTAGCATGGCTCTTCATTGTTCCGATCAGTTGCTATAGAAACGCGATGCGCTATTGTTTGTGTAATGTTTCGCTAACTTCCGACTTTTCCGAGGGGCCATGCCAACATAGCCATCTTGTAGAGCTTCACTGTAACTGAAATAACTGTAGGCATACATAGCCTACCTACACATATACCGCATCAACTATCATTATTACAGCTCAAAATGAAATTAATAATAGCTTACAATACGCGCAGCCAAATATTTTCATAGGGATGGAACCGTGCTTCCATCGACTTCCGATAATATAACTAGCAATTCCTGCAAGCTAAAACTTAGCTATTCATGTAAAAATTATATTTAGGCCTATAGAAGTTATTATAATCATATTATTTCTCTGTATACATAGTGTTAATGAATAACACCGAATTATTTTACCTGTGAGTAGAGGGGACATGGACAATCAACATTATTAGGAGATTTTTGCTCTATGACGTTAAATGTGTACGCTACAGGGCATTAAAGTAATTACAATTTAGTGCTCATAAGTCAACACTGAAACGAGATAGGGTTAAAAATTTTATTAAATTGACTTCGTGCCTTCTTAGTGACCGATAAAAAACTGATTCTTAATCATTCACCAACAGCTATATCATAATTTACTGTTTCCATAATGAGAAAAATTTACAGACTGATCACATGATAAGCCGCCACTGCATTAGTTTTTTTTTATAACTTCAGTGTTAACAACGAGGTTCCTTTGTTTTGCATTTTTTCAAATGTTTGAATTCAGTGGCGGTCAGTGTTTTATTTTATGCTATAACAGAAAAATTGAATCCATTGAGCAACAGTCTCCTAACAAAAGTTGCTTGTCTATGTCCCCTCTATACACAGGTGAAATATTTCGTTGATATTCATTAACACCCTGTATAAGCTCGATACATGGAACATGCCCATATAATAAACATTGCATGGCCTAAAGTGCTTCGTTTCTTTTTCTTATTTTTGAACGATGAATAAGTATTTAAATTCATCGCATACATCCATATAACAGACATAGGAAATGCTTTAAATATGTAAACATTTCACATGATTGATTCAATCTGAAAACAATCCGTCAGGAATTACATTAGGCTTATTACTTGCACATAAGGTGCATTTAAAGCGAAAAATACTTACAGTAAAACTATAACCTAGATAAGGTAATCCGTAGAAGTACATTTCGATAGATTGCAGAATATTATAACATTTGCTTCAATTGATACGAATTCGGCCTATAACTTACAGGGGACGCGGATAATGTGATTTTAACACTTTTTGAAGCACTGAAGTCTAGCTTTGGAAATCCTACAATTTGGGGATCATTCTGGTTTGAAAAACTAAAGAAGGACCAAGATCTTCAATAAATAATGACGACAATTGGTCGCAATTAGAACTTCGGACGCAGGCCTATGTAAATAGACTTAATATTTGCTATTGGTATAGCAATCGAGATAAACGACGCCGGAGCAGGACTATGTAAGTAAAATTAAAATATGCTTTTGGTAATGCAATCGATATAAACGACCGTGGGAGGAAAAATGTTTGGAGGTATTCAAAGAATAAACAAAAATGTTTCTACTGCATCTGTGTCTGCAATAAACCCCTACATAAACTCATATAACGAAGTGATCGACGGAAACGTAAAAGGCTACGAGAGTTTAAAGGATTTCAGTCTTGGAAGGTTCCGCTGAATATACGATAAAGTTAAATCGTTTACAATTTTGCTGGGCGTAGTTTGACTACAGTATGTAATGTGTTCTGTTCGGGATACCAACATTATTAATCTAGTTAAATGTTAGCTAGCACGAATTGCTAGTAAACTAATATAAATTCACGCTAAAAAAATAACAAGTTTTAAATTTTCGGAAGTACCCTCCGTCTGTCAAAAGTAGTGGGCCAACTGAAATGTATTCACGCTACTTTTTTCAATACACCGAAAGACAGCGTAGATATGATATCAAGGTAATTAAACACAACATAATTAAACACTTTTCATCAGTACGGTGCCTATATTTAAGCATACATTGATTTTATTTCTTTTTGTTTCACTATTTCATTACGTGTAACTGTACAATGACGAGACTTAGATCCTTTTTGTATTCAGATAGTGATGAGATTGGATTTTTATTTTTAGAATGCACTTTGCGTTTTTAAGCAGGGAATCTTGAGCCGCGATAAAAACTCACAGCCTTGTAAATTGGTGCGTTCCCATGCAAAGCCAGGCATGTAAATCGTTCACACAACCCGTGCTAGTACAAACTGACGATGTAAAACGCAACATCGCTCCTCTCTGGTTCTTCACACGGTGCCCTGCGACTAACCATGGACCATGTAATCCAATTATCATATCCCAGCAAAATAACTAAGCTGCTCACGAGAAACTGTTGATGTAGTTAACTTGTTTGCAAGAAGTGTCTAATAAGTTACTAAAGTTTCATACAGACGTGACGAATTTCCATAAAGGAGGAAGCGCACTGCCTCCGTTCCGTTCAATTGAATTTGGAAGCACACTGCCTCCGTTCCGTTCAATTGAACTTGGAAGCACACTGCCTCCGTTCCGTTCAATTGAACTTGGAAACACACTGCCTCCGTTCCGTTCAGTTGAACTTGGAAGCGCACTGCCTCCTTTCCGTTCAGTTGAACTTGGTAGCACACTGCCTCCGTTCCGTTCAGTTGGACCTGGAAGCCCACTGCCTCCGTTCCGTTCAGTTAAACTTGGAAGCCCACTGCTCCGTTCCGTTCAGTTGGACTTGGAAGCCCACTGCCTCCGTTCCATTCAGTTGGACTTGGAAGCACACTGCCTCCTTTCCGTTCAGTTAAACTTGGAAGTCCACTGCCTCCGTTCCGTTCAGTTGGACTTGGAAGCACACTGCCTCCTTTCCGTTCAGTTGAACTTGGAAGCACATTGCCTCCTTTCCGTTCAGTTGAACTTGGAAGCCTCCGTTCCGTTCAGTTGGACTTGGAAGTACACTGCCTCCGTTCCTTTAGATGTAGGACGACACGTATTAAGGAGAAGAACACTGTCTCCGTTCCGCTCCGTTTAGTTGACCTTTGATATTATGTCGACAGAGTAAGCATATCAAATGCCGAAGCGAAGGAAGTGAAGCAGTGGGCGACCAGACATTTATTTAGACCAGCGGCCACCAACTCATTGCACAATGAGTACAGCAGTATGTGCAAGCTTACCCATGCACGCTAGAATCATTTAGTGTGCACACACCGCGTGGTATACTGCCTCTCTTGAGTTCAGTATCGGCATGCTCATTAGGCTTTTGAAATTCACAAATTATATTGGCATATCAACAGATGATTGTTGCATAAATGTTTTATTACATTATTATTTCATTATCATTTACGTATGTTTTCTACAAAGAACATTCGTGAAGTCATGATGTACAATATATTCCTAGCAAGATAATACACACAAATTAGGCTCTATAGTTTTGAACGTAGTTGAAAAGTTCCTGATTTTTTTCAGTGTTATAGTAATTAAATTGTAATGCCACAAATTCTGCGAAATGAAAACAAAATCTAGACTCATTCCATTAAATGACATACTTCCACATTTATATTATTGAACATAAATATTAATACTAAAGTTATATTTGAAACAAAATTCAGAGAAACTATATCTCCATGTAATACATCAGTATTAAATAACAGCGCAAATAAAGCATTTCACACTACAAAATCACTCATTAGTGGAAGCTTGTTTTCTTGATTTTTGTTGTATCCTTTGACGCAGAAGTTTTTGAACACTTGGAATCAATGTTTGTGCAGCAGCCAGTCTAAGTTCACATTTTAAGTTTTCATCTGACAATATTGACCTCTGCTGCGGGTATTGTTTATTTACATTAGTGAAAAAACTGCTCGCATATGTACGTAGATCTGAACATAGACAAAATCCTAGCAATATGTCTGTGCAGTCGGGGGAATTTAGTTCGGAGAAAATCCGTATAAAAGTCACTCAGACTTGTCTTATATTGGTATTTGTTACCATAATTTTAGGAGTCGATGCCCTAAATATTGGAACACATTCTACACCTAAAATAATTGCTTGGAAGCTGGTGAAATAGACGACCCACCTCTGCCGACGGAACCCTGGTTCAGAGTGACATCACGTGGTGCACAGGGGTCGCACAGTGCAAGCCTGCTTGCACCCGCACAAAATACAGCGAGTTGGAGACCACTGATTTGATATAATATCAAACTTCAACTGAACGGAAAGGAGGCATTGTGCCTCCTCTTTAATACATACGTCATCCTATCTCTAAAGGAACGGAGGCAGTGTGCTTCCTCTTTAATACGTACTTCATCCTATCTCTAAAGGAGGAAGCACACTGCCTTTAGAGAGAGGATAAAGTACATATTAAGGCAGAAGAACATTGCCTCCGTACTGATCGACCTTGGATATTACATAGATAATGTAAACATTTACGTCCAACCGCCCACAGTTTCAGTTCATAGTGTCCAAAGTAAAGAGAATACAGAAGTTAGCATTGAACTTAATTTCATTATAAGCGTTAAATATACTACCATGAAAGATCTGAACAATGTTGGTGAATGCCTAATGAGAGGAGACGGTTCGAGTTATAGTAGCCTAATGCGGATTTAAAGTAAACATGTCTGACATTTTTAACATAGAAACTAAAACCGCAAATAAGCCAGAGACGGGACCCGCTTCATTATCTCTGAAGACCTAATTAAGTTTTCCTAAGTTTGCTGAGCCAACCATCCTATCTACATCTAGCTCCTAGAGGCCGAAGCAGTTCAAGGTAAAACGTATTTACCAAATTTATAACTTACTTAAAACCAGGGGTCGCCAGACCGTCGATCGCGAGCTACCGATTGATCGCGGGGGTATTTTGAGTGATTTGTGGAAAGTTGCCTAAATGCATTGTCTTTTTGAGATTGGCTCTATGTATAGTGCAGTTATTCATTGCATGGCCAGTCGGCTTCAAAGGTTTCGGTGTTTTTTTTTATGTTAATTGATCTGACTAAATCGGTCTTGGGCTTCCGCTTTCCAAAACAAAAACAACGTTGCAATATTCTCTCATTGTTATCACTGACTTCAATTCTTCCTTCGCTTTATTCAATTCACACGTGTTATTGTTTAATGTAACTTGATCTTGCAACCGCGCATTTCACTCCACGCGGAGTAGACGAGTAACTGTCAAAATCGCCACAGGGCATTCTTAGATTTTTATTGACTGGGGTAACTAGCTGATTGGTGCGGTAAAAACAAAGAACATGGGTTAAGCTGTCGGCAAACTTTTCCTCCTAACGAAAGGAAGCCGCCTGGCCATGCAATGAATAACTGGACTATAACTTACGGCCAGCTGACTGTTTTGCAACGGTAATTGTAGTTTCTTTATTAAAATCTTGTTAACAAAGCTTAATGAACTCAATTTCGAACTGCAAGCCAAAGACAAGGATTGGAGAAATGATATCTGAAGTCCAAATATTTTCAAAAATGCTTGAGTTGTGGGAAAAGAGTCTCATCCGAGGTGATATCAAATACTTTCTCTGTTTGAAAGACAGACTTGAAAATCAGGGTTCTTTACAATCCTACTGTGGCAAAAATAATTTAGAAATTCTATCAAGTTTGAGGGAACATTTCCAGAAACTCTTTCAGGATTTCAAGAAAATTGAACTTATGGCACAGTTCTTTACAACACCTTTTATGGGCATTGTTGTTGGAGAATTTTCGACGTGTATTATGCAACACTTTAACAAAAATGGAAACTATTACTTTTCAAAGTGACCTCCCTTTGAAGTCTATCTCAAGCTCAAAATCTGTTTATCTGCATATTTCCAAGGAAGGTTTCCTGTTTTATTTCGTACTAGACAGGCTCGGAAAGTAATAATTTTACCATTAATTAAATTTTGCCGATATAGCAGTAGAATTTTAAAAAACTCATTTGTAAATAATGACACATCATTGAAGTTTAGAAACAACGCTTCAACTTAGCAACACTGTCGTTACAGTAAGCATCGTATACCATGACTGTTAAGGACTGCATGAAGTACAACAAATAAACTTAACCAAAACTATATTTTGACCAAACCGACTGTAACTCGTAAATCGCATTTTAAACAGTACGGTTTACGTACACGACCCACATGGAACACATTGCGGAACTACATAAAAATGGCTCTGATTGGCTGTTTGCTTCGACGTAACTTTGTAACGGTGCATTCTGATTAGTTCTATCAGGAGTAAGCTCTGTCGAGTATGGTCGGATGACCTTGTGGAGACAAGTGGTCGTGTAAAGGCTACAGAAAGAAAATTGTAAAAATGACAAAACACTAGCCATACCGTGGATTACAAAATACCAAAAGCATAAAAAATAAAATAAATTTTGACCAAACCGAATGCGCTATCAGGATGAAATTTCAACATAGATACTTCCCGGGTCATGGAGAACGTATGGTGAAAATATCAAACATCTAAGTCAAAGGGTCTCGGAGGGTAAGCGTACAAGTACATATTTTAGGGTGCTTTTAGTATAGTGTAGATTGCTCTTGGAGTGATGGTGGTGTTCAGCTCTACCTATATGTATGAGTACTCATTTTCGAACATGAAGTTGATACAAAAAGTAGAAACATTAATGAACATGAAGACAACCGCATCCCAATGGTTGTGATTATTTTTTTTAGCCAATATTAAAGAAGTTGTAGCTGAGAGTGGTTGTCATATTTTTAATTAACTAAACACGAAAGCTGAAAACTATGTCATAATTCTGATAAAAAAATTTTACTCAGCGTATTGAAATATGTTGGGTTTATGAAGTAGCTAGGCTACTTAAGTTGGAGAGTTAGCGATCCCTACTTAATACAGTGGTAAACTAGGCTTATCATTTTTATAAATTATGCTCTGTATTAATTTTTCACGTTATTTTTAAATCGTGCATTATTTTGGTAACCTTCTGTACAGAAATTAACGCACTCCCAAATTTTATTGGATGTTTTTGTGAAAATATCATTACATTTAGTTCACTACACGAATTTAGTTCACTTTATTAATATTAAAGAGAGGTAATATTTGTGATCTATTCACTTATGTATTTCAAAATTCACACAACTAATGTCTTAAACAGAAATAGCATTTTCTTTCTTAATGTAGCTTATGCCGTAAACAATCTCCTTTAGTCTACTAGATGGCAGCAACAATAAACAAGATAAATATAAGAGAACATATTTTGAATTTTACTATTCATGTAAGTTTTTATGTAATAAATTACAGAGTTTTGAAATAAAACTTTAAACATTATCCTTTATGCTTTATTTTGTCAATTATGCTTTATTATCCTCTAAAAATTGCATATATCTAGACATCTGACAGTCGGAATTAAAGAAAAGGTAGAAGCCATATGTGTAAAATTCTATTATGCTATTAACGCTTTTAGGTTGCTGTAGTGCACGCATGCTATAAACCCATTACCCCGGAAACATACATTTTATTAATATACCAAATATTTTAGTAGTTACGACAGAAACTAGAATATGAAATTGTTTGCTGAGCAGAGTGTTTATGAAAGGCCAAAATTCAAGCGACAGCCTCTCACGTTAGAGATCGTCGATCAAGAGCTAAGCTAACTTAGCTAACTTAGCTTAGCTTAGCTCACATACAGTGAGGGATTTCATATATAGTTGTGCCGGATTTCACGTGTAGTCTTGTCGGCACACTACATATGAAATCCCGCACTGCATGTGAGCTAAGCTAAGCTAAGCTAAGTTAGCTTAGCTCTTGGTCGACAACTGGCATAAAGCCTGTAAAGCATTAGAGATATTTAGATCACTTATTTACGAAATTAGGCTAAAAGTCAATTATAAATTAAAGAAATAAATTTAAAGATTATATTTTTACATCAGTGATATGTCACCTTAAAATTCTAGCACTATGATGTGACATAATAGGCAATATCAGCCTAAGCGTAACGTGATATCAAGTGTTTATCATGAGATTGACTCTATCAGCTATCAGCTATCTGATGCATTTTGTGCGATAAAGTTATTATAAATGCATCTTGGGTCTTTGACCTTACGTTATGTATGCTCGAGTAGCATTGGAAGGAGACACACAGATACAGTGCCGGTATTCCGTTTATGGAACACATCTTTATTTTTTTACAACTTTGAATGTACAATACCTTATTTAAAGAGCGACCGTTAGAATCTAAAAAGTTTTTATTGATGACCGGCCCGGTCTAGAGGTCAGAGTGTGTACGTAGGCTTCCTCAGCCGGTGTCACATTTAAAAACAATGGTTATCCCGATTTAGCGGCGTCACTTTACTAAAATTCGTGTCGACTTCTCGGAAGGAGGACATCAGAGTTATGTCCGAAACGTCATCCGGCTAAACCAGGATAGCCATGTAATAGAGTTTTTAAATAGAGGTCAGAGTTTCTGACTATTAATCAGGGGTTCTGGGCCCAATTCCCATCCATGTAAGTGGAATTTTATCTATCAAGGATAGGTTCCTCTTATTTTATCTCATTGGAATAATGCATCTCTGCCTAAAGTTATCCCAATTAGAAAAATGGGGCTATACCACAGACCCTACCAGGCTAGTGGTGGCGTTGGAAATAAAAAGCTTTTAATTGGGATTTTATAGGTCTATATATAAATATGTATACATATGTATGTAGCCTATATGTTGACTTTCATGGAACCAAAACATTAGCTAATAGTTTAATTTATTAAAGTAAACACATATAGCTTATTAGGCCTACGTAATATTTCATTATCTAAAAAATAAAAAATAAACTCTCAGAATGTAAATCTTTCTGCAAATTCAGTTTTAAACTTATAATGGGTGGTTTAATTTTGAATACAGATGTTAAAATATTTCTAGGTTTCATAATGTTACGGAATTATTATAGGTCAGGGTACACTGTCTTATGAAAATAAAAATTATATTAGACCAGTATATCAAAAGTCCGCCAAGCTACACCGGAATTAAGTAGCATATTGGCAGCCACAACAGAACTATTTTCCTCTTCTCCCTTTCCTAGACTATGTACTTAAGAAATGAAGCGGCATGGATGTGCAATATTCAAGACACTGTTCTCAAGTGCAAATTTCCCACAAAAGAGTTAACAAACTTTCTCCATTACCCATCAACTGCTTCTTCTTTATTCATACCCTAGGAAGTTCGCAAACATAACACAACTTACATGAGTTTCAGAGAAATTGGCATGAAACTTAACGGCCTAGAAACAAATGAAAGTGTATATTAATGGCACTAGTTGCCTAGCAACAGAGTTTCACGTCTCGAATCTGCGAGAACTAGGGGATGTGTATGCCACAAACACCGCCATCCCCTTTCTAATTTATTTTATTTTTACATTAGAGGTAAATTAACAAAGTTTGTTTTCTCCTACCAGAGTATTCTTTGATGCGAGGCGGGTATTTTCTTTTTTACACGTAGTGTGTAAAAAGCAGCGCTGTTATTACTTTATTTATTTATTTATTTATTTATTTATTGTTAATTTACACTGCAATTGGGCATTTGCCCGGTGGCAGTGGTTGTCAAATACATATTAAAAACTATTTCAGATACCCATACTAATAACAAAGCCTCACCTAATAGACAGGCAAGGAAATTTCACTAAAAGTTAAAGACAAGTTAAAGAAATAGATATGAGATAAAATACATGTCAAGTTAGATAAAATGCATGTAACTAAAATTATTACATATCAATATAAATAAGTACAAATAAGTACAAGCCAAGTATTTAAAGAAATTAAATAATACATGCACATCATAAAGACAAGAATTAAACACATTTTATCTTTCTTTTAAAGGACCCTAAGGAGGGACAGGTCATGAAAACCTCTGCAGGGAGTTTGTTCCAATCGTTTATTGTTCTATTTAGGAAGGAAAATTTGCCTACATCAGTTCTTTGTCGAATAGTCTTAATCTTGTACTCATGATCGTTTCTTCCATAGTAAGTTGGCTTTTCTAAACGTGCTGAAATATCACTCCATGCTTTTTGTCCGATATATGCCCTGTATAGTGAACATAACCTGGCTTGCTTGCGCCTAGTTTCTAATTTTTCCCATCTAGTTCAGTAACAAGTTCTTCACCATGGTCTCGTTTTCCTGTGACAAATTTAGCTGCCCTGCGCTGAAGTCTTTCGAGCGAATTGATTTGTTGGGTTCTGTAAGGATCCCAACAACCTGCACCATATTCCATTAATGGACGTACTAGTGTCATGTAAGCAACTTGTTTGGTCTTTGGGTTTGCCTTTTTTAAGTTTCTCATCACAAAATGTAACGCCCTCCACGCTTTACCCGATACCTGGTCAATTTGGCTATCCCATGTCAAATTTGAATTAAGATATACCCCTAGATATTTACAACATTCTTCTTGTGGGACCGTTGCGTCACCTATTTTGTAGTTTAACCGGATTTCTTGTTTCCTTCTGCAGAATGCTATTGACTTACTTTTGGTGTCATTTATTTTCATACCGTTTAATGTAGCCCAACTAACAATTTTATCGAGATCACTTTGGATTATTTCAGTATCTCTAATATCACGAATTATTTTATAAATAATGCAGTCATCAGCAAATAATCTCACTTTAGATTTAATGTTTTTGCAGAGATCATTAATATATATGAGAAAAAGTAATGGGCCAAGAACGCTTCCTTGCGGTACTCCCGATTTGACAAGTTCGGCTCTAGAAGTTTCTTTACCTACCCTTACTTTCTGTGTCCTCCCCTCTAAGAATGCCTTTATCCAGAGTACCACCCTATGGTCAATTCCTAGTCTGATTATTTTATCTAAAAGTTTTCCATGCGGCACTAAGTCAAAAGCCTTTGAAAAGTCAATAACAGTTGCATCTATTCTTCCTCCTTTATCAACTACTTCAGCTATATCTTGGAATAGTGAGATCATTTGACTATCACATGAAAATCCTTCCCTAAAGCCATGTTGGCCCTCATAAAACCAGTCGCTTGTTGTTAAAAAGTCCCGAATATATTTTGCAATTATATGTTCCATCACTTTACAGACAACAGATGTTAGGCTAATTGGCCTATAGTTTTCTACTTTCGTTTTATCGCCATTCTTATATATTGGTACTACAATAGCCGATTTCCAATCATGCGGGAGTGTTGCATTATTTATCGATATACTGATCAGACGCATTATGTATGGAATCATGGCTTCTCCTCCCAGTTTTAATATTTCCGTAGGAATTTCGTCCGGTCCCCGTGATTTATGGTTTTTTAATTTAGATATTCTTTCCCTAACCATTTTTAAGGTTACTTTAAAGCTTGAAACCGAATGTGCATCCTGCACACTGTCACATTTCTCACCATCGGGGTTAAAAACTGAGATGAAGTATGAGTTAAGAAAATCTGCTTTTTCTTTATCATCAACTATTTGTATATCCCTATCTTGCAGAACTGCAATGAGTTCTTTGTCGCCCCTTCTTCTGCGTACGTATGAATAAAATTTTCTCCAATTATTATTATCCCCTTCGTGTAAGATATTTCCCAGAAAGTTTCCCTGCGCTTCTTTCTTTTCTTTTTCTAACATCTTTGAAATGTCTTTAAACGATTTTAAGTGTTCTGGACTTTTATTTCGATTATTGTATGCTAATCTAGCTTTTTTCTTTAAGTTACGTATTCCCCTAGTATAAAATTCAGGGTCCGGGTTTTTCTTTATTTGTTTGTGAGGTACATGTTTATTTAGCGCTTCTAGAACAATGACCTTAAAGTTTTCCCAGGTTTCCTCCATGTTAGCTCCTTCAGATATGAATTTACCATATTTCTCGCGTAGAAAATTCTGTAGCCCTTTAATGTCTGCTTTGCTAAAATCCCTTGAAACTATTGTATTGAGTCTTGGACCTCGAGGTATATCCCATCCGATTTTCAGTAGGACGCTATTATGATCGCTAATACCTGGTAATGTTTCACAACAAATTATTTCTATCAGCGACCTGACTAGAAAAATATCCAATATAGTTGTTTCCCGCGTTGGTTGACTCACAACTTGCAGAAAGTTATTTTCCCAGACCAGATTGTTTACAAATACCTGCTTAGGTGACCGGGTGTTTGACTCACCCTTCCAGTTTACCGTAGGCAGATTTAGATCTCCGGCTATTAATATCTTCCTGTCAATCGTGACTGTGCTCATATACTCCGTTAGTGAGTGCAATGTCAAATTATCTATTTCGTTTGGGGGTCTATAACAAGCAATTATTTCAAGATTATCGAAGTTGTTTGTAATTTGCACTGCTAACATTTCAACCTCATTGTGGATCCATAACAGACTACTATTTATTTCATTCTTTGTACATATGAACACCCATCCACCCCTCTCATTTCTGTCCCTCCTGAAGACTCTATAGTCGTTTCTAAATAATTCCGCGTCTTTTATCTCTTCTCGTAGCCATGATTCTGTACCTATTATTAAATCAGGGTTATAGATGTCCACTAAGTTCCAAAATTCGATTACTTTGTTTACTAAACTGCGACAATTAACCTGCAGCAAATTCATATGACCTGTCCTTACCTGTACACAATCTATGTTTTTTAAGATATTGTGCTGTCATTCCGGGCTCCTACCACTCAATACCACCCTCTTGAAAAGTGCTCCCAGGGATGCCGCCCCTCGCCTATTAAGGTGGATGCCATCACGTCCAATATCCCTTTCCTGCAGCCACGAGTTCGGGTCTACGAAAGTCACTCCTAATCGTTCCGCCACCCACTCGAACGCCTCGTTCACTTGCCCTATTCTCCTCCAGTGGGCGTCACGACGCCTCACCACTCCACTAATCACAATCTTCGCCCGAGGGTACTGCTTCTTCACCATCATAGTCAGATCATACATATCCGCCATCACATAGTCTACACTTTTCCTACGTATATCATTTGTCCCGACGTGTAACACTATACTTTCGGGACTATCACTATTGTTTTTTTCCACCATACTTGCCAGTTCTTCAGTCCTGATTCCCGGATAACAGTTTACTTCTAGTTCTTGATTTTCTTCTCCAATGTATCGTACTATGGAATCCCCAAACACAACACAGGTAACTTTTTTCTCCCGAGTAGAGCTACTCACTTGAAGTCTCTGGTTCATAGTCTCCAATTCACTTATTCTTGCCTCTGCCCGTTGTAGTTTTTCCTTCAAATCGATGACACTTTCTCGCAGTCGATCCAGTTCTTGATGTTCTTTGACCACTTTTCCGCAGTCTCTACATATCCAGTTTTCTTCTAAGCTCTGATCTTTCTTAACTTTCTGACAGCTAAAGTGATACCATTTCCCACAGACGCTGCATACCAGACCACTACGCAAGTTCTTATTGCATTGAGAACATTTAGCAGCAACAGTGTTCTCGATCTCCTCTTCGGGTCCTGGGTTAATCTCCACGCCGCCTATAATCAGCATTATTCCAATAACTAATTACAGAAACATCAGGCAGTTAGTCACAAAGATTGAGCAGTAAAACGAGTCATGAAAAAAAGTGTGCGTGGAACGCCACGCGACAGAAGTGATACTTGTTTTAATTATTGGATTTTTTCAATTTTGGATTATTGAATTTTTCAATTAAGGATTATTAAATTTTTTCAATTTTGGATTGTTTGACTTTTTAATATCGGGTTTTGGGACTTTTTAAATTTTGCATTCTTTACATTTTTGACCTTTTAATTTTTTTTAATTTTAGAATTTTGGATTTTTTAATTTTGGGTTTTTTAAAGTTTAGATCTTTGAATTTTTCTTTTTTAGAACTTTTAATTCTGTTTTTCTTTTAATTTTTTAATTTTTATTTTTATTTTTTTTATATTTTCAATTGTTTTATTTTTTTATTTTTTGATATTTGAATTTTTATTTTTTATTTGTTGATTTTTTAATTTTGGATTTTTTATTTTTTATTCTTGATTTTAAATTTTTTAAATTCTGGGGTTTTTATTTTTAAATTTTTAATTTTTGGATCTTGAAATTTTGGATAAGCCTATTCATTCAGTTGATTGTTTTCTGTGCAATCCGTTCCGTCACACCTCACTAATTTCGTGACGATTTTGACCGTTACACAAGCTCTCGATTTATCCCTACAGCGGCTAAAGTAGTTTCACTTCAAAAAGATAGAGGAAGACCGAGTCATTTCTCCCACAATACTTCGACAGAAGAATTGAACTTGTTACTAAATAGCTCAGGGGCTAAGGAAATTATGCGACATGTTAATAACAGCCTTCAGTACTTGTACAGGGACTAGAGACTCTGGGTTACCATGACATGTACCATTTTAGGGAGAATTAAAGAACGTATCGTTATCTTTTAAGCCTTAGAAAGGAGGACTCCTCATAATCAGGCATGTAAGCCTGTCTGATCATGCTCTGTCTTCCTTTCTAGGACTTAGGAGAGCGCCATTATTTTTACCTAAGATGATAGCTAGCATGACATTATTGTGTACTTTAACAATATAAACGGAAAGAGCCTCGAGTACATTTTACTGCAGTCTGCACGAAGGTGATAAAAATGCATTTATTTATATTGACTATTCCACTCATACTCCGCATGTTTGATATTGACCAATAACATTTAGCAATTCCTCGGATATAGATCAATCACGATCGTTTACCTTATAAAATGCTTGCTATTAATATGAGGATGCTATTTTATCAGGTAAAATCGTCTGCTCGTTACTGGACACGGAAGCATCAGTGTGCAGTCATTGCTGCCATTAAGCAACACGAAACAGATTATTTTATACAACATAATTGGTTTAGAACTTGAAATAATATAAATGTACATTGATTAAAAACACAATTTCGATTCGGTGCAAGCCAGCTGGTGTGCTTTCATTCTGTTCTGCTGTTAGCTTACCTGAATTAAGTTAACTATGTTTTGTATGCACCACTGGTAGCACTGATCAGAACATGGTAATTCGAATCGATTCATGGATGGTTGATTCATAGTATGCCGTGATCTTGCAGCTGTTAGTTTAGTTTTTTTCAACAAAGCACGAAAGTAATTATTATTTGTATAACCCGTTACATTTTTTTTCTTAGAATAGTCTTAATAAATCCAACTCTCCTGGGATTACCTATAATAAACATCACATGTTGGGAAACAGGAGCCATGAGCCACTTCGGATATCGAACCAACAGCAATGAACTTCTTGCAGTAACGAGCTATGAACCACAGTTCCGTCAAGAGCTCCATAAAATCTGGATGTCCCCACCAGGATTTGAACCCGGACTGTTTGCACCATAGGACCATAGGCACAAATGGTAGTATATAGCTTATCAGTTATCTTTATAACTCTATTAATATATTAGGCCTATACTCTGTTTTAATACTAAATTGAAAAAAAAGTTTAGGGTTATTAATGAAGATTAGCAAGCAAAAATATTTAACACTAAAATACAATAATTTTATTATGATTTGTTTATAATTTCAATGTAACATCATTATTATTTTTAAAGGAATGGACAGTTAAATAATTAACATTTCTTGACAGAAAATGTGAAATATATATTTCTCATTATCCAATGCGGTTGGAATAGTAATTTTTCTGACATGAATGTAACAAGTATAGCAAAAATAATTAATATTGAAAATTGTATGAGCTATAAACAAAACGAATGTCCTCTGCGTATATTGCACCAGCAATTATTAAAGTGTACATATATAGCGTATATATACCGGTACATATTTATAACATATATATTAATGATATAATTATTTTGCATTTTATAATCATACGGCTGATGCGTAAGTACTCTGTAATAACGAGGCAAACATTTGGCAACAACCGATGAGAGGGAATGAAGTCATTAAATTGTAACTTTTGTACAGTCTGTGTAAAAGTGAAAAGGTGAAAATGTTCCTTTTGAGCATGTATAAACTAAATCAATCAATACATAACACAGCCCATTATATTGGACGAAGTGATGGAACTATTTATATTCGCCTTATTGCTGTAAGTTCTACCAGATTCCCTCATACAAAAGATGTGATTAGTTTTTCATTACAATTAATTATTAGTAATATTACTAAAGCACCAACTAATTTATTCGCAGTTGTATAAAATATCTTTATTAACCACCTGTATATAGGTCGGTTGTTCTCACCATATGTGTACTAAAATATATATATTGCTTTATTATGGTTTAATGGTTGTGTACTTTATTAAATAGAGTTCCCACGAGAGAGAAAGTACAATAAAACTCAATTACGAGCTTTCCTTTATGTGGGGTTCCATATTTGCACAGTGTTATTGCTTTATAGTTGCTACAAATGCTTCATTTGGTCTGGAATTTGGTGTTTGCCGCAACATATACATTGTTTATTCAACCGTATTACTATCAGACCTGCGGATTAGATGAACAATTATGTAATGTGGCATTTCCAGCAGCAGTTTATATCGCACAAAATACAAGCTTGGCATGTTTAAACGTCATTCGATTCAAATTCAATTTAATTTATTTTTAGTCAGGCCATATGCAAACGGTAGAGAAATATTGTTTAAAAACAGATTGTAATGAATAATATAGACATAATACCAGAGTGCATGTCAGTTACTGCGGGAAAACTAGTTTTTATAACTACTGCGAAACGCCGTGTATGAAAATAGGATGTAAAATATGGATATTTCTAGTGATATTCATAATACTAGTAAACTTCGCTGTAACATGCTGAATTGTCATGTTCTTCAGTTTAGTTTTGACTTCTGAATAGATGGTAAAGTTGCTTTCCGATACAGTATACGTAAGATATAGAAACTAAGGGACAGGTATGGAACGGTGATTGTTGTTTTTCTCGTCAAGTGTTATGTAATTTGTAATAATAAATGTTCATTTCAGAAATCTTTTTTTTTTTTTTACGTAGTTTCCATACAGTACATATACAGTAGGCTACTTGTAACATGTCATATTTTTACCCTTTGCATTATTTCAGGTTTCCGACTAATTTAAACCCGATTCCAAGCATCTTGGTGAAAATGGAACGGCTTTTATTGTGCATATAACAGCATATTAAGGAAATTTTCAACTATTGTAGCATATTTAGTATGAATATGCATATTTAGGTCATATTTTTGGCATATTTGTGTACATATTAAAGAAATTCTGAAGTTTCATATCATATTATGTAAATTTTGCATTATAATGATACTTTTTGAGAGTTTTAAATAATTAACACTATATTTTAATAAAATGTATTCTAATGAAACTTAAAAAATATACAAAATGCGTAAGTGGAAAAGTATTATTTTAAATTTTATTGGTCATATTTTAATGTTTTTTAGGTCATAAATGCATTCATATATCCTATGTTTTAGGTCATACAAATCCGCCCCCTATTGATCAGTCACGCACCTCCCGGGAGAAGTCGCAGGAAAATTACGCTCTTTCTTTATTCTGACAAATGTGACATCAACGCACAAAATAATATCGGCAGGGATTGGCACACACCATTTTCCTTCGTATAGCATTAAAATACATATACATTTTTTTTTTCACCGGCGGCAATAGACTGAAAATATAATAGAACATAAGCAAGAATAATTTATTCTCATCGATTCTGCTCCCATCTGTTGAAAACTACTAAATTTGTAGAATTGCTCCAAGCTCAGGTTAAAAAATCTATAATAACGTCTAAATGAAAACTCAAAATATATTTATTTATTTATTGAATATACAGTTTAATGAACCCTATTTTACCCGAAGGTACATTAGGGTTATAGTTTTAACAAATTTAATTTGTAATTTACATATTTATCTATCTCTATTTGGCTATGACATACCATTCCGTTCTATAACTAGCAGTGATGAGCCTTACACCCAAATCAGCCTGGTAATTTTAAACTATAATCGATTATGTACATAAGGAAGAAAATAATAAAATGTCTAGAACAGCATTTTCTTAGAAATATATGAAATATTGGTTTAGCGTAAGGAAGTTTACAATTATCTAGATGTCCTTTTAAAATGTGTCTTTCTCTTTTAAACGCTGGACAGTTAAATAAAAGATGTTCGACAGTTTGTTGTTCGCCACAATACACAAGTATCCATTTTCTCTTCTCACTTTAAACCTTTCGAAATAGGAGTCAAAATTCCCATAAAATATATAAAAATCCCTTTTCTAAAAATAGGACACCTGCTCTAGCAAGAACATGAACATGAATAAGAAGAAAATGCTCTCACTTTAATCTTAACACATTAAAATATATTCAAGTAATGCCATTTTTTCATCCAAATTTCTAAACCCACATCTAAAATCCAGTAGAGACTAAGTATTTGTATTCTGAAATTTAAATCCGCCACTGATCTTCCCCTAGTCACGTTCTCGACTTCGCCGCAGTATTTCTTGGCAACACAAACTCTGGAGGTGGGGAATTTGTAGAAATCCTCTCTCGCATGGACTTTGGGAGACGTTACGGGACTTTTACTTGTTTCTGCAGTTCCCTCCTCTCTATCTCAGCCAGCTACTTATCTCTTTCTTTTATTTATTTTAATTTACTCAAGTGAACTTTATTCCTTGTTTCTCCTATCACTTATTCAGTCAAAGAGAGGCCAATATTTTGTTAAGCTATAACCTACCTAACTGTACGACGATTTTAGTCCTGGTATTATTTTGATCTCTTATCCTTATTGGATATTTTAATTTTTATTTAATTTCCTTACTTATCAGCTCGTTTATACCAGCTTGTTGTCGGCTATCTGCTAATTTTGTCTTACACCCAGTTACTCAATTAGAATTTTTTATGATGTCGCCACTAAAAACTTACTACCACCATCGTTTACTCATAAACACACTTGTAATAAAAACATACACAAAAATACCCTATTACAAGTTGGAGGTGTGCTTCCCACTGCTTCTATAACAGTCTTCCAAATGAAATTAAAATAATTCGATATCAAAACTTTTAAATTTAAATTGCTGGCTTAGTCTATTTGATTAACCAAATTATTACTCAATAAATTAATATTTCAATTGACCTAATCCATCTGGTGGCACTATGGCCATGGGGTCGACTCAGCCTCTAACAGAAATGAGTACCAGGAGCAATCCTGGGGTTAAAGGCGGCCGATGCGTAAGGCTGACAACATTACCACCTTCATGTGCCGAATGTCCAACATCTGGGATCCTCTACCTCCTGGAGCCATCTGGGACTAATTTAACAGGCATCTCGAGGGAAAAATTTACCGACATAATGATATTTGTTTCAAAGTAAGTCAGAATTTAGCTGTCACTAAATTTCCCAGAAATTCTATGCAGCCGGAATTCTGTACAAAATCACATAATTAAATTAATTAAAACTATAGAAGTAATTAGATATAATGAGAGTTGTTTGGTCGGGAATGCACTCGTAACGTTCAGTCAGCTGAATGCAATCTGCAATTGCACATCGCTCTCACAGATGTTCAACTGACAGCGGACTGACAACACCGCATTCATTACGAATTTAATTACGAAGGTCGTTGGAACTGTAGAGCTGTCGCCATATAATTTTGCCGCGATGGACAAACCAATTTACGTGAAGACCAACAAGTACGCAATGGAAGTTTCTTTAAAGAATAATAAAATTGTTGTTGTTGTCAGCTCGCCCTTAGGATGAATCAAGTACACTGAAATCATCGACAAACTCCATTACATTTCGTTGCACAGCTCCGCCTCCTAGTGGTCCCTCGCATATCGCGGCAGAATTATTTGGCATCAGCTATAGGACTCTTACGACAGATGATGGTGTGACGCTACAGAATAACTCACTGTCCTCACAGGGACGTTCACAGATATGTTTCCTACAGAAGTCAAACATAAACCTTGGAGGAAGTGTGGCACTAAACCAGATCTCGTCCTAAGAGCGGCAGAATTAAACAAAATATTGCAAATACAGTTTATTAAATTAACATACATCTTTTGTTTTAAACATATATTCTAATAACACTGGTATGTACAAGACAGTCGACGAATGCAAAATCCGGGCGAGTCTCTGAGTAGGAATTTGAGTAAGTTCTGAGCTTTGTTTATAGGAGAAAATGTAACAGTAATATTGTCTCTGTACGTTTATAAAACTTTCACGTTATGTTGTTTACGACCTTGAGGACACAAATTACTATGCAATAATAATTAATGCCCGTTTCCACAGCGGTGGATAGGAAAGGGATGGATAGCGTACACAACCGGCGGAACTTGCGCCTTCAGATTTCAACGTGTGCACAGTATTGCAATTTTGAAGAAAGTACGAAAAGCTACCTAATCTGTTAACAGTTTGTTCTTAATCAGTGAAATAAAATCTTTCATAACGATGTGTAAGGAGCATATGGAAACATCGAATTGCATTGAACGATACAGAATCATTAGGAGATATCTTACTCAACATTTTTAAATGCTTAATTGTCTGAGTAATATCAGCGAATGTGCATTCATATAACGAACTCGTATTTTTAACTGTTCGTATCCCGAAAAAATGTAAAGGTACTGGCTAGTTCAGTTAGTAGAGCATCGGCACGGAAAGCCGAAGGTCACACACAGGTTTTAAACCCGTTCTCAGTCTCAACTTCTGTCATGACATCAATAGTGTGATTTAAAATTAATTGAAATGGTATAATGGATACACAAAAAGTTAGTTAGAGTCTAGATTATCGTACGGTATTTGTTATTGGGGGTCTGCAGTCATGTTAAATGATGTATTTATTGTCCAGAAACGTATCGTCAGATGCATAGCAGGTGTTGGCAATAGAACTTCATCTAGGGAATATTTTATGAAATACATCTTAACGGTAAACGCTTTGTATGTTTTGAAACTTCTGGAACTTGTTCATTTAAACTCATCTGAATTTCAGAAAAATAGCGACTATCATAATTCTGTGGCTTGGTTCTAAAAAGGACCAATGTCATAAAACTTGCTATTGAGATAACTCACTTTGAAGCCTTTATAGAAGTAACATTTTTTGCTGAGAACTTCCGACATTCGCCTCTAAGGTTTCTGTATTATGCCTATTAATAGCATCAGGCATTGGCACTTCTAGTATACGAAAGATAAAGACTAGCCGAGCTCAATAATGCATAGATCTCATTTTTGCAAGAAATTGACATTGCCCTTTTAGAACCAAGCCACAGAATTATGATACAGGATATAAAAATAATCTGTGTACACTGTCTGGCCATTTGTCTACAAATAGTAAAACTCATATTGTTTTTTGTTTACAATTATATAATAGTTTAAATGTTAATATCAAGATGATAAAGTTATTACTATTTAGAAAACATGTCAAATCTAACTTAATACAAATATGCCCCTACAGTTTGGAAGATGCACGCGTAGGTTTTTTAAATCACATAACTTTTAAGCAATAGGCCTACAACTAATTTAATTTTTTTATATTAGTATTAGAGGAAACCTTGACACTGTCTATACAATAAATATGTCTTCGACAATAAAGCTTATTATTATTATCATTATTATTATTATTATTATTATCATTGTTATTATTATTGTTATTATCATCACCATACTTTATACGGCTCTCTACATAATAATACCACAAAACTTTCAACAGTGATGCCGATGTATAGTGTAAAATAAACTAAAAGGACTAGGGAACAGCCTTCTCTCTTGAAAATCTGAGGGTTGTTACTGGTCAGATTTAAGGGTTTCCGCTGGTCGAGGAACATACCTTTCGGGAATACAGAGGGAAAGGAGGACGCTTTGAAAATTTAAAAGCAATTGCCCGTATAAGCCATTACACGTACTGCTTTTTTTAAAAGTTCTTACGCCAGCATTTCTAACCCCCACACCCCTGACCTCACTGGATGGCCCAGCACATCCGAGAGAGTCAGAGTGGCTGCGAGAATACGTCAAGCCAGGGGAGATATACTGGAGTGGTCACTGCAGTTAATTCTGGAAAAATGTACACCTACTAATAAATTTTCTTCTTCTTAATATCCTAATTATAATATTGATAAAATGTATTTTGAATATCTTTCTTTAGCAATAACACGTAGGAATTCATATTAGTAAATTTTGTTTTATCTTCTAAATGTTTTAATATGGTTATAATTTTACTACGCTGGGTGTTCCCGAATTGCAGCCCACTTTGTTCGAATAGGTGACTTATTTCGTGTACTAACACGTAGAACTAAGTGTTACGGGAATCTAAACGACATTCGGTATGTTTATTGTTGTGTTTAATTCTTATGCCGGTACCTAGCGTTTACAGCACTTATGAATGTATGTATTCCGTAACGTCATACGATAATAATGATAATAATAATAGTAGGAGTAAAAATAGTAAAAATAAAAATTTATAAAACAATAATCCTGCCGGTTGTATTATATGGATATGAGACATGATCGCTTACTTTTCGGGAAGAACATAATCTAAGAGTATTTAAAAACATTGAGTATTGAGAAAATATTTGGACCTAAGGGAGATGAAAACGGGGACTAGGAAAAACTGCATAACGACGAGCTTCATAACCTGTACTCGTCACGGGATATAGTAAGGGTAATTAAATCACGGAGGATGAAATGGGCTTGACATGTTGCGAGAATGGGGGAGGAAAGACATATCTCAAAAATATTGACTGGGAGACCCGAAGGGAAAATATCACTTGGAAGACCTAGACATAGGTGGGATGGCAATATTAGGATGGATTTAAGAGAATTAGGATTTGAGAGGGATGGTTGGAGTTAGCACAGAATAGGGTTGAATGGTGGGCTCAGGTAAGCGCGGCAATGAATCTCCGGGTTTCATAAAAAAATATATTCCTTTAGCTTGCTTAGGAATTGTCTATTGCCAACGAGTAAATAAGTAAGTAAGTAAGTAAGTAAGTAAGTAAGTAAGTAAGTAGGTAAGTAGGTAAGTAGGTAGGTAAGTAGGTAGGTAAGTAAGTAAGTAAGTAATTAAGTAAGTAAGTAAGTAAGTAAGTAAGTAAGGAGTAATAATAATAATATCTGTTAGGCAGTTATTATGACCAACATACGAGTTTACGAGTGCTAAAGGCGGCAGATTCTAGTAAAGAGGTTCTGAGTTCGAATACCGCTCCAGTCTGCTGTTTATTCTACGAAGTTCTCTCCCCGTTTCGAAAAGTATCCAGAATATTCCTTTCGGATTTGAGAGCGCTGGTCAATTCTCTATAATATTAAAATTAATACGAATTTAATGATTTTATTTTAAACTAGCATGTGCCCGCGGCTTCGCCCGCGATAAAAAAAAGAGCATAAAGTTAGAGCATAATAGTTAAATCATTATATTTATTAACACCTAAATCACGTGGACTACATGTCACGGTTAGATATCGTCGCCTGGTAAAAGCGATCTCAGATTCGAGTTCCTTGGCCCAGAAAATCCCTGTATAGTGAGTTTCGTCCAAATCGAACAATGTTTAACCATATTTAGCTCTATGTTGATTATCCCTCTTCCGTATAGGTTGAAAATTTCATATGTCTACGGATCTTGACATTCTAAACAAATGAATCGACCAGCGTGGGCGAACAACATTCTAGCGATCGCGATGTTTTTATTACCACGGTATAACAAAAATAGCCAAAGCCAACTGCAATTGATTTGACATTGAAATGTATTACTGAAATCTGATGCTTCGACAGCACTAAAATCACGTTTTCTGCCAGTTTTTCACTCACAACTCGCGAACGAAAGCTAAAATTAAAAATCCGGCTTCGATGCGCATTCGCCCACCTTTCAGCCCACCTATGTTTAAAATTTCAGATCTCTGCGTTCAGGAGATTTCGCTGGGCATCGTGGACAGACAGAAAAACACGTCCTTTTATTATTTTAAGATAGCATGTGCCCGCGGCTTCGCCCGCGATAATTATTTCAAAAATAAAAAATAAAAAATTAAGAGCATAATAGTTAAAACATTATATTTATTAACACCTAAACCACGTGGACTACATACCACGATTAGATAGCGTCGCCTGGCAAAAGCGATCTCAGATTCGAGTTCCTTGGTCCAGAAAACCCCTGTATAGTGAGTTTCGTCCAAATAAAACAATGTTTGACCATATTTAGGTCTATGTTGATTGTCCCTCTTCCGTGTAGGTTGAAAATTTCATATGTCTACGGGCCTTGACATTCTAAACAAATGAATCGTCCAGCGTGGGCTTACAACATTCAAGCGATCGCGATGCTTTTATTTCCACGGTATGACAAAAATAGCCAAAGCCAAATGCAATTGATTTGACATTGAAATGTATTACTGAAATCTGATGCTTCGACAGCGCTAAAATCACGTTTTCTGCCAGTTTTTCACTCATAACTCGCGAACGAAAGCTAAAATTAAACATCCGGCTTCGAGGTGCATTCGCCCACCTTTCAGTCCATCTATGTTTAAAATTTCAGATCTCTGCGTTCAGTAGATTTCGCTGGGCATCGCGGACAGACAGACAAACACGTCCTTTTATTATTATCTACTCTTATACAATTCAACGGCCCTAAATAGCGTGCTTGCTCGCCCGCTTCGTGAGACATCGGGTATACTCGGCGATGTTCGTCTCTCGCAGTCTAAACTTTCATGACGACTACAAAATTAGGAAGGAAAACCGTTTCTTTATTATATAAGGCCTAAGTGAAATGAACACAATGAACAAATATTCTAATTGTATTTTTACTTACAATTTTCATAGCTCTGAACCACAAACATTTTTAATAATCTACCAGTGTAATTTTCTTAAAAATCCTGGAGTCAATGAATAATGGCGGGCGAAGCCGGGGGCAACAGCTGTAAAATATTGATGGTTTTATCTCTTGAAATATCGCTGATAATAATAATCCAAACAAACCATTCCTTCCCTTGAAACATTATATAATTTCTGAAAATTACACTGAATTGATAAAATAAAATTCACATCATATTCATGTCAATAAACAGCTGAGAAACAATACGTATTATGTGTTCACAGGTTCTTTGGAGCTGCATAATCGATTCTGATATAGTTTTCCCAGGGGGCGCTTTCATATCGTGGAATGTACTCTAAAGCAGGAATTTTAGCTGTTTCATTAATTATTAATGGCTTAGTTTTTGAATGATTCGCGTGCAAGTGTTAATAAATATAATGCTTTAATAATTATTATACTCTTAATTTTTAATTTTTAAAAGAATTATCGTGGCGAAGCCACGGGCACCTCCTAGTAAGATAACATGTGCCCGCGGCTTCCCCCGCGATAATTATTTCAAAACTTAAGTGCATAATAGTTAAATCATTATATTTATTAACACCTAAATCACGTGGAGTGTATTCCACGATTAGGTAGCGTCCCCTGGTAGGAAAAGCGACCTCAGGTTCCAGTTCCTTGGCTCAGAAAACCCCTGTATAGTGAGTTTCGTTCAAATCAAACAATGTTTGACCATAATTAAGCCTATGTTGATATCCTTCTTACGTGTAGGTTGAAAATTTCATATATCTGCGGGCCTTGACACTCTAAACAAATGAATCGTCCACGATGGACTTACAAATTCAAGCGATCGCGATGCTTTTATTTCCAAGGTAGGCTATGAGGTATGATGACAAAAATAGCCAAAGCCAGCTGTAATTGATTTAACATTGAAATATATTACTGAAACTGATCCTTCGAAATCGCAAAAAATACACGTTTTCTGCCCGTTTTTCACTCATAACTCTCGAAGGAAAGCTAAAATAAAAATTCCGGCTTCGAGGTGCACTTTCCGACCCTTTAGTCCACCTATGTTTAAAATTTCAGATCTCTGCATTCAGTAGATTTCGCTGGGCATCGCGGACAGACAGAAGGACAGACAGACGGAGGACAGACACTTCCTTTTATTAATATATAAGATACAGACTGTTTATTACGCAGTTTGATGTGTGACTCTCAAGGTTTCAAGATCGTTCAGTGTTAGAAATAATCGATACCACACCTGTGTTATAATGAACATCTGTTTTGAAATGAATATCATTATGACACCGTTACGTCACATCTAATAAGCGTATTGTCGTATGGTCGAACAAAAATTATATATAAAATAATATTAGATCGTTTGGTGGTAAATTCATTGCAGACCCATTTTGAAGGCATGAACTGTACAGCTCCCATGTAGCTTATATGGATACCGTAATTAGTTTTAACAGCTCTTAACATTTTGGCGAGTTCTGGAAACTATTCATAAACGTTTAAATAACGCCCTTTCTGCTCTTAATTTTCCTCCCTTTCTTCTCTCCCTCATTCTATTCATTTTTACTTTCCCCTTACATAGCTATATCGTATTTTTCTTTCTCTGTCTCGCTCCTCTTCTTTTCTCTCTCAAAGGCTAGTTATTAAATTCTATTTGAAGCGTGGTTTTGTAGTTCTCTGTTCCTTGGGTTTTGGGTGAAACTAGTTTGAAGTCTGTTTTGTAGAAGGTTGTAGACCTCCTTTAAGATGTAACACAACCTAGAACAAAATTCCGCTGCTCAATATTGCCCCTATTACCAAGGAGTTGTCCTTCACTAGCCCCTCAGGTTTTATCATTTTCCCATTTGATTATCCCTTTACCTTTTCCTATAAGTATTTTTATTAAACACTGCACTACAAATCGGAAGGACGCGCGTTCAATTTTCAAATTGGTTTAATCCTTCTGGTTGCACTACGACCCAGGGTTCCACTCAGCCTCCAACAGAAAGGAGTCCCAGGAGCAATCCTGGGGGTAAAGCGACACTCTGCGTAAGGCTGACAACCTTACTGCCTTCAAGTGCCGAATGTCTAAAACTCTGGAAGCGTCAACCCCCCTGAACCCCAAAGGCCTCCATGACCTGTATAGGGTTCACTTCACTTTACTTTTTATTACAACTTGAAAACATTGTAGTTTGAAGGGGAATGGATATTCACTGCACGCCTGGATAATACAGAGATGTTTTTACTATCTCCACCACATTTAGTCACAATTTGGGGGCACGGAACCAGAAGAGCCCAAAGCACAGATACAAAATTCTGAGATAGATTTTTATGAAATGTAAGTTTCTACGTAATGTCAAGTAACTGGTTCTTATGTATTTAATAAATGGTGACAGTAGAAGTATTCATCTTCTGATGACGGTATTCTATTAAATCTTATATCGCTATACACGCTTGGGACTGAGACACGACGATAATTGGTTCGCCACATGATCCACTATTGTAAGGAGCTTGCAAAAATACTAACTCAAAAACGAAGGACGCTTGATTTAGTTTTAGTTTTAGAGGTAGATTTAGTTTTCCTATTACTAAAATAGCCTAATCCTTTTGGTGGCACTATGACCCAGAGGTAGATTCAGCCTATAACAGAAATAAGTACCAGGAGCAATCCGGGGGGGGGGGGGGTTAGAGGCCGATGCGTAAGGATGACAACCTTACCACTTTCACGTGCCGAATGTCTAAAAAGCTAGAAGCCTCATGATCCTGGAACTCTTAGGGCCTCCATGGCCTGTACAGGGAAGACTTTACTTTATTACTAAAATAGCTGTATGATCGTCTAGTGAGCTATCTCAGGCGGATTCTAAGGACTAGGTTTGAAGCATATTTTAACAACTCACAGATTATCTGAATTTTAGTAAAGCTACTATATGAACCCATTGGCGGAAAAAAGTGCACTAAGATCAAAACTTCTGTCTGAGATATTTTCATTGGAAATGTCAATTGTGTGTTATTTTTCTGGACAAATATAAAAAATGTTGCTATTTAGTATAGCAATTTTTATTTACTATTAAAGAATTAATAACTTCAATGAAGGCTGCGGATTGGCCACTTCAACCTTAGCCATGGCTATCTTATGAAGAAAACTATTAAGGATCCATGCCCGAAATGTAATGGGGATGTAACTTCCTCCCATCTTATTCTGGAATGTCCACGGTTATTGCATGTAAGGCGTCTGTTAAATATCAAAGGAGACTTATACAATATATTTAAAAATAATGCAGGATGCCTTAAGGTTATCTCACTTTTGGAACTGTCACAGTTAAAATCATTCATATAATGTCAAATCAAATCATAGTTTGTCAATAGTTGCTAAAGTTTTAAGTTTAATATGTTGTTCTTCTTACTAGATTTCAAGTTGCATATGTTTTTCTTCATACTTCACTTCTTGTAGAACTTGTTCAATATATATACGTATTAATTATTGTGGTCGCTGGTGACCCTGGCAGTTAAAAAGCGACCTTAAATAAATGAATTTAAAAAAAAAAACTTCAATGAATTGTTTGATGCATGAAAACTACTAAAAAAACACGACTTACCATTACGAAACTCCCATTTTGTAAAACATTTTTATTAAGTTCTACTAGAGGCTGCGATACTTGACTCTGCATCTTGACTGCTTTCGCTACGGACGCTTACGGAACCGTAGCCCTGTATTGTTGTAAAGACACCACATCCTAATTCTAATTCCTAGTTTTGGGAGGAGAAAGCAAGATTCTCTCAGGTAATTTGTTACCCTCTCCGAAGTGTACTGAACTACCCTGTGTGAGCAGTGGCGCCTCTGGCTGTGTGGATCGCATACTAATGAGGGAATCTCTGTTCCTACGTGTTGATTTATTACTATGCACAGGCATGAAACAAGGAAATGTCCATTTCATCCCTTGTCTCCTTCGCAAGAAGTGCCTTTGTGTCAAACATTCACCTGGTGTCTATGCACCCTAAAAACAGAGTGCGTCACACTTTATTAATGTAGAACAGACTTTATATAATTAAATCGTGCTCCAAGCACGAATAAAGCTTTAAGAGAGTATGAGATATTATAGGAAAAAAATTCCTCCGACACTGGGACTTGAACCCAGAACCTTTGGTTATTCGCCCCAATGCTCTACCAACTGAGCTAAGCCGAAGCTCAGTTGGTAGAGCATTGGCGCGAATAGCCAAAGGTCCTGGGTTCAAGTCCCAGTGTCGGAGGAATTTTTCTCCTATAATATTCTCATGTAATATCCAACAGAGACAATAATCTGTGGTTCATGAACGCTTATATATCTATCTGAGAGTTAACTATGCATTTTTCAAAATCAGTCTAATCCCTGAAGTTAGACACCTGGGATTCCATAAAGAATTGTCCAAATTAATAACGGTGTCCAATATACAGAGGATGGATATTTTGTCGTTCAACTTCCATTGAACTTGGAAAACAGTTGGTTATAAACGAATAGGCCTATAAGCAAATTAAACACGTTTAATGAACATTTTGTCGTGCACTTTATTGCAAATTAGCAAGATTCATTACGCCTTCAATAACATTTTACTTCAGTTTGACTTACCCCTTGGTGTCATTGTTTGTTGAAAGAACCACACACAAGATTGTTTGATTTTGTAGTATCTGAAAATGGCCATTCACGTTCTATTTCACATCCCAGACCAAACAGAGTTTCAATTAGCGTATTCCTGGCTGGTCACTTTGCAAAAAAACATAACGTTCCAATTAATGTAAACTGTCTCCTTGAATTATAGGTAGTTCATAGGAGATTTATGTATTGATTCCTTTTCATATGGAGATTCTTTACTGTTCCAGTATTCCTTCTGCTGTCTCAGGAACATCATCGTGCAATTTCAGTATACTGCCAAAGTTTCAGTATATTGTCAAAGTCATCAAGAGCACCAATTTCAGAGAGTACGCTATGACTGGCTTCGGATAGGTAACCAGTGAGTTCTTCATCTTTGTTGCTGTTGATTCCGTAAGAAAATCCTGCAAATTTGAAACATTTTACTATTGTCTTTCTTGCCACATATTTCTATGCTCCAGGGATTGAATGAATTGCATGAAGACCAGTTAGTTGGTGTGAACTGTGTTGCACTGTTGCATCTGTCTGCAGCACTGATGACAGTCCTATTCCTTTGATGATATTAACAGCTGTTTCATGTAAAGTAATTCCATAGACTGTAGCCTATGATTCCTTTGCCCACTGGCTACACTTCACTGGTTAGGTTGGGTAGTAGAAATTTTACAGTAAATGTTGGATACATTGAAGTCGACTTATAGCATTATCAACAAACAACATTTTACGTTTATATTTTGTAATTTTTAATTTTACTTCCTTCAGACACTCGCCGAAAATATCGGCTGTCATCCTTGTCTTCCTACTGTATCGACAATTTGCTTGAAGATCATTAACTTTAACATTGTCTAACTTACCAGTACAGAGCTGTAGAAGTTTCAAGAAAGACAGGTGTCCCACATACAGGGTATCATGGACATTTAGTAAACGAAATTCATTGGTTTCCATGAAAAGTGTCTTATAACCGTTATAATCGTTTAGCCTTCAGATAATTAAATTACTTACACTCAGCGGTATGTTTTAACTGAAATGTTTATTTAATGTAGAGTCATAATATATTTTCATCTCTTTCAGGAAAAGAACTACAGAGAAATGTACAGAGAAAAGTACAGAGAAAAGTACAATGATTGCAACAATGAATTTGTAGACGGTAATATATCTTGATGGTACAAAGTACTCTTCAGAATGGTGTTTTGAACTTTTCAATGATATGAGTATACTTATAAGAATTAATATAATTATCAGCTTTATATTTACTCAAAACATCCCCATGCCATAGGGGTAGTCTGCAGTCTTTAGTTAGTTCTACACTATTAAGCAAATTATTTGAGGCGCACAGTCATTTAAAGGCCTATATCAAAGTAAGGGAAAACCTACATAATAATAATAATAATAATAATAATAATAAAATCAGGTAAACTGATATAACAAAGTGCCAGTATGCTTTTTTAATCAGTAATAATTGCAGTTATGATATTCAGAAAATAAGTTCTCCAAGTTAAACTCGAGATCGATTCATTAAGCAGGGCTTACGGAAGAACAAAGGTCTAAAGTTTGATTCTTAACCTTAATTCATATTGGTATACACTGATATACTAATTCTTAAAATATGTAAACATTTTACAAAATGCATTGACAATGAAATAGTACAGTAAGCCAATAAGAAGAGGATAGTTCCACCTAGCGGTATGCAGTTTTGTTCTGAGTATAGGCTTATGCAATTTTAACGCAACGCAATAACTTTGAAGCTAGTTTCTGTTCGTGAAATAACATTTATATGCTTATGTTATTCTTTAGGAATGATGTAGGTCAATGAAAGACAATGAATTCACAGTTTTTTTTAAAGAAAAATGTAATACAGTACTTATTTAAGCACATTGACAAAATAGGACACAAGAATGGAATAGGCTCAATTTAACACAATTGATAATAATAATAAAAAAAAATTTGCTTCAGGGTGGACTCGAACGTGATATCTCTTGATTACTAGACAAGCATCTTACCCCAAGACCAAACTACACTACGACTTTTCAGTGTCCAATACCAAAGAATACTATCTCGTCGTAGCTCACAGAAAAGAAAAATCACCGTATTTCGAAATTAGGCTATATTTCGAGCCTTCTAGTTTTCTTATGTTACAATATAGAATAATTTCATTCATTGGTAACATAATATTCGCGATATTCTAGTCATAAATGCGAATTTGGCCCTCACTAAAGCAGAGTACCAACTGAAGCAAATACTCAGAAGTTAATGTTTTTATTTATTAAGAGGTCAGGGATTATAAATCTGACATAGGCTGAAGTAAAATTCAATGCTTTAATCTAATTGTAATCAATTTTAGCAAAATAATTAGTCATTATACAACAGCATTTCGTCTATAATCGTACATGGGAACATTTGTTTTTCATGTAGTTGTCAACTGTCCATGGCAACTGAAGGAAGCTTTATAAGCTGTCATTAATTGATGACGCTATAAGAAAGAACCGAGAATCTGATTTTGCATTTGAAGAAGGTGCCTTCTTTTTACCCTCCTTTACTAAAGAAGGTTTCGACAGGAATTGAAGGGTTGTTCCAGAATTCCCCTTTATTTACCTTAGTTACGGGACTCGCCCGCTGATTGGTTGGCCGCGAGCCAATCAAAATGCTTCGAAATGAACCAAAATATTATAATTAATTTGACTGATAATTACTCTTTATTTCGGTACTGGACAACCGATTAGGTCCAAATTCAATAGGCTTATTGCCATGATTGTTATAAATAAGTATACGAAGTTTCATGAAAATCCGATAAAGCGTATTTGAGTTACCGCGCCTTTTCTTATATGATACCATAAAAGGGCACTAAATTGGGTATTATTCCGGTACCGGCCAACCGATTTGGTCCAATATCAACAGACATCTTCCCATAGACATTATAAATAGGTATTCCAAGTTTCATGAAAATCCGATAAAGCGTATGTGAGTTATGGCGCCTTTAAAATATACACTAAATTGGGTTTTACTCCGGTACCGGTGAACCGATTTGGTCCAATTTCAATAGGGTTCTTCCCATGGACATTATAAACGCGTATACCAAGTTTCATTAAAATTCGATAAAGCGTATTTGAGTTAGAGCGCGTACAGACACACGGACGGACGGACGGACGGACAGACGGACAGACTTTTTCGTCCCCCACACAATCTCATAAAGTACCATACTGGCACTTAATAATGAATATTCATAACTGAATTATACTCATTGAGAAATGTAACTTTATCTTATGTTGTAACTTGGGTACATAACACGCCATAAAGGCACCGCATAATTGTTATAAATATTACAATGTCCTTGGTCTACTCGAACCATGAAATTCATGCTATTCTACTTCCCACGGTTTATATTTTCCCTAGTCCAGTATATTTAATATACCTATCAAGGGTTGCCTAGACCCAATAACCAATCGGCGCAGTCTGAGTTCAAGCATTGGTGTACGTAATTGTAATGTTATTAATGCCAAATAACAAGCACAAATGCCACTCATTTTAGAAAAAAAATGAGAACGATCCATTGAATTGTGCTTCAAATAGCCTATTAAATATAAATAATTCTACTGTAGCAACTGCATGACCCCCCTTAAAGTAATATAAAATCAATAATACCTCCGATAACATCAAAAGGTCTAACTATTGTCTCCTCAAGCTGAGATTTCTACATTACACCATCCTAACGGCAATCGAACCTAAGCACCTGACAGCACGAAAACATCATCAGCCTAGTGCAACAGTGACACAAGAGAGGAGAGATCATCCGAGAAACCATTAAATTAATTGTTCCACTGGACCAATTGATGGTCGTTTCAAGTTGGAGGCTCAGGAGAATGCAACGCTAATGCTAGCATATTCGTCCACTTAGGTCTGCATTGTGTTAGATTGTCAAGGCTGGATCTCTAATTGCCTGTACGATAATTAACTCATTGTTATGTTGTCAGCAATGAAATCATTTGAGGTCTTCAATCGTAGGCTCAGCAGTCCCAACCGGGTAAACTTTCACGGTTGACTCTTCAAAACTTGATTTAATTTTTTTTTTTTTTTTTTATAGAGGTGTAGGCCTAGTACCTCGAGATAGCGTATTCGTCACATTAACAACAAACTCTTCCATGTTGGTTATTTTTATCTTCTAAGGCTCCGCTAGGACAAACGAACGATCAAAAGGGAAGTAACGGATACTACGTTTGAAATTACTGGCAAATACTCGTAGCTTAGCGACATAGTCGTCAGGGCATCTATTTACGAAACTCAAGAGTATGAATTGCATTTAAGGGGGGATATACAGCTTTCGGTGAAATTAATAGGTGAGAAATAGGTGAATTTCATTATTTTTTCCCTCAGCAATGAAGTTATCTAGATCTTGCAAACTGACACACTCTTTATTGACTACTTCTACAATTGCATACTATTTTCAAAATTAATCAAAATTAATGTTACAGTTTTGGGTAATTATCGTTACAAAATGGCGACGTTTCGTGCACTAAAATGCAGTTTCCGTGAAAATTTCCACAAATGCCAATATTTTTTAGTGATTATTTTTCATATTTATTTGCAAACATTATATAAACAACATCGTCTACAATCTTTGGAATTTCTACAGTATAAGTATTTATTAAAAAGTAACTTTTTAAAAATTTCCTTTTTTCCTTAAAATATATATTTAAAAAAAATAAACTATTAAAGTTAAATGAATGATTATAGATAGTGTTGTTCATGTGATATTAACAAATACACAGAAAAATAACCATTCAGAAATATTTATATTTGTGGAAGTTTTCAAGGAAACGGCAGTTCAATGCATGAAACGTGGTAGAAATTTGGAAACAATAGTTACCCATATATGTAGCATTAATTAATTTTGAAAAGAGTATGCAACTTTAGATGTAGTCAATAAAGAGTAGCCTATGCCAGATTGCAAGGCTGTAGAGCAATTGAAAAAATAATGAAATGCACCTATTTCTGACCAATGAATTTCACCGAAAGCTGTATGTTTCTCCTTAAAGATAAGTAATTTTTCATTAATAAAATGAAAGGTGGGGGCTATCCATATTATTCTAAGTACTTACCCTTACGCTCGTCGCAGTTAAAGTTTGAAAACGTTTTCTTTGCCCTGTGTGATTAATGGATGACGAACCTGTCTACTGAATGGCTTTACTTGCCTCCGTGACATTACGTAAGCTATCGAAACTTGTTTAAAGGGAAAACGGTGAACGAACCATCTGTAGGGAAAATACGTACCGTGAAGTTTACTCAACTATCATCAGAAGTTACTTATAGTTAAAGGTAAAATGAAATTTGAAATTCAGTATAACTCATATGAAGTATAATTTTTGTTTATTATAGACGTATATAATTTTTGAAAATTGAAATGTTCCGTGACAATTTATAGCCTACTTATGCAGTTGACTTCTATTACAGACTATGGGATTTTAAGAAAACCATATGGAGATGGTTTTAATGTGTTTTGGGGCTATTAGAAAAACCAAAAACACTAACTGTTGAATAATTAAATAAGATCGCTTGAACGCATATTCTTTTTTATTGAGAAGCATTCATTATTATTTTGTTATATTTTTAATACTTTGGTGCATACAAAGGAAATTTGAGCGAAATATCTGGAGGAAATGTATCAGGAACACCGTGATAGATCATGTGAAAGTATAGGATATCCGAAATGCTGTGAACCAAAACACCATTGTTATGGATCGTATTGAAGAGAGACGTTGTACTTTGTGAGGCCGTTTGGAGAGGATAGAAGATCATAGGTTACCTGGGCAGGTGCTCCACTGGACCCCTAGATGGGGAAGAAGACGTGGACGTACCCATAGAAGTTGGGTGGATGGAGTAAGATCAGTAATGGCATCCAGAGGTTTGGAGGATGAGGACTGACAAGAAAAGAACTATTGGCGTAGCAGAGTAACATGAATACGTCTAGTTGCAGGCAACCCTGATGGGAAATATCTGATAAATGAACTGAATGGAACCATTTACCGTGGATTTACAGTAAAAACTGGCATTCAGCACATATTAGTTAAGTTCTAAATTAACACTCAATTCTTGTTTCTTAATGTCTGAAAACATTGTTCATATCCTCATCTAAATCAAGTTTCCAAATTTGGATTTCTCAAGTCCAGAAGGTTATCGCCACGTTTGAATCTTAAAAAGTGTTTACTTCCTTGAAGATTCAAAAAAGTTTTGTCAGAAACAGACTGACATACTTTTGACTTCACTCCTGAGACTCATCCAGTTCCAGTTGCAACCGGACTATGAAAACTATCGGAAGTACAGTCACAGTTCCACTCAACTTCATTTAAAAATAACAGAAAAATAGTTCAAATGTGAAATTGTTATGTCATTTGGTCCGCTCCCACAGAGGTTTCCCATCACTGGTACAAACCAGTTCTTCCTACCCCAAAAGTATTTATTTGGATCACAAACCTGGACATTACCACAACAGAATACCCTAATACAAGTGACACAAAGGAAAATGGAAAGAAAAATGCTAAATATATCAGTGGAAGACCACATAAGAAACACAGAAATAAGAAAAAGACCCAAATAAAAGATGTTTTATCCACAGCTAAATCATTCAAATGGAGATGGGCAGGGCACACAGCACGTCTGAACCACGACTGATGGGCATACATCACCACTTCATGGGATCCAAGGAACGGAAAACGAATCCCAGGAAGACCGGGAACAAGATGAGCCGACGAAATAATAGCAATAGCCGGAAATCTTTGGACCCGGACCGCTCGAGACAGAGAGAAGTGGAAGAAGCAGCAATGTATATAACTTTTAGTGTCAGTGATTAGTACATAGTCATTAATAATATATAACAATCAGATAAGGGAATGAGAACCACAAAACAAAGTGTTAAAACTAAAGTGAATAGAAAATTAACTCAAAATAGAATATAGTAACAAACAATCTATTAGCACAGAGTCTAAGTAGAATCATACAAATACACCTAGCTCAAATGTGGGTCAGGAACTTGAGCAAACCCGCCTTCTGGGGGAGGCCTTTTCCCTTTAAGGGATTGTCATAGGCTATTCTTATTCTTATTATAAAACACCCTGTATCCCATAACTGTAATACGGAGGCTATAACTGGTATTAGTGGGAGAATGGGAGCTTATATCCTGCATGAGGAAACCATCTCATATTAATAGCACATTGGCTATTAATGGGGTGTGGAACTGTGGCACTTGGCGCACTGTTGCATGCTGTGGTAAGTAATTAACACAGGGGGGTCGCCGTGGGGGACGGTGCAGTAATTCTAGAGATCGACAAGGAGCAGATGTTCCACGCACCTTCTGGCCTGGTCTGACACAATCGCAAATCTTAGAGCTTGCAACGCCCTTCCCTAGCTACTCCTGTAAAATGAGCACTGTGCAGAACATACAAATTGCTAATTCGATGAATAGGCAAAGTGGATAAATTGTACGCTACTGCGAATTAATAACGAATTTCGCTAGTAATTAGAAACAATGTCTCGTCATCTTGCCCAGAAAAATTCATATTGTATAACATTTTTAATTCACTTAAATTATTTAAATTTGTTAGTTAATTGCTGTTAGTTTTAAGCTTCAACTTTAATGTATATTGTAATATTTCATTTCTAATATATATGATTATGACAAGGGATGGGTCCTCGATACTTTCGATACCTCGATACTTGCATGGTATCGGCATCGAACGATACTTCAGAAAACTCGCTCGATACTTTTTCGATACTTTTGTAACTCTGCAATTCTGCAATTAAGTGAGAATGGTAGTATTTTTTAACAAAAACTTGTAAGTGGACTGTTTAAAAAACTAATTTTAGTTTTAATGTAGAGTTTAAAAATAATTATAGGCTACTGATGATATTCAATTTTGTTTCATTAAATATGCAGATTTCATTAATTTAGTTGGTATTACACAGTTCTCTCAAATGATAATTTTTAATGTACCTATTTATTGAAACTGTAAATGTTGAAGGTATCGAGTATCGAAGTATCGAGTATCGAGGAAAAAATCATGTATCGGTATCGAGTATCGAGAAAATCTGGTATCGACCCATCCCTAATTATGACATTATTCATTTCGCGTTTAAGTAAAAATTAAGCAATTATCTTAGTAATCGCTTTTTCACTTATTTGTGATTATAAATCCTCTGCACAAAATGGACATTTTACATACTCTCTCTCTCTCTCTCTCTCTCTCTCTCTCTCTCTCTCTCTCTCTCTCTCTCTCTCACCACACCCAAACACAACTGTATAGGTATACTTTTTAATTCACTTAGTTTTCATTTTCTATATTCTCTCTTAATTTTAACTCGTTGATGACTAAATACATTTTTGTCTTATGTTTCAATGTAGATTATAACAAATTATTATTGTTTTATTGCTAGTATTTTGTATTAATTTTGTAATTATTGTATTTTGAAGGTATTGACAGGCAAAATAAAACATTATTATCATTACCAACATACGCTAAATATGTATACCCTAAATCACAAAGTTCCTGCTAGCATTACCAGTAATAGAGTATCACAAGTGTAGTGTTGATAGGTTTTAGATGATTTAGAACAAAAGATACGCTTTCATTTCGGAACAACTACCACAAAACAACAAACAGTTCTTTTAGGACGAAATTACTAAAATAAAATCAGGTAAATTGAAGTAACAAAGTGCCAGAATGCTTTTGTTTAATCAGTGATAATTGCAATTATGATATGCAGAAAATAAGTTATTTTTTAAATCGATTTCCCAGTTAATCTCCCGATCAATTCAATAAGCAGGGCTTACTGACGAATAAAGGTCTAATTTGATAAGCAAGGATAATAGGTAGTGTTATTGTCAGAGCTATCTGTATTGCAACTTCCAAAGCCGTATATGAACACTGTAAAACAATATGTAGTCATGAGAACTGATTTGCATTTGATAAATTCTTCCTAATATATTACCATAAAATAGGCACTAAATTGGGCATTACTCCAGTACCGGTTACCCGATTTGGTCCAATGTCAATATGCTTCTTATCATGGACGTTATAAACACGTATACCAAGTTTCATGAAAATCCGATAAATCGTACTTGAGCTATCGCGCGTACAGACAGAAAGTTTCCCGTCCCCCACATATTCTCATGAAGTACCATTCTGGCTCTTAATACATTATGGAACAAGCCTATAATGGCATCTATCAAGATACGAGTATGATTATGAAACGAGCAACGCGGGTTTCATAACTTTCATACGAGTATCTTAATTAACATTATAGGCAAGTTGCATACAACTGTTTTTGTTCGAACATAATTAGTATGAATGTTTAAATTTTGAGATTTTAGATTCACTGAAACAGAACGACAACGAGCCCACCATGCCCTTCGCGTCAGCGGAATGTCGTAGTTCTTGTCTTCTACGAGAGATGGCAGGCTGTGGCAGGTCATGGCGTCGGTAAAATCGAAGCTACCTTATGGCTGATTTCTTCAAACCAATGGATTTTTACAACATGAATTGAATTCGTTTTAGTATGATATTAAAATTAACACGAACAGAATTGGTTTTATTTTAAATACAGGCTAATTAATATGTAGTTTTCAGCTCCTACTCTCACAGTCTCAAGATCGTTCCGTATTCGATAATGATCGATACCATACCAGTTTATAAATGGAAATCGGTGTCGAAATGAGTTTCATTATGATACCATTATGTCACACGTAGTAAGTGTAGGCCTGTTATAGTATGGTCGAACAAAAAACAATTTTCCTGCTTCATGAACAACAAACATGGTTGCTAGTTAATCCGTCATACTAAAAATAAAAGCGTTAAAACTGGCGAAGTTAATTATAAAAAATTACATCTTATAATATTTTGACGCGATATTTTAAATAATTTGGCTAATTCTATGACGAACTAGTTCTATGGAAATCTACTGATATATTTCGTTGTATACTTGGTGCAAGGCATAATATAACATGAAGTAAAAATAAACAAAATAAAAAAGTAAGGGGCACTGTGACTGATTATTATTTCAAGATAGTTAGCCTATAATTATGTGATCAAATTATCTTTTAATACAAGATCAAATTATGTTTTAATTGAGCCTGCAGTTAGATTATGTAAAACAAAAAGGTCATTTCATGCTATGTCTTTAAAACTTTTTAATAAACTACCTCAATGTGCTCATGGTATTAGCTTGCCAAGATTTAGAGCAACCATAAAGAGATGGCTAGCGGAAAATCCATTTTACAAAGTGGAGGAATTTTACGAGCAAGTAGGAACCCTACAATTGTAATTTAGTTTAACATTGTTATTTTATTGTTACCTTGACTATACCATTACATACATCTTGTATGTGTAAGGTTGTAAAAATAAATGATTAAAATGATTAAAAAAGTGTACGAAAAATGTATCTCACTAGGTCTGCTAGCCACTTTTGAATGATTAAACCAATACACTTAAATTGTATGATAATTTTAAATGCAGTTTGCCCAAAATTACGTTTTCACATCTTTACTGCGTATTAAAGACAATTCTCGCAATGTTCAAGAATAACCGATAGGCCTATGGCAAGCTGTTTTGTAAAATTTAAATGTCGTTAAACTTTAACTTTAAAGCACAAGGATAAGGATAAAGCAAGGATAAAATTAATCTACATGGGGAAATTTCGATTTTGCCGTATATCTGCACATTAAAAATCATTTAAGACGGTTATATCGCAAAGCCTAGTCCAATCTAACTGAAATTCCATACTGCTACTAATTTTGATGGGGTTAATAAATATTACGAAGATAGCAAAATGCAATAAAAAATGTAGAATTTTCGAAAATATTCTCTCTTAAAATGAATTATTGTGAATGCATCCTCAACGAGTAGGAAACTAAGTTAACATAGTTCTGTCAATATTTTTTTAATCTCAAAAGGTACTTTTGTCGTTTACAAACAGGAAAGAAGACATTTTTATTATTACCAAAACAAAGGTATATTAAAGGCATAACCTGTAGGAAAATATATATGTGTGTGTTGTGTGTATTACGAATATAAAGGAGTGTAATATTTCAATTCTGAAGATACAACACGAAAAAAGTGCAATATTACATATGACACCGAATTCTACGTCAATATAATGCTTCTTATATCGAGTTTTTTTCAATGATTCGTATTTCAGAATTATATTTTACTGTACAGACGGTGAACTAAAAATAGCTTGCAATAAACGGCGGAAAAACTGTTTGAAGTCTGTCTCTTCAAAATGTCGATATTTGTGTCCACATTCCCCGGCAGAGCAAATAGCAGAAACTATATTGTGCAGGGGAGGCTGAAATAGTTTTTATTACTTTGTGTTTGGCAGTAAAGCAGAGCAACAATCACCTCGACTGCGACACTTGGTTGGGTGAAGACATTATTTTATTTCACCGCTCACAGAGGGCACCATTAAACCCACATAAAGCTCTGAGGGTGCCGTTTAGGTGCGAATCTAACCCGGTTTTATGGACAGTTGTAAAATTTGCGTCATATCCTGTGATATCTCGGTTACAATACAACATGGATGTCCAAAGGTATATTTTTCTTTTTATATCATCCCATTCTATAGGATCACATAAAAGCACTACCGCATGGTCCACAAGTTAACTTAAGAAAGCATGACAATAATTCCCTTTAGAAAAGGATTGTGTAAAGATACTCTACAGAGTGGGCGAAAAGTCCACATACCCCCTGCCAATTTCATTTAAATAAAACTTAATTTAAATTGTACGTGTATATGATGGATCCAGAACATCTGTAACTTATGTATTCCTCAATGATTTCTTCATAGACGGATACGTCTCCAGGTCTGTTTACTCATTTTCTGTAATTGGCTTCACAAATTTCTAACCAGAGAAGACAGAAGAAAAGGTTATCTTGACGAACGAATGTGCTATTTGTCGAATTTATAAAGATAGGAACGTTTATTTTTGATCCAAGCAAAATCCACATTTGTTCAAGAAATTGAACAAAATCCACCTCACGTTATGATTTACGCTGGGGTAACAGAAGATCACCTCATTAAACCCTATTTCTTCGATGGCTCGCTGAATCAGGTGACCTACCTGCGAATGATGGCTGTTTGCTGAACTCAGAGAACATATCTAACACTGTGTTGCAATGTATTAACCAACAGTGTAAGATCACCTGCTGAAAGAAAAGGACCTGAAGATGGCTGAATAGCCGAAATATATCGTCCAATACACGAAAATTATTTTACAAAGTTGACAGACATAAATTTTAACTATGCTTTTTTATAATATTGACAAACATAAATTTTAATTTTGACAAGGCTATGAGCTGATTTTTCAACAAAAAGATTTTATACGAGGGAATAGGTGGTAATATTTATACACAACGTAACACTGTGTGGTTTCAGCAAAATGGCGCACCAACTCACTTTGCCGTCTTTATGTTCAAGATTTTCTTTGGATAATATTTTTAATGTGACAGTTATGTTCACGTAGGTCAAGTCCATTCCGTGATATTTGGACCTTCCGTTTTGATAAAATTATTCACCCCGTAAGCTTGCAATGACAATTCCACTCATACGCCGCGTGTTTGATGTTGACCAATAAAGTTTAGCAGTTTCTCGGATATAGACCAATCACGATCGTGTATCTTATCATGAACGTTTATCACGATATTCCTCATTCGCAAGGACGCAAATTTATCTTATAAAACGTCAGATCGTTTACTGGACACTTAATGTATCAATGTGCGGTGATTCTTACGTGACATGCTGCCATTAGGCCTAAGCATGATAAAAATAAGTTATTCTATACAACATAACTTGTTTGGAAATTGAAATAATATAAGTGTAGGCTACATTGATTAAAAACATAATTTCAATTCAGAGCAAGTCAGTTCGTGTGCTTATATTCTGTTCTGCTGTTAGCTTACCTGAATTAGGTTAAACATGTCTCATATGCACCATTGGTAGCATTGGTTACAACATAGTAACTCGAATCTATTCATGGATAGTTTACTCATAGTATGCCGTGATCTCGCAGCTGTTGGTTTTGTTTTTATATGACAAAGTAAGAAGGTAATTATTATTTATACAATCCGTTACATTTTATTCATGGAATAGTCTTAATAAATCCAACTAGAGATTATGAGTTCCGTAATCTCTCGTGGGATTACCTATGATAAACTTGTTTTCGGACTTGGCAGAAACTTCCTCTGTTCAGATTGTCGCGTGTTAAGCTCGAAAACCAGGGTTCGAGGTAATGGTATAAGACAATCTCGATATAATACTGGCTCTGACACCTGGGAAACGGGATTTCAGTGCAAGTTTAAGAGTGAGGACAAACTTCCGCTAAACTAGAAGTTCCAAATCCCAGTGAACGGGCAGTAGGTATTATTCTTTCGATTTAGAAGCATTCAGAAATTATTAATGGTTTTATATTAAAGAAACTCTAATAATTCGTGGGAATCTAAATAAGCTCAGATTATTTTATATATTGTTCTCATGAGTTGAGATAGAGAGGAGTTGCAGTTCCACCACTGTACCCTTTAAGCCAGTCCGCCACTGCTAGCGTTATTAATGGTGGGATTACTTGTACTAAGCTGGCTGGTGGTGGTTGTCATGGACACGTATCACAAAGCAACATTGTTGTGGAATCGCAAAAAATCTGATATGGCAGAATGGAAACATTTCATAGTGATTTTCATATTACAGCCATTAGTTTTTCACCCTTCCTGTTCTAACGATTCATATCTGTGGAACATATTATGAGCTAGTATGAACCCAAAATTATCAGACTCTTTTTTGTGAAATAAAAATCTCCTAACCCGAATAAAAAATCTAAACACGGACACTAAGCCTTACAGAACGAGTAAACAGTTGGAAAGCAATGAAAGATAGGAACTACTGTATTGCCTCTTTAATGAGGAGATGGGAGAAATGAAGAGGAAATACTATCACTAAGGCAGTCTTATGTAGCCTACGACAAAGAAAATTTCGGAAGCGGGGACTGAAGTAAGGATACCGCTAAGAATGAGCAGAGAAATTTAAAGAAGTCATAAAGGTCCATAGGGATCCAGGAGGTTGAGGCTCCCAGATTGAGGCATTCGGTTAGTGATGGTGGTAAGGTTGTCAACTTTATGAACCAGCCGTCTTTACCTCCAAGATTGTCCCTGGTATTCATCTCTGTTAGAAGCTGATTCGACCCCAGGACCATGGTGCCATCAGAATATTAGGCCGACCCCACCAAAATATGACTTTACATGCAAAATAGAAACCGCTCTATTAGGATAACAAATGTGCAATTCATGTTTAATTTGTGTTTGGGGCGATAATGGAGGTCAGGATAAAAATATGTTACAACTGTTACAACTAGACTATACCAGTTGCGTTCATTTTTATAGTTTGTGTTTTGTGCCAGCCTATGTCGCTTCGGAATTCATTTTTTTTTCTATGTTCAGGAAGATTGATTTTCCAGGATCAGAAACATAACACACCTAGAAAAACAGAAAGTGCGCTTGCTGGGCTTGATGTATTGGTCCGGGACGTGAAAGAGTTACGACAAACAAGCGGGGAAAATGACTTCTATCCATCTCAATGCTGTCTCTCTCAAGTAATTAATAAAGAGCTACGCCTGCGAGATATGTGACACACCAAGCTTTGTGGTGCGATTGGTAAAGCACGTCTGTTGGCGGGCAGGTGTATCGGAGGCTGGATGTCAGTGACAGACAGAAATAAAGAATGTCCGCGTAGCTTTGCCGTGACATTAAATTCTACGTTCACCATAGCTGATCCAGTATTTGGAATTTATGTACAAGACTTCGAATTTCAGTTCTTTGCAATCACTCACTATCAGTATGTTTATAGTAGGGCCTATATTAAAAATTATAGATAATTAAACTCAGGTAGGAGAAAGAGAGCAACAGAGAAGGGATATTCAATAAGAAAAACAAAATCAGGTAAACTGATGTAACAAAGTGCCAGAATGCTTTTGTTCAATCAGTGATAATTGCAATATATTATAATATGCAGAAAATAATATATTTTTAAGTAGATTTCCGAAGTAGCTCCTGATTGATTCATTAAGCAGGGATTATAGTAGTACAAAGGTCTGGTTTCATAAGAATATGTGAAGACATATGTGGGTAGTGTTATTTGACAAAGCTACATGTATTGCAACTTCCAAAGCCGCATATGAACACTGTAAAACATTATGTTGCATTGAGAACCGATTTCCATTTGATAAATTCTAATATACGTATTACCATACAATAGAGACTAAATTGGACAATACTTCGGTACTGGTCAACCGATTTGGTCCAATATCAATAGGCTTCATCCCATTGACATTATAAATGCGTATACCAAGTTTCATGAAAATCCGGTAAAGCATCTTTGAGTTATCGCGCGTACAGACACACGGACAGACGGACAGACAATTTCCCATCCCCCACCATTCTGGCACTTAAAAATTAACGGGCTAAGTGAATAGTTATGAAACAACAAGAAATAATCGAAAAGGAAATATGAGAAGAGAATATGGAGAAGAAGATCGAAATAGGGGGGGGGGGCGATTTACAGGCGGATAGGAGTAGGAATATGTATATTATAGTATATTATATTATACTAGGTTAAAAGGCCCGGCGTCGCCCGGGTTTTGTATTTTGTAATTCGAAATTAAGTTATGAAGGACTTTGGATATTACAATTCTGGGTCCTTTTATAGGTATTTAGAATTTGAAATGAGGAAGAATGACTTATCACACTCAAACTATTCGCTCAGAAAACGCTTGATACAGCTTTTTACGGCTAATAGAGGAAGTAGTATTTTGAATCCCATCGCTTGTACACAGCAAGCCTGGTAGGGGTTCAAATAAGAAGAAACAGTAATTCCGGTGACATAAAATTGTATTGTTTTTGCCGAATATTTTATTTCTCACTCTAATGTTACCATAAAACCGTTTTGGGGATGAAATTAAACACACATGCAATATTACTTCCATACATCCCTCCCCAAAAACATGCGATAAAAAATATACATATAACCATACCTCGTACTGTTTTCTCTGTGTCCAAGGTAGAGAACGTTATGTGACTGCATTATTTTCGTGGATTTCATAATTTAATATTCATTTATAACATGAATGATATTGATAACTTTTCTAAAAGTCCCACTTCAATTATTTCCAAACCCATCTGAGAAACAACTGGAAACAATATGTTGCCATGCCAACTGTGATTTGGATTTCATAATTCTGTGTAAAAAGGGATTAAGTACACTCAAAAACATTTGATTTTTGCCATTTAAAATCAAAATTTTGCAAAATCCTTTCTTAGTGAGCACCTACATTATGAAACGAAGGTACTGGCAAAATTCCAAGTCTCTACCTGTTATAGTTTAGGCTGTACGTTGATTATCTGCCAGTCAGTCAGTCAGTCATTCAGTCAGTCAGGACAAAGCCTCTAATATATATAGAGATATACAGTATATATATCGGCCATGAAGTAATTCCTCTACCTGCCCTACATGTCGTATATAAAAATTGTGTGTGAATTTTCACTTATTTCCTTTTGGTAGCATCTGCATTAGTTTATTGATTTGTACAATCCTGGGAAAGAGCTATATAAAATCATGAAACCACACAATCATTTGCACTACATAAATTATATAACTTCGGAGACTTTCGAAACGAATATATAAAGAGAGGGCGAAGAGATGTAAAGGATATGAATGAATAGTGAAAATACAACCAGAAGAAAAAGGTCTGGATGGGTGGATTTATCTTTGTATTGGATAAAGGAGAGATGGTAGAAAGTATCAAATAATAGTACTAGAGAAGAAACAGAAAAAGCAGCAATGATTGTGTCAGCTGGTCAGCACAAACACATGTGTATTGTCTTTTTTCCCATAGCCATAAAACCCAGATGGCGCAACGATCTAAATAGCCTATCTACTTTATACATGGTTCTACGATTCTAAGCATTTAGGTTATTTTACGTAATACAAGCGTTTTACTGGTTTTGGATAAAAATTTCAAGAACCAACAAAGATATATTTAAACTGTTGAATGAATAAATTATAACGGTATCTCTCGCTGAATTGTTTATAGAATAAAATATATTTATGCTGGATATCTACATTAGCTTAATATTCAGAATAACGAAAATCATAGCTAGCAAATCTAGAATGTTGAATAAAACTAATCAACTGAAGAAGTTAAGTCAGGAACTACTTTTTATATATATAATAAAAAACAATAATTGCCAGGGTTCACTCATGCCCAAATGTTATTTATGACCCGATATGTTCAAATATTTTACCGGTTTTCTTAAAAGGCAGAAACACTACCAGATACCTAAAATGCTAAACCCCTCGCTAAAATATTACTACATTATTCTTCAATGATTGTAATAATTGATTTTTCATAGGAAAATATTTCATCTCATCTCTAACTACACTAATTAACATACTATTAGAAAGCAAACACGTGCAAAAGGGGGAAAATTTCTGAACTGAACAACATACGTCCTGATCATAATATAAAACAGAAATAATAACTGCAGCGAAATCAAGATTTTTACTAATGAGATGAAAAGGGTCCTTAGAGATTCTGAGAACAACACTGTTACACATTATTATTAAACAACTGGCATGTGTCCGCGGCTTCGCCCGCGATAATTATTTTAAAAATTAAAAATTAAGAGCATAATAGTTAAATCATTATATTTATTAACACCTAAATCACTTGGACTACATACCACGATTAGATAGCGTCGCCTGGTAAAAGCGACCTCAGATTCGAGGTCCTTGGCCCAGAAAACCCCTGTATAGTGAGTTTCGTCCAAATCGAACAACGTTTGACCATATTTAGGCCTATATTGATTATCCCACTTATAATAATAATAATAATAATAATAATAATAATAATAATAATAATCCTCTTCGCTGTAGGTTGAAAATTTCATATGTCTGCGTGCCTTGACATTATAAACAAATGAATCGACCAGCGTGAGCTACAACATTCAAGCGATCGCGAAAGTTTCATTTCCAAGGTATGACAAAAATAGCCAAAGCCAACTGTAATTGATTTGACATTGAAATATATTACTGAAAACTGATGCTTTGAAAACGCAAAAAATGCACGTTTTCTGCCCGTTTTTCACTCATAACTCGCGAAGGAAAGCTAAAATTAAAATTCCGGCTTCGAGGTGCACTTTCCGACCCTTTAGTCCATCTATGTTTAAAATTTCAGATCTCTGCGTTGAGTAGATTTCGCTGGGCATCGCGGACAGACAGACGGAGGACAGACACTTCCTTTTATTAATATAGATAGAAGATAGATAGACCTAATATATCTTTCAGCTCACGGTGCAATCACATGCGGTGATTTTCACTTTCTTCTGTTGCTCTACGAATCCTACATTTCTTGATACCCTATTATTTATAACCACGCTTTAATACGTTTGCCTCTCACATTTCCACACCCGATCACGACCTGACTAAACACTATCAGTACCATCCCACCCATAGGCGTAACCAGGCCGACCATATGGGGGGGGGGTTATAACATCCGCGGGGTCTGGGGGGTATGGAATACCCCCCAGGGAGAGGGGGGTCCGGGGGTCCTCCCCGGAAAATTTAAAAAATTAAGACGCAAAATAACGAGTTTTAAGCTTCCGGGGGTCCTCCCCCGGAAAATTTTAAAAATTAAGACTCAAAATAACGAGTTTTAAGCTTCCGGGAGTCCCCCCCCGGAAAATTTTAAAAATTAAGACGCAAAATAACGAGTTTTAAGCTTCCCACGCTTTATACTTGTATTAAGTAATTTATGGGCAGACTTAAAAAAATTATACAATTTTCCTTTTTTTAATCAATGGGGGGGGGGGGGGTTCAAACCCCCAACCCCCCCCTCCTCGGTACGCCTATGATCCCACCATGCAGCTCTTTACTCCTCTTCGTTCACAATTCGGCAATGGAACTCTGTGCCCATGAATGTCAGGGACTGTCAGAATTTCAGACAACTCAAACAAAATTCATTAAATGCTTAACGCACACAACGCTTTGTAAATAAAAAATAATAATTTTAACTTATTTTTAGATGTAGGCTACATAATGGAACAACATTATACAATCTTGGAATGTGGCTCTAGGATTGGCGTTGACTTTCTCTTGCTATCATTACCACTTTATATGAAGAAATTTCTTTGTAGCGAAATTCTCGAAAATGACTTTAACGACCTTCCTTAAAATTTAGAAGAAGTGCCCATACCATCGTTTGCAGAAATCAAGCTTAATTTTCCATGCGTGGTAAACAATATATCACTTCATGAGGCCGAAACAATTAAAAAATAACCACTAAACTTATATCAGAGTGTAAGATGAGAAAGTTGTATTACCTACGCTTAGGGTTATGTGAGTGCAATGTAGATTTCTTTAAAATCTGGCAACTGGCAGTTATAATAGATGATACTAAAATTAGCATTGTAGTTTTATTATATGTACTTACTTTTCAATTTCTGTTAGATATTGATTTAACTGGAACTTACCTGTAATTAAAAAACAACAAATATTAGAATCGCCAATAATAATAATAATAATAATAATAATAATAAAGTAAAATTAAAATTAATTATTGCCTTGGATGGCTGCAGAATTTTTTTTTGTGAATTTGATATCAATAATAAAAGACTAATAACATTTGATATGATTTTGATGCCAGGATACCCAGAGAGAAAATCACAATAAACTCATTAGTGACAATAGGTTATCAAACATCGGCCATGAAGTAATTCTACGTGGCCTATATGTCATATTAATTCACCATTGTACATAAAAATTGCGTGTGAATTTTCATTTATTTCCTTTTGGTAACGTTGGTAGTTTATTGATTTGTACAACCCTGGGAAAATGCCACATAAAAACATGAAACCGCACATTTGTACCACATAAATTATATAACTTCGCAGATTTTCGAAAATAATTAGGAGAACAGGTTAAAGGCATTGATCTTCTGCTGTTCCCGAGTGTCCTTAAACGACTGCCAACTTCAGATATTATTGTAAATGATCGGTGGCACAGTGATTTTACGGGTTGTTATACCGCGACGTTAATCTGTAAAATGAAAATTAATTGGTATTACTGCTATGGTAGGCTGCAGATAAATCTTTTGTCATTTTTGACATCTATAATAAAAGTCTACCAATATTTGTATGATTTTGCTTCCAGGATACCCAGAGGGAAATCACAATAAACTCATCAGTGACAACAGGTTATCAAACATAGATCAGGAAGTACTTCCTCTATGTGACCTTTATGTCATATTAATTCATCATTTATTTAAAAATTGCGTGTGGATTTTAATTTATTTCGTTTGAGTAGCATCTGAATTAGGGTATTGATTTGTACAACCCTGGGAGAGAGTTGAAACAAAAGCGAATCGAACATAGTTGGTGCGTAAAAAGCAGAGCATCGCAATGTGTGCCGGATTAAAACAAAACGTGAATATTTTAAATTCTGCCATTTCAATATTTAACGAACTGCAGGTGGATTACAAGCAAGTCTCATTTACATCGATATCTATCGAGTTTTATTATACAAACAAGGACGCTTCAGCGTTTCCCGCGTCAATGACTTTGAAACTAGAAGTTCTAAAAGCAACTACATTATTCATACTTTTCAAATAACCTATTCTTACGTGTAATAATACCGTATTTACTCGAATATAATGTGCCCTCGAATTTAATGCGCATTCCGATTTTGAAACATGAAATCATAACAACAATTTTTGTTGGCGAATGTAATGTGCATCAATGGTAGGATAGGTATTTTATTTGGAATTTTGCCATAGTATTAAGGGCATAATGAACCACCACGTAAACATTTGAAATTTGAAATATTCCAGTAATTTTAAGAACTTCAATAACAATGCAACCATAATCAAAATTTTAATAAGATTTAAACACAGGAAATGCTACCTCAACATACTAGAAATACTAGGCCTACTGTTTATCCAAAGGCACCAATATATTGTCTGTTTTCCCTTTTTGGCAAAATTGTACACCCATTTCTCGAGCTGTCTCACATATTATACGGCATTATGATATCCCAATGAGTTGAGGCCTTACTAACTTCTGATTTAAAAAATCTGGAGAATAAAATGTAAAAGGCAATGAAACTATAGTCGATATTATATGGATGGGAAACTTGAGGAAGAAACACAGGGAAATAATATTGTAAAACAAAACCTTAAGGCGAATATACGAACCCAAGGAAGGCAAGAATGGGGAATGATGAAAGATTTCCAATGAGGTACTCCATGACTTTTAACGTTCAACTAACATTTTCAAAAGTATTAAGTTTAGGATATTTCGGGAGGTGAGTCACGTAATCAGAATGAATTCTGCAGAAATATCAAAATTTTAATCAGAAATCACAAGTAGGAAGACGTAGGCGAAGATGGGAGGATAATGTTATGGCTCCGATTACTTCGTAGGGAAATAGGTATCGAAGGGATCAGAATAGGAATGAATGGAGAGTTTGTGTGCACTGAACCTTCGAGTTCCATAACTCGTCGAGTTAGTTAGTAATTGATATTTATTAACTGTACCAATACATTAAAAAGCAAATAGAAACGGTTGTTTTCTCCTATCTATGTTAAAGTCTAATTACCCATAAAATTAATAACTTCCTGTAAACTGCTTTTAAGAAGCTTTAACGAACTATCAATCACATAGGTCGAAGAAAAATGCAGAGTTAACATTTCTAGGTTGCCATTCCAAATTTTGAAAGGAAGAGGCATGACAGAAGAAAATATCAGATATCTTCCTACAATGTTTTAAATTATCACCTCACCACAGTAATATTGTGGTATATGCTACATTGTAAAAATTTGAAGATGGAGGTTATGAATTTGTAAGAAAGGGTGCATCCTTGGTCATATCCTTCAAGCCTGCTATATACTTAGAGTGAAAATGACCTTATACTGTCCAGGGCCCTAGTCAGGAAAATTCCAATGGAGTAAAATACCAGTAAGAATAAAATAAAATCAGCAAGGATCGAGAAGAAATAAGGTTACATACTCACAGCTTTTACCTAAAGCCAGCAAGGTTGCATAGGTCAATCCACTCTTAAACTATAAGGTGGAATAATAAATCCTCTGGAGTCACTGAAAAGTTGTATTACAATCAGTTTTCTTTAACTTCTCCACCCACTCAGTATATCCTCATCTTCAGTTAAGAAGGAAGTGAAACGGAACAGTGGACTTCCTGAAAGCTCAGATAAAAGGCAGTAGACCTAAGGGTTAATCCCGATCCAATTTTCTCTTCCACGAGCCTACCCTGTTATTTACTGGAGCTGAACGTGCCTTTAACAGCTACTGCTCTTCATAGCCTCGCTTCAATTTAGTCCAGTTTAATTTTTAATTATTTTGGTGGCCATGCCATTTATTTCTGTACTCCTTTTCAAATGTTTGTCGATTAATTCTAATTGTACTGCACTACTTTCAGTTGTTTTTAATTAACAAGCAGAAAAGAGAACTGCAAATAGAAGCGCCGGTTGTCATGGTAACAGCATTTCTTTGTGCTGGCTGTACTTTCAATTTTGTTAAGTTATTCCATTCCATCTGTCCTTTACCTTCTTTTGTGTACACCATATAATTAGAAACAAAACAACACCAAATTGTAAACAAAAAGGATGGGGACTAAGAAGGAAAAATAAAAGAGGATTGTCCCTCTCACCCTCTCTCTCCCATCTGTGTATTTCATTTTCATTGCCTTGGAGCGATGCCAGAACCATCTGGTAGACAAGTCTGGTAGTTAAACGTTACGATATGATAAGATTCGCTCAACACTGGCTTATGTAACGTTATTCTCTATGGTGATTTGTGAAGAGTAGGTTGTTAGGAAAGCTAACCATGTAACAAAGGCCCACTGAAAAATAACGAAGGACGGAAATATGAGAAAAGAAGGAAAGTAAAAATTTAAAAAAAAACTTATAAGTATCAAAAGCAGATTAGTTTAAAGTCGTAAGAAAAGTCAAAAGCAAAAACCAGGGAAAGTCAGAAACATAAAGAAGGAAATAAGAAGAGAAATCTTAAGTAAATAAAACAAAAATCAAATGAATGTAAAACAACAAAAGAAGAGAAAATAAAACTATGAAAGACATGAAATCAGGAAGCAAAATAAATAAATAACGACAAGATTATATACATATATAGAGAGAGAGCGAGAGAGAAAGAAAGAAAGAAAGCAGAGGAAGAAATGAAAGGGAAACAAGAAGGAAAGATACATAAAATGAAATAAAGTAGGCCTAAATTAGTACCGGGAAGGAATAAAGAGAAAACATGAAAGAAAACTTACATACGTTGGTATTCCTGTCAAAACATTGTTAACAAATTATGACTGCTGACAAGAGGAAAGTAATCACGAAATACGAGGGAAAATCAAATGAAAACCGCAATTAATTTTTTACCACTATTTTACTGCAGGAAGAATGCTTGCTTGTACATTATTTTTTCACATAGTCCCCTCCCAGTTCAATGCACTTACGCCATCGGATAGGAAGTGCTTCGATACCACGTGAGAAAAATTATTTTGGTTGACACTGTAGCCACTCGTGCACCGCCTATTGGACGTCTTCATCAGACTTGAGCTTATGCCACCAATGTGCTCCTTTAATGGACCAAAGATGTAGTCTGATGGTGCCAAAGCGAAGGGATTACTGAGTGCAGGTGTTTTGCTTCAACATGATAACGCCCGTCCTCATTCTGCTTGTGCAACCATGAAAACCATCGATGATATTCGCTTCAAGTGCATCCCACATCCGCCATACTCACCAGATTTGTCACCATCATTTCCACATCTTTGGTCCATTAAAGGAGCACTTTGGAGGGCAGAAGTTCAAGTCTGATGAAGACGTCCAATAGGCGGTGCACGAGTGGCTACAGCGTCAACCAAAATAAATTTTCTCTCGCGGTATCAAAGCACTTCCGATGGCGCAAGTGCATTGAACTGGGAGGGGACTACGTGGGAAAATAATGTATGTACAATCAAGTAATCTCCCTGCAGTAAAATAGTGGGAAAAAATTAATTGCTGTTTTCATTAGATTCTCCCTCGTATATAGGCCTACTAAGGAAACAATACCTTGAAAAAACAGGTATAAAGTAACTGTTCACCTTTGTGAACGAAAGTAGGCAGACAAGATGACGACGAGAAAGGAATACATTTTGGAAAGAAAAGAAAAATTATATAAGATTAATAATGGAATGGAGAAAGAAAAGAAAGATGTAAATACTAATAAACTGAGTAAATGAAAAGAAAAATTATAGAAAAATTATAGAACCTATGCAGAAATAAGGTAAGATCGAAAGGGGGAACGGTGGAGGCACAAGCAGAAGTAAAAACTTGGGAAGGGAAAATGGAATGAAAGATAAAAATAACAAAATCGAAGTATTATGAATGATGGAGGGAAGGGAAAAATAGGCCTAATTAATGTTTTAGCTAGCTTATCTGTGGTTAAAAATTGTAGGTTAACGTATAGTGATGAGGATTACTTCAAGGAAAGGAGAGTCTTCTAGGAAGTTTCTAAAGAAATCTGAGAACATCTGAAATCCTGACAGCACGCTGAACGTTCCTAGGGAATATGTGATCCTATATGCGTGTCACATCGACCGTAAATTCTTCGGGGAGATGATTTGCCACACAGCATCCGTATCAATTGATACGAATTACAAATCGGTACAGTACGAGGATATCTAACTTCTCGAAATCACTGCGGAACAAAATTCCCAGATGTTTGATCCCTACACTCTGTGGAATGTAATATATTTATAGCACTTCCTCGATATCGACTTTGGTGTTACAAACTGAATAAAATAACAGGTAATTTATAGTTGAAGGGAAGGCAGATATTATTCAACACTGTACAGAATGCTACATACGATAGTGAAATCAAGAACATCAATCATATTGAATTTCCAAATTACGATTTTATTATTGTACCATTTTTTATTCTTTTTATTTATTCTGGCAGAGCTATGGTCATTTGGCCTTCTCTTCCGCTCTACCAGTCGAAAAGCTAAATTACAATTACATAACACAAATACATATTATAGATAAAGTACTTAATACTTAATGCTTAAATACAAAGCACTAACATTGCTATTAAAACATATATGCCTAAACACTCTACAAGTTTGTTATATGCCTAATGTAAATTTAAGATTAATTTATAAATTATTACAATTTTTAGAGTACTATAAAAGATGAAATTACAAAAAATAAAAATACTGAAGAAAATAATTAAGATTATAGAATATCATTAGCATGTCTATTAATTTCTTTTATAATTCCTTTTTGAAAATAAACTGAAACACAAAAACAGAACTTTAGGCTAGGTGGCCATAATAAAACAATATTCCTTAAGTAAGCAACTTGAGTGTGATGTTTTAAAAAGGGTTCTCAATATGAGATACAAACCCAGTGGCGACTTACAACCTGTAAGTACTTAAGACTCGGGCTTTATAGTAAACCACTAGTAGGTCACAGTGGAATGATAATTCTTTCACACTGGCCGTGTGTTCTCATATTGAGAACGCCTGGTGGTATACTGGGATTGTGAGTCAGTTGGAGAATTTAATGTCGTACCGGCACGTTGCCATGGTAGCTCAGTTGGTTAGAGCATCGGCACGGAGAACCGAAGATCCTGGTTCAAATCCCGGCTATGGCATTGAATTTTTCATTCTGACTTCACGTGCCCATCTTAGCCTACACACGGCCAGTGTGAAAGAATTATCATTCCAGTGCAGATAATACTCATCAATACCTAAAACATGATTAAAAGTTCAGAAAACAAAAGTTTTGCAACAATGTATGAGAAAAGTACGCGCTTGGGATAGTAATTTTTTTCTTCCTAAGGAGGGCACAAACTGTTAAAGGCTGCATATTTATACTACTTCCACTCGTTATTAAGTGTAATAATGGTACTTTCTAAGATAGCCTACTTGGCGAACGAGAAAAATGTCTGTCCGTCTCTGTGCCTTTAACTTATGCACGATAACTCGAATACACTTCCAAAGAATCTCATGACGCTTAGTGTACACACTTATTAAGTCCACAGGAAGAACCTTATTGATTTTGGACCAAATCGATAGACCGTTACTGATTAACGGTTACATGCTTTCTAAATACCGAATTTGAATTAATCGATAAAACTGAATATGCTTTAGGAACTGAAGACAAGTGATTGCGTATTTGTCTGCCTTCAAATGGTACTGCAAAAATAAAGGAACATTGTTGACATGAGGAATTTTTTGCAAATTCGTACTGTTTATATTCTAATTATCCCACTTATTAATTCACATATGCTGATCAAACTTTTTCAAGAAACCGTGGTATAAAACACAATAGTTTGTGAAATATGGCATATTAACTCCATCTGGCACTATGTTTTATCACTACATCTCATTTCATTAACAACCTTATTCCCTAATAATAAACTGGTATCAAGTCAGTACTTTTACTATTGTCGCAAAACATTTACGAGTTTAATAATGATTTTTCATTATGGAGATATGGTGGTTAATGGTGGAGATGAATAAACAAACTTCTAGAATACTTTACTTTTGGCATCTTCCTTGAGTTATCACTATGAATAAACTGCAAGTTTACGTTTCTTAAGAATGTCTTTAATTTGCTTCTAAGACACCAGGGAGTTCCTTTATCATGACAAAATTACAACAGGAATGCTATGTTTTTTTCTTATTTAATATACTGGTAACAATGTGCAAGATACAAACTGTAGGCAGATATTTTAAAAGTAATTTTTAGTTTCTTAGGTATTTTATCATAATTTAATTAAAATGTAGGTTTAGCCATTTTTAGGTTTTAAAGTCTGATTTAGCTATGTTTCGTTTTTAACATTTTTTTTCGTTTTTAGCCACTTTTAGTTTTTTATAAGATTTGACTACGTGACTGCCATGACAATGAAACGGATGATTATAAATAAATATATATATATATATACCTAATGTATGTATGTATGTATATATATATATGTATATATATGCATATATATATCACAGTTAGCTAGCAAGGAACAAAACCATAAAACCATAGTTTAAAACCATAAAATCCGGGCTCTAATGACGATTATGGTGACTGTCGAGGAAGAAGAGTTAAAGATACTGTTCCGGTATCTGAATTTTCCTTATGCTGACTTGACAATTTTCATCGGATTTCGAAACCCACGGAGCATACATACTAAACGCAACCTGACAGAAGTGAGGGGGAAAAAAGAATCCAAAAATCCTCTGCCCCTGGCACATATGCAGCACGTGTTACTACTTGTTTATTGATTTCAGCCAGTATTCGGAACGGGGTCGACTCCTCGTCATAAAGTTACAAATCGCTAAATCAGGTATTTTTTAGTATTTCTAAATTGCACTAATTGCAATGAATAGAATGAGCTCAATGCAGTTTTCATTCAACCATTCAGGATTATATGAAAATATGTGATAGGTATTTAAAATGTGTTAAGAACAGTCTTATTTACTTTTTTGTGAAGGATTTTATCCGACAAAAGATTTACTTAAGATATACGTATATTTAGGATATATTTATTTTTTCTGGCAGAGGTAAGGCCATTTGTCCTTCTCTTTCGCTCTCTCAGTCAAAATAATTACAATTACAGAATATGAAGAGGTAGGGAAAAAAAGCGGAACGACTAAAATATCTTAGTTGCCGATATGAGCCACTACTACGCATGCCTAGCGGCATTCACAGGATAGAAGGGAATGTATTGAAATGGACATTGCTTGAATTGAGAAATAATTTCACGTAATTTGCATTTCTTGTGAAAACAAACGTTTCCGTTACATCTCTTACATTTATTTACGTATCACAAGGCTATGAAATCTGCTATAAGAGTCGGTCCTATTTTTTCTCCCCTATTTGTACATATCGGTAAAAATGTCAAATTACTGTTAGAGATAAGTAACGATAAAACACTCCAAAGTTTACATGACATTGCTAATATAAATTTAAGAACTTTACTAAATTGCTATAATAAGCTGGACATTATAAATAAAAATATGGCCTCTAAGTTACTGAAAGAAAGCGCTAAAAATTACACGTTATGTCTCTAAATTACTAAAAAGAAAAACAAAGAATGACCAAACATTTAAGATAAGAGTTCCAAGCTATTAAAAAAATAGCAGGGAAAACTGCTAGTTATTAAGATGGGAAAAGAGAACATACTAAATTTCATTATCCCGAATTATTTACTGATTTCTCTCTGAAATTCACCTAGCGTTCGATGGAATTCCAGAGGCGCATAATTGATACACTGAATGAGGCTGAATAGGATGAAGTTCGGTGAAAAGGAATAGAAAGTACATGACTATTCTGTGCGTGAGTTTAGGGTGTGATGAGAGGAAACGTTCGGAAAGCGACTAGGTGATGAAGTATGAAGAATTTTGAAAAGGAAACGAACACAGTGAATTATTCTCCGATCAATCAGACGGAACCATGGTCATTTCGAACGAAGGTGATACGTGACCAAGCAGACTTACAATACAATGAAGCTTACGCACATTTTTGAACACGTTGCAGCCTGTGGGGTAAGTTAGTGCTCAGGTCCTATAGTTGGACAACGCAGTAATCGAAGGGGGCATGATAATATTTCATAAAGACTTGCTACCAAAACTCTCGGAATATGTTGAGAAATCCATTTTGAGTTAATTTTTTTCAATAATCATACCAAATGTTTCAATAAACATGAAGCATACAGCCTCCTGGTTTAATTTCACTTACGGAAGAGTAATTTATTTGCAGTAGCCTAAGCTTAGTTTCCTATAAAGAACAGAGTGTCGGGGATTTTGGTCCAGAGGCTCCAATTATGTTTGGAGTTCGCCAACGTGTCGGTTATAGGTAGTCTAAGCCAAATGTCCCACAATCCAATTTTTTGGTTCAAAAAGTTATATCAAGTAGCACTTCTATAAATTATTTCTGACTGAGCACAAGAGAGCGCAATTTGATCCACAATACTATCATCTGTTCATCCGAAAAGAAAATCGATAGCTATTACAATCGACATGGCGGTCGATATGGACACACTGCTACCGGTAACTTTATTTTTCTGCCGAATTTTTTTCATAAATTCTAGAGCACCTCAACATTTATGCCGACGGTAATAATGGTTATAGACAGTGTTGTTATAAATTTAGAGTCTGTCTTAGCGTCTGTTAATCTTCTTTACTCAAATACTGTATTTCATTCTTCTTATCTTCTTGGTTAATGTTTGTTAATCGAGGATCGGCTGTACGGAAGAAGCTGTCATGTTTCTACGTCAAGCGGGTCAAGCAGGGAGAGGATAATTCTCATTATTAAGTGCCAGTATGGTACTTTATGAGATTGTGTGGTGGACGAAAAAATGTCTGTCCGTCTGTCCGTCTGTCTGTCCGTCTGTCTGTCCGTGTGTCTGTACGCACCATAACTCAAATACGCTTTTTCGGATTTTCATGAAACTTGGAAAACACATTTATAATGTCCATGGGAAGAACCCTATTGATATTGAACCAAATCGGTTCACCGGTACCGGAGTAATGCCCAATTTAGTGCCTATTTTAATAGATTATGGCGCCTTTCTAATAGAAAGGCGCCATCACTCAAATACGCTGTATCGGATTTCCATGAAACTTGGTATACCCATTTATGACGTCCATGAGAAGTGCCCTATTGAATTTGAACCTAATCTGTTGACCGGTACCGGAGTAAAACCCAATTTAGTGTCTACTTTAAAGGCGCAATAACTCAAATACGCTTTATCGGATATTTATGAAACTTCGTATACGCATTTATAATGTCCATGGGAAGACGTTTATTGATATTGGACCAAAACGGTTGGCCAGTACCGGAATAATGCCCAATTTAGTGTTTTTATGTTAATATATAAGAAGTCGCGATAACTCAAATATGCTTTATTGGATTTTCCTGAAATTTTGTATACCCATTTATAATGTTCGTGGAAAGACGTCTACTGATATTGGACCAAATCGGTAGACCGGTACCGGAGTAAAACCCAATTTAGTGAATATTTTAAAGACGCGGTAACTCAAATACGCTTTACCGGATTTTTATGAAACTTGGTATACACATTTATAATGTCCATGGGAAGACATCTATTCATAATGGATAAAATCGATTGACCTGTTTCGGAGTAATGCTCAATTTAGTGCCTATTTTATGGTAATATACGTATTCGAAAGAATTTATAAAAAAATGAAAATCAGTTATCTTGACAACATAGCCTATTGTTTTACTGTGATTTTATAAGGCCTTGGAAATTAAAATACAGGTAGCTATGACAAAAAACATATTAATTGACATGTGCTTATCCAACTAGACCGTTAAAATGACCCAGGTGGCCGAGATGGTAGACCTTTCTTCTTCCGTAAGCCCTGCTTAATGAATAAATCTGGAGCTTAACTTGGAAATCAATTTTTAAAAAAACATATTCTGCATATCATAATTGCAGTCATAACTGATTAAACAAAAACATACTGGCACTTTGTTACATCAGTTTACCTGATTTTATTTGATTTATAATTTTTTATATAATTTACAAACCTTTCTATACCACTACATGCAGCAGTCTATAATAAGATGGAAAACATAGAACGAAATTGTGTGCAATGGCAGTCGTCCAAGTCACATGATCAAATTTGATGCTTTGTAAAAATTTTGAACAAAAATTGGATCGTTAATTGCATGTAACACGTAACAGTGGTTTAGGGCAACAAATGAAAAAACTCCTCTCAATAGGAGACTTTAGAAGTTTATCTTTATAAGAGACTTGAGGCTTTCTCGGCTCTTATAAGAGCTTAAAAGAGCTTCATCTAAGTTCCATAGCTCACTTCTCTCCCAAAATATGGCTGTCGAGCTAGTAGCAGCCGAAAGCTCGGAGAACACAAACATTTTCACCCGGTTGGAATCCTGAGGGACCATCATAAGTTTATCCTTTAATAAACATATATTTTAAATTTTTAATGTTGAGAGTTATTTGAAAACCTACCATGAAATACACATAAAGAGGGGGACAAAAAATTGTACATGTTGTAGCGTCTCTTTTCGTGTGTAATAAATAAACTGCCTGCACAGGTCACGTGACACGAGTGTTGATGTAAGCTAGAAACTGGAGAGCCACTTGATGCACTTCCCCAGTCTGGTTTCCTGTTAAATAAACCTACACCGTCACTGGATTAACAAGATCGTGTAACGCTGCGCTGTTGTTTGCGGCCTGTTTTAATTTGAGCGAAACACGGTTAGGAGTGGCCGTTTTCATCCTCTGCAACACTTTGATGTCGCGGGACAAGAGGGAGCTAAGCGATGCTTGGTCATGCTTTTAAAATGTCACTTGACTTTTTCCCCATGCAGTAATTTCATTATGTCTATAACTACTTGCTTCCACTCAAAATGCAGATCCTACATTTCATCGTAGTTTTACAACAATTTTTATGTGATGTCCGGTTTCTATAGACTCGTGAAATACCTATGGGTAAATTATCCAAGGGTAAATTAGTTCCAGAAACACCCACAATGATATATGAGCAATGCCTTGGAGTTGTACAGTTAATTTAATTCAGAAGGCTTTGATTCTCATTGTTTAAATTATTATTGATCCTAAAAGAGGTTAAATTTTATCCAGCCATCCATGAAAGGATAAATTAACCCGACGATTTACCCTTGGAAAGATCTAGCCCGAGTTTGTAGGGACATTTTCATATTTACCCAGAGGACATTTATCTAGAAACTCGCCAGAAGTGTATGTGATTGTTACCTTTAAATTATTTGAGTTTGTAAAAGTTATCCTTGTGTCAATTCTGTCAATGGGATAATTTACCCATATGTGTTTCGCGAGTTTATAGAAACCGGGTATTAAAAATTGTATAATGGAGAGGAAAACATGACCGTTATTTAGTATAGCTGAATTATAAGGCCCGTCTTCGTTCCCTGATTGAAGCTCGCAGTGAAATGGTGAAAGTAAGAAATAAAGGAATAGCAGTTCCGGTGAGGAAAACAGTCGATACCGTTCATCAGTGTTGCCAGGCCGACTGAGTTCCACAATCCTGCCCTCTACCATCAACCTTCCTGAAGAATATTTCATTACGCCATCTAATATAATATTTGAGCTGATGTTCCCGTGTAAAGCGCATTTATTTGTGAAATTAACTGAAGGTGGCCTTGCTCGGTTGTCATAGCAAACTGGGTAAGAAGAGCCTCGCTGAAATATATCAATCGTGATCAAAAGATCAAAATGTCAAGAAGGACGTGGAAAGAGAGAGAGAGAGAGAGAATAAGAGTTGGTGTTGAGAGTAAAATTAATAAAATTAAGAACAAAAATGTTGGTGAAGTAAGAACATAAACTTCAGTGACTACAGAACAGTTGAACGAAAGGATTATGGTACCTAGCGCAAACGAACGTGAATTAGCAGATGGCCTTGTTTCCTTATTTTTTAAATAAATTGGCATTTCCGGAATTCTGTGATGGGCCCACCAATAGTATACAATACAATTCTGTAGTTTCTGAAGATGTGTAATTTATTTCACTAATATAACATAGTTTAAATACTTGGAATGGGATTGTCGTGAGAACATCCTGTGGGAGCTTCCTGGTCTAGGTGTCAGCTTAGAAAGCTCAAATGCCTGGTTCGATTCCCATCCAGGACAAATTTTCCTCTATAGAATTTCTCTTCAGTGAGATAAGACTAAAAAATGTCATACAGATAAATCTTTGTCATTCAGATAATAAATCATTAGAAGCATCGACATATAAAACAATTATAATAATGTAACAAATTACAGTAAGCGTATAGCTTGAAACAACAATAATTAAGATAATAGAAAGTCATTCGAGAAAAATACTATCTATACAAACTATACAAACTATAGGCACTGTACAAACAAAAAACAAAAAAACAAAAAACAAAGGAATGAATTGGGACTTTTTCCCTTCACAAGTCTCTCGCGTCTTACTGTGCTGTATCAGTAATGTTGTTAGATTAATTCACATGGATATACCTTAAGGAGGAACATACAGCTTTCGGTGAAATTCATTGGTGAGAAATAGAAATTTCATTTTTTTTTTTCTCAGCAATGAATTGCTCTACAGTCTTACAATCTGACATACTCCTTATTGACTACTTCTACAATTGCGTACTATTTTCAAAATTAATCAAATAGTTACAGTTACGGGTAGTTATCGTTTCAAAATGGCTGTCACGTTTCATGTACTGAACTGCCGTTTCCTTGATAACTTCCACAAATAGGCCTATCAATATTTCTGAGCTTAGTTTTCTGTCTATTTGTTAACATCATACGATCAACACTATCTACAATCATAGATTTAACATTAATAATGCATTTTTTAAATATATATTTTAATAAAAAATAAAATTAAAAAAAATACTTATACTGTAGATATTTCAAACATTGTACATGATGTTGTCCATATGATGTTTGCAAATAGATAGGAAAAAGAATCACTAAAAAATATTGCCATTTGTTGAAATTATAACGGAAACGGCATTTTAGTGAACGAAACGTGGCTGCCATTTTGTAACGATAATTACCCAAAACTGTAACAGTTCGATTAATTTTGAAAATAGTATGCAAGTAGTCACTAAAGAGTATGTCAGATTGCAAGATTGTAAAGCAATTCATTGCTGAGGAAAAAATAATGAAATTCACCCATTTCTCACCTATGAATTTCACCGAAAGCTGTATGGTCCCAATTAAACACACTGCGTTTGGATTTATATAAGACCGTAATTTAATTAATATAAGTGAATAACACCATGTTTAAACAAGGAATAAAGTAATAATATAGACTACATTCAGGGAATGCCGAGGCATAGGCAGTGCAGTCTGTCCGATTCACTGCGGTACAAACTGAAAGGTCGATCCTGATGAGGTCATTTAGATTCTTTGATTAGCTTAATCCTTCTAGTTGATACCATGGCCATGGCGAGATTTCAAGAGAAATGAATTTCAGGATCATTCCTGGAGGTAAATATAATCAGTATTTATTGTACTGGTTGTCTAAAGCTTATCTTCCAGCTCCAGGAATCCTGTGTATCTCCAAGATCTTTATATATATACATATATATATATATATAAATATACATATATATATATATATAAATATACATATATATATATACATATATATATATATATATATATATATGATTCTTGCGTATTGAAGTATTAAACTTCAAAAAATACATAATACATATAAGATAAGCTTTCGGAATGGAAAGTATCGGAAAAGCTAATTATATTAACTAAAATGTACTATAATAACTCAAAGAACTCTCTAACTGAAAAAAAGTTTTTAATACGAACTTGAATTCGCTCAGATTAGAGGAAAATGCGAACATGCCACTGCACGTATCAGGTAAATCTCACAGGCCGTATGGGGGCTGTATGTAAATGCCTCGCTCCAACGGCTGAAAGGTATTAGAGAAATATTCACGGGAATGTGTTCATAAATGGTGTAGGTGGTATTATATTGTGAGAGCATAGTCCCTACTCAATGGAAGAGTTCAGCAGAATTTCATATTTCTGAAGTGTAATGCACGAATAGAAGCAATTGAAAGTCACGAAATTAATTATAAAAAATAATGACAAGGGAAGTTTAGTGTCACGATATAGATCCTTAATATCAGTTTAATCTTATCACCGCTACTGACATCCTTTATGAAATATAGGATTATTATCTACATGTTATATCTGTCATTCATGGAAACCAGCTATTTCACTGAGATTATTCTGAGGAGCTTCCTGATGTTTTCACTTGATGACTGCTTAATTGTTAGTGTATAAATTAAGATAGGATGGGGTTGAGGATAATAATGACTAATAATTTGTTAGAGGTTTTCAAAGTTTCAGGTCTCGTCATAATTAAATATATTGCAATTTAAATGTAGTAAGGATTATTAGGATCATTAGGATTAGAGTAATTTTTCACAACTTTCACGTTTAGCATATTTCTATATATTTACATAAATGAAATAATTTTATCATTCAATTTTATAATTCTGAAGTAGGCCTAATTAGGTTGGAAAATGAGGATGCAAAAGCATGCCTAAAACATGTTTTGTTACAGAACCCATGTGTCAAAATTTCATAGTAAGTCACACCGTGTAATGTACGCCATTTAGGTTACAGTTCTGACAATTTATTAATGGTTTTATTTATATTTCATGCCTTTCTAAGAACTAAGAGTGTACATATTAATTCTAATCAATATAAAATTAAATTCTGCAGTTTTTCGACTTTCAAAATAAAAATTACAAAAATAAAACATTGGAATTCCGTCAGGCATCCTGTGTAAGAAACGTAGTTTTTTTGACGATGTTGCTTAATCACTTCGTTTCTCTGAGTGTGAATAATAGTGTATTCAAACAAATAATGGAGGTCAATAATGTAATTATAACATAATAAATAGAATGTAGTAACCATTTCACAATAACAGTAGCATAAATAAAAGAAAGTATGTTGATATTGCTTGATTTTAGAGCATTTAGGAGCAAACACAGATATTTGCAATATTTAAGCTTATTTTTTTACACAATTTGAATTGATTCTTCATATGAAAGGTGCATAAGGGAATTTTTTACAATTTCAAGGTGCCTGCAATATCTAAAGGTACTTCTTAAAAAGGTATTATTTTCCACACGTAGGCCATTTATTGTTTCGTGTAAATTTTTAGTGAAGTGAAAACGTCTGCGTTTGCATATAGGTACCCAATTTCGTTACCTCTTTCCCTGGCTGATGTGAAAGAAGTAAGTTAAATCACGGTTAAAATTTAGATATAACTTGTTTTATTATTATTGTTTCGAGCAATATATTCACATGGGACAAATGTGGTATTTGAATTTTTAGTTCCTATCGAACAAGTTGTTAAAATCTATACAGTTGTACTACTCTCAGTCTGTGCATTAAAATGAAAGTCGTTTAAAATAACACTTCCACAAGTGAACTACCATCCACGCTTTGCTAACTCCTCTTGTTGGTGGAAATTTTCAGAGGCATTTTCTTCTAATTCACCTCCGGTGAGTTGCTTTTGAACTTCAGACGAGGGAGATGAAGGGGTGAGTAAACTTTCTCTTTTAATCTGGTTGTCCTATGTTGCTCATTATTGCATCAAAAAGAAAAGAGAAATTAAATTCCGTTATCACGGTAAGAAGAAACGATAAAAGGAAACGTGAGGAAATGAAATGAAGGGGGATGTAAAAAAAAAATAATACACAAGAACATTTCTTTTAAGAAGAAGAAAAAGTTTTCTCTGGAATAAGAAGTCCTTTTGACGTAAAGTCACGGGTTTCATGATGAAGTTTGAACTCACTCCCCCTCTTTACCCCTTCAAGCTCCCGGTAACTTGAGAGGGAAAGGGACAAAGAGGGAGGACAGAGAAATAAAAAAAGGATGGTGAACTCTTTCAATAAAGAAAACAACCACCGTCACACAACAATCCCACACAGCGGAGGGAGAAGAAATCATATTGAAGTTTTCCTCTTTGAAACAGGGAGAATTTTTAACTCTTAGAAATCAGGGATGAAAGGGGTTTGTGCTTGTGTTATATTTCACACGTAATTTATATCAAACTAGGGAGTTGCAATAAATTCTGCCGTCTATATGTATTATTTTTCCGCGAACAGAAACTCATAAATCATCGTAACAGTGAGTGCACGTAAAGGAAAACAGTAACCACCACAGCATAATTGAAGGTTCTTTTGTGCAAAAAAGTTTCAGTTAAATTTCCAACTTTTTCAGTATTTGAAGCTACCCTTATCGTAAATATAATAATAAATGATACCACAACTCCAATGACAGTTTAGTTACTTTTTCTATTAAAGAAATAAACTAAATGACAACAAAATTATGGTAATAATATACAATTTTTTTCAGGTGCTTAGTGTATGCCTCGGGAAATTCATTGTGAAAAATATTAATATAGGTTCGCACTTACACACTTGCCCACTCAACAATCGAGCATGCGCACCTATTGTTTAGAACACTAGTGGTTGCGTGGTGTACTCAGTCAACCATCTCTTCTTTTCTAGTACAATATTGATTTGGGAAGTGTGCACTTGATATAGTTGTACATTTCAGATGCTCACATATATTTTACACGTTAATAAATTTTAATTTACAAATATACGGTAACTTTCGTACATAATGTATATCGAAAAAATCACAGTTTATCATAGGTAATCCCACGAGAGTTGACGAGTTTATCGACAGATGAAACTGATGAATCCCAGATTTATCTGATGAAACTCGTCAACTCGAGACTATTCCATGAATAATATGTAACGGATTATATAAATAATAATTACTTTCGTGCTTTGTTGTATAAAAACAAAACTAACAGTCGTGAGATCACGGCATACTGTAAATCATGAATCGATTCGAGCTACCATAGTGTAAATCAGTGCTACCAATGGTGCATCTAAGACATAGTTAACTTCATTCAGGTAAGCTGACAGCAGAACAGAATAAAAGCACACGAACTGGTATGCACCGAATCGAAATTGTGTTCTTAATCAATGTACATATTTATTATTTCAATTTCCAAACAAGTAATGTTGTATAAAATAATCTGTTTTCGTGCCGCTTAGTGGCAACATCTGACTATTAATCACTGCACACTGATACTTACGTTTCCAGTAACGAGCAGACGGTTTTATCACGATAAAATACCATCCTCGCGATTACTACAAGAATATTGCAAGATAAACGGCCGTGATTGGTCTACATCCGAAGAATTGCTAAACGTTATTGGTCAATATCAAACACGCGCCGTACGAGTTGAATAGTCGTTGAAACTACACACATGATAATATATTTTAAGCCTGCTAAATGTTATTGAATTTTATTTTGGTATGCTAGCATTCAGGTTCCTCAATTATACAGCTTTCTGCTACTTCAAAATTTTCATTGAGAAGTCTTTCAATTTTCCACATCATAAGATTTTTTTCTGAATGTTGTCCTATAGAATAAGTTGAAGAAGCATTGTAAATGGATAACTGTATTTACGAAGTTATTTTGATGAACAATGATTTTATAAAATAAATGAACAGAACGTGAATTTTACTATTACGTTACCGGTCGCGAGGTGGACTCTGTCAACCAACAGCGGACTGGCTCAATTTTCTAACCAACAGCGCAATGAATCTTTAAATTTTCTCTTGCTTAATTTACTTTTTAAATTTTTCCCTAAAGAGCAAGTAAAAGAAAAAATAGTCACTTAAGCTCTGTTAGCCGATGGTCCAGCCATTAAATTAAAATATAATAATTCTTAACATGAGAATCCTGCAAACTCAAAATATAATAATTCTTAAGATGTGATTCTTGCAAACTCACGGCAATGGATGTTGACTCAGAAACATTAAATTTGAAGAAAACACAAAAGATCAGTTTTCAACAATAACTATTTTAAATGTCAGAGAAATAACGAACGGTGATTGACTTAGTTCACCAGCGCGCCTGGTCGAGGATGTTATTTTTTTCTTTTTCAATAAGATTGCTTTTACCGCCGGATTGCTTCTGGTATTTATTTCATTTAGAAATTTGATGTCGAATTTTCAGCAAATAGCCCAGACCTATATGTATTAAGGTCCCCTGAACACTAAGAGAAAAGGAAGAGGATATTCCCTGAAAGTTTTGAAACTGGAGAAAAATGGAGGGTAAACAAATGAAGAAATCCTGAATAGAGTGAACGAGAAGAGATCAGTTCTGAACAAAGTTATTTGTGGGATAGGTCACACCTTGAGAAAAAATTCTCTGCAGCATGCCGCCATTGTAGGGTTGGAGGGAACTCCAGGTCTTGGAAAAAGAAGAATCCAGCTGCTAAACGGTTTAAGGAACACAAAAATATTGGATAATCAAAGTGGACTGCAAGATTAGGAGGAAGTGGAGAGCAACATTTTCTTAATAATTCCAAGGACCTGCTCATGGGCAGAACCATAATAATAATAATAATAATAATAATAACGATAGTAATAATACTAACAATAATGATAATAATAACAATAATAATGCTAATAATAATAATGATAATAACAATAATAGTGATAATGATAATATTGATAATAATATGATAATAACAATAATAATACTAATACAAATACTATTAATAATAATAATAATAATAATGATAATAACAATAACAATAACAATAATAATACTAATACTAATAATAATGATAATAATAACAATAATAATACTAACACTAATAATAATGATAATAACAATAATAATAATAATAATAATAATATGAACCATAGGAACTGTATGTGGAACTGTAACACCTACAGTATTTATTTAATTTTGTTTCGTGTAAGTTATATACCGTACTGTATCTCATACACTAACTCTGGTTGTAATCTCGCCTCTCGAATAATACGATTCCAAATGAAGCTTATACAACTGAATGCGTATTCTCGCAATGCTTCTTCTATGCCGCAATATGATTCATAAGACTTTTAAGATTTGTCTGTCCTATTATACAGTACCGTGATTACAATATCTATTTTCGTTTTATCTGCCCCGTTTTTTCATTATTCACTTCTCTCCAAGCTCGTTGTGAATTATATGAAAGCAAATGGCAATGTATTTCGACTGCACAAAAGTTTAATAATTGGAGCATGAAACGTATACACAATAGAATCTATAATCCCATAAAGTTAAGAGAAGCTTAATTCATTCGTTCTCACATTCATTCATGCAAATTTCCGCTTTTCGATTGTATCTAACTTCTGAAAAGTACTTATAACACATATTCTGCGCTATATGCTGTAGAAATGATAAACGATCCTCTCACACCCTCTTTCTATATTTACAGTTGAGCACGGTCCTCTAGATACAAACAGCGTGCACAGTAAATTCATTATTAACAGGCGATAAAGCCCGTGAAGATGCCGGCCAATTTGTTTCCAAGCGACTGGTCTCGGTTTTAATACCACGGAGCCAGTTAGAGGAGTCAATTTCCTCCTATTGGCAAATGGAGGGATATTTCATAGTACACTGCCTCCTGGATTGCTGTCTTTCCAGTTGTAATTATAGAACACAGCTTTAGCTGGACACATGATTTGGCTTATGACAAATGATTCTATACATGTCTCTTTCGAGCGAGCCGCAATTTCATGCTCATCTGTTTGAATTAATCGATTGGTAGATATGGTCATCAAACTCCACACTGTTCTCTTCACGTCAAATACTCTGGTGGGTCTTTCGAGCCAAGGAATCGCAAAAATATGCTACAATAATGATAAAAAGTATGACGACTATTTCGTGTGTGAAATTAATTTAATCTCTTAGCTGTCCGAAAAAAGTACGTTTGTACCCATGATTATTAAAATTTGCTTAAATGTAATTCAAAGGCTTCTGTGCAGAATCCAAAATAGGCTTAATTGGCATACAAGTTTGTTTAATTTAAATCAAAAGACAGAATAAAGGTAGAATGGAAGTCCGTAAGACTCAAGTGGTAGATATCCTCAGTTTTTTTTATAGGCATTCGGTAGGAAAAGTGGTACGATTGTCAACCTTCCGCACCGACCCGGATTGCTTGTGGTATTTATTTCTACTGGACGCGGAGTCAACTTCAGGGTGATAATTCCATCAGAAGGATTTTTTTAGTGTCTTCCCTTATGCAACTAACTTAGCCATGCGTACCCTCAAGTTCTAGAGTGCTGATGGTATTTTAAGAATAATATAATATTTTAGGAATAATTATAATAATAATAATAATAATAATAAAAATTTTAATTTTACATATAATAATAGTTTTTGTGATTTCGCTAAACTTAATTTTAAATTATAGGAAATATTAACAATTCTGTGCCAATCATAAAGGTTTACAGTAAACCATGCAAAGCTTCCGAACTTCATCCGTTCTGAAAATTCCCATTTTATGAAAGAGAGAAAATGCTCGGTAAGTTACTACTCCAGCGAAATTAGTTTAATGTTCTTGTATTCACTTCCATGCTCGAAAAAAGAGAACCAAAAACGTCGAGACAACATGAATACATAGGAGACACAACTTTCTCACACAACATTTACTCAAAACAAGGAGAGGATGGGTTGAAGATGCCAGATGATATCCGGGGACCAGAATAGCCAAAAGTCACCCCATATTTTTCTCATAGGTGAGGGAAATCCCCGGAGGAAACCCCACCTAGTTATGTGGTCCCAACCAGATTAGAACCCGGGCCCGGTGAATGGAGAGGAGCGAACGCATCTCCTGCGTCACAGCAATGGACAAGGTATTTAATCCAAATACAAAATTTTGTTTTTGTACAATTTTTTGTTCACGAGCTATGCTGTTCACAGACGCACAGACAGATGGACACACAAACATGATCCTAAAAATTGCATTTTAGGATTCACAGTACCTCAAAATGTGTAATAATGCTGAAAACTCGACTTTGAATTTCTGAGTAGAACACAATGTACCAGTGGTACGGGTAGAGAATGTAAAAAAAATGAAGGAGTGAGAGAAACACTGAGTGATACCGTGCATGAACAATATATCGTAGTTACAAACAAACGATAGATTTATGTACGAACACACATATGCAGGAAAGAAAAATATAAACGATTGCAGGATGGAACGCACGCACGAACGAACAAAAGTACAAACGACCGACTGCAGCAGGTATTGATAACAGTGACATCTATTGGAACTGAATATAATTTACAGCCCAGAGGGTGTACAGATTGATTGGCTTGCAAATGAGTCAACCAGTCTCTCTTGCATCTTTTGTTTCATACGTGCCCCAATAATCAGCTGGCTAATTACATTTCCCTCTGCAATGCAAAATATTCCTCCCGTCAAATACGTGCCACAAATACCAGCCCCGCGTTGGTTATTATTTTCAGTTTTAAAGCGTTTGCAAGATTGGCAAAATTTGTGCGTTCGTAGCTGCCGGGAAAATCATGGTTTCGTGGCATCGAAAATGATATAGTTTTCACAATCAAGCAAACTTTCTACCCGGTGATAGACTACCGCTAATCCTCATGACCAGGGCTAGGATTACTATGTAAATATACATTTTTTTACGTTAGTTAAAGTTAAAATTTCTATATACGTTTACATTTGGAATAGTTTAAGACACATTCGATTTTCTATATTCGTCCATATTTCAAGGAATAATAAACATTTTTACACGTTTTACTAAAACTGTCATATCTTAACAGAATCGAACGTTTTATTTTAAATATGTTCCATATTTTATGGTTTCATGGTTATTCTTGTCAGATAATCGTATTCTTGAATTTCCGTAAATGTTGAAAACCAGATCTTGGATTAGATCTGGATTTAGCCCCTGAAGATGTTGGAAGGTTTAGGACGGTCCCTGTTACTTCTTGTGATGTTAAGCGGAATTTTACTGAGTAGGCCTGCAAGTAATTTTCGGAGACAACAGACGCAGTTTTAGTTTTGAAAGTTTAAACAACACCTTCAAAATAGGCAATTCTCATTAAAATATTCAGATGTGCCCCCTAAAATTGTAGCAATAACTAAAAAAGCCCAAATTATTTATGGTCAGAAGGCTAAAATTTTCTCCTTTAAATATTGTTGTGTGACATGTGTTCTGTTCTTTTCTGTAGCCTCATGTCTAAGCAATAAAACTTTAATAAACTGTACTTATTTTATAACTATGCAAGACTGAAAATATACAGGAATTATTTATATTAATTTTCATCATTTAAAAGTCATCAGTCCATATTTCACTCTATATTTTGAGAATTTCTGTCCCATATGTATGTACACATTAAGCCATTTGTATTAAATCCTAGCCCTGCTCATGACACAGCTTGAATTAGGTTATTCCAGAGCTGTGAAACTACTCCTTGTTAGAGAACAAACCAACATGAATATCTCAATTTATTTAGAGTACTAATAAATAGAGTCCATGCTTCTAGGTCCAGTCATATAGGCTAGATATGTACCTCATTAGTAGAGTATCTACTATACACGTAAGACCAGGGCCCTGCAGGTATGAGAAAATATAAGGCTGATCAAGGCGATCTAAGTTTTAGTTCCACAAAACTTTGGACAGAACTATTCGTGTTCATCTCTTACCATTACATGGATTTAGGTCCTCGGTTACCTCAACGCTCGCGTTTGTGCCTTGTGCGATCCCGGATTCATACCCCAGCGGAACATTCACGTTTTCGTGGAGGGAAATACAGGGCGTTTTACGTAAGAGTTGGCCAATCATGCGGGTTTCTGCATCGTGGTGGCCGCCGCGGCGGCAAAAACCCGCATGATTGGCCAACTCTTACGTGAAACACACTGTAGAAAACCATACCTTAGCTAGTAGGCCTATGTCGTGGACGGTTATGACTCTCATATCATGACTTCGCTCACGGCCTCTTAACAGACTTCGGCCTGTAATGACTTAAAAATAACTTCATAGTCTACTATACTTGTGGCCGTATAACTTATGGCAAATGATTGTAATTAGATTATGAACTCCAGATGATAAAGGAACTCTTTTTTTTTTAATCAGTTTAAAATCGCCCAGAAACATCAGTGCTTTACAGATTAGTGTTAACTTAACAATCACTCACATACACACATAAAACAAACAAACAAACAAACAAACAAGACCTGAGGTCAATGGAACTCTAGGTTCGTAAAACAAATTATCGAGGTATTTTTTTTTTTTACAAATATGAGATAAAATAGTAATATTTCAGATATGACAGAATCTTATTAGAGAGAAACAAACGTTTTAATGGTTCCCAAACAGACTATCTCCTTAAAATGCTATTTGTTTATAATATTTTAAAATTTCGTGCTCCACCATTCGGTGTCATCCTTGAAATCCTCTTCCATGATTCAGGTTTAGCATGTACGCTACTGTAATTATGAAGTGGAAATAATGGTTTTGTGAAATGTACGTAACAGCACTTACGACAGTAAGTAGTTTTTAGTTACGTCAGTTTCATAATAAGCCACCGAATTTCATAATACACCGTAAGTAAATGTAGTCAGATTGGCGCGCACCAAACATTATCCATTGAACAGTTAAATGTTGAAATTGAGGTATTTAATATATAGGCTACTTCAAATATTTTAGTGAATTTAAACAATTTAAATAATTTATTATTAACATTCATTCCAAAGTGTAGACTATAACGCAAACCTAGTTATTTCGAAATCAGCATTCGGAAAGAGTAAGGATTTATAGAATTTATTGTAACTGAATAAAAACCTATTGTATTTTTAGAATCGTTTCGCTATTGCGTGACTTTTGTTGCAAGCGTGACTGCTTCCAATAAAGGCTTTATTTTCCTGTTATAAAAATAATTATCTTAAAGATTTCGTACTTTACAGCAAATGTCATTTTTAAAATAAGGTATTACTATAAAAAAGGTTTGTTCATTTCAAGCGTAGAAAATATATATGCTAAAAAAAATGAGTTTAAAGAAAAACAAGGACAAAGTTGCATTCAAAGTTGCGTCACATTGTGACATTTGATCTTTCTTTTTGTTGACTTTCTGTTGGAATTTTCATATAAACTAGGTATGACTTTGAAGCAGACAAAATAATGTGGCTCTTTTATGCAATAACAGCTACAGCCAAGAGCCCTTCCGCACTACCATTTAATTTAATTAAAATATATATAATATAATACAACCACAAAGAGCAAAGCACATGCGAGGGGTGACATAAATAAATTGGTTCAAAGGAAAAAAAATTACAACACATACTACAATTATCTTAAGGCTATAACAAATTCACTGTGACAAACATACTACAAACCACAAAAAAGCTTGAAATATGCATTTTTATACAACTTCACAGAAATATATAATAACTATCCTACTGACTAAAGTACACATCTAAAAAATATGATAATGCTTTTGGTTTAAAATTTCTAATGGAACTGGACACACTTTCAGGTAACATGTTATACAATTTTATAGCATTTCTAGTTACATTTCTATAAGAGCTATTCACCTCTCTTAAATTGTATTGTAAGGAAAGGTTTATCCGTGAACCCTAGAAAAATTAGTGACATACGCTATATTTGTCTTTCTCAAAATCTCGGAAAGTCAAATTTTTAATTATATTTTCTGCAAGCAATGACAAATGACTTAGAATGGAAGCGGATACCTATTGGAAAAAACTCCCAGCCAGTCAGATAAAGTTGGAAGTATAATTTCCGGAGAGTATTGGTCGACATTCTTACGAGATAGTCGTACGCAAAACGCGAAACTAACGCGAGTCTGAATAAATGACTTACAAGATCTTGCTAGCTTTAGAAATTGGACTTGGTCGCACAGTCAAGTTAGACTTAGGCTAAAGTATTTCTAAAAAATAAGTGAATACTGTAAAATACAAAGTCGTAAATACTAAAGAAAATATCAATTCATAAGTTTCAGGAAGCTTGACTGATAGCTATTATAACTAGTGATAACATTTTTTTTAAATTTAATTGCGTGCGAAATAAACTTCATTCAATAAGAGTTTACGTAGGCTTATGGTCTCCTGATTTGCACAACAATTCACAGCTCCCTGTATAGCCTAATAAGAGCTCATAAAGCAGATGTAAACAAGCAAAACCCTAAGGTTAATTATTAAAATTTATTAAAATATTCTGACTTTATCAAATTATTTCGAACTGGACACATTGGATGAGACAATTTTCAAAACACCTTTCACAAGACAGGGAGGGCGGGGAGAAAAACAAACGACGGATGAAATCCTATTTAACTGATCTCTAGTTGACCTTACTGAGCTTTTGTGATTTAAACGCATAGTTATACCAATCAATTTTTAAAAAAAATAAAGCGTGGAAAAGGGCATTCCAACATAGAGATAAAGTATTAAATATCAGTCGTTTTCAGGACCAGAAAACGGTCAAGTCACATAATCTGTGAAAAAATTATACCATTTTTAATTAAAAAAAAAAAAAAAGAAATATAGGTTTATAGCCTACTATATAAAATGATTATAAATGTTTTCTTTTTGCATAGCTACATGAAAAAAGTATTCACACCAACCAGTCATGCAGCTTTCTACTTTTTTTGGTCACTAATTGTCGCATTCTTGGAAGGATTTCAAGGCACATAACTTTTTTTTTTTTTTTTTTTTTTTTAACAATCAGGCTACATATGATAAAGTTGCCAACAGTAACTATGACTTGGGTTGTGAACGTGTATCCACGTTCTGCCAAATATAAGATAGAATATTAAATGTTCACAAAACCATAAAATAGGCACCTTTTCACTGTTACTAACGTATACATGCGTCATATCAAATAAGTCTTAAGATTCATGTTCCATGCAAAATTTGAAGATTTTTATCCATGTGTTACGATTATCATTTATGAAAATCAGCTATTCCACTGAAATTTTCCATAATGGTTTCAAAATTAAAGCTCACTGCTGGCTTCATTGAAAGTTAAAAGCTTTATATTTGTAGCTAAGAGTTTTTATATTTTTTATATGCACTAGAACAAGCAAAATAAAGAATAAATTATAATTAAAATTAGTATTAGAGTTGGAGGCATAGGGTCTCAGGTGTTTGAGAAACAATGTGATTACGTATTGCCTGTGCATTTAGACGTGAACACTAGCATGCGCCGCAGAGATAGGGCGGGACGGAAGGGGAGTGTGTTGTTAGTATGGATCACGTGAGACTGATACCACTTCGCATCGTGTTTACAGTGTTCACGTCTAAATGCACGGGCAATACTTAAAGTGAAAAGTCAAGTCGGCGGCAGCCTATCAAGTTGAAAACTACGATTCGATACCCACCCAAACAAATTTTCCTCTATATAGATTATATATAGAGTATAAATACATAAATAACTTAACTGAACCCACGAAATTTCTTTTGTTAACTTCAAGATAAAAAAAAATTAAATTATCACATTCCATCTTTATCCCTTTCTCATACCATTAGTGGATTCTTAAATGAAGGATCTTTCTATTCCCAGTTTAGTGGCGTCGAGATAGGTACTTATTTCATTAATGTCATTCAAATGTGAAGGACAAAGCACAAAATGTCGAATGGAAATAAAATGAGGTGAATTGGTTCAGTAAAACGTTTCGATTCTTTGATGAAAATAAATTACACTCCTTAAAATGCAAATTCAGATAAAATAAAGGAAGTAGAGCAAATAATTTTAAAAATTCATTTTTGCCAGCCTACAGTGGAATAAAATTAAATTTCCCTGAACTCAGATATCTGCATACAGACTTGCTCTCTGTTTGTCGTGGCCTTCATTATTTCCGTCTCCGAACCCAATTAACCTAAAAAAAAGAGGAAGCGAACTTCAAGACGCCCAGAGAGGAAAAGAGAAATTTAATTGCTAAACGAGGAGATGAGGGAAAAACCGCTTCCATTCAAAAACAAATGTAGAACGCTTGTGTTTTTATTAAAAAACAAATGTAGAGTGCTTGTGTTTTTGTTAACCCTTAACCATGGACGTGCGATCAATTTGACCGAAGCAAAAACATAAAATGCTGGTTTTGTTTGCACATCGCCTTCACAGGTCTTATTTACACTACCTTCCCTTCTTACGAACCTGTATCACCCGACATGTGTTACTTACCCATCAGTGTTAAAGGAGCCGTAGAGATCAAATTGACCGCACCTCCATGAATACGTGTTTTTTTTTTTTTTTTTTTTTACCAGCTGTTGCAGGCTGATCAGACCGGACATTCACCTGCTCTTTCTAAATGATCGGACTAATTTTTCAAAATAAACAAAATAATATGTTGAAAAACGCTTTCTGAAAATAAACCTGAAGGGTTTTTGCAACAATGGAAGTGACCGTTTTGTTCATTGCCATCCAACATATATTTTCTAAGAACTATTGTAAGAGAGTTTGGGGACAGGTTGTGAAATTTATAGACCCTAAATGCATTGAATAGGGCACATTCCATCTTCACAAAACACATATTTCCTACTTTCCATGATTTTCTTCTTCAATTTATTTATTTATAATAACACTGTAATTTAGCGACATTCAATTGGAATAGACATAACCACAAAGTAAAACAAAGTAGGTAAAGTTTATAGGCAGTACATTGTAAATTTGGGAGAGGGAAGTTATATGAGTGTGTCGCAAATTTGAAGTGAGAAACTTGTATTGTCCATGCTTTGGGATAGAGACAGTTATGCGAGAGTAATAGATATTTGAAATAAGAAAGTTGTATTGCCCATGTTTTGGGATAGAGAAAGTTATGTGAGTGTATCGGGTATTTGAATTGTGTACGTCTTGAGGTGTTGATTGTGCAGGTGAATCTCAGAGACCGCACAACCTTCCGGATGATATCGGTCTTATATAGCAAATTGGTTAGTATATCCGTGTTGCGTTTATTGAAATATGGACTGTAGTATTATTCACTTTCACAATAAAATACAGAGAACAGAGATAATTATTTAATTTAGATTATCTTTCTTTCTTTCTTTATCGTAGTTTCACCTCTCCCGTGTAGGATTTAAGCGACCCAAGCCGCCGGGCCTTACAGGGCCGCGACCTGTCGGGAGAGGGATTATCTTTGGATCACATACATACTTTTTTGACCAGACAAGGACATGGAGGGCCTCCCCGGATGAGTGATCAGCCCAATGCCGGGGCCACCTCCGAGACAACACGAACACATAGGACGAGACACACCATTCACACACACACTCACTCCAAACAAGGCGAGGATGGGATGAAGATGATAATGACGGCCAGATGATATCTGGGGACCACAAGGGCCTAAAGTTACCCGACATTTGTCTCAAAGGTGAGGAAAAACCCCAGAAAAAACCCCACCTAGGTAACTTGTCCCGACCAGGAATCGAACCCGCTGCGTGAGAGGATTGGACGCATCCCCTGAGCCACAGCGAATTTAGATTATAAAGACTAATAAATAGAGCAAGAGTTTAATAAACATAATACAACACTACACATGTGGTTGATACCTATGATCCTGTCGGCTACTGGTTTACAGATACTAATATTAAAGACGTAATTTATAGAAAATAGAGCAGAACTGATTAATTTAACAGTTTCTGTCAGCTCAGTGCACAGGTATTGAATAAAACACTAACCATGCCATATGCATTACATACAGTTCAGAGGGGTCTGGGAGAACTTTCAGAATATATAAATTTTGAACAAATTATGCTAAATACATGAAAGAAACATGAGTTTGTCGAGAATCGGAATTCAGCTTCAGTGTGTAGTTCAAGGAGATAATTCTACAGAAAATATCACACATATCGGAAAAACATTCACTTCTGCTAGTATTCCACTTCACAATGAAGTACGACAAGATTTAATTTAAGTTTATGGGTATGTAAGATGCAGATCTGTAGTGGGGGTGTTGATTTGAAGTGAAAAGGTTGTTTTTCCCATGCTATAGAGTAGAGGTAGTAACGTGAATGTATCATTATAATATGTTTATGCTGTTTCATAAAAGTTAATAAAGCATTTAGCCTATTTGCATTCCTTCCACAATTATAGATTTATATATGCAATATCATGGCGCATGTAAATTAAAATAAGACGTAAACAGGTCTAGTGTAAGTTGCTCTAACAAGACATCCATCGACACAGTTTTATTGGGGCATTGTCCATATTTCACACTTCGATCATTACGTACACCTTGCAGAGTTTCGTGAGATCGATCTGGTTCCACTGCTAGATGAAAGCTTAAGTGTCCTTCTTTAATAAAGAAATAAATCTAGTTTACACCAATAACGCACACTCGAAAAGAATATAAAGTACTCAAGATGTAGAAACAAGCTAATTTCACCAGTCGCGGCTCGAGGTATAGGCTATATATATATAAATATACCATTTCATACATTTAAAATTTGGTTATTGTTAGGCCTACTTACGTGATCACTGCAACAAGTGAAATCCATGTGGCCGAAGTAATCAACGTTACTTTCGTGTTGTTTCGTCCATTTGCCATTTGTGTCACGTTTAAGTCAGGAATCGGACAGTTTAGTTCGTTTACTTTAATGTTTTCCCTCTAATCCCCTGGAAGAAAATTACGCCATCAATAAACTCCCCACTGAATTCCAGGTCACTTGCAGATAAACGTTTACGTAAGTTTATTTAACGTAGCACTCACTTTGTAGGCGTTATAGGTTATGTGAACTCGAGCACGTGGCGGATTTAAAGTAAATATAAATCCTAAACTTACGAAAAATGGAACTGAAACTTGAACTGCACTAAATTAAACAACTATTAAAGATTAAATAAAATGACAGGCAATTAACTATGAATTCTGTCAAGAAAGCTGGGAGCCCACTGCACCTCACATCTCACCCACTTTACAATACTTAACTGCCAGTTACTTCTCATGGCGCGATAATCCCAACCATAGTTACAATTGCTCTTCCCAGATGTCGTTCTGTGTCACGAAAGTGTTTTCAGAAATCAGAGTAGATATACGAGCCTAGCTTACTCTGTTGGCTGCAACATCGTGCAGTTCATCATTATCTTAAATGACATATAATTATATGGAGGCTTGACGTCATGACACATAAAATGGGTTACTACGCATGAGCGGATCTGTGAGTGACTATGATAAATAAATTTTTGTGTTAATTAAATATTAATTTAAAAATTATTAACATATCTCCGAGACAGTGCATTTCATTGCATTTATTAAAAACCCTAATATGATGATGTAAAAATAATGCTTTCTTAATTAAACATTTCAAATTCAATTTGTTTGAATAATAACTAAAATTCAGGTTTCGTTTCCTAAGTCCCTTAACGCCCGGGCGGCGTGGGTCGCTTAAACGTCCCTATAAAGGAGAGGTAAAAAACTAAGGTAGAGAGAGATAAGTCCCTTAACACTGATCGGTCATTTTGGCCTCACGTCCATATTAATGTAACAGAACAATCATGTCCATGGTAAATGGTTAATGAACACACTGGAATCCAACAGTGATGTTGCGGGGTTCGAAAGCGAATGTTTACAAGTATTTAAATAATTAATTGCATTTGGGAAAAGGTCTGTATTTAATTTCCGTATATACTCACTCTAACCATCAATTTGAGATTTTTCAATTGTATTAACAGCTTGATGAAAAGCAGGACTAAATATATAACTAAATTGAAAAAATTGAGGTCTGTGTCCGCGCTGTACGTCTATGAAGAGTACCAAGTTCTATTCCTGATCATCACATCGAATATCATTCATTTTTTGTATGTAAGTTAGTTTTTCTACAATTACGCAATTTTAATCCTGTTCGATGCAAGTTCCAACCTCAAATATGATTTTCATTTTTTTCAGCACAGAGAGTACAGAGAGTACAGAGAGGACGTTCTGCAAATTGTATATCACTGACTTAACCTGTAGCCTAAGCCTGTGAATCCAATTTCTGTAGAGTTTAAGTTTTGTGCGTTCTTTCCAGGAAAACGTCAACCTAACGTTCGCAAGCTTCAGATAAATTATTATTCATTTAATTTATGTTGGAAATTCTTCTAAATTATCTATGCTCTAAAACAGCTCTCTGCGGATGCAAACAGACGTAACATGCTGTTATTAAAATATATATTTTGTACAAATTCAAAGATTCACTAGATTACATATTACAAATACGTTTAAGAGTTTTTAAGCAATGTTTTGTAAATGAAATTACATTTGCAATCATGCATTTTTCGCCAAAAGTAATTACACTTGTTTAAAAAAAAATGTTTTTTATTATTTTGCTTACCCTAGGTAGAGATAAGATTACTCGCAGTAATAAAATACTATCGGAATATTATTGGTTGATATTTAGATACAACGAAAACTTAACTTAAAAATTAACTTTGGAGGGGGGATGGGGGTAAAATTTAAAAAAAAATTAAAGCATGATCATACAAAGCTTTGAGCAGGGTGCAAAGTACTTTAAATCGGGGCCTGGTTACTACCATAAAGATCAAAGTTGTAAAATAGGTTAACTATCCAAGAAGTAAATCATGTGAACAGCACTTCTAATGAAATTTATTTGTTCTTGGTAAACCCGTTTATTATCGAAGTAATCTTTGGCCTACTTATAAGAATAGGCCTAAGTGTATTGAAAACGGTGATGAAAACGGTACTTTCCATAAAACTTTCATACAAATACTAATAGGCCTAAAGTTGTATAAAAACCACTTAATGAGCAACCGATTTCAAGCTCCTTGTGGTAGAAAAAGGCAAGTCTCAACGTTGGATCGATCCATCTCATTTAAATTCCTGGGATGGGGCCACTCTTGTTTCATCGTCAGCGCCTCTCTGTTCAGGCACCTAAGTCACCAAACACACACGCACACTTCTTTTATTATGGTACAAAGAAAACGAGTAGCAAGGCAAATTGAAAGTGATTTTAAAAGCAGGGAGTCTTTTTACTTGCTTTTATTTCTTTTTCCGTTAACAGAGCTTTTACAACATTTTCACGGGAGCCAAGTTTTCTTCTTTATGGCTTCTATAAGAAAGTGGAAGATAATGCGAAAGATGAATAAAATTCTTATGACTTAATTTTATTAATTACTTCTTGCTTTCAGTTATGGAGGAATAATTTAATTATTATATCAAGATACCCCATTTTAGATTATTTTATGTGCAATCTCTTCCTCTGTTTCGATTTGTCTGGATCAGTAGAGTTTTGGAGACTTGAGGAAGAAAATTGTCTAGATGCACAACAACTCACAGAGCATTTATAATTTTGTAAATAATTTATATTTAGTATGTCAGTAAATAAATGTCATTTCGTTGTTATATTCTTGTTGTGTATTTTCGTTCACCGCTATTAAATTGGATCATACTAGAAGCTGTAGGCCTAAGTAATCTACACGGATAATATTACTTATTACTTACAAGTACTTACAAGTGAGAGAGATGGGAGTAGCCAACTTTGCTTTAAATCACACATAATATACTCTTCTAGTTAAGAATACTTGTACATGATCATTAGTCAGATTGATAAAAATTGAAAATGTTAAAAATTATCAGGCCATGTAAATGTTAAATATTTCACGGTGTCGGTGGTCGCAAAAATTGTCTTACTTTGTGGTTGGTAAGCGTTGTTGACTTCATTCCGCAGTTGAAGCTGCTCACCAGAAAATCATTAGGTATATACGTAGGTATATATTTTTTTATATTTAAAAAATCTCAACTTCTATTTTCCCTATCCGTTTCATAGGCACAATAAGTGGCAGAAGTATTGTGTTTGATTCTAAAACTCGGTGTGTTTTCCACATGAATACACGTTTTGGAGTCCCGTGAATCAGAAAATACTAATTTAGGATACACGTTTGCATCTGTGTCTATGAGCAGCATAGCTGGGAACGAAAAATGTATAAAAACAAAATTTTATATTATGTATTTGTTACGTATCTCCTGGAAATTTGAAGCAAGATTGAAAGTGACTTTATCTTGATTTTATGCCACTTTACCTAAAGAAAGTTCAATTTTTCCCTATTTTCTCGATTCTGTTTAATTGTTGTAGGGAAAAGTGCTTATAGCCTACTAAGAGCAAAATCTTTAATTTTCAAAAATGTTCGCAAAAATTCTCTGAAGAGCAATTATAATCCAATTACCGTCCAAGACTTAGTACATTACGGGCTGACGATGAGACAGCACTCCTTGCAAACTACATTCTATATCAGATTCTGGAGTAAGAAAGTTGTACTGCCCATGCTTAGAATAAAGAAAGTAAAGTGAGTGCACTAGATCAGACATTATTTGAGTACTGTAACCTTCTGGGATACGTCAGAAAGAAACTACTTTGCATGAAAATAATTTCATTTTTCGGGATTCTCTCTGGGTAGCGAATACACTGAGGCATGTACTAAAAATCACGCTGAGTAGTCTACTAAATATTGTCTATTTTAAGGGGTCTTGCTAAAGGCATTCGCTTAACTGATCAGACACAATTTTAATAAACCTAAAGGAAATGGGCACATTGCGCAAGCAATGATAATTTAAAGTAAAAATTAGTTATTTACTGCTTCTATTGCAAACTTCATGAATATATTACTGCCAGCTATGCAAGTACTGAATTTTTTATTAGGCATACTTCAGCAATTTTAAGTGCATAGTTCCATGCGTATTTGTAGGTGTTTTTAGTGCATAAGGGTCTGTCGTTAGTTGTTAACAAAGCATGTTTCCGAAAAGACTCTCCATTGTCAGATCAGTTCCCTGCAAACATGGATTAATAAAAAAAAATAATAAAAAATAAAAAAATAGGCTAGCTCCTGAACTGTGTGTGAAACAAGATATATTAATAACTTATTAGTCATCCAACTGATCTCTTTGGATCTATCGCTCTTTACGTTGGGAGTATATTTGCCAATATACCAGTAATGGTCTGCTTAATGATTAATGATTGGCACTAATTTACTGGAAGCCAGACTCCCCGCTGATTTTGGATCGATCACTCACCAGGTACATATTTTTTTCCTTGTAGTAACAGGAAAACTAAAAATAAATTAAACAAAAATAATAATGTGAGCGTGGAATAAAATATAACAGTAAACAGTTTATATTAAATAAATAGTTCCATCGAAGTCACTGGAATAATAAAATAGCAGACCTACATATAAACAAATATAGTACTACATTAAAAATATACATTTATGATACACTAAACATTCCTACTTTTGCAAGAAATATTTTAAAATTGAATTTTTAAAAAGAGAAAGAGAAAACATTAACTTGCTTTAAACAAAGTACAATAAGGGCATAAAGGAGCTTCTCACTTAATTAGAACAAGACTCCTAAAACTTGCACTGTAAATTTTGTCAGCAAGACCCGCTCCGGATGATAAGGTTAAGACCACCCAGTGTATATAAAGTAATATTATTAAAAGAAGCTTTTCGATAGGGATGATAATTAATTTTTGTAAATAACTGATTGGAAGTTGTATTTATTACTGACATTCAGTTATTGACTAAGCCGTAAAGAATGACAATAGGGGTAAGGAAAGGTAACTTCTTCTTCTTCTTCTTCTTCTTTTATCTTAGTTTAACCTCTCCCTTTTAGGATTTAAACGACCCAAGCCGCACGGGCCTTACAGGGCCGCGACCTGTCGGGAGAGGGATTATCTTTGGACCACATACATACTTTTTTGACCAGACAAGGATATGGAGGGCCTCCCCGGATGAGTGATCAGCCCAATGCCGGGGCCACCACTATCGGCTCTACAAACGTTATTTCTGTAGATGGCAGTGTAGATGGCAGGGGATTATTGTAAACAATTACATTCTCGGTATCTTTAAGAATAGAAATGGTACGCGGACACGCGTTGTATGAGCGAAATGGATGACCCTGACGAACATATCACTTCTTCGGAAGAAGACATAGCCGATAGAGAAAAGAAATTTAAAGAACATAAAAAACAAGATATCCTGATTTATGGGAAAGAGATGTTGTGGTGATGTGCCAGCACCAGGAGTAAATCTTGCTACAATAGCAGCTGTATTGTCAATGCGTAAATTTAAAAAAAAAATGAATGGCCTGTGTGGAATGTGGGAATAATAGTGTTACAAATAAAATGACAAACATTCACTCAGAATCTGAGACCTAAAAATGTAAAAACTGAACAATAAAATCTGGACAATATGTCCTATATGCAATAACAGCATTAATTGTACTTTTTTAACTGCTCATATTTGTTATTTAATCATTAAATTTAACGTGGTTAGTTTACAGCAATAAAAGTATGTGCTTTCTAGTTAGTACATACATTTTTAGGTTTTTTAGTTCGTTCTTCTACACTTCCAAAACTTTGTATGCCTTTTCCTCAAAACTGCATTTTACCACTAACCCAAGTACTCAATCGTTTTCCATGCAGATGCCAACAGCCCGTGTCATTTGAAAGAGACATTGTAATCCATCCTTCATTTGGTGTATGTAATCTGCGCCACGGTTGACACCGAATTTGAAATAGAATAAAAATGAGATATGTAAATTACGGCACACAGATATGTAAACTGCGCCACGGAGATATGTAGGTTTCGGCAGTAGTTATAGGCAAACAAAAGTGAGACCTAATATGTAAATGTATGTTTCTATTCAGTAACAATTTTTTGCATATGAGATGATGGGAGCGTACTTGTCTGTAGGTTGGTACCGTTCTATGTATGTTGGTAACGAGTGCTTTATCTGCTCTATCTTTAGGTTGGTAACAACTTTTCTCTAGCGAAGCACATAAAACACAATCTCACTAACGAGTCATTCACTTGTGTTTTACAGTCTCAGAGTCATTGTGTACATTATCTTTTAGTGGTCGCAATTTCATAGCCAGTCCTAAGTCTGGAGAAGTGGGAAGGAAAATGTTAGTGCGTTAGTGTGACGGTGACGCCATTTAAATGCCGATGGCGCAGTTTACATATTTCTGTGGCGCAGTTTACATATTTCTGTGGCGCAGTTTACATATGTTGGTGACGCAGTTTACATCGTGTAGGTTGGGGAAAAGGTAGAAGTGGCGCAGATTACCTTTTCCCCCTTTATTGAGTAGGCATTATGGAAAAATGGAGATTTTGGTTTTGCATTTGAGAAAGGCGCCTTTCTTGTTTCCTCCTTCTTGAAGAGAGACTTGAGCAGGAGTTAGAGGGATGATACAAAATTCCGCCCATAGATTACACAATTGCCCTTCCTTAGAGTTCCATTGGGATTAATATTCTGTACTGGTATCGCAGTCGACAGAAAGAGTTAATACGAGTTAGAAGAGTGAAAGAAGTTCACAGGTAGGCAAGATACACGAGATGGCAGAGTGCATGTGAACACACGCTGCGTCACTTGTGAGATGACAGCATCCCATCTCGTGATGGATAAACCAATTCCCCGAAACACTTTTTGCGGCATCCTTATATATTTCGACCCACGTCCCACTACTCTTCTCTTCACTTTTTCTGGTTCCAGCCTTATTTATCATTTACAAAATGGAATATATTTGGTGTAGCCTCTCTCTTCTACGCTAGGGTTACAATACAATTCTTTATATATAATTTTTTTTTTTGTATTCGTAAATTGAAGATTGCGATGATGATGGTAATAATAATAATAATAATAATAATAATACATTCACTAAGAACAGTATTAGTAAAATGTTAATATTACTACCCGTGCCTAAGAATAGGCTATTACTTGCCAACGGATCTCCCTAACATTTTCTAATTATCTTTAATTTCCACCAACTGTCATTTTACTCATAATACTCTAGATTTCTACCTGTTCATTCCACTTCTATTTCGACCTGCGTTAAAAAAAAAAAAAAAATCCAGTGACCACAAATAGTAGCGCCATCGAGAGGAAAATACGTTTCAGAATGTTTATAATATTTAAATATGGCTTTATAAAGCCTTAGACATTTACTTTAAATATGGAAACTCACTGGAAGTAGGCAATACATTATGAAGTCATATTTAATAATTATAGTCTGGAAAACATCGAGATACGAAGCATTATGGTGTGTGCAAGGGGCACTCTCCCTAAGAGTGATTATTTCTTAATGATCAACCGACAACATTGTTATATGGAAAATTAATATTGAGATGGTATTCTGGACGTAGAGGAATATTTAATAGTACCTTAGGATCTCCACTCGAATCTCTTTCCTATATTTGTTTTATATTTTTGTTTCACTCTTTATGTATTTCGTTATTAATTTATATATTTTTATTAACTTTTTTATCATTTCATAAAATATTTTTTCTCTTATGTTGTTCTATTTTGAATTTTAACAACGTAAGTTCACAATTTTTTCTCCTCTTGTCTTTTCACGTTTATATAAAATGCAACATCTCTCGTACAAATTCTACCAAAACTCGCGCTGCAGAATTGCGAAATTTATATCGATTGCTCGAATTAAACTGAAATTTTGTTGCCGTCCATTATCAAGTATCTGACAATCCAGGGAGGATTCAGAATAAGCGTAACAGACAGGGGACCACGGCAACAACATGCTGGCATGCAATTATTCTTTCATTGTTACAATGTCACTCTCATTTCGTGGCAGTTAAGTCACGAAGTAGGGAAATATTTTCATTTGGCTTGATGGCCCTGTACGTCGTACTTTTATTTTGAAAACGTCTTGCAGAATGTTACAGTTTTATAATCTTATATAAAATGCATTCTCTACTCTTTATCTTGCGATATCTAGAGTGTTCCATTTATCCTGTCTTACTGTAATGACTTTGGTGTTTGCAATAGTATTGACAATATTTTTGTAGACATAAGATTGTCAAGAAGCACTTTTAACGGTAGATGAAAAGGTGAAAATCATGCCACTGAGCGTTATAAAATTATAAGACACCCGGTTAACCGACTTTCTTTCCTCCTTCACAAATCCTCCATACACAGTCAACTGTTGTAAATCCAATATATATATATATATATATATATATATATATATATATATATATACACACACACACACACAACAAGTCCTGTAATCGATTCTATTCCTACATCCTCCAACCAGGGATTTACCATTTCAACTTGTAATAATTGTAGAATCAACATTTCTGTTTATGCTTGCTGAGGGCTATAGCCTATAGGAAATTCTGTAGAAAACAAGAAAAACTTGTTTGACAAATTCGCCCTCTAATAGACAACTGTTGTAAATCCAAACAATATAACAAATCACTGGCGCCAAGAAGAAAGAAATGACTCTCACAGGCGCGCTGAGCATCATAGATACGAAATAGCTAAAAAGAATATAATTTTATTAATAATTTATAATGTCTATAAATATTGACGAATGTCTAAAAAATAGTGTAAGATACTCGTATTTTGCTCGTAGGATTGCTTCTCTCGCTCTTACGGGCTCGTTCCGCAAATATATATATTCGCAAAATAAAATCCTTCGTATAGCTCTTGTATCACAAATAACTATTTATTGAAAATTGTTACAACATAGGCAAGGGGATTTGGTTTACGTGCTTAAAATATAATATAAGAAGTAATAGAATCATGTCCAATGGATTACGTTCTTTAAGAAGAGTTAAAAATGTAGCAATTGCAATAAATATCTATTTAAAAATGCGTTTTTTAACACACTGTATAACAGCTGAATGTTTTCTCAAGACCTACTCGACATAACAGTGACGTATCGAAGTTCCCTTGTTTTCACGAGTTTTTAAACACTCATAATTAATTTCTCAACTCGGGTGTTCTAGTTTTAATAAAAGCTTACCTCCGGCCGGCATCAGGAAAGCCAACTTTTTAATACTGCCAGAGGGTTGCCTAGCTACGCTTGTCTTTTATTTCCTCTAGTCATGGAAATAATTAACAGCAACAGTCTCATGTTTTCAAGCTTGACAATGGAACTTTTACCAGCTCCTCATGAGCAAACAGACTGACATATTTGCCTAGGGTAAGTAAACATTGCACCCTATGTAAAATGGTTTACATTCCATAATAAAAATAATTCTGCAATGTGACAAAAGTTTTTCCACGATGAGTATTTTAAAACGCACTGGACCTCAAACTCGACGTCAGAACCATTGCCTCCAGGCCTTTTTTTTTATGTTGGGCAGTAAGAAGTGGTGCTGATGACAGGGGAAAAAAGGCATTAAGGGCAGACGGTATTATTATAGGTTTTTTATACGATGAAGACAATAATAATAATAGCAATTCTAACAATCTAATATACTCGTATAACAATCATCCTACTTATATGTCATGAACGCACAGCAGAGCCAACCGTTAACAAGACAGGATTTAATTGTTAGACTAATTGCCACAGCAAGAGGAGGAAAAAAGAGCGTTGAATGACTTGGACGAAACTCACTATGCGGGGGTTTTTTGGGTTAGGGAACTCGAACCTGAGGTCTCCCCCCCCCCCCCGGGCATCGCACTTTAATCGTGAAATGTACATCGTAACCGGGATTTTAGTTTCTTTTTTAAATTGTAAACTCTTTTAATTGTTTATGCATGATTGAAGCAAGGTTCATCGGTATGTGGTAAGTTTTAATCGTTTCATTTAAAATCTTTATGCCCGTACGGAAGCACAATATTCGTTCCATTCATTTAATTTAATAACACATTGTAATTTTGTTTGGTCTTTCAATGTTTCAGTCCAATTTATTCAATTTTTTGTTGTAAATGATATTTTTAACCACTGGTTAATGCTAAAAAATTATTTTTATTTACATGTACTTATAAATTTAGAACTTTTTCGTGTATAGTATACTGTGCATTAATATGTGATTATATTTATATTAATCTACTATATCCCCTAACACGAGCGTTGCTCATATAGGGGAATGTTTGGTTTTAGTTGTTTTTACTTGTATTAAATATGTAATAATGATGATAATAAATTGTGTTAAAATGTAAAAAAAAAATTATTTTGCCTATATTTGTTACGGAAAAACAATATAATGAAGAATGAAATTATGTAATTCATGAAGTTTATGTAAAACTACGTAAATGTTAATAAATATGATGTTATAATTTTTTCTGTTGAATAAACTATTTAACCAAAACCTCTAGCAGTTGAGTAAATAATCGCCGCGAGCATATGCTTGTCATTAATAATTTATCATTGTACAGTACGTATTAAGTCAGATATTCCCAAACCACTGTAGTTCTACTCAAATAAAGTGTCAGGTACTCTGAAGGTGTATTTTTAATTCAACAGTATGGACGGTATGAAAGAGTTACGTATGTTATTTTACGTACGTTCTAGGGCCAGAAACCCATCTCACACTGAATCGAACTAAAGACATGTCAGATAAAGTTAGGTTAGTAGTAATCTTAATTGAAGTGTCAAACTGCAGATTATTGCAGTGATAAGCAGTTGTCACTAAATACAACGAAATTTAAAAATTGAATACAATAATTATAAGAATGTATTTTTTATAAAAAGAAGCAATTTTAAAGGCATGATAAATGATAAACATGAAAAATTAAAATTAATCTTTCTTTCTTTCTTTCTTCGTCGTAGTTATACCTCTCCCTTTTAGGATTTAAGCGACCCAAGCCGCCCGGGCCTTACAGGGCCGCGACCTGTCGGGAGAGGGATTATCTTTGGATCACATATATACTTATTTGACCAGACAAAATTAATTAACAATATTAAATAAGGAAATGAAATGCCAGATATTAAAATATGTTCCCGTCAGACTGAAAACACTCCTTGACACTTTACAAGGGATTAACAGTTAAGCAACGTTTAAGAATTAATCTATTCGTGGTTACGGAAAGGGCTTCTCTTAAAATGAAAATATGTGAAAAGAAGTGCTAAACAGGAAATAAAACAGTCCTTGAGAAACGAACAAGCAAAAGCTAGGTCCACAATGTTATAGCACTGAGATCCAACTATGATAATCATTTTATAAATAACTGTAGGTTACTATAACCATTACATAGTATAATTATTATCATTTTACAGTTATTGTCCATCCATTACTCTTCATTATAATGTATTCTTAAATTGTTTCTTCTCGTGTCTTTTTCCTAATAGTAAATGAGAATGCAGAACAGCGTCAAATTAATGAAAGGGGTAGCTAAGGATACAAAGTCCTTACTTATAATGCTATATGGAATCATTTATTACCTTCGGCGATTTATTTTGCCATTTAAGACTTATACAACGAGAAATTCTGTTTCCAGCCGAAACTGTTATGACGAAATCGTGGTATTATTGGGTTTCTTTTAACAGAAAGTTTATCTATTGTAAAGTTTGCTAAATTGAATATGTTATATACGGTACTCTAGGTCTATATAAATCTATATGATAAAACGTAGGAAATGATTCCATATAGAATTTTAAATAAGGCACCATTGTACTCTAAGCCACCCCTTTCATTTGTCTGACCCTATTCTGCATTCTCATTCACTATTAGGGAAAGAAAAACATGCGACAAAATAATTTAAGAATGACATTGTGAAAATATAACAACTCTGGCTACCAGTAGCGAAATAAAACCTCTCCTTTCGAATAAAAGATCTGAAGAATCCCTTCCAGCATAGGGGTCCCATTAAGAAACCAATTAGAAGCACATTATTATCCTTATTGTTATTATTAATACTATTGTTATATCATGACCGTTATTACGTTTAATCTACAGATTACTGTTTAACGGGCTAGCTATTCCTAACCACGCTGATTGTTATCGTAATGAGGCCTCGGCTGTGAAATTGCACAATTGATTAGTTTAACATTTTGATGGGCTTGTTGCTATGGATACGAATCCATTTTTAATTACACTTCAATAATAATTATGAACGTGTACACGTAACGCATGGCAGTTTAAATGATTACACTTCCATCATTCTAAATTCTAATTACTTTTTTTTTTTTTTTTTTTTTTTTTTTTTTTTTTTTTTTTTTTTTTTTTTTTTGCTGCTCCCTACAGTATCTGCAAATGGCAAGCTTCTGAACCTCTGAACAGCAACTGTTAAATGTTTAAAGTATGATAGGGTTTTTTGTTATGGGTATTATGCTGATATTTATAGAAGTCTTGAATGGGATGAACTTTTCCTGGTGATGACTAGGGTTTGGATGTTTATGACCTAACAAAGTGGAAAATGTGACTGCAAATATGGCCTTAAATGACTAAATATGATCCAAAATCCTAAATATGGCCTCATAAAAGAACGTATTTTCTAAAGATAAATGTTCCAATTTAAAACGGTTAATGACACTAAAAGATTAAATCAGATTAATTCAATCAGATAATCAGATATTAACAATTTCACAGGTGATTTACAGTTTTACTTGTTATTTTCTAATCTGTTAATGTTTCCAGATACCACAGCAAATGTGAACTAAAAAGATTTTAAAAGCATGTCTTTGGAACTTTCATCAACACGCAGGAAGAGGTAATTGTGCTATTACTTGTTATTGTCCCTTCACATTTCAGTTTATAGGAAAACCAAAATATTCGTGACTCTTTTTAGGGAAAAAATTAAGTCATTCAGTGCACGTGCTGCATAATTGTGCTCTTTTACCGAATTTATATGACGTTAAATTACCAATATGACCAAAATACGACTTTATATGCAAAATAAAAACAGTCCGATTAGAATAATAAATGTGCAATTGATGTTTAATTTGTGTTTACGGCGAGAATGGAGGTCAGGACAAAAATATGACATGTCACAAACATCCGAACCCTAGAGGTGACAAACGAGTTACATGGATAGGATGAATATTATTAAGACCCGCATGTCCTACCTTCTACCAAGTAAACAGAAAATAAACATAGATGATGGACCAATCGGTGGGTAGAGTAGGATTACCTCCACAACGTCTCTGGGTTTTTACGTATATACCTTAGGAGCGAGTCTCACCGCTCGTAGAGTTCCTGGCTAGGGGAGGTAGCTTCACCCTGATTGGCTCAGCTCTCCTATCCCACTCCACGTGTTGTCTGTCTCTCTCGCAGCGGCATTATCCCTCCACTCAACTATTATAGTATTTTCTACGACTTGCGACATGCTGCATGATGTTCACTCTCTGCCCAGCGGTAGCTTACTGATCTTACGCGCACCGAATTCGCGCATCTTGGTAACGAGACGTAACGAGAAGCTCGCTGGCTGGGTTTGTCTTCAAGGCCAGAGACTTTGTGGGAATAATCCAACTCTAGCCCTTGTCCATAATGGCACCAAGAGTTACGTAATCAGAAGCATATACTTAGGAACGAATAATATTAAAGAAGTGGTAAATATAAATATTTGATTTGAGGTAGATATTATGTATTCATGAAACCACAAAATATTGTTTCTGTTCAACATTACATGATAATATTTTAGAATAAAAGCTCCTCTGATATTAGAATTCGAAACCATCAAAGAGGGGCTGCTCTACCAAGTGAGCAAACAAAAGTTTGATTCACAGAGTCAGATTAAATCTCTCTCCTACGAAAGATTACCCTTAACGGTCTAATTTCGTTGAAAGACATTTACCTCATTTACAGTGGAAACCTGTTCACAAACTCACTAAATTAGTACGCCTAAATATATTTCAATGAGGTAGACAAATTAAGGTATCAGTCGCAGGAGAGTGATTCCATCTGGCACTGTGAATCGAACTCTGGCTACTTCAGTTGGTAGAGCATCGTCAGGGAAAACCTAAGGTTATGGGTTCGAATTCCAGTGGCAGAGGAATTTTTCTCCTGAGATTTGAGGTCAGTGTGATTTGTTTTTTGTTGGGTTTATAATTTAACCTACAGTTTACTCACTGAATAATACTAAATAGACCCTTGGCCTTTCATTGAAAGGTTTAAGTGCATGAAGCCGGTTGTCGACCAAGAGCTAAGCTAAGTTATTTTAGCTTAGCTCACATACAGTGCGGGATTTCATATGTAGTTGTGCCGACAAAATTACAAATGAAATCCGGCACAACTATATATGAAATCCCTCACAGCTAAGTTAGCTTAGCTCTTGGTCGACAACCGGCATGCTTTCCCCAAGCAATGGTTCTCTCGTTGAACAGGGGTCACAGTAAGTAGTTTTACAGTTTGAACAGAAATTTCAAGGACCAGCCATTGCCATCTAACTAAACTTTAAGGTAAACAAACACGACAAAGATGTATTTCTTATTTATATAAATTATATTTTTTTTAATTGTCTGGTATGATAAAAAGGCGAAAGAATGATTTTTATCTAGGTTATTTCCTTTCTACGCCAACACAATATATTCCGTTGTTATAACACTAGTAATGAAATTCTCTCTCTTTTTATACATGCTATCCATACACAGATACGAATAATAAGTTTTCCCAATGAGTGCCATAGGCCTATTGCCATGCATCTAGGTTCTTTCAATGTGGCATCATAATACGCACTGCATAAAGCCGATGTCCTACGTTCAATTTTTTGTTTAAATGTTGTAAAAAATAACGTTTCAATGAAACTATGTCTGGCTAGGCACACGTGCGTTCTGGTCCGATCTGTAAATTGTTGACCCGAATAGAAAATCGATTGCACTCGCCGTTCGATGTGTAGAAACTGGTCAAATTTTCGGCAGAGTCATTTTTATAATTTCCAGAGCACCTCAACGTCATGCCAGCCATGCTCAGAGAGTGACGCTCATTTGTTGATTTCATATTTTTGGATAGAAAATGAGAAACGTTCCTTCTACGTTGTATTCAATAGAATTGTATGGAAAATGTGTGCAATGGTAATAGTTGATACCACACGATCAAGTTTCATTATCTGTACAAATTTGGACCAAACATTGGATTGTAGGACATTGGCTTAAGATTAGTTGCGCATCATCCATCGAACGGAAGTTTTGCAAACGAACGTACAGCAAATTAACCTGGGTTCAGAACCTGGGTTGAACGTAGGCCTATTATATGAATGTTATTACTTACATACTTACTCAAGCGTAATAGAAATTCCTGAGCAAGCTAAAGGAATATTATCTATTTTATGGAACCCGGAGGCTCATTGTCCCGCTTACTTGAGCCCGCTGTTCAACCCTATTCTGTGCTAACTCCATCCAACCATCCCTCGCTAATCTTTCTTCCCTTAAATATATTTTAATATTTTATTCCCACCTATGTCTAGGTCTTCCCAGTGGTCTCTTCCCTTCGGGTCTCCCAAACAATATTCTTAAGATAGGCCTATCTAAGTTTATCCTCCCCATGCGTGCAACATGTCCAGCCCATTTCATCTTCCGTCCACCCTTACTACTACAAGGCGTGTTTTTAAAATAAGTACCGATAATTTTTAAAAAAATGACAGAACATATTTTCGAAATAATTTAATATCATTCATTGCCTTGAACCTTACATTACTTTTCCACATTGTCACCGCCGATATTCAAGCATTTGTCGTAACGGGAAACCAGTTTTTGTATGCCATTTTGAGGCCTGATCCAAGATTTATTATTAATAAACTATCTTGATTAATAAATAAATGTTATCATTTCTTCAAAGCATTATTTTTTCCAGCCTGGTCATCTATGTAATCGAATTCTTTATAACAGATTAAATAAATTTTTACTTAGATTTTTCTGTATCGGTATAGTGAAATGATGTAGTATCCTCACAATATCCGGCCAGTAAATAAATATAAGAGGAAGTAAAAATGTAATTGAGTGTAATTTCTCAAAGCTCCAGTATGTTCGTTGTACTAACGAACTGTACTGTAGTAAATAAATTTTAGCCTACTTATAAATATCAAGTACTTAAAATGTTTCTCACTTCTGAAAATGAAATAAAGGCGAACTTCAGTGCTGTATTACATAGTGCATGTCGCAATAAAAGTATCTTCTTTGAAGAGAGAAAGAAATGGAAGTTGTAGCCTAACTTTAATTTTAAAACGAGAACACCAGGAGTTACAGCAAACAACCAGAAATTATGTTAGAAAGGGTTCTTCTCAACTGGTATGTGTTGAGTCAGAGTGTTTAGCACATTTTACACACATATGTGTCATGAGTTATGCAGGCTCTTAACCTGAAGACCGCGAACCAAAGTCGTACTCATTTTACATATCAGCAACCTTTTCCAGATTAACCAATTACTGCTTGACAGATTACAAACTGATACATGTGGCTAATATGTGATAATGACCATTTTCCTATGGGTGTTCTTTGGTTTATTCCCGACATAGAATCCTATGTTCCTTTGTTAAAAGTTTTAACTGGATCTGTTACTAACTGATGCGGTTTAAAAAATAAATATCAATCAAATGCAAAGAGTTTATACAGAGTGTTAATGAATAATACCGAAATAGTTTACCTGTGTATAGAAGGGACATAGACAAGCAAATTTTCTTAGGAGATTTTTGCTCTAAGGATTCAATTTTTCCTATTACAGCATAAAATCTCCCAGGGCATGCCCGCCACTGACTTCCAACATTTGAAAAAAATTTAAACAAAGGAACTTCGTTGTTAACGCTGGAGGTATGAATAAAAAAAACTAATGCAGTGGCGGCCGGTCATGTGATTAGTCTGTAAATTTATTCAGATTATGAAAACTCTAAATTATGATATAACTGTAGATGAATTATTAAGAATCGGGTTTTCATCGATCACTAAGAAGGCGTGAAGTCAATTTAATGAAAATTTAAACCCTATTTCGCTCATTATTGACTTATGAGAACCAAATTATAATGACTTAAATGTGCTGTAGCATAGACATTTTACGTCATAGAGCAAACATCTCCTAATGAAAGTTACTTATCTATGTCCCCTCTATACACAGGTAAAATATTTCGGTGTTATTAATTAACACTCTGTAGATAGAGCACATTTACGAGGACTGCTGTCAACAATCTGTGAAGGTACTGTAGGGCCTGTGGATCCATTGTCAACGACGCTAAACACTGGACCAAGTACGCGGTAATGGCGAATATGATAGTTAAAATAATGAACACAAAGTAACTTGCATTAACAAAATTCAGTAGGCCAGTCATAATCAACACTGAAATTACATTCTATTGACGACTTACCAAAAATGTAGCAGAACTGTATAGTGAAAACAATATGAAGCAGTAGACTTCACTTACCTGGAAAAACAAGAGAAAGAATCAAATTATATTTTGTTCAACACACAAATGGGAAGTAGGTTTTTTTCAAGGTCCCCTATAATAAATATAAATTATATTGGTAACAGTAAAATTTGTGTGTTGCATAATTAGTATACCCGCCTAAACGATGTTTGATTTCGATCACTCCGCAAAACAAAACTCAAACCATCAACATCTGCCAATAGCATAACGATATGAACTAGTGACCGACAAACGAGGAATACAAATATATTTATGGCCTGAACTACTCACCTTTCAGCATTCTGAGAAATCAGCACACAGGACTTTTGTAAGCAGAGATTAATTATAAAATTAAACAGTTCTGATTTACCCACTACACAATCAATGTAAGTAATTCTCAGGACTGCAATATTACAATCATACAATTTGAACATATATATGGACACATTAAAGATTCATTTTCATAACGGAAATTAACAAAATAATTCCTTTACTAAACAATTTAAAAGCGCCGTGAGGAACAAAATTAATAATGATAATCAATCCCCCATTTTAACTATTTAGCAATTATCACTCAAGAAACCAGACACATTACTTCATATTTCAATTATTTTCATCTTCGTACTGAGCTGAATAATTTTTGCAGCTGGACTTGCCGGAACAGAGGGGATAAGGTGCAGAGTGCTTCATTTAAATTTCTGGCGATTTTTTTTTTTTTTCAAAATAAACGTTTTATAAGTTATAAATTCAAAAGTTATTAAAAACTATTCTAATCCTTTAGAAGTGAATAAAATACACTGTACAACTAGTATCAGTTATGTATTTATCGTGTAAAAGCAACTTATTAAACATACTTTTTCAATAATTGACACTGTTTTTATTACAAATACAGCAATACTTTCCCAATAGGTGGAAGGTTTTAGAGTAGGCCTACTGGTGAGGGGGTTACTTTTCATAGTGTTAGGGAATAAGAAGATGGGGAACTTTTCATGAAACTGGGGGGGGGGAGTGAGTCATGAAGCTACGGGGATGGGCACCCCTGACTAAACAGTTATACATTACATAAATAAAACAGTTTTCTCACGACACAATGAACCCAGGACCAATGTCGAGTTTCTCACGGCGGACGTGAAATATTTTCAAAGCCTAGAAATGCTAGAAATGCCGGGAGCGAAACTCGGCGCATGTGAATTCCATGATGGTTCAACAACGAAAGACCAAGCTCAAGAGAACCACGTGAAGAACAAAAGGCTATCTTTTCCCTTATTTCGTCACATAACATATTGCCGAAGTAGTGACGTAAGGTCCGTGACGAAACGAAACGTATTGTTACCAGAATTCTAACAATACGTTATTATCTACAGAAACACATTCCAAAATTAAAATATTCTTTCCAGGAATATCTTACTTACTTACTTACTCAATGGCAATAGACATACCCTAAGCAAGCTAAAGGAATATTATCTATTTTATGGAACCCGAAGGTTCATTTCCGCGCTTACCTGAGCCCGCCATTTAACCACCCTATTCTGTGCTAACTCCATCCAACCATCCCTCTCAAATCCTTAAAAAAAATTAAAAAAGAATCGTGGCGCGACATCCCCGAAGGGACAAGGCCTACTACTTTTAAATTTATCCAAATATTGTCCTTCCACCTACGTCTAGGTCTTCCAAGTAATCTTTTCCCTTCGGGTCTCCCAGTCAATATTTTTTAGATATTTCTTTCTTCCCCCATGCGCACAACATGTCCGGCCTATTTCATCCTCCGTGATTTAAATACCCTTGCTGTATCCGGTTACGAATACAGGTTATGAAGATCGTGAATATGCAGTTTTCTCCAGACCCCGTTTCCATCTCTCTTAGGCACAAATATTTTCCTAAGCACCCAAATAACTATAATATTGAAATTAGGCCTATTATTTCTACCCTTTTCGTTACAAATCCGAAATATAATTACACCAAAATGGTTGTATATTAAAATGTGAACCTTCTTGTCCTAAAAGCTATAATTTGTACCGGTGAACTAGATTAAAAAGATATTAATTTAGAAAGACTATGTTCACAACGGTATAATATGAAACACACTTTTAAACATTTAACTTAAAATATCTAAAGCTTTGAAACAAGAGGATCTTTTAATGGGTACCTTACCAAAAATATACTTATAAGCAAGAATTATGATATGTTACACAGGGTTAAACTTTTCTTGTTTATTGAACTAATACTAGTCACATCTATGGTAAAATTTGAACTGCAACCTATGTACGGTCAAGTCAAGTCTACGACACAGAGATTTTCCCCCAAAGCTACTGTCAGTCAGAATGGGGAGACAAAGTTGTGACCACTGATAAGAATGGTGCCATTGCCGCAGCTTTGAAGGTGGCAAGAAAACGTATGTTTGAAAATTTCAGAGATACTTCCCCTCAGACACAAAAAGTATTTTACTGGAGGAAAGTTTCGTTAAAATTCATCTGCCTTCAATCGAGTGTGACCATGAAATTTCTATATGAAACTGAAATAATTGTAGAAAAAATTCTTAAGTATTCAATATATATATACAAGTTCAAGTCAATAAGTATCAGTTCTTACTTATTTAAATATTAGTACAGGCCTTACAATTATATTGTTCAATATAGTCCCCGTGCATTTCACTGCAGCTGTTTCAACGTTCCAATAGCTTCTAGATTCCCCAGAAAAAATGTATTTGTGAGCAATACGCCATTCATTCACCACATCTGTCACACAATTAAAATTCTTTTGATACTGGGTTTCAAGGCATTGGACCATCCTCCATACGTCCCTATATTGCTTCATCGGACCACTTGGTCCACTTAAAGAAAGGCATTGAAGGGCCATCGATTCACCTCACACGAGGCAGCGAAGGAGGCGGTACAAGAATGGTTTTTCAAACCTATTTTTCCTGTAAGGCTCCAGGATCTAGTGAAAAGTGGGATAAGTGCACTGAAAATCACAGAACTGATTCGAAAAATAATACAACTTGTAAGACTTCTACTCCTATTTAAATTATACTTGAGGCGGTGCATGAATGGCTTGCTGCTGAGTTCCAGAGACTTTATTTCTCTGGGAATCTGCGAAGGTAGTGGAATGCTGGAAATGTTAATTGAAAAGCGCGGTGATTTTGTTCAGAATGATAATGAGAATGATAACCATTCTGCAGGCTGCCAATTATTCGAATATATCTCGATTGTTATTACCGTTCTTTCTGCCCTTGATAATTGCCTGAACACTACATATCATGTTTATAAAAATAACCACTGAAGTTCATATTACTCGTTAAATCAACGTGTTCCCATACGTGAGCCCCCTATTAAGTGTTTTGTTTGTAATTCTATCGCAGGGTTTGTTTTACAATATTTCAATTAATATAATGAACGTTTTCCTAAAACGCCATTTAGATATCCAATTCTGTGAAAGTATTTTCACTGGAGAGTATTCAAACAAACTCCAACAGGGTGTTTCCAAACTAGCAACCGAATATAAGCCTCTGCTGGAGGAATAAACAACCCTGTGAAATAAAGTAAAAAAGTAAAGTGATCCCTATACAGGCCATGGAGGCCCAGAGGGTTCCAGGAGGTTGAGGCTCCAAGATTTTTGGACATTCGGCACGTGAAGGTGGTAAGGTTGTCAGCCTTACGCACCGGCCGCCTTTATCCCCAGGATTGCTCCTGGTACTCATTTCTGTTAGAGGCTGAGTCGACCCCAGGGCCATAGTGCCACCAGAAGGATTAGGCCAATTGAAAAACTCCAACGACCTCATCGGGAATCGAACCCGCGACCTTCCGGTTTGTAGCGCAGCGCCTCAACCACTACGCTACGGCGTACCCCAACCCTGTGAAATGAAGAAACTAAATAAAATAGATAAGTAAAGAAATAAATATTCTATAGCATTTGGGACCCTTTCATAATTGGACTGCCTCCGTGGTCCAGTGATTGCATTTTGAGAGACCTAAAATTAAGTAATACTGAATTCTAAAGCTAAAATCAGGTGTTCCGGCTCGGATATAATAAGAGACTGTAAGAAAAACCCAGTTATTACTAGAGACCGGATTTTAAAGGGAAAATTTTCACCCAAAAAAGGACGAAAAAAAGGAAAATTATTGCCAAAAAAAGGTGGGGGGAAAAAGGGATATAAAAATGTGTAAGACAGTGTAAAAATTCAACAGAGAGATACATGTTTATGTTTTACTTTACTTCATTAGAAAACGTAAGATTAGGACGAGCCTGCTTGCATGTAAATGGGACCGCGCTGCATTCCTGTAGCTTGCATTCTTAGTATCTGGAGACAGTACTTGCTTTGTTGTCCACATCCCTTAAGATCTCAAAGACTATTCTAACATTCGTTAGGATAAAAGGAATTTTTTTTCAATGGTGAATCAGTGAAAATAATTTTTAATGTTTTCATATTACCAAATACTGGGTAATTTACGAAATTTTCAAAATAAATTAGCAAGATAGGTACTGGAAAAGGAAAGTTCTTCAAAAAAGGGAGATGAGCCCAAAAAAGGAAAAAAAAGGAAGTTAAAACCAGGTCATTTGCAGTTGAAACTTACTCAGTAATGTCCTGTTCGATTTTATCACATTTTGTGATGAAATATAAAAAAAGGAATTCCCTTTAAAATCCGGTCTCTAGTTATTACAATATGTTAAAAATAACAAATGAGGATGCCTGCTTCTATGTAATTTACACAGCTAATCAACTCAGTCATATATGCATTATAGTATATTGCGATACAAGTGCCGTAAGGCATGCATACGGATCGAGGAAATAGTTTGAAAAAACGAGGCGCTCGCGCCGTTTTTTTAATTTTCCGAGATCCGGTCTGCGCTTACGGCACGAGTATTGCATGCTGTTTTTTGCACGATGATTATTTATATCAATTTAATTATATTAATTGTGATATTACCTGAAAATATTATGTATATACATTCTTGAAGATAGATGTTTATTTCAGAAAGTGATTCGCATTTGTTGTTGTTTATGGGAACCGAATATTTGTGCTGGGGGGCCTTGCCCATTAAGGCTTGTATTATGAGGTGTGGCGTAATATTCATAACAGAACGGGAACTCTTACCGCACATAGCAACAAGATTGCGTGTGGGAATGTCAACTTACGATCCACGGCAACAATATTCGTAAGTACCACTAATTAGTTAAGTCGTGCAAAAAGGGTTTAACAACATTTTTCTAAACAGCAGCCCACATAATATGTGTAATTTTGAAAACTGAAAATGGATAGTGAATCGAGAAGGGTGCTTTCAGTTAGACGTATAGTTTCTCCTTAGTGATCCCTAGTAATATTCAGTTGTGCTACCGAGCGATATATCGAGATCCAAACAGAAGACTATGAATAGGAAAATGACACTAACAAATCATTAAAAAAATTTATAATACATTATATATAATTTTAACCGATCCACAAATAATAAACTTTTAATAACAATGAATTACAGAAAATTGTCTGTACATATGGCTTAATGATGATTTAATAATAACGCTGAACTTAACGAACAGTCAGTTTATTTGAATTTAACTAGAACACTAAAATATTTAGACGTAAAATTTCATTTATTGGATATCTTGCTACGACATGAGTAGTGAATGGCAATACATAAATGGGGCATAAGTCATGGCACGAGGGTTGGTCAATAAGTAAGGTCTCCAACACTCTAGCCCAAGCTCACAACGTCGGACGAGAGATTTGGCACCACTGCCATGTCCCGCTATCTCTCCTCTTTCAAACGAGCCATTGCTGAAGCCGCTGAACATTTTAGTGTCCGAGGTAGAGCTGTTTGAAATGGATCTCCCGATTTTCATCCCCGCCAAGTGCGCCTACGCGAAGTCATACGGTTTCTTACTGCAAAAAATGTTCCGCCGATTGAAATTCACAAACAGCTTTGCGAAGTTTATGGAGAGGGATGTATGGACATAAAAAATGTGCGTAAATGGGTTCGTGAGTTTAAACAGGGCCGGACAAATATTCATGATGAAGAACGAAGTGGGAGACCAACAACAGCCGTCACAGATGAGATGGGGGCAAAAGTCGATGAATTGGTGCGACAAGATCGACGCGTAACTACCCGTGAACATTGTTTATTGCTTCCTGACATTACTAAAGGTTCCATACAGACCATTTTGAGTGACAAATTATGTTCCATAAGATTTGTGCAAGGTGTGTTCGCGGAGGCCGCACTTGGCGGGGACGGAAATCGGGAGATCCATTTCAAACAGCTCTACCTCGGACAATAAAAGGTTCAGCGGCTGCAGAAATGGCTCATTTGAAAGAGGGGAGATAACGGGACATGACAGTGGCACCAATTCTCTCGTCCGACGTTGTGAGCTTTTGCTCGAGTGTTGGAGACCTTACTTATTACTTGGCGGAGACGGAAATCGGGAGATCCATTTCAAACAGCTCTATCTAGGACACTAAAAAATTCAGCGGCTTCAGCAATGGCTCGTTTGAAAGAGGAGAGATAGCGGGACATGGCAGTGGCAGCAAATCTCTCGTCCGACGTTATGAGCTTGGGCTAGAGTGTTGGAGACCTTACTTACTGACCAACCCTCGTAACTATTTTTTTTTCTTTTGAAAATGTGGGACCATTTAAAAAAATTGAAATGTACAAAGCAAAGGCCAGGGCATAGAATGTATGTATAATGCACATTATGGGTACAAGATGCAGGGTAGTGAAGGAAAATGACACCCATAAATATCCATAGCAACTGCATCGTGCCACTCTAATGCTTTGCGGTAGTTGGAATCATGAAAGCACATACCCACTCCAAGATCCCCTCAAGTTTGTTACGGACGGGCATTATTCCTCAAAGCTTCCAACACTTCCTGTGGTATTCTCTGGCATTTCTTCCTCGGATATGTAAGAATGATGGTCACAGATTGTCATATTCAATCTGCATGGTGGCTGACTCAACTAAATTACCATTGCCTCTATTCGTATATCTGTATACACAATGCTTCCAAATGATGTGTCCATATACTAGAGATGCCACATTCTCCCGAGACTTACAACGTCTCACATCTCATGGTACCATCGCTTTACTTTGAGAAAAAATAGTTGCCATGACTTATGATCCATCCCTCGTATGTTTATCTTCTTAGACTTAATAATCTATCTTACATGTAATATTCATATACAGAGTGATTCACGAGTTGTAGGTATAAGTTGAGCAAATAATAGCCAACATTTCCAATGAAAAAGTTTACAGTTTTATACATTTTTATTAAGTGCCGGTATGGTACTTTATAAGATTGTGTGGGGGACGGGAAAATTTCTGTCCATCTATCTGTCTGTCCGTGTGCCTGTATGCGCCATAACTCAAATACGCTTTATCGGATTCTCATGAAACTTGGTATACGCATTTATAACGTACATGGGAAGAATTCAATTGATATTGAACCAATTCAGTCCACCGGTACTGGAGTAATGCCCAATTTAGTGCCTATTTTAATAGCATTATATTAGAAAGACGCCATATCTCAAATAAGCTTTATCGGATTTTCATAAAACTTGGTATACGCATTTATGACGTCCATGAAAAGTAAGATATTGAATCTGGACCTAATCGGTTGACCGGAGCCGGAGTAAATCCCAATTTAGTGTCTATTTTAAAGGCGCGATAACTCAAATACGCTTTATCGGATTTTTATGAAACCTGGTATACACATTTATAATGTCCATGGGATGATATCTGTTGATATTCGACCAAATCGGTTGGCCAGTACCGGAATAATGCCCAATTTAGTGCCTTTTATGGTAATATATTATAAAGAATTTAACATTATGCAAATCTGTTATCCTGACAACATATCGTTTTACATTGTTCATATACGGCTTTGGAATTTGCAATAGTTATTACTCTGAAATAATTAGGCCTACATACATTAAGTGGAGTTCTTCGTCAGTGTATTTTGTGAAATGTTGACATATTTTAAATATGTCTTATATCAGTGTATACGAGTTTGAATTAAGGTTAAGTATTAAACTTTAGACCTTTGATCTTCCTCAAGTCCTGCTTAATGAATCGATCTGCAGCTTAACTCTGAAATCGATAACAAAAATAACTTATTCTCTGAATATCATAATTGCAATAAACTTTTTACTGATTAAACAAAAGCATTCTGGCACTTCGTTATATCAGTTTACCTGATTTTATTTGCATTTATAGAACGTTAATACTGATCATCACTCATCAGTAATTCAGTAATTGTAAGAGAGAATATTTATTTTTGACGCTGGACGTAAATTTAATATAACAGTAACAGCTGGTTAATGTAACTTCACATAATGAAAACTATAAAGATCGATATTAGCCTACCACAGTTATGGCATTAATTGCGGTATTAATGTAGAAGAAAGTTGTGCTGTACTTTTGTGGAGAATGCGTTCTGTTTTCAGTGTGGTTGCGACGTATTTCGTCCTCTGTTTTAGAGGAACTGTTATACATAGTTTATTTGCAGAAACAGTTCATTAATATTGACAACAGGAGGGAACAGCAGGTTGGAAGGCTGTCTCATGTTATAATATTCATTTCATCCCCTACTTGCTAAGCCCCTTCAGAGAACTTTTCTTACGTCCTTCATCTTCAGAGTAATTTTTTTCCCTTCCAAAATGCCACTATTATGAGAACTGTTCATATTACCTTCTTTAAAGAACTTCTAAAACTTTTCTTCGTAAATGTCGCTAAAGTTAAAGGCATATCGGTAATATCGGTAACAGCTTAGTATTTTGCTGTTTGAGATGGTACGAGCTACGTCATTGGCTGACGTTTTCCAAAACTCCACCCGTATAGCTATGCCTTTAACTACTGCGGCAGATATCGTTTCTAAAGGGTCATTCTAGGGTTAGAATATTTTGAAATTACTTTTTCTTCGTAGAGAAAATTTTCAACCTTAGTATGGTTAGTATGGTTAGTATGGTTAGAGTTCATTGTACCTTAATATATTTGTAATAGGCATAAAGAGCGTCACTTCTGTTTTTTTCACTTATGTATCTACTTTCTGTAACAAGTACTTTGACAAAGCCGTTTGCATAATAACTCGAAATCCATTCAAGATACCGGAATAACATTTAGCAAGCTGATGTAGTTTAGTCAGCTTAACAACATAAACTAGCACATGTAAACTGAATCATACAAATTTAAGTTTCCTATATGAATCTGTAGGACGACAGTGGTCAACCAGAGAAAGAAATAGGAACGACTGGAAAGTCTTAAGAAGACAAGTGAACAATGACTGAAACCAGTGCATATGCGGCCGAAGTCTTGCGAAGACAAGTATACAGGACCGTAACAAGTGTAATGACGTAAACTACAATGAAGTGCACAATGACTCAGACTAGTGTAAGTGGACAAAGACCAGGAATTGCATAAAAGCCCAAGAGCACAAATATCCCTCATGTGGAATAGCTCACCACATGTAGGTGTATTCGAGCTTACCCTCTTCGAGGAGGCCATTACCATTGACATTTAGGCTAATCATTTCATTTCATTTCATTTCATATGAATCTGTGGTAAGTCTTAATCGTTTCATTTCAAATCTGTATGCCCAGATGGCAGCACAAGATGCGTTCTGTTCGTTTGTTTATAGTTACTATGTAAAACAATATAATTAAGAATAAAATTATGTAATTCATGGAATTTATGTAAAAACTATGTCAGTGTTAACAATTATGTTTAATTAGATTTGTGTTAAATAAATGATTTAAATAAAATATCTAGCAGTTGAGTAAATAATCGCGGGCGAAGCCGCGGAAACCTGCTGTTCTGTCACTTTGAGCTACAATTTTATTTTAAGATATTATGTTAAATTGTTATTGTAAAGTAGTACACTACGCAACAAGCTAATAATGATATTTATTAAGAGATGAGTATGTTGTTCATGAAACGAGCGAAGTGTCTTATTACTGTTAATGGCAAATTGCATACTACTGTTTCTCAACCATGATTAAATATTTAAGTTTTGAGTTTTTATATTTGTCAAACAAATGAAACGGCTGACCTAGGCGATCAGCCGTTAGTAAGTTCTCGTCATTCATCATTTGCAACAGATGGCAGCTGATGGCGTGAGGGGAACTTGGAAGCATCTCTTGGCATTTTAATCTAAAAGAAAATACTTTAAAACACGAAATGAACTGAATTTAATACCGTATAGTATTAAAATTAACATGGACAGAAATTATTTTATTTTAAATACATGTCGTTTACTATGCAGTTTGATTTTCTGCTCTCAACACGTCTTCAAGTTTGTTCCGTGTTTAATATTAATCGATATCAAACAGTTTTATAATAAAATTCTGTGCTTTAATGGATATCAATACGAAACTACTATGTTACATGATAAGTGAATAAGCGTTTATGTTAATAATAAAATGTAATAAAATAAATATAAATGTTTTATACTATGGTCGTACAGAAATATGCATATGCTACCTAATAGGATATTTATAATTCCACACAATTAAAATATTCTTTGCTCAATGATAGATTCTCTCTTTATGTCTCTAGTAGTCTACATGAACCTTTTCTAATCAACACAACACTTTTCACAGGGAAACTGTGAAGGAAAGAACAAGCGAGGGTTGGAGGTGTGAAAAGGTAGTTAATTATACATGTTGCCAGCATAACGTGCTACTGTGCTGCAACAAGTAGACCAAGTTATGAAACACGTCAAGTTACTGCGAGAATTCATCATCCCTAAGTTAAAATACTTTGCACTAATGTTATACATAATTTTCTGACGTCACACCTGAGCCTGAATATGTTCATGCAAGTCAGGACAATGACGGTGAGCTGAGTGGGGGGGGGGGGGACAAGAGATATCGTGACGAAGAAACAAAGAGAAGAGGTGCCAGTAACTTCACGACATAAATGTCGGAATCTTGTTTTGTACGACTGCTGCTATTCTTTCCATAAGTGGGTAAACTTTGTTAAATATATTCGTATTCTTCTGGAGTTTTTCTTTGGCGAAAATTTTCAATCTTCTTATGGTCACACACGGAGCGGAAATCCCAAGCAAGCAAACACTAAGTAGATGAGATGTTGAACGTGCTCAGGTCATTAATCCGTTATGAAAAAACTGAGAACTAAGGATCTAACACTTAAAACTAGGCATATAAAATAGGGTAATTAAGGCTGATCTGATTAGATATTCAATGCACACAGTGTAAAGTATATTGTGAAAAAAAATTCACAGCTGTAGGCCTACTTATAATTTTGTGGGAGAAGACAGATTTTGAATGTGGCAAAATAACATGCGAAAATCTATAGAAAAGGATCATTAAAATATGTCTGAGTAAACCTGCTGATTACCCCACAAAACTAATATTTTCGGAATTTAATGTCTTAATTGAACAAATAAACAAACTCAAATTACTGATTTACTTCCATAATAACAGATATATTTTCAAAGTCAACAACCCTCATCACTACCTTACCAGACCGAATCAAAATTTTATGCTATATGAACCCAAATGTTTTACCTCTGCTGGATTAAATCAAAGTATAAATTTCGGCCCATGATTATACAACTCACTAATAAGAGCTCATCCTGAACTATATAAACTAAATTTACACAAATTCAAGGAACAAACTTATAAAATTTATTCAACCTAAAGCATGAGTCATTTTACAATAGGCTATCCTAGTTTTATGCTTTTCATTTTGGCTATTCGTGCTTGTCATTCCTCTCTAACACATTATAGCCTATATATATACATTGAAGCTGAGAAAACGGCGATTAAAGTTTGCATGCGCTAGCAATTGAAAGTGCACCGAGGTCTAAAATTGTGTCAGTAGCACCTATTTCATGAGTCCAAACGGTACGAAACTTTGCACAGGTATAATTTAGGCCAGGGTATGCTTGATTTTCTACACTAAAAACCCTAAAATCCATATTCTTTTAAGATAAGAAGCCTACTAAATCAATACTTTTTCCATTCCTCAATATTTTAGTATTATATGTCAAATTGAAGGGGGGGAAATGGCTAATCAAAGTTTATAAACCAAAATTATAATTTAATACAAAGAATTTTTTACATGCAACTGAGCTGCACAGGCTGGCATACACACAGAAAGACAGAAATATATTGTGAAAACCCTTTTTTTTTATCCAAGCATCATGAAACATGTCTTTCAGGGTTATCTCTATTTCACGATCACTATAGGTCTACTTTCTCTGTATTTCGTACTGTACTTGAGAAAGTAAACTGGGTATTCTGTATTAACAGAGATTCACTTTGTACTCCTACATCTCGGCCAATAGTATTATATAATTAAGACAATATCTACATGCACAATTCTCTGTGAATTTACTATTGACCAGTTGTTAACAGAGATATGTAATAGAAAAAAAAAACTAAAACTAAACTCCGTGGCGCTACATCCCTGGAGGGACTTGGCCTACCACCCGACCGCTGCGTCATCTCCCATAGGCAGATGGCAGGATTGGGGGGCATGTGGTCAGCATGCCGACACCCACGGCCGTTAATGGTGGTTTTCTTGACCGGAGCCGCTACTTCTCTATCAAGTAGCTCCTCAATTTTGAATCACGAGGCTGAGTGCACCCCTACCAGACCTCCCTACCTCAGAAAAATCCGAGGAGGTACCGGGAATCGAACCCGGGCCGACGGATCTGTAGTCAGCGACGCTAACCACAGGACCACGCCGGCGTAATAGAAGTAGTTAAATTACTGTCTAGTTTGTATGCATGCCGTTAATGTCGTAATTTCCTTAGATCTCAGTACTCTAACTAAACACAATTTATCACACCAACGAAATTACCCGTGATTCATCCGTATCAGTTTGTATGGCTAATGAAAAATATGAAGGGTGTTTCGTCTCACACGATTTTTATAATGCTGCAGAAAAAAGTAATAACCAATCTTCACATTCGGGAAGTCCCGGGTTCAAACGCCGTGGCCGACCAATTTGACTTTGGTTTCTTCAAGGTTTCCCCAGTTGTAAAGACAAATGCAGAATTGAATATTTATTTACCACGACTATTGCCAGTATTTCATCCTTAATCATAATAGTTAACAATAAATAGCAGCTGCAATTAACAGAAGTCATAACTACGGCCGGATTTTTAGGCTTTTATTTTCGTGGAATAGCCATTTTCAGGTTTTAAACAAACGATTTTATCCGTCTTAATAAAACACTAATATTAACGCCGAAAATTGTATTAAAATTTTGACATAGACCCTCCTATACTTCTCTGTCAACTTATTTCAAAGTTGAAACATTGGATTACTTGCAGATTTCAAAGTATTGCAGATGGCTCAAGTTTCACTTCCTGCTACGGTGAGGCGGCACATTTCCGAGTTACGAAGACAAGCGACAAAGCGATATATAGATTTGTTAATTTCAGTGCGTTGTATTAATTTATTTTTATTACGTATTTTTTTAATGCATAAATTCGCATATTTGTTTACCTTTGCATTAATTCGAAAATCTATTTAAAATCGTGTTTTTCTTCAAAAAAAAAGTCCTCTTTAGCCCCTAGTTTTTCAGCAAAAGTCCTCTTTAGCCCCTATTTTTTCAGAAAAAGTCCCCTTTAGCTCCTTTTAGTCCCTTTAGTTCGATTTAGCCCTTTTTAGGTTTTATAAGATTAATATATATTCGGAAGCTAGAGGTATGAAACGGAAAAATACGTTAAAATGTTCTAATTATGAAGCTGGGGAAAAATAGGTTAAAACCTTAAATTCCGGGCCCTAGTCATAACTTAATCAACAATAGAGAACAGATGCACATTAGTAGTTACATGGACTACAGGTACACATAAAACGTGACTCGTGATACAACCTCTATGTTAAAACGAGTATAAATAGAGTTGAATTAAACAAAAACAAAAAACATAACTAATCTTGCACTGTTTGATTGTTATGTAAAATAAATCACGTACTGAATTAATTATTTATAATAGAGTACTGTATACAGTACTAGTAATGATCACAACACAAGGTTTAATTTATTTAATTTCGCGCGTCACTTGTTTCTTCTAATTAGAACACGCTTCTTTATTTCCGCGATCTGGTTGAACAGGCTAGCAGGAAATCCTGCGGGCCGTGACTAGACATGGAAGAATGTTGCGAGCTTTTTTCCGTTTTTTGCGGAGGTGAGTCACTGCTCCAAGTGCAGCAAACTGCTTGATCGCGAAATTTAATGTCAAGGTTTTGCAGAACATTAATCCCAGTGTATTGTAAGTTATTTAAAATGTATGTACAATCGGTATACAGGGTGTTAATGAATAACATCGAAATAGTTTACCTGTGTATACAAGGGACTTTTTTTTTTTTTTTTTTTTTTTGGCCCCGCCTTCCGCCCCCGGAGTACCTGAGCCATAGGCTATATCTCCGGTCCAACAACCGATTTCGCATTTGTTCTAAGATCGTCGCGTCTCTTTCTTTTGATCATAGAACACAGGGAAAATGTTTGATGAATTGACTTTGGCATTTTATTCATTCAATTTTACTCTTATTCATTGCATAGGATTCAATTTTTCCTGTTACAGCATAAGATCTCCCAGGGCATAGCCGCCAATGGCTTCTAACATTAGAAAAAAAATGCAAAACAAAGGAACTTCGTTGTTAACACTGTAGTCAGTAGTTATGAATAAAAGAAGACTAATGCAGTGGTGGCCAGTCATGTGATTAGTCAGAAGGTTTGCAGATTATGACATCTCTAAATCATGATATAGCTGTGGATGAATGATTAAGAATCAGGTTTTTATCGATCACTAAGAAGGCATGAAGTCGATTTAATGAAAATTGTAACCCTATTTCGCGCAATTATTGACTTATGAGCACCGAATTATAATTACTTTAATGTCCTGTAGCTTACATATTTTACGTCATAGAGTAAAAATCTCCTAATAAAAGTTGCTTGTCTATGTCCCCTCTTTATACAGGTAAAATATATCTGTGTTATTCATTAACACTCTGTATATTAAATTAGCCTAGAGAAATTAATGTTGAAAATTATTCGTAAAATCACTGCAATTTAATATTAACAAATAATAAATGTAAACAACAGCATTAAGTCCAGGAAATTGTCATATATATATTTCGCACATTCAAAACTGACCGAAGACAATGGTTTTACTTCGATCAAACAAATCTTTAGCCCACAGGATTTCCATCGAAGGGTCTCTAATGCCCGGTTTCTGCAAACTTGTGAATTACTTATGTGTAAATTATCCATGGACAAATTAGTTCCATTTCACCCACAATTATATAATGAGTAAGGCCTTGGAGTTGTACAGTTAATTTTATTCAGAAGGCTTTGATTCTCATTGTTCAAATTATTATTGATCCTACATGAGGTTAAATTTTATCCAGCCATCCATGAAAGGATAAATTAACCCGACGATTTACCATTGGAAAGATCTAGCCCGAGTTTGTAGGATCATTTTTTTCTGTAATTTTCATATTTACCCAGAGGACATTTATCTAGAAACTCGCCACAAGTGTAAGTGATTGCTATCTTTAAATTATTTGTGTTTGTATGGTGTTATTCTTGTGTAAATTCTATCCATTGGATAATTTACCCAAAGGTATTTCGCGAGTTTATAGAAACCGGGCATAAGTCTGGGACTTGAAGCTTAGGATTCCCAAGCCCAGGTTAGAGCCCCTGAACAAAATCTGACGTGCTTGCCTCCCCAGTAATATCTCAGTTCTTTACCATATAGCTCAAGTGAGGGATTTCATGCAGTAAATACCTAGTCAGACGGCCCATCGTTCTCTCTCTCTCTCTCTCTCTCTCTCTCTCTCTCTCAAAATCTCTCTCCCTCTCTCTCGAATCCTATGCCCCCAAGTTGGGGCGAAGGGCCTCCAAGTGGAGGTTTCTGTTTACCTATGTGAATTTTGTTACTCTTATTTTCCTAGAGGGCAGAGGGACAGGTGGTAAGCCCATCGCCCCTCAACCCCCCCCCCTCTGTAAACTAAGGTATTAGCTACTTGGACGTGAAAGAGCCGAGAAATTTTGTCCAGAGGCTCTAATTTAGGCTTGGAGTTCTTTTACGTGCCGTAAATCTACGACACTGGCCCCCCAGCTTAAAGTCCCTCCCGGAGGACTCCGTATCCAGGATTTTTACCCCGCGACTGCTGCCGGGTTTGATCCCGCGACCTTCGGATCTAGAGGCGGCACGCTTCTTTTAGAACAATGCAGCCGACGCCCATCGTTCTAGTGTAACAATATACATTTAACTGAAAGCAGGGTGCGAATTGACGGGAGGAAGGAGAAATTATCAGAATCTTCAAACTGCTTCCCTGGCAGATAACAGCAATATTTTCCCTCTTCCTCTGGAAATCATATTAATATCTACTACTGCCAGGATCTCTAAGTCACGCCATTGTGACCAGTCGTGAACATACAATTACAGATACTTGCTATTGTATCGTTTATGGTATAGCATGGGTCATATTATGTAACTAAATTAAAACTAAACTCCGTGGCGCGACATCCCCGAAGGAACAAGGCCCACCACCCGACCGCTGCGTCATCTACCTATAGGCAGATGGTAGGATTGGGGGGCATGTGGTCAGCATGCCGACACCCACGGCCGTTAATGGTGGTTTCCATGACCGGAGCCGCTACTTCTCTATCAAGTAGCTCCTCAACTTGAATCACGAGGCTGAGTGCACCCCTACCAGACCTCCCTACCTCAGAAAAATCCGAGAAGGTACCGGGGATCGAACCCGGGCCGACGGATCTGTAGTCAGCGACGCTAACCACAAGACCACGCCGGCGGTCATATTATATATCTAGGAAAACCTATTTTCAATGCACGAAGAAGAACGCGAGCAAAATGTCCCCCCCCCCATGATGAAGCTTGATTCGCACCCTGCTGAATAGGATCGTAAAATCCTTATCATGAATAACATCGGCCATGCAATGAAGTAGCTGTCGACAACAATATCACTGCCATCATAATCATTTTCATTATCCTACTGAAACGAGAGCATTTGAACTTACAGACTATGTTGTTCGGATATTCTAAGTAGAAAGCTGTAAAGCACACGTTGCATTATTACAATTCGAAATCTTCATCACTTTTGACTTTCCCGCTTTTATTTCCACGTTTTCTTCCCGTTTCTACCTGTCCTTTGTAACTGTTCCTTACTTTTGACATAAGTTCTACATTATCTGCATGTTGATGCGACCTCTTACTTTAAAACCTCTAAATCCTTCCAGATCTAGAGCTTAATTCATTAACCATTCTCCACTGAACAATGGGGGCGAAAACAGCATCCCTCTCTCATTCTTCTTTCTACATTTGTGCTCTTCGTTTCTGCTTCATTTTCTTTTATCTTCACTTTGTGTCCCATAAGTTATACAAATTCTTGATTTGTCTTCAGTCTCTTAAATTGATTCATATATGTTTTAGGATTCCCATTAATCATTTCTAGTTGATTCTGTCGAAAGCCTTATTCAGTGGATGAAGCATTATCCTGAAATGGCACCAAGTCATCTATTTGTGTTACGAGGATGTAATTACTAATTCTCACACAAAGGAATTTCCAAATAGCCTCTAGGCACTATGGCGTGATAATGCATAATTAATTATCTGTACTTAGTTATCAAAAGGGATGTGTATGTTTGTAGATATAATTCATATTCCCACACAGCTAGAAAGTAACGTATGCAAATTATCCTATGGAGATGCCAAATTCCCACATGAAGTCTGTCTATTAACGAAAGTATATCCAACGTTCGTCAATCACACGCAATTTTAAAGAGCTTGGCTTTCCCTGAGATTCATTACTTGCTGAAATATGCACACGACACTCACGCACACTAGACCACATATATTCACAAGAAAAACAATCCCAAAGAATAAATTTTATTTTTAAGCCTCTTGTCAATAATGTTTATGGCTGAAATGGAATGTCGCTAGTTCTAATGGTAGTTCTCCTAACGGTTGATAGCCCTCAGTGAATTAAGCTAGGCCTACAATTGTAAAGGATTCAGCTCCTGTATATTCGAGTTCGAATTGATTTATTTTACCTCTAAAACACATATACATGACATGAACAAACCCACACATGCATTACGTATACATACACAGAAACATACATCCATAATATGGATAAGCATAACATGAGCATATAGCCATGTAGGCCAATGAGGATTCCAGGAATTAAATATAGGCCTATATATAATTATATAAAATAAACCAACATAGCTAATAATTTTCCATTCTTCAGGTTATGAGTACGGTTCTAAATCTACTATACTAGGGATGGACTATTAAAGTCTATTGCCTGCTTTAATCGCGATTTTGAGCTCTGTTACGATGCTTCAGCCCCTTCCACTTTGCCTTGCTATATACTGTAGCCTACTGGTTGCATATCTTCTACCCCAATCGGTGGATGCTCTTTCCTGTTCTATGCAGACGGATTCTGTACCAAAGTTTTATCAGGCTGGTTTTATATTCCTTCCTATTAAGATCATGCATGCTCCAAGGTTTCATTTAATGAAAATCCACTAGGATTTGAACTCACTTCCCTCGATCCCACTGGCATGCCCGCCAGTCATGCTAGTACCAGGGCGAAATTCCACTGTCGGATGTTTCTATATTGAGATTAAATCTAGAACATTGAACTAACATGAACTTACTAAGAGGCTAAAAGGACCTGTCCACTATCAACAAACCTGAACATAAAACTTACTAGACCACCTTATACTCTATACTAAATCTTAAAAATGTTTTAATAATGTTGAAACATACAATATTGATTAATGCAATGGTGAAAGAAATATTCACCATAAATTTTGACATAGTCCACGATAAAATTAATAAAAATATATTTACACAGTTAATTTGCGTAAAAACTATGTTTAAAATTAATATTTTGAGGCGCATGCAAAGTATATGCTGGCTGGTGTTTGCTGTTTAGGACATGATTTAAGTAGAACTTTATTTGGTTATACAGTATATTACAAATGGGAGAACATCCTTACATAATTATTAAATTATTCAATTTGGAATAATGTATGTAATATAAATACAAATATAATACTTGTTATAATATTAACAAGTATCGGATTTAAAAAAAATATTTACACGCGAAGAGTAAAATGCTCGGGCAATAATGCAAAATATAAGAGAAAATGAAAAATTAAATTAAAAAATCACAAAACACAAAACACAAGAAAAATATATAAGTAAGAATATATGTAGGATGTTTACCATTTCGTATATCAATATTGTTTTAATTTGAACATTAAGACATTTTCAAATGTTTAAAAGGCTATAATGTGGTCTAAAACCTTCTCCAAACACGAGTTAGCAATGAAAACATGAACAGTCTTGAATATTTATGCAATAAAAAACAGGAATGTTCAGATCGGCATTCTTATTCTTTCCTCACATCAAGTCAACAACGTTTTCCCCCAGTCCTTTCTTTAAGATGAAGAAGGTCTTAAATTCAGCTTAATGCGGGCAGTAGTGGGTCCCCGGGCACCAGCGTGAGTCACACTCCAGAATACAAAGCGAGGCTGTATTATTTATTAGTTTTAAATGTACACGCACATCCGAATGCAAGTGTGCCCTAAGGGACAGAGGTAAACATAGAATTATTTATGAATCCAGAAACACGCATATACGTACACACTTAGCAAAACAGGGTGTTAGATAAAAACATATAGACAACCAGTATGGTATGGTATGGGAGGTGCATCTTTATTCTTATATACATATTAAATACATTATCCATAGAATAAATCCAACGCACGGGCCTAGACGGCCGTTCGTGCTTTTACTATGCACTGGACAAAGACAAAAATGTAACACTAATAATAGAGAACAATATAATACGAAAACTTATAATATAGTACTGCTATACAAAAAGATTAAGAAAAGAAAGAGAGAAAGAAAGAAAGAAAGAAAGAAAGAAATTGTACTAATGACAGAAACGATAAGACAACAATAATACAATATAATACATAATAATAGACAGACAAAGATTATTCCCCCTGCCCCTCCCTCCCATCCTTTTCTACCCTGAGCTTAGACAACCAGTATAAAACAAACGCATTTGATGCAGGCCAAGAAATTTCAAGTCCGAAGGTAACAGCCAAATCAAGAATTTAGTAGTGAGTAAAGTCCGGTAAAGACCGCCGGCGTAGTCTTGTGGTTAGCATCGTTGACTACAGATCCGTAGGCCCAGGTTCGATCCCCGGTATCTCATCGGACTTTTCTGAGGTAGGGAGGTCTGGAACGGGGTGCACTCAGCCTCGTGATTCAAATTGAGGAACTACTTGATAAAGAAGTAGCGGCTCCGGTCATGGAAAACACCATTGACGGCCGTGGGTGTCGGCATGCTGACCACATGCCCCCAATCCTGCCATCTGCCTATATGTTAGATGACGCAGCAGTCGGGTGGTAGGCCAAGTCATTTCAGGGATGTAGCGCCACGGAGTTTACTTTAAAGTATGGTAAAAATTGGTCACAGCATGTAAATTTAAGTAAAGGTCATTTAAGAGTTGAAACATTTAAGGGTTAACTTCTTCCAAAATTAACGTTGCTTGAATTCTTTTCCTGGCTCGGTAGGGTCCAACGTCTGACAAAAATTGGTAAAGGAATGTAGATTTAAATATAACTCATTTAATAGGGGTTGAAACGTTCAAGGGGTGATTTCTTCAAAATTAGTTTTATCTAAAATTTTCTCCTGTTCCTATAGGGTCTGTGTGTAAAATCTAGTAGGCAAAAATTGGCCAAATAATGTAAATTTGTATAGAGTAGGGTGTTGAAATAAATAAGGCGAGGTTTGTTCGAATATTACTGTCTCCTAGAATTTTCGCCGGTTCTACTGGGAGGTGTGTGAACACTTGTTAAAGAATGTAGATCAGTATAGAGAAAATATTATTCACAGAGTCTGAAAATAAGGTATGGAGTGGTTTGTTTGAATTTTAATGTTGCCTACTTTTTCCCATTTAAGAGGGTGCTTGTGCAAAATGACTCTTTTTTTTAAATTAAATACTCACTGAACAGTAGCCTATACACGAAATAGCATAAGAGAGTTAGATTTGGTGACTCTTGAAAAAGCTACATAGAGGTTATAAGATTACAGTATAGTGTAGCATTACAGCCTTTTGGAAATTATGAACAATTATCCCGTCCCCTGTTTGTTCCTTACATATGAAACATTTCAGCACATACCCCTTTTAAATATTATGCAAAATTAAACAAATAAATAAAAAATTTACACAAGCTAACTGTAATATTCCCCTATTTATAAAAGGACTAAATATTAGTTCGACATTTTTACTATTCACGAAATAATTTGCAATGAAAACAAAATAAATATTTTGAAAATATTCAAATGCAGCTTTAACGGCTGCAACAAAATAAAACATTCAAAAACAAACTACATTTCTACATTTTTCGAACGCTTCCGAGTATATACAAATACTAAGTCATCTTGTTCGTCTCAAGAGGGACAGCGTGTGACAATCTGCTATGAAAATCAATTTTTGTTACGGAAACTAAAATACTAAAAATAAATTAAATAGCCGTTTTTAAAAACTGTGTTGTCGTCGCCCGCTTGAGAATGCTGGTCGCTAATGGCAATCTGGGGATCGGAAATTTCGTGCCCTAATTTGACGTAGATCTAATTCAGGTGTATGAAGCGATAGCGGAAGTCTTACTTTAACTATAAGTCTAAAATTTTAGTCTATACTCTATAGAATAGCATGATTGGCTTTCTAGAACTCATTGCTTTAACATCACGATATTTAAACAAGGCTGCAATGCAGGAAGTTCCGAGATTTTGGTAAAGCATCATGATGGCTAAACCCTGAGGGTTTCACATTCTTCTATAATACTTTATGATAAAAATTAAGATCCTAGTATGTCCATTACTTTAGCATTCACTCTAACTTTAAAGAGTGCCTCCAGAAAAATCAGTTTTTGACGTATCAGGTTCTGCTTTAGTATCACATACTTTGTCAGTGTATATAGACGGCAAGTATCTTGACAACTACCTACAATCCAAAGGAAGGTTTGGGAACTTTTTAAGGATTCAAAACATTTCTTATTTGTCCGAATTTCAGTAGTGTATTTCGTTAACCAATAGGTCTACTAAAACGTGTATTGGTAGAGTTACGTTGTAGTGTTTTACCACCTTAGTGGCTTCAGAAACCATTCCTTTCCTGGTAATTCACTTTCACTAATGAAAGGGAATAGGCTACCGGTATCGATTATTGAGATGGTAGACGCGGACCCTTGTTTGGAAACCCTAGCAACAAATTCCTGTACACACCTGGTAATTATATGGAATCGCTAGACAGAACTCGAGGAATTCGCTATTTATCGGATATTCTCCGCGTTCTCCAACGATATGACGAGATTAAGCAAACAGACTGGTACTCATACAAATTCCTTCCCATTTCGCTACTTCCCGGACCTCTACATGAGACATGGAGAGAGATCGGCATGCTTATTAATTCAGCTCTGAGCGAGACATTCCAAACTTAAGTACTACAATGTAGGCTGAAGTGCGGCGCTGCACATTTTGTTACACCGTAAAAACTTCTAGTGACGAAATAAGTAACGCACAGGTCGGGTATTTCTGTATGAATAACTGCTCGTTAGGGTTGAGGATCGATAATAAAACATCGATGTAACATTGATGCTAAATCGGCGGTAACAATCGATGTGACGAAATATCGACCTGAAAGTATTGAAGTAAGACAAAAGCGATGTACATTAAAAAAAAGTCATGGTTTCATAAAATTAGGCAAAATTCATAAACTCATTAGGGATGAGCATCGATAGTAAAACATCGATGTAAGATCGATGCTAAATCGGCGGTAACAATCGATGTGACGATAATATCGACCTGAAAACATCGATGTTAGACAAAAAACATCAATGTACATTAAAAAAGTCATGGTTTCAGAAAATTAGGTAGGTTCTTTTTATTTCTATAAGTTTATGAAAAGAAATATTTGAGAAACAAAATACTTGCATTAAATTTTCAAAAACCATCTACAGGTTCTCAATACCAAATTTCTGTGATTGTCATACAACATTTTGCTATTAGCAGTAAAATATTTATTAACATAGTTACCTTTGAAAAAGTGTAATTAGGCAGTCTAACTGTAGGCCTGTTTCTCCTTCATACAGTTAGGGTGGCGTGCACCAAACTCATGCCATTTACTCTTTTAGTAAGCCTTACTTCTTTAGTTCTAACTACTTTAGTAAGCTACACTTTTAGTAACCGTACTCTTTTAGTAAGGACGGCGTGCACCAACCAGGAGTAAACTAAACTCGGCGGCTTTCAACATAGAGTAATGTACTAAAGAAGTAAAAATTTTATTTACTCCCAGAGTAAATGAACTTACTCCACAAGTGGTGGAGAGCACCAACACGGAGTACGTTACTAACGTAGTAAGTTGTGGAGTAAATAAGGCCAATATTTACTCCTACTCAGGGGGTGGAGTAAGTTGTGGAGTAAATGTGCTCTGTGGCATTTGCGTGAGTTATGAGTTACATATCACATTAAATGGATTACATAGTTCAAACTGAGGATAAGTTATTGAGATGAAGAAGGTTGTATACCAAAAATGAGAGGTGTGGCAGGTGATTTAATAAATATTAAGCAAACCATACCTAGTAGGGCATTTAATAACGTAAATAATTAAGCTCATAAATCCTTACATGAAATTTTGGCGTTTGGAAGAAACGATGTCAGATTCTCACTACATCCATGTGATTTCAGCCAGTCAAATGTGGAAATATCATTGCGGAGATCGGTCCAACTAGGAAGACGTCCACCAAAGGTGAGGGGGAGAGTGAGTAGAAGGGACGTTTGCATTGCACGGTACAAGCAGCGCATGTGCTCTCAAATATCTTCCTAGCTGGATCGGCCTTTAGATGTTGCAGTTCTCCCTAACTTTGGGTCAGAAAACGACGATGTATTTCAAGCTAATCACATGGATACAGATATCGGCGAGGTATAGTACATTCCAAAAAATGAAAGCCTCCGTTCTTGGAGCTACCCAGAAAACACTTCCCCCTGCTACATAACCATAGAATTACTGAACAATAGGTGATTCTCATTGTTAAACGATTTAATGTAATTATTGTAAATTAATTTTATTACATTACACTTCTATAGCTTAACTTAAAGCACAACATTGCGAATGCCAGATTATAATAATAATTATAAGAGCTAAAAGTTCAATAGTTGCACCCGAATGAATAACATGTCCTTTTTTCTAACCCAGGTGTAAAAATGTCCAAACAGGCCACATCGGAAGAAAATTTGACTGACTCTGGGATTAGCGTACATTGAGAAGGGGACACATTGTAAAACCATTCCTTAAAGACTCCCCAAGTCTCGAATGGTGGAGTGAGACGAGACTTGCATGTTTGGGAATAAACTATAACAGATGCTGCAGGTCTATAGTATGCTGCTAACTATTTAATTAACCCTGTGGACAGGAAAGTGAGAAGCATTATAAACTATATAGAAAAAAAATGCCAACATGAGTGCCGAAAGAAAATTTTAAGGAGGGGCCCGGAGGTTGAAGCTGCACAGGATCTAGAGAAGTAGTCACTGAAATTATTTTTAAACACACAACCATCAACATAATTATTATTGGAGTTCATAGCTTCCGAAATATTGTACCGCCATTTTTTGTTTAAATATTACATTTCTCAGTTGTAATATTATTATTTTTATAAGGTAATATTTTTTAAGTAAATGTTCTGTGCATTTGAAAAAGGACAGAAACATAATGCCCCTTATTAGTTTTGTTATCCTTTTTATCCCCCCTTTTTCATGATTTTGTGTAATACTTCTTATTAATATTGTTAAACAGTCAATAAGTATTAATAATTCATTATAGTGAGATTTATGATAAACAACTATAGAATAATTGATTTATCGTTTTTGGGGAAGAATATGTAACTTTAGGAAGTATAAATATTTTAATATATTTTAGAACTTTATTATTATTATTATGAGAGAAATAATTATAATATTGACAGTGAATCAATTATGAAAATCAACTGGAAATTCCAATTGTTTGCATTATAATACAGAAATAGTTTGCACAAAAATACGTACCCATACGTAGGCTACTAAACTGAAAATACTCAATTGAAGGAATTAAAATTAGTAATGAATAAAACATTACTATTAGACCTATTTTAAAACATGAAGATTGTCATTAGTAATATTTGGAACAACCCAAATTCATATTCATTGTTTCAGCGAACCTTTCCTTTTCATTATCTGGCACTTGAATAATACTGGCAATTGAAATGCACGTGTTCTGCTGCGCTGCACTAACGTTTCTGCTCTGTTCTGCGCAGAATTCGACTACTTCTTTAGTAAAAATCGCTTACTACTTTAGTAACAACTAAAGAAGTAACTATCAATTGAGCTCTCCAACACCAACTAAAAGAGTAAGTTACTAAAAGAGTAGCACTAAAGTAGTAAATTTAGGAAGGGAACCTTACGTAACAAAAACCGGTTTGTCTGTCTCACTCTAGCACATACATTAGTATGACTTAAGAGTGAGACAGATGTACTGGTTCTTGTATACTCCAGGTCTCCGTCTTAAATTTACTACTTTAGTAAGATTTACTCCTGGATGGTGCACGCCACCCTTAGTGTAACTACACACACATAACCCTAAAAGTAAGTATTAATTTTTCATGCAATATAAAGAATGGTGGGAACAAAGAATGAAATCGTAAATTTATCATGTTCATATAGCCACATAAACCGTCAAGGAAATTACGTGTTAACTGGTCGCTTAAAATAATATCCCCGACAGCGAAGAGAAAGACTAGAGTTTTAGTAGCATAAAAGTAAATCTAAGGGAACGGTTTGCATAATCGCTCTTCATTTCGATTTCTCTTCTTTCATAAACAAGTTCTTAAATGTTCTAAATTACTCTGCAAAATTTTTTAGAGGTAGGTTAAGCGATTGAAACAAACTCTCGGGAAAGAAGGAACCTTGCTTCCAATTAATATCAGCTGCCCTTGTTAAGTAATTTACTTACAGCCTTAATAATAAAAGCTGCTTATATCTGCGTTGAACGGTTGTTTGGTTGTTCTGCGTGCAAGTTCTACATAAGCCGTATTACCAATAAACGGAGTGTAACTGCCGAGGGTTACACCGGGTTTGTACTGCAACGTCATCAAACACGTCACGCTTTTCATGACGTCACTAGCCCCTGGCTATGAAGGACTGCTGAAAGCCATCTATCGGAGCAGTGGGAAAACAGCGATGCGTAGTCTGCCTAGTTTCAGTATTTCATTATATTGTTTTCAGAAAGCTGTAATCATGGGTACAAGTATGGAAATATGTCCCGCAAACAAGGAACAATGTTTATAATTCCGCAAAAGCAGCTCAGAATATGCATAGCCTCAAAATTCAATCTCAGACATCTACGAAACGACCGGCTGTTACGGATATCGGCCATCTTGATTATTTACGTCAAGTTTATACAAGGGGGCCAGGCTGTGTAAAGCGTTGCACACATTCAGCCTTATGCAAGGATTATTAGCACACTTTTTCTCCTCAGCTGTGTATATTCCTGGTATAAATGTTACAACTGGATTATTAGTAAGACTGCTAGGCTATAAAAACATTCATCCAATCAAAATTTTATTACCAATAATTCTGATCGTAATAATAGGGAATCATTTCTTTCCAGCATAATTTTTATTTGAACTTCTTACATTTAAAATGCAATATTTCAATAAACCACATAACTGCTATATAACTACTATAACTTAGAATCTATCATTTATTTTTATCTTACAAGACGCAACTACGCCCTCTTGCACTGTTCGCTCTTTAACAACCCAACCAGAATAGAATCTTTGAGAGATGAGATCAGATGAGTGGTTGTGGTCAGGCTATGCGGGTGCCATCTCGTGAGAGAGTTAACAAGTTTTAATAAGGGAATGATTAATGAGGCGCGTTGATGATAGATTGTATCTACAACTGTTGTATCCAACTTCCTGACGCCCGACATGACGGCCAAGTTTGCTGAAATGACGCTTCATCAACTCAGCTGTAATGGATTACATATTCTCAGACCTGTAGCGCGAAATATTCACCCACAGCTGTTGAACTTGACTTGTTAATCACCATAAATTTATGAGGGCGGATTTTTAATTCTCTATATCTTTAAGTCGAAGTTCGGGCCATTTGAATGTTCAATGCTGTATTTCTATTTTGTTTTACTTTCATTTCGAGCTTCTTTTTATCAAAACATCTCCCCTAATTGTTGAAGAATGGTGACTATTCGGGATTAAAGAAAAGAATATGAGCAATATACTGGTGGTCTAATTATGATTATGATTATGATGATGATGATTATTATTATTATTATTATTATTATTATTATTATTATTATTATTGACTTTAAATAATAATTCCTTTATTGCAAGCAAATGGTCAACGGTGGAATGGTTTATGGCAGAGGAAACAGGAGCACCCCGAAATCCTGCACCGACCCCATTTTTTCCACCACAAATTCCAAATGGATCCACCGAGATACAATCCCGGGTCCCAGCGGTGGAAGGCGAGCTATCTAACCACTCAACCCTGGGGGCGACCCATTAGGGACTTTTATGAACATAAATGCTTTAAAAATGACATGAAAAAGGCGAAAAGACTTTAAAATGAACTTAAAATTACCATAAAATTACTTCAAATAACGCACGGTTTCCAAAAAACTGAAATAAACATGCAGAATGGGATGTTACAGTAAAGCTACTACTCGTAAACGATCCATGAGTATACTATAGCAGATCCCCCGGATACACCAGTGTCTTTCATGGCGACCGTGTGCAAAAGAAAACAAAAGTACACAATTTTAAAGTGGCAGTGGAAACATGGTTCCTTCGTTAACATTGGATAACTTTATTTTATAAGTCATCAACTTCAACTGCGACAGCCTAGGGACCCCTGTTATTTTTTATCAACCCTCCACGAGATGTAGCATTAAGTACTTCTTTTAGTACCTTTAATGACATTCCTTTTTTTAAATAAGCAATTTTAATTACAAAAATAGCTTGACTGGTGTTCGGATTTTATTCTATGGGAAAAACACTAACCTGAAACAGTTTATGTAGGACCTTCGTTTGTGAAATTACAGAATCCAATATACAACATAGTACCAAAAAAATGCTTGTGATATAGTAGACAGAGCTATAGAATTTCATTAGGTGGCCCTTCGTTCTCCAGCCACAATTACTATGACATAAAATTACAGTGGGCTTTAACGAAATGCTTATATTTTTCCCACAGATTTTTCACCTATGTTCAAGAAAGAAAGAAAACTGCTTACATTTTCAGCATGCCGCGCGATCTTCGGGCGCCTTATTTCCGCTACTGAATACTTGAAATGGTTAAATCAGCCTGTTTGCATGCAGAACCCCATACAAAGGAATGTTGATTGAGCTTTGGAATCTTCGGAAAAAAAGTTACATGCACCAAACATTCAAGAAGGTGTATTTTCAACTTGTGTTTTCGACCGTTAAACTTAGAAAAATTAGAAAAAGAAACAAGAAAATTAAAGAAAAGAGAAAATACGATTGAAATTATAATATTCCTAGTAAGTCCATGCATATTTTTACATAATTTGAACCCGAAAGTGTAGCAAGTAAAGACGTATAAATGAAATAAATCAACGGACAGCAAAACAAGTATAAAAAACAAGGGATGGAAAACAAACAGAAATGGAAAAGAATGACACAAACGAAAGGGACAAAAAGAATAGTACAGTTTTTTTTAAATATCTAGCTCAGCAAAAAGTCCAGTGAGATTATATGGTTATATGGTTATTTTAACGACAGTGGTGTACTGCAACTTAGGCCTGTGACCGTCGCCAGTGTACCGGAGTTTTGTCCCGCGGGAGTTCTTTTACATGCCTGAAAATCAACAGACTTGAGCCTGGACCAGGATCAAACCCGCGATCTTGAGCATGGAAAGCAACTCCACACTCATCGAGCTAACCATCAGAAAAAAAGAAGAAATGGAATTTTAACAGAATATGGTTTATATATCTCGTAATTATTAGAATAAGTACATGATAATGTTGGAGATTTCAAAAGTAGTGAACAGTATCATGAATATTTTATTCATAACAGAGATCATTTTAATACTGAAAAAAATTAACAATATTCAGCAAGGCACCAAAGAATGCTGGATTTAAAATATGAGCACATAAAAGTTTGCCTCAATATGGTAAAGAGCATCAAATGATTAGGAAATTTAAAAAATAACGTTAAATAATTATTAGCTGATATAATAAATTATGTCCATATTCATTCACTGAAAATTTTTGTATAGTAGGGAACTGGTTTCCTTTAACTTCAAGTAATTACTGTAGTATTAACTTGCATACATTGACATTTCTCACAGCTGCATACATAATGGAAAAAATTATTATTATTATTATTATTATTATTATTATTAGCATGGCCAGGATTCTAATGACATGTCATCTTTTTATTGATGCTACTCAGACACTGCCAACTTGTAGATAAATCCTCATCATGGCCTCTAGATTATAGAAATGCATTTTTATTAGGTCATTTTTTGTCATTTTATGCAATTTTATATTTTTAGGGCATTTATTTCAATTTTACATCAATATTTTGTCATTTTCGTGTCATTTCCTTCCTTATTTAGTCATGGTCATGCATTTACGTTGAGTATATTAACTTTTTTGCCGTCTTTTTTTTTCTCATAGGGTAATATTTAAATAAATGACTAGGTTAGTATAATGCAACATTTTTTGAAGGATCTATTTTAAAAACTACTTTCTTATTTTTCTCCTCAAATGCTCCAATCAAGAACAAAGAACAAAGTTTTCAGCACTACAACATCCTTTCTGCATTTACAGTTTTTACAATTTTGTATAAATTAGGTTATAACTTTGTGTACAATAACAATTTTTAATAAAATATCAGTTTTTAGGTCATTCTTTAGAATTATTAAGTAATTTTTTTTAAATCTATGGTCATTTTATAGGTCATTTTTCAAACAATTTTAGGTCATCGGAATCCGGGCCCTGATTATAACTATACTGTAGTTTGTATTGCCCATCTTTTTCAGATCCTGCCGTTACCCCTGAGCTCCATACTGTATGGGTTTGTGTGTATGTGTGTAAAAGAGAGAGAGAGAGAGAGAGAAAGAAAGAAAGAAAGAAAGGAGAAGGAGAAAGAGAGAGAGAAAAATATAGAGAGATAGAGATACAGATAGAGACAGAGAGAGAGAGAAAGTCAGTGACCGAGAGATTTAAAGAGAGAGAACGAGTGGCTTACAGCTTACGCAGTTTCCCGCTGCCCTCTTTCGATACTGCTCTTGACTAAAACGAAACTGAACTCCCTTCAAATCCTTCAAAAGCTGTTCCAACGAAGGCTTACAGTATAACGGCCAGGAAGGAGTGCGAGGAGCAGGTCAGTAGTTAAATTCTGTAAAGTTGTCAAGAGGCTCTTTGTCAGGATATAGGTTCTTTAACATGCCGTAATTCCATTCCATCCGAAGGAAATCATACTGCGGATTTAAACCCGAAAATTTTGATCGAATGAAAACAGTTGTATGCAGCTTGCCTATAATGGTAATTACACGCTCATTTCATAAACATACTCGCGTCTTAATGAATGCCGTTCCATAATATTCTACTGTACTCAAAGACGTATATAAGGGGGATCCGGAATCCTCAAAATATATTTTTAAAGCACTGGTTAGAAAAAATCAACATTTTGTGCCAATCAGGAAGAGAAGTAGTCAGTAATTTACGGTCAATCAGTTCAGAATCTAATTTCTAAATACGGGCTTTACTATACTCTATACAATTCAATTAAAACATATTTCCGCTATGCATTAAGCAGTTCCAGCAATTCTACACCATTCAAGTATGGTCTGAAACTGTAACGTTATTTAAAGTAAATTTTAAATCAATAAAGCCGAAAAGCGAGATGGTCATGGACCTTCCATCACTTGGCCATTTTGTTTTACCAAGTTAGCCTATCTGCAAGTCCGGTGGTTTAATTGCTACTCTGTTTTCCAGATGGACAAACCAGAGAATGTTCTTCCAGATTAAATAAAGGGAACTCGTAGTACACGTCCGTAATATAATTTCCAGACAATATATGCAATCTGCCAGATAAATATCAACCACAGGTATCTCTGGAGGCCCTAGAACAGTACAAAGGATAATTTTAAAGGCAGGATGGTAGAATAGAAGGGAAGAATAAAATAGAAAGAATTAAAGATACAAAGAGGACAGAAAGTACGAAAATCAAAAGTAACAGAATCAGTAAAGAGACATACAAACTGGAGAGATAAAGACGAAAAAGTGAAAAAAAAATAAAGAGAAGAAAAAATGCGGGAAATAGAATGAAAGTCATAGATCTACGCAAGAAGGGAATACAAAGAGGACAGAAAGTACAAAAATCAAAAGTAACAGAAACAGTAAAGAGACATAGCCTACAAACTGGAGAGTAAAGATGAAAAAGTGAAAAAAATAAATAAAGAGAAGAAAAAATTAGGAAAATAGAATGGAAGTCATAGATCTACGCAAGAAGGGAATACAAAGAAGACAGAAAGTACGAAAATTAAAGTAACAGAAACAGTAAAGAGACATACAAACTGGAGAGTAAAGATGAAAAAGTGAAAAAAATAAAGAGAAGAAAAAATGAGGGAAATAGAATGAAAGTCATAGATCTAGGCAAGAAGAGTACATTGTCTTGGTGTGGGAGTTGTCTCTTGAGTTTAGAAAGGGTGGTTGGGTGCGGGCTTCACGGTTGGAAAGTGGGGATCGATCTGAATGTGAGAGAGGGGTTTCCGGGGCGCATTATTGGATGTGACGTGATGCCACTCAGAATTCCGGGCGGCAGGGTGCTCCGAAACAATAATGACAACATTAATCCCGTCACCTAGCAACCTGTGGTTACTTAGCAACGAATAATGCAACAGGACGTCCAGTACCCTAGCAACCAGCCCTACAATGTCGTCCGTTTCCTCTGACGTTCAAAATCTTAAAGCCAGATGTGCACTCAATAAGTTTACTTGGCGTTCTCTGTCGCACTTTAGGGGGATGGTATGGTGAAAAAATAAAATATAAAACTACTTAGAATTAACATTCAAACAAAGCACATAATTGCAGTTCTATTACGTCAGTCTTCACATAAAAATTAGAAAGCATTATATGTTGAATAGATCCTAAAATTATATTTTATTTTCTGTATTTTTATAAAACAATATTTTAAGTTAAAAATCAAATAACTATCTCGTACAAGAGATTTCAAGGAACTCATCGTTGCAACACAACTAAGTATCAATATAAACTCTTTTTTTGAAGAAGACTCGCCGAAAACAGATAATATTGAAGTCGTCAACTGAAATCATCAGTGGGCTCTAAGCTTAAAATCGAAGAGGAAAATTTAACTATAAGAAATAGCTTTTGCGAATGAAAACCATAACATGGTGATGAAAATCCTCATAGTTTAACATAAATAATTACTCTTTTGACCTGATATCTCAATTTTTATACAATGTTGATAGCGACACATTTATACATCAGTAAAATGTACAGGCCTTGGAAGCCCAGAGGTTCCAGGAGGTTGAGGCTCCCAGATTTTGGACATTCGGCACTGGAAGGTGGTAAGGTTGTCAGCCTTACGCACCGGCCGTCTTTACCTCCAGGATTGCTCCTGGTACTCATTTCTGTTAGAGGCTGAGTCGACCCCAGGGTCATAGTGCCACCAGAAGGATTAGGCCAATTGAAAAATTCCAACGACCTCATTGGGAATCGAGGCCTTCCGGTTTGTAGCGCAGCGCCTCGACCACTACGCAGCAATTTGATTATTCGGAAAGGTTTTCTAAACGCCTTGGAAAAATACTTCGTAAAAGTATCCAAGTGTATAGAATTACACTCATTACAAGTTCAAAAATTGCCTCTAAATTTCCTTAATATCAAAACTAGCCATATCCTATGAAAGAAGAAATTCAGGACTTCCTTAATCTTAAATTATGTATTTTTAGTTTTTCGTCACTCCAAGCAACTAACAAAAGGACAAACTGACAGGCCTATAACAAAACAAATTCCAAGCGTATGTCGGTGTAACAGGCGAGGAACCTGCTTCAAACACTGATCAGATGAGACATAAATAATGACCTGCGCGAGAATGTCGCTTTGAGGTCACTCCATAAACTCATATTGCTACAGCGCATCTTCAAACCAAGATTTTTGTCTCATTTTTCCAGTTATACCGGTATTTTGTACCTTGTTCTGTATAAAGAACATCGAAATTTGGGATGAACATATTACCTGTCACCATTTGCATGCAGTCTATAATTTCATCATTTACAATTTTCCTATCCCTGTATCAGAATACGAATTGAGTGACAAATATTTCGAAATGAAACTATTATAAACAATGAATTATTGTTATATTTCATCCGATACAGAAATGCTTGAATTAGCTAAAATAAGTTAAGACAAACTACGCGTATTTCAAAGGTAGTTCTTCGTTCAAGCATACTAACAACTGTACTCCAATTAAATAATTTTATTGTTTTCTTAGAAAATTTGCTACCAAGCTGAATATAAAACTATTCAATCTGCGCATTTATTAAGCAACAATTTAAAACTTAAGAAGTATAATAATAACCAAGTTTAATAATTCACATTTAATAAATTGTAGCACCGGAATATAATTTCATAAGCTTTTGAGAGAGACAGAGAGGGAAAGAAAGAGAGGGGGAGCAGACAGACAGACAGACAGACAGACAGACAGACAGACAGATCCATAGAGAAAGGCAGGCAGAGAGAAAGAGATAAATAATGAATGAGTGAGAGGTGGAACAGTGCTTCAAATAAAAGGAAACTCCCAGATTTTAAAACTAATAATTTTTCGATACTTGTTAAGAAAGCTTTCACATTATTTTAATTTGAGAAGACATTTCGCGGAGCCAAGGAATTATTGGCACCCTCTTGAACAAGCCTATGCCTGTTACATCGCTCTCAACTTACGGAAATTGTTTCTACTTTGTATGGTGACAATAACATAAGAGGATAATAAACTATTATATGCTAAATTCAATGCTATGAAAATCGAGCAGCTTTATAAGTTAAAATTATTATTATTATTATTATTATTATTATTATTATTATTATTATTATTATTATTATTATTATTATTATTATTATTATATTACCATAAAAACATATCTAAATTGATTTCCTTCAGTCATTGTCAAAATACAAGAAGAAACGCCTTTTTCGTTTCGCTGAATCAAAATGTAAGACGAGCAAGGGGCAATTACATGGTCAAAACTATGGTTTGAAATTGTATAACACGTTTATTGCTCAGCACCCAGAATATATAAATTACAATCTCAAACATTTTAAGAGGAAAATAAAAAATTATATAATATTAATAGCACAACTTTAATTTTGTTTCGTTTTTCAATGTTTCAACCCAAGTTAGTTCTATAAAGTTTTTTTTTCTACTTTTGTAATTTCTATACAAACAACTGGTTAATGATGTAAAATTATTTTATATACATTGTACTCATTCATTTATAATTTTCGTTCGTAGTATACTATGCATTGATATATAATTAGATTTATAATTTATATTAATCTATTAAGCCCCTAAACTCGAGCTTTGCTCATCTAGGGGGTACATTACATTTGTTATGCTAAATTAGAAATAGTATTTTCTGTTGGTTTTTGTTTTTACCTGTACTAATGTTGAAATAATTTCAATTATGAAATTTAATAATGTATGTAACAATAAACTTCAAACTTAAAATAAAACTATGGAAAGTAAGTTGAATCACAGGTTCACACACCAGGAAGTCTTCGGACGAAAACTTGAGCCAGATAATTTAGCAAGAGCTAGATCTGTTTGTTTAATATGGTCATTTAGGCCTAACTGATGGCTACTTAGGCTTTAAACTGATCATTGTGCCGAAATTTCGTCCGCAGAGCTTTTTTACATGCCTGTAAACCACGCATTTGCGCTCACATGAATAGCATGAACAAGGTCTGAGGCAGAACCCAACAATCTGGGGACCGGGAGTGCTGTACCGACTCTTTCACCTAGCCTAGCCTAAAGCTGGATTTTAATCCAGGCTCTATTCTATAGATAAGGTATTGGTATAATGTATAAACGTTTTTGTTTGTAAGACGTTCATGAGTCAGATCTGTGAAGCTATAAGAACTTTTTGTTTGGTGTCTCAGATATTTTACCGGATTTTGGCTATACTTAGTGTGCTTATTCCAAATATGTAAACAGTTTTTATCTACCAGCTCTACTTTTGCCGACAGGGGGGGATTTTATTCGTGAACTCTTAAGTCTTAGCGAAACAAAATCTTACTTGATAATATAGCTAGTGAAGGTTCTTGACCACACTTTGGACACATAGGACGAAAACTGTACGAAGTACAGAAAAACTAAAAACTGGATTATTTTTGGCCCTCAAATTGACAGCTCATAAGTCAAACGACTGCACAGTATGTGATAATATCAATTTTTTTAATGACCCCATGTTATATTCTTATTGTAATGTTAATGTAATGTTAGTGTGTTGCTTTTTTCTTCACATGATTTTAGAAGCTACAAATAGGCACTGTTTTTTATTTATATCAAACGTAAAATGGGATAATATGCATAATGGTAATGCCATATCCCAAAAACTAAAGCTAATAGGGAAAAACTAATGGCACATTTGGCATCAGCAATCTAAATATACCCAAGAAAATGTATAAATTCTAAGGCACCAAAATGGCTGTTCGTCTATGTTATTATTTAAAAAGAGGAAATGCCGGGAAGTATCATTACAATCGTGCTGAGAACAATAATTTAATATGACAAAACTGTAAAGTGATATTCAATCAAATCATCACAGAATACACTGAACAAGATTCAATCCAGATGCAATAAAGCATACATAAAAAATGTATAAAATAAACAAAATGCAATTAAAAATTCAAATATCAAGCCATATTCCACACTGGAAAATAGAATGCTGATAGAATGGAACGAGGTAAACAATCCAGCTTGAATCGGAGAGTACCTAGCTTGTTTCCACATTACATGATTAACTAACGAAGGATTCAAGCTCATATTAGTAGGATCAGTGAAATTGACATATAAAATGGTTGAGATTATATGGATAACGTTTCGAAAACTACAACTGTTCCGGTAAATTATTTATACCACTCGTACTTTACATAGCTTTCAGCGTGTTTTTGCAACAGAATACGCCCACAGATTACATTACAAGGTTCACATTCAGTTAATACACAATTCAACAGCAACTTTTTAACAAAAAAAAGAGTACCAACTTGTCTGGCTATTGTGGTATTTTGCAACAAAAGTATCAAAACCACTAGAACCAGCCGATGTTGGCGCCGAGATGGACGTTTCTCATTATTTTATAGACGAGATGCATTGAGTGGCTTTTAAGGGGAATCATAATGCATTAAACGCATAGCATATAAGATATTCACAACTGATTATCTGATTGTGAGAGATGGCTAGAATTACTTATTATTTTTAAAGCATAACAAAGCAAAAAGTGTAGGAGTAATATCGAACGTTTTTTTTTAAACTCTGAACTCTTATTAATAAAGATAGTGTTCATTAAATGTTTTAAATAATTGAAAGGAATTGAATGTTGTAAAAACACAACCAATATCTTAATTAAAAAAACGTTGATAATAATTAATGTAAACCACTTGCTCTGTTAGTTGTCTTCAGACTCCTCTGAGTTAGTCAGACAATATTCAGTGGAGTGCATGTGTCAAATTTAATATAATAAACGTATTTTCCAATGAAATTGTATGTGTCTTGTAATTGGCATTTAATTTGCAGTACAGTTTATTTATTATTTTTTTTATTATTTTTTTTTTTAATTTTTTTTTGTGGGAATGCCACATTCTTCTATGCATGGGCCTACCTTATAATTTGAAATCCACAAAAGAACTCCGGGGTTTTGAAGTTAACATGTTGATGAAATAAATATTTAAGGATAATGCTTTATACATGGTTTGAAATGTGATATTGTAAAATATCCCTCTTTTGTGTGCCCCATTTATGAAACGGCATACTTCCAAATGGTAATCGACCTCTTGCCACGTGCTGATCAGCATGTCTGGGGTGATGGTTGCAACAGAAGGGATGATCCTTTGCCGTAGACTAGATGGTTTACGTCTTGAATATTTTCCACATAAACAAGGTTCTTTACACGTCCTTTCATGTGAGATCCTGAGTTCTAGGAGGCTAAGAATGGGTCTGCCCTTTCTAAAACTCCGGATCTCACTCCCTTATACTTCTTTTGGGGACGTAAAGAACCTCGGCGTGGCGCAAATGTATGAGACATAAGTCGGAATTTCGTATTAATGAAACTTAAGGGATAGTTTCCCACTGTACTGGATTGGTTAATATTTTTTCTACACACGAGAAACGGTCAAATTCCATGTAATATTATTCTCCAGGAGTTTTAGAATCCATATATAGGCACATTTTGTTTCTAAGAATATTTTAAATATGGGTAAAATTGGTAAGAAGTTCACAGAAAACTAACCTAAAATAGTGCTCGGAAAGAAAGTCACACACCAGAATCGGCTGTTCGAGACAGCGCAGGTGAATGCTGGGAAGAAGCCGATGGGTCACGTGGTCCTGAAATCGGGTCTGCCAACATGATAAGGGTCTGACAAACCTCCGGGAGATACAATATGCTACATGTTCGAAACCTACAAACAGTGAGTGTACCGTACATTATTCGAAAATGAAAGGGCGCTTCGCTACGGCTACCGCCTCCGCTTCGCGCACTTACTGTGGTTAGTGTTATGCATTATTTAGCTATATGTAGAGGCTGACAGCCAACGGGAGTATTGGTCTGCAAGCCAGAGCCCGCATACCAACGCCGAACATCGCGTGTGGAAATCCAGTACAGTGGGAAACTAAACCCGAAACTTACATCTCGCTCATGTAATCCTGACAAATATAATTACCCACGTTTTGCTATTTATTGCGATATATTTTCATGAATGATGAATGATTTACATCGACGAATCTGTACGAGGGAGCAAATTTTTGAAAGCTTTCATTACGCAATTTTGTTCACTTTATCACGTCACAGTTCGAAGAAATATGTATTAATTAACCTGTATAATTATAGCACTGAAAATTAGCCTGAGGAGAAAAACAAAAACATCAAAGTCTTTGTAATAGTTGCATGAACATAATTAATAATAACTATAGCTTGCACTCTCTTTGATTTGAAGCAATGGGGAGCAAAGTTACAAGAGATTCTGCTGCTCATATTCCCCTTTCCACACAGAACACCAATATTATTATTAGAAGTGAACAGCGCATGTCAAAACTCGGAAACAAAAAGCGATTACAGCGCTCCAACGGGTCGGGCAGTTAAGCTGTAAGAATGAAAAATTTGCGTGCCAGAACACATGTATGAAAATGCATTCCAAATTCTGTAAAACCATAGCCCACTAGTATTAGCGGGCTACGGTAATGACCATAGCCCACTAATACCATCAGGCTATAGTGATACAAACAATTATCTTTTAAAAGCATTGAACCCAAAATGCACTAAATGATGAACACCTTAAATAAGAAAAAATAATAATTTGCAAACAATATGCGTCAGATCTTATAAAAACCGTAGTGTAGAATACCTTCTAGAATTTCTGCTACTCACAACATACATGTCTCGGTGATTGCTGAAATATGTATTACTTTAGATGACTTTATAATTAAAAAACAAACATCCTTGAGTAATGAATTATATTTATAAAAACTGATTTTAAAAATATTACATTACCATAAATATTAGTAGCTTCCTGTCACTTGAATTTCTTTTTACCTCAGTCATACACAGAAGTATGAATTTACTTTCTATTTTCACAAAAACTAGGCGAGGCTTGAGATCACTTCCCACATTTGATTGCGAATTCACATTGATTGGGTCTCTGTAAATCACGAGTCGCAAGCTGCTTTGGGATAACTTGTCTAGTATGGTTAACGAAATCTTTCTCCAGGAAGTGGTCTTCACACATGAAATAATTAGCACAATTCACATTATCATCTAAATTGCACTGATGTTTCAGTTGGTTCACGTTTGATTTTTTCGGAAACCTGTAGAAATGTTTGTTTTTGTAGTTCACGTTGGATTTCATACTGAAGTATTTACTTCCGCAGCCAGGGAACTTACAGGAATATTTCACTCGTTTCTGAAACAAAGAATACGAAACATTAATCTTAATAATTCGTAGAACATGGAATAAATATTAATTCAGGATTGTTTTAAGTAGTTAATGTATTTTAACTTACCTTCGCTACTTGGCATCTTTATAATATGTTTATTATATCTCTAATCTCTTTCTTTTCCAAACACTAATGCATACAGAAAAAACCAGATATTACGCCTTTTCGTATATTGCTGTCATATGTTTCGAAACAAACCTGCCGCCATGGCAACAGCGATCACAGTGCACCAAACCGGTCGGGCAGTGAACTAATGAGCTGTTGCTATTCTTTCAATGTTACTTTCACCCCCGTGCCTTTCCAAACCCCCCCCCCCCCCCGCAGCAAACAAGCGACGAGCAAGCAAGCGCAACAATTAAATCGCGCGTCTCGATTCAGTTGTTTACTCAGTTTAATGGTGGATTCGTGTTCAGACATTTTTATAATCACTTCTCGATAAAAATCGCTTCTCTATCGACTGGTTCAAGTTCTCTCAGAGGAAATGGAAAAGCGCTACTCAAGTTACACAGATTGCGGCTCGCTGCTCTGTGGACATTCACTTATTCCCTTTTGTCTCTTGGATATCATGGAAACCAGTTTCAAATTTTAAGCTTTTCAGATTTTGTATGTTGTATTTTCTTTCGCTATTTTAATAATATTAAGTAAAATGAAATAAAGTGACAATACATTATTACATTCTACTTTCCTATCACTATTCATTAATAACTCCAAAACGGCTAGTAAAACAATTAATTAAAATGTATTTAAAATTAAAAGTAAAACAATTTGCAATTGCTGATTTGGTGATGGAGCCTTATAATGCTGGAAAGTGTTACGCTCTAGAAATAATTCAATGGCAGTAAATGATTGGTTGAGCTTACTTAAGGTTAGACAGAACCTTTCATTATATTCATAAGTTTCTTCAACAAACCATGATGTCCTCTGGCTCTAAATATCCTTGAATGTGCATCAATTCAATTTAAATATTATATTTTAAGAAACATATATTTTATATAAATATTCAATTAAAGTATGAATTCCTACACTCTCTACTATTACTCTGATCTCTGTTGCCAGGCTTAATCCAACTTATTTTATAAAACAGACGACGTTGCTCTGACTTTTGATCAAATATTTGATAATTGCATATGCACATATAGGTCAAAAACTGAAATAATACTACAAAAATAACATTTTAAAATTAAAAAAGGAATTATAATATCGAAAATTTAAAAAAAGGGAAAAACAGAATAGGCCTAGGCCTACCAAAATTCCATCTGGTCGATCTGTTGTAAAACCGTCAACTGCAGGCCAAGTACAAGCCTCTACTTAAACGATACTGAAGTTATTTAATTTTGCATCTGCACCTACCAATTATTTTCTAGTATCTTTATGCCGATTAACGAAAGGGTGGTCCTGAAACTGGAAGTAGCCTACTATATTATTTCTCATTTGTAGGCTATTTGAATATTGTCATGCATTAAAATAATATCTCCTAGACACAATAAAATTAAGAGAAAACAAAGGCGATTACTGCAGTAAACTTCATATTACAAAACACCAGACATTGACCAGTACCTGTATCTATAAAGTTTTATTAGTCTGTATTTCACCCTTTGCTTTAAAGCAGGTATGGGCAACCTTTGGAAAGATGCGGGCTAAACTTCACGTAATTTATGAAGTCGCGGGCCGTAGATAATAGGTAGTTCTGAAAAAATAAGCATGATACGGTTTTTTATATTTATAAAGTATAATGCTAAAGTTACATGAATGAGAACAATATCGCACTGATTAGGTATTTACTTACAATCAGAAGAAATTAATGAGAAGCTTGAGTTTGAACTTGAGGAACAAGATATTCAATGTTGGCATCAATCCCAATAATACACAAGTGCAGAGTGTTTTCCAAATTTTCATCTGCAAGTCTGGTTCGATACTTTGATTTGTGCCTATTGCAGCATTTTTCTAGCGCAGACCGGAAGTAACACCCTCGTAGTTCAGGCTTTTGTTTCCCCCTCTCACTCTCCTGTTGGCGAGAACCGAAAATATTTACTTTTTCGAGCACAATTTTAAAATGTTCCGCGGGCCGGATCAAAAGTCGGGGCGGGCCACATCCGGCCCGCGGGCCGGGCGTTGCCCATATATGCTTTAAAGCAAAGCAAAGCCCGAGACTTAACTTTTGGCGGCTTGCAAACAAACATTAATTTTAACTAAAAGTAAAAACAGTATTCTTTGACGACTATTCTGTGTCAGGTTTCACATTGAATTCAAGAACGTTATTGTGCTTTGTGTTATGCAAAGTGAAAATAAAATATAAAACACACTCGTGTTTTAGGTAACCCCTACAGTTATTGTAATACAATTATGAAATACTATATTTGTGATGAGTAAGTATCATGCTTTCAATAAATCAGTGCGGACCGCTAGTTTACCAAAAAAGAAAATGGTCCTTTAGTTTAAAAAAGTTTTAATGCCACTGCTTTAAAGGAAAATCTCAAATTGGACGTCTTTGCATCGCGTGGAATTGTCTAGCTCAGCGTTTCTCAACCTTTTTGAACTCGAGGACCTGTAAAATGTCTAACAAATTTTACGGACCACTAATTTTACATCCCATTTTTAAAAATAGGCTATATGTTGGCCTATATTCTTAATATTTGGGGTATTTATTATAGGTCATTATAAGGAAATAAATCTAAATACATTTTTTATAATTCGACGGAAATACAGTTATTGAATTGGAAGTAAACTATGACAATAAAATTATATTTTGAACAGACTTTAATATTTATTACCAATTTGATAATACTGTATAATTAGGAATTATAACACAGGTTTGCCGGTATCAGATACTCGGGCTCCTCCAACAATAAAACCCTTGTTAAGAGAGCGTCTCTAATAACAAATTCCGACAAAGTCTTATTTTCCAGGGTTTTGAATGAAAGAGCGAACCATGGACGTCAGTGCATCAGGGGTTTCAAACTGTGGTTCGTAACTGCAAAAGTAAGGAAACTTGCAATAGGACCTGCATTTTCGAAGATTTTAAAACTTTGACATCTAGTGTCCATTTTATGTGAAATATTTTACTTCTTTACTTGCTTTATGATATGTTTTAATTATGTCTGCGGACCATTTGCACCATCTTTGCGGACCACCAGTGGTCCGCGGACCATAGGTTGAGAAACGCTGGACTAGCTGAATAACTCTTGTGACGATTTATAGTAAAACCATAACAAATTCATTATGGTAAAATTAATGGTTCGTGGAATAACTGTCGATAGTATTTTGTAAGAAGTTGCCTAGCATCTGTGTGCATTACTTTTCCTTCTTGGACATACTGGTGGGGCCCTCGCGAGAGCCACAGCTTGCTAGATGTAACTACGGTAATTACACACTAGCTATGAAAACATCTGAAGGTCGAATTGCGCAAGCTCTAAGAGAAGAAAACCTGACATTGTTTTCAAATGTTTCATCGGCTGTACATTTCGCTGGTTGTATGATGAGGCCTTGACATTTAAAATTAATTATACCAGTGCAGCGGTTCCTTTAAGAATGGCAATGTTTCAAAATATTTACAGTTCTCTTGATGCATAATGCAAACAAGATGAAAGCCTACACTGAGACAGAATTTTTATTGACTTCTATTAAACGATAACACGAGAGAAATATGTAGTGAGTACTGTAGTCCCAAAATTTTCCTTGATATACTCTGAAATATCGGGTAAATTGTAGTGGAAATCATATATATTTTAACTAGATTCCTGGACTTGGTAGAAGCAGTTAATACGAGACTTAGTAAAATTATTTAATTTGTACAGAAATTCAAAATACTTCAATGACTCCAAAATGAGGTAGTAGCAATGCACTTACAGCCATAATTTAGCACAAAATAGGCATATCAGTATAGATATGGAGTTTTGATATTTCAAAAGAAGAAATCACATTTCTATACAAGGACCTATAAAAATTACTTTAAAAATTACACCATTTTGATTCGAAGATATAATTGTCATGATTTGGTTTCGGCTATGCAATTTAAAGAAATATATTTAAAAAAAAAAAAAAAAAAAATCTTTACAGATCTTCTTTCAATGAGTCACCAGAACCTTTCTTGACAAGTTACTCTTTCCTTGGTTTCTCGAGTCAATGACAGAATTTTCAAATACGCCAATGAATAAATAAAACACAGCCAAAACAGAAGATACATGCAATAAAACAGAAGATATACACTAACGAGTAAGGTTACGCTGAAGCTATACGACGTATACCTGAGTATACCCTCGACTATATCACTGATTGTAGTAGGCCTGCATTACATTTATTAATTACAACAGTAATAATATAAAGTGATTTTAAAATGTGTACAAAAAACTCGAAACGTAAGTATGTGTTACCAAATTTTAAGGATAACGGTAACAACTGCATCAAGTCTCATTCTTCAAGAAATATAGGCTCAGTGCATTCATTTTTTTCGTTTGTTTAAATTCCAGCTTTTCAACGTCTTTTCTTTCATTTCATCGAATTTTTGAGTTGTCTAAATATTTCTCGCCGTGCCTGACAGATACAACTTTAAAAACTCAATCACACAGGTCGGTCACGATGCCTGTCTTCTAACATCCCTCAAATATGATAATAGTAAATCTACAAAACCATTAGGAGACAAAGGGAATCACAGCATCCTTTACTCGCGAACAGACTATTCGCAATAGCGAACTGCGCTATCTGTTTCCAATAATGCCTCTTTAAAAGCTCTGGATCGAACAATGAATTATACAGTATTACGAAAGAAAGACTAGAAGGGATGTTCTTTTGTTTCAAGCTCCAAAACCCAGGTTAGGACAATACCATCCTGCGTAGTTAGCATTAATCTTTTTTGAAAAAATCAAAGCAGACGGCGTCTTTCCTCTTTCAATTCGTTTTACTTTTTCAAGCATAATTAAATTTTCAGCAATAGGAAAAATACCTTAAGTGACCGTGCCACGAAACCCAACCATAAGTAGGTAACCACGCTTACGAGTAACAGTAGAAAACAGCTGTTAGGACGTAAAATGTCAATTTTTAGATTTCGACGCCATTTATTGGTTTCATTCTACTACTACATCTCTGATCACAATACAGACAGCGTTGTAAACCATAGCATTTTCAGTTTGAAAACAGGTCTGTAATTTTAAAAGCCATCGGTAAGTCGCAATGGAAATTTAACATGGTTCCTAATGTTTCCTTTATTAATTTTAGTAAAAAATTATTAAGTATGGGCAACAGAATCACTTGTTGTGCTGTTCTATTAGAGTGTGTCAAACATGGATCGCGGTATCACATTATTGTGAAACTGAAACTGATGATCAAAACATGTATAAGTTCCTTATCTTTGGAGATCAATAGCCATTAATTATACCTTTTATTATAAAGTTTTAAAAAGCATAAAATCAACATTTTTTTTAGCTGAAGGTATGTATATTTTTTTTAGAATGCTGATAATTATATGAAGTTGAATCCATTCAAATGAGAAAATTTGTTTTTCCGACTTATGGTCGGATTTCCCTGCCATGGTCACGTATTTATTACACACCAATAAGATCTCCTTGCATGATTCTAAAGTTCTTTTCATATTTAGCTTTTAGCTAAAGGAGTTTTAAAAAGCTATTACCAGGCTTAAAGTTTAACGTGAGTGGTCATGAGAGCAATAGTAGTCTAACCAACAAGTTTATCAAACGGAGCTATAAAGGCTTATGGTTTGAAATTAAAATTAAAAACTACAGTATCAGGCTGCAAATCTACGTTGCACTGTTTCCTCGATTTATGATTCGAGATTCCTTGTCTAGACATACCATTAATATCTGTAGGAAAACAAATGAAATTAGAAGTGAGCTGCGTTGCCTAGCAACGATGTGAGCTTGGCTTGTTCATTCATTAAGTAGCCATAATGCTTGAGTGCATTTTCGCTGCTGCATCGTAATACAGAGAACACTTTCTAAGAATTCTTTTTTTCTGTCTGTCTTTCTTTCTTTCTTTCTTTCTTTCTTTCTTTCTTTCTTTCTTTCTTTATCTTAGTTTTACCTCTCCCTTTTAGGATCCTAAGAATTCCAGTATCTTAAATATTCCACAACTCTAACAAATTCAGTTCCGTCGAAGTTATTGTAGATTAAATAGCCTACATATTGTACACTTGTACAGTGTCTCAAAAACAACATTTTAAAGAGACACGTAAACGATTATGTAGAATTGTAGAGCGAAGATAGTACACCGAAGATAGCTTACAGCAGTGTTGCCTATGTGGTATAATGGCTTGAAACTTAGTGGATGTAGGCTACAAATAACCAAACTAGCGAATGTGGTCAGTGGTTGGAGACATGATAAGCTGTCGCATTCTGTAGTAATACCTCAGCCAAATTATTATACCCCCAAGGTGCCTCATAGAGTTAATTTAGATTTTCAACAGGGTTATGATACAATCTGCACAATATACAGAAATAGCCAAATGGCCTTAGATCAGAATTCTTATAAAACGATTATTCTTCAAATCCTTCACCTAGGCCTTTTTGTTATATGGCAAACACCTGACCTTAAAATTATTGAAGACAGTATATTAGTCAACCACACTGTAATTATTTCTCTAAAATACAATTACTTGTAAGAGCATTAAAACATAATATAATACATTAAAGGGTAATAGAAAAACTGACTGTAAATGAAATCAGGTAAACTGATATATCAAAGGTGCAAATGGAGTTAATAGGCCACATTTCAGAAACCATTGAGTTTTAGATCACAGTTTCTTGAGAAAGTTTGAAAAGCATATGTGAAGGAATATGTGAGATAACTTTAATATTAATATAACGAATTTGCAAAAATTCCTCATGTCAACAATAGACAAACACCTTTATTTTTTTTCATAACACTGAAGCCGTACAAATACGCAGTGAAAAATGTTCAAAGTTTATTACGGTGGAAAAAAAAGAAAATTTCTGAATTTTACCATCGCTTACAGGCTAAAATCTATAAGTCTGCCAAATTTCAAGTTTCTAGCTCATCTGGAAGTGAGTAAAGATCAATGTTAATAAGTGGATGATTAGACTGTCGTAGACGTGAATGACGTCACGTCTATCCAGCCAGTTTTTCCATACTTATAGGACACCTAGAAACACCAAATTTTGCACGCTTATTGGCTGCATATGTGCCAATATTCTTGCTAAATTTTATGATTCAATCTGTCCTACAAGTGCGTAAAAAATCACATAATGTGAGGAAAATGTACAACATTTATTTCACAAAAAAAATCTAACTCAGTGTAGGTATAACCGATGCAGATACGTACGACAAAAAGTAAAATGATCAAACTTGTAAATCCCTCAAAATCCGTTTTTTCCATATGACTTACCTTTTAGCACTATAAGCCCCTAAGAAGGTATACAAAGACCTTAAAGTTGCGTCCGTCCTTTTGAATGTTTTTCGGGACTAAAAAAATAAAAAATCTGATAGTATTGTAATACTGTATTTCCATCGTTTACAAGCTATAAGCTTTAAATATGCCAAATTTCAAGTTTCTGGCTCATCTGGAAGTTGGCAAAGAAAATATGTGTCAGTGAGTGAGTTAGCCATAGGTTATCTTGTATTAGATGTTATACAGGGAATCCATTTTATGCGGAAACTTTTTAACAGCGTTGCCCCTGCTCACACTTTCCCCGCTGTTGTGCTTCCATCGGCGGGGACCGTGTTCCGTTACTACCGGCAAATCAAGACTTTAACATAACATAGGCTTACATGTAGAGGCTTATTACTCACCATTCATTTGAGATACTGTTGAAAATGACCCCCGTCTGCAGTAAGACATGCCTCACATCGTTTAAACAAATTATTTGCCACTTTCTGTAATTCCGTTTCGGTAATACACTGCACTGCGGCAATGCGGCAGTGATGCGAGGTTTCCTCATAAAATGGACTCACTGTACTTTTAATGCAAGCCGTCTAAAAATAACTTCAATTTTGATAAACCTGTTCTTATTGAAACACAGTCGCTCTGTAGTTCCCTTTGGTGGTGGTTTGAGAACCACACACTGTAAACCTCTCCTCTGTGAATAGTTTTATTCCTGTTTATCTCCCTTGGGAACATACGAGGGGGAATGGAGATGGTTTATACAAGGCACCTCCGCAGTTTATGTGACAGTTTTATTTTGCTTCTCGCTCTTCAAGTGTTCAATTTTTTAACTCCACCATCACACGTCCAGCCATCTTGTATTCATTGCTTCTTTTATTTTAACACACACGTGTGCCATCTGTAATGAGCCTTCGTAAATCAAAGAAACAGTTGAGACTACAAGGGATTCTTTCTCTAGCAACTTTCTGACTGTGTGAATTCTTTCCAGGGAAAACAACCAGTTTTCTTTTCGAAACGGTTTTCCTTTTTCATACTTGCATTCCTTTTATAGGGAATTGTTACAGTATGAAGAAGTTTAAGTATTCAGTTTCCACGTACGTTTCAAATAAGCAAAAAGGGGGAAAACATATTATTTTCGAAGACAAATATAAAGTCATGGTCACATAATTTGAATGACAAAATGAATAACTATTGTCAATCGTCCTTGGTAACTTAAACTATTTCGCTGAAGACGATAGAGTCAGAATTAGCGGGACTTTACTGTAGTATGATATACTACTTTATTGGGCCACTTTTATGCCGGTTGTCGACCAACAGCTAAGCTAAGTTAGTTTAGCTTAGCTCACATAAAGTGCGGGATTTCATATATTGTAGTTGTGCCGACAAAACTACATATGAAATCCGGCACAACTATATATGAAATCCCTCACTGTATGTGAGCTAAGCTAAGCTAAGTTAGCTTAGCTCTTGGTCGACAACCGGCATTATTTCATGTCTGGATAGTTATTACAACGATATGTAATACGACTTGCATACCGACAAGTTGGTTGGATGATTTTACGGTTAATTAACTACGGCGGTGTACAGGAACTTAAACCTGTGATCATCGCCTGAGTCCCTGTGCCTGTCACTTGTGCACATATAAGGGCCATCGACCTGAGCAGGGATCGAAAACGCGGCCTTGAGCAAAGAAAGCCAGCGCCTTACTGGCTGAGCCACTCAGGCCAATTTATATCGACAATATTGCACTGATAGATTGGAAAGTGGGAAAAATCTATAGATTCTCAACACTCCAATGGCAGGTTGGTACATGAGACAAAAGTAATTAGTGTTATCCAATGTTAAATAATTCTCACTTTTTATTATTATTTATATGATTAGGCCTATGGGTAGCCTAAGTCAAAGTTGTGTAAGTTCATTCTTGTTGTATTTTTCAAGCAGAACAGGAACATAGACGTACAAATGTGTACATACAAGACATAGAAGAAATGCCTCAATCGTGCTTTTTTCAATCTATCCTCGTTTCAGTCTCCTCCACTTTTTTTTTGTCACGTGCAGTAGGCTCACCTCTATTGGGTTCATTTCTCGCAGCGATCTGACGCTCAGAGCGATTGAAGTCCATTCAATGGTGGAACGATAATTTAAAAGAAACGTGTTGAATTTGTATGGTCTTAACAGTTGTATATTTTCGTCACTCAAAACCAAGGCCTATATATTTCGAGGCGAAATATCGCGAAGTTATCTAAGTCCAAGAACAGCTTAGTAAATGCAAATGTTACTAACGCATTCAGAGTTGAATCTGTATAAGGCAATCATCAAGCGAAACCGGGGTCTCTAAGTTTGAAAAAAAGGAAAAAAATTGTAGCAGAATAGCTGGCTTCCAGAAATAATAAACATAATATGTGGATTAAAATTCTCACATCATATATAAATCATAGCACTATCTTATATCTCTGCTTTAAACAATTGTTTGAAGTGAGCATTTATATGTCAGTAGCAGTGAAAAGGTTACAAATTCATACAATAAAAAAGTAATATTTTGAATTAGATTTGAGGCTTCCCGTATAATAATTGTCGTTAAAGGTGATTCTGTATCTCTTTCCGGAAATCTCATAACCCTACACACATTATTAGGCTATGTCTTCAATGGGACATCCATTTATGTTTGGATTTTATTTTTCAGCATCTTTGCTACTGTTGCTACTCTCGAGCCTATTGTTAAGGAATTAAGTATTTGCTTTCTGAGTTGTAACTGGGTTGAACTGGCTACAATAACCGGTTTATTTCTTTGAAGCCCACAGAATAACTAAGTGAACGTAGACACCTAACTTAACTGTGTTAATTGAGTTTTTAGCTAGAAGACTGAATGAGGAGCATAACCGATCTCACACCCAGAAGTTACTTCACGTGCAATGTACTGTACATAAGAATGTAGAATAATGTCGAGATTTCAAAATTGAGCAGTAGTTAATGTATATAGGTACAGTATTTCAGGATATCCATATGCATTTTCTGTAGAAGTCGACCACAATCCTCAGTCATTTCATACAATAATGATGCAGCGGCCTTTTCCTCTACGGGATTCAGTGCCAAAGGATTACAACATGAATTATTCATGAAGGCGATAAATGGCTACCGGTGATCGAATTGCTCAAGAGCAGCTTTACTGTCAGTAAAGTATTTTTAAACTCTTAATATTCTAAATTTATCATATTAATTATATACCTAGGTAAAGGCGGTCATTGTGATTTCCCAGCGATGGCATTATTTCTTTGTAGTCAGCTCAGCCTTCAACACAAATGAGTACCATGATCAATCAAGTGGCTGATGTTCAAGGCTGACAATATTTTACATTCACGTGGTGTTGCCTAAACAATCTACGAGTCTTTAACTTTCGGCAGTTTTGGTCCCAGGTTCAAATAACATAATTTCATCCTCCATCTGCAGAGAATATTTCCCAGAAGTTTTGGCGTACCATTTTATTACACCCTGGATAATGGGAGGTACTTATTCTTCTTGGGGTACGCCGTAGCGTAATGGTTGAGGCGCTGCGCTACAAACCGGAAGGTCGCGGGTTCAATTCCCGATGAGGTCGTTGAGATTTTTCAATTGGCGTAATACTTCTGGTGGCACTATGGTCCTGCGATCGACTCAGCCTCTAACAGAAGTGAGTACCAGGAGCAATCCTGGGGGTAAAGGCGGCCGGTACGTAAGGCTGACAACCTTACCACCTTAATGTGCCGAATGTCCAAAATCTGGGAGCCAACCTCCTGGAACCCTCTGGACCTCCATGGCCTGTATAGGGATCACTTTACCTTTACCTTTTACTTATTCTTCTTACGTGCATAGAGAAAGATCAGTCAATTATCGGGTATTGTAGGGTTTATGGTATTCAGTTGTAGATATTATATTCAATGATCACTATAGGGTCTTTCGTATTCGTATAATGTAGCGTATTATAGTTTATAATAATTATGTTTTAGTTTTGACTGAAGTTTTGTTAAATTTAATATTTCATAATGGAATGAGCAGATTGGGAGAAACTAATCAAATCAAAGAATAAAGTTTGCAGAAGATTATCGCCGAATAAATTAACTTCAAGAAACGTTAATCTCTTGCTATTTCTACGTTTTTTCTGCTTTGTGTTGATATTATAGATATTACATTTTCATTATCACTTCTCTTACTCCATTTTCCTCTATCAGGGATGGCGAAAAGACAATTGGCTGATTATTTATAGCACTAAGGATATTGAGGTGAACAGTTGTGAGCGACTAAATCCCAACTAGGTTTGCTGGCGTCATAGCAAGGGTTACAAATATTCAATATCTGACATTATCAACTATAGATTCGAGGACAATAGAAACGAGAGCAGATTCCCCGGAAATTATGCTGGTAAATACAACAGTAATTGTGGGTAACATCCTGAATCAGCATACTTACCGACGCGATGTCGCATTGTGATAATACTTACGGTGAATTAATCAACTTACATTGTTTCCAATATGTTGTGGAACAATAGAGCCAACCAGAATGTGGAATTGTATTTGTTGAAATGAGACAGTGACTCGTGTTTAAATACAAACAAGCAAAAACGTGAGGGTTTTCCGCAATTTTTACACTTTACATGCTCTGTACGTACACACTCGACATAGAACACAAAGCATGGGACACAGCAGGAGTTCCTGTGTTTACATCCAGTCTGAATGAATCATTGCATTACTCTTTGCAACATGAACCCTCCACACGCTGTGCAATAAGCAAGTTTATACCGATCTCCCAATGCGTGGAGACAATTCATAAACTGGAGAGCTATTAATGCGGGCCTTATAAAAAACGCATAATTAAAGGAAAAATAAATCATGTAAATTTTCTCGGCTCGTCGAGCTCTATCGGATGTGACTGGCAAAAAACAGATGTGGAAAATGTTAGTATAACGCAATAGGCTTATCTATTATTTTTATTTATTTATTTAGAAAAGGTCCCAACGAGCCAATTGCTCACAATAAGGGACAGTATTACAAAGAGTGACATATTTCAATGTTAATACACAAAATACAATAGAATTATTGTTCACTTAATAATTTAAGAGAAAAATCTTCAACTAAAAAAATATATATTTAAGTTTTTTACAGATCTTATTGCCTGTGGAATTTCATTAAAAATATTTGCAAGATAATTTTTCAATTACTTAGTCCATAAGTAACCAATTGAGAATGTGTGACGAAAATATTTGATTTCTTTCTCGTTCTATTTTTAATATAAACACAGAATCTACATGAATAATACTGCTTCTCTTCAAAGCATGTAGGGACGTAGAATTTACTACTTTCTTGCTAAGGATAAGAATAAAATCAGTTGCAGCATCTACACATTGTGCTACAGCCCGATTTGGTCATTTTAAAATTTACACCCCATTGGCAAAATTGAAAAATATTTATTAATTCTGTAAATTCCATTGTTAATGGGAAGATTTGATGTCGTAATTATTAAATTTGTGATATGTTTGAGAGACTTTATTGAGTTGAAAGATTATATTCGTGATGTTGAAAACAAATTAAAGAATTGGGGCTGGAACAAAAAGTAAAAAATTGTAAAATTCGCAAATGGCAGCATTTCTGAGCAAGATTCGTCATCTAACAACAGTGAGAAGATCTACATTGACAGGACAGGCAAAATTTACTTCAATAAATAATTAGGCTATACGCCATCTTAAGTCAATTTATCTCAAATAAATTCAACAGAATCTCTCCTCCAGGATGAGGATAATTTATCAGAAATCCTTGATCATATTATTGCATCGTTTATGGAAGAAGGTGAAGTTGACAATAATTGTCATAGTTATGTAATCTAAAAATCATTTAATTTTTTCAGAAATTAGTAGTTAATACATTAAGGAGTGCTCAAAAAGCAATAGGTAATATAACGAGAGATTCGGATTTCACCGATAAATTCACAAGCAACGAAGTTGATATGGGATTTATCTTGTGAGAATTCCTACCTCGAGTTCTATGTTTAGTGCCTATTTAGCGAATACTTGCTTAATAAATATGCAATGAATAATATAAAACCATGAAAAAGAATAAGACTACGCTATTTTTCTCACTGTAAGCGAGACATTATGGTTTTATGTTCATGAGCTGGTTGGATTAGCTTATTTTCTAAAATAATATCGTGTTATTAATATTGTTTATTATTATTTAGGTTTTGAAATGCTTAATCAAACATATAATTAATATAATAATACTATTCATTCAGAATTCATATTAACTTGTGTGAGAAATCCCTCAATTACACTGTACAGTATTTCTCGGGGGCCTCCAATATTACTTACAATAATTAGATACAAAATATATCCTTTTCAGTCTATTTTTTCAATCTATGTTCTCTTCGTAACATTTCATTGTGGAACCTTTCCTCTTTTATGCTATACAAGTGGTTACCCAGCGTTATGAGATCATCAAGTAATTTATCCTTTCCGACCCCTCTTTCCATGCCTAACCAGATATGTAGTCCATACAGGCAGTCTCGTGATGGCAGCCCTTCGTTCTTAGCCATATTTCGCAGAACGTCTTCGATAGCCCTTCAATTTGCGTGAAATTCCCTATATAAAAAGCCACTAGACCTATTCTTATAAATTCTAGTATTTTAATATCCGTTAATCTGGAAAACGCGAATCTCTCACATTGAAATTTATTTGTAAGCTGTACTGTTTTGACTCTTTTAACAATCCATTCCTGCATCTAAATATTTTTGCTACATATTCTGGTACACTAATTTCTGTATAAAAGGTTGGGACTATCGACGTTCAGCGTAATCACACATATAAATAATTATGTGTTATGTTCATATTATATTCTTTTGTTCAAATGCAGCTAAGGCCTACATATACCCAATTTAATGATTTTTTATCAGAAAAGCTACAGGTATGAAAATGTTTCAGTATTCAGTGTGTATGAGTTTAGAAGAAAAATAATTTGCACGCAGGTGCGAGAAAATGAAAATAACATAAAACAATAAAAAATAAAACACTAAAACAATAAGACACTTGAAAATGGTTGAAATTCCACATATTCCACATATTCTTACTATGAATTAGTCTCTGATTAATGAGCTAAACATAATCCTCATAAAACATTTATGCTTAATGTCCACAATATCTGCATCAAGAACACTTTAAATTTAAAACACTCGTTTATGGACGTTACAGATTTGTAATAAAATCATCTTACTTCATAAATACTATGAACTGTATGCCCTTGGCATTATCACAAACTTTGAACTTAATTTTCTCCGTCCCAGCATTTTTGCATATGTTACTTAAGACAAGGATAGCACAATAAGCCTATATTAATACCATATAGGCCTAACTTAAGCGGTTTCCATTCACAAAGATTTTAATAAAGAACATTTTGAATCACGTCTACACATGTAATGCAGAATGAGTCTAACACCTTGTGGAGCGTGGGGACTGAGAAAGAAGTATGAGCTAACTCGATAAAATTAATTTGTTGGAATTGAGTGGCAAAGAAGTGTGGAAAGATGTCTGTGTCAGAAAACCATTACTTCTCCCCCCTCTCTCACCCTCTGAGTGTAACGAACGTCATTGATTTTCTTAAGTGACAAATACGATGACAATCTTGACAGACACGACAGGAGGAGGAGGAGGAGATTTCTTTCCTCTGCCTGTCTTGACAGATCATTTAAATGAGTCTAATATACCTTTCATATGATGTGGAGTGTTTCTGCCAAGAGACTTTTACTTCAATATCGAAATTCAGTAATATTAGCTTCTAAGTGGAAACGCCAAAAAAAAAATCGCTAAATCTCATATTTTGAAATCGGTTTCCTGTTCAAAATTATATTGTGACAGGTTCTATGAAATAAATTAAATGGTGGTAAGGACTACTACATAAAATTAATTTCTCAATCATTTCTCACTGTTTGATGCAAGGATTTCTTTAAAATAAAAAGTAATATGGATCTATGCGATTAGCATGCAATATCTTTGCTTCTTTTCGATTGAAAGCTTGTTGGTCGATTAAAAAAGTTGTATTTTCTTACCCCAAAACGAAATCTATGTATAGGCCTATGTATCGTATTCTATTAATTAATCTAAGAAGAAGAAAGTTCTGACTAGAATTTAAAAAATTGCGTGTTTGGAATTGACTAATGAAGAGTCACATTAAAAATATACGGTGGTTGTACTCCACTTCCCTAAGCCCTATTATGACGCATCACGTTTACAACTTGCTCTGCAATACAGAGGAGAAAATTATACCATATTAATTTTATTATTAGGTTTTTAATTTTTAATTTCCTAATATTTAGTCTGTGAGGATTACAACAAACTGCTGTTTAAAAATGTATTCATGGAATTTTACATATATTTAAGTAATAATTATTTTATTAAAGGTAAGAGTAACATTAAAAAGCAGCATGTTAAAATGTATTTAGGATTATATTTAAGACAGGATGGACATGGATTCCACTTTATTGACCATATGAAAATGGTGCACTCAGAATTTAGTGGAATTAAACTGATCGGATTTATCCAGAGAAGTTGAAAATCACGAACCATTTTTCTTATGACAATCTCACAAATAAACAAACTAATATAAATAATAAAAGTAAAGTCCCATACTGCGAAATATATTTATATTAACCTCATACACTGGTCACAGCAGATTTGACGTTTAATATAAATTTATAAAAAATAACATAATTGCTCGTTTTCGCTGAGATGTTTCATCAATATCTGAATAAGGAACATGTGATAATATATTTGAGTGGCAATTGTTTACTGCCCATAATTCAGTTCAATAGGCTAAACTGTGGGAAGTTATACTGTAAAACTCTTCAGAAATTGAGGGATAGGCCTACACTTAAGATATTAGTGAAAGTTTGGTTGTAGTCTAAAAATAAAATCAGTTGCATAACATAGTTTCTTAGATATATTAAAAATTCTTTCGCATATTTAAAACTAAAATATCATATCGAGAAGAAGAGAAAAGCAGAGGCAGACAGATTTCTTGCCCGAGAGAAAACCCGAGCACAAAAATAATAATAAGTGGAAAGAGAGAGAAACTGGAGGAAATGTCCGACAAAACCCCACGCCATAGAAATATTTCTGGAGAAAGACTCGGTATGCATGTTCAGAGAGAGAAATAAGGAATCGCAGAGATTTATGGTTAAAAAATTGAACATGTTAATTCGCTTTGAGTTATAGGCCTACAGTATAACATCAATGTCGCATATAAAGTTCATATTTCATGCAAGTACTTTATGTTTTGCATTTCACTAAAACCCATTAAATCTCCACACGTATTAAAATCATAATCCTGTTACTGCGGGTTCTATTCAAGCATTCTGAAATGTCACATGTCTTCGCTAACGTGCGTGGCAACATAAATTCATAGCGCTGCACAGGGAAGATTACGTTAACTTCATTTCATTCCCTTACTCTAAACAGGAGTCTCCCAACATTATAGGCCTAACTATGTTTTCTCCTATATATATATATTTAAGTCTGACATATTAATAGAGGTCTAATAGTTAATAGATTCGTTTCATTCCTATTTTTATATAAAGAAATTAATCAATAACCATTATACAATAAAAACCTTTCGGACCGACCTAAAGGCGCAAGGATATTTTCATATGTAAGTTGGAACAAAAAGAACCAGAGTTCATATTTTGGTAATATTTAGAAGATTACAACAGTTTTGAACGGCTCGATATCGTGCCTACTGACGGATTAATTAATGTGTGTGTTCTGCGAACTCATTTTGGTCACCCTTTGCAATAGGGTTGGTTGTGTCTAAAATTGTTTGAAACAGAAGTTTTAGGTAATATCTATAAGGTTTGTAATATCTGTAAACGGTTTCGATAATGTGCCTACTAATAAAGTAAGGAATTTTCTGGCTTTCACAGCCCCTATTTTTTCCACCCCTTAACCAATGGTGGGCGTTACAAAAGAAACTTTTCAAACAAAAGTTTTGGTACTAATGAGGTGTAATAAGTTTCAAAGCATTCAATATTTTTCATATTAAGGGAGTTATGGTACTTTTTCAGTTTTTCAAAAAAGTTCCCCACTCCTACACCTTGATCCTATTTTCCCTATTAACGAATTCGACCGAGATTTTCTACATAGTATGTAGGCCTATTAGTCTGGAATTAATTAGTGAAAAATTAATATATATATACCTAGGTATATTATATATATATCCTACATAAACTTTTGACTTGATGGTTATGAGTTCTAGGGTTCATGAAGCGTAAAACTACGTATAAATTTTCCAGAAGTCGCACCGTGGTAACGATAGCAAGTTCTTCTTCGAAATCTACCTAAATTTCGGTCGCTGACTCTCTCAATTAACACTTTAAATTATCTGTGTAGAATTAGAACCACATTTTCTTGGATACAAGTTTCCAAGTTCTTATTATTGTTAAAATTAGCGAATATCCCAGTCAAAGAAATAACGCGAATGTTTTACATTAAGAACATTGACTGTTAATGATTTCATGTAATTTACTCGGGGTCTGTCACAACCATTAGATATCACGTTCGCGAGGTTATCATGGGAGCTAAAGTATCCAGTACAAGTTAGCTAGTTACCGCAACAGTTTCGAGAGGTACAATTTCAACACTTTTTCCAGAGAGGACGGAAACAAACGGTTAAGCTTTTTCTCTCCTTCTTTACATTTGCTTCTGTGATTTGTACGCCAGTGCTCGGAGTCCTGTTGTGTGATCAGCACAACACATCTTCCTCCTAAGACATCTAAAACATTAATTACAACTCAGCGGATTGTTCAAAGTAGGTGGTAAATAAATTCCAAATCAGTATTCGTAACTGCGAGTGATGAAAATTCCGCAAATACTGTTTAGATTGGCTACTGCGGGATTTGAACATGCCAACATTATTTTGTTTGCATGTTACTGAAATTAAAGCATATTTTAATAAAAATGAATTAAACTACCATAGCACAAGATTAATATACCAGGCGGCTCATAAGTCAGTTGGAAAAATTGCAATTTTATTATAGAGGTGCAGCAGGGATACAAATAACTCATGCAGGTTGCTGCAGCATAGTTCTCTGACCTAAGTGGCCTACTTTTCAATGCAAATTTGATATCTTCAATATAATACCTACATACTGCTATAATTGATCCCAATCAAGTGATTTACAGTTTTACTTGTAAAGGACTTCTATTTTTAAAGAATTTACCCCTGTTTGCTACCCTCATCAGCTCCAAATACTCCTAATATTATGTAGACCTATAAAATATGAACAACTGCATTGAATTTAAAATTCTAAGTTATCTATTAATTTGGTATAAACTTTAAATTAATGAAATAAATTTCAAATTTAACTCGACCATGTAGGATCTACACTTTGTAAATGTCCTCCTTTAACGAAATTTTAACTGAAATATGGCGTTAAATTACAAATGTGGTCAAAATATGACCAATGCTACAAAAAAGACCAAAATATGACTTTATAAGCAAAATAAAAGCTGTCCGTTTACGATAACAAACAGGCAATTCGTGTTTAATGAGTTTGCGGCAAGAAAGGAGGTCAGGATAAAATATGAAATGTCATAAACATCCGAACCATACGCTAGGGCTAACAACTGAATTCCATTTCTTAGCGGATTCTCGCCTGCACTAATGCTGCGGAGTGACTTCTAGATGATACTGCAGTAGTGTGCGTGGTTTTGTGAAACCTATGGGCTGTCCAATCTAAGCATCAAAATTTAAAGATAAGTTGGGGTAAGAAGAGGTATTAATCCAAACAATCACAGCAGGAAACATATTAGGGAATGACGACTGGAGTTTAAAGCTTTACGGCGGAATGTTCTATAATTTTAACCCCGAAGCCGCCAAAATAAATAGCATTGGTATTTTAAGCTACGAAATAGAAGGCGTAATTTTCATGAGAGATAATACTTAACGATGCCATGTTTTACAATTAACCTTCAGGCAATGAGCATGGATGAATCCACCAAGCATAGAGAAATAATATTGATAGTTATGCTAGAAAATAGAAGACGTGCAGTATATTCCATCAGAGATGCTACAAATAGTCAAAACAAGTAAAATAAAGTAAAAAGGTATTTTAATTGTTCCGGTGGAAATGAGATTAACACAACAAAGCAAATACCTGAAGGCTCATTTATACTTATAATGTAAGAGGATTTTTCTAATTAAAATAATGTTGGGTGTGTAAAGCAACATTTTTCACGAGAAACAGCAAATGCGCTTATAAATGTTACAGATTAAACTATTTTATTCTGCTTCCATCGCATTTTTCCACATAAAGGGGAATTCGTTTCGATTCATTTTAGCAATCGCATTTAGAGAAAAAGAATATACAAGGTATTTTTGCCCCGGAAATGGCAAACGTTTGTTATTTCATGCATTTAATTTGCATTCTGTCTGCGTGATTGCTTCTTCGTTCTGTTTGGTTGAACAATCTGTCCTATGCTATTCTGCACTTCAGTTCTTAATGTATTAATTTAATCACACTAGGGTAAACAGGGTATAAGTTATGTCTATTTATTTCATTTTTCCCCACGAGGGATTAATTTAGAAATAAGAATTTACTTATTCCCCCAATCATATTTTAAAATAAGTCTAACCTAGGCCTAAGCTTAGAAATAACAATAATTTTAATAATAATAAAATCAGGTAAACTGATAAAACAAAGTGCCAGAATGTTTTTTCAATCAGTGATAATTGCAATTATGATAGGCCCATGCAGAAAAGAAGTTATTTTTGTAATAGATCTCAGAGTTAAACTCCAGATCGGATCATAAGCAGGGCTTACGAAAGAACAAAGGTCTAAAGTTTGATTCTTAACCTTAATTCATATTCGGAACATTTCAATAATATTAATGGATTGGCAATAATATTAATTATATTAATGATATAGGCCTAATATAGGCCTAATATGCCTAAGATTCGCAGACATGTTTGTTTCAAATTTTAAGCAGCCGTATAGGTTATGGATGAATAAATGGTCAATCTGAATTCTGCCAGGAATTACATTAGCTATATTGCTGTACAGAAGCGAATAAGAAAAATACTCACATTAAAATATAATGTAGATATCGGTATCATACATTTCGATAGAATGAACAATATTATATCAATATTCAACGGCTAGTTGTGTTTTTAAATCTTTTATTTACATTTACTTATACTGACATCGTTATGATGAAATGAATCAATCAAGGCGGGCTAGCAATAACAATAAACGATTGGCAATTTGTTGCGTTATGTTTAATGTATTGTGGGTCATGCAATAACACTCCAGGGTCTTATATCCATTATAAAATTAATATTTATATTAAATTGGAAATGAAAGCATGCTCTTTAATAAGTAATTTCGCCTATTATTTCTACTTACAGAAACTGATACATCTGAACGTGTCTTGTCTACATTAGTTCCTGGAGCTCGGCCGCTGATTGGCTTTCCGCGAGCCAATCAAAATGCTTCGGATTGTTGAAGAACGAAGATTATATTATAATAGATGTGACTGTTAATTACTCGTTATTTCGGTACCGGTCAACGATTTGGTCCAAATTCAATACGCTACGTCATAAATGCGTATACCGAGTTTCATGAAAATCCGATAAAGCGTATTTGAGTTATCCCGCCTTTCTCACATTTTACCATAAAAATAGGCACTAAATTGGGAATTACTCCGGTACCGGTCAACCGATTTTGTACAGTATCAATAAGCTTCTTTTCATGGACGTTATAAATGCGTATACCAAGTTTCATGAAAATCCGATAAAGCGTGTTTGAGTTATCGCGCATACAGGCAAACGGACGGACAGACAGAAGGACAGACATTTTCCCGTCCCAACACACACAATCTCATCTGGCTACTTTTCTCTAGATCGTGGTATAAAAGAAAGTATATAATTTAGGACGGATGGTTGGACCAAATCATTCGCCAAGACAACACCTAATCTCCAAAGAACTATTTTTAACAAAATACGAGTCATTTTAGGTGTTTTATGAAGAGAACTTCAGTTTTAAAATACGGGTCCTCTACAGACTTTACCAAAAACGTTGCCATGACTTAAGCCCAATCCCTCATATAACACTCGGAATGTATGAGCAGTATCTTGCCTACACCCGTGCCTGTTCTAGATACTATGCTGTGAAAACCCCTAGTAGCTTACTGTACTTCTATCAGGAATAAATTGTATCTATGTTCGCAGATTAAAGCTGTTTTTTTCTGAATTGTAGGAACAATAATACCGGAAAACATGTTTCTCATTGTTCACATATGGCAGCAAGAAAGCTCTTAAGAGTTTGTGGGATCTCTGGTAGTATATACGCGAAGCTCATTTATTTCATCCCCTTGAAATGGCATTTTCTTGTTGCACTCATCCCAGATATCTTCATAAAACCAAGTAATAACTTGATTGGAGAGATTCGCTTCTTCCATGGCTGTATACACAGTAAACAAAGAGAATAAAATCCCCTGAGAATTCTTTGCTTGGACGAAGAGTTTTCTAATATTAACTATCTCGAACATTTCATCAGTTACACTGGTGAAGGAATAAAAGTTCTGTGCGATCATAGAGGGCTAGATCCTCCAAAACCCCGTTTATATGTCAGTCAAAAGAATGGATTATACCCTATGTACATAATAAATTTCAGTTTTACAAAAAACAAAAAAAAAAAACAAGAACAAACAAACAAACAAAACATAATTCCAATAGTGGATAGCAATATATTTTTTAATCGTTATTACAATATTTATAATTACATAATTTATTGTACATGTTTAAGTAAATAGTTAAATAAGTAAATTGAAATTATTATAATTAGTTTTACTTTCAGAAGATTAGGGTTCGACTCCGATATTCGATTTCGAGTGTTTTTAAGGGTCATTCTGAGGTACCCTGAAAAAAAAAACCTATTTTCAGAAACATGTCTCATTTTAGCTCGAGAACAAAACAAGGGGTAGAAAATTAAATTTTTCGCAATTTTCCCGAAAACAGCTCTAAGGATTTTGTTAAAATTGTGGGTAAAGTCCCAATGTAGGGTACCCCATCCAGCGTTGCGCAGGTTTCACGCAATATGTGATTTTTTGTTTTTGTTTTGTTTTTTCAGCGAAGCAAGATGACCAGTTCTTCTAGTTTAGTGGCAGTTAGGTTAGGAACATTGGTATTAGAGTTAGTGACGAGTTCTTTTAAGTTATGAACAGTGTTATTAGTTTAGTAAATGTGCTATATTTTGTCTCTGCAGAAGGAACCAGAATATGTCCACTATGTGACAAGGATGAGACAGCACAGCATATTCTCTCGGAATGTGAAGTCACGGAGATACTTAGGCAACGATATCTGCCAGACTCTTTTGTTGGCTCTAGAAGAGGTCATATGGCCATATTCGAGCTGTTGAGTGACACAAAATTTTCTGAAGGGGTGGGTAAATTCATGTCTAAAGTCCGACAGCTCAGGGTAGAAAAGGATGGGAGGGAGGGGCAGGGGGAGTAATCTTTGTCTATGTATTATTAGGTGTTAAATTGTATTACTATTGTATTATTATTGTCATATACAACTTTTTGTCTTCTTTCTTTTCTTCATCTTTTTATAGCATTATTATATAAGTTATAGTATTATATTGTTTTGTATTATTAATGTTACTTTTCTCTTCTTTTGTTTGTTTTTTGTCATGTGCATAGCAAAAGCACGAACGGCCGTCTAGGCCCATGCGCTGGATTTATTCTATGGATAATGTATCCAACATGTATATAAGAATAAAGATGCACCTTACCATACCATACCATACCATATTTTGTCTCCCGCGTGCATTGTGGTGTTTAGTTACAGAATCTGTTAGGTTAAGAACGGTGATATTAGTTTAGTAGGGCATACTGAATTCTCTTTCATAAATGTGCCATATTATATATCTCCTGCGTGCTTTGTGTTCAGTGACAGGTTCTGTCAGGTTATGAATAATTAATAATATAGTACGGCATACTGAATTCTCCCGTTACACAACTGTTACATTATATATCCCGCGAGGTTTATCAACCTGTTTTAGCCAGATTCTAGCAGCTCTGGCGGTGTGACGTCACACTTCTAAAGTCCATCACGAGTTTCTTCATGATTCGGAGATGGAAATATGGTGAAAATTTCGCTACTTTTCGCTAGATTGTGGTATACAAAAAGTGTATCATTTAGGGAAGGTGGGTTGGACCAAATCATCGTTGGACATCTCCTTTCCACAGAAAGATCTGTAACAAGATACGTGTGATATTAGGTGTTTTATGAAGAGGATCTTAGGTTTAAAATTGGGGTATCCTACATTGCGACTTTACCAAATTCTGTACACAAGGTGCTTATACCAAGAGCTAAAACTTGTTTTTGAAACATTTTTCGCCAAATTTACCTGAAAATTTATCTACGTGAGCCACAATGTGTAGAAATTCAAATGTGTTTAGTGAACAATAAATCTTTGCATCAGGTTCAAACAACGAACATGCACTCTTTGCAATATGGTATCTTATTCTATATCAGAATTTGAAGTGAGAAAGGTGTAGGCCTATTACTCATGTCTTAGGGTAAAGAAAGTTAGGAGAGAGCATTTTATCGGATTACATATTTTTGGTTGTGTATCCTTCAAGGATGCGTTTCAAAACATGGTAATGACTTTCTCTTAACTTTTAACTTTACATGAAGATGTCATTTTTGTCCATTTTCTCAAAATAGGCTTAGTAGTTTTGTTTAAATTTCCTAAACGAATTCCATAATACGCATTATATATTATATTACATGGGAGACTATATTATGTATAGCCTAATTATATGTTATATCAAGAGCCAAAAATTCGATTTGGACTGAGGAAGATACGTACTTCACATCAAATTTACATATGCATCAACTATTCTCATGCAGAATAATTCTAGAGTGATTGGGAAAAAGCGAATAAGTCAAATTCCAAAGTTTTGGGAGAGACAAATAACGATTTATTTAGCAGAATTTTTACAATATCTAGTGGACTGCACTAAGGTTTTTTGTCATTCCTGAAACTTTGGAATTTTGACTTATTCGCTTTTTCCCTATCACTCTAGAATTTTGCTAAATTTTATGACAATATTTCTGGTCGAAGTAAAATTATTCAAGTTTTTGTAAACAGCTTTTGTTCGTAAGCTGTATGTGCCCCCTTAGACTGGTGTAGATTATTTTCGTAAAAGGCTATTGACTGATTTGCAATTAGCAACTTGTGAATCCCGCTGCAGTAGAATTGTAACAACTGACCTGTATCCAGAAGGGCAGATAGAATCCAGAACAACACAGTAGGGCAGCCGCTAGGGACAGGAACGCCCACAAGATGCCGACGCCAGTGAGTGATGTTGCCATCGCGGTAGATTAACAATAAAATGTACACAAATACACACTGTAGTTCCACTACAATAAATTGACACACGCTATTTTTTAAAGAATTGGCACACTGTATACACTAACGCTTAGCACATGAAAAGCTTTTGGCACGAACAAATGCACTTTTTGAAGATACGTTTGGCACAATTCATTCAATTTGGACGTACATCAGTTCAATAGGATTCACCTCATTGGATGTACTTACTGAGATGCAATGTTAATGTTTCTGTTTGCGAGCCGAACAGATGCAAGATGCTGGCAGTAATTATGAAGTTTATAGTCATAAATAGACCTACAACAGTTACACTTGGCAATAGCAAAATAATTGGGTGAAAATTCACTTTTTGGAGTATCTGATAATTGTTTGAACACAAGCATATAAAATTTCTTTAGAATTCAACGAATCAAACGTTCATACGAAAATAACAGTTTATTTTTTGCATCTAATATGACAAAGAAATCTAAATATAAGAATAGAAACCTGTTATAAGGGAACGCTAATGAAGTGCATGAACATACTTTGCAGACATGAGCAACTGATTTCAGAATGTAGCAGTTGGATTAGAATGTTATTACAAATTGAGGTGCTCTTCTTAAGAGATAGAAATATTATGCTTCGCTATAAGGAATCCACTGGCTGTAAAAACGTGTCCAATTATCTTAGAACAGGTCTTTAACCCCTCGCATGTAAATAACAGGTTAGTATTAAAAATAAAACACTGATATGTAATGCGCTAGCAATTGTTTTCCTCCTCCGAGCACAGAAAGAAAAAAAGGAGCAGCGATAATTACACAAAAAACAAGAAAATAACCGCAGCTTAGTACTAGCAAGGCCCTCTATCACCTTAAAGCCATTATTACAATTCGTATAACGACAAGGGTTCTATTAATAGAATATTTCATTTATACGTACGTAAACACACTTATTTGCCATAACTTATGTTTTTCCTAAGATTTTAATACTTAAAACATTTATTTTGAATGTAATTTAATGAGATAATTGTTGCTGGTGACGTATAGTGTTATAGTTTAAATCTCCACGAACAATAATAAGGTTATTCTGTTTTTTTCTCTCGATGATATATAGCACTTTGCTTGAACTGGGAATCGTTCACACACGCCACGTGTTTTCGCGTTGAGATCGTAACTTGTCCGTAATTGCTATGGCAACCAGTCTGCGCTTGACGGCAGAGCTCGGACGACTGAAGCATCACTTCTCGCAGCCTCTGAAATACTTGCACTGGTAGATCGACGCGCCCTGACCCTTTTTCTGCTTCCTCGACGCAGCCCCATATAAAACCCATTAGAAGCACATTTTAAATAGCTTACTGCATCTTTTCATTTTTAAACAGAATCGATGCTTACTTGGATGTTATTTAGACGCTGCATTGAATTACGAGGATCTTAAACTTCTTTCCAATCTCAGTCTAGAGTATAAATTAAGTTGTTTGTATTGTCATTAAGGAGGACATTAGATTCTCGGAGAAGAAAATAAAAGCACAGAAATAAGAAATGCGCACTGAAGGAAATGATAAACGAGTATTGGATAAGTTCATGAGTTGAGATCTGTATCAAGGAAATAAACAAGCATTAAATCTTATTCAAGTACATAAATGTTCAAATAACCAAATAAAATTTATCTTTAAGAAGTTAAATGAAATAAAAGACAGCTTGGGTAGAACTACCAGAAAATACTGGTTTTCTGTTCTTAAGTTCGTCGGTTTGACCCTAAATTCCGTGGCGCTACATCCCTCGTGGGACAGGCTCTAAGATCCCACCGCTGTATTATCTACTATGGGCAGATTGGGGATCATTTGGTCAGCTGTCATGGCCAACATGTCATGGCCGTTACTGAATGTCTTCGTGACCAGAGCTGATATTTCTTTATCAAGTCAGATGTCCTCATGAGGTTGAGTGCCCCCCGTTCCAGATCTTTCTACCTTAGAAAATTTGAGCTAGATATTGATCCCAGGATTGTGGATCCGTAGCCAGCAACGCTAACTACCAGTCCATGCTGGAGGTCATACAAGATACGTAGCAAATGTAGAGTGACAAATAAATAGAATAAAATACAATGATTAAATAACTGTTTCATTTCAAGAAAGCCGAAATCTCTTCGTGCTTTATAATCTCAAATATTCAGGTGTTTCCCAGTACCCCTATGTTGAACGGTAAGGCTTTAATATATTATATTCTTTGCTCTGAAGGTAAATACACTAAAGTCTGGCCGTTGTAAGAAGGAAACCTCAAGTAAACAAAAACCAGTACATCTGTCTTACTCTAGCACATTACTCGTATGACCTAAGAGTGAGACAGCCATACTGGTTTTTGTTACTTCAAGTTTCCTTCTTAGCTCGTCTCGGGTATAGTAAAAACAATTACCAGGTAGAGAATACTTTTGAACGTTATTTATTTCATTAACTATTTTGTTGTTACATTCAAGTAAACCAATCTTTCATTTTAAATTAAATTAATCGTCGTTTACTTGTCACTTAAAGTATTCAAATTAAAAATAAAAGTGTGAGAATGTGATAAACCAAAATGGAAAGTCATTTCAATGATAATACTGCATTTCTTTATGAAACACTAATTTAGTTCTTTGTGTGACCACCATTTCCTACTAATACCGCCTCACACCTTCAAGGCATGCTTCTGATAAGCCTCCTGATGTCCCTTGAAGGAAAGTTCTCCCATTCCTCATGAAGGGCCACTTTCAGTTCCTGTAGAGTCTGAGAGGCTTTTGGGTGGTTGTGGACTTTTCTATCCAAGATATCTCAGATCTATTCATCCAACCCATTGTCCAAATATAGGCTGTGTTTGAAGTATAAACCTTTCCTGTACGGCCAGTTTGATGTTGCTCCTTTCTTGTTATGTTTCTTTTCCCCTCATTTATGGTTGCACAGAAAATATGTTTGGTTGAAGATTTATGTAAACGAACCATGGACAATTAATGTGCAACATAGAAGGCCCATCTATCTGCAACTGCCCAAGGTTTTCTGATTTTCGCAATGCAAATAGTGTCCATCTATTTGTTTTGACTACTGCATTAAAATGGACTTTATTTCTCTTTGGCGGAATTATCCAACCGAATAACACTCGTGCTTGCTTTTTATCTGGTAATTTAATTTCTTATTTATGCCCATGTTTATTTTCATTATAATTATTTCTCGACCTTTCATCTCGAAATGATTATCTTGAGAAGAAATAAGCTCAAATAAATTACCAGTAAAACTATCGGCAGTCGTGGTATCGTTCTCCACAGTAAGTTTTCAACGCCATTGTTCTAGTCGCATCTCTTTCCCTGCCTTTTCTTACATTTACGTAGCTCTTCTCTCCTTAACCTTGCTTCACTTCAAGAAGCTTAATTCAATGCGTTTCAATGCAGTATGTATTAGTAGCACTATCCTAGATCCTCCATAAGCGAAATCAAGTTTAGAATAGAGTATAACGAAGTTTCTCTTTGTGCTTCGCTTGAGTTGTGAATTTCTCCTTTGGGTGAATGCTCAATACTCTATTCAGCAAGTACCGTATGTATAAAATAGACAAGAGAACAAGACTCTAAAGTCTAAAGTTTCGTGTTTGATACCAGCAATCCCGTCAAGCATTCAGTCTAAAGCACTACAGTGATGATGATGGAGTACACTGCTGCCCCGTATGCTTGCAAGAAGACAAAGGGATGGTAGAGAAGATGGGAGAGGGACAGTGTTCCGATAAGTAAACAGAAGCTTCAACGCCCCCTACCTTAATGACTTAGCCACCTTCTCTTTCTGTCCTTTCACACGATTTACCCAAAGACACAGACTTCGTTCTAAAAGAGCAACCTAAGCCAATACTCTGCCCATTTCCACTTTAAATTAATTACAATTCGCTGCAATATGCAGAACTCTCATACAGTTAGTAAAACTGAAGGAGAATTGATTTTGAGTAAAACTATAAGTTCGTTAAGTTGGTTAAATCGGTAAAGTCCGATGCAAGCTGTATCTGAGGATATTAAGGGATGTACAGGTAGGGGAAAAAAAACGAACCGACTAAAATATCTAAGTTGCCGATATGAGCCACTGCGCATGCCTAGCGGATAGCAGAGAATGTATTGAAATTTGTTCTAGTGTCGACTGTTGATTTAGCCCATTTCTAAACCCAGAATATGGTTTCTAATCGTATTGTTTTATAATTGAATATATTAATTATTAATATTTTTATAAAATACTAACACAAATTATATTATATTCAGCTACATGAGTCGGTCCGCTTTTTCTTCTCTACCTGTACGTAATAAGGAATACTTTACTTGTCTCAAGAGAAATGTCAAGTGAGTATTTGCCTACCTACGTTCTTCTTCTCTGTTTGAAGCCTGAACACACTTATTGTTCATATCATGTGAGTTATTCAATATAGTGTAACAATATACTGTGATAGGCCTATTATCAATTCCTCGCTTTTGGAATTCGTTGCCTTGTCATATCAGAGACTGTCGAAATGTACCACAATTTAGAAATAAGTTGAATATCCATTTTATTAGTCATTAATTTTATTTTAGTATAGTTTATCAAACTTGTAATTAAATCCTTGTAATTTTATTGTCTGTAGCATGTTTAGTTTTAATTTATAATTTATCAATTCTTGTATTGTTTGTAGTATGTATTATTTACGATATGTATAGTTTTACTAGTTGTACTGGCCTTAACTGCGCCAGTATAAATAAATAATAATAATAATAATAATAATAAGTAATAATATGTCTGAAAATCTCTATAACAGAGGCGAGGAAAATTTCGGCATGGTTATGCACTTGATGTCACTGAAAAATTGCTCACAGCTGTTCAAGATGGTCAAGGTGCAAGGGCACCAAACTTAAAAAGTAGTTATTACTGCAAACTTTGGGACGATCTAAACAACGATTACTTTGCTCATTTGAAACTACTCGCAAACACAGCTACTGATTACAGTAATATTATATCGTTACACAATATTAAGAAATACAAAGGATCCCGTGCTTAATTATATCTACTTTTCCTGGTGATTCACGATAACTGACCGAATCCAGGGAATTAATTTGTCACGTTCTGCTGATTAAAAAAAAGTTTATTTGAACATATGTCCGATTTTGATAGTTTCATAGAAAATGATTATTTATCGATGGCGCGCAATCTTGTGAACAAAAGAGAGGAATTAGTACAACGTATTCATGTCGCTGCCGAGCAAATCCGTAATTACTGGTAATGCTACACGAGCAGTTCACAACCGCGGACTGCATCCATTGCTGCCGGTGGCAGCATCTTTGACAATCTACAGTGGTAAGCATTTTAGGGCGTGCAAACGTTATTTAAATCATTCATAAATCATTAAGTAATCAATTCAGTAGACTTTCAGTCGATGTTCAAAAAAAAATCCTTTAATCTCTATCAAATTAATCTCAACTTTCTGGACATCATATCTTCTTTAAGGAGAAATGGAATTGATTTTTGGATGAAAATTATTGTAATTTTCTTTTTAATGTTGCATTTTTTTTCTCTGGACTGCCTCTTTAAAACGGTGTATCATACATAATTTTACTTTAATTCTATCCATGCTATTTTTTCTGAGAAGATCCAGAGTGTGGAGCACGAATGTTTTAACTCTGAAGTTGAATTAGTTTTTGGATGAAAATTGAGATTATTTAATTATTATTGTACTTTATTCTCTAGAATATCCTCTTTAAAATGGTGTATCATACATAATTGTACTATAATCAATTCTTTCCATGCTATTTTTTATTTTCTGAGAAGATCCAGACTACGGTACAGGGACTTTGAAGCTCATTTCCCGTAACTTACTTTTCTATAATTTTCAGGATCTATTAACTCAGATGTCAACAAAAATTTCTTGAATTGGTTAATTTATTAAATATTTACAGGTACTTAAAAATTGTATACAAAATCTTTATAAAGGAAAAATCATCTTTCAGTTAATAAGTATATTTATGAAAAAAATCCTTTTTTTAGTATTGATACAGGATAAGCATCTAGGAATTGTAAAAAAAAGATCAAATTCTTAGATTTAGTAATTTTTAAGAATAGGTACATTGTATTTAACATTGTAAAGATAGGCTATTCCGTTTCCCCTTAATATAAAAAATAAGACCCATGTTCATATGAACTCTTTTAATCAGCTTAACGTGACAAATTAATTCCCTGAATACGTTCTGTTTTTCGTGAATCGCACGGTATGCAATAAAATTAACTGTCAAACTCACTTTTTTCATTTAGAGTACGACACTTAAATTACCAACTTGATCTTGTAAATAAACAAGCCAATTCCTAACAGAAACTTTAGGAGCACTGAAGTAGTGTATTAACAAAGGCTTATTATTATTTTATGCCCACTATGATTTTTTTCAAAGACGCGATCACAGAGGCCGATAATCCTTATTGAGGTTTTTATGGTTTCATCAGGTTCTTTCAGGAAAATTCCGGTACAGTACCTCCAATTAAGGACATGGCCGTTTGTTTCCTTTCCTATCCAATCCGTTATGTCAGTAATTCTGTATCGACTGGAGGTAGCCCTTCAACTCTCGACAGAGTTTCCCCTTTATCGCGTCCTGATTCGCGTAATGTGATTCCGAGCGCTCCTTTCCTCCACCATCAGGAATACATTGTAAGTCTTACATACTGAGCCTATAACGAACAAAACATACATTTTAGGAAATAAATTACCGTGACATTGAGATTCGAACCCATGACTTTCGGCTTATCGTGCCGATGCTCCAACAACTGAGCAAGCCAAACTTCGACTCTCAGCGCCCGATTGAATCTCTCTCCTATGACTGATTACCTCTACTCATATACCTCACTTAAAGTCATTATTTTCCCCAAATAATACAGTATTCTGAGGCATACTAATTTAGTGATTTTTGTGACCGAGAGATAAGATTCCATCTGGTGCTGTCAATTGAACTGCGGCTAGCACATTTGGTACACCTCGGCACGGAAAACCGAAGACATGGCCTCGAATCCCAGTGTCAAGGAAATATTTCTCCTAAAGTATTCCCATGCGAAGTTCAACTGAAACAAAATTGTATGGTTTCATGAACACAAATCTACATCTTAAACGTTACTGTACGAAAAACGTTCACATTCCACCACTGGGACCCGGGATCGAATCTCGGTGGATCCACGTGGAATTTGTGGTGGACAAAATAGGATCGGAGCAGATATTCTCGGAGTGTTCCCATTTCGCCTATCATATATCATTCCGACGTTGCTTCATTCATCACAGTATGATCATTTGGTTGCAATAAGGGAATTATTAAATGTTACAGTACAAGAAAAGTGGAAACCCGATCCAAATATCACTAAATTATTTTGCCTCACAATATTCAATAGAACGTAAATGTCTTTCAGTTAAGTAGACCATTAAGGGTAATCAGTCATACAGGAAAGATCCATCTGTCACTGTGAAAAAAAAAATCAGGCTAGCTTAGTTGGTAGAGCATCGGCACGGAAAACCGAAGGTCACGGGTTTAAAATCCCAGTGTCAGCGGAATTTTTTCTCCTAAAATATTCTCAGACATTGCACAGAATAATACTCTTGATTCGTATGATACCAAAACGAGTAGGCTATAGTTTTCGTGTACTTCACCGCATCTCTATCGTAACAGATTTTGATGCAGGCAAGGTTTTGCAAATACAAGGTATGTGAAAATGACGGATTTTAATGGCTGACACAGGTCACATGTTAAAGTGCTATTGAAGTGATGTTAAAGCTATGGCAACCATAGGCGTTAAACAACGTTGCGGAATGTCTTCATGCGGGATGCAGCAGCGATCGTAAAAACATTACGATGTGCCTTTTAATGATACGTTCTGTCGCTACTGAAACACTCGCAACAAGAGTTCTCAACAAGGGGATCGCATTATAGTTATTTAGTGACGGTTGTGTTCTGCTTCTTAGACCGTAACCATCGCCGGTGTGTCGGAATTTGGTCACTCAGGCGTTCTTTCACATGTCTGTAAATGTACAGACATGGGGCAGTCGCATGTACAGACACATAAATACCTTGACTTGAAACGGGATTGAACCCACGAACATGCCAAGACAGAGTCAGTGGCAAACAATTGCTCCAACCAGACCAGTGGCGGATCCAGAGAGACATTTTGGAGGGGGGGAACCAAAGTAGAGGGGGAAGTTTTTACTCATAAAAATTAATTATTCCCAGTACATAATTGAAAACAAAATGAACATTTCATCATTTTCTTACAAAGGTATTTCAAAATAATGAATGTCGTTGCTTTAGTTTAAGTATTTGGGTTATGTTCTAATAAATTTTGAATAATTTGTGCTTAATGTTACAAATTTTTTTTTGGGGGGGGGGAATTTCCCCCATTTCCCCCCCCCCCCGTTTATCCGCCCCTGAACCAGACAGACGAGGGGGAACTAAAGCCAATAAAAAATTATGTGAGCCCCATTACAATAAAAATGTGGGGTTAATTTGAGCCGGTGCTATTTGTGTGTAAATTCGTCGCCACAATCTTTTTTATAAAGGCTAAATTATTAAATTTAGTAATATTTATGCTAAATTATGAGCATTTTTATTCATTTATAAAATCATTATTGTATTGTTCATCATAGAAACTAACAATTTCACTGAAATTCTATTGATTGATTTCAAACTTATAACCCACCGGTGATTTCACTTGAATGCTTATATTTACAAGTTCAGATCTGGAAGTTTTAATTTACAGTATAGGTTTGCACTTCAAAAGATCCTACTCTATATTATTAAAACCCTATTCCGAGTATTTTCATTCATTTCCGTGCGGAGTTCTAAAAACCAGGTACCAAAATATTAATAATTAGGTTTATTTATATTCTTACACACTTTGCGCGTTCTTTACTAAATAACAAAAGTATTACTTAGCTGTCTGAAATGTCTCCAGGCTTATATGTAATATCTTTAATATTTGGTCTAATTGTATGTCACTATACATGGCCACTTTAAACTTCCTTATTAGTGGGGGAACTAACAGAGCCGGATTAATACAATCTGCCGCCCCAGGCTACACATTAGGAGCTGCCCCCAATGCTCACAAAATGAACAATGATTTTCTCACATATGACAACTTTTGTAAACCCTGAAATTGCTTCATTCAGTCGTTGTTGACAATTTAGTTAAATATTCCACGTCCAGATGCATCCAGGTCTGCCTACACCAAATGGTTTATTTTTAGGAAGAAAATAATGTAGATACCCTGGGTGCTTGGGCGTACGGTAAGGGGGGGGGGTTCAGGGGGTTGAAACCCCTCCCGAAATATCTGCAATCTTTTGAAGATTTTAAATCATGGAAGGAATTTTAAAAAAATAGTCTGATTCAGTTGTTACATATTTTACAATTTCGTACATATCAAAGAATTATTTAAGATTTATCGTAATTTATTTAAGATTCAAATTTCAAAACCTCGTGGTGTTGATAGCTTTTCAGCTTAATAACAGTGATATATTACTAGTAAACAAAAATCCCTTTGGAATCTGTCAAACGACAACTCGAATACTCCCGCCGAAATCCATCAACCTGTTTGTAAAGCCAAAAGTAATCACGAGCTCATCACAAAATTATCATGAAGTAATCGGCATTAATCGGACTTTTCCACCGGTGGATTTACAGATGATTTAAAAAACGTGCCCTATGCACCATACAGCATTATGATAATTTTTTCAAAAGAAAGTTTTATTTATAGACTCTAGCTTAGCCTAAATGAGAAATGGATAGAAACCTCAAGAAAAACAGTTTCAAAGACTGAGCTGTATATTAACTTATTACAGTGTATTATCACAATACAACTGTTTAGTAATTATAAAAGTAATAATTCACAATGTGCGCAAGGACATGGAGCTGAGACGACTTTACATTGAACCCCTCCCGAACAAAATTTCACCGTACGCCCATGTCTGGGTGTATTTAGGTTAACAATAACAATCGGGATGAAAATGTCGAATAATGAACCCAGTAAATTGAGATCAATCTGTGCACCTCAATATTTTATACAATTTAAAGTTTATGCTTTAAAGTAAGCACCGATGAAAAATAAGTATGAAGTGCCATTGCTTCTCACATATCTAGGGGATTTATGATACTTAGTTCGCAGTTATTATTTTGTAAGCCAGTAATGTAAATTGAAACTTTCTACCAATATTTGATAGGCCTATAATGTTCGCAAGAATAATGCATAATTTTCTTCCTACCATCAAATATTTTTTTAAATCGTTATGGCAATAATAAAACATTTTGTATAAAAATATAAGTTAGTACAAAAATCTAGTTTCCATCTAACTACTATATTTGTATCTCCTCAAATGAATATATAGTATTTCTTTCTTCTTTCGTCACAATTAAACGACAAAATATGAGCTTTTTCAAGAATAAACGTTAGATGATGTTTGGCAGAACCCCCCAAAACATAGAGAAGGTCCTACTATTGTTGATTGAGGACTACTGAAGCTGTTATTACGATAGCCGGGACCTACAGCTTAATGTGGAATTCAGACCAAGGTGGGGTTTTGTTTCCTTCGGTTGATATGACATTTTTCGTCAGGGATGAAGGAAGCAGACACCCATCCAAGTTTTCACTATAACTAGACAGCTTAACCCGGTGATCAGCTGTCGTGTGACCGCTAGTCCTAAGCAGACTCTTAAGTACGGACCATAAACTCTATCAGCTAATTGTTTGGGAGGAGTAGAGTTTTAAAAAGTAGGAATTATATTTTTTAATATGCCTATACCTAAAACGATGCAGGAAGTATCAATATGATACATGTATTCTTTAATTTTATAGTAGCAGTGTCTGTGCAAACAAATGCGAGTATATTCAGACATTTGGAGAAGCAGGCAAATTCACATGTCTTCCACTTAATGGCTCAAATAGGTTAAGTTGAGGAATGCTACATTGATGCAGTCATGCCAACTCAATGCAAAGTAGTTTGGTTTGAACATCCCTAATGGAACATTTGAATCGGTTATTTATGAAAGGGCTCATGTCATGATTTTTTGAAAAACGAGTTTATCATGAAAATGGATTGTCCCAACATCCACGCATCGTTTACTTATGAAAGATCTCTTGTCACACCAATACTTTGCAAGATACAGCCATTGCAAGTCTGTGTTTAGTTATGAAACGGCTCATGTCAATGACAAGAGCCCTTTCTTAAATAAAGCATGGTTAGCAGCAATGGTCTGGTAACCAGCTGTCTCTGTTCACTTCTCATTGTTATTGGTATTGTTGATTAGGTTCCTACTTTCTCTTACAGACAGTGGACGATTCAAAAAGATTGTGTACAGACTGCCCATAAGGGGCCACTCTTATCTGGCCTGTGACAGAGTCTTTGGCCTTGTCAAAAGAAAATTAAGGAAATGTGACCGATATTACACAATAAAAGACGTATGTGAAATGATATTAATGTCTTCAGTACAGGGAAAGTTTACTGTTGATTTAATAGAAACAGGAAATATTTTGGATTTTCAAAAAATGGTGGCCTCAGTTCTATAAAAAATGTACTGTTTCCGAAGAAACCAAATATGAAAAGAAGGGAAAAAGATAATATTTTACTATTTCTAACTACCATGAATTCTCGTTCCAGCAATCAAGTAAAGGAAAAGTAACAGTATTATCTTTTATTAGTGGACACATTCAAACTACATGTTTCAAACTACAGTAGCTATCCCGAAACAATCAAGCATTTCTCTACCCTACCCATTTCTCAGAAAAAATACCTATTCCTAAAACGAAAATGGATGATATAAAGAAGCTTGTTCAGTTCGTCCCTGAGGAACATGGTTTCTTTTATGACGAGGTGATTCAGTGGCCTTCAGTTGAAAAAGAACTGTGAAATGTAATGATATGAGACTTTACTGTAAATGGTGTGTTTGTTAAAAACCCATTATTATGTATCTGTTATAGCCAATCTCATTTGTGTATACAATGTTTAATGTAAAATAAGTAGCCTTCGTAAAGTCTCATTCATTGCATTGTTTGTTTTTACTTTTGTCTCTATGAATGGGCGCTTGTCAGCCCTTTGTTTATGAAAGGACTCTTGTCAGACAACTTTGATAAGCCCTATCATGCAACATAAACAACATAATTGTTTTTAGTCATCGTTATTATTAGTGGTTAGTAGAATCAAAATAACTAGAATAAAAAAATCTTTCGTATTTATTACTAGTTGGAAAATAAACAGTTTTTTTTAATTCCCCAACATTTTACTTTTCGTGACAAGAGCCCTTTCATAAATAACCGATTCATTTACAACAAGCATAATGATTACATTAAGTGCATAAGTACATTGACGCAATCACCCGTTGCTAGCATCCTGCTTTCATTCACAGCAGCCAAAGTACACTTGTGCTATTTTAAATCTAATTCAGCGACATATACGTATGGTTGATATGACTATACCGAGCAGTAATCTAATTGCATTGCATTATATTATATAAACATGACACTAAATTTGACTGTATTTTGTACAGGATTCATGTCAGAGAAACAACAAAGCTTCATAAATGAATGAAAAAAATATCAATTCAATATTTTGATCCTGAACGGTTTTCTTTCTGTACAGTGAACAAACTTTACATTCCTTGTTAATATAAAATAGAATTCATATGCAGCATTGTATAGATTTAATTGATCGCGTCAGTCGTGTGTCTTGTAAAAACTTTATATTAAAGTAGCAAGCAAAGGTGCCTCCTGTTCACTCTACAGAGGCTGAACTCTTAGGAGGTGAGACTTCCGCTAGGTACGAACTCAGTTCTTGTGCCCTACTATAGCTCTCCAAATTAATAAATACCCATGATTATAGTACAGGCGCTTACTTACGTCACTTGTATGGGCGGAGCGTTACTCCTCAGCTGATAAAGCGGCCTTTATATATGCGAGCAAATGTTTTAGACAGTGGAATGGGTAGATGCTGTCCGCTATAGAATCGGTGTTAAAGTAGCCTAAACAAGTATGTCTGTCTCACTCTGTCTCATATGAAGGGTTCAGAGCCATAGTGGGCCATGTGCCATTAAAGAAAAAGGAGAAACCAAGAAGTAAAGTTAATGAAAACCATAGTTTAAATACTTATAAGTAAAGTTTTGCAATACCTGCACAATAATACATAATTGAGAGACCCCTGGACATGGACCACATTACTAAAATAGACTTCTTGATGCACAATTCAAAACACTACCGCAGAGTGTCACTACCTCATTTTTGCTGCTAGTGGAGAAGGCCCACTATGGCTCTGAGCCCTTTATATATACTTAAAAGTGATAAAGAAAAGCTTGCTTACTTAGGGCCGGTTTTATATCGGACAACATCTACCAAACCCACTGTCTAAAACTTTTACGCCAAACATGTATATATTACAATATACACGCATAGTTTTGGGGTAGTTGACAATGTGTAACGTCCAAAATGTCTGATTTCTAGATGTCAGGGCTCCCTAATGAATATGGGACAGTACAAAGAACCACTCCTATTTAAAATCCTGTAAGTTCATCAAGATTTTGGTTTTCATTACGTACCAGCAAAATGGCCAATAGTTATTTTAGAAATAGAAGTCACGCGCTAAAAAAAGTTAACATCTATTCTCCCCAAGCAGTAAGAATTATGTTCGTGCTGTCTTGCCAAAGGGTGACCCCATCCATTCTACTCCTGTGCATTTATCTATATTTCTTGGTGTCTACATAACTAACGACAGGGATCAGTGGCATTTAAAATGCACAGACATGCCTCTGTAGGATTATGACATCAGCATTGACGAAAACTGCTATTCAGTCTCCGGAACAAATGTGCTTCACCATGAAAAATCTCTTGCACGGATTATAATTAATGTTAGGGATATTTAAAGAAGAATAATTTCTGTTAGCTCTAACACTTCCCTAAGATCTCATGGGTAAGAGTTACGGGAACCGGAGTTGTCTGCAGTCCGGCGAAAACTGTAAAACTAAAATTACAGAAACAGTTACTTAATTCAGCCATTTCCAGCCTTTCATCTAAATTAGCATTTTGGAACTGATTCCATAGAAGAAGTTCTCAAGGCAATTAATAAATCTAATATACTCTATTCGTCTGTTTATTCGGCTATTAGTGCACCACGAAAACGAATATAGTAAGGAACTAATCGACTGAATTTATACTATAAAGGTATTCACTCATATTATATAATCAAATTTCAGTTAACCTTTTGATCTCAAGGATGTCAATGAATCTTAAATATCTCTTTAGGAAATAGCATCGTAGAGGTATAAAGACATTTGTATTTCCAAGTAAGTTTCCAATACTCATCGTTGTGTTTTAGACAAAGGATAGAATACACTTCTAAAGCGAATTCTATCAAGTTTTACATAAACCTACAGTATTTTATCATAGGTGATGGTTTGAGGCAGTGAACCAAACAAATCGTTCCTATTGTATTGCTTTGCTTGGCTGCCTCTGTTAATTCGATTTTTCGGAGTATCGGCAATGAAACCGCGTTGTCTGGATACGAGCCAACGCAAGCAAAACAAGAAACAATCGTTTTCTAGGTCGCGTGTTCGCAACTAGTGGCTCAAGATCCTGGAATATGAGAGTTGAATTTATCAATGCATACAGATCTGCCTTCTTGTAATCTTCATTCGAAGGGATCAAGGAGATTATTAAATTTGACTTACATAGTCGTCTCGTTATCATCGTCTCAAGCGGTGCTGTCTTTGAATTGTTGTTTGTTTAATGCAAGAAGGAACACTCCTTAATAGCCGCGTGTTGAAGTGTTGTCATTTCTCAGTCGGAAACGAGAATTAAAGAGATGCTAAATTTTTTTTATTCTATTGCTATTGTTATTAGATTTACTTGTCTGCCATCTGCTTGGATTTGAGAATGCAAACTATTGTTTACCCTCAATAAACAATAATATAATCCGCAGACCGCAAAAGGAAATATCGACGTTTGATTCGCCGAGTGGGGACGATGAAAACGAGAGCACTATAACTTGAGAGCTGTAATGTTCGTACTGTATGACATGACAACGTAAAAACAGAGTGAAGGAGGATATACTGTAAAAGATTTATGAAGATAAAGCTACCCTAATGTAAATAATAAATGTCTTTATCGCTATACATAACATGCTTCACAAGGATATAAACTGATAGTATCATTACAAAAGTCGAAGAAAATTACAACCCTCTATGCGTTGCGCTATATACCGTGAAAGGACAGGGCCTACATCCAATACATCCTACATCTAGTTCCATCATACGATTTCATGGACAGAGTCAGAATTGGGGGAAGAATGTGGTTAGCAGGCTGATGGTTTCATTGATCGAAGCTTTAATTCTTTATGAGATAACTCCTCAGTTGCGCTCATGAGGCTGGGTGCACCCTACTTCAGGTATCACTACTTTAGAAGAGCCGAGGAGTTAACGGAGAAGAACCGAGATCTTTGTATCCGTATCCAGCTAGACATCGTAATCGGTCAATATCAACTCATTAAATAACGAAATCCTTATTATGAAGTTAATAAACGGCATGGCTTATGATTTTTTTCTTTATGGTGGTTCTCAAACGTTCTTTTCACTCTCGAACCGTTAATCCAAAGTGAAACTTCATAAATTTTAAATTTTGCTCCCACTGTTTCATGTGTGTTACAGTATTTTTCAGTAAATAATATTTTTTTCTTAAAAATATTTATTTTTCCTTGGCATGACTCGCATAATAATAATAATAATAATAATAATAATAATAATAATAATAATAATAAATTCTTGTGTCCGAATGTTCTGCTCTGCTGGCAATCTGCTGATGATGCGGGAACACCACCTGCGAAACGGCCGTCCAGAAGGTAAATAAAGTGCGTTAAGGAAAGTTAGTTAGTTAGTTAGTTTATTTTCTTACACAGTACAGTGTTTTACATTAACCTACACTTAAAATTTTACATATACTTATAACTACATTTCTTAAAGTTTAACACACACATTTACAAATTAATAATTTACATACAAATATTCAATACATGTACAATATTTAAACATGCTACATTTTACTACATTATACATTTTAATATTATTTCTAGCTCTATGTTTTTATTCAAGTAAATAATAATCATAATAATAAATAATAATAATAATAATAATAATAATAATATAATAATAATAATGGAAAGGGAAACCAAAGAGGGTCAGCCCCAAACGTTTCGAGATTGTAAAACGTGTATGAAGATAATTCCGAGAAAAATAATGCATAAAATTAATTTAACAATTTTAATTTAATTCGTAATTATAAAACACATTAGAAATGAAAGGGAAATTTACTGCACGAATTCTTATAGCAAAATGTGCTTGATAATAAAATTGTAGAGGAAGCTATGTACCATACAATTTTTTTGTGTTCTACCAGAGTTTTACGTTGATATACCTTTGTTAAGGCTTCTGTTGCTTCTTTTCCATGAACTACATTGCGATTTTGTCGTATCAGTGTGAAAAGAATAATAATAGGCAATATAAGCGGATAAAATAGCAGTATCGCTGCACACCAGGAGCAATAATTGAATATAAACACAAATATTTACCTAGTGTCATGATACCGGAACGACGCTATTTGTGTTGGTTAAAATGTATCGGCAGATGCGGGTGATGAACATGATTCGGGGTAGGGGGCGAGTGGTCATGGACCGTGTGATGTGGTAATTGTAGTAATTACATAACGTGGGGGTGTACAAAAATGCGATACCAGTCAATATATAATCAATAATGTAGGTAGTGGCACAACAAACAGGATGTCACGCTCGCGTCTATTGTCTTACATGATGCTTTTATCTTCCCGGCATTCATCTAAGTCACAGCACATACCGAATACAACTCTTTATCGTGATATGGTTGTTGCCAGGTAAGAGATTTTATGTGTATATATGAAAATGATTGTTTAAAGAAAGTCTACAACACAAGAAGTTTTAATTCTTGATATTTTCTTTTTCTACTTTGTAAAAATTTAGGAATACGGTAGAGTCGCGATAATCCGAGTTAATTGAGGCTGATGGTATCTCGGATTACAAAAACTCGTATTACCAAAACTCGGATTACAAAATCTCGGATTACAAAAACTCGGATTAAAAAACTCAGATTACATGGAAAAAAGGAAAATAACGGAATTTTCAGCTACATACATAAATGTACATAAAACGAAGTCAAATTAAATGTGTAGATATTAAAGTTACAGATACAAGCTTCCTTTGTATGTTGTCAACGATAAAGGTACTTTATTTTTAAAAAGTCTCCTTAAGCCCTTATGTATTATTTTTTTTATTATTTCCTTTTTTTTCATCTCGGATTGCACAGAAACTCGGATTATCGACGCTCGGATTATCGCGACTCTACTGTAGTTATGAGCCATCCATGCACTTTTCTGAATTTTCTTACTTTTAATCTTACATCTTCGCTTCCTTGCTATAAATAAGAATTTGCGTTTCGCTACCCGAACGAGAAGTAAGCCTACTATAACGAGAGAAAGCAACATAGATAATATATTTTGATTCTGAAATTTGATACAGTTTCGCCAGAAATTGTTTGTATAGGTAGTCCCTGAGTAAAAAGAAATACATTATACGGAAAACATCTTTCATTTGTTTATCTCTCTCTCTTATTCACTCCCAAGCTGTCTCTGTCTGTGTCTGTTTGGATACAAATACTTGGAATCGATGAAAATTTATGATAACGAAATGTTATATTCCAGGTAGTTATCTGAGAAAATGAAATGACGCATGTTACCCAATTTCAAGGAATTCCGAGAAATTCATCAAACCTGGCAGCTAGGAATGGGTTGAATTAAAAAAAATATATATATATGTAAGAAATATTTTATAGAACGATCAATATTATTGAAAAGGTATTTAAAATTCTTACAATATACTACGTTGAAAACATACTGGTCGGCCTGTGTAGAAAATAGTGTAAATAAGATGAGCTTACATTGGATAGTCCTATGGTAGAAAGTAGATATGACAAAAAAATATATTTCCATTATGTCCAAAATATTATCCTGATCTCCATTATCGCCACAAACACAAATTAAACATGAATCGCACATTTGTTGTCCTAATCGGACCGTTTTTATTTTTCATATAAAGTCATATTTTGGTCATTTTCATGGTCTTGGTAATATTTCGGACATATTTGTAATTTATCGTCATATTCCAGTTATAAATTCGTGCAGTATGTGCATTGAATTGTCCACTTAAATTTTTTTCAGAAAAAGAGTCACCAATATTTTGGTTATACTGTAACTGAAATATGAAGGGACAATAACAAGTAATACCTTTTCCTTCTTGCTGTTAACAACTCCAAATAAACAAGTTTTTTTAAATATTCTCAATACACATTTCCAGGGGTATCTGGAAAGTATATTAACAGATTTGAAGTTTTTACAAGTAAAACTGTAAACCAACTGTAAAGTTGTTAAAAAATTATTATCTGATTGAATTAATGTAATGTAATAGTTTAGTGTCATTAATTGTTTTAAGTTGGAACATTTATTTATAGAAAGTACGTTCTTCTATGAGGTCATATTTAAGATTTTTGCGCCATATTTAGTCATTTTTGAGGTCAAATTTTCCACTTTTTTACATGGTAAACATCCGAACCCTAACACATCAGTATTCATTTTTAAATGAGCCTATGGCGTTCACACTGCACAAAGGATAGAGCCAAAATTATACCTAGCCTAACATTAATACTTACGAGGACAATTCATTGATGGAAAGCAGTAGAATTTTGTGCCAGCAATGTTTCATATTTCAGTGATCTCAAAACTTTCTTGCTCACTCGCCTGTATGCTAATGGAGTTTCGTAGTTCCCACCCCAGTATATAGGCCAAACTTTCGCGACATATTATACACCATCTACACTTTTCTCTGCAGTGTTACATAAATGAGTTGAATATCTGGTAAAGGGAAACTTTTAGAAATTGCGTGATGGTTCAAACTTTCATGATAATGTTTCTTTCTTTTTTATATATACTAGCGAACTTAACGAACATAGCTCAATATATTCTTTAAACATGTAGAAGTTTTTTTCTAAATAACAGGTCATATAGCTATCCAAAGGAAGAGGTTCAGTGCCAAAAACTTCAACATTAGTGAAATGAGGTAATAAAAAAGCCTCCAACCATTTTATAAAATTATTACGAGTTCAAGGTAAAAGAAAGAAACAACACTGATTTTTGTTTAGCCAGCTCTAAATAAAGCTTTCAAAACATTTTAATTTGTGCAGAGATATGTAGACCTTCTGGTCTAATACATGTGCCTTATTTTTAGTTTAGGCGCTAATATTGTTTTATATTAATTTGAAGAATTAATTTACATCGTTGTCTTACTATTTTAGCAGCTCTGAAATTGGAAGCACAAATCTCCGGTGTGATTAAAGTATGAAATTACAAGACATTCTAATTTTCACATGACAGTATTAATACGCAAAATACAAGTAACGAATTAAAATAAATTAAAAAACAAGAATATAATGATTTTGTTATTATTTTGAATCTATTCATATTTTAATGACCAGGCTGTAGACCTATAGGCCTACTGGAAACTCTTAGACTTCTGTTATACAAGTGTTTACATTATTATAATAAAATATTAAGTAATGTATGGAAAACTCTAAATGATCACTCTATAATTGAGAGTATAAGGTGTTTTCCCCCATATATGATATAATTAATCCCTTGATGGATAAATATGAAATTTATTAATACTGGACTGTTGTATTTTATAGCTCCGTACATTATGGGCAGACATACTTATTTAAATAAAAAGTGAAGGTCGAGTCGTTTGCACTAAAGTTTATACACTGAAGTTTATGCACTTAATAGAGAAAGTTATCAAAAGAAAGTTCTATATTCAAAATCTGATTTTTATATTAGCCTCACGAATTGGTTACTTTCACTCTCTAACCCTTTCAGACTCCGATTTAGAATTTCAACATTAGAGCAATAATTTAAATCATATACCAAACTAGGTTTAAAGGACCTCAAATCAAGTGTTCAAAAAAACTGGGAGCATTTTGGTCCCCGGGTGTCCAATAGTATATTGCGATACAAGTGCCGTAAGGCACGTTTACGGGTCGAGGAAACAGATTGAAAACCCGAGGCGCAGCCGAGGGTTTTTAAGTTTTCGAGACCCGTAAATGCCTTTACGGCTCGTGTGTTGCATGCTATTTTTTGCACGACGGTTACTTATATCAATTTAATTATATTAATTGTGATATTACCTGAAAATGTTATGTGTATACATTCTTGAAGAGAGATGTTTATTTCAGAAAGTGATTCGCATGTGTTTGTTGTTATGGGAACCGAATATTTGTCCTGGGGGCCTTGTTCATAAAGGCATGTATTATGAAGTGTATCGTAATGATTTATGACATAGCGCAAGGACCGTAAGTAATTTAACCTCATCGCAACCGCCCTTAGCAACAAGACTGTGTGGGAATGTCAACATACGATCCATGTAAACAACGTTCGTAAGTGCCACTTACTAGCTAAGGAGTGCAAAAAATTATTTTACTTTTTGTGTGTGAATCACTCTAAACAGATAGTAACTATAATACAAAATCATTTTAGTCGCGATTAAATAAATAAATCGGCCCTATATAGTGCCGGCCCAGCGAAAAAAATCCCGATACTCCCGAAGGGCCAATCAGTCCTTGGAACTTGGCCACAGATAATTTTAATTTCTTTACAGTGTTGTAATGAAAATGTTTAATTCATATTCCTAAATCAGGGCCGGCTGGTCCATATAGGCGAACTAGGCAGCCGCCTAGGGCAGGAAATTTTTATAAAAAATTAGGGGCTCAACATTTAGATTTAAAAAACATGAAATAACCAGCGCTGAAATTTTAAAAAATTCACATTAAAAAAAAAGTTGTAGAGCTCGACTAAAACGATCAGTACACTATAGAAACAAATTTAGTACCGTACCTTATATCAAAGTTTTCATTTATCTTGTCAAAGAGTTTCCAAAATTAAAGCAAGAAAAGTACCTTTGGGATTTTAAGCAATTTTTCAAGTCATGTCCCCTGGAAATTAAACTTATCTATGATGTAGTATCCTGTTTGTTTAATTTAAATATAAAAAATTGTAACACTTTCAGTTAAATGTATGTTTTTATTTAATCTCCATACTATCTAGATAGGCCTATGTAATGCCCATAAAGGTCTTCATAAATATAAGCCTTTCTCAAATTAGGGCAGTTCAAATCAATTTTATTTAACCACTTACTAATATCTGGCTAGAGAACGTGAACTATTAAGTTCAATCAAATGATAAAAATGGAATGACTAAGGTGGCAGTTTAGGGAGGCGTCGAAATTATTTCTCACCTAGGGCGCCCAATTACTTAGGGTGCCCTGACCTAAATATAACTTTTTTCTATATTTCATGCAATTACAACTGTGTTAGGAAATTATACACCCCTGTCTGTATGATAGTGAGATTGCATTAACAATGTCAATGTCACGTGATCACATTGCCGGCACCTGATAACGTCACGTAGCAACCGTTGCCAACACGTGCTGACTCTATTGATAGGGAAACACCCTCGGAGCCGGAGAGACCGGCCATGAGCCACGACCATGTGTCGCACTGAGCCAATTAAATGTGAAGCTTATGCATATGGGCCATTAAACCACATTTTTGTACACCAATATAACGTAATTGCACTTAATAAATTCAACTTCCAAGATAATTTTCAAGGTTTTCGAAAATTATATAGGGTTTTATGGGTCATTATAATAATTTAATAGTTCTCCAAGATAGCAAAACTAGAGTATTGGCTGTAATTTCAACAGACCGCTACTCTGAATACGCAAACTTCTATAAGAGATCCTTTCTTTCTTTCTTTCTTTCTTTCTTTCTTTCTCGTAGTTTTACCTCTCCCTTGTAGGATTTAAGCGACCCAAGCCGCCCGGGCCTTACAGGGCCGCGACCTGTCGGGAGAGGGATTATCTTTGGATCACATACATACTTTTTTGACCAGACAAGGACATGGAGGGCCTCCCCGGATGAGTGATCAGCCCAATGCCGGGGCCACCTCCGAGACAACACGAACACATAGGACGAGACACACCATTCACACACACACTCACTCCAAACAAGGCGAGGATGGGATGAAGATGATAATGACGGCCAGATGATATCCGGGGACCACAAGGGCCTAAAGTTACCCGACATTTATCTCAAAGGTGAGGGAAAACCCCGGAAAAAACCTCACCCGTAACTTGTAACTTGTCCCGACCAGGAATCGAACCCGGGCCCGCTGCGTGAGAGGATTGAACGCATCCCCTGAACCACAGCGGTGGACCCTATAAGAGATCCTATCGATTTTATTCATAAATATGTAAATAACACTACTTTTGCAATGGTTATGTCAACTGATCACCATACTCATAACATTATTTTTATTTACTTTTTCTATTAGGGCCTAATAACAAAACAGGATTTGAAATCTGGCAATAATACAATAAATATAAATAAATAAATAAATAAATAAGCCCGTCACAATCCCTTATAGGGCAAGGGCCTCCTACCATGGTAGGGCTGGCTCTGTTTTACTCTCCCAAGGTGAGCTATTTCCTTGGAGAGTTGAGTTTTTGCCTCCTGGTGGGTTAAGACCTATATATTAACAACACTTTCCTAGGACACAGTTTTCCTAATGAATTAAATGCTCTATCATTTGTTTTCAGTTCACTTTTTCTGTGACCTATCCTGAACATCTCGTTTCTGCCTCCTCCCTAAACTCTTCTTCCTTTCCTAGATCACTGTTTTCCTAATGATTTAAATGTTTTATCACTTGTTTCCAGTACACTCTTTCTTTGGCCTGTCTTGTCCATCTCATTCCTAACTCTTCCCTGAATTCGTCCTCCCATCTGCGTCGAGGTCTGCCTCTGCTTCTTTTACCCTTCCTCTGGTCCCAAACAGTTGTTGCATACGCCCATCTTTCTTGATTCATTCTGATGACGTGACCTCCCCAATTCCATTTGGTTTTTCTTACAACAATCGCTGCGTTTTCCAGTTCACTTCTTTTTCTTAACTCCTCATTTCTTATCCTGTCCCTTAGATTTATTCCCAACAGTTTTCTTTCCATCTTTCTCTGACAAATCTCTATCATGTTAACTTGTTCCTTTCTTAATGCCCATGTCTGGCAGCCATATAGTAGGACTGGTATGACGCACATTTTTAGCACTTCCAATCTCTTCTTGATATTTATGTGCCAGTCTAGGAGGATAAACTTTAAGCTCCAAATACAATGGCCTAATTTAATAAACTAATCCAGAATTTGTATATCCAGCAGTTAAAACACATCATTAAATTATTTCATAAAGTATATTTTTAATCTGTACATCATCAGCACAAATTTTATAAAGTGTTTAAATGTAACATATTTTGACATTTTAACTAATTAATTTGTGAAATATCTAGGTGTTCTACATCACATACGCTCACCTTTAAAATATGGAATTAGAAAAATTACGTTAATTGTATTTAACACAGATTCCACCACACAGGCCCTACTAAACAGCCTAAACAACAGAGGCTTGCTGTTTATTTTCAGCAAACTGCTTTGCTCCACTTGAACATTCCATATTTGAACAAAGAATTAAAGTGGTCGCCGGAAGATAGTGCTCATCCATACATACCTCATTTTAGATATTACATTTTTAAAGTTAGCTCAAATCTGAAAATCGTATTTTTATCTTTGTTTTGGTACATATTATGTTACTAATAAAATTTATTGACAGATTTAGTCTGTGCTCAGGAACATTGGAATAAATAGTGACTAAGAACAAATATTCTGATAGTGGTTATAATTGTGTCAGAAACGAAAAGACTCCAGCTAAATTTGCTTTTTGAATATTGTGACGAAATTTCCGTGTGTCAAAAAATTTTCACGAACAAAGTTATTATAATCATTTTATGCAGTACCTATCTAACATATATTCACAACCATATGTAATTAATATTATATATTTTACTGTACATATTGCAGTGTAAGCTATAATCCTAACATGCCTTTTCTGGCAAAATAGGGTTCATAAAGATTGGGAGATACAATAAATAAATAAATAAATAAATAAATAAATAAATAGTGCAACAATTTCAACTTTTACAAGATGATGGCTTGCACTAACTTCCGCCGACCCCTTCAATTCTTCGTTCAAGTATAGAGGCCTGATAGAGATCTCTTTTATCTGATATTTTAGTTAATAATATTCTCTATGTATTATAACTTGTATGTATATAAAATCGAATTTCATGCATATCGGTATCGTCGTAATTTCATAATGAAAATTAATGATGATGATGATGATGATGATGATGATGATAATGATAATGATAATGATAATAATAATAATAATAATAATAATAATAATAATAACAACACCACTCATAATAAATACATGAAATGAAAGAAGAAAAAGAAAAACTAGTGAAAACACGCGAAAGATACTGTACGTGAATATTTTATAGAAACTATGAAATGAAACTGAAAAACGCTATTGACATAGATATATCGCATTTCTTTCTACCCATTACTTCTCTTGCTGTAGACCTCAAGCCTGTTTGGATATAGACTTGTTAGGTCCGTGAGCTTTTGCAGGAATTCTCGTGAGGGTAGTACTTTGCCAATTCCCCAGCGTAGAAGACTTAACAGTACTAGTTGTACTTTACTGTTTTCCAGCAATATATCTCATGTTTCCTTCCCTTTAAGAAGATTTATATTGTTACACCATAACACGTTCAAGTTGAAGGGAACGGACTCAAAGGAATTACAAATTTCTGGGTCATGGAATACAAGTGTTTACAAGTTATTTTTAGGCTGACCTATCATAAAATATTTGTGTGAACGTTAGAGGAATAAACAGCCATAATTTCGTCTTGGTTTTCAATTTATTTACTTTATTTAGAACTAGCAGGTGCCCGCGGATTCGCCCACGATAATTAATTCAAAAATAAAAAATTAAGAGCACAATAATTAAAGCATTATACTTATTAACCCTTACACGCGAATCATTTATAAACTAAACGATTAATAATTATAATGAAACGACTAAAAATCCGGCTTTGGAGTGCATTCCACGATTAGAAAGCGCCGCCTGGAAAAACTACCTCAGATTCGAGTTCCCTGGCCCAGAAAACCCCTGCAGTGTTAGTTCCGTCCAAATCAATCAATGCTTGCCCATTTAGGCCTATTTCATTATCCCTCTTCCGTCTATGTTGAAAATTTCAGATGTCTGCGTGCCTTGACATTATAAACAAATGAATCGACCAGTATGGACTTATAAAATTTAAGCGATCGATAATTCCATGCGATATGTGGTTTTATGCAATAAACAACAAAAACCAGATGTTGGACCAAAAATGTCATTTTCGACGTGATCTTAAATATCGGATGGATTGAAAATTACCGAATGGAGGAATTAAAGATTGAATGAATAATTGAATTAATGTGACTAGAGAAATGAGGAAAGAGAGTATGTTGTAATTTAACCTGCTAAGGAACTGAGAACACAGGAAACTTCTTGTTCGTACAGTGAAATATAAGATAGGAATTCGCACTTAAACCCGCAGATTAGCCTAGGGCTGAAGATGACAAATTGTTATGAAATTAGATTTGTGACACGAGGAGTTACAGCCGTCATGTCTATAGCCCCAAATGTATAGTAAACGTTACCTTCATTTTAGAATTTGCAGGAGAGAACATAGTACAGACCAAAACGATTTCTTGGTAGTCAGGTAAAGAGATAGATATCGCTCCCTTATTTTTTGCTAGTATCGATAAGGGAAACCATGGCAACGCACTTCACTTGTTCCACTTTATAAGGAGTTTCTCCTTTCACAAAGCTCACATTCAAAAGCCTTCTGCGTCATAAGCCTATTTATTATTGAGTGTTGACTCACGTGCCTAGAATGGAAGTTCGTACATTAGAGATCTGATATTAACTATGTAAGTCGCAATATGTATTTTAAGTGAATCATATTTGTAATAATGTAGGGAAATAAATTATCGTTTGTAGTACAGGATGCTCTGATGACGGTTTCCAAGTACTCCAAGTAGGCTATAGATTACATTTATAAGTTCATTATAGATTAAATTACTATACCAGTTCAAGTTTACGTTCATCGATTTAAGCATGATTGACAATATGACCGACAGGCAGATACATATTTCTTCTTTCCCTTAGTTTATCTTCACGCCTTGCAAGGACGTTTTTGCGACCCACGCCGCCCGGCTTTTCGGGAGAGGGATTATATTTGGAACACATACATACTATTTTCACCAGACAAGGACATGGAGGGCCTCCCCAGATAAATGCTGGGGCCACCTCCGAGACAACACGAACACATAGAAACACCAGTCACTCACACACATTCACTCTGATGGGATGAAGATGATAATGATGGACAGATGATGCCCAGGGACAAAAAGGGTCTAAGGTTACCCGACATTCGTCTTACAGGCGAGGAAAAACCCTGAAAAAAAAGCTAGGTAACTTGCCCCGACCAGAACTTTCCCGGACCCATTGCGACACAGCGGAGAACTTATACAGATACGAAAACTTAGAATTACAGGAATTGTATTCTCCCCTCCAAAACAGATAGTTATTTAAAATTTTGTTAAAGAAAAAATTACAGGTGTGCAGAACCTTAAAATTTTCTTTGCGGTACGTAGATTATGTATTGGTTATTAGAGTAGCCTACTTGAACAGCATGGTGGTTTCGACAAATTCTTATTCACAAAACATCGATAATATGATGAATATATCCTGCAGGATACAGTAGTTTGTCTTACATTTCTAAGAAAATTAAGAAAAAGAAATTGGAAAGGGAATTTAAATTACATATAAAATTTCAGAAGAAGGTACCGGTACAAGAAAAAACCGTCATCATATTAATTGTTTTTCTTGCAGTCCATCATTGGTTTGTACATTGTATCATAAACTGAATATCGTTCAAGGTTTTCCATGGTTTTCCCTGGTTGTAAGGTGAATGCCTGAACTATCACAAAGGGCGAAAGCCCGATCCCAAAATCCCATTATACAGGTCTGCATAGGTTCAAACAGTATGTGAAGTTATAGGATAGAGATCTGTGTTCATTTTCAGCAATACATTTTGTAATCAGATATGGAACGGAGTCAAGGTCGTCGCATTACGGGCGAAGCCTTCAGTTATCTTATTTGATCCGATATGGGTTAATATGGCTGTCATTGCAACAGATCAGAGGGCAAAGTTTTTATATTCACAAACTTCATTTTTATACCATTGAGGGAAGTTTAATGTATTTTTACTAGATAAATAACCTCCTTATGCCCTCAATATATTGTTTTTTTTTTTTTTACTTTGACACTCTTAAAGAAAAACTAGTAGCTGCCAATTTTTTCGGGTTGTATTTTCTTTTTATAGATAGATACAGCTTACAGTTTTACAATACATGTTATTCTTTGGTAATAGACCTCTATGAGTGTTTTTTATAGCCGAGTATAAAACTTTTAGATAGTTTAAAAATTAAAAAAACACTGTTGTTAATGTACCTATAAAAATACAGAAATTATTAATTACGAACTTTAAAAAACAGCCTTAAAAGTTCTGCTAGTTCATTTGTCATATCCCCTTTTTCTTTAAATTTTATATCTTGTTAGGTTCGTCATATGTATAAAATGTCTGGAGGTTGTTTGTCTAGTAAAAATACATTAAAGTTTAAATAAATAAACACAGCATATCCTTAATCTAATTATTAAAGGAGTAGAGAAAACGTTAAATTTATGTTTAGTGATTATTTTTTATGGTTTGAAGCTCTTTACTCTTCCGTGATTCTATTGTATAGAACTTCCCACGTTTCTACAGAAAGGAGTGAAGCGCACAAAACAGCTAATGACATACTGCGTACGTTTAGTTCAAAGGAATAGATTAAAGAGAACAGTATTACTAGTAATGGGAAAACAAAAGGAGGAAATGTATTCTGAAATCAAATTTAACTTTACGCCCACTGTATTCGTTTAAAAGAAGGCTCAGCGTGGTAGAGAAACAAAGCAATAAATAGGGGTGAGTGTAGGGTTGGAGCAGATCTCTTTCACTACTTCAATTTCCTTGTCTTGTTCAAATATTTTCTCTCCCTGCTTTTGTTTCTATTTTTAAAAGATATATTTCCATGGCAACCACAAACAAAACAGCAGCGCCTACAAATCAGCTGAAGGAAAGGCCAGTAAAAACAGTGGAGTATCTACAATCCTCCAGCTGAAACCGTGGCGACATAAATAACCGTTAGTGTGATATAATGCAAACTGGATTGTAGATAACACTAGTATCGGGGGTTCGATTTATAGATTGAAATATAAATTATTTTTTTCATAAGATAAGCTCGTACGAACAAAAGATAGTCTATACTGACAAAAATAAAATGTTTTAAATTACTGTATTATGAATTAAAATAAAGTGGAACAGTGGAATGTTCATAGTATTTAGGATAGGTCTCTTTATTCTTTGCTATGCACATAACTTAATCCTTTAAAGGATGAAACTCCCGACGTGTAAAAAAATACAATATTTACACTGTCTAAATGCATAATACTTTTATCTATAAAAGAACTAATAAAGTTAAACTATTCACTAGGAACCTAATAGCAGGTGTGGTAACAATGTTTTCCAGAAAGTATTCCCTGCACACTGTAAACAACAAAATAAATAGTAGGCCTATGTAGTGGTATATATAGGCCAAGTTAGTGGCATATCTATCCTACATTTGCTTTTACAAATGTAAAAATAGTTACATAGAATCTTCTTGTAAGTTTAATTTATGCGTTTGAGATAAAATCTAACAAGCGAGGGATTGAGTGACATCCATATACGCGAGTGATGCCAGGTTTCAGACCAGATTTAAAGAATATAGTATTGACACGAATACGGTCTAATGTGTAAGAGAAGTTCAAATTGTGACCAAATCAAATTCAATTTTAAAATTAAAGGAGGAAAAATCATATTATATGAATGGAATTACATCATGAAACGTCCATGAAGAGCGTTAATTGATGTTGATATGACTTTGCACTAGTGGTTTAGAAGTTCTTAAATCGTGGATCGCAAGGTGTTAAATACACATGAGTACCTAAACTCATTCTCTGTGCTAATAAAGTTTCACCATTAAGAAATCATCCCTCTAAAATAACAATTTTTCCCGGAACTTTCAGTGACCATTTAATACAGGTTTCAATATAGTAAGACGCTCTGAGTGACAAAATTCCATTACATTGGCGATACTTACAAGCCCAAGTGTTACAAACTGACTAAAAAATGCAGTTTAATCAGTTCGGTGTTTTCATGACCAATTATAAGAAAAACAAAGTGTGCGTGGAATGCCACGCGACAGAAGTGAAACTTGTTTTCATTTTTGGATGTTTTCAATTTTGGATTATTGATATTTCAATTTTGGATTGTTGGAATTTATAATATTGGGATTTTGGACTTTTTTAATTTAGGATTTTTAAAATTTTTGATCTTTTAATGTTTTAATTTTGGAATTTTGGGTTTTTTAATTTAGATCTTTGAATTTTTAATTTTTTGGATTTTTAAATTTTGGATTTTTAATTTTTAATTTTTAAATTTTGGATTTTGGATTTTTAGTTTTGAAATTTTTATTTTTTGATTGGATTTTTGAATTTTGATTTTTTATATTTAAAATTTTTAATATTTGTATTTTTTAATTTTTTAATTTTGAATCTTTGGATTTTTTAATTTTGGATTTTTTAAATTTTGGATCTTTGAATTTTATATTTTTTTTATTTTTAAATTTTGGATTTTTAATTTTTTAATTTTGGATTTTTAGATTTTTTATGTTTTGGATTTTCGATTTCTTAATTTTGAATTTGTTGATTTTTTAAATATTGGATAAACCTAATCATTGAGTTCATTGTTTTCTGTGCAGTCCGTTCCGTCACACCTCACTAAATTCGTGACGATTTTGAGTGTGACACTAATTTCGTGACGATATTTGAGCGTGACACATGCTCTGGATTTACCCCTATCGCGGCTAAAGAAGTTTCACTTCAAAAAGTGAGATATAAAATTACTAATGGCGTGCTATTTCAATGATCAGATTCCATTATTAAGTGCCAGTATGGTACTTTATGAGATTGTGTGTAGGGACGAAAAATGTCTGTCCGTCTGTCTGTCTGTCTGTCCGTCCGTCTGTCCGTGCGTCTGTACGCACCATAACACAAGTACGCTTTTTCGGATTTTCATGAAACTTGGTATAAACATTCATAATGTCGATGGGAAGAACCCTATTGTTATTGAACCAAATCGGTTCACCGGTACCGGAGTAATGCCCAATTTAGTGCCTATTTTAATAGTATTATATTAGAAAGGCACCATAACTGAAATACGCTGTATCGGATTTTCATGAAACTTCGTATACTCATTTATGACGTCCAAGAGAAGTATTCTATTGAATTTGAACCTAATCTGTTGACCGGTACCGGAGTAAAACCCAATTTAGTGTCTATTTTAAAGACGCGGTAACTCAAACATGCTTTACCGGATTTCCATGAAACTTGGTGTACACATTTATAATGTCCATGGGAACATGTCTATTGATCTTGGATAAAATCGGTTGAACGGTTTCGGAGTAATTCCCAATTTAGTGCCTATTTTATGTAAATATACATATTCGAAAGAATTTATGAAAGTCAAATCAGTTATCATGACAACATAGTCAATTGTTTTACTGTGATCTTATAAGGATTTGGAGATTAAAATGCAGTTGGCTATGACAAATAACATTGTTGGTTTACATACGCTTATCCAACTAGACTGTTAATCTGATCCTGGTGGACAAGATGGTAACGTCTTGGACTCACATTCTGCAGTTCAATGGTTCAAATCCCGAGCCGACAAATTTGACTTTTTTATTTTTATGTGAGTGTGCGATTGTCAAGATATCACAAATCTGTACACTACAGCTGATGCTGGACGATTTTAATCTGATTTAAAAAAAAAACTAGACCTTTGTTCTTCCGTAAGCCCTGCTTAATGAATAAATCTGGAGCTTAACTTGGAAATCAATTAAAAAAATACATATTGTGCATATCATAATTGCAATGATAACTGATTAAACAAAAACATACTGGCACTTCGTTACATCAGTTTACCTGATTTTATTTATTTCTGATATTTCCATTTGCAGATTAGAAATAATTTCCAGTTATATTCGGTTCTCTTTTCAAGTAATAAAACAAGAAAGACTGATGATATCTTACCTTCCTTGACGTATATATCTGTCTTACAGTCTATATCTGATGTTCATTTTCTTGTGTTGGTTGTTAAAGACGAACGTTTGAAGGAGAAATTGAAGAGAACATCCTCGCTTAGCTGAGTATTTCTTTACATTCACGAAGCCTTACAAGTTATAACGCTCAGATTGCTATGAAAGAGGATTCAGTAGAGAGTATCGTGCCGTTTGACGTCATAGATACCACTTCTGACACGGAGTTTATGTTAGTCAAGTGAGGTAAAAGGTGAATCTACCTGCTCCAGATTGTGGCTTTATCCACGCGGAAAAATATTCCAAGCAAATTCTTTCAATATCTATAAAATTTCCCCGCCAATATTTCCTAACGTTCTTTCTCATTTGCTTTTCTTATTGCATCATCATAATCGTAATGAATACCTACGTAAACAAATAATTTCCCATACAGTTTTGCTAAACTATCCGATACACTCTTATTTATGGGGAAGCAAGATGTTGTGCAACTGAACTGTACACAGAAAGACTGTATAATAGACCCTATCCACTTTATTTATTTATATCATTTTTTACTGGGCACACATTGATTTGGCTACGGGCGATATCTCCATGTCCCGTTTTCTTTTGTGTTTATCTCTCTATTTGGGTCAGGATATTGATTTTCGTATGTATATTAATTTCCTAGTTCTAGAGCTCTAGATATATTACTTTATTATTTTATCATATTTCTACTTTTCCTCGTCCCTGTAGCTCTCTTCCTGTGCACAGAGGACAACAAATACCACTCACTCTCATTCACTCTGAGGGAAGTGGATGTGCGGAAGGTGATATTGAAGTCATTAGTCTTATAGGCGAGGAAAAACCCCGAAAATAGCCCCACCCAGGAAACTGTGCCGACCAGGAATCGAACCCGAACCTACTGCAACCCCTACGCTAGAGCGGTGGACGGAAACCATGTTAAACTGTAAAAACAGAATTCAGTGTTGAAATAGTAATTAATAATAAAGTATAGAAAGAAACGAAATGTATCGGTACTGAAATAGCATAGGTAAACAGAAAACTAAGATAAAAATAGTTATGAATAAAACAATTAGGATAAATAATGTACACGGTTATAAATTATTTCCTGAGACGAGCTAAGAAAGAAACCCGAAGTAAACAAAAACCAGTATGACTGTCTCACTCTTAAGTCATTCGATTGTGCTAGAGTAAGACAGATATACTATACTAGCATGTGCCCGCGGCTTCGCCCGCGATAATTATTTCAAAAATTAAAAATCAAGAGCATAATAGTTATATCATTATATTTATTAACTCCTTAATCACGTGGACTACATACCACGATTAGATAGTATCGTCTGGTAAAAGCGTCCTCAGATTCGAGGTCCTTGGCCCAGAAAACCCCTGTACAGTGAGTTTCTTCCAAATCGAACAACGTTTGACCATATTTAGGCCTATGTTGATTATCCCACTAATAATAATAATAATAATAATAATAAGAAGAAGAAGAAGAAGAAGAATCCTCTTCGGGATTAGGTTGAAAATTTCATATGTATGCGTGCCTTGACATTAAAAACAAATGAATCGACCAGCGTGAGCTACAACATTCAAGCGATCGCGAAAGTTTCATTTCCAAGGTTTGACAAAAATAGCCAAAGCCAGCTGTAATTGATTTGACATTGAAATATATTACGCTTCGGAAACGCAAAAAAATGCACGTTTTCTGCCCGTTTTTCACTCATTTTTGGCATTTAGAATCAGAATTTTTCAAAATCCTTTCTTAGTGAGCATCTACATTAGGAAACTAAGGCACTGTCAAAATTCCAAGTCTCTACCTGTTATAGTTTAGGCTGTACGTTGATTCCTGTCATTCAGTCAGTCAGGACAAAGCCTTTTATATATATAGAGATTTTTGTTTACATCAGGTTGCCTTCTTAGAACGGCCAGACTTTAGATGCTACTAGTCAAAGTCAAGTAGTCAACTAGTCTAATATGGAAGTGTTGGGGAGTCTTTCATATCCACAGATAAGCAATTCCACAGGCGAGCTGTTCTAGAACGGCCAGACTTTAGATGCTACTGGCAAAGTACAAAATATTGTGTAGTGAGAGGGACTAGATAGAGTAGAATTTTTAAGGAATCTTGTTCCGAGATTGTGTTATCCTGATAAGTAGTAAAAATGATAGGCCAAGTTAGAAATATTGAAGAATTAAGTAGATAATGCATACAGGCAAGAAATTTTAAATATTTATATAATTTGAAGGTCACGATGTACAGAGCGATCAATTATGCTTTCCCCTTAAGCGCGGAGTTCGAACTGACTTCACCGGTTAATGAGCTCGCCCATAGGAAAAACACAACGGTGGAAAGCAAAACTGACTGCTCTGTATTTAATTCATTCTTATCAACACAGAGATCTGTATCAGGATAGAAAAAAGACTAAATAAGAAATATCCGCCCCCGAGCACAAGCCATAGGCGTAACGAGGGGGGGTTTGGGGGTTTGAACCCCCCCTCCCATTGATTAAAAAAGGGAAAATAGTACTATTTATTTCATTATTGTGATATATCACCTTTTTTTAATCTGCTTATAAATTACTTAATATGAGTTTAAAGCGTGGGAAGCTTAAAACTCGTTATTGTGCATCTTAATTTTTAAAATTTTCCGGGGGGAGGATCCCGGAACTCCCCTCTCCAGATGTTATAACCCACCACCCCATATGGTCGGCCTGGTTACGCCTATGGCACAAGCTGTGCCTATTCGGGTGGTATTAGAATTTACATATATTAAGAATTTATACTGTATTCTTGTAGTAATACATTCATTTTCTTGTTATTATTATTTTTATCCTCTTCACAATATCATGATCAGGTGTTCTTTACTAATGTGTTTATTCCTGTAATTGCAACATGGAAATGTCAGCCTGGGTGGCGCAATTAGTATCGTACTGGCTTTCTTTGCCAAAGGTTGCGGGTTTGTTCCCAGCCCAGGTCGATGGCATTTATTTGTGCATAAATGTGACAGGCCTAAGTCAATAGGTTTACTGTCATGTAAAATAAATCCTGCGGGACAAAATTCCGGCCCAACGGTCACAGGCCTAAGTAGCAGTACATCCCCGTCGTTAAATAGCCATATACCAACCAACCAACATGGAAAACACATCCAATCCCATGCATACGATACAAGACGAAACCAAATAAACATCCGCGTTCCCATAAGTATGGGTTTACAACCCTTCTAAGTAACATCCCAAAGAGTTCACCACACGCGGCCAACGATGTGGAAGGTGCCTCACCAACAGAGAGTCTCTTGATCGACCCCACGTGTCATTGCTATGGTAATGTCTTCACGTGACCGAAAGTATATTTCATGCAATGGCTCCTGCAATATTTTATTAGGCGGAAATTATATGGGGGGGAAAAAATCTGTGTGTATGTAATTTACATGTTTTTATCCAAAAACAATTCTCTATATTACATAAGAGTTCTTCACAGGCTGACAGCCGAGTCAAGGGTTTGATAAACTCCGAGCTTTCGGACTCCATATCTCTGAGTCCTTCTTCTGGGAAAGTGATGAGAAGGCGGAAGGGGCCTGTATATATACGCCGGAGCAGTTAGTGGGATCCGGCCAATGGCAGCTTCAGTTAAACTCTCTTGAAAAAATCGCCTAGTCGAAAAAGACGGACGTCACGGGGAACACAGGTTATGTGGGTCTCTTCTTTAAAATGTTGAGGGCCGGTTTCCAAGCCTCGCTTAGAGGAAGGCCTTTGTCTCTGTTTATGATGTTGTTACTGAGACTGATTTCAATGGCCTCTTTAACCAGCCGGTCCATATACCCATTCGTCCTGTCCAGGATCTTGGTCTGGTCGTAGAATCTTATAATTCTCTATATTGTTCAAACTTCATATTTTAACAGTTAGCATAGCAAGACCTATCAATTATATACGAGAGTTCTCCAATAAATGTTTCCCTATACTTAAAAATTATCAAACGCTATTTATTTGTTCAAAAAATTTAATTACAACTCTTCTGCATACTTTTCCACGTAATCACCATTTTTTGCAATCACTTCGATAGCGTGACACTAGTTTTTCCAAACCACTGTTGTTCCAACTCGTATCCTGTTGCGTCAAGCAGCAGGAGAAAGTTGCAAGACAAGAGTTTTCTTTCGAAGACAGCTGCGAAATTCCTCAGACAGAATTTGCCTTTACGGCTGGCGAAACCGTAAAAACCCCATGTCAAATTGAACGGGCACGGGGTTTTAACCTGGGACCTCCCAATGCGAGTCCAAGAAGTAACATCCACCTAGCTCGGTTCTTCTATTTTATTCTGCATTTAAATAGGACCAATGGGAATAAAAATCATGTCACATTGAACAAGAAAGAATAATCTTCACTTACGCCTTGAGCTTAGATAGCGCAGCAATTTCTTCTCCACCGGAGTATTGCGGGTTGTCTAGTCAATCGCTGCAGGCGGAAGACATAATAATTGTTTTTACTTACGCCTGAAGCTTAGATAGCGCGGCAATTTCTCCTCCGCCGGAGTATTACGGGTTGTTTAGTCAATCGCTGCAGGCGGAAGACATAATAAGAGGTACGCACTTTGATACCAATGATGAAGTTAAAACAGAAGTGAACGGTTGGTATGGCAACAGGACTAGGCATAGTACAACAGTGGTCTGGAAAAAATGGTGTCACGCTACTAAAAAGTTTTTAAAAAATGGTGATTATATGGGAAAACAAGTAAAAGAGTATAAGATAAAAATCTTTCAACAAATCAGTAGTGTTTAATATTCCATAACAATATAGACATTTATTTACTGGACAAGTTTCTTGCCTGATCAACATTTTCCTGAAAACAATGTTTTCATGACTTCTGCGGGAACACTTAGGCTATATATTTTTTCATACAGACTTATTTTTGTATGAGTGGTGGACCACAATTAAATTTTTTTATACTGAGAAGTTTATAAAGAAGAACCATAATTTTCCATTAGTCGTATGTGCGATGATGTAAAGTAGACATATATTTTAATAATTCAGACACCGCGTAATGCAGAGAGAAACGACTGTAAGAGACACGCATTCGTTGTAATTTACACCAATTTCCAGGGGAAGGAAACACAACTTCACGTCGCTATGCCTCAAAGGAAATTAAACGTACTAAGTGGATCATAAAAGAGAGAAGTCCACATTTTTCTTTTAATTCCAAAGCCTGAGACAGTTGAGCGGTTGTCATGACAACCGCATGTGGCGTTGCAGTCGGCTTACGAGTGAAATATGGCTACAAATTACTTTTACAGCAGAGAATATTCCTGCTCTCAAGGAGGAAGAGGTTAAAAATGGGAGAGAAAATTGGAAAAGATTGTGATAAAGAGGAAGTTAAAGGAAGAAGTGGCAATGATGGTAATGATAACAAACACTCGTGCAAAAATGTTGGCACAAAAATGAAAGAGGTTTTAAGTGGGGTGGGGACCGGACGTCGGAAGAAACTTAGATAAGAATAAATGAATGAATAAATGTGAAGGGCAAGAGACCGACTGTAAATAGAGAGCCAGAACAAATATAATTGACTGAAAACAGTTGGGATGGGGTTACAAAAAATGGAATAGAAAACGACAGACATATTACCCTCTCTCTAGCCACTTTTTTCTCTACTGCAGTAATAAATTATTTTCAGATCTTGTTACTTTATTGGATGTTAAGAGGAAACAGAGATATAGATGGAGCTAGAGAGAAAAAGAAGAGTAAAGCATGAGCTTTTTATATGATAAGGGAACCAACCGTCCTACAATTTTTCATCTCTTTGCCTGAATGAAGTCCGTTATAAGAAAAACTTATAAACAGCCGTAAATTGAAGCATTAGACCTAATGTAAAACACGCTACCGGAAAGAAAACTTTCACCCTAAGCTAGAGGGTTGTCGAGGCAAAATTGACTTCAGGGGAAGTTTTTAGAAGATATCAAGTCCCGGGATTAAAAGCAACCTACCAGGGAAAAAAGGAAGGGGTGTTGATATAAGGGTAGATTTCATGTAATCCAGACACGCCAGTATAAGCCAAGTTATCTAAGAAGCCGTGATAAAAAAAAGAAAGATGTATGGGATAGAAAGAAAGTTTGAGGAAATGGGATATTGTTTAGATTGGTACAGGTACGCTATATTGAATGTCTCAGACATATCTCACAACTTTTCTGAAAGGTTTATTGCTACGTTTCCCGGATACATAAAGCGACTGTACGACTCCAGAAAGCAATCTGATGCTATTTCCTTCAATTATTTTGCTTCGCAGAACACATTCTATTTCAATCGTAGATAACAAGAGTTCTGCTGTTGGTTGCTATAGCACCATTACGTAGTCAATTAGTAAGGCCATGCTTCGTTTCCTACTCTTGTTCCTGTTTCTTAGTTTATTTACTAATTAGAGAGATTACAGTGTTTAATGTAATGAGTAATTTTCAACTCTTATATATTTTGAAAGAGTACACAGTTGCGAGATTAAGACGAGTTTAATATTATAATGTCAGCATACTACAATATCCAATGGGTCAATCATTCCATACAAAATTCCAAAGAATTTTAAAAATATATTATATTTTCTTTGCATTCGTATCTTCGAAAAGGTATTTGAACTATTTTGAAATCAAGAGCAAATAAATACAAAAATGGTTAATGCAAATAGCCAAATATTTCAAACCCCACATCATAAAGCTATTACTTCAAAGGCACTAAAATTTGTTTATAACATATAGACCCTCTTAGAATGAAAATAAGTAAACATTACAAATTATGACCACCCGGTTTTTATTTTTATTTTTTTGCATGGAATTACACAAGTATAAAATGCCTGGATTAGTGGAACTTGTCATCCTACGAGTATATATTTATTTTCCGTTGTAAGTTAAGCTTCAATAATTAGTTGATATTTTCCTATAGCATCAGTTATCAACAGGACTTGCATTCTTAGGTAAAATGATATTTTGGTTTGCTTCAATATAAGAATTTGCAATTGAATTTTAGAGTGCTCTTATTTTACGAGGAAACTACGCATCATTCTGCCGCCGGCCAACTGTCCCGACCATGCGTGGTAAATCAGTACTTCAAAATACCCAAGTAATTGGTTTGACTGAACAGCGAATTTATTCCGTGGAATGTTACTTGAAACAAACAAACTATGGAAGGTGCGAAGAAGCAAACAATAGGCCCTCCGTGGTTCGGAGACCACATTAAGCTTTAGATCCCAGCCAGTGCAATACTGTATTAGCTTCAGTAGTAACAACTCACAGTGGTGAAATTATCTCAACCCCTTAAAGGTCCTGCTGGTCACACCCTATGACCATTCGTGAAATGGCTCATAGCCTGCTAGTAATTGTTACGGAATAAACAGGGTCTAGAAATATGAGGAGAAATTATGTTCAACGAAATCAGACTCAATGACTGTATCTAATATTTTCACTGGCTTTATTTTTCAAGCTAAATCATGCTCCACTTAGTCCTGCAGTTTCAGGTAGGCCTATAGCTTCTAAAATTTTATACAATTCCCAGCTAGCATCAACAGTAAATTATGCAACGACCCTATAATTGCTTTTATTAAGACCCGAGTATGAATATTATTATTATTATTATTATTATTATTATTATTATTATTATTATTATTATAGGCAAGCTGATTACGACTGTTTTTGCTCGACCATAATTGAATACATAACTTTTGAGTTTTTAGATTCATCATACAAACGAGACGGCTGACATAGGCGATCAGGTTTTAGTAGTCATACTTACCTTTTTGCGATAGATGACAGTTGATGGCGTGCGGGAAACTCGAAGCTTCTCTTGGCGCTTTAACCTCAAACCAACGGACTTCAAAACACGAAATGAACTTGATTTAGTATAATATTCAAATTAACACGAACAGAATTGATCTTTTTTAAAATACACATGGTGTGTTTTTTTTTTTTTTTTTTTTTTAACCAGTTTGATTTGCTGCTCTCAAGTCTTAAAGATTGTTCCGTGTTCGATATTAATCGATAGCGAACCACAATAGCCTTATGATGAAGTTCTATACTTTAATGGATATCATCATGGATATCAAACGTAATAAGCATATGGTAGCACGATCAAACAAAATATAAGTCATGCTGTGTGTGGAGTAAACCCCAAAATACGCGTAGTAATAAAATCTCTTCCATTTCTGACGCTGAAGGAGATAGTGACTTTTAATCTTGGGTTAGCACAACCTAACTCTGATTTCAACGTAAGGCTCAGGTGATAATTATGGCACGGCAAACTGGATCGTTATGTAATATACACACAGAGAACGGCCAATTGGATAACAATACAAACAGATCATCAGGCCAGCGACCGCATTGAAGCTTATATTAGCGTATATCTGTGTAACTTAATGGTACACGTCGTTCCGAGGAAAGTGAAACAAGCTGTACAGACAAGTACATTTCATGTGTAACCTGGGTAAAGAACATTTATGTTCTGTCAAATCGAATCACATTTAAGTATGGATATATATGCATTCCTGAATTATAGATTATTGTCCCTGCTGGACATTACATGATAATTTAAGTAGTTACAAACTTATCTATGGGCCTACTACTCTTCCTCTATAGGTTTTTCATGTTTAGAATAGGCTAAGGAGTATTTCTTCATGACATACTTTCACCTGTTGTTAACATTTATTTCAATATCTCTAATGGGAACACTAGTATGAAAGTTGAAATGTAATTATTGTAATTTAGTTTATCAGACTGCTTGTTTATCATTATTTTACTTCAATTTCACTTTTTCTTGTTTTAAATAGGGTGTAAATGCTCCACGAATGCTCTGAATTTAGGTTTTATAAATAATAATAAAAAAAAGGCGATATTTCTATACAGAGTGTAACAAAAAGGTAGACCAAAACTTTTGCGGAAACATTCTTAAAATTAAGAGGGTAAAATGTTTTTATGAATATGTGTCCGAAAATGTCTTATTTCCTGGTCAGAGTCCTCCGGGCCGGTATTATTGGTGACTGTTTGGTGGGACTGTACGCACTGCTACGTCGTCTCAATGGAAGAAGGTGCACAGCGTTCTTAAAAACCAGTTGCCTTTCCTGTTATCCTATCATCTTCACGTGCCAAATATATAAAATCTGGGAACCTCAACCTACTGGAACCCTCTGGGACTCAATGGCTTGTATAGGAAACACTTTTACCTGTCCTGTTGGAACATGTTCCATTAAGAATACGACGGGATATGTACTTCATGCACGATGGAGCTCCTGTTCATTGCAGCCTCTCTCTGTTCATCATTTTCTGAATATTCGGTTCCATGATAAATGGATAGGTAGAGGTAGACCAATTCCTTGGCCTCCCCGCCCGCCTGACCTGAATCCACAAGATTTTTATTTGTGGGGGCATTTAAAATCTCTTGAGCAAGATAAAGAGAGCCTCCGTGATCTGTAAGGCTGCCAGATAATACAGAGTACTCCAGCGATACGTCAGCGCATCAGGGATGCATGCGACAGGTGGGTTGACGGATGTATCCCGGCTAAAGGAGGACATTTTGAACATTTAATTTGATGTCCTCTTACCCAAATTTCTGTTTTTGAGTACCATTTCATCTGATTTTCTGTTTTCCACAGTTCTTTTTTCGAGTATTCTGCTAAGTGGTGCAGATGTAGAGAAAGTGCTCTAGCAAGGAAATAAAACAGTTTTGGACCCATGTTTATAGGCATAATTTCATCCTCTATACGAAAGGAATATTTTCCCAATGTTGTGGCCTGCCTTTTTTGTTACACCCTGCATTTAAGTGTTAATTACTGAAAAAAGCATTCTCATTACTCTGCTATCGCTAGTTACGTTCTTCTATTTTTTTCTTTTCGATGCTTATAATCGGCCTATTATTTCTTTAGACTGTTTTTAGAGTTGAGAATTTCTAAAGAATTTAGAATTTAGATCTTCTAACACAAGACATTCTAATTAAAAAGTTGCACAGTATCGCACTAATGCTATAAAATCTTTGTGCCACTCCAATGTTACCAACTGGGTCATTCTTCCGATTGTGGGGAATTTCGTGTCCCAACCTTGCCAGTCTCGTAAATTAGAAATTTCCTACCTTTTTACTATTTACTCGTAAGTAATCATCATTTATCTAGTTAAAATATAAAGAAGTATATTTTTATTCTGATATATTGTGGTATTTAATAGCTTGAAATGTTGACAGGAACTACAAATTACCCATGAAATCAATGTCCCAACTCGAAGTACTGCATGTACGAAAGCTAAGAAATTGACCGAGAAGTCTTCTAAAAAAATTGTAAATACAGGAACTGCAGAAGGCATGCTCACTCTCATTGATGATATTACGATAATTATTTTATTCTTATTTGTACTGGGTTATTTATTTTTATTTAAGTGCTTAACTGAGTGTCCCTGCATTAGAATAGTCAACACCGTAACGCACGTAGGAATTAAATTTGCGCCAAATATGCTATTGCGGCATTAACTACGGCCATAAGTTAATTGGGAAGAACGATGGTAACAATGTGGCAACCACAAAAGTATTCCTTGTGTGATTGTAGGAAGCGTAAGAGCAAAAAACCAGATTTTTCAGGAAAGTACCTTAATTGCATGTCAACACCGTAACGTAGAAAAAAGTGTGATTTTGTGATTTTTATAAATATTTTTAGTCTAGCAAAGAATTTTTGGCTGTATTTGAAGATAAAGCATGTGATGAATCGTCGTTTTTTTTCAGTCTTAACTTCGAAAACTTATGAACAAAAAAAAAATGTCAACTCCGTAACGAATTCCTTCGTGACGGAGTTGAACACTGTTACAGTGGTGACTTTATTGGCTTGCATATGTTTAATTTAATTTAAATTTAGCTTATTAATTGTATTTACCTCATTATATGAATACATTATCGAAAACATGTCCACATCTTGAAATGAATGTCCACACCATAACGCAAGTGTCCACACCGTAACGCAGTCTCCACCCCATTTTTCTAAGTAAAATGGCAACAGTTAGCACTAATTTTTAAATTTCTTTTTCTTAATGAGGAGGCATTTATGCACTCTATTCTTAGCATGCATGGGATATGAAAATAAATATTTGACATTAAAAACTGTGACCATAGTAACAAAATTTAGCATTAAAAAATCTCGATCCTATATTCTAAAATAAAAGTTTTAATTTTTTTGTCCATTATAGTAAATATTGGAGATAAAATTGATACAAGGTGAATCGCAAGCCAATGACCTATAGAAACAATGAATAAAAATGCTTTAATATTTCAAATTGTTAATATTAGGACCGGAAAACGCTCCGTTACGGAGTTGACTGATATTTGCACTTACTGATATTAAAAAAATTATATCTAATTTTGTGATTAACATTGAGCTCGGCCAGTTCACTGGGAATAGGTTAACATCATAATAAACGAGATGACATCAATAAAACACAGTTTTGTGAAAATTGTAATTCCAGCTTAACAGTGGATGAAAATCCCCACAATCGTGAGAATGACCCAACTATGGTTTTAGTTCAGTCATATAGAAAATATCCTTATAATACAACACTTGACTTTGCATACTAGCATTACCTTTGGTGATCCGGATGGTCATTTCGCACTGTTTTAGTACATCATCAGCGGTTTCCGAACTGCTACTGATAGCAGGTAATCCTAGTTTGCAACGTCAAGTGTTTTAAGTATTATAAAAACTTTTTTAACGCAATCAAGAAAGGACACCATACATACAGCTATACTCTTTTAGTTAAGAATATTTTTTATATTATTAAATAGACTCGGTTTGATAAAAATTTAAAATGTTAAAATTCATTACTCCAATTTAAATGTTAAATTTCTAATAATATTCGCAAAAATCATCCTACTTGGTGGTAGAAAAACGTTGTCGACTACTTTCCCTATGTTGGCAACTGTACACCAGAAAATCAATTACAGCTGTCTGCTAGATAATCAGTTATAGGGCCTATACCTATTACAGCTATCCATTTTGTGCAACCTGTTTCTCTTTCGACTACTTTGAAATAATATAATAAACATTGCAATATACATAGGAAATTATTTGCTAGTCCAATAAACTAATTCACAAAGAATGCCAGTTTTTTCTATGATCAAAACGTGATCTCTTACATATTAGAATGATTAGCGATATTTTATTGAATCTCTGTTAATCTCACAGGATTTATATTTATTCATCCGTTTTCGACCACACGTTTAATTTTACGGAAACTCTCGAAAAACATAATCTAAAATACATTAAAAAAGTGAGATTCTTTTTCCTAGTACAATAAATTCATTCTTAAAAAAAATTATAATTAGTCGCTTCAGTCATACATGCCGACCTAGGTTTCAGGCTACTTAGCCTATGCGTTAATCCGGATCTGCAGTAATTTACTTACTTTACAAGTACAATATCAAATCTATAATAAGAATTGCATAACTAACAACATTTCAAGACACTGTGAAATAATATGATTATAGAACGACATAATCTCTACAGAAATTACGTATTACACTATTTTAGATAATCATTTTACCTTAAATACTAACTTCGAAATTGTCCATATGATTTGATAACATTTCAACTCAAACATAAACAAAAAGAAATAAAAAAAGGAAATGTAATCACATGGTCAATATGTAACATAAGTGTCAGCTGTATACGAACACAAACGGACGGAGAATCGAACCAGTTGGCTGAGTCTATTTGCGGATTTGCAGCAATTATGATTAATTATTCAGCTTATCTCCGCTATAAGTGTGACGTCAACCACTATATCATCCACAAACACACTCAATCGCACACATACATATGTACACACATCACAATATGTAACTTTAATACTAATCTGCTGAATTCAAATTTCAATGGCGTCATTATTTCTGTTAATTCGACTGTGAACAATATAACTGCAATGTACCTGGGTGAAGATTATTATCACTAATCCTATAATATATCTCAAAGGTATAGCAATTGCTTTATATAACATTATTATGCAGATAAATACCCTAATAACTGCGGTAAGCACTTCTAAATCCTAGGATAGTGGCTTTGTATGAAATTATATTCCTGCGTATTATAACAATGTCGATTTTAAGTCATAAGAGTACAATACCTGCATTTTGTTAAACAGTACTTATATTAATACCCGAAATCAACATATTAAAATTTTTCCAGAGAATGTACCCTTTATCAGATAGCAAAACTCAACCCAAGTTTATTTGTATATGTGTAAAATACCTCCCTAACTATAACAAAATTCAAATATGAAAATTGCATTTCAAACAATAGTTTATATAAAACGATAAATACTTTTTTCAATGACAGTCTTTTCTTCATCCATTTCCCGTTCACGCTTTCATTGAGGAAACTCGGTCTTATATCCAGTGACGGTAACGTTACCTACCTGCGTATTTTGGCTATTCAAGGCACATGTGTATCATTATATATCAATACCCGTAACTTTCATATATACAGGGTGATTCAAAAGTCACTATACATTTTTGTGATACAGTTACTGTATTCTTGCAAGTAATGTGACAGTATGCTCAACAAAGAAGAAAGAATAGCTGTTGTTTCTGCTCGTCTACATGGTATGACGTATGAACAGACGCAAGCAGATTTCACTCGTAAATTTAGGAAACCAGGCCCCACCAGCCTGCCTATAAAGAACCTGGTCAGTAAATTTTGGCGTACTGGTAGAGTTACAGATGAAGATTGTCCAGGGAGACTGGCCGTATCACCAGAAGCCGTGCAAAATGTACAGGATGCGATCACTCGTAGCCCCTCTGCATCTACCAGGAGACTTAGTAGGGAGCAAACCACTAGACCTTACATCCTTAGACTTTTTTGCCTGGGGGTTTATAAAGTCTAGGGTGTACCAGGTAGAGATCCACAGCATTCAACAGTTAAAACAGCGGATTAGAGCCGCGGCTGCTGAGATTACACCAGCTATGCTTAAGAGAGTTTTTCTGAGTGTAATGGAGTGTTGGTCATTGTGTCTAGACGTGCAAGGTGGTCACATTGAAATGCATTGAAATCATGTCCTACTGTGGTATATGTTTCAGTACTATTACATATTGTGTAATAATACCTGTTTAAATACAAAATCTATAGTGACTTTTGAATCACCCTGTATAACGTTCGAACAAGTGGAGGAATACATATATCTGGGAACAATAATTACAGACACAAATAATACTAAGGCAGAAGTTAAGTCTCGACTCAAATCAGGAAACGCTTGTTTTTATGCAGTTCAGAAACTCTTATCTTCTCGTCTTCTGTCCATAAATCTAAAAATTAAGATTTATAAGACTATTATCGTGCCGGTAGTGTTATATGGATGTGAGACATGGCCGCTTACTGAACGGGAAGAATAGTCTGGAAGTGTTCGGAAACAGGGTGCTTAGAAAAATATTTGGGCCCAAGTGGGATGAAAATGGGGATTGGAGAAAACTGCATAACGACGAGCTTCATGACCTGAACTCTTCACCGGATATAGTAAGGGTAATTAAATCATGGAGGATGAAATGGGCCGGACATGTTGCGCGCATATCTCAATAGTACTGACCGGGAGACCCGAAGGGAAAAGACTCTGGTAAGCGCGGCAATGAACCTTCTGGTTCCATAAAATAGATAATATTCCTTTAGCTTGCTGAGGAATTGTCTATTGCCATTGAGTAAGTAAGTAAGTAAGTAAGTAAGTAAGTAAGTAATATATATATTATTTCAGGCATTGAATAAAATCATATTTGCTAGTTGAAGTTTACAGTTTCATTCTTACCTACCTTTACGCCCTTTTTGTTTATTATTATTGACTTACGATAAATTATCAGACAGCTAAGTTTGAAACATGGCTTTCTACGTACCATGATGAGACTTCTTGTGCATACGGACAAGTATTGAACGCCACTACAAGTTTATAAAGCTGGAACCGTAACCAATCCAACGTATTTGTTGTATTTGTTTTTGACGTATTTTCATGTATGTTTTCCCATCGTTTAAAAAAATAGTATGCGATGCTTATGAAGCGCACTTCTCATATGAGTACCGCAATACACTATATCCGAATTGATATTAAAACAGAAATTACACGTTGTATGAAGCTAAAATTGTGAACAGAGAGAAATGTTAGAAAAAAAGTTTCAAGTAATTAAAAATTAGGAATTTAGCATTTCCAATTTACTGTGCTACATAGCATAGGGTAAGGTAGTACATTTTCGAACACTTAACAAATATTCTTATTTTATGAACACAATAAACATAAGAAAAGTTAAACTGTATTGTATTCACAACGTTGGCAATGTAGTTGACCCTTCACAAAAATAACAAAGTCATGGCAATCAATCTTTCATTTCCAGAATATCGTTCGAAAATGTACCGCAGTAGGTACAATTCTAAACTCCAGTGGGTACTATTTCGAACAGTGGCATTTTCAACGAACGAAGTGCTTTCTTCCAAATATTATTTTTTGTTATCATTATTTATCAATAATATGAGCGTAATAATGAAGTGTCATGTTTTGAATAGGCAGATGACAGGATTGGGGCATGTGGTCAGCATGCCGACTCCTACGACAGTTATTGATGGCTTATTGAACCGGAGCCGCTATTTCTTTATGAATTAGCTCTTCAGTTGGTGTCAGGAAGCTGAATGCACCCCGTTCCAGATCACCCTACCTCAGAAAATTCCCAGGAGGTACCGGTGATCGAACCCAGACTTGTTGGTCCGTAGTCAGGAACCACTAAACCATACAGACGGTCTGGCATAACATCAAGAGCAATAATAAAAATACTTAACAGCTGCATGCTATTCTGCATTGCATAAATTACTGAGATGTAATAACATTGCAGAGGAAGTGTAGTTCATAACTCTTCGTTGAAATAATACCACTGTTGAAAGATGTATGAATGTCATCCTTTTATATATGACTTTCACAGTTAATAATAATAAACATGCAGAATGCTGTGATAGCAAAACAGCTTTTCCATGCAAGACTTAAGCGAGCAATCGCGGGTTAAAGTACTGTTCGAAATTGTACCTAAAATGTGTTCGTATTTGTACCTCGAGCTAGTTTTTTAAATTACTACATTGTTGAAATTCCGCTCACGAGTGACTATTGTTGTGCCAATGACTTACGTATTAAAGACTACGCTATTTGTTGGCATGAGTTAAAAATTGGTTCTCAACAATATTCCAGTAACACAACGTGGAATTATAAGCAATAAGGTGCCATTTTTCAAGCATGGAGTTCTTACCTTCGAATGGAAAATAATATTTTATGGACGAATGAGACAACTTAAAACATCATTCTCGCTGATACAGGTCAACAAAACAATCAGTATGGACGCTATTTAATTAAAAACAGATTGGCTAACATTTGAAACCCAAAAGTGGATAAAAATCTTAGTCCGTTTTGAATTGTACCATGTTCGAAAATGTACCACCTTACCCTACAGTAGCACTTCAAACACCAGATAGTGTACAAGCAGATCAAACCTCGTATATAGTGTGGTAGATGCAAACAATCTGAAACCTGATAACTCACTGTTTTCATTAAATACCAGCATCTACCTCTCAAACTCTCACTCCCAAGTTCACACTGTCTCATTCACTCACTCACTCTCTCTCTTTCTCTTTCTATCTCTAAATGCAAGTCCCATTTCCTTTCCAACTTTAGTGCTCACATTCTGAAGCTCATTTCTATTGTAATTGTTCGACTCACTTTCATAGAAGCAAGCATCGATTTCCAATTTACTAAAACATTAAATTGAATGTTGAACATACTGTATGACGTTACGATGCCATAATCTGCCTGGAGAAACTGATCCATAACTTTATTATTCTATTTTGGTACCTCTGTGGCTGGTCAATGCTGTCTACATCTTGGATTAAAAAATATTAGTTTAAAATCTTAAAAAAGGGACACGAAGGTTTGTTCAATTGTTGAGTGGGAATTAAGTGATTTTGAAAATCCAATGTGTTGGTTAGTACATGTTTAGAATTAATTATAGAAATAACATTTCGTAAAAAAAGTAGGAACTTTTGAGAATATGACAAATTATTTATGTCAACAACTTGGCTCTTGGAGGCTCTGTTGGTTGCATGCTGGTTTCTAAAACAGTTGCCGGTTAAAACTCGGTTAAGGGCCACAGACATTTGGAGGCAAGAAATATTCACCACGAGACCTTAAGAAAAGACTATAATCTATGGAAACAATTCTGAGATTGTAGGCTTACCAAGTATCTACATTACATTACATTAAACCTCTTTAACAAATTAATCTGCCATTATCACAAGTACAATTAGGCCTATTCGTTATCAGTAACCTTCTCCTGTCACAATTTCATTACCCGATTAAACTACATTAATGTGCTTTAACTCTCTCTTCACAGGTCAGATATCTTTCCTCCACATACCAAGGGTCATAATTATATTCCAGGCTTGTAGATGATGATGATGATCATCATCATGGTGATGAATGTCATTATTATTATTATTATTATTATTACTATTATTGGAGGAAATCCAGAATTTGGATAGCTGTCCTATTTTAGAATTGCCATGAAGACGCAGCCTGCCAATAAATCTGGAAAGATTATATCGAATATCAAACGAAAAGTAAAAATAAATATGAACTAAATTTAATATGACGAATGAAAATATAATAAAATGTCTAAACACTTTAAGATTAGAAGAGCTGGTCAAACAAGATATATTTTCTCACTGAAGATAATACAAATGATTTTGTAAAATGCTCAATGAGTCACAAATAATTTGTAGTCCAATGTCGCTCAAAATGTCAAGTTTCAGTCCAAAGTGTGAAGAAAGTCTCATTAATGCATAAGCAAACAGCCATTTTCATTTTGACCAAGTGTACTTCTCTGAAGACAAGCTGAATACATGTAATTAAATGAATCCATACTTCGTGGTTTTAATAAGATCCTTAATTCCACGCACTGGGGAATGCTTACAAGTAGTTAATGGGATAGACAGACGGAAGGAGTCGTTTGTTTGCGCTCGTATCTTACAAGTAAAGCAGTGACTATGGCGTTTGCTTTGCATTAGGCAGCAAAGATGTCAAAGGGAAAGATGTTAATTATTAACGGCTCTAATTTTAACCCGCACTTCAGAACATAAGTGGAATTTATTCGAGTTCTCTCTGTGACACGTTATAAGCGACTGGAATGCCATCTTTGCCACAATTCAGTTACTAAACCACCAGCCTTCACTTAACTTGACATCCGAGAAGGGTAATTATCTACCTTAAACGTAGATAAGTTCAAAGAGGCGTATGCAAATTTTGTGAACTTTTGTTCAGTACTGAGCTATACCATTGTTAAGGGTGGGACATTTGAAGATTTATTTTCATTACAGTGACCATTTGACTCATGAATCATAGACCAATCCAGTATAAGAATATAATCGTCATCATTTTATCTTTTATCTTTATTACTTTCACTAAGTGCACTTGCTTGTTAACGTAAATTCACAAGGACTGAACACTGAAACACCTTCATACCTGTAGCTTCTGTAATCAAAAACAATAATCGAATTCAGCGACTACGTATTTAAAGGGCATGTGAACGAAAGGAGATGTGAAAATAATCTATAATTGTATTGTGTGGTGAAGCATTTTAAATCTCGTATAAGTAATAGATGCAATAATAATAACACGATGTAGAAAAGTGAATTTTAAAAAATTAATTGAATTTCAAGGTTGTTTTTTTACAGTATCCCCAAATAGGGGGCCATATTATGATAGATGAGGATGTATTAATAATATTATAAGGTCTTTTGATAATCATGAAGTAGTACCGGGAGGCCATTTTATGCGGAAACTTTTTAACAGCGTTGCCCCTGCTCACACTTTCCCCGCTGTTGTACTTGCACCGGCGGGGACCGTGTTCCGTTACTACCGGCAAATCAAAACTTTAGAAACAATACAAAATAATAACTCAACCAATTTATTATCAAAATAGGCCTACATGTAGAGGTTTATTACCATTTATTTGAGATACTGAGATGGTACAGTCAGGATATTTACGAGAAAATCTCCGAACGCGCCTTCTATGGTTATTTCTCAATAAGTAACATTCCACCAAATAAATTCGCTGTTCAACCGTATAGATTTTCGATTATTGTCTTATGTAACACACGACAACAATAGACAAGCGTCTCACTACAACACACCGAAGCAACTAACCGCTTGTATGCTTTGTACAACTGCGATGCAATGCTATGCTAGCGCGGCAATGCGGCAGTGATGCGAGGTTTCCTCATAAAATGGACTCACTGTACATCTTAATTTTCATAATTTACGTTAAGTTCAAAAATATACTTAGTTGATCTAAAGTCAAGTAAAATGTATAGGCTAATGTTTTAAAGTTACTGGTTATAGCGGTCGGTCAAATTCACCCGGACGTAATGTATGTGTAGTAAGTATGAAAAGAACGGCAGGGTTAAACACACTTCCTGGTTGGATGGCGAAAAATGTAGGCCTTTTGTGTGTTACGCTTGCTATACCGTATGGAGTAAGTTATTGATTCATCTGGCTGAATAATGCGTTGTTTAACAAGCATTTTGACAGCACTGTACATAATTCTCGCTTACTTTTTCATAGTGCAGTACGCGGAATGAAAATTACAAGAGATTATTTCGGTCAACATATTTCCTGAACTGTATTGAAATTAACATAATTGATGACGTAGGCAGGTTCGATACAAAACAATGCAACAGCTCGGAAAATTTATAGCGATATTATCAGGTGGTGCATCAGCGACACATAATCTCCCCAAACACAATATAGAGTTACTCTTCAGAACAATTTCACCGAAATTAAACAAGGATTGAATACAATAAAATTTTATACGCAAAATAAAAAAAAGTTTACATTATTTTCCCCTCGTCGATATTATGATGAAACATTTTTCTGATCCGAAATCCTATCAAAGTTACAAGTGCAAAAGTGCTTAAACGCCATGTTTTTTTTTTAAATATTATATGGGTTCCTACGTAATGAATAATGGTGTTATTTAGTTATCACACGGATCATCGCTTTTTGGCGATAATCCATCTCAAGGTAAAGGATTTGCTCAGAATATAATATTGTTAATTCCAAGATATGCTATTCTGCTGAGTAAATTATTGTCATATAGTCATAACTTACCATAAATTCCACAATCAAGTACATAAGTAAGTAGATTTATTGTATTAACCACTGTTTACAGAATGCATTAAAAAATTTAAAAGGGTCCGCATAGACCGTTTGTGACTAAGAGCTATCCAATATACAAAAAATAGATAAAGAACTAAAACATAATAAAATGAATTAAAAATAAATACAAACATACTAAGGCTATTCGTTACAACGCAAAAAGTAATATATTAATGATATATCCGTTACTTACAATACCGAGGTTCCGAAACAGGAATGATCGAAACGCTCACTACGATACAACTTAGCAACACCGCCACTAGAGTGCGTTGTATGCTACCTAAACCACGACTGTACAGCAGTGCATAAAGCACAACATATAATTTTAACCAAATTTAAAAATTAAATTTTGACCGAACCGATTGTAACAAGTAGGCCTAAATCGTATTTTGAAAAGCATGGCAAACCTATACGACCGGCTCGGAACGCATGCTTGGCAAGGCAAAGTTTGAGGTTGTCTCCATAAGAAGGATTATGACTGGCTGTTGGCTCCGAACATACGGGTATATGAATACCCTTACTTTTTCCCGAGGGGGAACGGTGTACCCCCCCCCCCCGTTTTAAACCCATCGCTGAAATTCCTTAATTGTACACCATTTATCTTCAATAATGTTTATTAATAGCAATGGACCAACATTAGAAACATGGAATCCTATGGACTGTAGGATCACAGTTAGTTGAAGCATCATAGGTATCTGTATTGAGTAATTATCCCAGAAATTTCCTTTACACAAACAAGTTACACATAGCAAACTTTTTTTATGTGGTAGCCCAAGTTTTTTGCTGGCATTTAAGCACTGTAAGGACAAGGTTTCAGCAAAATAAACGGTTTACATAATAACAGGTCCCCTCCGTACAAGTTGCAGTACAGAAGTATGCATTTGTATTATGCATTCATGAACCACAGATTATTGTGTGCCTCACAGTACTGCATATGACATAATTTGTCTGTCAGTGAGGTAGACCATTAAGGGCAATCAGTCACAGGAGAGAGGTTCCATCTGGCGCTGTGAAGTGAACTCTGGCTTAGCTCAGTTGGTAGAGCAGTGGCACGGATAGCCAAAGGTCCTGGGTTCAAATCCCAGTGTCAGAGGAATTCTTCTCCTATAATATTCTCAGTTCAGAAGTAGCCTACACAGAGAGATATTAATATGCATATGTGTAAGTCTATGCACTTAACGGCTAGCCCACTGTAAGGTTCCTCCCTGACAAATCGCAGACCAAACACACAAAAATATTGTTATAGTTTTTACACTGTATCCACTAAAATAAAGAAAGAAAAAAGTACATATTCTTGAAGCAGGCCTTCCTGCAGATACAAACAATAAAGATAAATGGTTCATATCACAAACAGATGAATAAGCTTGTAAAACACACGCCTATGGACGTAAGTGGTTGTTGTGGAACGATTCCGCCCCGAGTCAAGTGGCTATTTGGATGCGTTCCACAAACAAGGGTCAGGGACAAAACAATTCAATACAATCTGCTCTTCTTTAAGCAAACATAAGAAGATAAAGCTACAACGCATTCCTAGCAAAGTAGTAAGTAAACTTTTCACTAACTTATTTCCCACAAAGACCTCCACCGATGTCGACGATGAAAAATGTGTACTGCGTGAGGTCTTATGTACCGATGATACAATTTCGAGTCCAATTAGGACCAGTGATTGTATCGCTACAGAAATATCAGTAAAACACTGTTATTATTTAGACATTGGCCACTACCGCAATAGGAAACCGGAAATAGTTTATACCGGTATTGTATCGTAATAAGATGTGCATACAGAAATGACTTTAGTTGCAATAGTAATTTTAATTCTTACAATACTCGAAATAGAAATAAGTTTCCTCATCACAACTTAAACAGTTTCAACAAATCTATCATAGTATATAGCTTGAAGATGTACAATGATCTTCCAGTTGGCATTAGAGTCACTAGTGACCTGAAAGTTTTTAAAAGACGTATTAAAAATATTTTAATTCATTGTGTCCATACAGTATTAAGAAATAAATGTGGGCAAAGTATAATTAATATTTAATCTTAGATATAGTGACAAGTCCTATGTCTTTTATGCTCAAACAGACGGTTATTATTATTATTATTATTATTATTATTATTATTATTATTATTATTATTATTATTATACATCTTCTAAAAGCAGCCTTGGAGGGGGCTCTCCTTAACCCTAAATGGCAAATAGTTGTGATCATATGGATCAGTCTATGTTTAGTAACAGCAATTTAGGCACTGAAATTTATTACCAAAATGTTCGTGGTTTAAGAACTAAATCCACGGACCTTTTCGACAATATTAACACAAATGAACCCATCATCATTTGTCTTACTGAAACATGGTTAAATGATGACCATTATGATCACAATTATTTTCCTGAAATATATCAGGTGTACAGATCTGACAGAAAATATACACTAGTTAGCCAAACTCGGGGAGGAGGGTCTTTAATTGCCATCAGCAACAGTGTCAGGCATAAACGTAGACCTGAATTAGAACAGACAGATGAATGTGTGTGGATTGAGTTAACTCTCAAAAATGCTCAGCCTATTTTAATTGGATGCCATTATTTTGCGCCCAATACGAGTATTGCTGCATTTCAGCAGTATTTTAATTTTCTCGAAAATAATTTAGATTGTAACAACTTTCAGGTCATTTTACTCGGTGATTTTAATATCCCTGGTTTCAATTGGCTGGCAGGTGTTGCACCTAACTTATATCACTATCATAAAATTAAAGGTGAAATTGTACACCAAACATGCTCTTTCCTAAATTTGTCTCAAATCAATGACACTGTCCCTAGTAAAAATTTATTAGACTTAGTTTTTACAAGTCTGGATGAGATCACTGTATCAATACCGGATTATGCACTGGTGAATATTGATAACTATCATCCCCCTATTGTTATGAATTTAATTAGCCAAGTGAGTGAAGGTACTCAGTTCCCAACAGAAAGTTTATGCTATCACAAAGGTGACTATTATAAACTATACAACACATTAGCTTCATCTGACTGGTCCGCAGTGTATAATCAAAAATCACCTGACACTGCTGTTGAAAATCTTGCATATTTAGTTAGTGATGCAATTAATAAGTCAATCCCTAAAACATTTGCTGTTAAACCAAAATATCCGGCTTGGTTTTCAAGAGAGCTTAAATTATATATAAGGAAAAAGAAACATTATCATCGACTTTTTAAAAAACACTCGACTGATTTGTATTATCAATGTTTCTCAGATTACCGAAGATTGGTAAAAGTAACTATTAAAATTGATAGGCAAAAATGGTACAAATCAATCGATCAAGATTTAAAGTCAAACCCTGCTAAATTTTGGAGTTATGTTTCGAAGTTACGAAATAAAAATGATCCCGTATTGCATGTTAAAATTAACAATACCATTGTTTCAGAACCATCAAAGCTAGTGAATATTTTCGCAGAGCATTTTCAGATTATAAATACGCCCACTAATGAAGTACCTGGGCCCTATGCTCAAACTGTCACATCTGAATGCCTACATGTTCCAACTATCGTAGATTCCGATGTCTTGGTAGCTATTCGACACTTGAAACCATCTAAGAGTTCGGGACTCGACCAGATACCAAGCTTTATTGTTAAGGGGTGTGCCCCAATACTGACACCTGTACTTACATATGTGTATAACCTTTCGCTGGAAACAGAAACTTTTCCTTCAATTTGGAAAATTTCTGCTATCAGACCGGTACATAAGAAAGGCAAAAGCAAAGAATTGGCAAATTTTAGGCCCATAGCCATATTAAATACATTTTCAAAAATTTTTGAAACCATCATTCATAAACATATTTCATTTTTCAGTAAAAATAAATTAAATGATTTCCAGCATGGTTTTACCAAGGACATGTCCACAGCAACCAATATTATCACTTTTCTCAATGACATACTTAAAGAAAATTGCTCACAATCGCAATCAGATGCCATATTTTTTGACCTGAGCAGAGCATTTGATGTAGTAAATCACGATCTTCTTGTTAAAAAATTGAGTAATTTAGGTCTACATAACAAGTATGTCAATTGGTTTTCAAGTTATTTAAGAAACAGATCTGCTCGAGTTAGAATATCTAACTATTTTTCAGAGCCTTTTTACATACCAGATGGTGTACCCCAGGGGTCAGTGTTGGGTCCCTTCTTGTTCTTAGTTTTTATTAACGACATATCTAATATGCTAACATGTAAGAAAATAGCATACGCAGACGACCTATGTATATGGAATAAAATATCTACGGCTTCGGATTGCAAATTACTGCAAAGGAATATCGATTACATACACCAGTGGTGTAAATCAAATTTAATGATAATTAACACCAGTAAGACCCAGAGCATGATATTTAGTAGAAAAACTAACCAAATAATATACAATTATCGTCTTGGCCAAAACATAATAGCACGTTCAGAAAATATAAAATACCTTGGAGTTTATCTTGACTCAAAATTATATTTTCATGTCCATATTGACCATATTTTCACACAGGCTTTAAAAACTCTTGGATTAGTTCGTTTAATTTTTCAAAATTTAAAAAGCATAGAGTCATTACTTACTCTTTACAAATTTTTAATTCGCAGTGGCTTAGAATATTGTAGTGTTGCTTATAACAGCATTACAATATCTGACAGTAATAAGCTGGAACGAATACAAAGAAAATTTGGTTCCCTTATACGTAATAAGTTTAACAGAAATTTGGACTATGATGATATACTTACGTTATTAAATTTGGAAACATTATATAATAGGCGTGTTTCTGCAGATGCTAATTTCATAGCTAAAGTCTTTCGTGGGGAAATACATTGCAAATCAATTTTAGATAGCATAGGGCTATCTGTACCCCTTACACGAGGAACAAGAAATCGTACAATTTTTGCGGTACAACAACCGTATGCAATCCCTGTCAACAGAATGGCTATTGCTTGCAATGCCTTATTTAAAAATTCTGATATATTCCACAAGCAGTGATTATTATTATTATTTTTATTATTAATTGGTATTATTGTTATTATTATTACTATTATTATTATTATTACATTCACACAAGACTGACAAGGGTTCATTAATTTTTTTTTTTTTTTTTTTTTTTTTTTTTTTTTTTTTTTTTGTAACACAGTCATATGTTGCTAATAAGAAATGGCAAAATCATATAATTACAAAATATGACCTGCTTTTCAAGTACAAACAAACTTTCTGTGTCTGCAATGAAATAACAACTCTTGAATGTGCTGACTACACAGTGTTCATGCCATTGACATGACATAGCAGACTTATGCAAGCTAACCAGAAATGCTATGACCACACACTCAATTAGGTTAAAACTGCAGACTGACAGTCAGATGTTTAATTATGCATTAATATGTAATTCCGGTTGTATATCACTAATAATATCACTATCTTTATCATACACATAATTATAAGCAACAATTCATCTATTCATCAATTCATCAATTCATCAATTCATCATACATCATTAGAAGCCTACTGTCTAAAATTTGTAAAAATTGTTTGTAGCTTCTTTAAATAAATAATTGAATTGAATTGAATTGAATTATTATTACTATTATTATTACTATTATTATTATTATTATTATTATTATTATTATACCGGTTTAGACGTACCTCAAAGATATACCGATATGATGTCGATAAAAATTTAGAAGAATAGAACCTAATCATATTAACGAAACGAAAGTAATGTGTGCGCACCTAAAGATGAGAGAAAATGAAGAAATTAGAAATTACATTTTAACTTTTTCATTAATTTTGACAGTAACAGATGAACATTCCCCTAATAATTTCAAGAAGGAATTTAGTACCCTGAAAACACCGCATTAGAATCGACAGGGATTTTAACCCTGGACTACCGTATTAGCGCGGGACACGGGCACCTTATTCACTAACAAGTAGTGTTTATACCTTGATTTTGGGGCCAGCAAGCCCGCAAAGCCGTTTTCGCTAAGGCCGAAAATATTATTTATAAAGTAGAATAATTGATCTTTCGGTAGAAGGTTAGGCAGATAAGTTTGTTGCGCACTATTTTACGACCACTGCTATCATTACTGAGACACTCCATGAAAGCATCAACCAAACGAATGAAAAATGAAAATTATATTTCTCCCATTTTTGTTATTCTGACATTAGAAACAAAGCCAATACATCGCACTGATTAAATTTTAATGTTGGATTGCCTATGCAGGTAACTCTCTATATGGTGGGACCTCTGTGAAGTTGACGGATAGGTAATACAAGTGCAAGAGAATGAACCAAAACCATTTAAACTCGCAACAAAGGCAAAGAGTTATCTGGCCTCGTAATGATGACGGGGACGAAGACATTCCTTTAAGTAACGTCGGATCATTAAGAGACTAAAATGAACCACAACTAATTAAGAGAGCTACGAAGTATAGCTTTTCACAGGACTTGGGAAGATATTTTTATTTGTAAGTTTGTTACATGAACATTCTAATCAATAGGATATTGAATAGCATGTGATAATATTGAGCTAGAGGTTTGTGTGTATTCGTGACATTATATGTGTCTCTGACAGAATAGTATCGAATGATAAGCTCCATGATTTGAAATGTAGAGTAATGCATACTATACAGTTACCTTCACCATGAAATGCAAATGTCATGCGTAGAATTTCACATCAATGTGGCTGTTAATTTGGGAGCAATATGCAATTCTATTAGCTGTGTCATACTCTTGCACATTTTTAGTTGTGTGTCTGTGACATTAGTAACATTTTTATCGGTTATTTATATAAGTCGTGTGTTTATCTTTTACAAGATTAGTGAATAGTATAATGCAGTATTCTTTGACATGTAAACAAATTCTTTTAGACCTATATTCATATTTAAATGAGGTATGAAATTATTGTGTATCCCTGACAAAAGAAATTTCCTTACTACAAATCGGAATAATATAAGCGCAATGCACATGTGATAGTATGAGCAAACTATGTACGTGGATGAATCAAATGAAAACCACAATTAATTTTTTTCCACTATTTTTCTGCAGGAAGAATTTTTCTACATAGTCCCCTCCCAGTTCAATGCACTTATGCTATCAGATAGGAAGTGCTTCAATACCGCATGAGAAAATTATTCTGGTTGGCACTGTAGGCACTAATGCACCTGCGATTGGATGTCTTCATCAGACTTGAACTTCTGCCCTCCAAGGATCTCCTTTAATGGACTACAGATGTGGAAATCTGATGGTGCCAAACAGGGTAAGTATGGCAGATGTTGGAGGCACTTGAATCATATGTCGTCGATGGTTTTCATGGTTTCACGAGCAGCATGAGGACGGGCGTTATCATGTTGAATCAAAACACCTGCTCTCAGCAACCCCCTTCGCTTCGTCACCATCAGATTTCTAAATCTTTGGTTCGTTAAAGGATCTTCTTGGAGGGCAGAAGACGTCCAATCGATGGTGCAGTAGTGGCTGCAGCGTCAAGCAAAATATTTTTTCTCATGCGGTATCGAAGCTCTTCCTATCCAATGGCGTAAGTGCATTTAACTAGGAGGGGACTATGTAGATTGTAATGTACAAGCAAACATTCTTCCTGCAATAAAATAGTGGAAAAAATTAATTGCAGTTTTCATTTGATTCTCCCTCGTATATTAAAAAAGTAACGAAAATTTTCTCTGGTTAAATGCTAGTAGAATTATTAGTCTCGTTTTGGAGTAACCCACGGTCACAGATGCTGACGGGCTAGCACACAACAGCGCAGCGCTACCATCTATGTTAAATACCATAATAAGTGCAGAGGGCAACAGAATTCATTACCGTAAATTTAATAGCACAATGCCCATTCACAATAGTAAATTAAAATAGCACACAGATCCGGATGTTTATGCTTGACTTGATATATAGTCCAGTCATTTCCGGAAATTCTCTCTAATTATTGAGAGGAAAAGTGCGTATGATACCAAGCGTTAAAACAGTGCAATACTGACACAAGGTACAAAGTTTATGAATTCCTATTTGTGGTCCTAAACCATAGTTGCAAAGAAAACCATTAACTATTTGTAATCCGCTAATGTTCTATAAACTAACATTTTACATTTAACCACGGACTTTAATGGTTCATTCAAGTTAAAATATGAAGCCTTCTCTAAATTAGAAAACTTCTCAGATTGAGAACCCAGAAGAACCAGCTTGGCATCCATTTATATAAATATACATAAGAGAAATTAGGCTTATTCCGTGGCCTGTTTTCGCTTTTACTACAGACATTTACATGATACTGTATTAGTATCAGTAGGCTTACTGTAATAGTCAATTTGGAAAAGCTCCTATTTTCAGTGGTGTTAATTTATTCACTTGCTATATTCACGTTTACAACAGAGATATTAAAACTGATTTTTCGTAATTCTGCAAGGTCTTCTGAGTTACCCTACATGTTTTGTTAGTTGATTTTAATCTATCTAAACAATTTAAATTAAGAACATGTTTTGAATAATAATAATAATAATAATAATAGTAAACATGATTTAAAACCCGGGTAAGATCAACGCACTTCAAGCTTTCGGCACTCTGTTGCTAACCTCAGGGACATACAGTAGAATAATAATTCTGGTTCTTGTGAGTCACTGCCCCAGAAATTTTGATTAATGATAATAAAATGTACCATGATCATATTTTTAAATGACCACTTTCGTGATCAAGTAGTTAGCATTGCTGACTACGGTTCCGCAGGTCTGGCTTCGATCCCCGATACTTCCTCGGATTTTCTGAGGAAAGGTCTCAAACTGGATGCACTCATCCTCGCAACACAAATTTAGGAGCTACTTCTTAAAGAAGGAGAGACTTTGGTTGAGTAAGCCATCAATAACGGCCGTGGGAGTAGGCATGCTGACTACATATGCCATCTGCATATGTAGGCCTATATGACGCAGCTGTCGGCCAGCAGGCTTAGTCCCTCTCTAAGGAATATAACGCCATGGAGATCACTTTTACTTTATTTAAAAATATACAGCTTCTAGATTTTATACTGGGTAATTTATTGGAGGCCTACAACGAAATTAGCCGAATCCTAAAATTAGGTTCTAATATTCAGATATTTTAATTTAATTTTTAAAAATGTTCAAAAAATGTGGCAACACTTTATATGCTTTTAATTTAATATTAAATAGTTTTATTGTATTTCTTGATCAAATAATCTCATTGTTAGGAACTCCAGGCAAAGTAACATTATATTTAGGCTATATAAGCAGAGTTTCTCTTACTACAAGAAAATTCAATGTAACCTGGTATTGAACTGTGTTATCAGGTATCACCCACATTCATTCACTGCAAGTAGGTTATCGGTTCCTTGAATCACGTAAGGCCTGTTTTAGGGTGCCGCAGAGGACGTAAGCTAGCCATCAAGGCACCTCATTAACTCCGGTGGTTTCCGAATACCTTCCACCAGGAGAATGAACGATAGGGATGAAACGAAAGCTGATGAATTTTCAGATAAACGTTATTAGATGTTACGTATTTTAGTATGATCATTCGCATCTAAGAGAGATGGAAATCGGGGACTGGAGAAACTGCATAATGACGAGCTTCGTGACCTGTACTCTTCACCCAATACAGTAAGGGTAATTAAATCACAGAAGATGAAATGGGCGGGCATGTTGCGCGCATGGGGGAGGAAAGTCGTATCAAAAATATTGAATGGGAGACTGGAAAGGAAAAGATCACTTGGAAGACCTAGATGCAGGCGGGATATTTAAGGGAAGTAGGATTTGCGAGGGATAGTGGGATGGAAGTAGCACTGAAAAAGGATGCCTTGTGAGCTCATGTAAGCACGGCAATGAACCTCCGAGTTCCATAAAATAGGTAATATTCCTTTAGCTTCCTTAGGAATTGTCTAATGCCATTGAGTATACCTTAACAGAAACCAAATTGTGTGCGAGAGGATTGTAATCTAAAACCATTCCTCTCTGCAAAGAAAAGTGATCTCATACAAGCGCTTTCATTTTTGTTCTGCTGTGCACAATTTATGAACTTACCTAATATAAAGAGTATGCATAATAAAGGGGATACATGGAGTATCACGTAGCACAAGACACATATACAGTCCACAAGTCTCGAGAAATGCAAGAAAGAAAGAGGAAAATTTTCTGAAAGAGTTTATACTCTGCGGTTTTTATGTGCTATTCTGTCAAAGTGAAGCAACTTTTAAAGATAATTTTGTTATTTTCTTGTCTGAGTTAAGTTATTTTCATTGGACGATCACTTTACATTTTGAATGAAACAAATAGTAATATATGGAACGAAAATTACAAATAATTTGGTACCTAGCATTAATTCAATTCTGACTGTGGAATTATACATAGATTTATACCAAGAACAGAATTCGAGAACAGTGTTACTGTTACCTATAGATTGTTCCATTCTCTGATTGAGTTCGCTAATTGTTCCGCATGTTCATGTTGTTATTCGCTAATTTGTGCACCTATTACTATAATTATCTTCAATCTTCCTCTTCCTATTTCCATAGATTTTATTTTTATCCAAAATCGTTCCAAACTGGAGAGACAAAGAGGGAAAAACAGAGATAGAAAAACAGAGATAGAGAGATATCCAATCACTAACTTCACTATAATCACCAACAAAAAAAACCTTACTTTACACTTAGGTAATGAAGCACAATAGGCTACGTTTAAAAACTACTATCCGAGGACTTTTCAAGAGATTCCCGTCCTTAGTGACTTTTGACTTTGTAATACCCTCCATTCAATGTACATTATGCGCTATTCGTTATATATGTATTATTAGTATTAATATTATCATTATTATTATTATTATTATTATTATTATTATTATTATTATTACCACATATTAACTAACAGTTCATTGAATTTTCAGTGCTGAATGCCAGTAGTATCTGAGTACACCTGAAATGAACGAGAAATAGGCCTACACGTGATGCGATTTTGAATAAATTGTTAAATAATTATATTTACGTTTTTAGTGATTTTACTAATTAGCCTATTGCTACTCATGTATAATTTCGTCGCCACAAAAATTGCATAAAAGCAGAGTTATTAAAAATAAAAGAATAATAAAATGTGAGGATTTTTATTCATCTGCTACAGTCATCACTCATGGAAACCAACTATTCTACCGATATCTTTTGTATTGATATCAAACTTATAATCCTATGACAGTTTTTCCTGGTGTTTGTTTATTTTAAAAGTAAATTCAGCTCTGAAATGGTTAATTATCAATAACTAGTTAAATTTGGAACATTGTTAGTGAAATTGCCACTCATTCATATCTTATCCACAGTGATAAATTTCCAAGTGCCAATTTTATTATTTTGTACGAGGGTCGTCCAGAAAGTAAAAAAAAAAGGATTTGGCATAACTAAATAATAACGAAATATTTCAACACAAAATTTTATTTACAAAGATACAGTACTTAATCTATTTCTCAACATAATCTTCATTGCTGACAAGGCATTTGTTGTAACGTGGCAGCAATTTTACAATGCCGATGTTATACTCTTCTACTGCGAAAGACCTAAGCCTGGAGTTTCTGCCAAGAAGACAAGGAATAAACGCAGAGGCCTATTGTGCAACTCTTCAACGACTATCCTGTATCTTCTTACCATGCCCGATTCCATTTTAGTCCTTCTTGTAGGAAAGATACCTAACACATCCTTGTAGTAAGCTCAGAGTTATGAAATTCCTTAGGGTGTAATACCCAGTTCTGAGATTGAAACCGTACTTTGAGGCCTTCTTGTAAATATAACGAAAAAGAAATTTTCTTTCGTGGAAAATTTGAATTTTTCACAACATAGTTTAAAATAGCCTATTAAAACACGATGTGTTCCATACAATAAAGCTGGAAAATTTTCAGTTATTAAATAATTATAATGGGATCAAAGAAAGTTCCAACCCTCCTTTACATTACAGGAATAGTTAGTATATTTCATATCTATATTAATAAAAGGAAGTGTCCGTCCTCCGTCTGTCTGTCCGCGATGCCCAGCGAAATCTACTCAACGCAGAGATCTGAAATTTTATACATAGGCGGACTAAAGGGTCGGAATGTGCACCTCGAAGCCGGAATTTTAATTTTCGCTTTCGTTCGTGAGTTATGAGTGAAAAACGGACAGAAAACGTGTATTTTTTGCGTTTTCGAAGCATGAGTTTTCAGTAATACAAATCAATTACACTAGGCTTTGGCTATTTTTGTCATACCTTCGACATAAAAGCATCGCGATCTCTTGAATGTTGTAGCTCACGCTGGTCGATTCATTTGTTTTTAATGTCAAGGCACGCAAACATAATATGAAATTTTCAACCTACACCGAAGAGGATTATTATTATTATTATTATTATTATTATTATTATAGGGATAATCAATATTAGCCTAAATATGGTCAAACGTTGTTCGATTTGGACGGAACTCACTATACAGGGGTTTTCTGGGCCTAGGAACTCGAACCTGAGGTCGCTTTTACCAGGTGACGCTATCTAATCGTGATATGTAGTCCACATGATTTAGGTGTTAATATAATGATTTAACTATTATGCTCTTAATTTTTAATTTTTTAAATAATCATCGCGGGCGAAGCCGCGGGCACATGCTATCTTAAAATAATAAAAGGACGTGTTTGTCTGTCTGTCCACGATGCCCAGCGAAATCTACTGAACGCAGAGATCTGAAATTTTAAACATAGGTGGGCTGAAAGGTGGGCGAATGCGCATCGAAGCCGGATTTTTAATTTTAGCTTTCGTTCGCGAGTTGTGAGTTAAAAACTGGCAGAAAACGTGATTTTAGCGCTGTCGAAGCATCAGATTTCAGTAATACATTTCAATGTCAAATCAATTGCAGTTGGCTTTGGCTATTTTTGTCATACCGTGGAAATAAAAGCATCGCGATCGCTTGAATGTTGTAAGCCCACGCTGGTCGATTCATTTGTTTATAATGTCAAGGCCCGTAGACAAATGAAATTTTCAACCTACACGAAAGAGGGATAATCAACATAGACCTAAATATGGTTAAACATTGTTCGATTTGGACGAAACTCACTATACAGGGGTATTCTGGGCCAAGGAACTCGAATCTGAGATCGCTTTTACCAGGCGACGCTATCTAATCGTGACATGTAGTCCACGTGATTAAGGTGTTAATGAATATAATGATTTAACTATTATGCTCTAACTTTATGCTCTTTTTTTTATCGCGGGCGAAGCCGCGGGCACATGCTAGTAGCGAATAAATGAGGCTCGGATTATACAAAATATTAGATTATATCTTTCGCTACCCTTTTTACCATTAGTTTGTTTATTCTACTGAAGGGAAACAGAATTCTGTGGAATATTCTACCCATCCGAAATGTTTCTATGTAGAAAAGTTAAGAAACAAAAGAGTATGAATGAATATGATGCAAGTCACATGACTTTTAAATTGGCATTAAAGATATGAAAAAAATTTTCCAATTGTAAAACGAGTTGTACATTCGATCATTGAGGAATAAAAACATTTTCTAATATATTTTTAATTGTGGGGAACTGAGTAACAAGAATAACTCTTTTTGAAACTTATGGAATTGTATAACTTTTTATATTCTGGCTTTAGAAATATGTTACACTGTACATCTCAATTTTTTAAGTATAAAGAACCACCGTACTATGAACGGCTTTACTTGAAAATAATGGATCACATCGTACGTGATATTAATATAAACATGTAAGCATTCGAAGAATAATAACGTTATTGAACTAAACCCATAAGAATATTATAGGAGAAAAATTCCTCCGACACTGGGATTTGAACCCAGGACCTTTGGCTATTCGCGTCAATGCTCTACCAACTGAGCTAAGCCGGAGTTCAATTCACAGCGCCAGATGGAATCTCTCTCCTATGACTGATTTCTCTAGCTTAGCTCAGTTGGTAAAGCATTGGTGCGAATATCCAAAGGTCCTGGGTTCAAGTCTCAGCGTCGGAGGAATTTTTCTCCTATAATATTCTCATGTAATGTCCAACAGAGACAATAATCTGTGGTTCATGAATACTTATATATCTATCTTAAACCCATAAGACTACCCAAATCTATAGCCTAATTTCATTCCACCATATCACATAAACTGTCATTTTTAATTTTGCCTAGTTCAAGCAGACTGCACTGACTTGTTTATGGAATCGCGCCAAATTATGCATGCCATAGCAATAGTTTCTGAATATTTGAGCTACTCCATCAGTTGAAAACTTCTATGGAGGTGAAATGAATAAATTGTATCGGTGTAACTTTCTGTCTGCGTAGAACTTCGAGTGGAACGCTTTTTGAAGTTCGCATCTGTATTAATCATTAATACTAAAACATATGTACCACATGACACATCAGAGCGAGATCTCCATGGGATAGAGAGGGGCACGAGACAACCGGATGAAAAATTAATCTGACACCAGGGAAAGAGAAGTGCATTACAGAGCAGGAAAATATGTCTCTAGTATTCTACACTGAGAGCAGTAACATCGAAACTAATACAGCGTGTCCTACATAAACCTGAAACGTCGAAATTTTAATGGAATAGATTATTTACAAGAATTTTGAAATACGTCATGGTGTAGGTAATCAGACACATGAAGTTATATTGAGTATATCTTGTTCTAAGGATTATGTCATATCGATAGCCAATCCCCTGTCATATAGGCTATTGAAGACCACATATAAGGAGTGACAGCAAAAAAAATAAATAAAAAAATAAAATAAAAAAATCTTTACTTCCGATTAACGTTAGGAGGCTTTGGATTATCCTTCCAATAAACCATATCGTTAAGGACTCTTAAAAAAAATTACGGCCAGGATTGTTCCATCGTCCGCGAAACTACATGTTAAATATTTGCTCCATTGAGAAAGGATCATGTATTTCCTTCCATATTGTCCTGTATTTGGACTTCCTTTCTTTCTATAGGCCTATTGCATCTGACAGACTGTGTTCTGTCGACTTCTGAACTTTTTTCTGCCTAGTACCTTTAGGAACTGGCTTCTGGGAGCTATTTTGGAATGCCTCGTTAAACTTCAATTGGCTCCACTGACACCTAAGATTTCTGTACGACATTTCTTCATCTGTCCGTTTCTATACACTTCTGTTTCCATAATTTTTCATTTATTTTTCTGTAATTTAATAGTTAAGTGAAGGTTAGTCTTCAACTATGAAGTTCACTTCGGTAAACCACCGATGGGACGTGCTTGTTCCTGAATCAATTAACTTCATCTTATTTAATTAGGCACCAATTCCAACGATGTCGCAGTTGTAAAATCATTGTCAAAAAACTTTTAAATATTATTTTTCTAATATAATGAAAATTATGTCATTGTCATTGATGCAAAATTTGTCAGGCTTAATTCTAACTAAGGGCTAAATTATTCTGTATCGTAAAATGCATGCAATATAAGACGATAAAAAACGTTATTACCGAAGCCCTTGAAGCGAATGTAAGTCGTTCAACCTACATGATAATATCCTAGAGGGTAAAGACATTCATAAAAATTTATTTCGGTATGTAAGAAGCGACAATTGTAAAAGAAGGTTACAATGGAACATGGAGGCCAAATGTCAATGTCAATGTGATATGTTTAAGGTATGCCCGATTGTTGAGAGCGATTTTCTTAACTATTTGTCCTAATTATCTATCAGTTGAATTTATTCCTTTTAAACGTTAAAACTAAGTTTATTTTGGTGCACTATTAACAGTGTCATCATCTATTGCAAAGTGAAAAAGATGATCATAATAAATGCGTAGGCCTACTTCCAGCTACATAGCCTACGAGTATCAAGAGTTGGTCAAAAAAATATGATATAATAATTCAATTCTGATTCCACTGACACAATGCTCGTGTATTTTATCAGAAAAAGGCATTCCATAACAAATATTAACATTCCAAATCTTTTTCAGACTTTTTGTCGCTCGTCTTACAAAATCGGAGTCAATTTACAGTGACACGAATACCAAATCGAATGTCATTTTAAAAGCATGGAACATTACACTTCCACATATCTGTTTTAAACGCAAACAAATCCCTTTTCTTTATTGCAAGAGCGATTGGAAGGTCCAATATCTAAGCATGGTTTCTTTGTAGCTTCCCTTGTAAGAATACTGATCAACAAAAAATCATAATAAAATATTGTGCTGATAGTAGTAATTATGATGGTGCTATTTTATTTTTTTTAATAAATTAATATGTACAGAACTCCAGCTAAGAGTCTCTAAGACAGGATTTTGAAGTTAAAATATTGTAACTATTTGAAATGCCAACTCACGGAAAGGCCTTGTAGTGCGGCAACTTCTCTGGCAAAGACGTGTAACAGGTTGCCTACCGTAAGTATTCTGGCGTTAATAAATCGAACAATGTGATTAACTAGCGGTCTCTGACGATGACAGAGAGAATTAGTAATACGAAAACTATTTTCAACTTGAAGATCGATACATTCCTTTAATATTGTTTTCTTTATGGTCTTATAATTGAGTAAATATATTTATCACTATGCTATTAACGATTCTCAATGAGCAGAATGTTTTAGATTTTATTGCAATTTTGGATGAAATGCAGATATGTTTGTATGTTTATCCAGTAATTCCTATGCCAATTTTAAGTCAATAGCATGAAAACGTGATGATTCCTGCTACAATAACTCACAATCTTTTAACTTTCAATATAATGTGAATCCCAACATCGTCCCAATTAGCTTTCAAAGTATCGGGAAAAAGGGATTCTATTATTTATTCTTGACCTCCTGCGTGATCCATTATATCTATCACCGGTACTGCCTTCGATATTTCCGACATACTCTCGGTTAACACAGGGGGTAGGCAGAGTGGTTAAATAGTTCTGTAGAGATCTAGCTTAGCCCTGTAAAACTGTGCCCCCACCTCCGACAACTCGGGCCTCATGGTTGTTTTTTGAGAAACAATGTTATAGACACTCGTGCGATATTGCGAGGTTTAAATCGCCATTTCAGTACTATGGATAGTTTACTTACGAAGAAGATAGTGTGACACTAGCATTTCTTCAACTAGCGATGAGTATGACTTGAGTTGTTCACTATGTTCAGGTCCCTTCGGGGTAATTTGGAGGTAAAGACATGGAGCAGAAAAACTTACATAGAAAAGGCAGCTTGTCAATAGTTCATCTTCTGAAGTAATTCATTCATCCACTGAAGGCAAATCGTACGAATATACGTTTCAGAGAAACTATAATAGCTTAAGGGAGAGATTTTCCTTGGTAACTTTACTTTAAGGATAATTTTAGACAATTAATGAACAGTATTTCTCAATATGAGAAACCTTTTTTTTTTCCAAAATGTAACATCTACAAAAAAAATCTAAATCAGTTCTTTTTACTGTTTTGTATCATTTTCTTGAGCCCTGTCAGATGAATAGAACATTTATTCAAAACGCAATATTTCATTGTAAAATTGTATAGAAAATTTAAACTTTTAAATCTAAACTTAATACGTTTTCCCTACTTCATTGTTTTAACACACTCACTACATTATTTTTCCATTCAAGTTTAAATTTCGAAATTGGCCCTATCCGCTAAATGTGTTACACTTCATAACAGTCGGAAGCAATGCACCTTCCTAAATGTCAAAACTAACAATATTGAGACTTGAATTCATTGATCGGTGCTTGTTTCTTAACCGATTCAAGATTCCGAGTTTCAGTGAGAAACCATTTTTATGTGCCACACATCCTTTTTAGCTTATAACAATGTCCCTTAATTATATTAATTTGTTCGTACTTTGTGTTAAAAATGATTTTGGTAGACCGTTCTACTGTTAATAATTCGTTATTTTGTTCATTGTTTGGTATACTTATTACTTATATTGGTTACTCTTAAGTTGGGGAAGTTCTAGGAATATATTATATATTTATAAATTATAACTTATATATGAATTATATATATTCTTAATGCTCCTGTTCAGCCATTTCATAAATGCGGGTGGGACATTCGGACAAATTATAGAAGCTATTTTTGTTTATTACATATCATACATAATAAACTAGAATTGGTTCTTCACATTCTGTAAAATTTACAATGCCTTCTCCTTCACACTACATGCAAAGCATTATTTAAAATTTATTCTGAATATTTTAAATTTGTTTTTCAAAAATCTGTTACGGGTGGGACATAATTTGGACACTGATTTTAATGATGCAAAACAAAAGCTCATTTTCTATTCTGCTATTACTGTTAGGGTCTTAATGTTGTTATTAATGAAGGTATGAGGGATTAAATACAAATTATAAACTGTTTCCAGGTTGTCAAAATATTTATTTAACTCATTAATAATAATTTAACAAAACTATCACTGTTACGGGTGGGACGTTACGGGTGGGACAAAAATTCCCTTGTTTGTTATTTTACATAGTAATTAACCACACATATTTTTTGAAGTTAATCTTATACCAAATTGTACCTTAAGATGTATATTTTCTCAAATGAAAATGGACATAGCTGATTACTATTGACTACTTGGTATTAAAGAGTGTTAAAATCATGCTAAAAATGGCAAAAAAAGTAACTCAATGCAATAAATAAGTAAATCGACAGATTTTACACATGAAACCACTTCAGATACACCTAAGTCCTTAAAATTCAGAGAATTTGAGGTTTTAAAATTATTTTTGACCACCCAATTGCAATAATTTTATAACTTCTCTCTTTGAGGGAAAAATTCCATTATTTTATGAAATGGCTGTGTTGTATGTTATTTCCATTAAAATTGTTCAAGTTGGTTCCTTCAGATTCTCTGATTTTTTTATCGCAAGTTAATAAACACCTTTTATTTGAGGAACATTATTTTGGAAGCTGCTTTCTTCATATCTGAACATATCGAAAATTCTTTTTTCTTCAGAAATGACAATGAATGTTATTACACAATTAAATCTTTGATATTCAAAACACGATTCAAAAGTCGAATACCGGTATTCTGTATTTGTATCGCTGAAGAGAGCTGCTTTTTACCAACAACAACCGATTTTGATTTATCCTGTCAAGTTAAAAAATGGGGATATTAACTTATTTTTAAATGGCGAAATGTTATTTTACCTGTATGTGTACCTTATTTTACCTGTATCATTGACACGTGAAACAGAGGTTATCCCTGGAGATAATTACAACCCTTGTGGAAATGCGGCGGAAGTGACCACCACAACTCCAGTGCGACAAGGGAGTTAATAACTGGGAGTTCGGTGTGTGACCAAACTCATTGCACCTCATTGTTACGTCATCAAGCGGTATGTTTTAATTCCTGACCGCGTTCATATGTGGGTTTCTATGTAAAACTGGAATATACCTCACGCCAAGTATTAATATGCTACATTTATCGATCTCTATACATTCGTCCTCGAGTAACAATACGTGCACGCTTAACCTTTAGAAAGCCAACAGGAGTGTAGCTGTCAATGGAAATGCAGCGATCGATTTTTTTTCTTAACTTCAAAACTTGTACCTTCGTTTTTCTAGCTAGAGTTTCCACACTATTAACATCATAAACATCTTAAAATAGTTAATAAATTTTATCATACAGAATGTTCTAAATATTCATATCTACAAGAATGGAACCTTTCCATGAAATCGAATCTTCTCCACAACGAATAGCGATTTAAAACATTTTTTATTCATAATTTCCACATATCACTGTGTTATAGTAACCGAAAATACATATTCAACGATTTAATTTTAAAGAATTGCTACTTTTTTATTTTCAATAGATTATCAATTGAAAGTTTTAAATTTACAGCTCAGTTAATTAATAAGTTTATTTAATTTATCACAGCAATCTTTTACGAGTTATATTCTGTTTGTCTAATTGTATTTTTTCCAAAACATCATGCATAAGAAATGTGCAAATGTAACGGTGTAATTTAAAAGTGTAAAGCATGGCCGAACTGAACGTTTAGGAGTAGCGGGAATTTTCCCGGTTAGCCGGTGCTAAAAGGGGCCGAATTTTTAAAAACGCGATCCAAGGATTATATTTTATATTATGCAATATTGCGATCCACCAGATATATTTAAAGGCAAGAGTGCGTGGGTGCGCTTCATTATCAGCTGACCAGTAACCCTTACAGACTTGTGTTCTAGTGTAAAGTTAAAGATTTTTTTTCTCTCCAGATTTCATCCAATACATTTGATAAAGTAGTTTGGCTACTCACACTGTACAGTGTACAATGCTGCTCTGCTAAGGTAACTAAAGTAATAACTACATGAATTTTGAAACTGAGAAAATTCAGATCAATGTTTCATAAATTTCTCTTCACTTTTTAATTTATGGATGAAGTTGAAATTTACACATTAAATGTGAAAGAAGCAAGAACATTAAAGCATAAAAAATTATTTTTTCTAGATTCATTGAATTATGGCAGATTTTGCCTTTTTTACAAAGTGTATGTGGATTTTGGCTCGATTTCTAAAGCAATAACTGAAGGTTAATGCCCTTTCTTACATTATACCCAGTATTTACTGTTTTCTTTCATTGTTGAGTTGTTACAGCTTGGGATGAAAGCCCAACCTTAAAAAGCAGTACTTATGGAGTTACTGCTTTCTTACAGTGCAGGCTCTATTACTGCTTTCTGTCAATGTAGATGTCGAAAAAATTGCAAAGGCAGTAACTGATTTTCCCTTATATTTTGAACAAAAAATCATGTTAGAACTATTTAAATATGAATCAGCCGGAGACAATCCAGTATGGTTTACCTATTAAGAAACCTAGTTAAAATAATTACCCGATATAACCTAAGGTAATCCTATTTTGAATTTTTTCGAGTTGTATTAAGATGTGTTTTATTGTTCAATGGATGTGGCTCTGGGATATTGATACAGAAGAAGGCAATCAGATTGATAACTGGGTCATCATTATTTTCAGATTGTAGGTCCTTTTTTGTACAAGAAGAGATTATTACTGTATATATTCTGTATGTATTTGAACTTCAATATTTTTAAAGAAGGATTTTTCTAATTATGAATATAGGAGTAGTAGTGTTCATTCATACAATACTAGACATAATACTTTTATTCAAACACCATTTTCTAGACTAAGTAAAGTAAATTCTAATTGTGTTTAATGCAATAAAGGTTTTCAACAAGCTTCCAGGCACCATAAAGGACCTAAATGGTAGACAATTAGAAACAAAAATAAAAATTTCGTTAAAGAAAAATCCGTTTAAAATTTGTACTAGCGTTTTAATAAAGACTCCAACTTTTTTAATGTTTTAGAATAGAGTTAAATTGTTAACTATAGGCTAGTAGTCTTTTGTCATTTATTTTGGTTAGTACTCATTAAATTTGTCTTTATTTATGTAATTTTTTACATGACCCGCTGTAAATTTTACTTAAAGGCTTGAATAAATTATTATCATTACGCTGAGCACTGAGACGTATACAACGATACCAAATACGCCACACTTTTAATCTGTGCAATAATTGCCTTTTTCTTTAACACGGCAGAATGCACCCTACCACTACTGCGAAACATACAACAGCTTTGGGCACAAGAATAATTTCAAATGATAGTACATTTTTTGTGTAAAATATTATTATAATTCTCAACAAATATTGGACACATTAAAACGATTGGCATTTCTAGGCTTGTTTCGGTAAAATAGACACGGAAAATCCCTTATACTTCTAGAAAAACCTAATCAAACAGCATACTTACTGCATAAATTTTAGAAAACTGTATGCAATTCAGATAAATGATGATCACGTTATAAATAGGGCCCGGATTTTTATGTGCTAAAAAACTTTAAAATATATATTTTTTATGGGCTAAAAATGTTTAAAATATGTGCTAAAATTTTAAAAATATGTGCTAAAACTAAAAAAAAAAAACATTTTTCTGAAAAAGAAACAAAACTTACTAGAACAAATTATATTGAAACTCACCAATTGCAGATGTAAAATGCAGTGCATAACAAATGTCATTGCACTCTCACCTCATTGCAAGTGAAGCATGTGTGTTGAATTCTTTCGAGATATAAATTTTTGTTGTAAAATCTTAAGAGAAAACGAGGAAAGTAATAAAATATTTATTTATGGAGAATATATCGAAAATATTTATTCACATAACTTTTTTGTAAAACATGTGTTTTTATGTAAAATAAACTTTGGAATTTGCTGTTGTCAGACCTTGATATGAGCATCAGGAAAAAAAAATTACTTAAAAAATCCGGAAAAGTATTAAAATAAGTATTTATGGAGAAAATAATGAAAATATTTATTCACATAAATTTTTTTGTAAAATATGTGTTTTTATGTGAAATAAAATTTGGAATTTGCGTTTGTTGGACCTCGATTTGGATATTAAACTTAGTTTTAGGAATGTACCCATCAGGAAAAAAACATTTTTTTACATACAAATCCGGGCCCTAGTTATAAAGACACAGGCAGATAGACAAACGAACGTACGAACAATCCTTTCATATTAAAGATGAATAGTCCTGCATAAATATCTAGTAATATCTACACATTAACTTTATTATTATTATTATTATTATTATTATTATTATTATTATTATTATTATTACTGATTTTATTGTGTTGTTGCTGAAGGCCGCATTTTTAAATAATTAGGCTATCGGGCCGATTTTTATCATAGTTCGTCCCTGGGGTAAAGAGGGTTTACAATTATGGATATTAAATGAATGAATAGTATACAGCCACATTAATAACTATATATTTTACCAAATCAATAAAATATGAACGGTATGTTGAACGGTATCTGTACGATTCATGAGACCGAAAAGAAAATTCTTAGTTAGTCTTACTGGAACGTAATTTGAGATCGTTTGTTGCAAAATTCAATTTGAAATCCCATTTTAGTTTCCCTCGGAAACTGTGGCGGGTGTTGAAGCCAGGTCAGCGAAACAGATTGCTTACTCAGGTACAAACAGGATGACAAATAAAGCGTACAAACTAATTGAATAACGGCGGCTACGGCCCCTGCATTGTCATGGCTCCCGCATCGTTGTTCAATTGTTTGTACGATCCATTGGCAATAATACAAACAATCATCATAACTATCAGCGGGTGACATTCGGTCAGTGACGGAGGATCCTGAGAATCAGTGGTGGATTATCAAAGATTATAATTATCCTAAATGGTCTTCAGCTCAACAACCCTTTTTCATAAGCCGAACCGATAATACTTTTAGCCTACTTGTATAATACTAGGAGGCGCCCATGATAATTAATTGAAAAATTAAAAATTAAGAGTATAATAATTATTAAAGCATTATATTTATTAACACTTGCACGCGAATCATTCATAAACTAAACCATTAGTAATTAATGAAAAAGCTAAAATTCCGGCTTCAGAGTACATTCCACGATTAGAAAGCGCCCCCTGGGAAAACGATCTCAGATTCGATTATGCAGTTCCAAAGGAACCTGTGAACACATAATACGTATTGTTTCTCAACTGTTTGTTGACAGATGAATATGATGTTAATTTTATTTGATAAATTCAGTGTAATTTTCAGAAATCATATAATTTTTCAAGGGAAGGAATGGTTTGTTTGAATTTTTATTGTCCGCGATACTTCCTTGGTTAAACTATCAATATTTTACAGCTGGTGCCCGCGGTTTCGCCCGCCATTATTAATTGACTCCAGGATTTTTAAGAAATTTCCACTGGCAGCTTATTAAAAATGTGTGTGGTTCAGAGCTATGAAAATTGTAAGTAAAAATAAAATTACAATATTTGTTCATTGTGGCCTTATATAATAAAGAAACGGTTTTCCTAATTTTGTACTTTTCGTGAAAGTTTAGACTGAGAGAGACGAACATCGCCGAGTATGCCCGATGTTTCACGAGGCGGGCGAGCGAGTAAATAAGGAATCACCACTCATTACTCATTACATCATTATCAATCGTATACTGTGTTCCTAAATTATATTCATGTGAATTGCTAATGATGACAACTTTCAGACGAAATGAAATTGCCATGCTTTGAAGGCAGTACCAACCGATAGCGACTAATTATATAATATTTAATATGTATGAACGAACCTGATAAATATAGGACGACGGGGAAGGACGGTTGGAGGGTATTGGCGTGTAAAGTGCGTAGTAATCATCCATAATTTACATCTCGGCAGATGTGATAAACTCTTTTGGATACTAAATCACTTGGACAGTAGGTCTAGTGTAATGCCACTCCGGAACGAGTAAAGTGTTCAAGTAGGCCTATCGGAAACCAATGGTGAAAAACTACTGACAATTTGGGAAGTTCTTTGACATCACAGATATAATTTTTTTGAGAATGCAGAATACTTACTTTAGTCTAAAATTACGATTTTCTTATCAAACTCCATAAAAGAAACAACTACTTTAGTGTGCGAATTAGTGACACCGGACTAGCTAATGTTAAGACCAATCACGATCCATAGAGTGTGAAATCTTCCTATTGTCATCAGGAAAATATACATCAAACTCTGAAGATACATAGCTACCAATCAGCGTTCTTTGTGATATATCGGGGTGTAAGGGACCGTTATTGATGCAGACTGAGTTATTGCCCAGCAGGAAATAAAACGGAATTGCAGATCCGTCACTGCCCGTCATTACGTACAAAACATTTGACACACGATGATATCGGAGCTATAACACGCCGGGCGGATTCTATCTAATTTTATAGCAGCTCTCACCACTTCCACGAAATTGAATATTTTTATTGAACTGCACATGTCCATAACGCACATCCTTCCAAATGCAGGGGTCATGGCAATTCGTTCTTCAGAGCATTTCACTTCAAGATAAGAGACGTGGCACATAACATCAATGTAATCCACTGTATTTTACCTTTTGCGAAGTACAGAATTTATGTTGAGATGACCTCTTTCCCTAGAACTGCTGCTTACGCTATTTTACTCCCCCCCCCCCCTTAGACTTGTCAATCAGTAAAGAGCAACTCAATTAGTTGTAAGCAGACAGATCCTAACTTCCTCACTTCCAGGAAACATTTGCCCTATTCAAGCTTTAATACAAATAAGCTGGTCATCGTGTAGACCCGACGCCAATGCAGAATGACTTCAGTTGTGCAGTGATTAGTACTCTCTACAGTAAACAAGCAATTCAGAAATCGCAAAGAAAATAAATAGCCGCACTAATGAGACCTACCCTAAAATCTGTAGGCCTACGTATTCAGATAAATTTTCGGATTAGAAAACAATGATATTGTATTCTTTTGTATAAAACGATATATGTAAAGTAGTCTTAACATGGAATCCTCTATAAAAAAACTTTATAACATGCCTAAGTAAAATCTTAAGGGATCATGTGTCTGCAACTTTGGCTCGTTTCCACACACATATATATATGTATTATTTGAGGAGGGAAGAATTCTGGAATTTTTAATTTTAAAACACTCAGAAATGTTTGAAGCTATCTGTATACGGAAATATTATAGAGATTATAAGGGGCATTGGAAGCAAAAAATTAAAGTATACAGCTTAATAATGATATTACTATAATAATAATAATAATGTGCTAATAATAATACAATAGTTCGCGGAAAGGTGTTAAAATATGGTAGAAAAGATATGACGTGATTCAGAATAAAAAAATATGTCATAAAAAGACACTCCCATTCGTTGTTACCTGAACTAAAAGGCATTGTCTTATTATTTATGTTTAGAAAACCGGAATAAGAAATTTTCTATTTAAATAGGAAGTGTGACGTTAAATTAGTTGTGACAGACGTTAACAGATGGCAATAGCTACATTTCTTTTGTCCGGCAAGATTTGTTTATAAAGAAGTGAAAGTGCTTTTAAGATGAAAGCGGAAATACAGCTTGCAGTGCCGGGTTCAATACTATATCACTACAACTCCATGAAAAATCGTTAAAACAACTTTCTGCTCTAATTATTGTCATTCATTTCCATACCACAGACTGGGGTGGTAGATGAGGTAACATGATATTTTAAAGGTCGAGAGGATTCATTTTTTTAAAACAATCAGCCCACTTACGTTTTTTAATCTTCTTTTCTTTAAGGACTTTCAGCAAGTATCAACTGCCGGGTGGGAATAGTTTACATTTCATTTCTTCCAAACGTTCACTGTACTTTTCTTACACTGGCACTGGCTTGAATGCACTGGCCAGTACACTGGAACTAATTACAATGGTGACAATTCTAAAGAAATAATGAAACATACATATCAGAGTTTTCGAATTTCTTGCGACAAGCCCGAAGGTACTCGAATGACATGTGGAATAATTAGAGTGTCACTTTCCTTCCGAGGGCCGGTGGGAAAGACAACCGAATTCCTTTTCATAAATATGAATAACATTTTCCTTCCCATTTTGCACAAGCGACAAGAAGACTCACCGGTGTGGTTAAAAATGTTCTCCACTTTTCATGCCGCATATGTATTTGTAATATGTCCATAATTTACTTCTCGATATACTGCAACCAGGAAATCTGGCGCCTGCAGTTCTGAGTGATGACTAGACCTGGGATTTTAAGGCAAATGCCTATTTTGTTCCTTATGAAATAACATGGAAATTTTTAAATATGTGGATGTTTCATGATAAATCGCTTACATTTATAGAGTTTTATAGTGCCCTAAAATGCCTATTTGGACCTTTAGAGACTATTTTATTATTTTAGTGCCTAAAATGCCTATTTTGTACATTTAAAATAAAATTCAACTTCACAATCTTATAATGGACATCCCTCAATGAAAAGCAGAAAAGCAGAGGTGGGTTTTTCACAGAAGCTTGATTATTCCAAACAATTGTCTCTAAAGGACTGACTGACGGGGGAGGAGGAGGATTAAGGGGGAAGGACTACTGTGTCAAGTCACCAGTGAAAGAACATCTGTTTAAGTGAATACAGTTCGTGATGCCTAATTTTGCAGTTAATTCTGTTAAGAATAAGTATACCACGTTTCTTGCAGTAAAAAAAGACTATGTTACAGTTTAAGTGTATATTGTAATATTTTAAAGTCTATTTTCTATCTATTTACACATTTTTGAAGCATATTTTAAGTGCCTATTTTCCCTTTTAAAAGCCTATTTACTTGTTTTAAAAGCCTATTTTAGGCGCCTAAAATTGATTTTTAGAGCCTAAAATTCCAGGTCTAGTGATGACTGATTGCACTAACATCTCCCTTCTTATCGTTAGGAAGTGTGATGCAAAATTAATGCTTTACGAAACGAAAATTGTTTTACATTTTTAAATTTTATAACAGTTTAATACAGTTTACTTCAAATAAAGTGTATTTAACTCAGATTTATATTACCCCAAGTAAGAATGGTAAGGAATTCGTCTGTCACGAAAGGAATTCAGCAACTACGAGCATTCTTGAGACAAGACCTCAAAGAATTTTGATGCTATATGCTCCATATTATTCTAGAGTCATGTGTTTATGATCAAATATCGGTGCACAAATATTTAGAAGAAGTTAAATAGCGTATGATCGCTCACACTATGTTCATCGTAACAGAGTTACATAAACATAAAAAAACAATGCTTTCATCTTCGAGCAATTTTGGATACAGATGACTAAGCAATCCGAAAACTAATATGTCTTCGCGTTTGATGAATACATTCGTGTTAGAAGCAACCTTTTCCAATATATTTAAAAATAATGAAATTATAATTTTTTACGAGAAGATAGTAGCGAATCTGCTTGCTTTTCTTTTCAGTAGAGTGTTTGGAATCACGCTGGGATCACGTTGTCTTATCAAGATTTTTTGCCAAGAATTTCATCCACCGTTAAGACAATTTTTTACAACAGGATTTCGTTTTCGCTCACCATTCACCTTACGGACGGTAACGGGAAACCACTAGAAGTTTTAGTTACCGGATAATTTTGGCATGTTAGTGGCCTCCATGGTTTATCTGCGTATCAACCTACAGTGTGAGTGTGAATTAGTAAGAGTGTGTGTTGAGTTCAGTTTGAATGCGACGGAGTGCGTGAATGTGCGTGTGTATGAATGTGCGTGAGAGATTGAGAAATTAAAACATCGAGAGTGCGAGAGAGAGAAATGGGTCTTATGGTGTAACTTATAATTAGACCTGTGATTTTAGGCTCTTAAAAATTAGTTTTAGGCACCTAAAATACGCTTTCAAAACAAGTAAATAGGCTTTTAAAAGAGAAAATAGGCATTTAAATATGCTTTAAAATCGTGTAAATAAACAGAAAATAGACTTTAAAATACTACAATATGCTCTTAAACTGTAATGTGATCTTTTTTACTGTAAGAAGCGTGGTATACCTATTCTTAACGGAAATAACTGCAAAATTAAGACAGAATTTAAAAAAAAAAATTATCAAAAACAGTTTTGGATGATATGAAAAATTATAAAATTAGATTGTAAAAGTTACAGAAGTTGAATTTTATTTTAAATGAACAAAATAGGCATTTTAGGCACTAAAAGAGTAAAAATAGGCTCCAAAGGTCCAAATAGGCATTTTAAGGCACTATAAAACTCTATAAATGTAAGTGATTTATCATGAAACGTCAACATATTTAAAAAATTTCATGTTATTTCATAAGGAACAAAATAGGCATTTGCCTTAAAATCCCAGTCTACTTTTAATACTAACAATAAGCGGTTTAAAAATATATGTAAAAAAATTTCAAAATTTTAAAATAATAATTATTAAATTTTGTTCCATAACATTTTCTTTACTTGAATCTTTCTGATATGTATATTTTCCTCCAAAACTATTACATTATTATTTATATTATTATTTGTTTTTTCATATTATGTTCCCTTGTGTAATTGTCATATTGTTTGTGTTTCTGGTTTTCTTTTCTCTGTGTTTTTTCTTTATTGTTATAGCATTAGCTTAATTATTTTGAATATCAATTTAAATATTTAATTTTAGTACCTGGTGTATTAATGGAAGCGAGAATATTGTAATTGGGCATTAGCCTGTAATATTCTTAGTACAATAAATAAATAAATAATCTATTTATTGTGACAATGCCAAGGATGACTCAGAGAAATCTGAAAACTACACCCACGGTCGGATTAAACACTATGGTCTATGTACTGACAGAACATATTTCAGATAATGCAAAACCATATATTGGCTATGCTAGTTCTTCTTAGCTGGATGTCGCTATTCTTTATTTTGCATTAATCTGCAGCGGGGAATACCCAATGATACATGCGCACTAGCCTGTAGCGTTTATATTAAAAACATTTCCATGGCAACCACCAGGATTATGACGTCAGCAAACTCATCAGAGAAACGTATTATTACGCTCCAACATAACGATAACATTTGAAGGCCCCCGTGCACTGTTGGCCTACCAATGTTAATTCAATTCTAGGAGCTTTGATTTAGATGCATTCCTAACTTATCAACTATAGCTTCTAAAATAAAATTATGTACACTCTGTGACTCTAATTCCAGTTATTCAACAGAATCGGGATGTGTAAACTTCTACTGCGAACAAACTTGGTAAGCAGGGGAAAGGGTGATAAGCTCATTCCTTATACAGATACCAACAAGCACGCATTAACAGTGAAATATTAAAGGAGAGGTGCGCCTTTTACCAGATTAAAATTAGGGAACTGTACCATTTTATATTTTACGATCATGTTGAGCTAATGAAATGAAATTACATAATTATAATTAGTCTCCACAAGATCTACCGTACATTATGAAATACTTTCTTATATTTATTAAATATCTGTACATTTTTTAACAACAAAAAAGTTACTACTAAAATGTCGCATGAATATTTTGCATTTCGACAGCGCTTTTATGCTAACATCCTCCATTGTTGAATAATGTATTAAACCTTGCAGTGAATTATTAATAGGCCTATCCACATCAACAGCATACGATGTCATTTATTACTATGTTTTCATGGAGAATTCAAATCGATGTGAATTGAAATTGTCGTGAAAATGGAAATTCAGATTGATTTTAGGCACAAGGTCGATACACCTAAAAAGTAGGATCGAAATGAGATCTTATTCAACGTTATGAAAACACTACTGCATTCAATTTGTTCTCAATGCCCTAAAGCAGGCGTTTCATTGGTCCTCAATGTCCTCGCGAGTATGGCGCGAAACGTTTCATTGGTCGTCGAATGTGGGGCTAGACCATTCTGTGGATTCTCTCGGAAACATGTATACGTAGGCCTATACGTATACGATATTGCATGAAAAAGGGATCGTATTGGAATGGAATCGTATTAAGATCAATTTGAATTCTGAACAAAAATTTAGTTACCCTTATTTTCCTATAGAAAGCAGAGTGGGTGCTTGTAGGCCCTTCGACTCAACAGCCCTCGAAAAGGAAAGTAAGGTATTACTAGGACATGAAAGGTTCGGTAAATTTTGTCCAAGGTCTCTAATTTTGGCTTGGAGTTCTTGCCGTACATCTACGACATATGACCCACGGTTTATACCTCTGCCAGAGGACCCTGACCCAGGTTTTTCTTTACGTCCTAAAATCCGTCGATCTTGGTCGTGTTTCAATCCCCGAACTTCGGATCCAGAGGCAGACACGCTGTCTCCGAGGTCAACTTTACAGTAGATCGACTATATCTACTTTCAGTACGCTTATTTTCAATAAAAAAATAAAAATATATTTTAATGCATATTTGTGTTCGTGTTAATCGGTTTTTGGTACAGCTTAGGCTTATTCGAATTTAGGAAGTTAATTTATTTTATATTTTATTTCAACATAAAATAGCTGTATTTTTGTGCCACTAATTTGGGTGTAGGCGAATTGCTACAAAATTATTAGTGCCAATTTTAGGGATGATTTCTGCGGCGTATGTTAATTGACACAAAACCAAATGCGGCGGTTAACTGAAGAGATATGAGACATGGATAAGTGTGATATTACTCGAAATCATTTTAGATAAAGCCCTGCATGAATATTAGTTTGGGCAAATCATGCGACTTGAATTTGCAAAGAAACCTGCACATACGAACAAGATGTTAAAATGCAGAAAGATTTCCAAAGTTATCATTTTTAAAACGCATGAAGTGATACTAAGACTTTCTAAATTTTTATAATTTCAATATCTTTCACAAAGAGAACGTCATTTTTAATTACACCAACTATGCTGGTTGCCTAATCCCAAGTCTGTACAAAGTGAGATGGAAAATGTTATTTCTTTGTGGCAATTAACATAAAGGCCTACTTTTTTGGCAATTCACATATTATACTTTTGTGGAAGTTCAAATATACTATTGTAGCAATTCACGCAATTTTATTGTAATTCAGTATCTTCAATGCACCCTCGACATAAGTTTATCTACACTATAGGTAAGTGTTAACAGGCAACTGGTAAGAATTATTAAAGCATACATAACGAAAACCTAAAATCCAGGTTATTTTATATTTATTTTGCAGAAATATACAATATTTTGCACCACATAAGCCATACGTCTATTAGGTTTTAATGGGAAAAAACTCCTAAATTGTAATTTTACGTAAAATAACACCGAAATTAACCCAACTATTGTAAAGAAATTTAACGTTTTTATTCGCTTTAAAATAGGATCCATAATAATCGATGTAATAGTGACAACATGTACAACTACTATACGCCTAACCTAAGTACTATTGCTGCAGAAAACGCATGATCGGCTTATTTCACAATTTATAGTCAACATTTTATTCTGGTGACCTATTATTAGGATCATAGGTCGAATCCCACTCACCAGGGTAAAAAATTCTGCCCGAAAAAAAATAAGCCCGTTAAAGTAGCTTATTACTATTGTGTTCTTAGACTACATCTTACGTCTTTCATTCTCGCAATTATCATCCTCCAATAGATTTCTTATAACTGGTATCTTGGTTTTGCCTCATTTCAACAAGTAATAGAGTTTAGAACGATGCTCATAGTGTTTAATGACACAATTATGGTGCTTCAGGATTATTCTTGAAGACATCATGACAATGATAGTCCCATTTCCCTGCACTCTATGTCACTTTCAGTTTTTTTTACGTCAGACCATAAACAGTTCTTATTTCTGGTTGTCTTCTCTGATGTGATGCAAGAGTAGCCTACCACTGTCGAGTGTTCTACTCTGTGTCTTTCGAAGGAGCGAATGTTTCTCCTCAGCAGTATTTTTCTAAGTAAAACAGTGTTCTTTCATAAAACACGGTACTTATTGTTCGATTATATAAAAATATATAAATTATCGTATTTTGTGGATCTTCTTTTTTGGAATGTCTTAGATATAGTGTTTGTACTCATTAATCAAATATAATTAGCGAGGTAGTAGAGTCACTAAGTAACATTCAGGAGATCGTGGGTTCGACCAATTTGAGTGTGGATTTATTTGGATTTTTCATCACTTGCAATTCCGAATGCCGTATTGGACTTAACAAATTTACCCTAAATATTCCATGTCCTTTGTCTGTACATGTTTGTAATGTCTAAAAGGAAGGAAGTGCGTTTAAAACTCTTGAAAGAGGAGGTAAATAAATAAATAAATAAATAAATAATCAGCGATAAGTGGCGTGCACCTTTTTTCTTGTACTAAAATTTTCTCTTTGATGCTGATCATATTTTATTGTGTAGCCTAATTGTTAATACTCTCCTTTGGCTAAATTTAATTGCAATCAGAAACTTCGAAGGGGAAGAAAGCGCAAACAATTTCTTTGGAAGATGAAGACTGCGATTTAGGGTATACACCAGAGGAGGTTCCAGGAACTTCAAATAAGGAAAAAGTCCATACTTCTACCTGTGATCTCTCTCATGGTCAACATAAATAAATTATGGCGTCATTAATTGTGTGGAGGGCACTCCGGGAGCCGGACAACCTAGATCCGTCACTGATTATTTTTAGAGTTCTGGCCCCATATTGGAAACCTACTACATGGCACCTGCTTGTACACCCTTGGAGATGAAAACAGAGCACTCTCCGGGGCCAATTTGTCTAATAAATTATGAAGGAGGCGTTGTGCAAACGGCATGTACCGCCAGTATAACACATCAATTTAAGGTATAGCAAAAATAAATTTTATTGAATATTTTCAGCATTGAAAAAGAGCAATGAACATTTTATGATTTGGGAATAATACAGAAAACATCTGTGGCAGTATCTCCACATAACTACGTTGTACGAATTGCCTAGACATAGTATACAATACCTGAATTTCCAACATTTATTAGAGTTCTCTAGATAGACCTACACGGTACTATTACAGACGCCTATTGTTCTTACTCAGGACTTCTCTCTCCAACAGCTTAAACTATAAATTATACATAGGGTCTAAATGAAATTTGCTTAACTTACTTTTGGGCTACTGGTGGCACAAATTCAGTGCTGGTGATGTATTGAATAAATAGAACAAACAAATGGTTTTACGATGTAATGTGTGTAAATTCTGTTATTATTTAAAAACCTATATTTTGAGCCATTAGTATTTTTGCTTAAATGTCATTTTTCTCTTAATGTGAGATTTTTAAAACACTCTTCCGGTTTTCAATAAATTTAAGTGAGATTTGTTTTTATTACGATTCCGAAATGAAAGTCGTGTGCTACATTTATTTCTACACAAATATTTTGCAGTCAGCAGTAAATGAATTGAGCACATTACGGGAAGTTTTCTGTTAATATCTGCAAAGGAATTATTCATTTATCCGCACCATTAAATCTACAAGTTTATTGCTCTGTTAACATTGAATGATTTGAGGCAGATTACGTAAATGGAAGCTTTTTCTCTGTTATGTGTATAAATTAATCAAATCGTTTGCCCACACCATTAGTTCCATAATTTAACTTTAAAAGTATTTTTATTGATATGTGTTTTTATTAATACCTGTTTCACAGTAGAGAAATTATTGTACAATTCCTGCGAAATCATTAAGTGCTTTTCTATAATTTCTAGGAACGGTATCTCTCCCTCTACTACGTAAAGGGTTTGTAAAGTGTTGATTGTAGAGGATAAATGTGAATAGCAAAATTAAAATAATATAAAATATTATTTGATCAAAACTGAGTCACATCCTAATAAGCCTACGATTGTACGATGGTGTTTTTAATCTATTTCCCGTTCATGTTATTATGGTGGAAACCCGAATATTCCTACACCCAGTACTGTCTTACACACGTACCGCGTTTATCAAAGCCTATTGATATAGCCTATTTGTTATTGCAGACATGGAATGTAATCATATTTGCTATATGATGTTTAAATTTCAGTCTTACCTGCCTTGACTTCCTTTTAAATTCTTAATGTCGACTTACGATAATTTTCATCAGGCAGCTAAGTATATGAAAGACCTTGTCTTTGTATGATGTGACTGCTTGTGCATTCGTAAAATAATAGATGTATGGCCACCCAGGATTAAAGTAATACTAGTTTATAAGGTTGGTACCATCCCAAACCAGCTAGAGAATTTCCTATTTTTTCACTGTCGTAGAAAATAGTACACGATACATTTGGGTTTAATATGCAGGGTGTAAAAAATATTCCGTATACAAACTTGGAGGGTTTGTAGAGGAGATGAAATGAAACTCTTTCTTTATGTGACAAGTATCTGACAGGTTCTCCGTTGGGAGGGGTGGGCCAGTACAATGGCCACCACGTTCTCCTGATCTCAGTCCTATGGTTTTATTTTTCTGGAGGAAGATGAAGCGTTTGGTGTACAAAACACCACTAGATACTCCAGAAGAGCTGGTTGCCCAGGTGGCTGAAGCTGCAGCAATTATTCGTGAGACACCTTGTTGTTTTGAACGTGTGAGACAATCATTTGCACGCAGATGCCAGCAGTGCATTAATGTAAACGGACGACATTTTCAACAAAATCTGTAAAACATTCATCACACGGCAGGTTGAACACAGTCACACCATCCACTGTCAAACCCTTTAAGGACCCCTAGAGTTTCATTTTATCTCCTCTACAAACCCTCCAAGTTTGTATACGGAATTTTTTTTACACCCTGTATAACAGAATTTCCATAGAAACATGAGACGTAGTAGTGCTTTTTATAACCTTTTCTAGATTCTGTTAAAACACACTTCTCACGGAAGTATGGCAGTGTATAATATTATGATCCTCAGCTGGTTGATTAATTCTGTCATATAATGTTCGAACCTTCAGTCCATTCCCGATTGTAAACTTCCTTAATCGAAATGCAGGTAACAATGGGAAGCCGCTAAAGTGAAATAACAATAGAACGGAAGATTGAGTATAATACATAGTGGCGACCCGGAAAGTGTTAAGGAGGTCGTGAGGGAAGCACCACAACAGGTAGTCGTCACGCAAGCACTCTCCCTCTCAGTGCTACTCACTGTTCAAGGAAAAATGTCAACTACTCAATTCTGATATATATGAGCCCCTTAAAGCCCAAGTGGTGTAACTCCAGTTTTTGGATTTTTTTAGTTATAATCAGGATCCTATTCAGAAAGTGTTCTTCTATTAATAGCGCAAATGGTGTAGCCTAAGTCATAACTTGCATAGCAACCCTGTAGGTAGGAGCACAATCTTATGCTGTCAATAAAGACATCTATTTGGTGACAGCTAAAACCGTATATCTCAGAACAGCAGTAATGTGAGTTACACCATTTGGGCTTTAAGGGGCTCATACTCGTATAAAGGCCTACTACTGTAGGACTGTGGTACGCCGTAGCGTAGTGGATGAGGCGCTGCTCTATAAACCGGAAGGTCGCGGGTTCGATTCCCGATGAGGTCGTTGGAGATTTTCAACTGGCCTAATCGTTCTGGTGGCACTATGGCCCTGGGGTCGACTCAGCCTCCAACAGAAATGAGTACCAGGAGCAATCCTGGGGGTAAAGGCGGCCGGTGCGTAAGGCTGATAACCTTATCTCATTCGTGATCCGAATGTCAAAGATCTGGAAGCCTCAACCTTCTTGAACTCTCTGGGCCTCCATGGCCTGTATAGGGAACACTTTACTTTAATACTGTAGGACTATAAATTAACAGCAAGTGCCGTTGTATAAGTTCCAAACGTTTAAGGTAAACCTTTATGAGATTTAACCCTTTTGCCGCAAGCCGACCTGCTCGCATTTTAAGCGACAAGTAATCAACATATAACTAACAATACTTAATAGATAAAATTAGGATTTTATATAATAACGCCCAGTAATAATATTAATATACCCTACACATTGTCAGGCACTAGGAAAGAATCATAAATCAGTATTATTTGTAATATACTCCACCTGAACTATAGATCCTTATTGATTGGAGTCTTTTTTAACATCAAATTTCCAGAAAACAACAAGAAAATCAAACAAAATTCACGAGGAATTAAATTCTATGGACAAAACACAAAGAAGATGCAATACAATTAAAAACTCGTAACCCATCAAAATGGTCAGTTCGTCCTTCTAGTGTTAAACAAATTCTAAACATAATATCAACGCTTCGCGATTATTATAATGTCATCAAGTTGTATAGAGTTGTGAATTGTTTGAAAACATTCAGTAGAAGTGAGGAGAACCTAGCAGGTTATGCAACGGTTTTTTGGGGGGGGGGGCTGACAAGATTTCGTCAGCTCACTGGGTAAAGAAGTGTCACTTCCTTCAGGAATATATATAAGACTGCCACATGTTCCTTTGTTAAAGAAATTTCTCTTCGTTGTCATTATGATAATTTATGATTATCACAAGCAGCTAACAATGTTTATGTACATAATCTTCAGGCGAAGTTAGACAGAACAGAAGAAAAGGGGGAATAGTTTATGGGCGCCACAGAAATAAGGCGGTCAAGTAACATTATAATATATTATCGCCATAAGGATAAAGAAACAAAGATGTGGCCTTCCAAGGACTCAATCCTACACCTTCGAGTGGTATTACAGAGTAGGAGTTCACACACTTCACAATTTACCACATAGCCAACTAGGGGAAATGAAAATAGAGAATTCACACATTATCACATTAACAACCAAATTAGTGTTTTGAGGAACAATAAATAGTTTGAAACTTGCATGACTCGTTGCTGGTTTTTAGGCGAGGATTATTATTATTTTCCCCATTTTTTATTACAATAGAGATGAGAATTTACCATATATTGTGTTTTGCCGGGAGAAGACCGTTCATTTTTCATTTAATAGTACTAAAATTTAGGTATTATATTAATTTATTATTTATCATATAGAAATTGCAATTATAGAAAATGTTATATCTTACTACAACATTTAATAAAACCAACGTGTCTTTCTTATTATATTTGCTCACTTAAGATGAATAATATAAATTTTTACTTTCTGATAAAAAATAGTATATTGTTATTGGTGTCCAGTCTCATCTCCCTCAAAAAAAATAATTATATTAAATTCTTTAGAAAAATAGATTGTGAGCGTCTTAAAAACAAGCTGGTCAAGTGAAAGTGTAAATAATTGCTAAAAAAATCCAATGATGTTACCTTCTAAGGATTCTTAACTTATATTACAAAACAATTTTAAAAATTGTTGAACTGATGGTAATAATTGTCCAATTTATTTCATATTTACAAGAAAATTTGTCTTGGGAGAGGATCGAACCAGAGTTTTCAGCTTCGTACACTGACGGCGAGAGCAACCGCCTCCCCAAGATTGTGCTAAATTTCATTCCAAATAAATATCCACACCTCTATAGTCCTCATTACAAACATATATACGTACGTATTAACACAACAAGGATGCACCTAACTCGGAATTAACGAAGCCTTAAATTCTTACAAGCATTGAAGGTGGATGCATCCATGTTGCATTACTACGTACACATGTATATGTAGCGAAGTCTATAGGGGCCTAGAGGAATAGTTGGTATGTTACTGGACACATCTGGGGGGAGGCGGGTAGACTAGCCGTTAGCGTACAAAGCTGTAAACCCTGGTTCGACTCTCGCCCAGGACAAGTTTCCCTCTAAAGAATTTAAGAGTTTTATTATAGTTAGTCTTTCTTGAGTAAGCAACGCTTGATGACACTACTCCAACACGCAGAGTACAATGTACATTAAAAATATTTATAACATTTTTGAACTCAATAGTCATAAGTTTGATCAAAACAGAGTTTTGAAGGAGAAGAGTTATTCGAAAGTAAACGTCTTTCAACTCTCAGCTGAACAATAAACTTGACAGATAAGTAATATTGTCAATAAACATCTGCATACTTGTTAATAGTTCAACAGTAACTGGAATTATGAACGTAAACAATGCATCAAAACCTTACAATATCGTTATAGCAAAAAAAATAATAATAATAATAATAATAAAATGTTTGAATAATTTCAACTTTAGCATATGCTGGATACAGCATAAGATTATCTTATTTTTGAAATGAAGCTTCAATTCCATGCACAATTTCTTTCAAATCTCTTTCAAGAATACACTGATTTTTCTTTCAAATTTCTTTGAAGAATACACTGATTTTTAAAACTTGTTACGGTACTTCCATTATATTATTTTTGGCATCTTTATACTCTAGGAACGTAGCATTCAGATTATATAATTGTATTGAAAAATATGTTAACTTATAATTTTCCCCAATCGACATAGATTGTCCAAATTCCGAATAACTTATTTTAAATTTACCCAAAATTTAATTATGCTTTCATAACTAGTATTCTCATTTCTTTTGCCTATATATTTTATACGGCTGTTTGTATGGGTAATGTTAATAAGAGAGCTTTATGGTCTGAGGACTGTTTTTCTTTGTAAATCTGTAATTGACACAATTCCATACTGGATATTATGTTATGAATACAAATACAAGAGTTGTGTGTTGTTCTACTTAGTTCGTTGAAATTAATGTTGAAAGATTGAGAGTCACTTATGTTGAAGAATGTTCCTACCTTGGTTTATATGACACATGTCTAGAAATTACGGAAATTGGATATCATTGGAGAATAAGGTCGTAAAATTAAAAATATAATTACTGCAATAATGGGAAGTTAACCATTTTTTCCCTTATATGAACATTTCTGTTACGTAGTCTGTCTCACCTACTTGTAAACAACCTACTCAAAATATATGATTAAACTTTTACAGACCTTAATCTGCCTTTTTGCTAGATCAGTTGATTTCTCCTCATTTTGTTCTCAGCCAGAAAGGATTACAACTTACCGAATCCTGTAAAAGAAAGTAAATAAATATGTCAGTTAGGAGAGTAGTTTATTCTTCACACTGTATCTTCATTAATTTGGAACAAGTTATTTCATTTCACTTCGTGGCAATGTTACACCACCTCTTAAAAGTAGTATTTGTGATATTTTCGTAAGATTCTTGCTTTACTGTATTTTTTGAAACAGTAAATTATTAATGAATTCAACGAAGTATGCAGAGATTATAGAGTTCTAACTTTTTCAAAAAAAGTTTATTTCTTCCCTTATTTACATTTAAATGTCATGCCTCACGGGAGATGTCCTCATAAAATTAGGTAATCCTGCGTGCACATGTTTAATAAATGGCCCCTTACGTGCATGAACTTAACTGTTAAAAGGTTTTGCATAAGATCATAGTGCTGATTGTTGCAAGATAAATAACTGGTTATCTAAAAACAGTTTTATATCATTCACGACTAAATGTCCATGTACAATATTAACGTAAGCATAATGTTTAACATGGTAGAGAAACAAAAATGCTATTGTGCCTGTAAGAAAAGGTCACGCTCAACGCGTGTTTAAGCAGAGACCAATTCAACAACCGTTTCACAGCTTTCTCCAAAAAGGTTATAAAATGAAATGTAAATAATATATTTCAGAGGTAACAATGGGTGTCGAAAGGGGTGCTAAGTGTATTAATAGACAAAGCCTCTCATAACACACAATTTCAGAATCTGTTTAGATGATTATTTTCTCTCCCTCTCTCTTTTTTTTCCGTTTTGAGAGGTAACGCAATCTTAGGTTCAGAGGACTCGGGAGCAAAAAGTCTATCAAAAGGTGATAAAGAGACAATGTTGTTCATGTCCGAGTGCTTTCTCATTTTCAGTATATTTTCAAGCCCTTACATTTTCCTCAATATGCTTTATATCATTAGTTTTTGCACAATATAGGAGCATTCCAAATGGTTTAGAATCGCAAAAATAAATTGCAGGTCGGGTAGAACATAATTGCTCCTATGTTCATATTAAATCTAGAACGGAAACAAGGAACCAAAACACAAAATATGGGAACTGAATAATAATATGACAAAGGATTTGGCACTAATTCATACTGACTTCTAAATAATTTGATATTCATTTGTATTTATAATTGAATTTTCTCAGCAAACGTAACAGTTAAAACTTTAATACAAAAGACAAAAGGCTCATTTCCATAGAAACGGAATACTAGAAACATTGAATAAATAAAGCAAAGTATATAACTTAAAGCGAAATTGAGTGTATTCGCTCTAATTGTTTAGATATTATGAAATATTCAGGAACCAGATGAACACAGTACTAGAATTATTCTAAGTTTAGTTTTGGTTACTGGAATAAGTTAAGTGATTTCAACAACATAGATGTTATTTAAAACTTAACTATCTACCATTACATATTGTAAAATTTTATGTGAAGCACTCACATGACTTTATCTTTCCAAAATTATTAACTTTATAATTTTATTGCTTTCCATTATAATATTTAGCATATGTGGCCGTATTGCATAAAAGCATATTCAGTTGTAACAACTCAGGCAAAACTGTGTAGTTCGAGAAGGATAAGTAGAAAAGATGGTTAGTTTATCTACTCTTTTGATGACACGAAAATAATGGTTGTAATAAAAGTGAAGCCTTTTTTTAAAATTTGGCTTTATTTATATGCTTCAACTACGAGGTCATATCTCGTGTTTATGTCTTTGGGTGTACTGGTAGACCGGGTAATTAGTGATGGGCATCTTTTTATAGGCTATCGTGTCGTTGTTTGTGTTCATTTTTAACTGATGTTAATTTTTAAAATTATTAGGTAAAATAGTGGCGTTAAATCAAGGAAAATAAATATCAATCCGGCATTTCCCTTTTATGTCTTGGGGCAACCATGGAAAACCCCAAGTTAAATTGGCCAGCCACGAGGTTTGAGCCCGGGATTTCCCGAATGCTAATCTACGATATTACTGCTTCGGCCACCTCGCTCGGATTGTAGGACTTGGTGTTGTACAAGCAGTTTATAGAAAGTAACAATAAAAATATTGCAGTTGTTTTCGAGAAAAACGTGATAAACAGAATGTCCTTCATGTGAAATGTTAGTAGAAAAGAGAATGACAATTTTCTTTTTGCGAGGCAGACAACTGAATAACTGCACTCTCGTAATGTGGCCAATTACTAAGGATAGGCTATGTTGGGGTGGAAAGGTAAGAAATTAGCGCGTCCACGCTTAGATCTAGAAAAAATTATACGACTGTAAAACATCAGTTTTTTCGTAATGCTGTTTGAAAACTTTCACTATTATTAATTATATACTTTAGTAGAGTAGGCTATACAGTAATTACAAGTGAAATAAAATATGAAATTTTATTAAACTAAACATAAAGTCAACATTCTATGTGGCAAGGAGAAACGTATTGCCATTTTATTTCGAACTAAATCCACGAAGAATCAAATAATTTATAAAATCCTGCATTATTCACATTGTAGGCCTTGATGGAACAGTTGGTAAAGGACTATAGTCCGTCCATACTAAGAACCAACCCTAAAATAAATAAAAAACCAATACGCCTGTCTCACTCTTAGGTAATACGAGTAATGTACTAGAGCGAGGCAGACTTTTTGTTTAGGTCTACTTAGGTTTGGATCTTAGAGCGGACGAACTATAAGTTAGTCTTCTGTTGATGTTATTTATTCATGCATAAATACGACAGTCCCACGTCTGAAGATTTACAAAGCATGTAAGAGAACTCCCACGAGGTGAAATTCCAACACACTGGTGACGTTTACTGCCTAAGTAACAGTACACAACCGTCGTTGAATACCCACGATAAGAAACCAACGCTCTACCATTTCTGTCACTTCTGATCGTGCAGTACATGAATTCTCGCTTGCCCTGGGAAGGTCAAGTTCGATCGTGAGCAATCCAATGCGTAATTTGTGGTGGACAAAAGAGGTAACTGTGAACAACTTTCTTCGGTGGTATACCATTTAGTCTTCTACCATTCCACTATCCCCATCGACGTTATCATACACCTTCTTATCAGTTGAAACGTCGGTCGCCATATAGATTCCAGTGGATTTATGTAAGGTTTTCTCCAGTAAATCAACTGCAATTATTTGAGTATTTGTTGTACTGGGCATGAGCGATGTATTAACAGTTACCTAATGGACTCTGATTGGTGCTGGAAATTTATTCATTTATACATAATGTGTATAACAACTTCCTGCATTGGCAGGCTGCCACTGTAGACAAAGTAAACAAAAAATACATCTTTTAACAGAAGTTAACATATAGATCCCTTTGACAATATAGAGTATCTTAATACAACTGAAAAATAACCCTTTAAAAGACATGAATTGAAGTGTACAAATGAGATCTCAAAATGTTTATCGAACCGCGTATTGTCATTACTACCAGCGCAGCGGCTGTATTGCTGAATTAGAGAGGTCAGTTGACAGATTCTTTCCAAAATTCCATTTTAAAAAAAAGGCACAGTTTCTCGAGTACCCTCCATGAGGCCAATTACCTAGCGGCTCCGGTCATAGAAACCACCATTAACGGCCGTGGGTGTCGGCATGCTGACCACATGCTCCCAATCCTGCCATCTGCCTATGGTAGATGACGCAGCGGTCGGTTGGTAGGCCTTGTTCCCTTCAGAGATGTAGCGCCAAGGAGTTTTACAACCCTTTTCAGATTTCTATGAAGTCTATAGAGTTTTTCCTCTATGTTTAATGAAAGATTTTTTTTTTTTTCTTAAAGAGAAGTGAAAATTCTAAGTAAGTTTAGTTTAATGACAGGGAAAGGTTTTATTTATTCGTTTCACCTCACTAAAAGTAACTTAATTCCCAGCCAGTGTTGCGAACTCAAGGTGAGTGGCATAAATCTGTCTGTACAGATTCC